>CM060918.1:330233968-332633968 GCA_030737875.1 Allium sativum | reverse complement strand
TATATTGATTTATATTTTAATTTTAACATAAACTGATCGAAACAGTCGAATTGGCTTACGAAACATCCCATCGTGTTCGGAATTGGGGTATTTAGCTAGGGACGACTGTCGTTGGGTCCTGTTTGGAGTTCAGAATGTTAAACTTAAATTTTCATAAATAATAGAATAAAATATTATTAAATTTTGTATATTATAAATACCCTTTTATCCCTCCCCAAACCCTAAACGTTTACAGCCGCCACCATTCGAATTTAATGGCTGAGACGCTTCATCCTTTCTTCCCCCACAACTTCCAATCCGCACTATAAAATCAAAGGTTTCCAAAGGCAAAAATAAATAGCAAAGGGGGATTGACAAACTCAACGGTCATGATCCTTTATGAGGTCCTGGATTGATGGGATTTAGCGCACAAAGGCACTGCGCGTGGTGGGGGTTTTTCGGCGCTAGGGTGACGCGAGTTGAACGTGGAGCCGACCATGGGAAGGCGCCGTCGAGGCGCGACGGATGGAGGTGGTGGATGGTGGTTCTGACCACCGTGGAGCCGCACGTGGAGGAGTTTTTCTCGCGAGATAGTGGGTTTGAGGAACGATAAAGGATGGAGCGTGTTACAGTGAAGAAGGAGAAGGTCAATTAAGGAAATTGTTTAATTAGTTACCTAATTAAAAATTTTGTAATCAAATGTATATAGTATCATAACTTCTTCATACAAGGGCAGAATTGGACGATTTCAGATCCGCAAGAATCGTGATGAAATTATCTATGCAATCGAACCGACCAGAACAAAAATGGAGCTAGTTGGAATTTTTGACTGAATTGAACGGAAAAATCAATTTAGTCAAAACAATTCAGAAATAAAGAATGATGGAGTGGACAATCGAGATGAGAACTCCTTCTCACTCAAAATTATATTTTATCATGTTACTGTATTCATGTATAAAATTGTATAGAGATTGCCAGTGTAGATTTATATCAGTTTTATTCATTATAAACTATATACGGTGCCTGTTAGCTCACCTTCCTCGTCCACAGACCATGGATGATTTAATTGATTGTTTTGTATTTTGTTTGTGATGTTGTGATGATTAACATATCAAAAATAATGTTAATTTTAATGTGGTAGTTGAAATTAAATTATAAATCCATTTATAATTTAAACAGTATGATTGGCTAAGTAGAAAAATAATTCAAACCGAATTAGAATTGGTTAAATTTAATGACTAATGATTTATTTAAATAAATTGTTATTGTTTGAAAACCCCACACAGGTATTGGGATGATATTTGACATACACTAATCCCAATATTTAGTCATATGTCAATCAATTGGTTGACAGGCTGTGATGAGCGTTATTTATTTATTTTAATGCATACACAGTTGTAAAATTTCACTCTGGATGTGAATGGACTGCTTAATGATTCTTTATCATTATTGTTGAATACATGCGATGTATGAAATCCATATAACTAAAATTATATGGTAACTGATTGAGTCGCATTCCAATTCAGAAATAAAGAATATTTTAATAAAGAATATTTTTAAATAAAGAATATTTTTAAATAACAAATATTTTAAGATAACGAATATTTCAAAATAATATTCAGTGAATAATCAAAATGTGATTTTGACGTTCGATTTTGGATGGACACAAAAATATTGAAATGTAAAGCAGAGTTATGTAGTAAACGCTATTTAAACCTGAACGGGTTTATTGATCGATTTTATTCATTTTAAAATTAATATCGAAAAGAAATGATTTCAAAATCTAATATTTTGAAAATATTATCATTTTAATATAGAATATTCAATTTTTATTTAAATTTGAAAGTGAAGTTGGAATTGTTTTAAAATGAATTTATAAATATTTTATAAATACGATTTAAATGGAAATCGACGAAATATATATATATATATATATATATATATATATATGTATATAACTGCCTGAATAGAACGCGCCGCGCAACGACCGTTCGCGAATTTCGACTATTAACTTCAAACTGATGTAACAGGAGATCCGACCGTCAAATTCTCCTAAAACCAGAACCGTTGGGTTCGTATCGAAAAGAGCTTTCCAATTAATATAAGAGATTTGAAATCTAACAGTTGGATTTGGAATTATGTTCAAATCAAATTTGAAAAATGTCGCTATGAATGCAGTTCGGTGGCCGGTATTGGAAACTGACTGTAAAGGCCTTAATAAAAATTAATAAAAATATGGAAAAAAAAATTGGAAAGATCTTGGATGAAAATTCCAAGTCTGAAAAGAGTAAAATATATTTTTGTCCAAATGAACTAGTTATTAGCTAGATTAATAATCCAATGTTTTTTAAAATAATAAATTGGATTTATTAAGGGTTTTGACATAACCAGGATTTTCCAAAGTATGAATTGAAATGGAAATTGTCTTCGTAATATTTCGATATTGGGTTCCGTGATTATATGGATATTGTTGAGGAATTTGGAAGATACAAAAATCATTATTCCCAATACAATATTTGTTGATTTCAGAATTTGATATTGAATATAAGCTGATATAATTTCTATTCAGAACCTTTTATTTAATGTCAAATTGGATTTTGGGTTTGCCGTGAATGGTGTCTTCAACAACACTGTTCTTAAACCCAGTTTAGGAAAGAATAATTCTTTTAATTAAAATTTAGAGAAATTAGCCAATTAATTAATATTTAATTAGAATTGAATTGAAATTGGATTTTTGGTTTATCGTGAACGGTGTTTTAAATAACATTTATTGTTTAACCCAATTAACAGTGAAGATATGATTTGGAATTTATAAATATTTTTATTAAGATTTAACGGAAATTTTCCAAAGTAAAGTTTTCCAACTTAATATATTAAGTTGGAGTTGAATGGAATTCGATTTGGTAATAATCGAGATGAGCTTCTGAGGATGAAGACCGCTACTATATATGGAATTTTAAAGGCCTTGCCGCTATTCCTTTTATATTACTAGTCTGATAAAGGAATTTATATCGATTATACACCGTTATGATTTCCGTGAAGATTCCATTTTGATGGAAGAGGATTTTTGGGTTTATTGTGAACTGTGTTTTAAAGGACATTGGCTCTTTAACCCAATTAAAGACAAGATTAATTTATTAAAGTTGAATAATCATAAAGTAATGGTTTTTGATATTAAAACCAAATTGGAGTTTTAATAAATTTTTAATTAGATTGAAATGGCAATGAGATAATTAAATTTATCGAATTCTTGAAATGATTGAGATCGGAGTACCACCAGTTTTACTCCAGGCGATAGTTAAATCTTTAATTAGATTTGAACGTAAAAGGGTAATTAATTTTACCCAGAATACAGTGGGTGTTAGATATGGAGTGCTACCAGTTTTGCTCCATGGGATGAATAGGTTGGGATTGGAAAGCAATAAATTATTATTGCGGTAAGGTTCGATAATCCCGACCAGTTAATAAAATCTTTTGAAATGAGATCCAAAGGAAGATTAAAGAATAAATTTAAAAGAATTTATCTTTGATAAAATTAATGGGAACTTTTCCCTAAAAATGTGATTATTTGAATAAAGGAATATTCTGAATTGGAATGAGGCGTATGATGTGTTTTTATAGAACTTGATTATTGAATATAAAATGCGCGAGTTATTCAGAAAAACCGGGTTTAACCCATTCCGAATAATTAATATGGCGATTAAAAGTTGACGATGAAGACGGTGGTTGAAGATCGGAGTTCTTCACATCGTTTGGATGATTACTGATGTCTTGATTGGGCTGTACACCCAAGACAAGGTAATAAGTGGTGATCGTTCAGACGTACTTGGAGATCGACAGATATGCGATGACCTCTCTCCTGTATTGGACATATGGGACGAGGAATAAGGTGTCTCCGGTTTCGTTCAGAGATAAAATGGACTTATAAATGGTTGTGTGTCTGACATTGGATTTTGTTCCATATTGATTGATTTCTATTAAATATACATTTGTTTGGTGGCGGAGAATTTATTCTCTTGCTTAATACCCTTCTTGAGACATACGAGCTTAGAGGTTATATATTGATAGACATCAGTCGTATGGCGTGAATTATCAGTGTGGCATGCCAAGATGCAAATGATCAAGGCTTTTTGTTGAAAAGCAAAGTCTTGTGGTTGATGATCAAAACACAGCTTTAATTAGCGTAGCTTTGTGTATAGCGTCAATTCGCGAGCCTCACACCCGGTATGAGTCAAAAACGGGATCGTGACCGTAGGGAGAACTTGTGTTTCTTTCTAGCTAGAAGTAATGTCATGGTATGGAGCCCAGACATTTTTATTTATGTGGATGATGAATTACGAGGTGTCTCGGATATTGGTCGCTACTAGCCAAGTGATAGGTCTGATAGAATCGGGAAACGTATTGCTCACGAATAATTAATCCACTAAAGTATGTGTGGACCGGCCCTACCGTTCGCAAGGCTTGCTAGCGTGGTCTGAGTCCTGAGGCATTTGCTAGAGTGTCTCGAATCGGCAAGGAGCCTTCCCTTGCCTCGACTCATAGATAGAAATCCAATTTCCAATACGCGACTTTTCGGTTTTAATTGTAGAACTAGTATGGTGACATGATATATGGTACCCATGCCATCTATGATTGATACATTTATATTTGAAATGGTTTCGACACTATGCACTTATAGTAATATCAAAATAATTTGTTTTAAACGTACCAAGCATGTTTGGCTATTATAAGGGAAAATTCTATTCTCCGGCTTGCATTGCATTATGTGATGCAACCTGAGTCTTATAATAGCTTCATTTTTCCAAAAAGCATTGCGTTGTTTTAATTTAAACTAAGATTCATGTGAAGTAAACCAATTCAGCGTCATACGGCGTGGTCCCATGATTTCCCAACTTTTAAAGTAAAGATTTAATAACTGTTTCAGTATTCACACCAGTCCCATGACTGACTCGGAGTTTATTGTTTCTACCTAAACTCTGGGTGCCCAAATTTCCCACACGGGCAGCTAGTATTTTTTGTTTTTCGCAGATATTTCTTTTCACAGGATCCTGGATTACAGCTGGAGCTATATTCGGAAATCTTTGTATCCGTATATATTTTTCAGTTGTGTAACGACCCGGGATTTTCAACTCCGAAAATCGACACAAAACCCAGCGTCGACTGTTCAGACATCGAAAATACCGGATCATTAATAGAAAGAAGTTAGAGGATGAGATAGAAAAGATAGAACTAATAGAATAGGAGAAGAAGAAGAACACAGCTGAACATAATCAGAGTAAACACGAATCTCACAGCGGAACGAATAAAATATATTATATAACATAACTTTGGAATACAAAACTGTACATACCATTTATCAGAGTACAATACATCACCCCACAGCAAACATAATCTCTAAATGCTAATGGTGAAGCCTTCTGCTTTTAGCTCCTTCAAGCATATCTGTAAAAGCCCGAAACACTTGACTGCCCGTACAAATTTGGGCACCCAAGAGTTTAGGGGAAAACAAACAAAATAAACTCTGGGTCAGTCATGGGACTGGTGTGAGTAAATTCCAACCATACGGTTTAACTTTGAAAATCCTTTGAAATCAAAAAGATAATAGTAAGACCAGCCCACACATAAACATGGACGGTTTTTACCTTACTATAACCCAAAACACTTTGATATCAAAATCCAGTGATATTATAATAATGTCTAATCAAATAAATAACCAAATAGTAGAACACTTGCATCTCACGCTCTACATATATAGTATAAAATCAAAAACCGCAGGGCGCTTATTGGAGATTGGATTCCAACTATGACAAGGTATGGGACCACCTTCCGATGATGTATCTCTAGAGGCGAATACACCTGGGTTCAACAAGAACGTCTTGCAACCCGGCCCACACATGACCGACCACTCATTTCGCTTGAGTGTATCGAATGTATATCACCAACGGTTGGACTCAAACCACCGTTCCCGAATGGGCAGAATCGATAGATTTAGAAACAAAAGGAATTTCTCTAGATAGGTGATTATACACCCTAATGGGAGCGACCCACATAGCCATGCTGCCTGCCCGATTTTTTGTCATTTCCCGGCTGTGAAGCTTGAGGCTACGTCTACCTTTTAGAACATCTGGCCACCATACACTTTGAATGCCACATCGTCAAACCCGTCAAATCACTAGTTGATCTTCCCAAAATATTACGGGTATAAAAGCTAAGAGAAACGAATTTCTCCGCCACCAGACGTAATATCTTGAAAAGATCGTCTTAGGTGATCTTCTAAGAATACGCTGTCAGGCATTCATCCATACAAGTTGTCCTGGGTCTGGACAAACAGAAAGCACCATTCTGAACAGGACGACCCTTGCATTTCACTCCGTCTTCAATTTTCTTCAGCATATTTTGCAGCGCTTATGCCTATACGGAGTGGTTTCAGATAGTATATCCAACCGGTCTCCCCGTATAGACAACGATGGTCAAAACACTTCGATAGTCGGTTGTTTAACTATCGAAGTAAAAACAACATCCATTCAATGTACAACCAATATCACACAAATCACAGGCACTTTTTATTTAACATTCGTTCTTATATTTCTTTGGACAAATGTCATTACTTATTACTTTTGAATAAGTGAATTTCAAAACAAGCTGTTTCCCTCCCCTAGGAAGTGCTACTGTATATAAACATCACGCTTAAGTTTGGTTAACAGCGTTTCATTTATCGTTACAGTTCAAATTTGCTATACGCTGCTATATCCCTTTATAACTCATCTTGACATAACAGTCACGCTTAAGCCTAGTCAACAGCGTTACTTTACTGCTATAGTTCTGAGACTTGCAATATACTACTATATTCCACTTTATAATTAATCTCAACACCTCTTTCCGTTACAAATTCTTGTCATCTCTTTTTATTACAAAAATCTTGATATCTCTTTTCGTTACAAAAATCTTGATATCTCTTTTCGTTACAAAAATCTTGATATCTCTTTTCGTTACAAAAATCTTTGATAGTCGGTGTTTTGAAAATAAACATCCATCAAACCATTTCACAATCTCGGCACTTTCTAATATTTCATTATTCATATTTTTTCTAGATATTTCCAAAACTTTTTAACCTCATACTTCTTTAAAAAAAACCATTTCCAAATATTATAGCACTTGTTTACCCACATTCTAGAAGATATACATTTATTTAATATCTGGAACATTTCCATCTTCCTTACATTTCTTATTTTCTGTACTTTTAGAAAATACACATTATTAATGTTGGAAAAACATTTCAAAACTCCATTTCTAAACTTCTCGTTAATCAGATCAATTTAGTTTAACACAAATAGAAATATCTACTTACAAAATGTTTACTTTCTGACCACTATTCACTTTTATAAAAATATCATTTCGTAATAGGAATCTAGACTCGTTTTACTACCCTTATTTCAAATACGATCATACTCCAAACATAGAATTATACTTTATTTCATAAGCATCTTTAAAATCGACTACTTGTTTTTGATATACTTGAAACAAGTCATCGCCTCCTTGTTTAATCAAGATTCAATTTCTGTTATTTAGAAATAATAAATAATCGATTCTTCCTATTTAAACTCGAATCAATTTATATCTAACTCACGGTATTAAAAATACCAGTTTATAATAGAACTTCTATTATAATTTATAATTTCGCTTCAATTATAAAGATAAGATTTTTATAATTGAACTTCGTTGATTTGCTTGACGGTCAACCAATTTCTTAACAAAACGATGTGTTTATGGTCGACTGTTGCCACTTTCTAAATCAATATCGTTTATTTACTAAATCAACATAGCGTTGAACTTCCATTCAACACAGTTCAAGCAGTGCATAAACAGTACATATAAATATTGAAGAATCCGGTTGAATTCCTCCAACGGGTTTCTGCATCCACAAATGTTAGTCAACAATTATCACTGATTCCATACTGATGGAATCAATATCCAACCGGTGATGGGTACATATGCAACGATATATAATATTTCAACCAATTTAACCATAATCTGCCTAAACAACCATCACACAGCATTCAACCATTATTTAAAATATAAATAAAATATTTTAAATAAAACGAAGTTAGTGAATTTACTCACCTTGGCGCGTTAACCGTTAAATAACGATTTGCGTCGGTACACTGGATCAGACGTTATGATTTTCGATGAGCTTCCAGTGGTTCTGAACCAGTTTCAATCCACTCGGTTTCCTTCATACCTTCAGGCTTCAGATCCACACTCGGTCGATGACAATATTTTTAATAACTTTTTATCTTCCCCTTTTATTTATAAGTGGCTCGCATTCCTTCTTGAACTGGCCCATTTCCCTCTTTACATCCACGTCCACCTTTTTGCACTCCACCTCGTTTTAAATGTTGTCCTCTTCTTCCCAACGCGTCAGTTCCCCCACTGTACACCGTCCACATTGCTCACCACTGACACCACATCTTTCTCTCCGCCACCAGCATGCAACCTCATAAACTCCAAAGCCATCCCGTGTACACACTAGCGTCTTCACTAACTGGTATGCTCCAGTACCTCCCCGCTTACAACCATCACCGAAATCAGAAAAAGGTTTGCGCCTTGCTTCACTATGTTTTCACGCTCCAGTGAAGCACCCTCCAAGTTGATCGCGATTTCAGCTGTGAAGACCGAAAGAAGAAAGCAGGGAACTCCTCCATAAGCTCCTTTCCAGAACTCTCGTTTCTTTCTTGTTTATTTACTTTTTTTTCTTTTTTTTCCCGAATATGATATTGGAAGTAGGGAAATGTTGAGGCTGGGTCTGTTTTCGCCGTTTGAAGAAATGAGGGAAGCTTGCCTTTATATATAGGCTTTAGTGCCTTGGCGACCACGTACATAGGATTGTAGAATGTATAGAGTAGCCCTGCGTCGGTTAGTGCGCTTCCATGTGCTTCATGGTGTTAGGTGACAGAAATAGCTGCTTTTAGATTTTGTGGTGAAAGGAAAACCAAATAAGTCGAGCACCGGTAATACATATATAGGATTTAAAACTTGGGTGCCAAGCAATAGGAAATCGTAGGATTGTGATAGGTTGGCCATAGCCTGTTCTTCCATTTACTTGATGGGGACTCGGCGATGTACAGCGCAGGATAGCTGGGAAAAGAAATGGCCGGTGATTGGAAAATACATGGAGATAGGTTAGAGTAGAATCAGAACACAGCTGCGTTGGAAAAGATTTGTGTATGACCCTTGGGTGCAAAGTAATGTAAAGCTATATATGTTTCAGTACACAATCTTCACTCTGAAATTAGCCATGTGCCTTGGTTTCTTAGTTCGGCTACGTTGGAAACTTGGTACGTACGTATAGGACTACTGTAGGTAGGGTTGGGTTGTCATGACATTTCATTTCGTGATGTAATACTCCAGGAGCATAGCTTCTACAGCTTAGAGGGGGTAGGGCTCTATTCTTGAAGGGATGGAAACTGAAAGAGTACGAGACTTTGAGTCTAAGTAACGCAAATGATATATTTTTAGTCATGTCCCTTTTTTCCTGTTGACTAAAACTTGGCAAGCCTTAATTTCTAATAGCTATTGACATTTGAAATAGTACCACTCGAGAAATGGACCTGATAGAAGTGGCAACCCTTAGGCATTCCACTCTGAATTGCGTCAGTTTCCTTTTATAGGTTCATGGAAATTATGGCTTCTAATGTATTGGTGATGACCTCATTCCTCTTTTTGAGGTATATAGTTTGATAAGCGTGTAGGAGTCCCTTATTCTTTGAATTATGATACGCTGTTTTCATTTGGAATTTAGGATAGGCAACTGTAAGACTCTTTGTTTTGGTTTCAGTTAGAAAAATTCTGGTATCTTATTTCGTAAAACTTTGTTTCCATACAAGTGGCTATGGACAGAAATAAAAACACTATTGTGACCAGCAATGTGCCACGGTTCCAAAAATATAATAATATCAGTAGGTTGACTCATATTTTGAAAGCTCAAAATATTGATATAGGGTGCAAAATACTTCAAATAAAAAGTTACGTATTTAATTAATTAAAAATTACAGTAAAATTCTAAAAATTAAATTATCACTACGCCTCAAAAGAACCTTGTCTAAATTCGAAACCGATAAGAAGTTATTTCAAATAAACCGTTATGGTCGATATACGATTTCATAGCGACTTTCTGAATATTTGATTTTGACATATCTTGCAATCTATACGACGAAATCTCAATATTTCACTTCTGTCAGAAAGATACAGTTCAACAGATTCCAATATTTCTTGTTTTGCAGAAATCCGATTTAAACTGGTTTCTGTACACTCAGTTGAAGTTCAGAACGTTAAATTACGAGCTGCAACGTTGTTATGAGCTCGATTATATTGAATATATATTTTTATACGTTCAACTTCGTTTTAATTAATATTTAAATCTACTTATATTAAGAATTCAATATTTAAACTGATTTAAATATTCAAATAAAAATCGATAAAAATGCGGGATATTACATTCCTTCCCCCTTAAAATAATTTCGTCCTCGAAATTGCTAAGGTAGGAAAAATGCTACAATTTCTGTTGTAAACATGTTAAAAATTCTATTGGTTTACTTCATAATTTTAGTTCCAACTGAACTGATCAAAATATTAATTCCCCTCTTTGTAACGAAATTTTTCAAAATTCGGAAAATTTTCTAACACTTTAATTTTCAGAGAATTTCCTCAGTCTCTCTGTTGCACGGTTCATTTGGTACTATTACCACACGCCACTCTGGCCTTCTCCCTTTATCGGGCATCCAACTATCTCGTTTCCATTTGCAATCCATTCAGCATACCCAAATGCATCTCCAACTGATCTCCAGTCAGTTTATTCTCAATCAATAATTCTCTTACATCCCAACTCAAATTCTTTTTTCAAACTCCAGTTCAATTCCAATTCCAAATAATCAAATTTCCAAACCAAATTCGGTTCCATTCCTAATCTCAATTCACAACTCAACTATTTTGCCAAGTCAAATCCTTATTCTAGTACGTTTTCCCCTTACTTGGCTTTGATTCAACTCCACTTTTATTTGACTTATTTAAATTCTCTGTTTATTTACTTCATAAGTAAATTTTAAATTTCAGAATTCAAATTCCTGGGGTTTTTTATTTCAAATCAGTTTGAAATCATATATATTCACAACATAGCAATTCAAAACATTTGAATTTCTGAACAACATATTTCAAAACAAAATCTTTGGTAGTAATCCGTCATTTAGAACTCGAAAACAAACACTGATAATGCGGCCGTCACTATCAAAATTTATTTTCCATTGATCAAAGTGAGTTCAATACTATATCACTTTCAAAACTCATATTCAGATACTTTGATTTGAAATTTACTTCAAAAATATCTTTTCGAAACTCGGATAATCTTTCAAAATTTCCCCAGGATCTTAAAATTCCATATATTTAATTCAAATTTCATTTACAAACATTTTCATACTTCGGAATTTTTATTCCAATTCTGGTTTCAATTCCAGATTCAGTTCATCTGATTTTACATATTATATTTATAAAATATTTCGATTTGTTATTTATATAACCAATTCAATTATAAATCTTATTCGATCATAAGTTCACCCAACACATTCAATATATACTAGATAATTCCAATATATATATGTTTTCTTTATATCAAAATATATTTCGAGTAAAATTATTTCATTTACTCTCTTTCAAAACAATACTATGTCGAAATTCTCTATCCAAGCGTTTATAAATCCCTATCGACCTCGTCAGCTAAACGCGTCGATCTGGAATTCATATACCACTCAACAGACCAATCAACACAATATAAAACAATTTTCTATCAAATCTACAAATACGCGCTCATATATATACACTCAAACTCAATCTAGAGTATTACTAACTCCATCTCTATTGAGTCACGCCACAGAGCCAAGGTAATCACTTAACCTTCAGCTCTGATACCAACTGTAACGACCCGGGATTTTCGACTCCGAAAATCGACACAAAACCCAGCGTCGACTGTTCAGACATCGAAAATACCGGATCATTAATAGAAAGAAGTTAGAGGATGAGATAGAAAAGATAGAACTAATAGAATAGGAGAAGAAGAAGAACACAGCTGAACATAATCAGAGTAAACACGAATCTCACAGCGGAACGAATAAAATATATTATATAACATAACTTTGGAATACAAAACTGTACATACCATTTATCAGAGTACAATACATCACCCCACAGCAAACATAATCTCTAAATGCTAATGGTGAAGCCTTCTGCTTTTAGCTCCTTCAAGCATATCTGTAAAAGCCCGAAACACTTGACTGCCCGTACAAATTTGGGCACCCAAGAGTTTAGGGGAAAACAAACAAAATAAACTCTGGGTCAGTCATGGGACTGGTGTGAGTAAATTCCAACCATACGGTTTAACTTTGAAAATCCTTTGAAATCAAAAAGATAATAGTAAGACCAGCCCACACATAAACATGGACGGTTTTTACCTTACTATAACCCAAAACACTTTGATATCAAAATCCAGTGATATTATAATAATGTCTAATCAAATAAATAACCAAATAGTAGAACGCTTGCATCTCACGCTCTACATATATAGTATAAAATCAAAAACCGCAGGGCGCTTATTGGAGATTGGATTCCAACTATGACAAGGTATGGGACCACCTTCCGATGATGTATCTCTAGAGGCGAATACACCTGGGTTCAACAAGAACGTCTTGCAACCCGGCCCACACATGACCGACCACTCATTTCGCTTGAGTGTATCGAATGTATATCACCAACGGTTGGACTCAAACCACCGTTCCCGAATGGGCAGAATCGATAGATTTAGAAACAAAAGGAATTTCTCTAGATAGGTGATTATACATCCTAATGGGAGCGACCCACATAGCCATGCTGCCTGCCCGATTTTTTGTCATTTCCCGGCTGTGAAGCTTGAGGCTACGTCTACCTTTTAGAACATCTGGCCACCATACACTTTGAATGCCACATCGTCAAACCCGTCAAATCACTAGTTGATCTTCCCAAAATATTACGGGTATAAAAGCTAAGAGAAACGAATTTCTCCGCCACCAGACGTAATATCTTGAAAAGATCGTCTTAGGTGATCTTCTAAGAATACGCTGTCAGGCATTCATCCATACAAGTTGTCCTGGGTCTGGACAAACAGAAAGCACCATTCTGAACAGGACGACCCTTGCATTTCACTCCGTCTTCAATTTTCTTCAGCATATTTTGCAGCGCTTATGCCTATACGGAGTGGTTTCAGATAGTATATCCAACCGGTCTCCCCGTATAGACAACGATGGTCAAAACACTTCGATAGTCGGTTGTTTAACTATCGAAGTAAAAACAACATCCATTCAATGTACAACCAATATCACACAAATCACAGGCACTTTTTATTTAACATTCGTTCTTATATTTCTTTGGACAAACGTCATTACTTATTACTTTTGAATAAGTGAATTTCAAAACAAGCTGTTTCCCTCCCCTAGGAAGTGCTACTGTATATAAACATCACGCTTAAGTTTGGTTAACAGCGTTTCATTTATCGTTACAGTTCAAATTTGCTATACGCTGCTATATCCCTTTATAACTCATCTTGACATAACAGTCACGCTTAAGCCTAGTCAACAGCGTTACTTTACTGCTATAGTTCTGAGACTTGCAATATACTACTATATTCCACTTTATAATTAATCTCAACACCTCTTTCCGTTACAAATTCTTGTCATCTCTTTTTATTACAAAAATCTTGATATCTCTTTTCGTTACAAAAATCTTGATATCTCTTTTCGTTACAAAAATCTTGATATCTCTTTTCGTTACAAAAATCTTTGATAGTCGGTGTTTTGAAAATAAACATCCATCAAACCATTTCACAATCTCGGCACTTTCTAATATTTCATTATTCATATTTTTTCTAGATATTTCCAAAACTTTTTAACCTCATACTTCTTTAAAAAAAACCATTTCCAAATATTATAGCACTTGTTTACCCACATTCTAGAAGATATACATTTATTTAATATCTGGAACATTTCCATCTTCCTTACATTTCTTATTTTCTGTACTTTTAGAAAATACACATTATTAATGTTGGAAAAACATTTCAAAACTCCATTTCTAAACTTCTCGTTAATCAGATCAATTTAGTTTAACACAAATAGAAATATCTACTTACAAAATGTTTACTTTCTGACCACTATTCACTTTTATAAAAATATCATTTCGTAATAGGAATCTAGACTCGTTTTACTACCCTTATTTCAAATACGATCATACTCCAAACATAGAATTATACTTTATTTCATAAGCATCTTTAAAATCGACTACTTGTTTTTGATATACTTGAAACAAGTCATCGCCTCCTTGTTTAATCAATATTCAATTTCTGTTATTTAGAAATAATAAATAATCGATTCTTCCTATTTAAACTCGAATCAATTTATATCTAACTCACGGTATTAAAAATACCAGTTTATAATAGAACTTCTATTATAATTTATAATTTCGCTTCAATTATAAAGATAAGATTTTTATAATTGAACTTCGTTGATTTGCTTGACGGTCAACCAATTTCTTAACAAAACGATGTGTTTATGGTCGACTGTTGCCACTTTCTAAATCAATATCGTTTATTTACTAAATCAACATAACGTTGAACTTCCATTCAACACAGTTCAAGCAGTGCATAAACAGTACATATAAATATTGAAGAATCCGGTTGAATTCCTCCAACCGGTTTCCGCATCCACAAATGTTAGTCAACAATTATCACTGATTCCATACTGATGGAATCAATATCCAACCGGTGATGGGTACATATGCAACGATATATAATATTTCAACCAATTTAACCATAATCTGCCTAAACAACCATCACACAGCATTCAACCATTATTTAAAATATAAATAAAATATTTTAAATAAAACGAAGTTAGTGAATTTACTCACCTTGGCGCGTTAACCGTTAAATAACGATTTGCGTCGGTACACTGGATCAGACGTTATGATTTTCGACGAGCTTCCAGTGGTTCTGAACCAGTTTCAATCCACTCGGTTTCCTTCATACCTTCAGGCTTCAGATCCACACTCGGTCGATGACAATATTTTTAATAACTTTTTATCTTCCCCTTTTATTTATAAGTGGCTCGCATTCCTTCTTGAACTGGCCCATTTCCCTCTTTACATCCACGTCCACCTTTTTGCACTCCACCTCGTTTTAAATGTTGTCCTCTTCTTCCCAACGCGTCAGTTCCCCCACTGTACACCGTCCACATTGCTCACCACTGACACCACATCTTTCTCTCCGCCACCAGCATGCAACCTCATAAACTCCAAAGCCATCCCGTGTACACACTAGCGTCTTCACTAACTGGTATGCTCCAGTACCTCCCCGCTTACAACCATCACCGAAATCAGAAAAAGGTTTGCGCCTTGCTTCACTATGTTTTCACGCTCCAGTGAAGCACCCTCCAAGTTGATCGCGATTTCAGCTGTGAAGACCGAAAGAAGAAAGCAGGGAACTCCTCCATAAGCTCCTTTCCAGAACTCTCGTTTCTTTCTTGTTTATTTACTTTTTTTTCTTTCTTTTTCCCGAATATGATATTGGAAGTAGGGAAATGTTGAGGCTGGGTCTGTTTTCGCCGTTTGAAGAAATGAGGGAAGCTTGCCTTTATATATAGGCTTTAGTGCCTTGGCGACCACGTACATAGGATTGTAGAATGTATAGAGTAGCCCTGCGTCGGTTAGTGCGCTTCCATGTGCTTCATGGTGTTAGGTGACAGAAATAGCTGCTTTTAGATTTTGTGGTGAAAGGAAAACCAAATAAGTCGAGCACCGGTAATACATATATAGGATTTAAAACTTGGGTGCCAAGCAATAGGAAATCGTAGGATTGTGATAGGTTGGCCATAGCCTGTTCTTCCATTTACTTGATGGGGACTCGGCGATGTACAGCGCAGGATAGCTGGGAAAAGAAATGGCCGGTGATTGGAAAATACATGGAGATAGGTTAGAGTAGAATCAGAACACAGCTGCGTTGGAAAAGATTTGTGTATGACCCTTGGGTGCAAAGTAATGTAAAGCTATATATGTTTCAGTACACAATCTTCACTCTGAAATTAGTCATGTGCCTTGGTTTCTTAGTTCGGCTACGTTGGAAACTTGGTACGTACGTATAGGACTACTGTAGGTAGGGTTGGGCTGTCATGACATTTCATTTCGTGATGTAATACTCCAGGAGCATAGCTTCTACAGCTTAGAGGGGGTAGGGCTCTATTCTTGAAGGGATGGAAACTGAAAGAGTACGAGACTTTGAGTCTAAGTAACGCAAATGATATATTTTTAGTCATGTCCCTTTTTTCCTGTTGACTAAAACTTGGCAAGCCTTAATTTCTAATAGCTATTGACATTTGAAATAGTACCACTCGAGAAATGGACCTGATAGAAGTGGCAACCCTTAGGCATTCCACTCTGAATTGCGTCAGTTTCCTTTTATAGGTTCATGGAAATTTTGGCTTCTAATGTATTGGTGATGACCTCATTCCTCTTTTTGAGGTATATAGTTTGATAAGCGTGTAGGAGTCCCTTATTCTTTGAATTATGATACGCTGTTTTCATTTGGAATTTAGGATAGGCAACTGTAAGATTCTTTGTTTTGGTTTCAGTTAGAAAAATTCTGGTATCTTATTTCGTAAAACTTTGTTTCCATACAAGTGGCTATGGACAGAAATAAAAACACTATTGTGACCAGCAATGTGCCACGGTTCCAAAAATATAATAATATCAGTAGGTTGACTCATATTTTGAAAGCTCAAAATATTGATATAGGGTGCAAAATACTTCAAATAAAAAGTTACGTATTTAATTAATTAAAAATTACAGTAAAATTCTAAAAATTAAATTATCACTACGCCTCAAAAGAACCTTGTCTAAATTCGAAACCGATAAGAAGTTATTTCAAATAAACCGTTATGGTCGATATACGATTTCATAGCGACTTTCTGAATATTTGATTTTGACATATCTTGCAATCTATACGACGAAATCTCAATATTTCACTTCTGTCAAAAAGATACAGTTCAACAGATTCCAATATTTCTTGTTTTGCAGAAATCGGATTTAAACTGGTTTCTGTACACTCAGTTGAAGTTCAGAACGTTAAATTACGAGCTGCAACGTTGTTATGAGCTCGATTATATTGAATATATATTTTTATACGTTCAACTTCGTTTTAATTAATATTTAAATCTACTTATATTAAGAATTCAATATTTAAACTGATTTAAATATTCAAATAAAAATCGATAAAAATGCGGGACATTACAAGTTGTGTCAGTTGTTATTTTCCGCTACGCATTATACTTATGTATTATTTTCCGCTCTATGTAATTTTAAATCTCTGATATTGTATTTCCAATGTGTAAGAATTATTCATACTCTGAAATATTCTTGTACTCTGATGTGAAATTGTTGTAAGAACAATGAAATGTTATGTTGTTTGTATTCTGGTGCATTGTGTTCTCAACTCAATCCAGGCTTTCCCGTACCGGGGAAGTTTCGGTCGTTTCAGCGTGGTATTGGAGCATTGGTTTACAAGGCTCGAGAACAAGACATATTAGAACCAAACTAATGATTTCATCAGAGATAGGATTAGTATCATCCTATAAGAATAACACATTAGAGATAGGGTTAGTAATTCCCTAGAATGAGTTTGAAGAGAATTATTTATTAAAAAACAAAATTAGGTTTGAAAATTATACCTTGTTATATGTATTTGAGTATTTTATTTTATACTGAATTTGAACAATCGAGTATATGAAGATTTTGCATATATGCGTCATGAATGTATATTCGAAGTCTCAAATATACTGGATAGATATAGAATCACGCTCTAGTCGCTCGAGGATGATTCTGGTAATGCGGCCACATTATTAGTATTTATGTTCGAGTTTCGAAAGTGGGATATATATTTCCAACTGACTGATGTGAGAACCAAAACTTAGTTAGAGTTTATTGTTGTGATTTGGCACTAAAAATGTGATTTTTTAAGTATAAATAGAAAGTTATACATTTGAAAATTTAATTAACTAATTGATTGTCGGTTGTGATGTTTGATTATTAGTTTAACAAATAAAAAATGTTGGTATGATAATTAATTTAACCAATATTAGAATGAATGAGAAATCAAGCCAAATCAAGTAAAATATTGAACTGAATTGAAAATTTATTGGAATTGCATATATATACATGTATATATAATGAACATGTCATAGCATGAAAGCTAAGAAGAGGAATAAAATTGTATGCTCGACAAATAGATACATGTTTATAGTATTTATTGGGTTTTGATGATTTTATGAGCCAATAGGCAAGCCGCTTAGCTTTTTCTTTTTCTTTTCGATTGATAAGGGTCATGTGAGGCAAGTTGCGGTTTTAAATATCAACCCGTACAAAGGAGGTTATGGCTAAATTTTTCAAAAATTTAGGGTGTTAACCAAATTTTTGAGAAATTTAGAAATTCTTAGAAACTGAAAAATTGAAGAATGAAAGCCAAAATGAAAGTTGAGTTGGTTAATTAAACAACTTTCAGCTCCGTTCCTTTTCGAGGACGAAAAGAATTTAATTGGGGGAGATTGTAACAACTCGGATTTTGAGAGCCAATTTAAAATTTTAATTTTAGCTATTTTAATGGGTTTTGAATATTTAAAATGATTTATTTTAAATAATAACGACTAAAAACATATTTGAATCGAAGTTAGAAAATATAAATTTATTTTAATTATAAAAGAAGTATGAAACGGCTTGGTAGTTTGAAAATTTGATTTTAATTTTCAATTGAATGTACATAATTCAAAATTAATCGGATTTCAGTAAAACCAGAAATATTCAAATCTGTTAAGATACATCTTTCTAACGAATGTGAAAAATTGAAATTTTATAACATAAATTGAAAGTTATGTCTAGTTTAAAATTTAAAATAGTCGCTATGGAATTTATATATATTTAAATATAATATATAGCTCTTAAAAATAGCCATTTTGCAAACGACTTCTGTTTTTGATGTAACCAATTTTGTTGGATCTAGAATGTCAAATTATTGCTAGGTTCAAAATTTCATAATTTTTGGAATTAATATGTAACGGCCCGGATTTTTTGATCCATTTATTTTAAATATTTAATATCATTTTAAATATTTATTTGATAATATACTTGAATTTTTATATTTATGTTATCAATTTAAATATCTATTTCGATTTAATATTGAATATATTAAATTATTGTAATATGAATAATAATTCAATTCAAGATTTTAAAACTTGAAAACAATTTAGATAATCAATATATATTCTATTTGAATATAGACGACGATAATAATAAATTTATTATCGAAGAATTTATTTGTTTTGAATTTAAATATTTTTATATCAATTTAATATGGTTATTTTATATATACATTCGAATAAAATTTTATAGTATATTCTGTTAAGTCCAGAATAATGTAAATACGTTGAAATGACGGTCGGTAGGTTAAAATAGCGGTTCATGATTTAAATTAATGGACCCCGAGATATTTGATTGTGGATTGGTTCGAAATCAAATCGATATCCATCTAAAAAGAATAAAAATCGCTTTATATCGAATCTTATTAAATAAAAGATCAAATCGAAGTCAAAACAAAATCAAATCAGAATCCATTTTAAAAGAATAAAAATCTGCTTAAATCAAATCACATTCAAATCAAATTAAATATTTGATACTTAACCTATAGCTACCTCTGCACCTACGCAGACTACAATTCCTTAATGCCAAAGTTTTTTCATCAATAAATCGCGACAAACCTATTTCAGTTCTTTCCATTTTCCTTATATAGTAATCAATTCGATTGGCAAACATCAGAAACCGAAAATGGCCATTCCCTTTAAATAACCACACTCGCCTTCCTTTATTTCATTCTCCAAACCAAATTAATTAAATCCGTGTTTTCCTTTCCTCTTTGTTTGAATCGAAACCACTTATAAAAGGGGATCAAAATCAGATTCAATTTCGCAGAAAAAAAACTCTAGAGCAACATGAAGCTCGACACAGTGGAGATCGCGATCTTGTAAAGTAATGGATCCCATGAAGCTCGATGATTTAGTGTGTGCGATGAGGTTTGTCAGTGAGGGACGGAGGAGGTGCGTGGAGTGCGGTTTGTGAGGAGGAACAGGGTGCGACAGTACAGTATGGGTCAGTTCGATTTCTAGGGTTGATTTGGGGCGATAGATGATGAGCACGTGTGCTACTGAGGGGTTTGCAATGGTAAAATGGGTGTCTGGTTGATGTCATATCATTTTCTGGTTTGTTCGAGTCTTGCTGAGGGTCTAGTTCCAAAATCTTGGAATCCATTTTGAAGTTGTTATCTGTATATTGTTCGAGTTTGAGGAATGGGCGAAGTGAGGCGTTGAGATCCGTGAATGAAGAGGAGGGTGTGAGCGTCAAGGCAAGGGTGCCGGAAGATGGATGGTAGTTTGGCTACGGGAGGTGGCTGTTGTTACCTTCGTGAGTATTGGAAAGAGTGGAGGTGAGGTGGAAGTCAGCTATGGCATGAGTAATACAGGGAAGTTTGAACTGCTGCATTGGGGAAGGTGATAACATCATGGTTAAGGTAGTTTAGGTAATTAATTTGAATTATTTTGGCACTTAAATTCATTATATACATACATAAAGTTATCTAATGAATATTATATTAAATATATACAAGATTTATCAAGCAGAATCAGCCGAGTTGTAAATGCATAATACATAACCTGGAATTATATTGGAGTGACCACAATAAAATATCAGGTGAGTAATTCTCACTCAAGAATTTTATTTAAATTATTTTTATCATTAAAAATAATTTGTTGATTGTTTGTTTGCATGCACTGAAATATTATTTCGGCTATATATATTAGTTATATAGGGTTGGTGTTTGTGGTTATTATATATATATATATATTGGTGGTTGGATTCCCGCAGTTCCATTAGCGGCACAGTATCATTAGCGGATGACCATATACGCCCCATTCTATGATAGTGGATGACCTTCTATACCGCGATATCCTGCCTCGAAGCAGGATGGGTATTATTTATGCTGACTAACGTCTGTGGATGTAGGAAAACAAGTTGGAGGGATCCAAGTGGATTCCTCAAAAATATTATTGTTTGTTTGTTTCATATATGTTATCATATATGATGTGTTAGAAAACCCGTGATGGATGATTGGGTGTTTTTGGGTGTTTAAATATCATTGGGCCTGAAGATATATAAAAGTATCGTGAAAGGGAATTTTAAATTTATAAGGGAAATCTATTTTTCTAAAATAGATTTTGAAATTGGAATGGGTTAAGAAATTTATAAACGAGTTTATAAATTAAATAATGCAGGGAATTGAAGTTGAATTTATTAACGTGTTTATAAATGAATTGGGAAAAATTATCATTTAGATAATTTGAGAAATGTAAGTACAAGTGTGTTTTTAAGAAAAAGGGATATTTATTTTTTTCAAAGGAGAAAGGTGGAAAAAAATTCATTGGGTAATTTAAGTATTTAAATTCAAACGGGAATTTAAAACAAGGATTGGGAATTGTGTTAAAAAGGGAAACTTGGAAATTTATTCTGATATTTAGAATATAAACTGGATTAAAATAAATCCGTATGGATTTATGATGTGAATTCGATTAGATCGAATTTATTTAGATGTATATTTTCAGAAATATATTAGGATTATATTAAATAAAAGCTTAAATTTAAATATAGAAATAGATTCACTATTATATATATATATAAGTAAAATCAATAAAATATTCCAGAATAGGAATTGGATTTCAAATGGAATTTGAAATGGAAAACTTGTTTTAATTTATAAAACAAGGAAGTTGGATTTACAAATAATGTTATAAATCTAGTGAAATTAATTATCTAAATTTTGAAGTTTAAATTCAAGTAAAAATTTAAAAAGTGAAATTGGAAAATGTGTTGAAAATGGAATGATTGATTATATTCTGTAGTTTGGGATATAAACTGAATTGAGAAAAATCCAATACGTTTATAATTGAAATTCGATTATTTTGAATTTTATAAAATAATTTGTTTCAAAGGGAATTGGAGTTCAGTATAGAAAATTGAGTTATAAATAAATTTATAACCGAGTAATGAAAAATCGTCGATTAGAGATTAATCGAAAATGTTAAGTTGAATGTGGAAACTGGATTTATATGTATTAAAATATATATTAGAATGGAGTTGAAATTTAAATCAAATGAAGTTTAAAATGTTTATATATTAAATATAATTAAAACGAACTCGCCACAGCACAACAATTCGTAAATTGGCGTTTCGAACTTCAATTGAGTATATAGAACTCAACTTAAGTCAGAATTCTTTGAAATAAGAACTATCAGGACCAATTAGATAATAGTTTTCTAATGGAAGAGAAAGATCTGGATTTCATCGAACAGATTTTGAGTTATGTCAAAATCCAAATTTTCAGAAAAACAGCGCCATAACAACTATAAATCTATAATGGTTTATTTAAATAAATATAAGGATTTTAAGAAAATAAAAATCCGAGTTTTCATTAGAAAAATCCAGAATTGAGTTGTAAAATAAATACGAACTCAAGTGATGTAATGAAATGATTTTTGGAACAAAAATCATATTTTTAATTTATTGAATAGAACTAACTAATTTGAATAATAATTAGTTAATTAAAATTTGGTAAGAAATTAGGCTTAAATAAGTAAAGGTGATTTGAGAAATTTTATTTGAAATCGAAAAGGAAACTTGAGTTGGAAATGAAATTCTACTTGTTTATAAGAGAATTAAAATATATATGAACATGACATTTTCAAATAAAAGTGAAATGGCAAAATAACTAATTAAAGAATAAATTAGCAAATTGAGTTAAAATGACCGGATTGAGTTGGGATAAATTGGAAATAGGTGAACATATATTAAGAAGGTTTGGAATGAAGTGTATGAAGATTATAATTTATGTGCCCAACAAAAAGGTACATGTTTAAATTCCATATGAGGTTTTATGCGCCGAATCGGCAAGCCACTTGGCTTTTTTATTTTCTTTTTGAATGGAAAGGGCCTAGAGAGGCGAGTTGACGGCCAAATTTTTCGGAAATTTAAGGAGTTAGAATATTTTAAGAAGATTTGATAATTATGAATCGATATATTGATATATATAGAATTCGATAAGGAAACGGAATTAAAAAGAATGTTATAAACAAAAGGGAAATCTATAATTAAATCTGATAAAATTAGAAAGAGAAACGTATGAGGGTTTAAAAATGAATAATTGGTTTTATGATGTTGATTATTCGAGGTAAGCGGTCTTGTCCGTTTTGAAGTTAAGGATGTTTTCCGTTAAGGTCTGAGATGTAGTTATACCCCCAACTCGTTGCTGGTTGTTGAGCTGGGTACGCATGATAGAGGGTTTTCGCTTCACGTTAGGTGGCAGACGGGAGACTCTTACCTCTACATGTCCCTCGAAAGTAAGGGAGGGTTGGTTGTGAAGTCGAAACGCTGGCCGTTAAATGAGTTGGTGGGGTACCAGTGTAAGCCACATGGGGAGGTTATCCCTCTGCCTTAGGGGTTGAGGGATGGTTGAAAAGTCTACCGAAATCGTCAGTCCATTACAGTTGGTATCAGAGCTTAGGTTGAGCGAATACCTAGGCTTTGGTGGGATGTGCTCATTAGAGATAAGGTCAGCGGTACCCTAGAATGAGTTGAGTATATATATACGAGAGCGCGTATTTGTAATTGATTAAAACAAATGTTTTATATTGTGTTGGCTAGTCTGTTAAGTGGCTTATGAATTTTGATCGAATAGTGGGACGCCACAAAGTCGATAGGAATTTCTAAACACTTGAACAGAAGATTGAACAGATATTGTTTTAAGTGGGTAAATGAAATAATTTTACTCAAAATTCTATTTTGATAGAAAAATAATAATTTTCTGGAATTATTATCATATATGGATGAGTTGGTTATTAATATTATAATAATAAATTTGGAAAGGTTATATTTAACCAAATAAAATGTGTATATGAAAAAAAATTATACAAATGAGATGAATTAAATTGAATTCAAACCAGAATTAAGAATTTAAAATCCTGGGAAGTTGGAAAATATTTTCCGAAGTATATTAAAGTAATTTATCATTTCTTTAAAGGGATTTTTAAATAGAAATCATTTCAGATGGATTTCGAAAGTGGTAAAGCATTGAACTCACTTCAGTGACCGGAAAATAATTCTGATGATGACTGCAGCTTCATCAGTGTTCATTTTCGAGTTTCTAAGTGATTCATTACTACCTTAGAAAAGTTTTTGATAAATATTTGTTTGAAATAAAACAAGTTGGATTTGAAAATTCAAATGTTTTGAATTTGTGATGAGTTATAAATATAGGTTATATGATTTCAAAGGGACTTGAAATAAAAACCCAGGTATTTGAATTTTGGAATTTAAATTTAACTTAAGTAAGTTAAATGGATCGATCTAAATAAGTTGATTAAAATCAATTTGTATAAGATTGAATGCATATGAATGGAATATGAATTGGGTGTGAACATATTGAACATAAATCATTCGAATAAAATGAATATAAGTATATATGATGTGTAACAGGAGTGAAATCCAAAAGTTTTGATAGAAATAAAGTTGTAGAAATATGAAATGTTGAGTTTCAACATAAATAAGTTTGAAAAGTAACAAGTTTGTATCATTTTTCGTACCTTAGTATTTTCGGGGACGAGATTCTTTTAAGGGGGAAGAATGTAACGACCCAGATTTTTTGATCCATTTATTTTAAATATTTAATATCATTTTAAATATTTATTTGATAATATACTTGAATTTTTGTATTTATGTTATTAATTTAAATATTGATTTCGATTTAATATCGAATATAATTCGTATTACAATAATTCAATTCAAGATTTTAAAACTTGAGAACAATTCAGATAATCAGTATATATTCTATTTGAATATAGATGACGATAATAATAAATTTATTATCGAAGAATTTATTTGTTTTGAATTTAAATATTTTATATCAATTTAATATAGTTATTTTATATATACGTTCGAATAAAATTTTATAGTATATTCTGTTGAGTCCATAATAATGTAAATACGTTGAAATGGCGGTCGGTAGGTTAAAATAGCAGTTCGTGATTTAAATTAATGGACCCTGAGATATTTGATTGTGGATAGGTTCGAAATCAAATCGATATCCATCTAAAAAGAATAAAAATCGCTTTATATCGAATCGTATTAAATACAAGATCAGATCGAAGTCAAAACAAAATCAAATAAGAATCCGTTTTAAAAGAATGAAAATCTCCTTAAATCAAATCACATTCAAATCAAATTAAATATTTGGTACTTAACCTATAGCTACCTCTGTACCTACGCAGACTACAATTCCCTAATGCCAAAGTTTTTCCATCTATAAATCGCGACAAACCCATTTCAGTTCTTTCCATTTTCCTTCTATGGTAATCAATTCGATTGGCAAACATCAGAAACCAAAAATGGCCATTCCCTTTAAATAACCACTCTCGCCTTCCTTTACTTCAATCTCCGAACCAAATTAATTAAAGCCATGTTTTCCTTTTCTCTTTGTTTGAATCGAAACCACTGATAAAAGGGGATCGAAATCAGATTCGATTTCGATTTCGCAGAAAAAAAACTTTAGAGCAACATGAAGCTCGACACAGTGAAGATCGCGATCTTGTAAAGTGATTGTTCCCATGAAGCTCGATGATTTAGGGTGTGCGATGGGGTTTGTCAGTGAGGGATGGAGGGAGTGCGCGGAGTGTGGTTTGTGAGGAGGAATAGGGTGCGACAATACAATATGGGTCAGTTCGATTTCTAGGGTTGATTTGGGGCGACAGATGATGAGCGTGTGTGCTACTGAGGGGTTTGCAATGGGAAAATGGGAGCCTGGTTGATGTTGTACCATTTTCTGGTTTGTTCGATTCTTGCTGAGGGTCTAGTTTCAAAATCTTGGAATCCATTTTGAAGTTGTTATCTGTATATTGTTCGAGTTTGAGGAATGGGCGAAGTGAGGCGCTGAGATCCGTGAATGAAGAGGAGGGTGTGAGCATCAAGGCAAGGGTGCCGGAAGATGGATGGTAGTAAGGCTATGGGAGGTGGTTGCTGTTACCTTCGTGAGTATTGGAAAGAATGGAGGTGAGGAGGAAGTCAGCTATGGCATGAGTAATACAGGGAAGTTTGAACTGCTGCATTGGGGAAGGTGATAACATCATTGTTAAGGTAGTTTAGGTAATTAATTTGAATTATTTTGGCACTAAAATTCATTAGTTATATATATACATACATAGAGTTAACTAATGAATATTATATTAAATATATACAAGATTTATCAAGCAGAATCAACCGAGTTGTAAATGCGTGATACATAATCTGGAATTATATTGGAGTGACCGCAATAAAATATCAGGTGAGTAATTCTCACTCAAGAATTTATTTAAATTATTTTTATCATTAAAAATAATTTGTTGATTGTTTGTTTGCATGCACTGAAATATTATTTTGGCTATATATTAGTTATATAGGGTTGTTGTTTGTGGTTATTATATATATATTGGTGGTTGGATTCCCGCAGTACCATTAGCGGATGACCCTATACGCCCCACGCTATGATAGTGGATGACCTTCTATACCGGGATATCCTGCCTCGAAGCAGGATGGGTATTATTTATGTTGACTAACGTCTGTGGATGCAAGAAAACAGGTTGGAGGGATCCAACTGTATTCCTCAAAAATATTATTGTTTGTTTGTTTCACATATCTTATCATATATGATGTGTTAGAAAACCCATGATGTATGATTGGGTGTTTTGGCGTGTTTAAATATCACTGGGCCTGAAGATATAAAAAGGTATCGTGAAAGGGAATTTTAAATTTAAGAAGGAAATCTATTTTTCTAAAATAGATTTTGAAATTGGAATGGGTTAAGAAATTTATAAACGATGTTTATAAATTAAATAATGCAGGTAATTGAAGTTGAATTTATAAACATGTTTATAAATGAATTGGGAAAAATTATAATTTAGATAATTTGAGAAATGTAAGTACAAGTGTGTTTTAAAAAAAAAAGGATATTTATTTTTTTCAAAGGAGAAAGGTGGAAAATTTTCATTGGGTAGTTTAAATATTTAAATTCAAATGGGAATTCAAAACGAGGATTGGGAATTGTGTTAAAAAGGGAAACTAAGAAATTTATTCTGATATTCAGAATATAAAATGGACTAAAATAAATCCATATGGATTTATGATGTGAATTCGATTAGATCGAATTTATTTAGATAAATATTTTCAGAAATATATTAGGATTATATTAAATAAAAACTTAAATTTAAATATAGAAATAGATTCATTGTTATATATATATATATATAAGTAAAATCAATAAAATATTCTAGATTAGGAATTGGATTTCAAATGGAACTTGAAATGGAAAACTTGTTTTAATTTATAAAACAAGGAAGTTGGATTTACAAACGATGTTATAAATCTAGTGAAATAAATTATATTCTGTAGTTTGGGATATAAACTGAATTAAGAAAAATCCAATGGGTTTATAATTGAAATTCGATTATTTCGAATTTTATAAAATAATTTGTTTCGAAGGGAGTTGAAGTTCCGTATAGAAAATTGAGTTATAAATAAATTTATAACCGAGTAATGAAAAATCGTCAATTAGAGATTAATCGAAAATGTTAAGCTGAGTGTGGAAACTGGATTTATATGTTTTAAAATATATATTAGAATGGAGTTGAAATTTAAATCAAACAAAGTTTAAAATATTTATATATTAAATATAATTAAAACGAACTCGCCACAGCACAGCAGTTCGTAAATTGGTGTTTCGAACTTCAATTGAGTATATAGAACTCAACTTAAGTTGGAATTCTTTGAAATAAGAACCGCCAGGACCAATTAGATAATAGTTTTCTAATGGAAGAGAAAGATCTGGGTTTCATCATATAGATTATGAGTTATGTCAAAATCAATTTTTCAGTAAAACAGCGCCATAACCATTATAAAACTATAACAGTTTATTTAAATAAATATAAGGATCTTAAGTAAATAAAAATCCGAGTTTTCATTAGAAAAATCCAGACTTGAGTTGTAAAATAAATACGAACTCAAGTGATGTAATGAAATGATTTTTGGAACAAAAATCATATTTTTAATTTATTGAATAGAACTAACTAATTTGAATAATAATTAGTTAATTAAAATTTGGTAAGAAATTGGGCTTGAATAAGTAAAGGTGATTTGAGAAATTTTATTTAAAATCGAAAAGGAAACTTGAGTTGGAAATGAAATTCGAATTGTTTATAAGCGAATTAAAATATATACGAACATGATATGTTCAAATAAAAGTGAAATGGCAAAATAGCTAATTATAGAATAAATTGGCAAATTGAGTTAAAATGACCGAATTGAGTTGGGATAAATTGGAAACAGGTGAATATAGATTAAGAAGGTTTGGAATGAAGTGTATGAAGGTTATAATTTATGTGCCCGACAAAAAGGTACATGTTTAAATTCCATATGAGGTTTTATGCGCCGAATAGGCAAGCCTCTTGGCTTTTTGATTTTCTTTTTGAATGGAAAGGGCCTAGAGAGGCGAGTTGAAGTTTGAACTATCGACCGTACAAAGGAGGTTATGGCGAAATTTTCCGGAAATTTAAGGAGTAGAATATTTTAAGAAGATTTGATAATTATGAATTGATATATCGATATATATAGAATTCGATAAGGAAATGGAATTAAAATAGAATGTTATAAACAAAAGGGAAATCTATAATTAAATTTGATAAAATTAGAAAGAGAAACGTATGTGGGTTCAAAAATGAATAATTGGTTTTGTGATGTTGATTATTCGAGGTAAGTGGTCTTGTCCGTTTGAAGTTAAGGATGTTTTCAGTCAAGGTCTGAGAGGTAGTTATACCCCAACTTGTTTGATTTCATTTTTGACCGATAAATAGCAATATCCAGTTTCGAAGAGAAATGTTTGAATAAGAGTTAGTTAAATGCGGTATTTTGGGTTGTTGTAACGGTGTTTTACACAACAGTCGTTTGACCTAAGTAAGTGAAAATTTTGGAAATATAATAATAAATATTTCCTCAGTATAGAAATAAATGGTCTTGAAAGAGATAAGTAATTGGAATGTTTTCCAACTACAAATAAAGGATATTTTCTAAATATAGAAAATAAAAGAAGTTGGTATTTGGAAATGTCTTCCAAATAGCGTAAGAGGCCAAGATGATTATCGAAAATATCGTGTTAACGAATGTTGATAAAGAAATGGAGAAATGATTTAATTAATGAAATATTAATTAAGGGGTCCAGTTATGTTTGATTTTTTGAATGGATGTTTGTTTTTCTTCGATAGTTAAATAACCGACTATCGAAGTATTTGCCAATATCATTGTCAATGTGGAGAGACTTGTTGGATTATTATCCGAGAACCACTCTGTATTGGCAGTAGCGTTGCAAATCAGATTATATGAAGATAATCAAAGACAGAGTAAAGTGCAAGGACTTTTTCTATTAACAGAAATTGTGCCTTCGGTTTCGTTCAACCCCAGAACGAAGTATATGGACAAATGTCTGACAAAGTATTTCCAATAATCGAATTTGTTGGTATGTATATATATATATATATGGTGGCAGAGAATTTATTCTCTTAGCATAATATCCAGAATATATTTGTGCAAATCAATTAATGATTTACGGATCTGACAATGTGGCATTCAAAGTGATTGTGCTATCAATGAATTATAAGAAATCGTAGCCTCGGGACTCAACTACTGGAAAATGACAAAAATCAGGTAGGCAGTATGGCTATGTGGGTCGCTCCCATTAGGTTGTATTATCCCCTATCTAGAGAAATTCATTTAATTCGTTATTATATTCGATGTTGTCACATTCGGGAAAATGGTTGCTGATCCCAATCGTTGGTGATATACATTCGATACACTCAAGCGAGATGAGTGGTCGGTCATGTGTAGGCCGGGTTGCAAGATGTTCTTATTGAACCCAGTGTATTCCCCTCTAGAGATACACTATCGGAAGGTAGTTCCATACCTTGTCATGTTGGAAATACAATCTCCAATAAGCGCCCTGTTGTTTTTTCTGGTTTTATATTATATATGGAGCATGAGATGCAAGCATTCCGTTAGATTCTATTTATTTGATGTAGACATTATTATAATATCACTGGATTTGATATCAAAAATATTTTGGGTTATAGTAAGGTAAAAATCATCCATGTTTATGTGTGGGATGGTCTTACTATTATCCTTTCTTTCGTAAGGATTTTGAAAGTTAAACAAATGGTTGGAGTTTACTCACACCAGTCCCATGACTGACCCAGAGTTTATTTTGTTTTTGTTTTCCCCTAAACTCTTGGGTGCCCAAATTTGTACGGTCAATCAATTAGTCGGGATTTTTCAAGTTCACTTGGAAAAGCTCGAAGCAGGAGGCTTCACCAGTTAGCTATAGACTATCATATTTCCGTTGTGTACTATGTTGTATTTGGAAACAAGTGTTTATAACTATTCCAGAAATAACTGTTGTGCTCTGATAATGGTATGTATATACAGTTACTGATTTGTATTTCAAAAGTTATGTTATTTAATATATTTTATTTGTTCCGCTGTGAGATTTGTGTTCTTCGCTTTTCTTCTATTCTAACCTTTCTTTCTATTCCTCATCCTCTAACTTCTTTCTACTAATGATTCGTATTTCTGTGTCATTTGGGTTGGACGTGTGGTGTTATTAATCAACTCAAAGGGTACGGAAATTCAGTCCATTACATAATATGTAAGCGCGGTAAATTTAAACGTGTTTTGTAATTTCAGTTTAAATTTAGCCGACTAGAAAATGACCATTTTTCAAACAAACTCCAAATAAGGTGAAATTAGTTTTTTAGGACCGTATTGTCAAAACATAGCTAAATTTATTTTTCTGTGATTTTTCGAGTCAGTATGTGGCTCCGGTAAATTAAAATGTGCATTCAAATTCAATATTGATCATTATATTGATTTATATTTTAATTTTAACAAAAACTGATCGAAATAATTGAATTGTCTTACGAAACATATCTCATCATGTTAGGAATGAGGGTATTTAGCTAGGGACGACAGTGGTTGGGTCTCGTTTGGAGTTCAGGACGTTAAACTTAAATTTTCAGAAATAATAGAATTAAATATTATTAAATTTTATATATTATAAATATCCTTTTATCCCTCCCCAAACACTAAACGTTTATAGCTGCCACCATTCGAATTTAATGGCTGAGACGCTCCATCCTTTCTTCCCCCATAACTTCCAATCCACACTATAAAATCCAAGGCTTCCAATGGCAAAAATGAAAAGCAAAGGGAGATCGACAAACTCAGCGGTCATGATCGTTTATGAGGTCCTGGATTGATGGGATTTAGGGCACAAAGGCACTGCCCGTGGTGAGGGTTTTCCGGCGCTAGGGTGACACGAGTTGAACGTGGGGCCGACCATAGGGAGACGCCGTCGAGGCGCGGCGGATGGAGGTGTCGGATGGTGGTACTGACCACCATGGAGGCACGCATGGGGAAGTTTTTCTTGCGAGATAGTGGGTTTCAGGAACGATAATGGCTGGAGCGTGTTATAGTGAAGAAGGAGAAGGTCAATTAAGGAAATTGTTTAATTAATTAAAAATTTTGTAATCAAATGTATATCATACCATAACTTGTTCATACAAGGTCGGAATTGGACGATTTCAGATCCGCTAGAATCGTGATGAAATTATCTACGCAATGGAGCTGACGAGAATAGAAACGGAGATAGTTGGAATTTTCGATTGAATTGAATGGACAATTTAATTCAGTCAAAATAATTCAGAAATAAAGAATGATGGAGCGAAACCAATCGAGATGAGAACTCCTTCTCACTCAAAATTATATTTTATCATGTTATTGTATTCATGTATAAAAATGTATAGAAATTGCCAGTGTAGATTTGTATCAGTTTTAATCATTATAAATTGTATACAGTGCCTGTTAGCTCACCTCCCTCGTTCACAGGCCATGAACGATTTAATTGATTGTATTGTGTTTTGTTTGTGATGTTGTGATGATTAACATATCAAAAATAATGTTAATATTAATGTGGTAGTAGAAATTAAATTATAATATCCATTTATAATTTAAACAGTAAAATTGGCGAAGTAGAAAAATAATTCAAACCGAATTAGAATTGGTTAAATTTATTAACTAACGATTTGTTTAAATAAACTGTTGTTGTTTGAAAACCCCACACAGGTATTGAGATGATATTTGGCATACACTGATATACACGTAAATGCGTATATTTTATCCGCTTATTTATCTAGTTTTCTATTTAAAATAATTAATATTGTGTATCTATAGCTGTGTTTTCAGATTGTTGATAAAAAGCATGATTTAGAGCATTTGATGAATAAAGCATGAAGAATTTGCTGAAAAAGAGTGAAGTTGAAATTACTAAAGCTTGAAGAGTTTAAACCTTGAAGAACGGTTGCAAATAGAATTCAGTTGGGTAGATTTGGCTCACTAAAGACTCATATTGTGTTCACATTGGCTCAATTGCAGACCGTCTCACTCATGTAGCGTTCACATTAGCTCCTTTGCAAGGCTTCTCATTCATATACTGCACGCGTTCACACTGGCTCACTTACAAGGCCTCTTACTCTACAACCCCGTTCACACTAGCTTATGTGTTATTTGGGCTAATTCTTTAGTCCCACATTGTGGAATTTGCCAAATAGTCTTTGTCATATCAACTATAAATATCTTGTATCTCATTCATGTAAAAACACACTTAGTTTTATTCTGTAATTCTCTTCTTGGAATAAAACTCTTCTTTCTCTCTTCTATTTAGTTTTTTTTATTGCATTTTATTTATGTTGTTTATTTTCTGTTTATTTTCTTTTCTTTTAGCTATGTCTAGCTAATCCTCTTTAATTAGGGCGTGATGACGCTAACAAATACGATTCAATATGAATCGCATAGCCAAAAGATTTGAACTTCATGTATGTAGATCTAGATCTGAACTAAGGGTTAGATCTGAACCTTCATACCCTGTGTCGTTTAAGAGCTGTGCTCCTTCACAGGGTATATTCGAGTTCGATATAACACTTATCAGATTTAGACCTAATATTTAGGGTTTTAGAAATAAATTAGTGAATCTGTCCTGATAGCCTATGGTTGTTTAAGAGCTGAGCTCCTGCATAGGCTATACTTGTTGTTATTTACATATTTGTTTCTAGAAACCTAATTATCGTTGATTAATGTTTGTGACAGAAACATGAATTAGATCTGATTTATTCGATTGGCTATTGATGAATATTAATCTAATCTATGTCATTACTCCCTAATTACTTTCTTTAATGTTAAAAACTCGCTTTTTGTTTATTTTCTGTTAATTTGCAATCAATCAAAATTCTGGAATAACTTGATTGTATTTATTAATTAAAATATTTTTGGTCCCAGAGTTCGACACCCTCTACAACAATCCTTGTTGTTTAGGAAAACCGAACGAATTTTACAGTTGTTTACAATTGTTTAATTTGTTCGCAAACATACACTAATCCCAATATTTAGTCGTATGTCAATCGATTGGTTGACTGGCTATGATGAGCGTTATTTATTTATTTTAATGCATACACAGTGGTAAAATTTCACTCTGGATGTGAATGGATTGTTTAATGATTATTTATCACTATTGTTGAATACATGCGATGTATGAAATACATATAACTGAAATTATATGGTAATTGATTGAGTCGCATTCCGATTCAGAAATAAAGAATATTTTTAAATAAAGAATATTTTTAAATAATGAATGTTTTAAGATAACGAATATTTTAAAATAATATTCAGTGAATAATCAGAATGTGATTTTGACGTCCGATTTTGGATGGACACAAAAATATTGAAATGTAAAGCCGAGTTATGTAGTAAACGCTACTTTAACCCAAACGGGTTTATCTATCGAATTTGTTCATTTTAAAATGAATATAAAAAAGAAGTGATTTCAAAATCTAATATTTTGAAAATATTATCATTTTAATATAGAATATTCATTTTTTATTTAAAATTGAAAATGAAGTTGAAATTGTTTTAAAATGAATTTATAAATATTTTATAAATATGATTTAAATAGAAATCGACAAAATATATATATATATATATATTTATTTATTTATTTATTTAATGGCTTGAATAGAACGCACCGCGCAGCGACTGTTCGTGAATTTCGACCATTAACTTCAAATTGATGTAACGGGAGATCCGACCGTCGGATTCTCCTAAAACCGGAATTGTTGGGTTCGTATCGAAAAGAGCTTTCCAATGAATATAAGAGATTTGAAATCTAACGTCTGGATTTGAAATTATGTCCAAGTCAAATTTGAAAAAGTTCGCTATGAATGCAGTTCGGTGGCCGATATTGGAAACCGACTGTAAAGGCCTTAATAAAAATTATTAAAAATATGGAAAAATTATGTAAAGTCATAGTAAATGATTTGGAAAGATTTTGGATAAAAAATTCCAAGTCTGAAAAGATTAAAATATATTTTTGTCTAAATGAACTAGTTATTAACTAGATTAATAATCCAATGGTTTTTAAAATAATAAATTGGATTTATAAAGGGTTTTAACACAACTAGGATTTTCCAAAGTATGAATTGGAATGGAAATTATCTTTGGAATATTTCGATATTAGGTTCCATGATTATACGAATATTGTTGAGGAATTTGGAAGATATAAATATCGTTATTCCTAATACGATATTTTTTTATTTTCATAATTTGTTATTGAATATAAGCCGATATATTTTCTATTCAGAACCTTTTATTTAATGTAAAATTGGATTTTTGGTTTGCCGTGAATGGTGTCTTCAATAATATTGTTCTTAAACCCAGTTGAGGAAAGAATAAATCTTTTAATTAAAATTTAGAGAAGTTTACCAATTAATTAATATTTAATTAGAATTGAATTGAAATTGGATTTTTGGGTTTATCGTGAATGATGTTTTAAATAACATTTGTTCTTTAACCCAATTAACAGTGAAGATATGATTTGGAATTTATAAATCTTTTTATTAAGATTTAACATAAATTTTCCAAAGTAAAGTTTTCCAATTTAATATATCAAATTGGAATTGAATGGAATTCGATTTGGTAATAATCGTGATGAGCTTCTGTGGATGAAGACCGCTACTATATATGGAATTTAAAAGGCCTTGCCGCTATTCCATTTATATTATTAGTATGATACACAAATTTATATCGATTATATACAGTTATGATTTCCATGAAGATTGGATTTTGATGGAAAGGGATTTTTGGACTTATTGTGGACTATGTTTTAAAGGACATTGGTTCTTTGACCTAGTTAAAGACACGATTAATTTCTTAAAGTTGAATAATCATAAAGTAACGATTTTTGATATTAAAACCAAATTGGAATTTTAATAAATTTTTAATTAGATTGAAATGGGAATGAGATGATTAAATTTATCGAATTCTTGAAATGATCGAGATCGGAGTACCACCAGTTTTACTCCAGGCGATAATTAAATCTTTAATTAGATTTGAACGTAAAAGGGTAATTAATTTTACCTAGAATACAGTTGGTGTTAGATATGGAGTGCTACAAGTTTTGCTCCATGGGATGAATAGGTTGGGATTGAAAAATAATAAATGATTATTGCGGTAAGGTTCGATAATCCCGACCAGTTAATAAAATCTTTTAAAATGAGATCCAAAGGAAGATTAAAGAATAAATTTAAAAGAATTTTGATAAAATTAATGGGAACTTTTCCCTAAAAATGTGAATATTTGAATAAAGGAATATTTTGAATTGGAATAAGGCGTATGATGTGTTTTTATAGCACTTGATTATTGATTATAAAATATGTGAGTTATTCCGAAAGACCGAGTTTAACTTATTCTGAATAATTAATACGACGACTAAAAGTCGACGATGAAGACGGTGGTTGAAGACCGAAGTTCTTCACATTGTTTGAATGATTACTGATGTCATGATTGGGCTGTACACCCAAGACAAGGTAATAAGTGGTGATCATTCAGACGTACTTGGAGATTGACAGATATGCGAAGACCTCTCTCCTGTATTGGACATATGAGACGAGGAATAAGGTGTCTCCGGTTTCGTTCAGACCCAGAACGGACTTGTAAATGGATGTGTGTCTGACATTGGATTTCATTTCGTATTGAATGATTTCTATTAAATATATATTTGTTTGGTGGCAGAGAATTTATTCTCTTGCTTAACACCCTTCTCTGAGACGTACGAGCTTAGAGGTTATATATCGATAGACATCAGTCGTATGGCGTGAATTGTCAGTGTGGCATGCCAAGATGCAAATGATTAAGGCTTTTTGTTGAAAAGCAGAGTCTTATGGTTGATAATCAAAGCACAACTTTAATTAGCATAGCTTTGTGTATAGCGTTAATTCGCGAGCCTCACACCGGTATTAGTCAAAAACGGGATCGTGACCGTAGGGAGAACTTGCGTTTCTTTCTAGCTAGAAGTAGTGTCATAGTATGGAGCCTAGACTTTTTTACTTATGTGGATGATGGATTGCGAGATGCCTCGGATATTGGTCACTATTGGCCAAGTGATAGGTCTGATAGGATCGAGAAACGTATTGTTCAAGAATAATTAATCCACTGAAGTATGTGTGGACCGACCCTACTGTTCATAGGGCTCGCCCGTGTCCGAGTCCTGAGGCATTTGCTTGACTGTCTCAAATCGGCGAGGAGCTATCCCATGCCTCGACTCATAGATGGAAATCCAATTTCCAATACACGACTTTTCGGTTTTAATTATAGAACTAGTATGGCGACATGGTATATGGTACCCATGTCGTCTATGATTAATACATTTATATTTGAAATGGTTTCGACATTATGCACTTATAGTAATATCAAAATAACTTGTTTTAAATGTACCAAGCATGTTTGACTATTATAAGGGAAATCTCTATCCTTCGGCTTGCGTTGCATTGTGTGATGGGACCTGAGTCTTATAATCGCTTCATTTTTCCAAAAAGCCATTGCGTTGTTTTAATTTAAACTAAGATTCATGTGAAGTAAACTCATTCCGTGTTATACGGCGTGGTCCCATGATTTCCTAACTTTTAAAGTAAAGATTTAATAACTGTTTCAGTTCTCACACTAGTCCCATGACTGACTCGGAGTTTATTGTTTCTACCTAAACTTTAGGTGGCCATATTTCAGTTGTGTCAGTTGTTATTTTCCGCTACGCATTATATTTATATATTATTTTCCGCTGCTATGTAATTTTAAATCTCTGATATTGTATTTCCAATGTGTAATAATTATTCACACTCCGGAATATTCTTGTACTCTGATGTGAAATTGTTGTAATAACAATGAAATGTTCTGTTGTTTGTGTTCTGGTGCGTTGTGTTCTAAGCTCAATCTAGGCTTTCCCGTACCGGGGAAGTTTGGGTTGTTTCATTCCTTCTTAAGCTTTCTGTAAAAGTCCCAAGAATAAATAATGGCCTCTTTCCTTCTTTAGTTTCCTAAAATCTATGTCATTTCACAAATCAAAGTACTAAATGGCCTCTAATATCCATCATAACAAATAATCAGATAGTGATTGGAGATTTATTCATCAAATTTGCTTGAAGGAAGAAGGGGAAGAGCTATTGTAAATAATTATGTTGCATGTCATTGCATTTCAAATCAACATGCTTTGAAGGTTCTAAGCTAACGTTCTTAAAAGGAAATTGTTGCTAATCCATCTCATAAGAGATGTTCGACTCACACAATCTAGCTTATTTTACTTTGCATGTAAATATATTGCTCTCTGTTGTTAATATCTAATGTCTGTAAACAATTTCCAGAAATTATTGTTTATAGTGACCAAACCTTATGCGTGCGCGTCTTTGAGAACCTATAGTTCTTCCATTCTGAACTAGAAACATGTTTAATTGGTTCCATTCTATAGCCATGTTGTAGTTTCTATATGCAGAATTTCTCACCTGAATTTTATCAATATATTAGCCACTGCTCAAAGTTGGACTCGAACTAGGGAAGAATCCCTATAGTTTTTGCATGAACCAGGTCGACCTGGACATCTTTAAGGTCGACCCTAAGGTCAACCAGGGGGTAGTTAGTGGCTATGCAGTTAAATCCCTGCTATAGCCCATAGCGCTCTTCAACCGCTATGCTATTTTAATTTAGCGCCGATGAACAATAAATCTGATTTTTGTCCCGCTATTTTCTGCTTCATCCACTAAATCAAGGCTTTATAGCATCCGCTTTAGCAGTATTAATATATAAAGCTTGATTTGACTTATTCTCTTTTTATATAATTTAGTTAATATAGCATAAATGGCTAAATTTAAGGCATAAGTGTCTAATATATGGTAACAATCAATTACACTCATCAAATTTAGCATGCATAACAATGATATTCCCTGATTTTGTTATATAAAATTAAATAATATTAGTTTCTTGTACAAATATAATGCGAGAAAGATGATTAATTAAGTTTTAAATATTTGGTTTTACATCTAATGAACCATTTTGCGCCTCCGCTATACCCCCGCTGTTTCCCCGCTTTATCCCTGCTACACCTTTTTGCATCTCCGCCGTTATAGAACTGCTAAGCGCTTTAACTGCACAAGTTAGTGGTCGACTTGGTCATCGTAATTTTGTGGCTAAGCTTTGTTTTGTTCCAGTGAATTTTTAGCCTTGTAAATATTGATGTAGTGCTTCATTTTTTGGGTTTTGGTACTTCTAAAGATGGTTTCCAGATGTTGGACCTTGTGAATTCCAATTGGCTTGATTCAATTATGAATGGGCCTGCATCTGGGTGTATTTTATGCTTGTTGATTTTGTGGAATTTTCATGATTTCTTTTGTTTTGAGAACATGTTTTCTAAACAGTTCCTAAAGAATGTTATATATATATGTATATATATCGCTTTGAGATAAATGTTTTTCTAAGTATCGTTTATAAAAATAAAATCATTTCAAAGCTATATATATACATATACATACACACACACACACACACACACACATATATATATATATATATATATATATATATATATATATATATAAGAGAAATAATTCAAATGATTTCAAAATCGTTCTACAAATTCAATTTCTCAAATCCAGTATTTTCAATGTTAACCACTCATTTTTGCAGTCTTTGAGAAAGCGAGAATTTGATTTGAATGATATTATAAGCTATGTAGTACAGGTGTAACAACCCTGAATTTTGGGGCCAATTTAAAAATTTTATTTTTATAAATTTAATGTATTTTTAATATTTAAAATAATTGATTTTAAATAATGACGGGAAAGGAATTTTTTTTATATTTAAATCGAAGTTAGAACGAATATATTTATTTTAATTTTAAGAGAAGTTGGAAATAACGTGGTAGTTTGAAAATTCTGGAATTGTAAGTTTGATTTAGGATTTGGACGTAGAGATTTATACTTGAATTTCTTGTTTGTCTAATTTAATTTATTCTTGAAAGATTGAATTAAGTTTTAACAATTAAATGATTAAATTTATATTTTAATGTAATATTTAAGTTTGATTGTAAGATTACATTTATTGATGGAAAACTTAAATCCTAAGATTTAACTGTTGATGGACATAATTCATGTAGGCGCTTGTTTAATGCACATTCTAAATATACAAAGAGGAAGAAAATAACTTTAAAAAAATTTCACCAATTAAAGGTTAATAGCAAGGATGTTATCCTTGTATTAAAAATCTTTGACTACATGCCAAGTAAAAAAATAGGCCTTAGGGACTTTAATAAAATCTATTAATTTATATTAAAATATTAATTGAAAATAATGTGTAGGTTCTAAATGAAAAAAAAAACTTCTGACAATATATATATATATATATATGTATATATATATATATATCTTTGGCTATTCTCTTTAATACTTTCCTCTATTTATTATAATTGTATCATTCATTTATTAATAAATTTCCAGATGTGAATTACTCCCTTGAATTTTGAAAGGAAATAAATAATTATCTAATCAACGCACCAATTATGCGCATTAAATGAAGAATGACACACTACAATAAATTGCATGCATTGTTATATCTTCGTATGCATGCAATTTAATTCTATACACATTTATTTTTCTTTCCTTCTTTACATTAAATTGTCATGTTGGAGACATGCATGCGTTTCTTAAAACGTGTGATCATGTTCTCTATATTCCTTCATTATTTTCAACGTATGTAAATGCTCCCTCATTTTGAATTCTTCGTATATAAAAAAAAAGAAAAAAAAACGTTCAACTAAAATTTGTTGAATAACTTAAATTGTGGCTTTATTATGAAATTGATAAATTTGTATATAGTAGTTAATGATATTAATTAGGGGCTCCTCATTTGATTTATAATCATGCATTGAATACTTTTCCAATTTCTCTTTCTTATTTTATTGTTTATTTTGAATAAGAAATAAATATCCTACCTCATGCCTAGTCAGCTAAATTAATTATTATTTTCGTAACCTACTATATAATATATGAAATGACACATTAGAGAGATAAATATAATATCTTTCTCAATTTCCTTCAATATTCTTTTCTCTGCAATTGTCTTCTACAAATGTTAGAACTTCCTCCTCCTCTCCCCATAAAAAAAAAAGTAAATCTTTCTACCTTCATCAACCTCATCTTCCCTAAAAAAATATATATTCATGGTGTCCTCTTCTTAAAATTTTATCCATACTCCTTCTCAAAAGAAACAAAGGATCTTCAATTTGCAAATTTGCTGCACGGCGGTTGGTGGTGGTGCGATTTGGAGAGAGGGTGCTGAAGCGTATGGGTCCAGCGAGGTACATCAGGAACGAAGAAGAAACACGGAAGGTAGCGCTTTAAGGAACGTTATTATAATTTAATTAATTTAATTAATTACTTAACGATGTAATCAACATATAAAAGAGCATATCTTTTGATATCGAAATTCAGAAATTCCAGTTGTGTTGGAATCGTGGCAACAAGATCTACGTTTCAGAATTGATTAGAGATGACTTGGAATCAATTTGTACTTGCAGCAAACAAAATTCAAATCGGAACTATTTGGTGAGAAATTCTATTTCTTTTCTTCTTATATAATTAAAATTACTTAATTATGAAACGTATCTAGAATTGATGTCATACGCTATAGCATTCTGTGAAATTTCCATACGTGATTTGATTAATGATTATTGTGTTATTTGTTTGTTAATTACCTATTGTGTTAAACCACCATGTTGTGTTATTTGTTTGTTAATTACCAATTGTGTTAAACCACCATGTTGGTTATTTGTTTGTTAATTACCTATTGCGTTAAACCGCCATGTTGTGTTATTTGTTTGTTTAATTACAAATTGTGTTAAATCAAATCATGATGTTATCTTAGGATCGAAATATGAACATACCACTTTGATATTATGTTAGAATTTCATATATGATAAAATCCATGAATGTCATTTATGTTAAAATTCCAAAATGTCATTTATGTTAGAATTTCATATATGTTAAAATTCATGAGTGTCATTTATGTTAAAATATTATAATGCCATTTATTTAAGATGTCATTAGACGAGAATGTCATTGGATTAGAATGCAAAGAATAATGTTTGGAATAAATACTCATTTTTGTTGTTTTAAATAAATGAAAACAAAATTAACATTTTGTGTTGAAACTTGATTTAAGAACAAAATTTACATTCTTTGTTAAAATGTAAATAAAGAACAAAAGTTACATTTTTGATTAAATGTAATAAAATAACAAAAGTTACAATTTTTGTTAATGAGAGACAAAAATATACTTTTCGTTAACACTGATTAGAGAGACAAAAATATACTTTTTGTTAACATTGATTAGAGAGACAAAATATACTTTTTGTTAACATTGATTAGAGAGACAAAAATATACTTTTTGTTAACATTGATTAGAGAGACAAAAATATACTTTTTGTTAACACTGATTAGAGAGACAAAAATATACTTTTTGTTAACATTGATTAGAGAGACAAAAATATACATTCTTGTTTAAACAAAAAGAGTAGATTATATTATACATTTTTGTTCAAACAAAAAGGATAGACTTTTTCGTTTCCAACAAAAAGAATACATCTTTGAATTGAATAAAGAAATAATAGATCTTGAATAAAATAAAAGATATCACTTTTTGTTTATAAAATAAAAGATATCACTTTTTGTTTATAAAATAAAAGATATCACTCTTTGTTTGTTAAAATAAAGATTTCACATTTTGTTTTGTTAAATTAAATGATTTTACCTTTAATTGAAATACAAAGGTTGTAACTTTGTTTGTCAATTAAAAGATTTGAACTTTTGTTTGTTAACAGATAGAATTCACTTTAGTTCGTTAATATAAAGAATTACATTTGTTTATAAAAAGAGAATTTACTTTTGTTTGGTAAATTAAAAAGTTTCAATTTTGTTTAAAAACAAAACTTTTTTTTTAAAGGCGTTATGCAAATGAAAATCACATTTTTTGTGAAAACATGATTTATAAACGAAGTATAACATTTTGTTTAAAAAGGAAGAATTAAACAAAGTATAACATTTTGTTTAAAAAGAAGAATAGAAAATGCATACTTGTTATACATTAAAAAGAAGAATAGAAAATGCATACTTGTTATACATTAAAAAGAAGAATAGAAAATGCATACTTGTTATACATTAAAAAGAAGAATAGAAAATGCATACTTGTTATACATTAAAAAGAAGAATAGAAAATGCATACTTGTTATATATTAAAAAGAAGAATAGAAAATGCATACTTGTTATACATTAAAAAGAAGAATAGAAAATGCATACTTGTTATACATTAAAAAGAAGAATAGAAAATGTATACTTTTTATACATTTAAATGAAGGAGATTAATAAATTTAACATATTTTGTTAAATGAAAAGATTAACATTTTTGTTAGCATTAAAGGAATGAAACAAAAATTAACATTTTTGTTAGAGAATAAAGTTGAAACCAAAATTTAACATTTTCGTTAAAGAAAAGAAGTGGGACAAAAATTTACATTTTTGTTTGCATTAGGAAGTTCTATAACAAAAACCTCATTTTGTTTGCATTAGAAAGTTGTTAAACAAAAATCCACTTTTGTTTGCATTGAAAAGTTAATAAACCAAAAATGAGTCATTTGGTCGAATTGAGATTTATAAAATAAATTTGTCACTTTAGAGAAAAGAACCAGAAATCATTCATGTTTGTCAAATTTGAAGAATGAAACAAAATTCACATTTTTTATTGCATTAGAAGTTTACAAACAAAATTCACATTTCTGTTTGCATTAAAAGTTTAAAGGACAAAATTAATATTTTTGTCAATTAGAAAAGTAAGAAAAGAAATAACGTTTTTGTTAAGAAGATATGTATAATTAGTATTAATATGTCATGCTAGTTAAAAATGGTACGTTAAAATAAAATAACATTTTCTTATAAATGTTGCATTTAGGATAAAAAGAGATTACATTTTTAGTAAATGTTAAAAGGGATAAAAAGATTGCACTCGTATGTAATGTAAAGGAATCATTTATGCTTTGTTAAATCAAAACATACCATTTACATGTAACAGAAAGGACTCATATTTTGTGAATGAAATATGTCATATTCCACCGTCATTTTAGAACTATTAAAATGATAGATTTGCTATGTCATATTTCACCGTCATTTTAGAACTATTAAAATGATAGATTTGCTATGTCATATTTCACCGTCATTTTAGAACTATTAAAATGATATATTTGCTATGTCACATTTTACCGTCATTTTAGATGTGGTAGAAAAATAGAATTTTCATGTTATATTTTTATTGTCTTTTTGGAGACAATAAAAAGATAGAATTTTAATGTTGCGTTATGTTTCGTTTATTCAAAACATTACCATTTGTTAGAAACATGACATGTAAATTAAATGCCATTTATGTTAGATAACATGAAATATTAGAAACGATGTAACATAAAATATTCTTTTTATGTTATTATGAATTGTTAGTATTGCCAGACATAAAAAAATATTCTTTTAGTGTTTGCTTGTAGTGTTAGCAATATCTATATATTGAAAACATTAGGTTTAACACACTAGAAAAGAGGAGAAGAAAACATATATGTAGGTATGTTAGTACATTAGATATATTCTTTTTAATGTGGAAATGAGGCGTATAAAATTTACATATGCTGAATGAATATATATAATATTCATTATACGACTATGAATGTTGGAATATAAAAAAATTTACATTCTAACGAATTTGATTTCATTAAAAAGAATAAAGATATGAAACTTTCATTTTCATGTGAAAGATTAAAGCAAGAATATCATTTTGCTTGTAAAGAAAAGAATGACACAAAATAATCATTTTTGTTGAATTAGGAATGGCGCACAAGAAATTGTATGTTTGTGTGAATTGAAAATAGAAATATATACATTGTTATGCTTAGGATGTGTATGTGGATTAAATTAAAACAAACATTATTGTGTGTTATGTTATATGTCTTTATTTGTCATGATTACCAAAATAATGAAATGGATGGAGGAATTATATATAATTATATATATAAAGATTAAAATCAAACGATATGAAATGATTTCCAACTTATATATATCCGCGAGAATTATTTGGAAAGTCCGAGTCTATCTCATTCCAAATAATTTAAACGACGTTTAAATTTCAAGATTGGAAGACGACGATAGAAGACCGACGATCTTCACATCGAATGGACGACGACTGCTGATGCCCGTGATTGGAGTAGCTACCTTGAAGGGGCTACAGTGGTGGTCGTCCGGACGTAGTGTTGGTTTGCACGGATTTGGCTTTCGCTCGGACCCAGAGCATAAGTTTTAAATGGATTGCGTGTCTGACATCGTACTCCGCTTAATATCATGTTATTGATTTTCTGTCAATATATAAATGTTGGTGGTGAAGAATTCATTCTTTACTTAACACCCCGTTTATATATTGATGGATGATCAATGGTACGGTATGGATTGACGATGTGGCATGCCAAGATGAAGATGATCAAGGCTTTGTTGAAAAGCAGGCCTTGTGGATGAAGACTATATCGTTACTTCGCGAGCCTCACACCCCGGTATGATGGTGAACTGATGGTTTGATCGGTATACTTTAGATATTTGTATGGATTCGGTCGACCGGGATGAGCTGGGTGTGGTCGCTCCATGCTCAGAGGGATAGGGCTTAAACTCCTGATTCCCATATAGAGGGATATAGAGTAAGCGGTGTTTTCTCTCGCTGGGACGTAAGCCGCTGTGTTACTTGATTGCCCAAAAGTGCGGATGTGCATATTGCACTTCGTGATAGATCTTTCGAATCAGAAGCCATCATGATGGAAATCCAACTTCCAATACGACTCCATGCGGTTTTGAGTGTATTACTAGTACAGAGGCATAATATATGGTACCTATGCTTCCTAGGATTGATATTATGATTGAAATGTTTTATTTAAACATATATACACTTATAATAATATCGTTTTTACGTATCTATCATCTTTTAATCACCATAAGGTAAAACTCTATCCTCTGGTGTGCGTTGCATTGTGTGATGGGACCTGAGTCTTATGGTGATTTCATTTTTCTAAAAAGCATTGCGTTGTTTAACGATTTATTTTAAGTTATGCACGGCAGTCCATTGGAGTAAACCCGTTCCGCGTTAGCGGCGTGGTTCTTGGATTTGCCCTATTACTAGTAATTATATTAGTTAAGAATTCTCATACCAGTCCCACGACTGACCTGTAGTTTGTTTCACTTGCAAACTCGGGTGCCCTCTTTTCCACACGGGCAGTCGAGTAGCTTGTTTTGCAGATATTTCTTTTAAGCAGGATTCTGGATCGAAGCCTAAAGCTGTGTCCAGAGTTGATAGTCTTCCGCTGTATATTGTAATTTATTGTAATTTATCTTCCGCTGTAATTTAAATCGATGTACTCTGATATTCTGTACTCTGATGTAACATTTATTATTAATGTTATAAAAGTCTGCTGTTATTGTTCAGATGTGTTGTATTCCCAAAGTTAACGTATTCGAGTTTTGAACGGTCTTGGTCGATCTTACGATCGATTAAGGTCGGTCAAAACCCGGGTCGTTACAACAGGACACATAAGTTAATTATATCAGCTAATTCCAGACTCATAGATTATATATATTTTATTTTTGAGTGTGATATAGGCTAACTATAGTAGTAAACCGATTAGTGGAATATGCGGTATGAGACATTGCTTTCGCATTTCACGTTACTATATGGAAGTCTATGGCACATGATTTTTGTTTGTTGTTGTCAGTACTCGCTTCGGGGGAAGCTAGGCTTAGGGAGAGTCTTATATGATAGGATCGATTAGGGGTTACTTCAAGCTACACTCTCAATATCACACACAAGACAATCAATCAACACACCATTCAAATAAAAACGATACGATGAAAGTAAAATAGCAAGACACAAGATTTTATACGTGGAAAACCTCTTCGATGTGAAGAGTAAAAACCACGAGACCTCTTAAGGAGTCTACCCTCTTCTCTTATTGATAAACCAAAAAGGGAAAACAACCCCAAAATGTTTACAAAAGATTCGCTTCTAATCACCGGAATCCAAAAACAATAAGAGATGAAAAAGGTGTAAGAGAACACCCTATGTGTGCACTTCAGGCCAGCGGTGAATCGAGCAAGAATAAAGCTCAATCTTGAAGACCAAAACACCTTGAAGAAGATGATAAATGACCAAAAACTGCTACTGCCTTATGTGACCAGATCTGGTTATATTAACCCTCTTTTTTTTAATGTGCATACAAAAAATGTGAGTAATCTCCCAAATATCTTTCCTGAAAAGAAAAGATATTGTTGCACAAAAGGCATGCTTGCACAACAAATCTGGGAAAAAGACAAAACCAATAAATCTCACCCACAAATTAATAATGACCTGCAGAAAAAGATATGCTAAATGTGTCTGCATAAAATTATGCCAAATATGCCTGCATAAAATTATGCCTGCATAAAATTATGCCAAATATGGGCTGGAATACCCAACATTATATACACATATTCATTAGTCGGGTGGGTCAAGTTACGCTCGACCGGTGAAGGGAGTCGTAGTGATGAGCGTCTAAGTATGTGTATAGTACTTGGCAAAGCTCGAGAGAGCTATATATTTAATGCACCTGCTATTTTTTGTTTTGGATCTATTTTTGATACTACTTGTTTTTAGATCCAATTTTATTCTATTTGTTGTTCGGATCCACTTTCGATGTTATTTATTGTTTAGATCCACTGTGGTCCCTAATTATTGTTCTAGATTCAGTATTTGATGCTATTGATGATTCTACCTCTATTTGTTGCTTCAGATCCAATTTAAAATGTTATCATTGTTGTTTAAGTTGATTCATTCATGTAGCCTTGGTGCTACCATGATACTTCTATACATATGATGATTTCATTATGATGTATTGGAGCATTCATATGTATTCCATACTTTGATATTTTGTTGATCATGTTGTTCCTTTGAGTTGGCATTTTAAACATATACATTCTTAGCCCTTTTTGCTTAACCCCTATGCATATTGTTAATAACACTATTCATGAGACCCTTATATGATGTTTGGTTGTATCTCACCTCATGAATCTTATGTTGTATCAAGTTGAACCTACTCTTTCTCTACTTAAGAAGAGTTATCCCTTATGATGTTATACTTCATCTACTATGATCTAGTGATATGTTTAAGCTAGATTGAACCGTGTATTTTATATTCAAGTCAGAACGAATTGTTTTAAGTTGATAGGTGTTGTAGATTCGTGCTTTATTTTACTTCTACCTTTGGATAATCCCAATAAATATTAGTAAAACGTGCGAAATGTGCAAAACCGAGTAAACAAAACTTAAGGGGGATCTATGACTGTCCATATCCGAACCCGTACTGACCTGGGGGACCAGATCGGTACCGATCGGGATCCATTATGGATCTGTCAATCTGACCCCTTAAGTGATAATCCAAGCTAAGTGATCCACATCCAAGCTTTTTTGCTGTTTTCCAAGTTTTAGCACATCGATCCAATGTGGTTTACGTACCAATCCGAGCTATGAAAATATGGCGAACCCAAATTGAAGTGGATAAGTTGATCTGACCTGATGATGTAGTTCATCGATCCGATCCGGTGCATGTGTCCCATGTCGATCTGGATTTTGGCCTTCCACGATTTGATGTTTATCCAACTCCAATGCTTTATCCAGCGATGCCGAGCTTCCATGACTTTACCATCCATACTAAAGTCTTGAGTCATCCAAGCATCCAAATCTGAATAGAATAGCCTTGTAAAAAGGCGCGTGTGTGTGTAGATGAAGCGTTATGTTGCACCATAAAAGTGTGGTATCCCCAAATTGTCTTTAATTTCCACCACATAATCATATTTTCTCTCTCTATCCGTTGACTCTCTCTTCCACATGTTCTTCAAATATAAACGAGTGACTGGAGACGAGAAGCAACAGGGATGTTGTGAAGCACATCTCATTAAACATATGTATGTATATATATGAAGTGAATATTTGGTTTAGGTCCTTAAAATCAAACTTAATACATGAATTTCCTTTATAAAAAATGATTGCAAATTAGGTCCCTAACATTTAATTTTTGCTTAAATTATGCAATTATTCAGTGAATAATTGAAGACATTCATGTAGTCATATCGAAAAATTGCATAAATTTTTGTAATTATTCAGCGAATAATTGCGGATATTCGCATAAGTTTTATGATAAATAGTTGTAGAAATAACCGTAATTTTTTCAAATAACTATTGAAATTTCTGCAATTTTTTTTAATGAATCATTACGGAAATTTATCTAAATTCTAATTGAATAATTGCGGAAATATATGTAATCTTTGTAGGGGTGAGCATTATTTGGTTAAACCAAATAAACCAACCAAACCAATTTATTTTTGTCTGTTTGGTTCGGTTTTGTAATTAAATCGGTTTGTAATCAGACTAGAAAAATATTAAGTTCGGTTATCGGTTTAACCAAATTAACCAAACTTTTACTATATTTTAAAAATTATCGATATTATAATGAATATTTTAGGTTAGTTTAGCTATTTAAGTAAATTTTATTCATCACCTATGTGTCAAAATTAAAAATGGAAAGCATAAAAATCATAAATAATAATACTCTAATCATATAAGTATAATTTATTTCAAATTACAACGAATATTCCAAACACAAAGCATAAAACATTTTTAATTCGGTTTAATCGGATAACCAACCGAACCAACCAAACTTAATTTGGTTGGTTTGGTTTGGTTTTCATTTTTATTGGTTTTAGTTTGGTTTGACAAATTTCATCATCGGATAAACCGAACCAACCAAATGCTCACCCCTAAATCTTTGAGTACAATTACAAAAATATCTGTAATTGAATAATTAGACTTAATTTATGCATTTTTTAGATAACTTAATTTCATAAATTTAATTTACATATTTTTTTGAGAAGAATGTTTGATTTACTTTGAAATTTAGTAGCAACTCTAACTACATCGCACCCCAATCAAAGTAAATACAAATTAACTCTGCGTTCTGTCGCCTGGTCTGTATCAAAACCACTGAAGATAGCGTGGTTCTTGACCATGCCTTTGTAGCTTCTTCTAGTGGAAACCACGTACAGGTTTAGCCTGCTGTTTCCTAATTGGTGTTTCCACGCTGGTCAATACCAACACGAGTGGAAATAGAGCCGAAGTATACCTTTGCGGGTTCGATTTGCTCTCTCCTCTGTATATATGAGCGTCCTCTCTCCACTTTCCCGAATCCACATTGCCAAAAACGTCCAACAAATGGTAAAACTGGTGATATCGACCACGATCGACCCAGCTTCCGTGGGTCCCGCCTCCGCATTCCTCTCGATGCCAGGATGGTCCCCGGGCCCTACTATTCCTGACGGGATTTCCAGTTTCTCGAACGGTGACGTTCGGTTGTTGAAGCACGACCGCAGTATCGTAGCCGAAGACGATCTGGATCTTCGGTGGGAGGAGGCGACGGGGGAGTCTGTTTCCGAGGTGGTCTTCTTGAGTCGCCACACCGCCGTTTCTAATCGGCCTGCTCTCACTGTTCATCCTATTGGTAATTTACATGTTCATAATATTTCACTTATTTGATTTATGTGAATTCTAGGCAGTTTCCGTTTATTGAATTTAAATGGCAATGCTCTACATTTAAAGCATTGCTATTCGCACTTCAAATTTGACTAAAGGACTCTGGTCCTATAATTTTATTCATACACCGACAACATCTAAACAAACATCTTTTTTACAATACCAACCTTATTTTTTTCTCAGTCTTCCATCTTTAAAACTTTATAGTTATTTGTGGAAAATAGGAAATCTATGACACTAAATAAAGTTTAAATTCAATAAAATGAATTTAAATTTTTTGAATGAACGATAACCAATTTATTATGTTACAAAAAAATTCGTAATTTCAGCGAAAAAGGTTCTGCTTTTAAATTAAATGACTCTAAATTTAAACACTTGTAAAAGTTCTCATAATTCAAATTTTAGGTTTCATGTTTAAAAATACATTATGTTCCTCAAATTGTTTTGCATATATTTAATCAAATATCATTAGTTACAATGTTTTAGTTTGATGGGTTATAATTTAAAAAAGTGCAGTATAAAAGAAGGGTAATTTAGTAATATATATTTTTAGCAAACTTGTGGTGTGGTGTACATAAGGTAATTGTCGGTGTACGAATAGAATTTGCCTGTTTAGAATTGTTATGGGGCGTACTGAACACAAAATTAATATACGAAAATACCCCTGCTTTACTTCTTCGAATCACTTTTTTCCGAGAGGATTGTTACTGACACTCCAAAAATGGTTAAGGGGGGACACGATCAAAAGTAAAATTCGTATACACCCACCGTTTTTCATTTTTTTCATTTTCGACGGCCCTTGGCTGAATTTAAGGGTGAAACTCAACGATACAGCGCCGAATTCCGCGAATAAATGCGGTAAAGCCTTGCCAAATTTCATCCGTGTCCCTCTTAATCATTTTTGGAGTGTCAATAACAATGTTTTAAGGGTAGTTTGGTCATATTATAATTTAGTTTTAAGGGGTTACATTCTAATGTCCTCTCCTTAGTAAATTTTGTTAAAAAAAATTGAGCCGTCCCTTAATCAAATTTGAAGTGCGAATAACAATGCCCTACATTTAATTACGAGGGTCACATTTAGTGCTCTAGTTTCCTGGCAGTTTAGCGGTACAGTGTAACCCCCCCCCCCCCCCTCCCAATTTTAGGTGAAATTAGGTAAAATGGAGTTTGTATCATGGTGCACGACTTTTGATTACACCGCTTTCAAATTAATGGAATTGATGAAATTTTAAACGATGAGGGAAGCTTGTTAAAACAGTTGTTGATGTACTAACCCATAAGAGAAAAGGAATGGCAAATTCTATTTAAACACGATAAATTGCTGAGTTGTCCTCAAATTTTCAGAATAAAAGGAAAACCCCTCGTTTTTTCATATTACCCTGTCCTTAAAAAAAAATCCGAAACACCCTCCCATGTAATGCTACTACGTGGTGCGTCCAAGACATCACGCAGTGGCCCTGCATGGTGCCCTGAAGTCACCACGTAGTGGCACTATGTGATGCCATGCAGGACCACTACTTGGTGCCCTGAATGTAACATGCAGTGCCACTGCGTGTTGAACAAAAAATCTAAAAAAAATAAAATAGAATATGAGTTTAAACTGAAAATAAGTAACGAGTATTTTTGTCATCAATTTTTTTGTAAAATGGGAGCAACTCAGCAAATTGCAAAGTTCAAATAAAATCCACTAAAAGGAATGTGATCTTTTAAAAAAATGATTTTAGGGTTATAATGGTGGTTTAGGTAATAATTAGGATTTAGGCATTCATAGTAAGATAGATATTTGAATGATGATGTAGATCAGCTTTTACTATTGGTGGCTTTAACCTTGATTTAATAAATTGGTTTCCCACTCCGCCATTGGCCTAAAATAATTTATACCTATCATTCCTAATGCGCAGTATACTAGGCTTTAATAAACTCCTAAAGCACTTTGCACTTGGTATTAATCAATTCGTAGCTTTTGTCATGCTACGTTTCTGTTAATTCCATGCTCGTGTCATCCTATGTTTTGATCAACTTATATCACACATTGCATCGTATTTTGTTGAAGTCCTGCTGCAAGAATAATATTTTTGTTCTAGTCAGATTATTCAAGTTCCAGATAAGTGCTGTGACGATTTTTCTCTAAACACAGAATCAGATAGTTTGGTTAGAACTTATGGTTTTCTTAAGGGCAAAATAGTAAATCTGATTTTATTAGGAGGTATAAATAAAATAATTAGGTATTGGTAGGACTAGCCTAAATGGTGGATTTGATACTAATTAGGTGTGCCTCATTTGAGGGAGGATGAGACTCCACCACAAGGAGGAAGGCCAGGTTGGGCTGGAAAGCCAAACCCAAGGATTGGGCCATGGCTTAGGTTGTTAAAGAAGATTGCAGAAGAACATCGACTTGTTCCAGAGTTCGAGGTAATGGGTTGCTACTTTTTGATAGATATATCAATTTATGAACTGTATTTTCCTGCCTGTTCAGTTAGAATGATCATGTATATGAATAGGGAAGTTTGGGTTGTATGCTTCTAACGGAAGTATAGTTTACAAATAGGACCAGTCAGTAGAGGGCTAGCGGTAGCACTACATGATCTATTTCACTTCTCTTTTCTACCTAATTACTCAGCCTCGAGGACCTGACAGCTGGAATCATCTTCATCTTTATGATTACACTCATATGTCAGCGACGCATTTTCTAACCTATCACATATCACTTCTCTTGTATGGTTTCCCTCCCCCTTTTTTTGTCTTAACAGCTATACATGGTATTCAGATGATATTGGCCATATGCCTCTGACCTCACAAGACACAAATGTCTTCCTTGTCCCATTAAATGATTTGGATTGTATATGATCGCTGACTTACTGTTTCTACGTTTTATTCTGTTCCTCTGTTAAAGATTGAATATTTCTGAATTGACTAATAATTCGCTTTATTTAGGTTACTTTAGAGGGAACTCATCATGGGCCTCTTGTTAATACGCCAACCATGTTTGTGGAGATAGGTAAATTCTCTTTCATGTTATTAATTCTTGAAACAATAGAAATGCCAGTGTGTTACGCAGCAGACATAAATTTGGAATTTGGCATATTGTCATTTTTTTTGCTGATATGATAGTTGATGCTAAGAAACAGAGGGTTCTGTCAATGTTTTGACAGCTTTAAATTGTATGTTGACCTCTGAGGCTACGTTCATTTATAAGGTTGAGTGTGAACCGTGGCATACGGAGTAATGACCGTTGAATGCTAATTACTGAATGTTGGTTTTGAACAATGAATTAGTCATTTGGTTATATTCTTGAAACTTCTAATCAAACTCTAAAATAATTTTACTGCATTACCCCTTCGGCCCTTCATACGATCTGTTCTCTTTCTGTTACCAAAATATAGATTATCATGCCATTTTCTTATCGATACTTTAAGCCATCTGAAATACATAATTCATATTGAGCAACCGTTCATGATTTTTTTACTAATTCATATTGAGAAACTGTTCATGATTTTTTTATATGCAGATGAATAATATAAGAAAATAAGTTTATAGTCAAGATTTAGATTATTATTTTTATTTAAATCTGCACGGCTACTTAATAATCGTATGTTACAAGAAATCAAGACCTCAACGATATAATGATATATCTAAACTAACTTTAGTTTCAACATATAACTCAATTTTCAATTTACTACCTAAATGAGATTTTTGCTCAAAATACAAAACTATACTTTGATCAATATGCATATATTTTCCTAGTATATACGAAAAATAAATAAAATTAATTTCACGTCTTAAAATAAAAGTGAGGGGAAAAAACTTATTGATGATCATGTTTCATGAATTTGAGGAGAGTGTGAACAAAAGCAAGATGAGATTCAAAGAGTATGAAATTGAAGGAAAATTGTCATTATCCGTCTTGAAAGGGAAAAAAAACTTGCATGGGAATTCTTTTATTTGTATTTGGGTGATGTGTAAATGGGAGTCACTTTAAGCATTCAAAACTAGAAAAAGTAAGAAAAAAATAGCCGAACACTTAACTGATGAATAGTGCATGCGTCTTTTGTATGCTTGTTTAAACCAAACACTATAAAACTTCAGATCACAATTTTTGCTCATCAAGCTCTAATCTAATGCAAACAAACCCCTCTGTCAATTACCCATGGAATCATATATTATGATCAACTATTATGCTCACTGGCTGCTACATGCTTGATTAGCCATGGGCCTGGTGAAATAGGCGACGACATAGGATCTGTTTTACAGTAGTTCCCAAAGTTACTGTGCATTTCTTTTCAACATATGGGGGCAAATAAGTATTTCCCTATACCCTAACAAATCAGAGTTGTCTAAGCTACATATTTGTGTGCGTGGTCGGAGTTTGAACACATACTTCTCATTGTGTGTAATACAGGTGTCTTCATCGTGTTTATTATCTGCTTCATTGCTGATCATTTGTTTGTTTCCTGAATTAATTATCCACTGTACTTGTTTCCCAGGTCGTCGTTTTTTTTTTGTTATCTTCTTATTGCTTGCACTTGCAGATTCCTTATTTTCTGTGATCCTTGGAGTTTATAATTAGTTGGTTTTCCTCCTCCATTTTAATTCTTGGGTGTTATTTTATTTATCATGACAATCATTTTGTACCAATAACTTGAAAGTTTGCAATGCTTTTATGTCACATATAAACTGTGATGATAACTAGTGAATCATGTATATATGGGCTGAGTCCAATTTAAACTTTTCTCTATGGGATTCGTTCAATTTGAACTTTTCTCTATGGGATGAGTGCAATTTAAACTTTTCTCTGTGAGCTAAACCATCCAAGGCTAGTCCCAAGTACCATGCATGCATATGTTCTTCAAATTTCCATTTTATTTCTGAATCACCACAAGTGGTCACGCTAAAGATGTACTTATTCAGAAAACTGATTACAGTCCTTAAGATAAAATAAGTCATCAAATCTTAGATATAAACTCTTTCAGTTTCTGCTTCCTTTTTAGGTAGCACGGAAGAGTACTGGAAGAGACAAGATGCTGCTCAAGTCATAGCATTGGTGAGTGATGTTTATTTTAACCATTTATATTGTTGATGCTATTCAATTCTTTTCAGTACAAAGATAATTATGATACCTAACACAAATTGCTCCTAAAAGAAATTATCCAGTTTTTTATTTTTCTGTTGCTGTAAAAAATATCGATGTTGCAATTTTTGTTATGTCTGAAATTGTTTTTCTCTCATAAGTTTTGCTCAAAAGAAATCCATCATCTAAGCAGCACGGTAATATGACAGCTACAGCAATGTGGTTATTTTCCCGTGTCATGCAAACAAAAATTCAATTGATTAGTTAATCATTGAACATAATACCACGTTATCCTACAATCCATTAATTGCACCAGTTAGGTATATAAATTCTAGGGAATTAGTAATTATGTATCAACAATCGTCTGTGTCCAATACATGTGGCTATCATTTTTATATACGTCCACATGCTTTATTTAAAAATTTATTGTGAGCTTGACCGTATACTTTGCGAAAAACTGCTAGAAATGAAGGCATAAAAAGTAGTGGTCATAGGCATATCATTTGGGTTTGATCAAAGCCCACTGAGCATTGGAGTTTGATTGTTGTAACCCAAAATTTCATACTAATTATCTTGGGGAACTTGCTTTCTTGAAAAAAAAAAAAAAAAAAGGAAAATTTAAATTAGCACCTAGCTGAAGGGGCAAGTTGAGGGACCTCTGCATTGTGGTAAATTAAGTGTCATATTTCAGTTCTTTTGCATAATTAATATTGCAATTTGCTAGCAAAATCTGTATGGTTTCAAGCTTGGATTTTAGTTGAGATCCCGGACTGACATCTCGATCCATATACCGGGTTGAGATTTCAATAACTTGGATTAGATGAGTATCAAACTAGTTAAAAATTAGTTTTGTAGTCTTTCTCCTTCGTTTAGGTTTTACTACACTGAGTTTTCCTAATTATGTTTTACTGATGCAATTATTACAATATTGCGTCTATCGAGGGGTAGTGTTTGTAATGTGACGCATACAAATTTGAGCCTCCACCTGATGTATCTAGTTTCCAGCTCATGCTATTGTGACGTTATAGAAGGGACTTTACATTTGTCCTTGTTAAAAAATATATGTATTTATTTGTGCTGTGTAAATAATAAGGAAACAGATAGCTCAGGTTCGAAGTTGACTCTCTTCTACTTTTTCTGAGCCTATTTTCTAACACCATGTGCTTTTCTTTAGCATTCAGAAGTTTAATTTTATTTCAAAAGAACTCACCATTATTCTATTAAAATTTGAAATTCTGCAGCTTTTGTGGAAAGGTCTTGGGATGGAAGGAGGGAGTGATGTAGGAAATTGGCAGAGGTAAAGAGTATTTTGATATAATTTTCTATAGAACAATTTCAAAAGATTTTTTCTTGTGTTGAAATTAATCAACATTTTTTGTGGCAGCTTAATTTGACATCTGTCTGTAATAACAATAATTATCTGTATAGGGCTGATTTCCAACCTTTTTTTAAAGTTATGTTGTAATTGGATTATTTAACAAACCATCTGTGGTCATTGTAGTGTCCACCTTAAGTACGTTGATTTCCTCAACAGTAACTATTTTGGCAAACTAGTTGCAGATGTATGACATTCTTTCGGCAAACTTGACAAAACCACACTAATGCAGTTTTGCATTGTGAACACAAAATAAATATTACAGTGTCACAATTCAAACTGTGCCAGTGTATTTTAGCCACATATTTTAGAAGTATTCCAGTTCAAAAATAATTTTCATTGTGATAACAGTGCTCTTACTTTGTCCAATCATAAAAATGATTAAATGGGTCTTTCAGCAATATATTCATCAATGCTACCAATGCTGAAACAAACAAGATGATTATATCTCTTTCAGTTAGACCTGATTATTTTAGAAGCAAAACAATATGCTTTGTTCAAGTGTTTTCTTATATTCTGACCCAGGAATGATGGTGGAAAAAAGGTTCTTCTTGGTATAGGAGGAGGTCATTATGCTCCTCGCCACATGGATATTGTGCTGTATGTATTATTCTGCCTCTAAATTAAAATTCAATTATTTGGAATAGTATTTTGTTGCATGGTTATATTCCCCGCCTCAACATCACCTTCATATTCAAGGTGCATCGTGGCATTGCTATTTTTGTGAATTAAACGATCAGTACTTGTGGGTTAATTTTTAAGTAACCGTCACATTTTATCCAGTTCCAGTGCATCGGTTGAAGATGAAATATTCTACTAACTTGCAAGTAACTGACAGACAGTTAGATATTAAATTTGAGGAAAAAACATATAAATATACATGTGAAAGATCATTTCATCTTCATCCAAACCTTTTTATTCGGTTGAATCAGTCATGTTCTTTTTGACCTGCTTATCAAGACGACAGCTTGAATATGTGAATTTATTCCCTTTTTTCTCCCAACAAAAAAATAAGACAAAAGCAAGGGTGGGGGTGTTGGCTGTTGAGGCGTATATGTTTATTACTAAAGTATGTCCAGTTATGCCAGTATTTATTCTTTGTTTTGGTGATTATGCTATATGATTAGTTTCTTGCTTGTTGCAATTTGTAAGTAGAGCTTGTGCGCTTGCTCTTTAACTAATGTATTGTTTGTCATTGGTCTTCTTCAGATAATGATTGCGCTACTTTGTTACTCCAGGTTATTATATTATCTCCTTATTTCTATTCATTTATCAATTTAGGAAGGATGGAGTGTGGGTAGGCCACCTGTTATCAGGATACTCTTTGCCAATGGAAGATCCTAATCAAAACAAAACTGGTTGCTCTAAGAATGAAATAGGTGGAACTTGGAAACACTCGATTAATGTAGCTTATGAAGCTACTAGATCAGCTTTTCCTGGAGGAGAAATAATTGCACATCTCGATCAGAAGTATATTTCTTTTTCGTTTTATTAACTATATATTTTTTAAATAAACCTCCATTTCGTCCAATTATTTGGAAGTTTGCATGAGAATCTTTTCACCAACGCTACCTTGCTATGATGTAAACCGAATAATAATCACTCTTGATTGCTTGAGAGATGGACTGCTATCTAATGCTAAGCACCTTTACTAGATATGTGAAATTTCCTATATAAGATAGGGTCTCTTGCTCAAGCTACTTCTTCTGCCTATCTTCTTGACCCGGCCGTTGTATAGTGCTTTTAAATTGCAATACTACGGGGAATTTGGCTCAAAATTTTATTTTGAAAAGATAGTCTTACATTACTCCCATAAAAACAATGTAAATCAAGTCTCTCTTTTTGTATCTATCAAACTGTTGTTTGAAATGATAATAAAATCAATGCGTGTTTTCTCAATCATTATCTAATCTAGTATATTATAAGTGATTTGCAAATGTTAAATTTGAATCATGATCATTTAAAAACTGCTACACTTATGTCTAAAAAGCACTGCTAATTACTTTCTCTCTCACACACCCTCTTTTTTCTTTTACTCTTTGGGATGGGGGAATGGTGCACCCCATGTGTGTGTTGTGTTGATGATTTTTAGGATAAAGGTAATTTTAAAACTCCCTACCACAATGTGAGATAGGCGCCGGAATCCATATTGGATCTCTGTTCATTTCAGTTCTCTGTAGCATTTGCCTAAATTTATTTATATCAATATATACAATGATTAATCGTTAATGGATATCCATTACTTGGTGCAGGAGTTTCAAGAGCTGGCAGAAAAATGCAATCACAAGTTATTTAGCCGAGCAAAATATTAGGGTTGGGAAACCTGCTGACTTCTTCTGAACATCTCATTCTTGGAGAGAATATTTCATTCTAATATACTTATTTGGATATTACGAATATGATTTGTAAATGAATGTAGAAACATTCTAGTATACAGCTTTAAATGCTTTCCGTTTTGAGGCTAATTATTACAGAGAAGTTAATTTGTAAAAGCGTTGAGTTTGTCCAATTCCGCTGGGTTTCAAACTTCTAACTATACGAAAATATAGAGGCATTTTGTTCAGTAATATACTCAACAACTTGTCCATCAAAGATCCCTGTTACTTTTAATGAGTGGCAGTCATTGTGCTCTAGATTTACAGGAGGCTTCCTCGTCTCTCGTGCTATTGTTGATGGACTTTATTTTTAGGGCACTTCCTTCTTTTGATGAATCACACAGTTCTAGAGTGAATCTAGGCATGATATACTTATGTGATCTTCTTAAGTCCTCTTCTTCTCCATGCTATCAGCATTTTGGGTACATTGTTAATTAGAAAATACCAATGAATACGCTTAACATAACCATTTTTTTAAATAAATTCTTAGACTATGTCATGCACTTGTTGCGCCTCTAAATATATCAAAGCTATTAATAATATCGGCCTGTGCTTAAAGTCATTCGTCTATTATGATTTAACATCACGGTAGACAACAATGTTACAAATAATCCGTAAATTATTTTGACATAAAGAGTCATTTTTGACTTTGGAGGGCCATCTTACTCATTTTTAAATTATCACGCTATAACATAGAAGTCCGCATCACCTTCTTTGACTTTGCTAAGCCCGTCATTCTTAGAATACACGAACATTCAACAATTTAACCTGTGAAGTTGAGAAAGTATAGAAGCAGTTTTGGTACATGGAGAAGAAAGCATCAATCCAGAGAAATAACACCAGTAAACAATTTTGATATAGGGTTTTATAGGATGGATTAAGTTTTATATGAGATGGTATTCACTAAATAAAATTATTAATAGTTAATAAATCATTAAGATTCATTCCTTTCACTCTGTGTTTTATACGATAATAACATTCATTTTGATCCATAGAGCTTGAGCTCATCAAAGAAAATAAGAAATTCAAAAAAGATCGATTAATCAGTTTATCCGCATGTAGATTAGTTGATCAGTATTTTATGGATTAACTTAGTCGTGGACTAATTGATCGAAACTGAGGATACATGTGGAAGTTACCGACTAAGAATTATTGATTTTACTAACGTTTATTGTTTTATGCTTCTTTTAATTTGAATTTTGGTTGGTAAAGAATATTAACTTCACTTGATAAATAGGACACTATAGATGACACTGATTGAATTGTAAAATTATTGTTTGACCATTTATATTATTAATTTTGATGGATTGAATCCTTTGAATGTAGTGAAGTGTAATTTATAATTTGTTTACTACTTGGACAAATTCTCAAAACTAACTTATTCTGGATACTGATTCACGTTTGAATCTGTTTGCAAACTTATTCAAACAATGCTACTTTTTATCCAATCAACAGGAAAGTCACTAAAGCTGTAACTGTTAACCAAAAAATGGTTTAATATCCCTGATTGTGAAGCACAATGATACAGCCCTTCAACTCAAATTGATTTGAAACACAATGACTTGAGCCTTTCGACCTCAAAATGACTGGACTTGAAAGATTTGAGTCTTTAATGTTCCGACTCGTCATGCCCGGTTAAATACAAAGTGAAGAGATTCAAGACGGAACAAAAGTGCACATGCACTCTTGTGGCTCAAGTCAACTCGAAGCTTCGCATGAAGGACAAGACACCTTTGTAGTTCATCAGATCTACTTCATACTTAAGGAGAAACATTTAGGAATAGTCCAATATATATTGTTTAGAACTGTTGGAAATGAAGGAGCAAAATAAAGAGGAATTTGCGAAGAAGAAAAGATATCAACCTATAGTCCCACATCATCAAAATATTCACATAATCTCTCCTAATATATTAAAAGTCAATATGCTTATATAAAATAAAAGGAAGAGGGAATATATAGGAATGTGGGCTAGGTCTTGACATAATAACATATTAAAATGTCAAAGATTGGGCCTTGGGGTTCTTAACATGATAACCAATTGGAATACTCTCGTATACTAGTAAGTATCATGTACGTTATGAACCGTATTAGGCCTGATATCGCATATGTTGTAAGCAAACTAAGTAAATTTACTAGCAATCCTGCTAAGATCACTGGATCACATGATACAAAGTCTATAAATGGATACGTGTTCACATTAGGAAATGGAGCAATTTCATGGAAATCACCCAAACATACTTGTATTGCTAGATCTACGATGAAATCAGAATTTATTGCACTAGATAAGACTGCAGAAGAAATAGAATGGATTCGAAGCTTCTTGGAAGACATTCCTAATTGGAGCAAACCTATGCCTCCAATATGTATACATTGTGATTGTCAATCAGCTATTGGAAGAGCTAATAATACACTATGCAATGGTAAATCTAGGCATATTCATCGTAGTCATAAAACGATAAGGCAACTGTAACACCCCGTATGTTGAAATAACTTATCATAATATAAATCAGGGCAGAATTAAATTCTAAAATCTGAATCAGGGGAAACGGGCTGTGCCATTGCGTTCGTCTCGGAAAAATACACAGAATAGAGTCCGAAATTTTGTAAATCGGAGTCCGTATGACCCAGTTATGGCCCAAAGAAGTTTTCAGAAAATTCAAAGTTAAAAACAGATTTAAAATTCAGTTCTAAAACAAGTTTGGAGCCAAAGCGGAAAGGGCGGGAAGGTTCCCGCCTGGCCCCGTGTCGACAGGCATGTCGACAGGGGTGACGACAGGTATGTCGACAGGGGTGTCGACAGCCCTGTCGACAGGGGTGTCGACACAAGGTGTCGGCCCTGTTGATCTGGGTGCACCAGATCTGGTTTTTGGGTTAGTCTTGGGCTGTGTTCTAGAGATTTCCGAAATCTAAGGGTCCTAATCTAATCTAGGGTTAATCTAAGGGCCTAAAACACTCACCTAATCTATAAATACACCCTAAACCTACCCTAATCCATACTAAAAATAGAATTGAGGGCTATATGCCGCCAAATTAAATCTTAGAAGGAGCCTTCACTAATTTATGAAGAGGGTTGCAAGCTAATCACTCTCTAATCAACCTCTAATCCATTCTAAGCATCTTAATCTTCTTCATTTGGAGTGCAAATTTGCTAGTTGTGAGTTTCTATCACTTTAACATCAATTGTTAAAGTAAGTAGATTAGGTGTAATGAGACTTATGGTCTTGAATGCGGATTAGTGAGTTTGAATCATTTGTAATGATATGCTACTCTATGTTTTCCTATGTTTATGCATATTTAATAAGTTGGTTTATGCATGTTTAACAAGTGGGTTTATGCATGTTTAACAAGTGGGTTTATGCATGTTTAATAAGTGGGTTTATGCATATTTAATAAGTTGGTTTATGCATGTTTAACAAGTGGGTTTATGCATGTTTAACAAGTGGGTTTATGCATGTTTAACAAGTGGGTTTATGCATGTTTAATAAGTGGGTTTATGCATATTTAATAAGTTGGTTTATGCATGTTTAACAAGTGGGTTTATGCATGTTTAACAAGTGGGTTTATGCATGTTTAATAAGTGGGTTTATGCATATTTAATAAGTTGGTTTATGCATGTTTAACAAGTGAGTTATGCAAGTTATGTGTATGATGTTATGTAAGTTATGTGTAGGTTGTTATGCAAGTTCATATGCAAGTTATGTATATGCTTAAATGCAAGTTTAACATGATATGCAAGTTATGCATGCTTATGCAAGTATGTGAATGCTTATGCAAGAATGTGAATGCTTATGCAAGTTATGTGTATGCTTAAATGCATGTTTAACATGTTGTGCAAGTTATGAGAATGCTTATATGCAAGTTCAACATGTTATGCAAGATATGTGTATGATAATATGCAAGTTCATATTCAACATGTTATGCAAGATATGTGTATGATAATATGCAAGTTCATATGCAACATGTTATGCAAGTCATATGTATGATAATATGCAAGTTCATATGCAACATGTTATGCAAGTCATGTGTATGATAATATGCAAGTTTGGGTTAAATGTAGTTGGGTTAATATATGCTCATATATGCAAGTTGACATCCTCTTAACCCATGACAAAGTTGTATGCTAAGATTTGGTTAAACCCATGATATTTGTGATGGATCTTCCCTTTATTATGTCATGAAATGAGAACGATTTACGTGGGGAACGATGGGGTTAATAAATATGTTAATAAAAGTATGATTGGGTATGATTAAGCATACCATAAAAATAAATTAACATAAGTGGGAATTTACCTATTGAGTTAGGTCTACCCCATGGGAATTTACCTATTGAGTTAGGTCTACCCATGTTATGAAAAACTTGATATTAATTAGGGATAATTAATATGGGGGTGATTAATTAGGTGTAATTAATCGACTAAAACACGAGGTTGGACTCATTTGTAGTGTAAAACTGCCCGGACCCTACCGGCTTAACCAGTTGCTACAAATGTCAGCCCAATGTGAGAGGTCTTAGCCATAAATTAAATACGTGATTAAAGTAAAGACACGAGGTTAGACTCTGTTATGACGTAAGACTGCCCGGACCCTACCGGCTTAACCAGGCGGTCATAACAGCCAGTCTAATGTGGGAGGTCTTTATGGGAGGTCACGGTCTTAATTAATTAAGAAACACTTAACCATATTAGCATGTAGTGGGACATGAGGGGTTAAGTGGGTGCCTTGGGTGGCATGAGGAGACTAGTGGGTTGCCTTGGGTGGCAATAGAAAATACGATTAGAATACTTAACCAAAGTGAAACATGTAATTAAAACATGGTTAAAGGGTTAAGTAAGTGCCTTGGGTGGCATGTGGAAATCTAGTGGGTGCCTTGGGTGGCAATTGAAATATAATTAAATGACTTAACCAAACTTTAAACATGTAAGTGAACATGATTATTAAAAGGGTTAAGTGGGTTACACTATATGAATGACAAGCTTAGGTGGGTAGCTTGTGGGGACCCATTATAGGGTTACATTTGATGAATGACAAGCTTAGGTGGGTAGCTTGTGGGAACTCATTATAGGGTTACATTTGATGAATGACAGACTTAGGTGGGTAGCTTGTGGGGACCCATTATTGGGTTATACTAAATGAATGACAAGCTTAGGTGGGTAGCTTGTGGTGGCCCATTACAACCGGTATCCCATACGTATCTTTGTGGGCTCGGCCCAAGCCGAGGACGGGACACGCATACTGGGTTTGTCTATAAGTGGCCAAACGGGTTAGCGGTGGCAATGCAAGTCCAACGGGTTTCATATGCGTGTGTGGGCCCGGGCTGGTAGATAAGCCGTTGTTGCATCGTGTAGGTATAAGCCGTGCACCGTTGATAGTATTGGGTTGCCACTTTAGGGGAGTGATACACCCCACTGTGGGACCAGCACGGGTATCTACGTTAGGGAGCCGATCGCTTGGGGAGTAGTGGGGTACACCTAGTGGAGATAGGGGCAGACGGCACCTATGTGGTCAGCTAGGGGTACATGAAACTACTAGTTATATCTTTCTTTTAAGTCCTTGGGTGGGATCAACCTTTAAGTAGAAATGACTGGTGTGGTGCAGTGTTGTAATTACCCTTGGGTGGGTATATGCGTCTTTACCGATATCTTAAGTACAGAGTTGTAATTACCCTTGGGTGGGTAGATGTGTCTTTACGGTTATCTTAGTTTATCCTAAGTCTACCAAGCTGCTTAGTGTAGCCATTCATCCCCAGTCGTTACCGTAGGTCAACTTATGTCTTCTCTGGTTACTTTAATGATTGTATTGTTAAAGTTATAGAGCTCGCTCAGACTTATGTCTGACCCCGTTGTTTTTATCTTTTTCCCCAACCCCCAGGTTCTCAGAATGGGCCTAGTGCCAGTGGGCTTTGATTGGATTGCTGTATCTATCTTTTGGAGCTTGGACCGATGGAGTAAAGTCCAGCTTATCTTTTCTTTTATGGCTATTAGTTGTGTAGTGGGATTATGTACTTTTATTTTATCAAGATGGATATTATGTACTTGACTCTTGTTATGGTTTTGTGATGTAACCAAACATGTATTACTTTCCGCTGCAATGAAATAAAGTTTTTATTTCCAAGTATTACTTATATCTGTCTTGTTGTAATTTTTCTGTTCTATATTCACCTAAAATACTCCACCGATGTTATGGCATTCCCTTAGCGAGTGACCATAGCGGGTGTGGGGTGTTACACGTGGTATCAGAGCTTAAGGTTACTAGAACAGATAAATTTTTTAGAAAAAACTATTTTCTAAGAATATTTTTGAAAGGAGTATTTTCAAAAACATGTCTTTTAAGAGAAAAGTTTTTGAAAGAAAGGCATAATCCCCGATAGCCATATCTTTATCTTTCGAATTCTCTATTTTGAATCTCTTCCTCTCTCGTTTTGAGTTTCCCCTCCGTGTATAGATGATCTATCTAAGATAGATAAGAATGGAAAACCACTTCAAGGGACTTAGACGTTGGTCGGATTAGAAGTTGGTTCGAGAAGGAGGAGGACTGGTAGGTACCTATTGGATAGACAATGGGAGGAAGGCCCAAATGGTTGTTTGGTTAATGAAGGATGAAACCTCATTGGTGGGAGGTTATGAGTGGAGAATGGGAGGAAGAAGGCGAGTAGTTATCCTTTTGGAGGAATAGGACATCTTATTAGGATTGTCCAAAGAGGCAAGGGCAAGGTACGGAATCTCCTGGAGGGTGGTTATATTCCCTCACGGCTAGGGTACCAGATGGGGATAGGACCGTCTAGGTTGGAATTTGGATTTCTTTATTATCCGGTTCGAACTTTATTTGATTCTGACGCATCGAGTTCGTTTATCTCATCATTGTTAGTTGAGTCACTGCACTTAGACACCAGTTTGGTAGATGATCCCTTAGTTGTTTCAAACCCAATTGGGGCTCCATGATGTGTTTGGGTTTGAAAGTTTCTATACTTAGCGTTGAGTTTAGATGTGATGCTTTTTGGGCTTCACGGGCTATGGGTTAGTTTTGGGCATGGACTGGTTATCCAGTAGTGGTGCCATTCTTGATTTTGAAGGGAGAGTTGTTAGGTTTATGACCCGCTTGGGTAACACTCTCGAGATCTCTTGTAATCCCATAGAATCTGTTATGCTAAGTTATCTAGAATCGATTGACACGTTGGTCGGGAGTTTGCGATCTGTTAGAGTGGTCCGGGAATACTCGGATGTGTTTAAGGAGGTGAAGGGCTTACCTCCGGAGCGGGAGATTGACTTCCGAATATATCTGGTAGACAATGCCAAACCAGTATCTTGGCCAGTGTACCACATGGCTCCTCGTGAGAGGAGGGAACTCCATAAGCAAGTAGGCGATTTGCTTGAGAAGGGGTTCATAAGACGAAGTATATCGGAGTGGGGTGCTCCAGTAGTTTTTGCCACTAAGGCGGATGGGTCCCTCAGACTTTGTGTAGGCTAAAGAGAACTAAATAAACTCACAAAGAAGAATAGACACCCATTGCCGAGGATTGATGATCTCTTTGATCAGTTAGTTGGCGCCTCAGTATTTTCGCAGTTGGACTTAGCCACGGGGTTTCGTCAGTTGAGAGTGGCTGAGGATAGTATAGAGAAGACTACCTTTAGGACTCCGGATGGTTTTTATGAGTGGCTGGTGATGCCATTTGGTTTGACGAACGCCCCCGCACATTGATTTGATGAGAAGGGTGTTCAGGGAGTACCTAAATAAGTTCGTGATGGTCTTTGTAAATGACATCTTGGTCTTTTCTAGGAGCGAAATAAGTTTTCGTATGTGCTCAATAGGTTGAGCAAAGCCAGTTATGGGATAAACGGTGGTTTTGGAGCGAGACTGGCGAGGACATCCAGAGTTGGACAAGGGCTTAATTATTTAGCCGTTTTTACTAGTATCATCTCACGTAGGTCGTCTGAATTCGAAGGAGGTATCCCTTGGGTGTTTGTCTGATATTGGTTTAGGCCTTTGGGGCTTGCACTTGGGGGATGTCAAGTTCGACTAGGATGGTCTGCGTGAGAGATGGACAGTTGTGATGATTTTGGATGGGGTAATATCCTGGTTTTCTCTAGAAGTGGAGAAAAGCATGCCCTACATCTTAGGGAAGTATTGGAGACTCTTCGAGCGCATAGTCTTAGGACAGCAAAAGTGGATAGGATTCTTAGCATCCTATGAGTTGAGATAGCGTATACCCCTGGCAAGGGTAACGTGGTAGCGGACGCCTTAAGTAGAAAAAAAAGGTTTTCCTTGAGATCATTGTTCGTTGAACGACGGAGCTTAGAGTCTATTTCTATGTTTGACTTTAGACCTTCCGTTAACTTTGTACCCGGTTTGCTAGCCTCCTTGGAGGTTAGGCCTACTCTTTTGGGGCGGATTGGCGGAGCACAGCGAGACGACCCATAGTTGGTTGAGTTAATAGAGAAGCTCATGAGGAGGGGGAGTCGTCCAGCCATTTGAGTAGATACACCCTAGATGATAAGGGGTGGTTGCGTAGAGACGATAGACTTTGTGTACCGCAAAACGAGGGTTTGAGGAAGGCTATACTTGATGATGCACATCGGTCGAAGATGACCATTCATCCCGGTGGGGACAAGATGAACCAAGACGTGAAGTGAGTTTTCTTTTGGGCCGGTATGAAGAAAGATGTGGCCGAGTATGTCGCTAGATGCTTGGTGTGCTAGCAAGTGAAAGCGGAGCAGAAGAAACCCGGTGGGTTGCTTCACCCATTGGAGGTTCCGCTATGGAAGTGGAATATTGTCTCGATGGATTACCGAGATCGAGGAAGGGTAATACGGGAATTTGGGTTGTGGTAGATAGGCTTACTAAGGGTGCCCATTTCATACCTGTGAAGAGCAAGAGGACTGCTCCATGGCTAGCTTCAGTATATCTTCGAGAGATAGTTCGATTGCATGGGGTACCCTCTAGCATAGTGAGTGATCGAGATCCTATCTTCACTAGCGAGTTCTGGAGAAGCTTGCAAGAAGCAGTGGGGACTCAATTATGTCTGAGTACCGCATATCACCCTCAGACGGACGGCCAGACTGAGAGGGTGAATCGTGTCCTAGAAGACCTTTTGAGGCTATGTATCTTGGATTTTGGAGGAACATGGGAGGAGCATCTTCCATTGGTGGAGTTGCCCGACAGACTTAGTGGTGTACATGATGTATTCCATGGGAGGAAGTGCCTACATGAGACCGCAGAGGTGGTAGAGCCGAGCTTGCTTAGAGAAGTGGAAGTAGAGCGTGATGCGACGATTCGACGAGCTCCTACTTGCATCCTTGGGTCAGAGATTTGGAAGTTGAGAAACAGAGAGGTTCAACTAGTCAAAGTACAATGGGGAGATGAAGAGAGCGACGCTACCTGGGAGACGGAAGCGAAGATGCGTTCGAGGTACCCTTTTCTTTCGGAGGGTATGTCCTTTTGCTTCTCCTTCATCGCATATCTTGTGCTTATCTTATCCTTAGTATGTCCTCTCGTTGGTACCTTTGACCTTCAGATAGGATAGTCCTATGGTTGAAACATGTGTTTGAGACATGTTATGTATGATGGATGCAAGTGGATGCAAGTGTTTGCTAGTGGTTGCTCGTGGATGCATATACACACACTTTAGGCACTAGATCGGCTCAGTCACTTCATATTGCATATTGCATATTTATGTGTGTAGGTAGCTATATTAATGGATGTATAATGGTTGCGTTATCATATGGATGATGCATTTTGGTGTATGGTTGTGCACACATGTAGAAATAGTATGTGTCAATAGGGTTCTTTCGCATACATATTGGATGCATGACACTATCATGGTTTGCATTAAGGAGGTCAACTGAACCAGTAGACCGCCTGATTTTGCATTAGACAGGGAACATATACACACACTTTTTGCATATGTTCATACAGCATTAGAAACTTTAAGGACAATGGATGCCAGTGTTTGATGGTTTAGTAGATGGTTGTTTGGTGTAACACCCCACTCCCGCTATGATCACTCACTAAGGGAATGCCATAGCATCGGTGGAGTATTTTAGTGAATATAGAACAGAAAAATTACAACAAGACAGATATAAATAGTACTTGAAATTTTAAAACATCATCTCATAACAGCGGAAGTAAAACATGTCTGGTTACATCATAAAACCACAATAAAGGTCAAGTACAATATCCATCAAAATAAAGAAGTACATAATCCCACTCTCATACAATAGCCAAACAAAAGAAAAGATAACTGGATAACTGGAGCTTTACATCTATCCAAGCTCCTAAAGACTGGAACAGCAATCCGATCAAGCTCCACTACTGCTAGGATCCACCGTAGGACCTGAGGGTTGGGAAAAAGATAAAAACAACAGGGTCAGACATAAGTCTGAGCGAGTCCTATAACTTTAACAATACAATCGTTAAAGTAACCAGAGAAGACATAAACTGATATACGGTAACATATAGGGATGAATGGCTACCCTAAGCAGTCAACTAAACGAAGATAAAGGATAAAGACGCATCTACCCTCCCTAAGGTAAATTACTAAACTGCACCACACCAGTCGTTCCTAACTTAAAGGTTGATCCCACCCAAGGACTTATAAAATTTACTAATTAGTACCTGCGTACCCCTAGGTGACCAAGTAGGCGCCACGGGGCCCTACAATCCACTAGGTGTACACACTACTTCCCATTCGATCGGCTCCCTAACGTAGATACCCGTGCTGGCCCCACCGTGGGATGTATCATTCCCCAATGTGGCAACCTGATGAAACTAAAGGTGCACGGCTTATATCTACTCGATGCAACAACGGCTTACCTACCAGCCCGGGCCCACTCACGCATATGAAGCCCGTTGGACTTGCGTTGCCACCGCTAACCCGTTTGCCTCTTACAGTCAAGCCCAGTATGCGTGTCCCGTCCTCGACATGGGTCGAGCCCACAAAGATACGTATGGGTTACTGGTTGAAATGGGCCTCCACAAGCTACCCACCTAAGCTTGTCCCTTTTTCTAGTATATCCCACTTAACCCTTTAATCATGTTTTAATTACATGTTCTATTTTGGTTAAGTATTCTAATCGTATTTTCTATTGCCACCCAAGGCAACCACTAGATTTTCTCATGCCACCCGAGGCACCCACTTAACCCCTCATGTCCCTCTACATGCTAATGTGGTTAAGTGTTTCTTAATTAATTAATTAAGAACGTAACCTTTGTAAAGACCTCTCACATTAGACTGTCTTTTATGACCGCTGGTTAAGCCGGTTGGGTCCGGGCAGCCTTATGTCATAACAGAGTCTAACCTCGTGTCTTTACATTAATTACGTATTTAGTTTGTGCCTAAGACCTCTCACATTGGGCTAACATTTGTAGCAACTGGTTAAGCCGGTTGGGTCCGGGCAGTTTTACGCTACAACTGAGTCCAACCTCGTGTCTTAGTCAATTAATTACACCTAATTAATCACCCTCATAATTTTATATTAATTATCCCTAATTAATCAAGTTTTCTTAACATGGGTAGACCTAACTTAATAGGTAAATTCCCATGGGGTAGACCTAACTCAATAGGTAAATTCCCAACACATAGTATGGGTACACCTAACCAAATAGGCAAATTCCCATACTATGTTTATTTATTTTGTGTTATGCATAATTATATTAATTTCACACAATCTTATTAACTTATGCATTTAATTACCCCATCGTTCCCACGTAATTTCGTTCATGATATAACACATATAAAAGGTGTCAACTTGCATATGAATGAACATGTTTCAAAGGTGCCATCTTGCATATTAACAAACACATAACTTGCATATGAACTTGCATAACATGTCACATAACTTGCATATAATATGTCACATAACTTACATATTCATTTTGCATAACAAACTTGCATATTAGCTTATAGACTTGCATAATGTGTCATCATGAACTTGCATATTAATAAACATGTAACTTGCATATTTACATACATGTAACTCGCATATTAACAAACATGTAACTTGCATATAAAGAAACATGTAACTTGCATATTTACATACATGTAACTTGCATATTAACAAACATGTAACTTGCATATTAACAAACATGTAACTTGCATATTTACATACATGTAACTTGCATATTAACAAACATGTAACTTGCATATTAACAAACATGTAACTTGCATAGCATATTACCATGAACTTGCATAACATGCATATGATTACATAGCCCACAACTTGCATATTTAGCATCATGCAAACATAACATACATCATATTAAACTTGCATAAGCTTACATACTCAACATGCATAAACATAAGATTAATGCTAACATCATATCATATGATTCAAAGCTCATTAACCCACATACAAAACCATAAATCTCATCACATCTCATCTAATTAGTTTACCAAAAGATCATCAAAGTGATAGAAACTCACAACTAGCAACTTTGAACACCAAATGAAGAAGATTAAGATGCTAAGAAGGGATTAGAAGTTGATTAGAGAGTGATTAGTATGCAACCCTCTTCATAAAATTAGTGGAGGCCATGAGAGCTAGCATTTTGCCATAGTTTAGTCACTAGGTTTAATTATGAATGAATTAGGGTAGGTTAGGGTCTTATTTATAGATTAGGCAAGTGTTTTAGGCCATAGGATTAACCCTAGATTCAATCCAAGCCATCAAAGCATGTCTTGGGGAAGAAGTCAAGTGTAGGAACCATCTAGGGCCTTTAGATTAAAGATGGACCATGAGAACCATTCAAATGCAAAATCTGCACTTGAGCGAATCGGCCCACGGGTTGACAGCCAAACACCCTGGATTAACCCCTAGTCGACCCAGCGGGCTCGGGTCGACTTCAAAAATCGGCCGGTTCGGTTATTCCCCTCTCCCAATTCGCTGTTTTGAGCATTTTTGCATATTTATTTATTAAATTTTCAATTATATATATATATATATATATCAATATATATATATATATATATATATATATATCTACACAACCCATTTCACTTAATTAAGTATACTTTAATTTGGGAATTTTCGTGAAACTTCGCGAGGCCATATCTTGGTCATACGGACTCCGATTTTCGAAAACTCGGACTCTATTTCGCGTATTTTTCCGAGACGAACACAATGGCATAGCCCGTTTCCCTTGATTCCCATTTTAGAATTAAATTCTGCCTCGATTTATGTTATTACAGGTTATTGAAAATACGGGTTGTTACATTCTCCCCTCCTTAAAGGATTTCGTCCCCGAAATCTTCAAGTTAGGAAGAACGTATCCTACCATCCAATCATCCATCTACTCAAAGCATCATCCACGAGCAATCATTGTCCTTACAAGATTCTAAATGCTGGATGGATATATGCAAAAGTGTGTGTATATGTACTTACCTAATGCGAAAATCAGGCGGTTACTGATACAGTAAACCTCCTTAATGCAAACCATGATAGTGCCATGCATCCAATATGTATGCGAAACCCTATTGACACATACAAATTTCTACATGCGTGCACAACCATACACAAAAATGCATCATCCATATGATAACACAGCCATGATACATCCATCAATCTAACTACCACATCCATTTATGCAATATGCAACATGAAGTGACTGAGCCGATCTAGTGCCTAATGTGTGTGTATATGCATCCACGAGCAACCACTAGCAAACAATTGCATCCATATGCATCCATCAACCATAACATGTTTCAAACACATGTTTCAACCATAGGTTTTACCTTATCTAAAGGTCATAGGTATTAGCGAGAGGATATACTAAAGATAAGATAAGTACTAGACAAGCAATAAAGGAGAAGTTAAAAGACATACTCTCAAAAAGAAATGGATACAAAGAACGCATCTTTGCTTCCGTCTCCCAAGTAGCATTGCTTTCGTCATCTCCCCATTGCACTTTAACTAGCTGAACTTCTCTGTTCCTCAACTTCCTAGTTTCTGACCCAAGGATGCGAGTAGGAGCTCGTCGAATCGTCGCATCACGCTCTACCTCTACATCTCTAAGCAAGCTCGGCTCTACCACCTCCGCGGTCTCATGTAAGCACTTCCTCAAATGTGATACATGGAATACATCATGAACACCACTAAGTCTGTCGGGCAACTCCACCCTATATGCCATCCGTCCAATCCTTTCCTTAATAGGAAACGGCCCAACAAATCTCGGTGCTAACTTCCCTACGGACCCAAAGCGAACAACATTTCTCAATGGAGATACTTTGACAAAAACCATGTCCCCAACCTCAAACTCAAGATCCGTCCTTCTCCGATCCGCATAAGATTTCTGTCTATCTTGCGCTGCTTTCATCCTTTTTCGAATTAAATCAATCTTCTCAGAAGTCTCTCTAACCATATCCGGCCCAAGCAAGATCTTATCCGTAGATTCCCACCAACATGTAGGAGATCGACAAGGCCTTCCATAAAGAGCTTCGAAAGGAGCCATACCAATACTGGACTGAAAGCTGTTATTATATGCGAACTCCACCAAAGGAAGATGTTCTTCCCATGTACCTCCAAAATCCAAGATACAAAGCCTCAAAAGATCTTCTAAGATACGGTTCACCCTCTCGGTCTGACCGTCCGTCTGAGGATGATATGCGGTGCTAAAACACAACTGAGTCCCTACCGCCTCTTGCAAACTTCTCCAAAACTCACTAGTGAAAATAGGATCTCGATCACTCACAATGCTGGATGGTACGCCATGCAATCTAACAATCTCTCTAACATAGACTGAAGCAAGCCATGGAGCGGTCCTCTTACTCTTTACGGGTATAAAATGGGCACTCTTGGTAAGTCTGTCTACCACAACCCAAATTCCCGTATTGCCCTTCCTCGATCTCGGTAACCCGTCGATGAAATCCATCGAGACACTATCCCACTTCCACTATGGAACTTCCAATGGGTGTAGCAACCCACCGGGTTTCCTTTGCTCCACTTTAACTTGTTGGCACACTAAGCATCTAGCCACATACTCGGCCACATCTTTCTTCATACCGGCCCAGAAGAAAACTCTCTTCATGTCTTGGTACATTTTGTCTCCACCGGGATGAATAGTCATTCTTGAACGATGTGCATCATCCAAAATAGCCTTCTTCAAACCCTCATCTTGCGGTACACAAAGTCTACCGTCTCTATGCAACCATCCCTTATCATCTATGGTGTATCTACCCAAATGGCTGGACGACTCCCCTCTTATAAGCTTCTCTACCAACACAACCAACTGTGGGTCGTCTCGCTGAGCCTCGCCAATCCGTCTCAAAAGAGTAGGTCTAACCTCCAAGGATGCCAACAAACCAGGTACAAAACCAACAGAAGGTCTGAAGTCAAACAAAGAAAGAAACTCCAAGCTTCGTCGTTCCACGAACAATGGACTCAAAGATAGCCTTTTTCTACTTAAGGCGTCTGCCACCACGTTACCCTTACCAGGGGTATACGCTATCTCGAAATCATAGGATGCTAAGAACTCCATCCACCTTTGCTGTCTTAAGTTTAAATCCTTCTGAGAGAATAAGTACTTCAATGATTTATGGTCGGTGAACAACTCGAATCTCTCACCAAGAAGATAATGGCGCCAAGACTTAAGTGCGAAAACAATCGCGGCCAACTCTAGATCATGGGTAGGGTAATTCTTCTCATGCACTCTCAATTGTCTCCCTCCATAGGCTATTACCCTTCCCTCCTGCATCAAGACTGCGCCTAATCCTGTTCCACAAGCATCGGTATAAACAACAAACGGCTTACTCCCATCTGGAAGCACTAAAACTGGAGCGGTGGTCAAAGCTCTCTTTAACCGTCGGAAAGCATCATCACAATCTACATCCCATGAGAAAACCAGATTCTTCTTCGTCAAGCGGGTTAATGGGGCTGATATCTTCGCGAAGTCTTTGATGAACTTCCTATAATATCCTGCCAACCCCAAGAAACTTCTTACCTCGGTAGCATTTCTAGGAACTTTCCAATCCTGGATAGATACTATCTTTGCGGGATCCACAGCTATCCCTTCCTTAGAGACCACATGCCCTAAGAATCGCACTTCTCTTCTCCAAAAATGGCATTTAGAGAATTTAGCTTTAAGACTATGCGCTCGAAGAGTCTCCAACACTTCCTTGAGATGTAAGGCATGCTCTTCTTCATTCTTGGAAAAGACCAAGATGTCATCCACAAAAACTACTACAAACTTATTCAGATACTCTCTGAACACTCTACTCATGAGATCAACAAAGTATGCGGGGGCGTTTGTCAACCCAAATGGCATCACTAGCCACTCATAAAAACCATCCGGAGTCCGGAAAGCAGTCTTCTCTATACTGTCCTCCGCCACTCTTAACTGATGAAACCCTGTAGCTAAGTCCATCTGCGAAAATACTGACGCGCCAACCAACTGATCAAAGAGATCATCTATCCTCGGTAATGGGTGTCTATTCTTCTTCGTGAGCTTATTAAGTTCCCTATAATCCACACAAAGTCTGAGGGACCCATCCGCCTTCGTGGCAAACACTACTGGAGCTCCCCACTCCGATATACTTCGCCTTATGAACCCCTTCTCAAGCAACTCCCCTACTTGCTTATGAAGTTCTCTTCTCTCACGAGGAGCCATGTGGCGTACTGGCAAAGACACTGGTTTGGCATTATCCACCAAATAAATTCGGAAATCTATCTCCCGCTTCGGAGGCAAACCCTTTACTTCTTCAAACACATCCGGATATTCCCGGACTACTCTGACAGAACACAAACTTTCGACCGAAGCATCGAGCGATTCAAGATAACTTAGCAAAACAGATTCCATGGGATTGCAAGAGATCTCGAGAGTGTTACCCAAGCGGGTCATGAGCCTGACAACTCTCCTTTCGCAATCAAGAACGGCACCATTACTGGATAACCAGTCCATGCCCAAGATCAACCCATAGCCCGTGAAGCCCAATACAAAAGCATCACATCTAAACTCAACGCTAAGTATAGAAATCTTCAAACCCAAACATATCATAGACAGATATATGGAGCCCCCAATTGGGTTTGAGACAACCAAGGGATCATCAACTAGACTGGTGTCTAAGTGCAGTGACTCAACTAACGATGATGAGATAAAAGAATGCGATGCGCCAGAGTCAAACAAAGTACGAACTGGATGATCAAACAGAAAAACCAGACTTTCAACGGAAATAGTTCTACCTCTCTGCTGAATCGGTGGAACTGAGAGAACCTGAACTTGCCCCCCTGACTGAGGTGGTGCTATAAGAGCTTGCACCTGGCCTCCTGAGGTAGACCCCGTCTTCTGCCCCTTCTTTGGGCAGTTTTTCACAAGATGCCCTGCTTCACCACAATGAAAGCAACCGGTCTTCTTCTTTTTGCGACAATCCTTACTGAGGTGTCCTGGTGTTCCACAATTGAAGCACTTCTTCTTCGTCTTCTTTTTGTCACCATTGCCTTTTCCGCCCTTGCCTTGTTGTTGCTGTTGCGGTTTCTTCTGATCCCCCTTTTTCTCTGGTGCCTTAGAATTCTTATCATCCTCATGCATAAGTGCCATGTAGACAAGCTTCTCAAAAGTGGCCCCCATAGGAATGTGAGTCATAGCTATTCCTTGCAATGGTTCGTTCAAGCCTCTAACGAACCTCAAAGCCTTCTTCTCCGGTGTATTCACCAACTCTATGCCAAACCTTGCTAATTGATTGAATTTGTTGACATATTCTTTCACCGTGAGATTCCCTTGCTTCAAATTCAAGAACTTCTCCATAAACAGATTCTCTTCCGCCCTTGAGAGAAACTTAGCCCCAAACCTTTGCTTAAAATCTGCCCAAGAGTCAACAGGGCGTTCTCCATTAGTGACCTCCCACCAGAATGAGGCCTCTCCCTTCATTAACCAAGCCGCCAACTTGACTTTCTTTCCCTCTTCCACTTCAAAGATATCTAGCAACTCTTCCACTTCCTTAAGCCAATCTCTAGCCTCTACGAAAGTCTCTGAACCAAGAAAAGGTTTTCCTCCTATAGCCTTGAACTCCTTGCAAACCTTAGCAAAATTATCCACTCTAGGCTGAGGAGGAGGAGCGGTTGTCTCTGGTGTAGTAGCATTGGCCGGACCCGCAGCCGCGGCCCTAGCCTCTTGCAACCTCCTATACCATAGTGGTATAACTAAACCCTCCGGGATGTTAAGATCTTCAGCCATGCTGAAACGAAAGAGGAAAGATTCAAAAAGGAGATTCCGAAAGATAAAGATATGGCTATTGGGGATTATGCTTTTCTTTTTCAAAAACTTTTTCTCTTAGAAGACATGCTTTTAAAAATACTTTCTTCGAAAATACTCTTAGAAAGTAGTTTTTCTCAAAAAATTTATCTGTTCTGGTAACCTTAAGCTCTGATACCACGTGTAACACCCCACTCCCGCTATGATCACTCACTAAGGGAATGCCATAGCATCGGTGGAGTATTTTAGTGAATATAGAACAGAAAAATTACAACAAGACAGATATAAATAGTACTTGAAATTTTAAAACATCATCTCATAACAGCGGAAGTAAAACATGTCTGGTTACATCATAAAACCACAATAAAGGTCAAGTACAATATCCATCAAAATAAAGAAGTACATAATCCCACTCTCATACAATAGCCAAACAAAAGAAAAGATAACTGGATAACTGGAGCTTTACATCTATCCAAGCTCCTAAAGACTGGAACAGCAATCCGATCAAGCTCCACTACTGCTAGGATCCACCGTAGGACCTGAGGGTTGGGAAAAAGATAAAAACAACAGGGTCAGACATAAGTCTGAGCGAGTCCTATAACTTTAACAATACAATCGTTAAAGTAACCAGAGAAGACATAAACTGATATACGGTAACATATAGGGATGAATGGCTACCCTAAGCAGTCAACTAAACGAAGATAAAGGATAAAGACGCATCTACCCTCCCTAAGGTAAATTACTAAACTGCACCACACCAGTCGTTCCTAACTTAAAGGTTGATCCCACCCAAGGACTTATAAAATTTACTAATTAGTACCTGCGTACCCCTAGGTGACCAAGTAGGCGCCACGGGGCCCTACAATCCACTAGGTGTACACACTACTTCCCATTCGATCGGCTCCCTAACGTAGATACCCGTGCTGGCCCCACCGTGGGATGTATCATTCCCCAATGTGGCAACCTGATGAAACTAAAGGTGCACGGCTTATATCTACTCGATGCAACAACGGCTTACCTACCAGCCCGGGCCCACTCACGCATATGAAGCCCGTTGGACTTGCGTTGCCACCGCTAACCCGTTTGCCTCTTACAGTCAAGCCCAGTATGCGTGTCCCGTCCTCGACATGGGTCGAGCCCACAAAGATACGTATGGGTTACTGGTTGAAATGGGCCTCCACAAGCTACCCACCTAAGCTTGTCCCTTTTTCTAGTATATCCCACTTAACCCTTTAATCATGTTTTAATTACATGTTCTATTTTGGTTAAGTATTCTAATCGTATTTTCTATTGCCACCCAAGGCAACCACTAGATTTTCTCATGCCACCCGAGGCACCCACTTAACCCCTCATGTCCCTCTACATGCTAATGTGGTTAAGTGTTTCTTAATTAATTAATTAAGAACGTAACCTTTGTAAAGACCTCTCACATTAGACTGTCTTTTATGACCGCTGGTTAAGCCGGTTGGGTCCGGGCAGCCTTATGTCATAACAGAGTCTAACCTCGTGTCTTTACATTAATTACGTATTTAGTTTGTGCCTAAGACCTCTCACATTGGGCTAACATTTGTAGCAACTGGTTAAGCCGGTTGGGTCCGGGCAGTTTTACGCTACAACTGAGTCCAACCTCGTGTCTTAGTCAATTAATTACACCTAATTAATCACCCTCATAATTTTATATTAATTATCCCTAATTAATCAAGTTTTCTTAACATGGGTAGACCTAACTTAATAGGTAAATTCCCATGGGGTAGACCTAACTCAATAGGTAAATTCCCAACACATAGTATGGGTACACCTAACCAAATAGGCAAATTCCCATACTATGTTTATTTATTTTGTGTTATGCATAATTATATTAATTTCACACAATCTTATTAACTTATGCATTTAATTACCCCATCGTTCCCACGTAATTTCGTTCATGATATAACACATATAAAAGGTGTCAACTTGCATATGAATGAACATGTTTCAAAGGTGCCATCTTGCATATTAACAAACACATAACTTGCATATGAACTTGCATAACATGTCACATAACTTGCATATAATATGTCACATAACTTACATATTCATTTTGCATAACAAACTTGCATATTAGCTTATAGACTTGCATAATGTGTCATCATGAACTTGCATATTAATAAACATGTAACTTGCATATTTACATACATGTAACTCGCATATTAACAAACATGTAACTTGCATATAAAGAAACATGTAACTTGCATATTTACATACATGTAACTTGCATATTAACAAACATGTAACTTGCATATTAACAAACATGTAACTTGCATATTTACATACATGTAACTTGCATATTAACAAACATGTAACTTGCATATTAACAAACATGTAACTTGCATAGCATATTACCATGAACTTGCATAACATGCATATGATTACATAGCCCACAACTTGCATATTTAGCATCATGCAAACATAACATACATCATATTAAACTTGCATAAGCTTACATACTCAACATGCATAAACATAAGATTAATGCTAACATCATATCATATGATTCAAAGCTCATTAACCCACATACAAAACCATAAATCTCATCACATCTCATCTAATTAGTTTACCAAAAGATCATCAAAGTGATAGAAACTCACAACTAGCAACTTTGAACACCAAATGAAGAAGATTAAGATGCTAAGAAGGGATTAGAAGTTGATTAGAGAGTGATTAGTATGCAACCCTCTTCATAAAATTAGTGGAGGCCATGAGAGCTAGCATTTTGCCATAGTTTAGTCACTAGGTTTAATTATGAATGAATTAGGGTAGGTTAGGGTCTTATTTATAGATTAGGCAAGTGTTTTAGGCCATAGGATTAACCCTAGATTCAATCCAAGCCATCAAAGCATGTCTTGGGGAAGAAGTCAAGTGTAGGAACCATCTAGGGCCTTTAGATTAAAGATGGACCATGAGAACCATTCAAATGCAAAATCTGCACTTGAGCGAATCGGCCCACGGGTTGACAGCCAAACACCCTGGATTAACCCCTAGTCGACCCAGCGGGCTCGGGTCGACTTCAAAAATCGGCCGGTTCGGTTATTCCCCTCTCCCAATTCGCTGTTTTGAGCATTTTTGCATATTTATTTATTAAATTTTCAATTATATATATATATATATATATCAATATATATATATATATATATATATATATATATATCAATATATATATATATATATATATATATATATATCTACACAACCCATTTCACTTAATTAAGTATACTTTAATTTGGGAATTTTCGTGAAACTTCGCGAGGCCATATCTTGGTCATACGGACTCCGATTTTCGAAAACTCGGACTCTATTTCGCGTATTTTTCCGAGACGAACACAATGGCATAGCCCGTTTCCCTTGATTCCCATTTTAGAATTAAATTCTGCCTCGATTTATGTTATTACAGGTTATTGAAAATACGGGTTGTTACATTTGGTTGGTAGGATACGTTCTTCTTGACTTAGAGATTTCGGGGACGAAATCCTTTAAGTAGGGGAGAATGTAACACCCCGTATGTTGAAATAACTTATCATAATATAAATCAGGGCAGAATTAAATTCTAAAATCTGAATCAGGGGAAACGGGCTGTGCCATTGCGTTCGTCTCGGAAAAATACGCAGAATAGAGTCCGAAATTTTGTAAATCGGAGTCCTTATGACCCAGTTATGGCCCAAAGAAGTTTTCAGAAAATTCAAAGTTAAAAACAGATTTAAAATTCAGTTCTAAAACAAGTTTGGAGCCAAAGCGGAAAGGGCGGGAAGGTTCCCGCCTGGCCCCGTGTCGACAGGCATGTCGACAGGGGTGTCGACAGGTATGTCGACAGGGGTGTCGACAGCCCTGTCGACAGGGGTGTCGACACAGGGTGTCGGCCCTGTTGATCTGGGTGCACCAGATCTGGTTTTTGGGTTAGTCTTGGGCTGTGTTCTAGAGATTTCCGAAATCTAAGGGTCCTAATCTAATCTAGGGTTAATCTAAGGGCCTAAAACACTCACCTAATCTATAAATACACCCTAAACCTACCCTAATCCATACTAAAAATAGAATTGAGGGCTACATGCCGCCAAATTAAATCTTAGAAGGAGCCTCCACTAATTTATGAAGAGGGTTGCAAGCTAATCACTCTCTAATCAACCTCTAATCCATTCTAAGCATCTTAATCTTCTTCATTTGGAGTGCAAATTTGCTAGTTGTGAGTTTCTATCACTTTAACATCAATTGTTAAAGTAAGTAGATTAGGTGTAATGAGACTTATGGTCTTGAATGCGGATTAGTGAGTTTGAATCATTTGTAATGATATGCTACTCTATGTTTTCCTATGTTTATGCATATTTAATAAGTTGGTTTATGCATGTTTAACAAGTGGGTTTATGCATGTTTAACAAGTGGGTTTATGCATGTTTAATAAGTGGGTTTATGCATATTTAATAAGTTGGTTTATGCATGTTTAACAAGTGGGTTTATGCATGTTTAACAAGTGGGTTTATGCATGTTTAATAAGTGGGTTTATGCATATTTAATAAGTTGGTTTATGCATGTTTAACAAGTGGGTTTATGCATGTTTAACAAGTGGGTTTATGCATGTTTAATAAGTGGGTTTATGCATATTTAATAAGTTGGTTTATGCATGTTTAACAAGTGAGTTATGCAAGTTATGTGTATGATGTTATGTAAGTTATGTGTAGGTTGTTATGCAAGTTCATATGCAAGTTATGTATATGCTTAAATGCAAGTTTAACATGATATGCAAGTTATGCATGCTTATGCAAGTATGTGAATGCTTATGCAAGAATGTGAATGCTTATGCAAGTTATGTGTATGCTTAAATGCATGTTTAACATGTTATGCAAGTTATGAGAATGCTTATATGCAAGTTCAACATGTTATGCAAGATATGTGTATGATAATATGCAAGTTCATATTCAACATGTTATGCAAGATATGTGTATGATAATATGCAAGTTCATATGCAACATGTTATGCAAGTCATATGTATGATAATATGCAAGTTCATATGCAACATGTTATGCAAGTCATGTGTATGATAATATGCAAGTTTGGGTTAAATGTAGTTGGGTTAATATATGCTCATATATGCAAGTTGACATCCTCTTAACCCATGACAAAGTTGTATGCTAAGATTTGGTTAAACCCATGATATTTGTGATGGATCTTCCCTTTATTATGTCATGAAATGAGAACGATTTACGTGGGGAACGATGGGGTTAATAAATATGTTAATAAAAGTATGATTGGGTATGATTAAGCATACCATAAAAATAAATTAACATAAGTGGGAATTTACCTATTGAGTTAGGTCTACCCCCATGGGAATTTACCTATTGAGTTAGGTCTACCCATGTTATGAAAAACTTGATATTAATTAGGGATAATTAATATGGGGGTGATTAATTAGGTGTAATTAATCGACTAAGACACGAGGTTGGACTCATTTGTAGTGTAAAACTGCCCGGACCCTACCGGCTTAACCAGTTGCTACAAATGTCAGCCCAATGTGAGAGGTCTTAGCCATAAATTAAATACGTGATTAAAGTAAAGACACGAGGTTAGACTCTGTTATGACGTAAGACTGCCCGGACCCTACCGGCTTAACCAGGCGGTCATAACAGCCAGTCTAATGTGGGAGGTCTTTATGGGAGGTCACGATCTTAATTAATTAAGAAACACTTAACCATATTAGCATGTAGTGGGACATGAGGGGTTAAGTGGGTGCCTTGGGTGGCATGAGGAGACTAGTGGGTTGCCTTGGGTGGCAATAGAAAATACGATTAGAATACTTAACCAAAGTGAAACATGTAATTAAAACATGGTTAAAGGGTTAAGTAAGTGCCTTGGGTGGCATGTGGAAATCTAGTGGGTGCCTTGGGTGGCAATTGAAATATAATTAAATGACTTAACCAAACTTTAAACATGTAAGTGAACATGATTATTAAAAGGGTTAAGTGGGTTACACTAGATGAATGACAAGCTTAGGTGGGTAGCTTGTGGGGACCCATTATAGGGTTACATTTGATGAATGACAAGCTTAGGTGGGTAGCTTGTGGGAACTCATTATAGGGTTACATTTGATGAATGACAGGCTTAGGTGGGTAGCTTGTGGGGACCCATTATTGGGTTATACTAAATGAATGACAAGCTTAGGTGGGTAGCTTGTGGTGGCCCATTACAACCGGTATCCCATACGTATCTTTGTGGGCTCGGCCCAAGCCGAGGACGGGACACGCATACTGGGTTTGTCTATAAGTGGCCAAACGGGTTAGCGGTGGCAACGCAAGTCCAACGGGTTTCATATGCGTGTGTGGGCCCGGGCTGGTAGATAAGTCGTTGTTGCATCGTGTAGGTATAAGCCGTGCACCGTTGATAGTATTGGGTTGCCACTTTAGGGGAGTGATACACCCCACTGTGGGACCAGCACGGGTATCTACGTTAGGGAGCCGATCGCTTGGGGAGTAGTGGGGTACACCTAGTGGAGATAGGGGCAGACGGCACCTATGTGGTCAGCTAGGGGTACATGAAACTACTAGTTATATCTTTCTTTTAAGTCCTTGGGTGGGATCAACCTTTAAGTAGAAATGACTGGTGTGGTGCAGTGTTGTAATTACCCTTGGGTGGGTATATGCGTCTTTACCGATATCTTAAGTACAGAGTTGTAATTACCCTTGGGTGGGTAGATGTGTCTTTACGGTTATCTTAGTTTATCCTAAGTCTACCAAGCTGCTTAGTGTAGCCATTCATCCCCAGTCGTTACCGTAGGTCAACTTATGTCTTCTCTGGTTACTTTAATGATTGTATTGTTAAAGTTATAGAGCTCGCTCAGACTTATGTCTGACCCCGTTGTTTTTATCTTTTTCCCCAACCCCCAGGTTCTCAGAATGGGCCTAGTGCCAGTGGGCTTTGATTGGATTGCTGTATCTATCTTTTGGAGCTTGGACCGATGGAGTAAAGCCCAGCTTATCTTTTCTTTTATGGCTATTAGTTGTGTAGTGGGATTATGTACTTTTATTTTATCAAGATGGATATTATGTACTTGACTCTTGTTATGGTTTTGTGATGTAACCAAACATGTATTACTTTCCGCTGCAATGAAATAAAGTTTTTATTTCCAAGTATTACTTATATCTGTCTTGTTGTAATTTTTCTGTTCTATATTCACCTAAAATACTCCACCGATGTTATGGCATTCCCTTAGCGAGTGACCATAGCGGGTGTGGGGTGTTACAGCAACTTCTCTCTAACGGGGTTATCATAAGCGGACCCACTTACCAAAGGCTTGCCAAGAGAGAAAGTTCAAACCTTATCGATGGGATAGGCTAAGGCCTATAGACTGAAATTTTTTCTAAAATGGAAACCCCACCTAGTTGATTGGAGATCCCAAGATCTAGGTTCAAAGGGACAACGAAGTTTAAGAGAAACTTGATGGCACAACAATACACAAACCATTCCTATGATAAGTCAGTGCATTATATACTGAATAAGGATAAGTATTAGTACTTTTAATGATGTCCGTATTTGAGGATTAGATAATACACTTACAAAATCACCTACGTAAGTGCGAAGATGCCGCTTGAAAGAGAATTTTGAGGCCAAATTCTCTAAACACTTATGAGACCAGACAAATGTTTAAGGCAAAAACGAACACATACAGAGAACAAAGGGTTATAAGAAACATTTATCGTGTGTTATCTACTTTGAAATCACACAAATGACTTACAGTTCAAGGACAGTCTATGTCTACTGATTCAGCTGTGATTAAAATAGGTAATCACTAGGAAAGTTCAAGGCCCATGTGCTACTATAATTGATGCGATAAATGGTTCATGAAACTAAGATCGACTACTCATTCACGTGGGGGATTGTTGGAAATGAATGAGCAAGAGAAAGATGAATTTGGAAAGAAGAAAAGATAGCAACCTATAGTCCCACATCATTAAAATATTCACATAATCTCTCCTAATATATTAGAAGCCAATATGCTTATATAAAATAAAAGGAAGAGGGAATATATAAGAATGTGGACTAGGCCTTGACATAATAACATATTAAAATGTCAAAGATTGGGCCTTGGGTCTTAGGGCACTTGGGATCTCTTGATTGAATATGGCTGACGATTGGTGATTGGGCAAGTACGCTGAAATGAGATTTTTTTTTTCTCAGAATTGTAAAGGTGTGTCCATTCAGTCCAGAATTCAAAAGGCATGACTATTCAGCTGAACGAATATAACAATTTGGATTCTAAGCGCACGCACATTAATGATCAGGTGGTTAAAAGGTCGCAACTTTTCCAATTCTTACGGTTACTAATGCATACGAACAAGCACCTCCTCCTGCCTATAAATACTCTGCCCAAAAGGAGACAGAATACACTTCTTCTGCTCGTATTACTTCTTCTTCTTCAAAGTGATCCTCTGATCTAGTTTCTGTAATCAACTTCAGTTCGTCAGAACTCCGTTTGCTGACACTACGCTATGGAGTTGGTTCGTTTTATCCTGAGAAACAAATTGCAGTTGCGTCAATCAGTGCATACGACGACAATATTGTTTCAAGAAAATAGAATATTTCTGGACTCGGACATTACTGAAACAGAATACTTTATGTATATCTTCAATCTACTGCACAATCGATTACGCTTTTTGTGATTATTGTAAACACAGATTGACATGACAATTGTGGCATAATTGAATAACACTGATTGTTGTTGTCTGTTTGTAATACAATTGTGTATTTACAAAAGTTTTAACAATCTTGAAACAATATTTGTTGCAGATGGCGCAAAACAGCAACAGTGATGCTGCACCAATTCAGACGTTGACAAACTCTCGGCCAGCGCATATGCTTCCAATGATGACTCTGTCCCATGGAGAAAGGCCAGAGAATTTCAAAGGAATCAATTTCAAGTGTTGGCAACATAAAATGTTGCTTTATTTAACAACATTGAGCCTTGCCAAGTTTCTGACTGAAGATGCTCCTGTGGTAGCTGAACTTGGACCCGATTCTACTGAAGTAGAGGCTCTGTCTATCTGGACAAACTTAGATTTCATGTGTAAAAACAATATTCTGAATGGTCTTGATCATAGCCTCTACAATGTTTATTGTACTGCTGCAACATCCAATCAACTCTGGCTGGCTCTGGAAAAGAAATACAAAACTGAAGATGCATGCATGAAGAAATTCATTGTTGGAAAATTTCTTGACTTCAAAATGGTTGACTCAAAGACGATGATGAGTCAAGCTCAAGAACTGCAACTTATCATCCATCAACTAAAAGATGAAAAGACGACTCTTAGCGAGACTTTTCAAGTTGCCGCAACTATTGAGAAATTGCCTCCTTCTTGGAAGGACTTCAAGAATTACCTTAAACACAAGCGTAAGAGAATGACAATGGAAGAGCTCACAGTTCGGCTATGCATTAAGGAAGATAACAGAAATTATGAGAAAAAAATTTCTTAGAATATTGCTGCCAAAGCAAATGTAGTTGAGTCAGACAAGACTAACAAAAGAAAAAGGGAGAATACTCCTAAGAAGTCAAAGAAAATTTTGGGTTCTTGTCACAGCTATGGAAAGAGGTGGCACAAAGCAGTCGAATATCGCACACCTAAAAAGAAGAAATTAAAAGAAAGTACGGCTGACGTTTCGAAAGGCATTTCTTATCTTAATTTATGTGCAGTAATATCAGAATGCAACCTTGTTGTTAACTCAAAGGAATGGTTTGTAGACATTGGAGCCACTCGACACATATGTGCTAACAAGTAGATGTTTACAACTAATAAAACTGCAACTGATGATGAACAACTTTTTATGGGCAATTCTTCTACTTCAAGTCGAAGGCAAAAGAAAAGTTATGTTGAAACTGACTTTTGGAAAGGAAGTAACTTTAAATGATTTTCTCCATGTTTCAGAAATTCGCAAGAGCCTGATTTCAGAATCATTACCGAGCAAGCATGGCTTTAAATTGACCTTTGAAGCTGATAAATTTGTTCTTTCCAGGAATGAAGTGTATGTTGGAAGAGGATATGTGTGTGATGGTTTGTTCAAAGCAAATGTAACTACTATTGTACCATGCACTGATATGAATAAAAGTGAATATTCTGCTTATATAGTTGAATCTTCTAACATACGACATTCTAGATTAGGGCATGTAAACTTTGATACACTGCGAAAATTGATTAATCTAGAATTTATACCAAAATGCAATATAGATTCCAACTATAAATGTCAAGTTTGTGCAAAAGAAAAATTGACAAGAACCTCGTTTCATTATATTGAATGAGAAACCGAACCTTTATACTTAATACATACTTATGTATGTGATTTGAAAATGTGTCAAACTAAAGGCGGAAAAAGGTACTTTATTACATTCATTGATGATTGTACCATATAATATCATGTATATCTCCTTAGAAGCAATGACGAAGCATTCGAAATGTTTAAACAGTATAAGGCAGAAGTTGAGAATCAACTCAACAAGAAAATAAAATCTTTAAGAAGTAATAGAGGAGGAGAATTTGAGTCTCCATTTGAGGAATTCTGTGCTTAGCATGGATTTATACATCAAACTACAGCTCTGTATTCACCTCAATCCAACGGTATAGTCAAATGGAAAAATAGAAATCTTAAAGAAACGATGAGTGCCTTACTAATTAGCTCTTAATTGCCAGATAACTTTTGGGGAGAAGCTGTAACACCCCGTGAATTCTATAACATTAAGCTTCACGAATTAAAGTATAATTAATTATAAATGATGAAATCAAGGGAAATGGGTTACGCCATTGCGTTCGTCTCGAAATTCTGCTTGAGATAGAGTTCAAGTTTGCATAAAACGGATATCGTATGAAGAAGATATGGACGAACGAAGTTGGGCAGAAAAACCGGAAAATGGGTCAGAATGCACTGGCGCACTTGTGAAGTGCGCCAGAACAAAGTTGAACTGGCACACTTGGGAAGTGCGCCAGTGCAATTTTGGCCTGGCGCACCTGCCAAGTGCGCCCAGGTCAGAAAGACCTGCTGGTCAGGCCCTGGCTGGCCTGGTCAGGGTCTGGTCGAATTCTGATGCTTGGCTGAGTCACTAGGGCTTACATGTCTCTTTCTTATTGGCCTCTCTTGAGATGGATGGTCTGCATTCACCCTAGCTTCATCGACGGCTCAAAACAATTTAAAATTCTATAGATACAACTCAAGTCTAACCCTAAATTCACACAAATAATAAAATACAAAAGCCGTCATGCTGTTGGAGAGGAACTAGGAATGGCCGTCAATTAGAAAGCCTAGAGACAAGCCAACAAGCCTAAGAGACGAATCAAATTAAAATAAGATCAAAGCTTAATCAAACCATTCAACGCAACTTTGCTACCCAAAGGAGAGCATCTCCAAATCAGAATAACAGAAATCAGAAAACAAGAATTTATCACACGTTGTAAGTATAGTGACCTTTCAGAATATGAATAATAAAAACTATGATGTGATTCGATGTGAATGAAAATAGAATCGTAATTGTTATAATTTTTGTGTATTGTAATGGTTCTACCATGACTTGTGTATTGATGTTTGTGGCATAAATTGATTGATGCAAGCCTATTGAACAATTGTATATGAAAACAATGGCACTTGCAAGTTTGTGGCAAAAACTAGAAATTGATCCCTTTTTGTATATGTCGATGGCATGGACTATGTATATTCCCTTAGTCTAAATTAGAATTTATGTAAACATGTTATAGACCTTCTATGCCTACATGACCCAAAACCTATGATATCATTCTTATGTTTATTGGCAAGTATAATTAGATCTATGTTTGCAAGTATAATTGGATCTATGTTTCATAAACTATGCAAGTTCATGTTTATTTGCGAAATATAATTAGTTCTATGTCAAACAACGTTTGAGTTTCATAAACTATGCAAGTTCATGTTGAAATAGGCTATATGATTAGATGTAAAAATTGTACATTTTGATGAATATATAGCATGCTAGTTTTGTGGTCGATATTATGCCAAGTTAACATGTTTAAACACAAGTTTGTATTTTCCTAAACTATGCCATTTCATATGTCACCTACTTAGTCATACTTTGATTCGAATGCAAGTTCACATGACCCATGTTATATGTTAGTTGAATCGCCAAATTGCAAGTTCATGCGCCACACACCTTTATGTATTACATGTTCTTGATTTCCCCTTTTCCTCATGTTTATAAAGTTGGGCTGAATTGTGACAAGCCCAACACATTTTATAACGTTGCGAACAAACGGGGGTAATAACGTTGGGTGTAAAATATGAAAATATATGTTGGCATGTTTGGCACATGCCAATGATTATGACACATAAGCGGTATGAATTGAAATACCCAAAAATAAAAGATATGACATTTACATATAGTTGAAAAGTAATAAAATATGTAAATTTAGAAAACACGATACGCTTAACCCGAGGTTGGATTGAGTTGTGATGTAAACCTGCCCAGACCCGCCCGGCTGTCCAGTAGTCACAACAATACCTATCCAATGTGGGTGGTTAAGCATTGATCCCAATAAGGACCCGAGGTTAGACTGAGCTACGGTGTAAACCTGCCCAGAACCGACCGGCACATCCAGTAACCGTAGCAATACCTGTCTAATGTGAGTGGTCTGGTGCTCCTAAGAGGCTAAGGACAGTTGGTAGGGTTAAGCCAACTATAACACTTAACCAAATTCAACATGTTAACAAGAATTGATGGGTGAGGTTAGGTAAATACAGATACTTAACCACTTAACATGTTTGACTAGAAATTCCTGATAACGGGGGACCCGTTTCAGCAGTAACCCAAAGTTAGGTATCAACGGTACCCTGAAACTAGGCAGGGTAGGGCACGATTACTGGGCTGATTGTAAGCGGTCAAACGACGGCGGTGGGTGCACAGTGCAGGTCTAACGGGGTGCGGGCGTGCACACACTCCGGAGCAGACAACCAGGGCACTGGGGACACCAGTAGCATAACTTATGTCTTCTAGTTTTGTGTCGGGGCCGCCACCATGGGTCTTGATACACCCCATGGTGGGACCAGCATAGGTATCTACAATTCTTAGGGGCCGTATGACACATGTTAATGCGAGTAGGAGCCGATCTTTAATAAGAATGTGGATCACTTCACCCTCACCATGGGGTGCCAGTTAGAATGAATTCAAATAGGTGCAGAGATATAGTATGGGTGTGATAGTACATTCGACACTTCCTTAGCTTGTGACACTTTCCTATTTTTAGTTTACATCCATCATACCCTTTTCTTATTCACATATTGAAGAGTTACTAGATTTACTCAGGCTTTATGTCTGACCCTATTTTCTTTTCGTCTTCTTTTCTTTCGTCCCCCCCCCCCCCCCCCAGGTCCACAGGGAGGAAACAACTCAACTCAGTCAGGCTCTTTACAAGCACCATGAACGTAGATGTATGATTTGGATCTTTCTTGCTCGGATAATGGCTTTGGATATCACTATGGGGATTTTTGTCGCTTTATTTATGTTTACATGCTTCTTTAATAATCAAGGCAGTTATGAAGTTGTAATGTTGAAAGTATTTTGAGACAATTATGGAAATCTTTGTTTGATACACGTATTGATGAAATAAAAGTTTGTTTGGTTTCCGCTGTTTAAAATATGTGTATTTATATCTGTCTTGAGTTCATCTGTGGCTTTTACTTATAAACCTCCACCAAAGTTAAGGCATTCCCTTTGTGAGTGACCTTAATGGAGGTGGGGTGTTTCACTTGGTATCAGAGCATAGGTTTACCTGACAAGATAAAAGTTTTTGAAAATTGTTTTCAAAAAGAAAGTTTAAAGAAGCATTTTTTTTAGAAAAAAGTGTTATATTTATAAAAAGACAAAATCACCCAAAGCCATGTGCCCTATCTATCCTTCTCTATCCTTCGTTTTGAATCTTTCCTTTTTGTTTCAGCATGTCTGGAGACCTTAACCTTCCGGAAGGAGTGCCGATTCCCGGCTGGTTTAGGAGGTACTTAGAAGCAAGGGCCAATGGCGCGGGCCCAGCAGACATCCCTCCTCTAGTGGTCGCGGTTCCTCCTCCTCCTCCGCCTCCTCTTGGAAATGACTTCGCAAAAACATGTAGAGACTTCAAGGCTATGGGTGGAAAAGACTTTTATGGGACATAATCTTTTGTTGGAGCAAGAAACTGGTTAAAGGAGACTGAGGATTTGTTTGTCATCTTTGGAGTGGATGGCAGGCAAAAGATACAACTTGCGGTGTGGTTACTTAAGGATGAAGCTTCCTATTGGTGGGAAGTTACTAATGCTCAGAGGGCGGTGAAAACATGGGAAGACTTCAGGACAAGGTTTGAGATGAAATTCCTCTCCCAAGCCGAAAGAAGCCTGCAAATGGAAAAGTTTCTAACTCTGAAACAGGGAAGCATGACGATCAGGGAATATGTTAATCAGTTTAATCAGCTGGACAGATTTGGGCTAGACTTAGTAAACACCCAACACAAGAAGGCACTTCGCTTCGTCAAGGGTTTGAATGAGCCTCTACACAGCCTTGCCATGACCCATGTATCCACGGGTGCGACTTATGAAAGCTTGGTGGACATGGCGTTGCTACAGGAGGAAGACCACGGCAAGAAAGAAACTAAGGGGGAAGAGAAGAAAGAAGGTCTACAAACAAAGAAAACAGACTTCAAGAAAGGGAGGAAGAACAATAAGCCCCGTGAGAAGAGAAGGTGCAATTTCTGTGGCATTGTGGGCCATATATCAAAAGACTGCCGGAAAAGGAAGGCGAAGATGGGTGGTTGCTTCCATTGTGGAGAAACTGGACACCAAGCTAAGGACTGCCCAAAGAAGAAAGGGCAGGGACAGAAAGCCGGATCCACTTCAGGGGGTCAGGTTCATGCGCTAGTGGCACCTCAGCAGGAACGAGGTAGTAATATTTCTGTAGAAAGTGTAGTCTATATTTATGATCATCCAGTTCGTACACTTTTTGACTCTGGCGCATCACACTCTTTTATTTCATCTACCTTAGTAGAATCTCTGCATCAAGACACTAGTATGGTAGAAGATCCCTTAGTAGTTTCAAATCCAATTGGGGGCTCCGCTTACTTGTCAATGGTTTGTTTGGGTTTGAAAATCTCTATTCTCAGCGTTGAGTTTAGTTGTAATGCCTTTGTTTTGGGCTTCTCGGGATATGGTTTGATCTTAGGCATGGACTGGCTATCCAGTAATAGTGCCATTCTTGACTGTGAGAAAAGAGTAGTTAGACTCTTGACTCGGCTTGGTAACACTCTAGAAATTCTTGTAATCCCTTGAATGCTGTTATGCTTAGTTATCTAGAGTCGCTTGATGCTTCTGATGAGAATTTGCAATCAGTTAGAGTAGTCCGGGAATATCCGGATGTCTCTGAGGAAGTGAAAGGCTTATCTCCAAGGCGGGAAATAGACTTCCGCATATATCTTGTGGATAACGCAAAGCCTGTAGCTTTACCTGTCAGACACATGGCTCCAAGGGAGAGAAAGGAGCTCAGTAAGCAGGTTAAAGAACTTCTCGAAAAGGGGTTCATTAGACGGAGCATTTCAGAATGGGGTGCTCCAGTGGTGTTCGCAACCAAAGCAGATGGTTCGCTTCGCCTTTGCGTCGACTATAGGGAGTTAAACAAATTGACCAAGAAAAATAGGCACCCTCTTCCCTGAATTGACGATTTGTTTGATCAGCTTGTAGGTGCGACGGTCTTCTCCTTACTTGATCTGGCAACTGGGTTCCATCAGCTTAGAGTAGCTGAAGACAACATTGATAAGACAGCGTTCAGAACCCCAGACGGTTTCTTCGAGTGGCTTGTCATGCCTTTCGGCTTGACAAACGCACCCGCTTATTTCGTAGACCTAATGAGCAGGGTGTTCAGAGAATTCCTCAACAAATTTGTGGTTGTCTTCGTAGATGATATCTTAATCTTCTCAAAGAGTGAGGAAGAACATGCTCAGCATCTGAAAGAAATCATGGATACTCTCCATGCACATCAACTAAAAGCCAAATTCTCTAAGTGTCACTTCTGGAGAAAAGAAGTAAGGTTTCTTGGGCATATAGTGTCCAAAGAAGGGTTGGCTGTGGATCCCACGAAAGTGGTGGCAATACAAGATTGGAAGACACCAAGAAATGCAACTGAAGTTCGAAGCATTCTTAGGCTAGCCGGTTTTTATCAAAAATTTATTAGGGATTTCGCGAAAATCTCAGCCCCACTCACAAGGCTAACAAAAAAGAATCTGGCGTTCACTTGGGATTTGGACTGCGAGTTTGCTTTCCAACGATTAAAAAGGGCTCTCACAACAGCCCCAGTTCTAACTCTGCCTGACGGAAGCAAAATGTTCACAGTATACACGGATGCATGTGGAACGGGACTAGGCGCTGTTCTAATGCCAGAAGGAAGGGTAGTAGCTTATGGCGGAAGACAATTGAAGGTTCATGAAAAGAACTACCCAACCCACGATCTTGAGTTAGCCGCCATCGTCTTTGCACTTAAGTCTTGGCGCCATTATCTCCTAGGTGAGAAGTTTGAATTATACACTGACCATAAATCGTTAAAATATCTCTTCTCACAGAAGGATCTTAACTTGAGGCAGCAAAGATGGATGGAGTTTCTTGCCTCGTATGATTTTGAAATTTCCAATAATCCCGGAAAAGGCAACGTGGTAGCAGACGCGTTGAGCCGAAAGAAACTGATCCTAAGCCCTCTCTTTGTGGAAAGGCAAAACTTGGAGTATATAGCCAGTTTTAACTTTAGGCCCTCCTCGGATTTTGTACCGGGTTTGTTAGCATCTCTCGAAGTATGCCCTACTCTCTGAGACTCAATAGGGGCTGCCCAACGTGAAGACCCTCAGCTTGTGGATGTGATTGATAAAATTATTAGGGGTGAGACTTCTAGTCACCTCAGTAGATACGCCATCGATGATAAGGGTTGGCTAAGACGAGATGGAAGATTATGCATCCCACAAGCAAGGGAGTTGACAAAGAAGGTTCTCGAGGAAGCGCATCATTCCAAGATGACTATACACCCTGGCGGTGACAAGATGTACAAGGATATAAAAAGGACTTTGTTTTGGAGCGGCATGAAGCAAGACGTGGCATATTTCGTTTCTAAGTGCATGACCTGCCAACGGGTCAAGGCGGAACAAAAGAAGCCTGGAGGACTACTTCACCCTCTAGAGGTCCCACAGTGGAAGTGGGATAGCATTTCAATGGACTTCATTGATGGACTGCCCAGGTCGAGAAGAGGCAACACTAGCATTTGGGTAATAGTGGATAGGCTTACTAAAAGCGCCCACTTTATACCTATCAAGAGTAGAAGGACTGCCTCATCTCTAGCATCTCTTTATCTCAAGGAAATAGTTCGACTCCATGGGATACCCTCCAGCATTGTTAGTGACCGAGACCCTATTTTCACAAGTGAGTTTTGGCGGAGTCTGCAAGAAGCTGTAGGCACACAGCTATGTTTGAGCATGGCCTATCACCCCCAAACAGATGGCCAGACGGAAAGGGTGAATAGAGTTTTAGAGGATCTTTTAAGAATTTGCGTTCTTGACTTTGGAGGGGCGTGGGAGGATCACCTTCCTTTAGTGGAATTTGCCTACAACAACAACTACCAAGCTACCATCGGCATGGCACCCTTCGAAGCCTTGTATGGAAGACCGTGCAAATCACCAACTTGTTGGTGGGAGTCTACAGATAAGCTTATACTTGGGCCAGACATGATTCGAGAAACTTCAGAGAAAGTGGACTTGATACATATGAGAATGAAGACAGCCCAAGACAGACAGAAATCCTACGCCGACAAAAGAAGGACCGACCTTGAGTTTGTGGTTGAGGACAAGGTTTTCCTTAAGGTATCCCCTTTAAGGAACGTCGTTCGCTTTGGATCTGCAGGAAAGCTAGCACCAAGATTTGTAGGACCGTTCCCTATCACCGAGAAGATTGGGAAAATGGCTTATAGAGTAGATCTGCCTGAAAGATTGGCTGGAATTCACAACGTCTTTCATGTTTCTCATCTCTGGAAATGTCTACATGAATCAGCGGAAGTGGTGGAGCCAAGCATTCTAGAAGAAGCCGAAGTGGAACGCGAAGCAACTGTGAGGAGAGTTCCAACCCGCATCATAGGAACTGAAGTGAAAAAGCTACGCAATCGCGAAGTCAAACTCATTAAAGTTCAGTGGAGCGACGCCGAGGAAGACGCGACTTGGGAAACTGAGGACAAAATACGCGCTGCCTACCCTCTTCTTTTTGAGGGTACATCTTTGACCTCTCTTTTTCTTAAGTTGTGCTTGTATCTATCTTTTTAGGTATATCTCCTCGATATTATCCTTTATCCTTAGGTAGAAACCCCTTTGGATGTAAACATTTATTTGAAACATGTTATGGTTGATGGCTGCAAGTGGTTGCAAGTGGTTGCTAGTGGTTGCTCGTGGATGCATATACACAAACAGCCTAGGTCTTAGATCGGCTCAATCACTTCATACTGCATATGCATATATGTATTCTTATTTGTATATGGTTGTAAACTTGATATGCTGTCATATGGTCGTCGCATTTGTATGAATAGTTGTGCACTCATGTAGAATTATGAGAAGGAAAAATTTGCATACATAATGGATTCATGACACTTACATGATTCACATTAAGGAGGTCAACTAAATCAGTAGACCGCCTGATTTCTGCATTATATAAGGACATGTACACACACTATGCATATGATCATGAAGCATTAGAAGTCTTTTAAGGACAGTGGATGCCTGTGTTTGTTGGTTGAGTAGATGGACTGTTGGATGGTAGGATATACATTCTTCCTAACTTGAAGATTTCGGGGACGAAATCCTTTTAAGTGGGGGAGAATGTAACACCCCGTGAATTCTATAACGCTAAGCTTCACGAATTAAAGTATAATTAATTATAAATGATGAAATCAAGGGAAATGGGTTACGCCATTGCGTTCGTCTCGAAATTCTGCTTGAGATAGAGTTCAAGTTTGCATAAAACGGATATCGTATGAAGAAGATATGGACGAACGAAGTTGGGCAGAAAAACCGGAAAACGGGTCAGAATGCACTGGCGCACTTGTGAAGTGCGCCAGAACAAAGTTGAACTGGCGCACTTGGGAAGTGCGCCAGTACAATTTTGGCCTGGCGCACCTGCCAAGTGCGCCCAGGTCAGAAAGACCTGCTGGTCAGGCCCTGGCTGGCCTGGTCAGGGTCTGGTCGAATTCTGATGCTTGGCTGAGTCACTACGGCTTACATGTCTCTTTCTTATTGGCCTCTCTTGAGATGGATGGTCTGCATTCACCCTAGCTTCATCGACGGCTCAAAACAATTTAAAATTCTATAAATACAACTCAAGTCTAACCCTAAATTCACACAAATAATAAAATACAAAAGTCGTCATGCTGCTGGAGAGGAACTAGGAATGGCCGTCAATTAGAAAGCCTAGAGACAAGCCAACAAGCCTAAGAGACGAATACAATTAAAAGAAGATCAAAGCTTAATCAAACCATTCAACGCAACTTTGCTACCGAAAGGAGAGCATCTCCAAATCAGAATAACAGAAATCAGAAAATAAGAATTTATCACACATTGTAAGTATAGTGACCTTTCAGAATATGAATAAAAACTGTGATGTGATTCGATGTGAATGAAAATAGAATCGTGTTGTTATAATTTTTGTGTATTGTAATGGTTCTACCATGACTTGTGTATTGATGTTTATGGCATAAATTGATTGATGCAAGCCTATTGAACAATTGTATATGAAAACAATGGCACTTGCAAGTTTGTGGCAAAAACTAGAAATTGATCCCTTTTTGTATATGTCGATGGCATGGACTATGTATATTCCCTTAGTCTAAATTAGAATTTATGTAAACATGTTATAGACCTTCTATGCCTACATGACCCAAAACCTATGATATCATTCTTATGTTTATTGGCAAGTATAATTAGATCTATATTTGCAAGTATAATTGGATCTATGTTTCATAAACTATGCAAGTTCATGTTTATTTGCAAAATATAATTGGTTCTATGTCAAACATCGTTTGGGTCTCATAAACTATGCAAGTTCATGTTGAAATAGGCTATATGATTAGATGTAAAAATTGTACATTTTGATGAATATATAACATGCTAGTTTTGTGGTCGATATTATGCCAAGTTAACATGTTTAAACACAAGTTTGTATTTGCCTAAACTATGCCATTTCATATGTCACCTACTTAGTCAAACTTTGATTCGAATGCAAGTTCACATGACCCATGTTATATGTTAGTTGAATCGCCAAATTGCATGTTCATGCGCCACACACCTTTATGTATTACATGTTCTTGATTTCCCCTTTTCCTCACGTTTATAAAGTTGGGCTGAATTGTGACAAGCCCAACACATGTTATAACGTTGCGAACAAACGGGGGTAATAACGTTGGGTGTAAAATATGAAAATATATGTTGGCATGTTTGGCACATGCCAATGATTATGACACATAAGCGGTATGAATTGAAATACCCAAAAATAAAAGATATGACATTTACATATAGTTGAAAAGTAATAAAATATGTAAATTTAGAAAACACGATACGCTTAACCCGAGGTTGGATTGAATTGTGATGTAAACCTGCCCGGACCCGCCTGACTGTCCAGTAGTCACAACAATACCTATCCAATGTGGGTGGTTAAGCATTGAGCCCAATAAGGACCCGAGGTTAGACTGAGCTACGGTGTAAACCTGCCCGGAACCGACCGGCACATCCAGTAACCGTAGCAATACCTGTCTAATGTGAGTGGTCTGGTGCTCCTAAGAGGCTAAGGACAGATGGTAGGGTTAAGCCAACTATAACACTTAACCAAATTCAACATGTTAACAAGAATTGATGGGTGGGGTTAGGTAAATACAGACTCTTAACCACTTAACATGTTTGACTAGAAAATCCTGGAAACGAGGGACCCGTTTCAGCAGTAACCCAAAGTTAGGTATCAACGGTACCCTGAAACTAGGCAGGGTGGGGCACGATTACTGGGCTGATTGTAAGCGGTCAAACGACGGCGGTGGGTGCACAGTGCAGGTCTAACGGGGTGCGGGTGTGCACACACTCCGGAGCAGACAACCAGGGCACTAGGGACACCAGTAGCATAACCTATGTCTTCTAGTTTGTGTCGGGGCCGCCACCATGGGTCTTGATACACCCCATGGTGGGACCAGCATAGGTATCTACAATTCTTGGGGGCCGTATGACACATGTTAACGCGAGTAGGAGCCGATCTTTAATAAGAATGGGGATCACTTCACCCTCACCATGGGGTGCCAGTTAGAATGAATTCAAATAGGTGTAGAGATATAGTATGGATGTGATAGTACATTCGACACTTCCTTAGCTTGTGACACTTTCCTATTTTTAGTTTACATCCATCATACCCTTTTCTTATTCACATATTGAAGAGTTACTAGATTTACTCAGGCTTTATGTCTGACCCTATTTTCTTTTCATCTTCTTTTCTTTCGTCCCCCCCAGGTCCGCAGGGAGGAAACAGCTCAACTCAGTCAGGCTCTTTACAAGCACCAAGAACGTAGATGTATGATTTGGATCTTTCTTGCTTGGATAATGGCTTTGGATATCACTATAGGGATTTTTGTCACTTTATTTATGTTTACATGCTTCTTTAATAATCAAGGCAGTTATGAGGTTGTAATGTTGAAAGTATTTTGAGACAATTATGGAAATCTTTGTTTGATACACGTATTGATGAAATAAAAGTTTGTTTGGTTTCCGCTATTTAAAATATGTGTATTTATATCTGTCTTGAGTTCATCTGTGGCTTTTACTTATAAACCTCCACCAAAGATAAGGCATTCCCTTTGTGAGTGACCTTAATGGAGGTGGGGTGTTTCAGAAGCTATTCTTTCGGCAAATCATATTTTAAACAAAACACCCTGAAAGAAAACATCTAAATCTCCTCATGAACTTTGGAAAATAGACCATCATCCTACAAATACCTAAAAGTGTGGGGGTGTCTTGCCAAAATAGAGGTACCAAAACCAAAGAAGGTCAAAATTGGACCCCAAAAAAAATTGAGTGTGTATTCATTGGATATGCACAAAACAGTGTCGCATATCGATTTTTGATACCCAAATCTGAAATTGATGATATTCATGAAATTACCATCATTGAGTCAAGAAACGCTCGATTTTTCGAACATATATTTCCCTTGAAACATGATACTGAAAATCATACACTAAGAGACCAAGGGAAGACGAAGTTCCTTATTCCATTGTGGATGCTGAACAAAATAACACTCAACAAAAGTAGTGCTGAGCAGCAAGCGAAGGAACCAAGAAAAATTAAAAGGTCAAGGACTTTAAAACCCTTTGGACCGGACTTCTATACATTTATGTTAGAAGATGATCCACTGGCATACTAACAAGCTATGTCCTCCAACGATGCCTTTTATTGGAAAGAGGTAATTAACAATGAGATTGAATCCATTATGTCCAATCATACACGGAAATTAGTTGATTTACCTCAAGGATTTAATACTTTAGGTAAAAAATGGATATTTAAAAAGAAATTGAAACCTGACGGTTCAATAGACAAGTACAAAGCTCGTCTGATAGTCCAAGGATTTAGGCAAAAGGAAGACCTGGACTATTTTGATACATATTCACATGTAATAAGGATAACGTCAATTAGAATGCTTATTACAATTACCTCCATACATGACTTAGAAATACATCAAATGGATGTTAAAACTACATTCTTAAATGGTGATCTAGAGGAGGAAATCTATATGAAACAACCTGAAGGATTTCGAAGCACAGAAAATGAGAATAAAGTTTGCAAACTGGTAAAATCACTTTATGGCCTTAAGCAAGCTCCTAAATAGCAGCATGAGAAGTTCGATAATACTATGTTATCAAATGGATTCACGAGATATGAACCAGATAAATGTAAGTACATGAAACAAACACATATTGGATACGTCATTATTTGTCTCTATGTTGATAAGCTGTTGATCCTAGGCAATAACAAGGCCATAATAACATCTACAAAGGATGTGTTGTCCTCTAAATTCGAAATGAAAGACATAGGACTGGCTGATGTGATATTGGGTGTAAAAATTCTGAGAACACCACAGGGATATGCATTATCCCAGTTGCATTACATCAATAAAATACTTGAAAAATTCAAGCAATATAATGTAACTATTACAAAATCACCAGTAGATACAAACCAAAATTGGGTAAAGAACACTGGTGATGGTATCTACCAACTGGAATACTCTCGTATACTAGGAAGTATCATGTACATTATGAACTGTACTAGGCCTGATATCACATACGCTATAATCAAACTAAGTAGATTTACCGGTAATCCTAGTAAGCATCATTGGAAAGCGATAATCAGAGTTTTAGGATATCTAAAGTAAACGCAGAGCTTTGGTTTATACTATACAAACTATCCTTCAATAGTGAAAGGATACAGTGATGCAAATTGGATCACTGGATCACATGATACAAAATCTACAAGTGGATACGTGTTCACATTAGGAAATGGAGTGGAAATCATCCAAATAGAATTGTATCGCTAGATCTACAATGGAATCAGAGTTTATTGCACTAGATAAGACTGCAAAAGAAGCAAAATGGATTCGAAACTTCTTGGAAGACATTCCTAATTGGATAAAACCTATGCCTCCAATAGGTATACATTGTGATAGTCAATCAGCTATTGGAAGAGCTAACAGTACACTATATAATGGTAAATCTAGGCATATTCGTCGTAGACATAAAATGATAAGACAACTTCTCGCCGACAGGGTTATCATAATAGATTACATTCAATCTAAAATAACTTAGCGGATCCACTTACAAAAGGCTTGCCAAGAGAGAAAGTTCAAACTTTATCGATGGGAATGGGCCTAAGGCCTATAGACAGAAGGTTTTTCTAAAATGGAAACTCCACCTAGTTGACTGGAGATCCCAAGATCTAGGTTTAAAGGGACAATGAAGTTTAAGAGAAACGTAATGGCATGGCGATACACAAACCATTCCTATGATAAGTCAGTGCATTACATGTTGAATAAGGATAAGTATTAGTACTTTTAATGATGTATGTATTTGAGGAGTTAGATAATACCCTTACAGAATCACCTACGTAACTGCGAAGGCGCCGCTTCAAAGAGAATTTTGAGGCCAAATTCTCTAACACTTATGGGACGAGGCAGGAGTTCAAGGCAAAAACGAACACATACAGAGAATGAAGGGTTATAAGAAACATTTATCGTGTGTTATCTACTTTGAAATTACATAAATGGCCTATAGTTCATGGACAGTCTATATCTATTGATTTACCTATGATTCAAATAGGTAATCACATGGAAAGTTCAAGGCCCATGTGCTACTTTATCTGATGCGAAAATGGTTCATGAAATTATGATCGACTGCTCATTCATGTGGGGGATTGTTGGAAATGAATGAGCAAGAGAAAGAGGAATTTGGGTAGAAGAAAAGATAGCAAACTATAGCACCACATCATCAAATATTCACACAATCTCTCCTAATATATTACAAGCCAATATGCTTATAAAAATAAAAGGAAGAGAGAACATATAGGAATGTGGGCTAGGCCTTGACGTAATAACATATTAAAACGTCAAAGATTGGGCCTTGGGGCTCTTGGGGTTTCTTGATTGAATAAGGCTGACGGTTGTTGATTAGGCTAGTGCGCTGAAATGAGAAATCTTTTTTCTTATAATTTTAAAGGTGTGTCCGTTCAGTCCCGAATTTTAAAGGCATGGCTATTCAGCTAAACGAATGCAACCATTTGGATTTTGAGCGCACACACATTAATGATCGGGTAGTTAAAGTGTTGTAACCCTTCCAATACTTATGGTTACTAATTCATACGAACAGGCACCTCCTCCTGCCTATAAATACCCTGCCCAAAAGGAGACAGAATACACTTTTTCTGCTTGCATTAATTCTTCTTCTTCAAAGTAATCCTCCGATCTATTTTCTATAATCAACTTCAGTTCGTTAGTACTCCGTTTGCTGGCACTACGCTACAGAGTTGGTCCGTTTTATCCTGGAAAAAAAATGCAATTATGTCAATCTGTGCATACGATGGAAATATTGTTTCAAGAAAACAGAATATTTTGGGACTCGGAGATTACTGAAACAGAATATTTTCTGTATATCTTTACTCTACTGCACAGTCAGTTACGCTTTTTGTGATTATTGTAAACACAAATTGACGTGACAATTGTGGCATAATTGAATAACATTGATTGTTGTTGCTGTCTGCTTGTAATACAATTGTCTATTTACAAAAGTTCTAATAATCTTGAAACAATATTTGTTGCAGATGATGCAAAATAGCAACAGTGATGCTGCACCGATTCAGACGGTGACAAATGCTCGGCCAGCGGTTCCAACAATGACTTTGTCCCATAGAGAAAGGCCAGAGAAGTTCAACGGAATCAATTTCAAGCATTGGCAATAGAAAATGATGTTTTATTTAACAACATTGAACCTTGCCAAGTTTCTGACTGAAGACGCTCCTGTGGTAGCCGAACTCGAACCTGATGCTACCAAAGTAGAGGTTCTGACTATCTGGACAAACTCAGATTTCATTTGTAAAGCCTATATTCTGAATGGTCTGGATGATAGCCTCTACTATGTCTATTGTACTATTGCAACATCCAAGCAACTCTGGTTGGCTCTGGAATAGAAGTACAAAACTGAAGATGCAGGCATAAAGTAATTCATTACCGGAAAATTTCTTGACTTCAAAATAGTTGACTCAAAAACGGTGATAAGTCAAGCTCAAGAACTACAACTTATCATCCGACAACTAGAGGATGAAAAGATGACTCTTCGCGAGACATTTTCAAGTAGCCGCAACCATTGAGAAATTGCCTCCTTCTTGGAAGGACTTCAAGAATTATCTTAAACACAAGCATAAGGAAATGACAATGGAAGAGCTCATAGTTTGGCTACGCATTGAGGAAGATAATAGAGTTTCTGAGAAAAAGATTTTCAGAATATTGCCGCCAAAGCAAATGTAGTTGAATCAGACAAGACTAACAAAAGAAAAAGGGAGAATGCTCCTAAGAAGTCAAAGAAATTTTTGAGTTCTTGCCACAACTGTGGAAAGAAAGGGCACAAAGTAGGTGAATGTCGCGCACCTAAAAAGAATATATTAGAAGCAAATACGGTTGATGTTTCAAAGGTATTTCTGATCTTGGTTTACGTGCAGTAATATCATAATGCAACCTTGTTGTTAACTCAAAGGAATGGTTTGTAGACACTGGAGCCGCTCGACACGTATGTGCTAACAAGTGGATATTTACAACTTATAAAACTGCAACTGATGATGAACAACTTTTAATGGGAAATTCTTCTACTTCAAAGGTCGAAGGAAAAGGAAAAATTGTGTTAAAACAGACTTCTGGAAAGGAACTAACATTAAATGAGGTTCTCCATATTCCAGAAATTCGCAAGAACCTGATTTTAGAATCGTTACTGAGCAAGCATGGGTTCAAATTGACCTTTGAAGCTGATAAAAAAAATTCTTCCCAAGAATGGATTTTATTTGAGAAGAGGATATGTGTGTGATGGTTTGTTTAAAGCAATTGTAACCCCTAATGTACCACTCACTGATATGAATAAAAGTGAATGTTCTGCTTATAATATTGAATCTTCTAACATACAACATTCTAGATTAGGGCATGTAAACTTTGATAGATTGGAAAAATTGATTAATCTAAAATTTATACCTAAATGCAATATAGATTCCAACTATAAATGTCAAGTTTGTGAAGAACCAAAATTGACAAGAACCTCGTTTCTTCATGTTGAACAAGAAACCGAACCTCTAGACTTAATACACGCTTATGTATGTGAAAAGTGTAAAACTAGAAGTGGAAAAAGGTACTTTATTACATTCATTGATGATTGTACCAGATACTGTCATGTATATCTCCTTAGAAGCAAGGACGAAGCATTCAAAAATTTTAAATAGTGTAAGGGAAAAGTTGAGATTCAACTCAACAAGAAAAGAAAATCTTTAAGAAGTAACAAAGGAGGAGTATACGAGTCTCCATATGAGGAATTATGTACTGAGCATGGAATTATACATCAAACTACAGCCCCATATTCACCTCAATCCAACGGTATAACCGAACGGAAAAATAGAAACTCTTAAAGAAATGATGAATGCCTTACTAATTAGCTATGGCTTGCTAGATAACTTTTGGGGAGAAACTATTTTTTTGGCAAATCATATTTTAAACAAAATACCCCAAAAGAAAACATCTAAATCTCCTCATGAACTTTGGAAAAACAGACCATCATCCTACAAATACCTAAAAGTGTGGGAGTGTCTTGCCAAAGTAGAGGTACCAAAACCGAAGAAAGTCAAAATTGGACCAAAAACAATTGATTGTGTATTCATTGGATATGCAAAAAATAGTGCCGCATATCGATTTTTGATACACAAATATGAAATTTATGATATTCATGAAAATACCACCATTCAATCGAGAAATGCTAGATTTTACGAACATATATTTCCCTTGAAACATGGTATTAAAAATCATACACCTAAGAGACCAAGGGAAGACGAAGTTCCTTATTCTATTGAGGATGCTGAACAAATAACACTCAGCAAAGTAGTGCTGAGCATCAAGCGGAGGAACCAAGAAAAAGTAAAAGGTAAAGGCCGTTAAAGACCTTTGGACAACACTTCTATACATTTATGTTAGAAGATGATACATTGATATACAAACAAGCCCCTTATTGGAAAGATGGTTGATGTTGATCAGTCCAGCATTTTGTGTTCGGTTGGTGGGTCCGTAGATTGCGATGAGCCTTCTCCAATTGGAGACTGTGATTCTTCTTCCAGGAGGGGGTGTCGGAGGAGAGTAATGCGCAGTTCTGGACTGGTCAGACGCAGTGCGAGGATAAGACATAGATCCGCGTCATCTCATGGTAGGTTCCCGAGCTCGTTAGCTAGCAGTAGTGATGCGAGTTTGGGCTCAGGTATGGTTCCTATTTATGGTAGTGATTACTCTCCTTTTGCTTTAGGTAGTCTTTCGTCTAGTCAGTTATTTCAGCTTGCTAGTGACACAGCTTTTATATTTTCTGACATTGAGTTGGATGCTAATTACATTAGGGGTAGGGAACTAGAGAGAGTATCATCGTTGAGTCGATGAGGATTGTTAGTTGGAATATTAGAGGGTTAAATGACCCTAAAAATGTATAAAGGTTAGATCTTTCTTTAAAGATTTTCACATTGATATTGTTTTACTACAAGAAACATAAATTGAAAACCCTGATTCTAGTTTTTATAATGGGATAGGTGGGTCCCTTTTTCGGAATTGGTCATGCCTTCTGGCCTTAGGTAGTGCTGGAGGTCTTATGATTGGCTGGAAAGACAACCAATTTAGACTTGTTCAGGAGTTCCCTATGTTGCATTCCCTGCATATTATTTTAGCCTCGTTAGTAGATAATTCGTTATTGTGCATATCAAATGTGTATGGTCCTCATACAAAAATTGAGTGAAGACTATTGTGGACCGAATGTGCTGATTTTAGAAATCTCACTCCCAATCAATGGATTGTGGGGGGGGGGGGGCGGATTTCAATGTAACTAGATTTTTAGGAGAGAGATCACCTAGGGAAGGTGATTTCGCTGACATGGAGGAATTTAATGATTTTATAATAGATAATAATTTAATTGAGATTTCCCTTAATAATAGAATGTTCACTTGGTCTAATGTAAGAGATGAGCCTTCTTTTGCACTTTTAGATAGATTTTTTATCAGTTCTGAGGTAGAAGATAGATTTCCCATTTGTAGAGTTAAGGGTATGCCTTTCTTATTGTCTGATCATTGTCTTATCATTCTTTCGTGTGATTCGAATGTACACATTAGTAATAGTTTTAAATTTGAAAAAATGTGGTTATTAGATTCCAGTTTTAGTAATTTAGTTTCGGTTAAATGGAATTCTTTATTTTATTTTAATAATTTGTATAAGGGTAATTCTGCGAAGATCTTCGTTGCTAAGCTAGGCAAGTTAAGATTTTTCCTTAAACGGTGGAATAAGTACATTTTTGCTAGTGTTAGAATTAGGAAAGATAAGATTCTGTGTGAGATGTTAGATATAGACAAAGTTAGCGAAATCAGGATTCTTAATCGGAATGAGAAAGATAGACTTAGTTACCTTAAAAATGATCTTAAGTTGATTATAGAAAAAGAAGAAATCATGTGGAAGCAACGATCCCGAGTTCAATGGATTAAGGAAGGGGACAATAACACAAAATTCTTTCATAGTGTGGCTAATAAGAGGAGACGTGATAATTTGATTCATTCTATTTTTTTTAGTGATGTAGAAGTAACTGTTCAGAAGGATTTAAATGAGGCCTTTACTAGGTATTATAAGCAGATTTTTGGATCTAGGACTAATAGAAGGATTATTGTTAGATGGAATAACATTTATCCGCCGATCACTAAGGTCGAGTTAGCAGATCTCGACAGTTCGTTCACTGAGAGAGAGATTTGGAAGGCTATCTGTGATATGCCTAGTGACAAAGCTCCTGGGCCAGTTGGTTTCTCAGTTTTATTTTATAAACAATTTTGGGAGGTTTTAAAGTTTGATATTATTAATCTTTTCAGTGATTTCTACGGTGGTGATTTGCGTTTAGGTAGTTTTAACTTTGCTAATGTCATTTTGATTCATAAGAAAGTAGGTGCTAACTCTCTAAAGGATTTTAGGCCAATCTCATTAATTAATGTTTCGGTTAAGATCATATCAAGAGTCTTAGCTAATAGACTTAGTACTAAGATGAATGACCTTATAGATGTTTCACAAACAACTTTTATCAAGGGTAGAAATTTAGTGGATGGTGTAGCTGCTGTACAGGAGTACATTAATGTCTGTTGTAAAAACAATTTTACCTGTGCTATTTTGAAGTTAGATTTGAGAAGGCTTTTGACTCCGTTGACTGGGATTTTATCTGCGAGTTGTGTCTTGCTAGGGGCTTTATTATTAGATGGACTAACTGGATCATGCTTTTGCTTAGGTCTGGTTGCTCTGGCTGTGTTGTAAACGGAGTAGTTGGCAAGAGGATCCAGTCTAAGAGAGGTCTTAGACAAGGCGATCCTCTTTCGCCATTTTTGTTTAATTTAGCGGTAGATTTTTTTTTCTAGGATCATTAAGAGAGCTGGGAGTTTAGGGGTCATAGGTAGTGTTGGGAATGAGGAGTTTAATAAGGAATTATCTATTCTTCAATTTGCAGATGGTTGATTGACATAGAAATGTGTTTATTTTATGCTCTTATATCTTATCTTTTGTATATAAATAAATATTACTTGGGTATTGTTTTGTTACTTTTACAGATATTCCAACCCAGCCCGCATGCAACCAGAAATGTAGAGAAATAGAGTTCAATTTGCTGTGTATTTGCATTCTTAAGAATTGTAGATGAAGATATCACATCTAGTTGCTGTTGGACAAGAAAAGGATTGATAACAAGGCTTTGCACATCACAAATCAATAAAGAAGTGTCAAGGAAGCAAGAGGAAAAGAGAAAAGGCCTAAATTTGCTTTATTTATCTAAGGCCCATTTATGTTTCTCATTGTAAACTAATTAGTGATGTAATGACAAGGCCCAATTATCATTAGGGTTAGGGTTAGGGTTTGGCTATCTACCCTATATATACCCTTGTAATGGCATTGTAGCCACCATCCTATCCTATATCTCATTCTATTCTCTTCTTCATTAATAAAACTCAGTTTTCTTTTTATGCAATTTTCTATTTCTTAGCAATTAGTGTTGTCTACACGATTAGATTCGGTAGAACACTATTTGTATTTTGCATTTCTTTTCATTAGTGATTGGCCGTCTGATTAGATTCAGCGGTAATCCTAAATTTATTTCCTGTTGTTATTTATATTCTGCAATTTTATTTTCTGTATTTTAATCGCGTTCATATGTTAAATTGGATTTGATTAGATTTGAATCTGATTCATAGTTTCATTGCTTTTCCATTGAAATTGTGATTTGATCGTCGGTTCAGTTAGATCTGTTCTGAATCAAATTACAATTTTAATTTTGTTTTATTTTCAAAATCAACCTCCAAAGTTTCGTCTAACTCGCCCAAGAATAAATAAATATTAATTTTTAATTACACCTCCCTGTGTTCGACCTGTATGCTACACACCTGTACGCTTGCAGAATTTATTACAAATATCGCGCTTTTCTAATTCATAGACTAGCGTCGATCAAGTTTTTGGCGCCGTTGCCGGGGAGGCAATAATTGAATTTTATTATTTATTTAATTTCTATTTATGTTAGTTTTTATTTTATTTTTCTCTCTTTTGTGTTCATGTATGTATAGAAAAAATCTCGATTAGCGATGTGGCATATCAACTACAGTGGTACTGTCATGAACTAAACAAGAAAAACAATTTTTTTTTTTTTTGCCATTTTTCTCTTTTGATTTCTTTTTCCTTTCTTTCTTACAAGCCTCTCTTTCTTTTCAATTTAAAAAAAAAAATCTTGCATTTTTTCCTCGATCTCTTTCCTTTTACAAACGTCCTTCCTTATCTCTTACATCACTTCTTCTTTTGCAAAAAAATAAACAACACCAAAACAAAACAAAAAATCTTTCCGTTTTCTTAGCTTCTGTCTATATTTGTTCTCTTTTTACTCTTTTCCCTTTTTCGATCTTCTTTCAATCTTCACCATTACTTTCCATTTTTTTTTCTTTTCCTTCTAAAACAGAATAAAAACAAAAGAATTTCCTTTGCATTTTCCTCTGATTTCTCTCCTTTTATCAATTCCCTGCCGATTCTTACCTTCCTTTTACTACAAGTTCAAAAAAAAAAAAAAAAAAGGATATTCAATCTCTTCTCGGCATCATCCTTCCAAATCACCAACCGTCTACATCATCCCCGTCCACAGCCTTTACCCTACTCCATAACCATCCCGGCACATAAACAGACCACACATTCACAGCATCGCCACAAATCCACACCCCAAAGAACCGCGCCTACTCAATCCAAAACCCCTGTCACAGATCCTCAGTCCATCCTCAAAAACCAGCACCACAATTTGGATCTGCCAAATCCAATAATCACTGAGAACCATCACCACCATAGTCCACAAAGTCTTACAATTCACGCACCCAACTTCATCCTTACCACGCCCATAACCAAATAAACATCATCCACCATCACCATAATATAACCCACGCACTTGCATCCACCGTAACAACAGCTGCCTCACAGCCTTCTTCTACCCATCCTAAACCAAAAAAAAAAACGACATCTTCCATAACCCGATTCACAAACCAGCCTACCCATCACTATCAGTTCACACCACCCCAATCACAAAACAACTGGCCTCACCAAATTCATCCCCACTTCATACGTCAACCGACAGACAACTTCCCCATCTTCACTTTCACAATATCACCTCCTCTGCCAACTACAAGCCAAAACCACTAATTCCGCATTCAATCTTTCCTGCAACAGTCAATACTCCTCAAAGTCGATGCTGAAACTCGCATAAACCTGAAACCCATCGAGTACTTGAAGCAAACCATCACCTTCGTCACTGCAAATCACAGTCGCGATTTTCAGGTTCTCCAAGCAAACCGCAACTTCAAAATCCACAATCGAACCCGATACCTGGACCAACTAGACACCGACCGAACAACACAGCCCCCTATCTTCATCTGATCTTCTTCGAGCAACCGAACACCGAAGCCTTTCTGCTCAAAGCGAATCTGAACCCGATTCGGAAAACAAGAAACCCAAATAAAAAACCCCAGTCATACGATTCGAACCCTAATTCGAATTTGAACTGAAGCCGAAAAAAAAAGGGGGTCTGAATTGATTTTCGGGCGCTGTTCGTACCCATTTGAGTTGGCCTTTCACTGGTTTCTCCGTTCGATTTGGAGAAATTAATTATGAGTTATCTGAGTTCTTTTCATTTGCGTTGAGGGGTTTAATTATCCTTATTGGGTTGGGGCATAGCCCATACGTGCCTGAGCTTCAAATTGAGTGCGCCCTTGGTTGCGTAAATTTAGGGTTTGAACCAGTCTTGTTTCATTTTTTTTTGTGTGAGCCAAGCCATTATTTTTATTAAGTTTAGTCGTTTGTTTGTTTTAATTTTTTTTAGCTTGACTTTAGTTTTTTATTAATTCTATTTAATCTTTTTCTTCTGTTTCTTTTTATTGCATTCCACAAAAAAAAAGGGAAGTGAGATCTCCAATAAAAGAAAAAAAAAACCAAAGGTCAAAGTTAGGAAACAAATTCAACCAAACGAACAAAGAGTCATAGATCAAGCAAATTGCAAACAGTGAAGTCAAATCTTTCTGGATGGACCACCATACCCCATTGTAAATTTTCTTTTAACTCTACAGGTGCTCTGCTGCAAAAAGAAAAAAATTATATAGACAATTGTTGTAAAAATCTTCTGCAGGGGCAGCGGCTTGAATGTAAAAAAAAAAAAAAAAAATTCTGCAATTTATATTTCTGTGACTGAAATTTCTGAATTAATTTGGTGCGAACTGATATTTCCATAATTGAAATCTTCATTCTCATTGTTTTCATCAATAAAATCAGACGTTGCAAAATAATATAATTGAACAGTGGTGTTTTGTGAAGTTGACTGTCTCGTATAATTGGATCGCGGATATATATTAGTTCAATTTATTGAACTTTTAGCAAAAGAGGTTGCATTCTACCCGTAAAACATTGGTCGTATCCCTTAGTATTTATACTATACGTGAACGGCCATAAGACCCTCTTCCCCCTTCTAATTGAGGCAGTTAATTAATAGAGCACAACTCATTATTTTATATTATTTTGAATTGAGAATAATTTCTGTCTTGCCGTGATTTCATTTCAAATGTCTGATTCGAAAAAATCTTTGAGAGAATTGTGGGATAATAATCGGAGTAGACATCCTCTTGAAGAATATGAGTATGAATTGCAACTCATGAAATAAGATTTTCCAAAATTTCGCGACCCAAATGCCAACAATTTTCAATATTTTCAAAATGACCAACATTTTCAAAGTTATGATCGAAATGATGATTTCAATTCAAATTTCAACAATTTCGATTATGGGCCACATCCACATGAAAATAACTTTGAATCTCAATATGGCTTTGATCCACATCATTATGGGGTTGAAAACCAAAATTTTCAAAATTATAGCCCATATCAAAATGATTTCCAATATCATTGTCAGTTTTCTGAAAATTCAAACAACTACCACATTGGAAATAATTTTGATTGTGAAATTGATGTGGACTATAATTTTGGGAATCAAGAAATCCAAAATGAGATCTCTCAAATCAAAGATCGTCTTAACATACTTAGAGAGAGGGAAGAAAGACTAAATAAAAAGGCTGATGAACTTCTTTGTTTATTGACATCTTTGAAAGAGCAACAAGAACAACAAAATCAGATTCAAATAAGCGATGAATCAGAAAATAATTCAACTCTTACTAACATTGAAAATTTTCAAATAACGACTCTGGAAATTGAGAATAATCAGCTTGATGAAGTTTTTCAAAATTCAACAAACGATTTAAACTTCAACTCTTTTCAGAAAAAAGATTTAAGCTTGGATTTTGATCTTCCTCTTTCGGGCTGCGAGAAACTCGAATTCTTTGAAATTGAACAAACTGAAAATGTTGAATTTTTCGAAAACTCAAAATTGGAAAAGGATTTTAACGAACATGAATTCTTTGGATTGTACATGGATGAGTTGCCAAATGAGGAAGAAATAGATTCACGTAACGAGTTCGAAAATTTTAACTTTGAGAAAATTTCAAACGAACTTGAAATTGTCAGTGTCGAAAATACGTTGTCAATTACTAAAATTGAGAAATGTGATCACACAGTCTTGAACACCACTCAGATGTCAAATTTCACTGAATTTATATACGATCACAAATTTTTGAAAAATTACACTGATAAATTTGTTGAACACATGAACTATTTTTGGAATGCTAGCTTGATTGAAAAACTTCATGTTAGGACGACCCTGAACATTCACTTACTGGACTACAAATCTAGGTTTAAACATGAGATGGTTTTCAAAAACCTTTGCTTATTAGAAAACATGTCTAGACATAGTGGGAATGGGACTCATAGGGCTAGAAACAAGTGTGGGGGAAAAAGTTGGTGGAATTCTTTGCATCGCGTTCACCGCAAACACATATATCATTGTATATATGATCCATTCTTACATATAGTTAGATTGCATTTCATTTTACAGATCATTTTGCATCTCATTCATCTTTGGGTGCGATCTTTCAAATTTAGGAAACTTTCACAGTGTGGACACTATTTAGTTCTAGTGTGGGGGGGAGTCTGCATTGCATTCTTTTGATTTTTCTTTAATTTTTCTTTCTTTTCATGTAGGACCATCATACATTTTATATCGTAGTAACATACCATAATTTTTTTTTAAAAAAAATATGACTCATTTTCAATTGATACAACAAAATAAGTTTACAATTTTCAGCCAGTTGATACTATTTTCTTCTCTCAACTTAGATCGAATAAGAAATATAATGAAAAGTTTAATTTTGATGGATAATAGTGTAACCGGTACATGGGGAGATTCTTAGGTGATGGCCATGAAATCTATTCTATATTGTAGACTTTGTTTAAAAAAGTGGAGGACTTAAAATACTTATATTGGCTTGTCAAATCTTTAAAACTAAGTTGTGTTAAGTTGAATTCGCGTAACTCTCTTTTGTGCTTATATTTTCGATAATAATAATAACAGTAATCCAAGGGTATCCAACATTGCTTGTATATCAAGCGTTGGTGTGCAAACCCGCCAAGCTCTATCCGACACGTTGTTGACAAAGTCAAAGTTGGAATATCTTGGTCTCATTTTATGAGATTGGACACCTAAGGATTACCGACACGTTGTCGACAAAGTCAAAGTCGGCCTGCACAATCCGCCAAGCTCTTTACCCACTCTCCGTTAGTCCGCGAGGCAGTGCATGGGTGGTAAACCTTGGTCTTTTTAGTTAGGTGTATGTACTTAATCATAAATCTTAAAATTTTATAGAATAAAGAATAAGCGATGATACCCAAACACTTCTTGATCTTATTGATTTGACTAGCCATACATGAGAAAAATTAGAATACCACTTTGCAAACTGTGCCAAGCAAACTAAGAATTTATTTCATGGCTTCACTATGTTATCAACCGAACTAACTGGCCAAACTGGAATTTAACATTTGAAAACTTGATTTATATTGAAAATTTGTGACAAGTCGAGGTATCTAAAATAAAATCAAATGATTAGAAATTATTAACTTAATTTGTTGTACCACTTTCATGAAATAAGTCGTGTTTTCATTTTTCGTTTTTATTTTTGCATATGTCCATTGCATTCATGTAGTTTCATTAGAATCATAACATACTGCATTTGGATTTTGTGGGTAGTATCCGCTGAAAACCCTCACGAGACACTACTCGTCCTACTAGGGACACCTAGAGGTTTAACGGCTTGTTGCATGCGCTCAATGCAATCGTGTTTCCTACGAAAGTGTGACCTATCTAGTTAGTTTTCCATTTTCTTTTTACTCGAGGACGAGTAAAAGATAAGTGTGGGGGTATTTGATTGACATAGAAATGTGTTTATTTTATGCTCTTATATCTTATCTTTTGTATATAAATAAATATTACTTGGGTATTGTTTTGTTACTTTTACAGATATTCCAACCTAGCCCGCATGCAACAAGAAATGTAGAGAAATAGAGTTCAATTTGCTGTGTATTTGCATTTTGAAGAATTGTAGATGAAGATATCACATCTAGTTGCTGTTGGACAAGAAAAGGATTGATAACAAGGCTTTGCACATCACAAATCAATAAAGAAGTGTCAAGGAAGCAAGAGGAAAAGAGAAAAGGCCCAAATTTGCTTTATTTATCTAAGGCCCATTTATGTTTCTCATTGTAAACTAATTAGTGATGTAATGACAAGGCCCAATTATCATTAGGGTTAGGGTTTGGCTATCTACCCTATATATACCCTTGTAATGGCATTGTAGCCACCATCCTATCCTATATCTCATTCTATTCTCTTCTTCATTAATAAAACTCAGTTTTCTTTTTATGCAATTTTCTATTTCTTAGCAATTAGTGTTGTCTACACGATTAGATTCGGTAGAACACTATTTGTATTTTGCATTTCTTTTCATTAGTGATTGACCGTCTGATTAGATTCAGCGGTAATCCTAAATTTATTTCCTGTTGTTATTTATATTCTGCACTTTTATTTTCTGTATTTTAATCGCGTTCATATGTTAAATTGGATTTGATTAGATTTGAATCTGATTCATAGTTTCATTGCTTTTCCATTGAAATTGTGATTTGATCGTCGGTTCAGTTAGATCTGTTCTAAATCAAATTACAGTTTTAATTTTGTTTTGTTTTATTTTCAAAATCAACCTCCAAAGTTTCGTCTAACTAGCCCAAGAATAAATAAATATTAATTTTTAATTACACCTCCCTGTGTTCGACCTGTATGCTACACACCTGTACGCTTGCAGAATTTATTACAAATATCGCGCTTTTCTAATTCATAGACTAGCGTCGATCAAGTTTTTGGCGCCGTTGCCGGGGAGGCAATAATTGAATTTTATTATTTATTTAATTTCTATTCGTGTTAGTTTTTATTTTATTTTTCTCTCTTTTGTTTTCTTATAGGTATAGAAAAAATCTCGATTAGCGATGTGGCATATCAACTACAGTGGTACTGTCATGAACTAAACAAGGAATTTTTTTTTGCCATTTTTCTCTTTTGATTTCTTTTTCCTTTCTTTCTTACAAGCCTCTCTTTCTTTTCAATTTTTTTTTTTAAAAAAAATCTTGCAGTTTTTCCTCGATCTCTTTCCTTTTACAAACGTCCTTCCTTATCTCTTACATCACTTCTTCTTTTTCAAAAAAATAAACAACAAAAAAACAAAAAAAAATCTTTTCGTTTTCTTAGATTCTGTCTATATTTGTTCTCTTTTTAATCCTTTCCCTTTTTCGATCTTCTTTCAATCTTCACCATTACTTTCCATTTTTTTTTCTTTTCCTTCTAAAACAGAATAAAAACAAAAGAATTTCCTTTGCATTTTCCTTTGATTTCTCTCCTTTTATCAATTCCCTGCCGATTCTTACCTTCCTTTTACTACAAGTTCAATAAAAAAAGGATATTCAATCTCTTCTCGGCATCATCCTTCCAAATCACCAACCGTCTACATCATCCCTGTCCACAGCCTTTACCCTACTCCATAACCATCCCAGCACATAAACAGACCACACATTCACAGCATCGCCACAAATCCACACCCCAAAGAACCGCGCCTACTCAATCCAAAACCCCTGTCACTGATCCTCAGTCCATCCTCAAAAACCAGCACCACAATTTGGATCTGCCAAATCCAATAATCACTGAGAACCATCACCACCATAGTCCACAAAGTCTTACAATTCACGCACCCAACTTCATCCTTACCACGCCCATAACCAAATAAACATCATCCACCATCACCATAATATAACCCACGCACTTGCATCCACCGTAACAACAGTTGCCTCACAGCCTTCTTCTACCCATCCTAAACCAAAAAAAAAAACGACATCTTCCATAACCCGATTCACAAACCAGCCTACCCATCACTATCAGTTCACACCACCCCAATCACAAAACAACTGGCCTCACCAAATTCATCCCCACTTCATACGTCAACCGACAGACAACTTCCCCATCTTCACTTTCACAATATCACCTCCTCTGCCAACTACAAGCCAAAACCACTAATTCCGCATTCAATCTTTCCTGCAACAGTCAATACTCCTCAAAGTCGATGCTGAAACTCGCATAAACCTGAAACCCATCGAGTACTTGAAGCAAACCATCACCTTCGTCACTGCAAATCACAGTCGCGATTTTCAGGTTCTCCAAGCAAACCGCAACTTCAAAATCCACAATCGAACCCGATACCTGGACCAACTAGACACCGACCGAACAACACAGCCCCCTATCTTCATCTGATCTTCTTCGAGCAACCGAACACCGAAGCCTTTCTGCTCAAAGCGAATCTGAACCCGATTCGGAAAACAAGAAACCCAAATAAAAAACCCCAGTCATACGATTCGAACCCTAATTCGAATTTGAACTGAAGCCGAAAAAAGGGGGTCTGAATTGATTTTCGGGCGCTGTTCGTACCCATTTGAGTTGGCCTTTCACTGGTTTCTCCGTTCGATTTGGAGAAAATATTTTTGAGTTATCTGAGTTCTTTTCATTTGCGTTGAGGGGTTTAATTATCCTTATTGGGTTGGGGCATAGACCATACGTGCCTGAGCTTCAAATTGAGTGCGCCCTTGGTTGCATAAATTTAGGGTTTGAACCAGTCATGTTTAATTATTATTTTTTGTGTGAGCCAAGCCATTATTTTTATTAAGTTTAGTCGTTTGTTTGTTTTAATTTTTTTAGCTTGACTTTAGTTTTTTATTAATTCTATTTAATCTTTCTCTTTTGTTTCTTTTTATTGCATTCCACAAAAAAAAAGGGAAGTGAGATCTCCAATAAAAGAAAAAAAACCAAAGGTCAAAGTGAGGAAACAAATTCAACCAAACGAACAAAGAGTCAGAGATCAAGCAAATTGCAAACAGTGAAGTCTAATCTTTCTGGATGGACCGCCATACCCCATTGTAAATTTTCTTTTAACTCTACAGGTGCTCTGCTGCAAAAAGAAAAAAATTATATAGACAATTGTTGTAAAAATCTTCTGTAGGGGCAGCGGCTTGAATGTAAAAAAAAAAAAATTCTGCAATTTATATTTCTGTGACTGAAATTTCTGAATTAATTTGGTGCGAACTGATATTTCCATAATTGAAATCTTCATTCTCATTGTTTTCATCAATAAAAACAGACGTTGCAAAATAATATAATTGAACAGTGGTGTTTTGTGAAGTTGACTGTCTCGTATAATTGGATCGCGGATATATAGTAGTTCAATTTATTGAACTTTTAGCAAAAGAGGTTGCATTCTACCCGTAAAACATTGGTCGTATCCCTTAGTATTTATACTATACGTGAACGGCCATAAGACCCTCTTCCCCCTTCTAATTGAGGCAGTTAATTAATAGAGCACAACTCATTATTTTATATTATTTTGAATTGAGAATAATTTCTGTCTTGCCGTGATTTCATTCAAATGTCTGATTCGAAAAAATCTTTGAGAGAATTGTGGGATAATAATCGGAGTAGACGTCCTCTTGAAGAATATGAGTATGAATTGCAACTCATGAAACAAGATTTTCCAAAATTTCGCGACCCAAATGCCAACAATTTTTAATATTTTCAAAATGACCAACATTTTCAAAGTTATGATCGAAATGACGACTTCAATTCAAATTTCAACAATTTCGATTATGGGCCACATCCACATGAAAATAACTTTGAATCTCAATATGGCTTTGATCCACATCATTATGGGGTTGAAAACCAAAATTTTCAAAATTATAGCCCATATCAAAATGATTTCCAATATCATTGTCAGTTTTCTGAAAATTCAAACAACTACCACATTGGAAATAATTTTGATTGTGAAATTGATGTGGACTATAATTTTGGGAATCAAGAAATCCAAAATGAGAGCTCTCAAATCAAAGATCGTCTTAACATTCTTAGAGAGAGGGAAGAAAGACTAAATGAAAAGGCTGATGAACTTCTTTGTTTATTGACATCTTTGAAAGAGCAACAAGAACAACAAAATCAAATTCAAATAAGCGATGAATCAGAAAATAATTCAACTCTTACTAACATTGAAAATTTTCAAATAACGACTCTGGAAATTGAGAATAATCAGCTTGATGAAGTTTTTCAAAATTCAACAAACGATTTAAACTTCAACTCTTTTCAGAAAAAAGATTTAAGCTTGGATTTTGATCTTCCTCTTTCGGGCTGCGAGAAACTCGGATTCTTTGAAATTGAACAAACTGAAAATGTTGAATTTTTCGAAAACTCAAAATTGGAAAAGGATTTTAACGAACATGAATTCTTTGGATTGTACATGGATGAGTTGCCAAATGAGGAAGAAATAGATTCACGTCACGAGTTCGAAAATTTTAACTTTGAGAAAATTTCAAACGAACTTGAAATTGTCAGTGTCGAAAATACGTTGTCAATTACTAAAATTGAGAAATGTGATCACACAGTCTTGAACACCACTCAGATGTCAAATTTCACTGAATTTATATAAGATCACAAATTTTTGAAAAATTACACTGATAAATTTGTTGAACACATGAACTATTTTTGGAATGCTAGCTTGATTGAAAAACTTCATGTTAGGACGACCCTGAACATTCACTTACTTGACTACGAATCTAGGTTTAAACATGAGATGGTTTTCAAAAACCTTTGCTTATTAGAAAACATGTCTAGACATAGTGGGAATGGGACTCATAGGGCTAGAAACAAGTGTGGGGGAAAAAGTTGGTGGAATACTTTGCATCGCGTTCACCGCAAACACATATATCATTGTATATATGATCCATTCTTACATATAGTTAGATTGCATTTCATTTTACAGATCATTTTGCATCTCATTCACCTTTGGGTGCGATCTTTCAAATTTAGGAAACGTTCACAGTGTGGACACTGTTTAGTTCTAGTGTGGGGGGGAGTCTGCATTGCATTCTTTTGATTTTTCTTTAATTTTTCTTTCTTTTCATGTAGGACCATCATACATTTTATATTGTAGTAACATACCATAATATTTTTTTTTTTTTAAATATGACTCATTTTCAATTGATACAACAAAATAAGTTTACAATTTTCAGCCAGTTGATAGTATTTTCTTCTCTTAACTTAGATCGAATAAGAAATATAATGAAAAGTTTAATTTTGAGCGATAATAGTGTAACCGGTACATAGGGAGATTCTTAGGTGATGACCATGAAATCTATTCTATATTGTAGACTTTGTTTAAAAAAGTGGAGGACTTAAAATACTTATATTGGCTTGTCAAATCTTTAAAACTAAGTTGTGTTAAGTTGAATTCGCGTAACTCTCTTTTGTGCTTATATTTTCGATAATAATAATAATAGTAATCCAAGGGTATCCAACATTGCTTGTATATCAAGCGTTGGTGTGCAAACCCGCCAAGCTCTATCTGACACGTTGTTGACAAAGTCAAAGTTGGTCTAATAGATTATCTCACTTCTAGAAGTCTGTTTTGTATTGTTTTGACTTCTTTAATTTAGGTTATAAGGTGATTGTACATTCTGGTAATTCTACTTTTTTTTGGCATGATGCTTGGATTTCTAGTGTGCCGCTTAAAACAGAATTTAGTGAGCTTTTTAATATTTGCGGCTTTAAGAATGCATTAATTGCCGATATCTTTAGAAGGGATTTAGATCCCCCGTGGGAGTTTTCCTTTGTTAATAATTTGGAAGGGGATTTGATTAGGCAATTAGCCTTACTAAAAGCTAAGTTAGCCTTGTATCACATGGATGGGAATGGTGATTCCTTTAGTCGGGGTTTAGACAAGAGTTTAGTATACTCAGCCAATTCTATGTATAACCTCATTAACTTTTCTGGTGTTTCTCTCATCCCTTTTAAGTTTATTTGGAGTTCTAATTCTCCACCTAAAGCTAAGTTTCTTATGTGGCTAATTATTCATAAAAAGCTTAATACGGTCGAGTTTTTAAAGAAAAAGAATATTTTGTTTAATGTTAAGTGTTGTTTTTGTAGTCTTTTGGATGAAGATGTTGAACATTTATTTTTCTCATGCAATTTTACAAATTATATTTTAACTATGGTTTTTAGGATTTTTGCTTTTATTAGTTTTAACTCTTTTAGTAGTTGTGTCGAATATTGGAATCATTATAGACTTGGCTATAACCCTAGACAGAGAGAAGTTTTGGATTCTTTAGTCATTATCACAAGTTGGTTCATTTGGTTGGAAAGAAACTAGAGATTTTTTCATTCTATTACATTATCAGCTGAGAATCTTATTATTAAGATAGTTAATTACTGTCTAGATTGGATATCCACGTTGCTTTATAAGGATTCTCGATTAGGTTACTATTTATATAAGGTAAGACTTAATTTGAGTTTATTTATGAGAATTAATAGACACTTTAGAGGTAATCGGTATCGCATTTGTGTTTAATCTCTGTTATTTTGGGTGCTCGTTTGTTTTTTTATTATCTCCTCTTTTATCACATATATGTATGGATAATTTATATATATATTAATATATACATTTATATATATATATATATATATATATTTCCATATATATATAAACATATATATCTATATATATATAATCATTCTTATCCATACATATATGTAAAGGGTACTTATGTTTTTTGGTTTTGTTTAGTACTGTTCAGGTGATCAGGTTGATAAATATTATTATGGAGCTTAGAAGATTGCTATTTGGATTGAAGACTTGCATTTCATTTGTAGTCTTTTGGGCTTATTGCTAGAGAGTTTTTGATGTTGTACTTTGTTATTTTTGCTTCTACATAGTGAGTATGATTATTGTATTGGAGTGGATATACTTCAATATCGGGTGGTGGCCTTGCCGGAATTCAATATTGGAGCAGATGGGCGGTGGTTTATCCGGAGCTCATCTATCTACGTTCCTTTACTTCCCTAGAGTCGTGTTAGGTTTTACCTGGTATTCTTATGTACTTTAGTCGGACTCTGTATTTTTTTTATTATATATATGTGTGCTCTCTTCTTTTCAGAAGATCACACATTTTTGTTTCAAAAGAAGAATCCATTATATCCAACCATACATAGGAATTAGTCGATTTACCTCAAGGATGTAAGACCTTAGGTAATAAATGGATATTTAAAAAGAAATTAAAACTTGATAGTTAATAGACAAGTACAAAGCTCGTCTGGTAGTCCAAGAATTTAGACAAAAGGAAGACCTAGACTATTTCGATACATATTCACTTGTAACAAGGATAACGTCAATTAGAATGCTCATTGCAATTGCCTCCATACATGACTTAGTAATACATCAAATGAATTAAAACTGCATTCTTGAATGGTGAACAAGATGAGGAAATCTATATGAAACAACTTGAAGGATTTCTAAGCTCAGAAAGCGAGAATAAAGTGTGCAAACCGGTAAAATCACTTTATGGCCTTAAGAAAGGTCCAAAACAGTGGCATGCGAAGTTTGATAATACCATGTTGTCAAATGGATTCACGATAAATGAATTAGATAAATGTGTGTACATAAAACACACACATATTGGATATGTCATTGTTTGTCTCTATGTTGATGACTTATTGATCCTAGGCAATAACAAGGCCTTAATTACATCTACAAAGGATATGTTATCCTATAGATACGATATGAAAGGCCTAGGACTGGCCGATGTGATATTGGGTGTAAAAATTCTGAGAACAGCATAGGCATATGCATTATCCCAATTGCATTACATCACCAAAATACTTGAAAAATTCAATCCATATAATGCTAATATTGCAAAATCACCAGTAGATATGAGCCAAAATTGGGTAAAGAACACTGGTGATGGTATCTACCAATTGGAATACTCTCCTATGCTAGGAAGTATCATGTACGTTATTAACTGTACTGGGCCTGATATCGCATATGCTGTAAGAAAACAAAGTAGATTTACCAGCAATCCTGGTAAGCATCATTGGAAAGCGATAATCAGAGTTGTAGGATATCTAAAGTATACGCAGAGCTATGGTTTATACTATACAAACTGTCCTTCAATAGTGGAAGGATACAGTGATGCAAATTGGATCATCGGATCACATGGTATAGAGTTTACAAGTGGATACGAGCTCACATTAAGAAATGCAGCAATTTCATGGAAATCAACCAAACAGAATTGTATCACTATATCTACGATGGAATCAGAGTTTATTGCACCAGATAAGACTGCAGACGAAGCAGAATGAATTCAAAGCTTCTTAGAAGACATTCCTAATTGGGGAAAATTTATGCCTCCAATATGTATACATTGTGATGGTCAATCAACTATTGGAAGAGATAATAATACACTATACAATGGTAAATCTAGACATATTCGTCATAGACATAAAACGAAAAGACAACTTCTCTCTAACGGGGTCATCACAATTGATCACATTCGATCTAAAGATAACTTAGCGGATCCACTTACAAAAGGTTTGCTAAGAGAGAAAGTTCAAACCTTATCGATGGGAATGGGGATAAGGCCCATAGACTAAAGGTTTTTCCAAAATGGAAACTCCACCTAGTTGATTGGAGATTCCAAGATCTAGGTTCAAAGGGACAATGAAGTTTAAGAGAAACTTGAAGGCATTGCGATACACAAACCATTCCTATGATAAGTCAGTGCAGTATATGTTGAATAAGGATAAGTATTAGTACTTTTAATGATGTCTGTATTTGAAGAGTTAGAAAATTCCCTTACAGAATCACCTACGTAAGTGCGAAGGTGTCGTTCAAAGAAAAATTTGAGGCCAAATTCTCTAAGCACTTATGAGACCAAGCAGGTGTTCAAGGCAAAAATAAACACATACAGAGAACGAAGGGTTATATGAAACTTTTATCGTGTGTTATCTACTTTGAAATTACACAAATGGCTTACAGTTCAAGGACAATCTATGTCTACTGATTCGCCGGTGATTCATATAAGTAATCACTAGGAATGTTTAAGGCCCATGTGCTACGTTAACTGATGCGATAAATGGCTCGTGAAACTAAGATCAACTGCTCATTCATGTGGAGGATTATTGGAAATTAATGAGTAAGAGAAAGTGGAATTTGGGAAGAAGAAAAGATAGCAACCTAAAGTCCCACATCATCAAAATATTTACATAATCTCTCGTAATATATTAGAAGCCAATATGCTTATATAAAATAAAAGGAAGAGGGAATATATAGGAATGTGGGCTAGGCCTTGACATAATAACATATTAAAATGTCAAAGATTGGGCCTTGGGGTCTCTTGATTGAACATGGCCGACGGTTGCTGATTGGGCTAGTGCGCTGAAATGAGATTTTTTTTCTCAGAATTTTAAAGGTGTGTTCGTTCAGTCCAGAATTCGAAAAGAATAACTATTCAGCTGAATGAATACAACCATATGGAATTTGAGCGCACACACATTAAGATCGGTGGTTAAAGGTCGCAACCTTTCCAATTCTTACGGTTAGTAATGCATACGAACATGAACCTCCTTCTGCCCATAAATACCCTGCCTAAAAGGAGACATAATATACTTGTTTTGCTTGCATTACTTCTTCTTCTTCAAAGTTGTCCTCTGATCTAGTTTCTATAATTAACTTTAGTTCATTAGAACTCCGTTTTCTGGCACTATGCTACGGAGTTGGTCCGTTTTATCCTCTGAAACAAATTGCAAATGCGTCCATCAGTGCATACGACGACAATATTGTTTCAAGGAAACAGAATATTTCTGGACCCGGACATTACTGAAACAGATTACTTTCTATATATCTTCAATTTACTGCACAATTGATTGCACTTTCTGTAATTATTGTAAACACAGATTGACGTGACAATTTTGGCATAATTGAGTAACACTGACTGCTGTTGCTATCTGTTTGTAATACAATTGTGTGTTTACAAAAGTTATAACAATCTTGAAACAATATTTGTTGCAGATGGAGGAAAACAACAAAAATGATGCTGCATCGATTCAGATGGTGACAAACACTCAGCCAACACCTGTGCTTCCAACAAATGACTCTGTCCTATGGAGAAAGGCCAGAGAAGTTCACTGGAATCTATTTCAAGCATTGGCAATAGAAAATGTTGTTTTATTTAACATCATTGAGCCTCGCGAATTTTCTGATCGAAGATGCTCCTGTCGTAGCCGAACTATAACTTGATGCCACCAAAGTAAAGGCTCTGACTATCTGGACAAACTCAGATTTCATGTGTAAAACCTATATTTTGAATGGTCTGGATGATAGCCTCTACAATGTCTATTGTACTATTGCAACATCCAAGCAACTCTGGTTGGCTCTGGAAAAGAAGTACAAAACTGAAGACGCAGACATTGCTGGAAAATTTCTTGACTTCAAAATGGTTGACTCAAAGACGGTGATAAGTCAAGCTCAAGAACTGCAACTTATCGTCCATCAACTAGAAGATGAATAGATGGCTCTTAGTGAGACTTTTCAAGTTGCCGCAACTATTGAGAAATTGCCTCCTTCTTGGAATGACTTCAAGAATTACCTTAAACATAAGCGTAAGGAAATGGCAATGGAAGGCTCATAGTTTGGCTACGCATTGAGGAAGATAACAAAAATTCCGAGAAAAAGATTTCTCAGAATATTGCTGCCAAATCAAACGTAGTTGAGTCAGACAAGACTAACAAAAGAAAAAGGGAGAATGCTCCTAAGAAGTCAAAGAAATTTCTGGGTTCTTGCCACAACGGTGGAAAGAAGGGGCACAAAGCAGCCGAATGTTGTGCACATAAAAAGAAAAAATTAAAAGAAAATACGGCTGATGTTTCGAAAGGAATTTCTGAACTTGATTTATGTGCAGTAATATCGGAATGCAACCTTGTTGATAACTCAAAGGAATGGTTTATAGACACTGGAGCCATGGACCACATATGTGCTAACAAGTGGATGTTTACAACTTATAAAACTGCAACTGATGAGGAACTACTTTTTATGGGAAATTCTTCTACTTCAAAGGTCGAAGGCCAAGAAAAGTTTTGTTGAAACTGGCTTCTGGAACGGAACTAACTCTAAATGAGGTTCTCATGTTCTAGAATTTCGCAAGAACCTGATTTCAGAATCATTACTGAGCAGGCATGGGTTCAAATTGACCTTTGAAGCTGATAAATTTGTTCTTTCCAAGAATGGAGTGTATTTTGGAAGAGGATATGTGTGTGATGGTTTTTTTAAAGCAAATGTAACCCTTAATGTACCACTCACTGATATGAATAAAAGTGAATGTTCTGCTTATAATATTGAATCTTCTAACATATGGCATTCTAGATTAGGCATGTAAACTTTGATACGTTGCGAAAATTTATTATTCTAGAATTTATACCTAAATGCAATATAGATTCCAACTATAAATGTCAAGTTTGTGAAGAAGCAAAATTGACAAGAACCTCGTTTCTTCATGTTGAATGAGAAACCGAACCTCTAGACTTAATACACGCTTATGTATGTGATTTGATAAAGTGTCAAACTAGAGGTGGAAAAAGGTACTTTATTACATTCGTTGATGATTGTACCAGATACTATCATGTATATCTCCTTAAAAGCAAGGACGAAGCATTCAAAATTTTTAAACAGTATAAGGCAGAAGTTGATAATCAACTCAACAAGAAAATAAAATCTTTAAGAAGTAATAGAGGAGGAGTACACGATTCTCCATTTGAGGAATAATGTGCTGAGCATGGAATTATACATCAAACTACAGCCCCGTATTCACCTCAATCCAACGGTATAGCCGAACGGAAAAATAGAACTCTTAAAGAAATGATTAATGCCTTACTAATTAGCTCTGGCTTGCCAGATAACTTTTGGGGAGAAGCTATTCTTTCGGAAAATCATATCTTAAACAAAATACCCCGAAAGAAAACATCTAAATCTCCTCATGAACTTTGTAAAAAAAACCACTATCCTACAAATACCTAAAAGTGTGGGGGTTTCTTTCCAAAGTAGAGGTACCAAAACCAAAGAAGGTCAAAATTGGACCAAAAACAATTGATTGTGTATTCATTGGATATGTACAAACAGTGCTGCATATCGATTTTTGATACACAAATCTGAAATTGATGTTATTCATGAAAATACCATCATTCAGTCGAGAAATGCTAGATTTTTCGAACATATATTTCCCTTGAAACATGGTACTAAAAATCATACACCTAAGAGACCAAGTGAAGATGAAGTTCCTTATTCCATTTGGGATGCTGAACAAAATGACACTCAACAAAGTAGTGCTGAGCATCAAGCGGAGGAACCAAGAAAAAGTTAAAGGTAGAGGCCTTTAAAAACCTTTGGACCGGACTTCTATACATTTATGCTAGAAGATGATACATTAACATACAAACAATCCCCTTATTGGAAAGAGGCAATTAACAATAAGATTGAATCCATTATTTCCAACCATACATGGGAATTAGTCAATTTACCTCAAGAATGTAAGATCTTAGGTAATAAATGGACATTTAAAAAGAAATTGAAACCTGATAGTTCAATAGACAAGTACAAAGCTCATCTGGTAGTCCAAGGATTTAGACAAAACGAAGACCTGGACTATTTTGATACATATTCACCTGTAACAAGGATAACGTCAATTAGAATGCTCATTGCAATTGCCTACATACATGACTTAATAATACATCAAATGAATGTTAAAACTGCATTCTTGAATGGTGAACTAGAGTAGGAAATCTATATGAAACAACCAGAAGGATTTCTAAGCTCAGAAAGCGAGAATAAAGTGTGCAAACTGGTAAAATCACTTTACGACCATAAGAAAGGTCCAAAACAGTGGCATGCGAAGTTTGATAATACCATGTTATCAAATGGATTCATGATAAATGGATCAGATAAATGTGTGTACATAAAACACACACATATTGGATATGTCATTGTTTGTCTCTATGTTGATGACCTATTGATCCTAGGCAATAACAAGGCTATAATAACATCTACAAAGGATATGTTATCCTCTAGATACTATATGAAAGGCCTAGGACTGGCCGATGTGATATTGGGTGTAAAAATTCTTAGAACACCACAGGCATCTGCATTATCCCAATCGCATTACATCACCAAGATACTTGAAAAATTCAAGAAATATAATGCTAATATTGCAAAATCACCAGTAGATATGAGCCAAAATTGGGTAAAGAACATTGGTGGTGGTATCTACCAATTGGAATACTCTTGTATACTAGGAAGTATCATGTATGTTATTAACTGTACTGGGTCTGATATCGCATATGATGTAAGCAAACTAAGTAGATTTACCAACAATCCTGGTAAGCATCATTGGAAAGCGATAATCAAAGTTGTAGGATATCTAAAGCATATACAAAGCTATATTTTATACTATACAAACTGTCCTTCAATAGCGGAAGGATACAATGATGCAAATTGGATCACTGGATCACATGGTATAAAGACTACAAGTGGATACAACCTCACATTAGGAAATGAAGCAATTTCATGGAAATCATCCAAACAGAATTGTATCGCTAGATCTACAATGGAATAAGAGTTTATTGCACTAGATAAGACTGCAAAAGAAGCAGAATGGATTCAAAGCTTCTTGGAAGACATTCCTAATTGTGGAAAACCTATGCCTCCAATATGTATACATTGTGATAGTCAATCAACTATTGGAAGAGCTAATAATACACTATACAATGGTAAATCAAGGCATATTCGTCATAGACATAAAACGAAAAGAAAACTTCTCTCTAACGGAGTTATCATAATAGATCACATTCGATCTAAAGATAATTTAGCGGATCCACTTGCAAAAGGCTTGCCAAGGGAGAAAGTTCAAACCTTATCGATGGGAATGGGGCTAAGGCCCGTAGACTGAAGGTTTTTCCAAAATGGAAACCCCACTTAGTTGATTGGAGATCCCAAGATCTAGGTTCAAAGGGACAACAAAGTTTAAGAGAAACTTGATGATTGCGATACACAAACCATTCCTATGATAAGTCAGCGCAGTATATATTGAATAAGGATAAGTATTAGTACTTTTAATGATGTTTGTATTTGAAGAGTTAGAGAATACCCTTACAGAATCACCTACGTAACTGTGAAGGCGCCGCTTCAAAGAAAATTTTGAGGCTAAATTCTCTGAGCACTTATGAGACCAAGCAAGTGTTCAAGGCAAAAACTAACACATACAGAGAACGAAGGGTTATAAGAAACATTTATTGTGTGTTATCTACTTTGAAATTACACAACGGCTTATAGTTCAAGGACAATCTATGTCTACTGATTCACCTGTGATTCATATAGGTAATCACTAGGAACGTTTAAGGGCCATGTGCTACTTTGACTGATGCAATAAATGGCTCGTGAAACTAAGATCGACTTCTCATTCGTGTGGGGGATTATTGGAAATGAATGAGCAATAGAAAGAGGAATTTGGGAAGAAGAAAAGATAGCAACGTATAATCCCACATCATCAAAATATTCAAACAATCTCTCGTAATATATTAGAAGCCAATATGCTTATATAAAATAAAAGGAAGAGGGAATATAAAGGAATGTGGGTTAGGCCTTGACATAATAACATATTAAAATGTCAAAGATTGGGCCTTGGGGTCTCTTGATTGAATATGGCCGATGGTTGTTGGTTGGGCTAATGGGTTGAAATGAGATTTTTTTTCTCATAATTTTAAAGGTGTGTTCGTTCAGTCCAGAATTCGAAAGACATGACTGTTCAGCTAAATGAATACAACCTTTTGGATTCTGAGCGCACGCACGTTAAGACCGGGTGGTTAAATTCGCAACCTTTCCAATTCTTATGGTTACTAATGCATACGAATAGGAACCTCCTTGTGCCCATAAATACCCTACCCAAAAGGAGACACAATACACTTTTTCTGCTCGCATTACTTCTTCTTCTTCAAAGTAATCCTCTTATCTAGTTTCTGTAATCAACTTCAGTTCATCATAACTCTGTTTGCTGGCACCACGCTATGAAGTTGGTCCGTTTTATCCTCTGAAACAAATTGCAAATGCATCAATCAGTGCATACGACATCAATACTGTTTCAAGGAAACAAAATATTTCTGGACTCGGACATTACTGAAACATATTACTTTCTGTATATCTTCAATCTACAGCACAATTGGTTACGCTTTCTGTAATTATTGTAAACACGGATTGACATGACAATTGTGGCATAATTGAGTAACACTGACTGCTATTGCTATCTGTTTATAATACTATTATGTATTTACAAAAGTTCTAACAATCTTGAAACAATATTTGTTGCAGATGGGGGAAAACAACAACAATGATGCTGCATCGATTCAGACGGTGACAAACACTCAACCAGTACCTGTGCTTCCAACAATGACTCTGTCCCATGGAGAAAGGCCAGAGAAGTTCAACAGAATCTATTTCAAGCGTTAGCAATAGAAAATGTTGTTTTATTTAACAACATTGAGCCTTGCGAAGTCCATAATCGAAGATGCTTCTGTGGTAGCCGAACTCTAACCTGATACCACCAAAGTAGAGGCTTTGACTATCTGGACAAACTCAGATTTCATGTGTAAAACCTGTATTTTGAATGGTCTGGATGATAGCCTTTACAATGTCTATTGTACTATTGCAACATCCAAACAACTCTGGTTGGCTCTGGAAAAGAAGTACAAAACTGAAGATGCAAGCATTGCTAGAAAATTTCTTGACTTCAAAATGGTTGACTCAAAGACGGTGATGAGTCAAGCTCAAGAACTGCAACTTATCATCCATCAACTAGAAGATGACTCTTAGCGAGACTTTTCATGTTGCCGTAGCTATTGAGAAATTGCCTCCTTCTTGGAAGGACTTCAAGAATTACCTTAAACATAAGCGTAAGGAAAAGACAATGGAAGAGCTCATAGTTCGGCTACGCATTGAGGAAGATAACAAAAATTCTGAGAAAAAGATTTCTCAGAATATTATTGCCAAATCAAATGTAGTTGAGTCAGACAAGACTAACAAAAGAAAAAGGGAGAATGCTCCTAAGAAGTCAAAGAAATTCTGGGTTCTTGCCACAATGGTGGAAAGAAGGGGGACAAAGCAGTCGAATGTCATGCACCTAAAAAGAAGAAATTAAAATAAAATACGACTGATGTTTCGATAGGCATTTCTGATCTTGATTTATGTGCATTAATATCGGAATGCAACCTTGTTGGTAACTCAAAGGAATGGTTTGTAGACACGGGAGCCATGGACCACATATGTGCTAACAAGTGGATGTTTACAACTTATAAAACTGCAACTGATAATGGACTACTTTTTATGGGCAATTCTTCTACTTTAAATTTCGAAGGCCAAGTAATTTTTTTGTTGAAACTGACTTCTGGAAAGGAACTAACTTTAAATGAGGTTCTCATGTTCCAAAAATTCACAAGAACCTGATTTTAGAATCGTTACTGAGCAAGCATGGGTTCAAATTGACCTTTGAAGCTGATAAATTTGTTCTTTCCAAGAATGGAGTGTATTTTGGAAGAGGATATGTGTGTGATGGTTTTTTTTAAAGCAAATGTAACCCCCTAATGTACCACTCACTAATATGAATAAAAGTGAATATTCTGCTTAAAATCTTGAATCTTCTAACATATGGCATTCTAGATTAGGGCATGTAAACTTTGATACATTGCGAAAATTGATTAATCTAGAATTCATACCTAAATGCAATATAGATTCCAACTATAAATGTCAAGTTTGTGAAGAAGCAAAATTGACGAGAACCTCGTTTCTTCATGTTGAACGAGAAACTGAACCTCTAGACTTAATGCATGATTATGTATGTGATTTGAAAAAGTATCAAACTAAAGGGGGGAAAAGGTACTTTATTACATTCATTGATGATTGTACCAGATACTGTCATGTATATCTCCTTAGAAGCAAGGACGAAGCATTCAAAAATTTAAATAGTATGAGGTAGAAGTTGAGAATCAACTCAACAAGAAAATAAAATCTTTAGGAAGTAATAGAGGAGGAGTATATGAGTCTCAATTTGAGGAATTATGTGCTGAGCATGGAATTATACATCAAACTACAGCCCCGTATTCACCTCAATCCAATGGTATAGCCGGAAAAAAAATAGAACTCTTAAATAAATGATGAATGCCTTACTAATTAGCTTTGGCTTGCCAGATAACTTTTGGGGAGAAGCTATTCTTTTGGAAAATCATATTTTAAACAAAATACCCCGAAAGAAAACATCTAAATCTCCTCATGAACTCTGGAAAAACAGACTACCATCCTACAAATACCTAAAAGTGTGGGGGTGTCTTGCCAAAGTAGAGGTATCAAAATCAAAGTAAGTATAAATTGGACAAAAAATAATTAATTGTGTATTCATTGGATATGCACAAAATAGTGCCGCATATCGATTTTTGATACACAAATCTGAAATTGATGATATTCATGAAAATACCATAATTGAGTCGAGAAATGCTAGATTTTTCGAACATATATTTCCCTTGAAACATGGTACTGAAAATCATGCTCCTGATATACCAAGGGAAGACAAAGTTCCTTAATCTATTGAGGATGCTGAACAAAATAACACTCAGCAAAGTAGTGTTGAGCAACAAACGGAGGAACCAAGAAAAAGTAAAAGGTCAAGGACTTTAAAAACCTTTGGATCGGACTTCTATACATTTATGTTAGAAGATGATCCATTGACATACAAACAAGCTATGTCCTCCAGCAATGCCCCTTATTGGAAAGAGGCAATTAACAATGAGATTGAATCCATTATGTCCAATCATACATGGGAATTAGTTGATTTACCTAATACCTTAGGTAATAAATGGATATTTAAAAACAAACTGAATCTTGATAGTTCAATAGACATGTACAAAGCTCGTTTGGTAGTCTAATGATTTAGACAAAAGGAAGACCTGGACTATTTCAATACGAATTCACCTGTAACAAGGATAACGTCAATTAGAATGCTCATTGCAATTGCCTCCATACATGACTAGAAATATATCAAATGGATGTTAAAACTGCGTTCTTGAATGGTGAACTAGAGGAGGAAATCTATATGAAACAACTTGAAGGATTTCTAAGCTCAAAAAATGAGAATAAAGTTTGCAAGCCAATCAAATCACTTTATGGCCTTAAGCAAGCTCCAAACCAGTGGCATGAGAAGTTTGATTATACTATGTTATCAAATGGATTCATGATAAATGAATCAGGTAAATGTATGTACATAAAACACACACATATTGGATATGTCATTGTTTGTCTCTATGTTTATGAACTAGTTATCCTAGGTAATAACTAGGCCATAATAACATCTATAAAGGATATGCTATCCTCTAGATTCGATATGAAAGACCTAGGACTGGCTGATGTGATATTGGGTGTAAAAATTCTGAGAACACCATTGGGATATGCATTATCCCAATGACATTATATCACCAAAATACTTGAAAAATTCAAGAAATATAATGTAACTACTGCAAAATCACCAGTAGATATGAACCAAAATTGGGTAAAGAACACTGGTGATGGTATGTACCAATCGGAATACTCTCGTATACTAGGAAGTATCATGTACGTTATAAACTGTACTTGGCCTGATATCACATATGCTGTAAGCAAACTAAGTTGATTTACCAGCAATCCTGGTAAGCATCATTGGAAAGCGATAATCGGAGTTTTAGGATATCTAAAGTATACGCAGAGCTATGGTTTATACTATAAGAACTATCCTTCAATAGTGGAAGGATATAGTGATGCAAATTGGATCATTGGATCATATGATACAAAGTCCACAAGTAGATACATGTTCACATTAGGAAATGGAGCATTTTCATGGAAATCATCCAAACAGACTTGTATCGCTAGATCTACGATGGAATCAGAGTTTATTGCACTAGAGAAGACCACAGAAGAAGCAGAATGGATTCGAAGCTTCTTGGAAGACATTCCTAATTGGAGCAAACACATGCCTCCAATATGTATCCATTGTGATAATCAATCAGTTATTTGAAGAGCTAATAGTACACTATACAAGGGTAAATCTAGGTATATTCATCGTAGACAAAAAAAAGATAAGACAACTTCTCTCTAACGAGGTTATCAAAATAGATTACATTCGTTCTAAAGATAACTTAGCGGATCCACTTACAAAAGGCTTGTCAAGAGAGAAAGTTCAAACCTTTCATTGGGAATGGGGCTATGGCCTATAGACTGTTTTTCTAAAATAGAAACCCCACCTAGTTGCTTGGAGATCCCAAAATCTAGGTTCAAAGCGACAACGAAGTTTAGGAGAAACTTGATGGCGCTGCGATACACGTACCATTCCTATGATAAGCCAATGCATTATATGTTGAATAAGGATAAGTATTAGTACTTTTAATGCTGTCTGTATTTGAGGAGTTAGAGAATACCCCTACAGAATCACCTACGTAAGTGCGAAGGAGCCGCTTCAAAGAGAATTTTAAGGACAAATTCTCTAAGCACTGATGAGACCAGGCAGGTATTCAAGGCAAAAACAAACACATACATAGAATGAAGGGTTATAAAAAACATTTATCGTGTGTTATCTACTTTGAAATTACACAATTGTCTTACAGTTAAAGGACAGTCTATGTTTATTGATTTGTCGGTGATTCAAATAGGTAATCACTAGGAAAGTCAAGGCCCATGAAGATCAACTACTCATTCATGTGGGGGATTGTTGGAAATGAATGAGCAAGAGTAGGAGGAAATCGGGAACAAGAAAAGATAGCAACCTATAGTCCCACATCATCAAAATATTCACACAATCTCTCTTAAGATATTAGAAGCCAATATGCTTATTTAAAATAAAAGGAAGAGGGAATATATAGGAATGTGGGATAGGCCTTGACATAATAACATATTAAAATGCCAAAGATTGGCCCTTGGGCCTTTGGGCCCTTGGGGTCTCTTAATTGAATATGGCCGACGGTTGCTAATTGGGCTAATGTGTTGAAATAAGAATTCTTTTTCTCAGAATTTTTAAAGGTGTTTCCGTTCAGTCAAGAATTCGAATGGCATGACTGTTCAGCTGAACATGCACATTAATGACCGGGTGGTTAAAGGGACACAACCTTTCTAATTCTTACAGTTATTACTGCATATGAATAGGCACCTCCTCCTGCCTATAAATACCCTACCCAAAAGGAGACAGAATACATTTTTTCTTCTCGCATCACTTCTTCTTCAAAGTAATCCTCTAATCTAGTTTTTGAAATCAACTTCAGTTCGTCGGAACTCCATTTGCTGGCACTACGCTATGGAATTGGTCCATTTTATCCTGGGAAACAAATTGCAATTGCGTCAATTAGTGAAAACGACGACAATATTGTTTCAAGGAAACAAAATATTTTTGGACTCAGACATTACTGAAACAGAATACTTTTTGTATATCTTCAATCTACTGCACAATCGATTATGCTTTCTATGATTATTGTAAACACAGATTGACATGACAATTGTGGCATAATTAAGTAACATTGGTTGATGTTGTTGTCTGTTTGTAATACAATTGTGTATTTACAAATGTTCTAACAATCTTGAAACAATATTTGTTGCAGATGGCGCAAAACAACAACAGTGATGCTGCACCTATTCAGACGGTGACAAACGCTCAGCCAAAGCCTATTCTTCTAAAAATGACTTTGTCCCATGGAGAAAGGCCAGAGAAGTTCAAGGGAATAAATTTCAAGTGTTGGCAATAGAAAATGTTGTTTTATTTGACAACATTGAGCCTCGCCAAGTTTCTGACTGAAGATGCTCCTGTGGCAGCCAAAATTGAACCTAATGCTACCAAAGTAGAGGCTCTAACTATCTGGACAAACTCAGATTTCATGTGTAAAACTATATTCTGAATGGTCTGGATGATAGCCTCTACAATGTTTATTGTACTATTGCAACATCCAAGCAACTCTGGTTGGCTCTGGAAAAGAAGTACAAAACTGAAGCTGCAGGCATGAAGAAATTCATTATTGGGAAATTTCTTGACTTCAAAATGCTTGACTCAAAGACGGTGATAAGTCAAGCTCAAGAGCTACAACTTATTTTCCATCAACTAGAAGATGAAAAGATGACTCTCAGCGAGACTTTTCATGTTGCCTGCAACTATTGAGAAATTACCTCATTCTTGGTAGGACTTCAAGAATTACCATAAACACAAGCCTAAGGAAATGACATTGGACAAGCTCATAGTTCGGCTACATATTGAGAAAGATAACAGAAATTCTAATAAAAGGATTTCTTAGAATATTGCTACCAAAGCAAATGTAGGTAAGTCAGACAAGACTAACCAAAAAAAGGGAGAATGCCCCTAAGAAGTCAAAGAAAATTATGGTTTCTTGCCACATATGTGGAAAGAAGGGGCATAAAGCAGCCGAATGTCGTGCATCTAAAAAGAAGAAATTTGAAGCAAATACGGCTGATGTTTCGAAAGGCATTTCTGATCTTGATTTATGTGCAGTAATATCAGAATGCAACCATGTTGGTAACTCAAAGGAATGGTTTGTAGATATTGGAGCCACTCGACACATATGTGCTAACAAGTGGATATTTACAACTTATAAAACTACAACTGATGATGAAATTTTTTTTATGGGGAATTCTTCTACTTCAAAAGTCGAAGGCAAAGGAAAGGTTATGTTGAAACTGACTTCTGGAAAGGAACTAACTTTAAATAATGTTTTCCACGTTCCAGAAATTTGCAAGAACCTGATTTCAGAATCGTTATTGAGCGAGCATGGCTTCAAATTGACCTTTAATGCTGATAAAGTAGTTCTTTCCAAGAATGGAGTGTATGTCGGAAGAGGATATGTGAGTGATGGTTTGTTTAAAGCAAATGTAACCACTATTGCACCACACACTCATATGAATAAAAGTGAATCTTCTGCTTAAATTGTTGAATCTTCTAACATATGGCATTCTAGATTAGGGCAGGTAAACTTTGATACATTGCCAAATTGATTAATCTAGAATTTATACCAAAATGCAATATAGATTCCAACTATAAATTTCAAGTTTGTGCAGAAGCAAAATTGACAAGAACCTCATTTCATCATGTCGAACGAGAGACCGAACCTCTAGACTTAATACATACTGGTGTATGCAATTTGAAAATGTGTCAAACTAGAGGTGAAAACGGGTACTTTATTTCATTCATTGATAATTGTACAGATACTATCATGTACATCTCCTTAGAAGCAAGGATGAAGCATTCAAAATGTTTAAACAGTATAGGGCAGAAGTTGAGAATCAACTCAACAAGAAAATAAAATCTTTAACAAGTAATAGAGGAGGAAAATATGGAGAGTCTCCATTTGAAGAATTATGTGCTGAGCATGGAATTAACAATGAGATTGAATCCATTATGTCCAATCATACATCGGAATTAGTTGATTTACCTCAAGGATGTCAGACCTTATGTAATAAATGGATATTTAAAAACAACTTGAATCCTGATGGTTCAATTGACAAGTACAAAGCTCGTCTGGTATTCCAAGGATTTAGAGAAAAGGAAGACCTGGACTATTTCGATACATATTCACCTGTAATAAGGATAACATCAAATAGAATGCTCATTGCAGTTGCCTCCGTACATGACTTAGAAATACATCAAATGGATGTTAAAACTACATTCTTGAATGGTGAACTAGAATAGGAAATCTATATGAAACAACCTAAAGGATTTCTTAGCTCAGAAAATGAGAATAAAGTTTGCAAACTGGTAAATGGATGCACGATAAATGAATCAGATTAATGTGTGTACATAAAACACACACATATTGGATATGTCATTGTTTGTCTCTGTGTTGATGACCTGTTGATCCTAGGCAATAACAAGGCCATAATAGCATCTACAAAGGATATGTTACCCTTTAGATTCAATATGAAAGACCTAGGACTGGCTGATGTGATATTGGGTAAAAATTCTGATAACACCACAGGGATATGCATTATTTTAATCGCATTACATCAACAAAATACTTGAAAAATTCAAGCAATATAATGTAACTATTGCAAAATCACCAGTAGATATGAACCAAAATTGGGTAAAGAACCCTAGCCATGGTATCTACCTATAGGAATACTCTCGTATATTAGGAAGTATCATGTACGTTATGAACTGTACTAGGCCTGATATCGCATATACTGTAAGCAAACTAAGTAGATTTACCAGTAGTTCGGGTAAGCATTATTGGAAAGCGATAATCAGAGTTTTAGGATATCTACAGTATACGCAGAGCTATGGGATACACTATACAAACTATCCTTTAATGGTGAAAGGATACAATGATGCAAATTAGATAACAGGATCACATGATAGAAAGTCTACAAGTGCATACGTGTTCACATTAGGAAATGGAGAAATTTGATGGAAATCATCCAAACAGGCTTATATCGCTAGATCTATGACGGAATCAGAGTTTATTGCACTAGATAAGATAGAAAAAGAAGCAAAATGGATTCGAAGCTTCTAGGAAGACATTTCTAACTGGGCAAACCTATGCCTCCAGTATGTATACATTGTGATAGTTAATCAGCTATTGGAAGAGATAATAGTACACTATACAATGGTAAATCTAGGCATATTTATCGTAGACATAAAACGATAAGACAACTTCTCTCTAACGGGGTTATCACAATAGATTACATTCGATCTAAAGATAACTTAGCAGATCCACTTACAAAAGGCTTGCCAAGAGAGAAAGGTCAAACCTTTCGATGGGAATGAGGCTAAAGCATATAGACTGAAGGTTTTTCTAAACTGTAAACCCCAACTAGTTGACTAGAGATCCCAAGACCTAGGTTCAAAGGGTCAACTATGTTTAAGAGAAATTAATAGCACTGCGATACACAAACCATTCCTATGATAAGTCAGTGAATTATATGTTGAATAAGGATAAGTATTAGTACTTTTAATGATGTCCTTATTTGTGGAGTTAGAGAATACCCTTACAGAATCACCTACGTAAATGTGAAGGCACAGCTTCAAAGAGAATTTGAAGGCTAAATTCTCTAAGCACTTATGAGACAAGGCAGGTGTTCAAAGAAAAAACGAACACATACAGAGAACGAAGGGTTATAAGAAACGTTTATCGTGTGTTATCTACTTTGAAATTACACAAATGTCTTACAGTTCAAGGACAGTCTATTTCTACTAATTCGCCTGTGATTCACTAGGTAATCACTAGGAAAGTTCCAAGCCCATATGCTACTTTAACTGATGCGATAAATGGTTCGTGAAACTAAGATCGACTGCTCATTCATGTGGGGGATTTTTGGAAATGAATGAGCCAGAGAAAGAGGAATTTGGTAAGATGAAAAGATAGCAACCTATAGTCCCATATCATCAAAATATTCACACAATCTCTCCTAATATATTAGAAGCCAATATGCTTATATAAAATAAAAGGAAGAAGGAATATATAGAAATGTAGGCTAGGCCTTGACATAATAACGTATTAAAATGTCAAAGATTGGGACATGGGGATCTTGGGGTCTCTTGATTGAATATGGCCAACGATTGCTGATTGGGTTAGTGCGCTGAAATGAGAATTTTTTCTCAGAATTCTAAAGGTGTGTCCGTTCAATCCAAAATTCGAAAGGCATGACTGTTCAGCTAAACAAATACAACCATTTGGATTCTGAGCACACACACATTTATGATCGGGTGGTTAAAGGGTCGCAACCTTTCTAATTCTTACGATTACTAATGCATACGAACAGGCACCTCCTTCTGCCTATAAATACCCTACCCAAAAGGAGACAAAATACACTTTTTCTACTCGCATTACCTCTTCTTCTTCAAAGTAGTCCTCTGATCTAGTTTCTGTAATCAACTTTAGTTCGTCAGTACTCCGTTTGCTGGTACTTCGCTATGGAGTTGGTCTGTTTTATCCTGGGAAACAAATTGCAATTGCATCAATCAGTGCATACGACGGTAGTACTGTTTCAAGGAAACACAATATTTTTGAACTTGGACATTACTGAAACAGAATACTTTCTGTATATCTTCAATCTACTATACAATCGGTTACGCTTTCTGTGATTGCTGTAAACACAGATTGACGTGACAATTGTGGCATAATTGAGTAACACTGATTGCTATTGCTGTCTGTTTGTAATACAATTGTGTATTTACAAAAGTTCTAACAAGAACAAGGCGGCTACTATTACTCAACCTTTTGGCACAGCTATTGAAAAGTATTTGATTGACACGACTCAACGATTATCATGGCCAATGACCCAAAAACACCATCCGAAGACCCGAAGATCAAGTCCGGACAGCATGGCAGGGCAACAGTCAATTTGGCTCATCAAAATAGTGCTCGAGAACTCTTTCAATGAAAGGTCAATATAATCAATCTTAAGGGATTTGCAAACTTCTGAGACAAAATGATAGAATAACTCTACTTCAGTAATCAAATAGCCATAACTCATCAACCAATGGTCCAACTCAGATGAAATTTTGATAGGACAGCTCAAGACAGATGCTGGGTCCCACTGAAGGGATCGCACGACCCAAGACCTCTAAAGATATCGGTATCGATCCCTATAAAGTGATCAAGACCGATGCTACCCTTAGCCCAATCTTAGCTTGGTCCTCCTATGACCCTTCTTCAATGATTTAACGATACTTCTAGCCAATTTGTAACTATAAACATTCACAGCATGGACGAAAAAGAGATCTTTTGGCATCTTTTTACTTTGGTATGTATTTTTTGGTGTCTTACTAATCCAAGGACTTGTAATCTTGTAATGTAGCAATAAAGTGAACAAATCTTTCAAGTGGACGTCGGCACAACAATGCCTAACCACCAAGTCTCTTTTCAATACATTTGTTTGCTTATTTTTGAAGAGAACATTTCAATTTTTTTTTAATTTGTTTTAGGGGAAAAACAACTGGAGCCGTAAACCCCCTAAGGCACCTAGCTCGATCCGTGGATACCACATAAGTAGCTAATCATAGCGTATGCACATGGTAAACCCTTTTAGCATGTCATTCCGCGTTTCGAACTCGCATCATTGTTATCTCGACACAAGTCCTTATCCGTTGGGCTAATGCTATGGACTGAAGAGAATATTTCATTCTAATATACTTATTTGGATTTTGCGAATATGATTTGTCCATTTCCGTCGGGCTTCAAGCTTTTAATTATACGAAAATATCGAGACCTTTTGTTCAGTAATATACTAAACAATTTGTCCGTCAAAGATCCCTGTTGCTTTTAATGAATAAAAATTAGTGTGCTCTAGCTTTACCGGAGGCTTTCTCGCTTCTCATACTTATTGGTAGACTTCATTTTTAGGGTATTTGTTCCCTTTGATGAATCACACCGTTCTAGACTGAATCTAGCATGATATACTTATGTGATCTTCTGAGTGATATATGCATTAATTTTACTCAACAATTTTACTCATTGGAACGAACTTTGATCTACAACCAGTAGATCATTCCAAACTGAATCTTGGGTTTTCGGTTTCTGCAAAATTATTGAGAACTTGTTTTCATTTGTTAATGGATGACCAATTGTTTTTGTGATTGGTAATTTTGTAATTTATTTATTACTTCTAGTTAAGTTAAGTTTCCTTTATATCACCCTATGATTAGGGATGGAAATGGGGGTGGGTCTAGGGTCCAAACCCGCTTGACCCGCCCCTATTTTGATCCATTTAGAGCCGCCCCATAGGGTCTTCGGGCCGGGTAGACCCACGATCCGTTTTTGGAGGTCCGAGTCTAGGGTCAGGTGTGGAACATGGCTAACCCTCCCCAACCCGCATGATTGAAACATCATTTAAACGCTTTATAACTATAATGATTACTTGTTAGTCTTCTTAGGTATGCATGGTCGTAACTTGGATATAATATTCGTTCAATCAACAAACTATAAATTTTTAATAGTATTATGTTGTATCAATGATAAACATACAATAAAAAATGCATACATTTTAAACTATTATCTTGCAACTCATTTTATTATATTCTTTATCATTGTGAACACATCATAATATATATAATTTATCATTTAGTGATAAAAAATATAAGTATATAAACTTTCGTACATTAGAACACAATATCATCGGGTCATGGGACGGGTCGGGTCTACCCAACCCGTATAGGTTTCGGGTACGGGGCGAAATTTCAGACCCGTACCGGGTCTACGGGGCGGGTCTGGGGCGGGGTTTAAAAAGTGTGGGTCGGGTCTAGGGCAAGAGAAACCCGCCCCAACCCACCCTATTGGCATTCCTACCTATGTTTTAGTTCATTTATTCTACTTATAAGCATAATTTGTTTTTTGCTAGGGCTGGCAGTTAGAACCGATAATCGAAAACCCGAACCAAACTGCCTAAAAAGACCTGAACCCGAGCCGAGCCCGATAGGTCTTAGGTCGAGTCTAGGTGATGAAAAATACAATTAAAACACGATCAAACCCAATATGTACTGACCTGATCCGAAAGATCCGACAAAAAAGCAGTGAAATATATGTATTTTTTATATTATTATTCAATGGACACTGAACCAACCTGACCCGAAGCTAGGTTTGGATCGGGTTTAGATTTTTAAAATGTATAGTTTAGACCCGACAAAACCAGATCCGCCTAAAATCGAGATCCACCGGGTTGGATCCGGGTCCATCAAGTCCGGTCTAATTGTCACCCCTATTTTTTGCACTGAATATATATTTATTTAGTTTGTCAGTTGTATTGCTGTTATTTTACCCACAAATGGTCCTCTTTTTCTTAACGCAATCAATATTTTGTATACATTATCAATTAAAGAATGTCAAATAATATGCTCAACATAACCATTTTGTAAATAAATTCTGATACTATGTTTTTCACTTGTTGTGTCTCTATATATATCGATCATATTAATAATATCAGTCTGTGCTTAAAGCCATTCCTCTATTATGACCAAGTATCACAATGCTCAACAATGTTATAAATAATCAGTAAATAATTTTGACATGAAGAGTTGTTTTTGACTTTGGAGGGTGAACTTAATCGTTTTTAAATTATAAAGCTATAACATAGAAGTCTGCATCACCTTCTTTGACTTTGCTATGGCCTTCATCCTTAAAATACACGAACATTCAACAATTTAATATGTGGGGTTAAGAAAGTATAGAAGCAATTTTGGTACATGGAGAAGAAAGCATTAATCCAAGGAAATAAAACCAGTAAAATTTTCATTCAGAGTTTTGTATGAGATGGTTTGCTAAATACATGATTTTATGGATTAAGTTTTATATGAAATGATATTCACTAAATATAATTATTAAAAGCTAACAAATCATTAAGTTTTATGATTCATTCCTTTTACTCATGTTTTATACAATAATAACATTCATTTTGATCCATAGAAGTTGAGCCCATCAAAGAAAATAAAAAAAGATCGACTAATCAGTTTATCCGCATGCGGATTAGCTGATTTGTATTTTATGGATTAACTTAGTTGTTGTCAAGGAATTATTGGTTTTACTTGCATTTATTGTTTTATACTTCTTTTACTTTGAAATTTGGTGAGTAAAGAATATTAACTTCGCTTGATAACATGACACTATGGGCGGCACTAATAGAATTGTAAAATTATTGTTTGACCATTTGTATTATTAATTTTCATGGATTGAATCCTTTCAATGCAGTGAAGTGTAAGTTAGAATTTGTTTAGTACTTGGACAAATTTTCAAAACGAACTCATTCTGAAAACCGTTTCACGGTCAAATCGGTTTGCAAAGTTATTCAAACAATGCTACTTTATATCCAATCAACAACCAAGTCACTAAAGTTGTAACCGTTAACCCAAAAAATGGTTTAACATCCCTGATTGTGAAGCACAATGATAGAGCCCTTCAACTCAAATTGATTTGAAACACAATGACTTGAGTCTTTCGACTCAAAATGATTAGACTTGAAAAGATTTGAGTCCTTAATGGTCTGACTCGTCATGCTCGTTTGAATATAAAATGAAGAGATTCAAGATGTTATAAAGTGCACATGCACTCTTGTAGCTCAAGTCAACTCAAGTGCTTCGCATGAAGGGAAGAAACCTTTGTAGTTCATCATATCTACTCGTACTTAAGGAGACACATTTGGAAATAGTCCGGTATATGTTGTTTAGAACAAGGAAGATACCATTACTCAACCTTTTGGCTCAGCTATCAGAAACTATTTCATTGACATGACTAGACAATTGTCATGACTAACAGCCCAAAAAGCCATCTGAAGACCGAAAGATCAAGTCTGGACAGCATTGCAAGACAACAATCAGTTTAGCTCATCAAAACAGTGCCCGAGAACTCTTTAAATGAAGGATTGACATTATCAATCTTGAGAGATCGGTAAAACTCTAAGACAAACCGACATAATAACTACACTTCAGCAATCAAATAGCCATAACTCTTCTACCAATGGTCCAACCCTGATGAAATTTCATAGGTGTAACACCCCACGTCCGCTAAGGTCACTCATACCAGGGGAATGCCTTAGTTTCGGTGAAGTATTTTAAGTGAATATAGAACAGTAAAATTACAACAAGACATATATAAGTAATACTTGAAAATTTAAAACATCATTTCATTGCAGCGGAAAGTAATACATGTTTGGTTACATCACAAAACCATAAACCAAAGTCAAGTACATAATATCCATCTTGATAAAATAGAAGTACATAATCCCACTACATAACTAATAGCCATAAAAGAAAAGATGAACTGGGCTTCACTTCAACGGTCCAAGCTCCAAAGAATAGATACAGCAATCCGATCAAAGCCCACTAGCACCAGGCCCACTCTAATAACCTGAGGTTGGGGAAAAAGATAAAAAACAACGGGGTCAGACATAAGTCTAAGTGAGTCCTATAACCCTAACAATACAATCATTAAAATAACCAGAGAAGACATAAATCGATATACGGTAACGCCTGGGGATGCATGGCTACACCAAGCAGCTTGGCAAACTTAGGATAAACTAAGATAACCGTAAAGACGCATTTACCCACCCAAGGATAATTACTAAATTACACCGCCCCAGACCTACTCAAAGATAATTCCTACACTGCACCACACCAGTTTTACCTACCTAAGATTAATTCCTACTTAAAGGTTGATCCCACTAAATGTACTTAGTAATTTTTACCCAGTAGTTTCTAGTACCCCTACATAGGTGCCGTTTGCCCCTATCATTACTAGGTGTACCCACTACTCCCAAGCGATCGGCTCCCTAACGTAGATACCCGTGCTGGTCCCACAATGGGGTGTATCATTTCCCCAAAGTGGCAACCTGATAATATCAACGGTGCACGGCTTTATATCTACACGATGTAACAACGATTTACTAACCAGCCCGGGTCTACACACGCATATGAAACCCGTTGGTCCTACGTTGCCACCGCTAACCCGTTTTTGGCCTCTTATAGTCAAGCCCAATATGCGTGTCCCGTCACCCGACTTGGGTCGAGCCCACAAAGATACGTTTGGGATATTGGTTGAGATGGGCCCCCACAAGCTACCACCTAAGCTTGTTATTTTTTTATCTAGTGTATCCCACTTAACCCCTTTAACCATGTCTACTTACATGTTATAAATACTTTGGTTAAGTCATTAATCATATTTTAATTACCTTTCAAGGCACCCACTAGATTTCCACATGACACCCAAGTCCTTTACTTAATTCCCACATGCCACCCGAGGCACTTACTTAACCCCTTAATCATGTTTAATTACATGTTCCACTTTGGTTAAGTATTCTAATCGTGTTTTCTATTGCCACCCAAGGCAACCCACTAGTTTTCTCATGCCACCCAAGGCACCTACTTAACCCTCCAGCCCCACTACATGCTTATATGGTTAAGTGTTTCTTAATTAATTAAGACCGTGATCCTCATAAAGACCTCTCACATTAGACTATCTTTTATGACCGCTGGTTAAGCCGGTTGGGTCCGGGCAGCCTTATGTCATAACCGAGTCTAACCTCGTGTCTTTACATTAATCACGTATTTAGTTTGTGCCTAAGACCTCTCACATTGGGCTAACATTTGTAGCAACTGGTTAAGCCGGTTGGGTCCGGGCAGTTTTACGCTACAACTGAGTCCAACCTCGTGTCTTAGTCGATTAATTACACCTAATTAATCACTCCCATAATTTATATTAATTATCCCTAATTAATATCAAGTTTTTCATAACATGGGTAGACCTAACTCAATAGGTAAATTCCCATGGGGTAGACCTAACTCAATAGGTAAATTCCCACTTATGTTAATTTGTTTTTATGGTATGCTTAATCATACCGAATCATACTTTTATTAACATCTTTATTAACCCCATCGTTCCCCACGCAAATCGTTTTCATTTCACGACATAATAAAAGGGAAGATCCATCACAACATCATGGGTTTAACCAAATCTTAGCATATAACTTTGTCATGGGTTAAGAGAATGTCAACTTGCATACATGAGCATATATTAACCCAACTATATTTAACCCAAACTTGCATATTATCGCACATGACTTGCATAACATATTGCATATGAACTTGCATATTATCATACACATATCTTGCATAACATGTTGAACTTGCATATTAGCATTCACATAACTTGCATAAGCACACATAACTTGCATAACATGTTGAACTTGCATATAAGCATTCTCACAACTTGCATAACATGTTAAACATGCATCTAAGCATACACATAACTTGCATAAGCATTCACATACTTGAATATTAACAAACATGTAACTTGCATAGCATATCTTGCATATTAACATACATGTAACTTGCATATTAACAAACATGTAACTTGCATAGCATATCTTGCATATTAACATACATGTAACTTGCATATTAACAAACATGTAACTTGCATAGCATATCTTGCATATTAACATACATGTAACTTGCATACTAACAAACATGTAACTTGCATAGCATATATTATCATACATGTAACTTGCATATTAACAAACATGTAACTTGCATAGCATATATTATCATACATGTAACTTGCATATGAACTTGTTAAACATGCATAAACCCACTTGTTAAATATGCATAAAACAACTTATTAATCATGCATATTATCACATACTTAGCATGCATAGAATCACATACTAAACTTGCATAATATCATATGCTTAGCATGCATAGAATCACATACTAAACTTGCATAATATCATATACTTAGCATGCATAGAATCACATACTCATCATGCATAATATCACCTACTTAACTTGCATAAAATCAATTACTTATTATGCATAAACCCACATATCCAACTTGCATAAACTCTCATATTCAACTTGCATAAACTTACATATTCAACATAGGATTAATATTATACATAGATTAGCATATCATTACAAATGATTCAAACTCACAAATCCGCATTCAAGACCATAAGTCTCATTACACCTAATCTACTTATCTTAACAATTGATCATCAAAGTGATAGAAACTCACCACTAGCAATTTGCACTCCAAATGAAGAAGATTAAGATGCTTAGAATGGATTAGAAGTTGATTAGAGAGGTTGATTAGCTTGCTTTCCTCTTCATTGATTTGTGGAGGCCATGATCAAGTTTCATTTTGCCATAGTTTAGTTACTAGGTTTAATTATGAATGAATTAGGGTAGGGTTGTGGTCTTATTTATAGGATTAGGTTGCATTTTAGACCCTTAGATTAACCCTAGATTAGTTTAGGACCCTTAGATCTCGGAACTCTCCAGAAATCAGCCCTAAGACCAAGCCCAAACCCCAAACTGGTGCACCCAACCACAGAACTCTCTAGAAACTGTGCAGGTTTCTTGGCTCGGCACGGGCGCACTTCCCAAGTGCGCCAGTCTATTTTTGTACTGGCGCACTTCACAAGTGCGCCAGTGCATTTTTGTTCTGGCGCACTTCACAAGTGCGCCAGTGCATTTCTGGCCTGTTCCGGGTTCTTCTGCCTAACTTCGTTCGTCCATATCTCTTTCATACGGACTCCGATTCTCGAAAACTCGGACTCTATTTCGCGTATTTTTTCCGAGACGAACGCAATGACGCAGCCCGTTTTCCCCCAATTCTCACATCTGAGATTATTAATTCTGTAATTAGTGAATTTTAGCATTAACCGAAATTCGGGGTGTTACATTCTCCCCTCCTTAAAGGATTTCGTCCCCGAAATCTCTAAGCTAAGGAGAATGCATATCCTACCATCCAAACAACCATCTACTCAATCCATTAAACACGGGCATCCATTGTCCTTAAACAATTTCTAATGATGTATGAGCATATGCGAAAAGTGTGTGTATATGTTCCCTATCTAATGTACGAACATATGCAAACCATGATAGTGCCATGCATCCAATATGTATGCGAGATAACCCTATCGACACATACCGTATTTATATGAGTGCACAATCATTCACCAAAATGCATCATCCATATGATAACACAATCATTATACATCCATCAATATAGCTAACTACACACAATTTTATGCAATATGCAATATGAAGTGATTGAGCCGATCTAGTGCCTAGAGTGTGTATATATGCATCCACGAGCAACCACTAGCAAACACTTGCATCCACTTGCATCCATCAACCATAACATGTCTCAAACACATGTTTCAACCATAGGTTTTCCCTATCTAAAGGTCAAACAGGACTAACGAGAGGACCTACTAAAGATAAGATAAGTACTAGGCAAGCGATAAAGGAGAAGTTAAAAGACATACTCTCCAAAAGAAATGGATACAAAGAACGCATCTTCGCTTCCGTCTCCCAAGTAGCATTCTAACTAGCTGAACTTCTCTGTTCCTCAACTTCCTAGTCTCTGGCCCAATGATGCGAGTAGGAGCTCGTCGAATCGTCTCATCGTGCTCTAACTCTACTTCTTTAAGCAAACTCGGCTCTACCACCTCAGCGGTCTCATGTAAGCACTTCCTCAAATGGGACACATGAAATACATCCGGTACACCACTAAGTCTGTCAGGCAACTCCACTCTATATGCCATCCGTCCAATTCTTTCCTTAATGGGAAATGGCCCTACAAACCTTGGTACTCACTTCCTAACAGATCCAAAGTGAACCACATTCCGTAACGGAGACACCTTGATAAAAAGCATGTCCTAATATCAAACTCAAGCTCTGTTCTCCTCTTGTCCGCATAAGATTCCACCGCTTTCATCCTTCTTCGAATCCAACCCATCTTCTCTGAAGTCTCTCTAACCATATCTGGCCCAAGCAAGATCTTATCCGTAGATTCCCACCAACATGTAGGAGATCGACAAGGCCTTCCATAAAGAGCTTTGAAAGGAGCCATACCAATACTGGACTGAAAGCTGCTATTATATGCGAACTCCACCAACGGAAGATGCTCTTCCCATGTACCTCCAAAATCCAAAATACATAACCTCAAAAGATGTTCTAGATACGGTTCACCCTCTTGGTCTGACCGTCCGTCTGAGGATGAGATGCGGTGCTCAAACACAACTGAGTCCCTACCGCCTCTTGCAAACTTCTCCAAAACTCACTAGTGAAGATAGGATCTCGATCGCTCACTATACTGGGAGGTACACCATGCAATCTAATAATCCCTTGAAGGTAAACTGAAGCTAGACATGGAATAGTCCTCTTGCTCTTCACGGGTATGAAATGGGCACACTTAGTAAGTCTATCTACCATAAGCCCAATCCCCGTATTACCCTTCCTTGATTTCGGTTATCCAACGAGGCACTATCCTACTTCCTATTTCGGAACTTCCAACGGGTGAAGCAACCCTCCGGGTTTCTTCTGTTCCACTTTCACTTGTTAGCATACCAAGCATCTAGCGACATACTTGGCCGCGTCTTTCTTCATATTGGCCAAAAAGAAAACTCGCCTCATGTCTTGGTACATCTTGTCCCTACCGGGATGAATGGTCATCTTCGACCGATGTGTATCATCAAGTATAGCCTTCCTTAAATTCTCGTCTTGCGGTACACAAAGTCTACCGTCTCTACGCAACCACCCCTTACCATCTAGGGTGTATCTTATTCAAAATGCTGGACGACCCTCTCCTCGTGAGCTTCTCTACTAACTCATCCAACTGTGGGTCGTCTCGCTGTGCTCCGCCAATCCGCCTAAAAGAGTAGGCCTAACCTCCAAGGAGGCTAGCAAAACCGGGTACAAAGTCAACGGAAGGTCTAAAGTCAAACATAGAAATAAATTCTAAACTCTATAGTTCAACGGACAACCTTTTTCTTCTTAAGGCGTCTACTACCCTGTTTCCCTTGTTAGGGGTATACGCTATCTCAAACTCATAAGATGCTAAGAATCCTATCCAAATTCGTCACAACTGTCCATCTCTCACGCAGACCACCCTAGACGAATTCGACATCCCCCAAATGCAAGCCCCAAAGGCCGAAACCAATATCAGACAAACACCCAAGGGACATCTCCTTCGAGTTCAGGCAACCTACGTGAGATGATACTAAAAATAATAATAATAATGGCTAAACAATTAAGCCTTTGACCAACTTTGGATGTCCTCGCCAGTCTCGCTCCAAAACCACCGTTTATCCTATAACTGGCTTTGCTCACCCTATTGAGCACATACGAAAACTTATTACGCTCCTTGAAAAGACCAAGATGTCATTTACAAAGGCCATCACAAACTTATTTAGGTACTCCCTGAACACCCTTCTCTTCCAATCAACAAAGTATGCGGGGGCGTTCGTCAAACCAAATAGCATCACCAGCCACTCATAAAACCATCCGGAGTCCTAAAGGCAATCTTCTCTATACTATCGTCAGCCACTCTCAACTGACGAAACCATGTGGCTTAGTCCAACTGCGAAAATACTGAGGCGCCAACCAACTGATCAAAGAGATCATCAATCTTTGGCAATGGGTGTCTATTCTTCTATGTGAGTTTATTTAGTTCTCTTTAGCCTACACAAAGTCTGAGGGACCCATCCGCCTTCATGGCAAAAACTACTGGAGCGCCCCACTCCGATATACTTCTTCTTATGAACCCCTTCTCAAGCAAACGCCTACTTACTTATGGAGTTCCCTCCTCTCACGAGGAGCCTTGTGGCACACTGGCCAAGTCACTGGTTTGGCATTGTTTACCAGATATATTCGGAAGTCAATCTCCCGCTCCGGAGGTAAGCCCTTCACCTTCTCAAACACATCCGAGTATTCCCGGACCACTTCTAACAGATCGCAAACTCTCTACCGACGTGTCCAGCGATTCTAGATAACTTAGCATAACAGATTCTATGGGATTACTAGAGATCTCGAGAGTGTTACCCAAGCGGGTCATAAGCCTAACAACTCTCCCTTCAAAATCAAGAACGGCACCCCTACTGGATAACCAGTTCATGCCCAAAACTAACCCATAGTCCGTGAAGCCCAACAAGCATCACATCCAAACTCAATGCTAAGTATAGAAACTTTCAAACCCAAACACATCATGGAGCCCAATTGGGTTTGAAACAACTAAGGGATCATCTACTAAACTGGTGTCTAAGTGCAGTGACTCACTAACAATGATGAGATAAACGAACTTAATGCGTCCAAATCAAATAAAGTTCGAATCGGATAATAAAGAAATCCAAATTCCAACCTAGACGGTCTTATCCCCATCCGGCACCCTAGTCGTGAGGGAATACAACTACCCTCCAGAAGATTCCATACCTTGTCCTTGCTTCTTTGGTCAATCCTAATAAGGTGTCCTATTCCTCCCAAAAGGATAACTACTAGCCTTCTCCTTCCCATTCTCCACTCGTAACCTCCCATCAATGAGGCTTCGTCCTTTATTAACCAAACAACTATTAGAGCCTTCCTCCCATCGTCCATCCAATAAGTACCTACAAGTCCTCCTCCTTCTTGAACCAACTTCTAATCTGATTTACGTCTAAGTCCCTTGAAGCGGTTTTCCATTCTTATCTATCTTAGAAAGATCATCTACACACGGAGGGGAAACTCAAAACGAGAGAAAAAAAAAGATTCAAACGGAGAATTCGAAAGATAAAGATATGGCTATCGGGGATTATGCTTTTCTCTCAAAAACTTTTCTCTTAAAAGACATGTTTTTGAAAATACTCCTTCAAAAATTTTCTTAGAAAAATAGTTTTTCTAAAAATTTTATCTGTTCTGGTAACCTTTGCTCTGATACCACGTGTAACACCCCACGTCCGCTAAGGTCACTCATACCAGGGGAATGCCTTAGTTTCGGTGAAGTATTTTAAGTGAATATAGAACAGTAAAATTACAACAAGACAGATATAAGTAATACTTGAAAATTTAAAACATCATTTCATTGCAGCGGAAAGTAATACATGTTTGGTTACATCACAAAACCATAAACCAAAGTCAAGTACATAATATCCATCTTGATAAAATAGAAGTACATAATCCCACTACATAACTAATAGCCATAAAAGAAAAGATGAACTGGGCTTCACTTCAACGGTCCAAGCTCCAAAGAATAGATACAGCAATCCGATCAAAGCCCACTAGCACCAGGCCCACTCTAATAACCTGGGGTTGGGGAAAAAGATAAAAAACAACGGGGTCAGACATAAGTCTGAGTGAGTCATATAACCCTAACAATACAATCATTAAAATAACCAGAGAAGACATAAGTCGATATACGGTAACGCCTGGGGATGCATGGCTACACCAAGCAGCTTGGCAAACTTAGGATAAACTAAGATAACCGTAAAGACGCATTTACCCACCCAAGGATAATTACTAAATTACACCGCCCCAGACCTACTCAAAGATAATTCCTACACTGCACCACACCAGTTTTACCTACCTAAGATTAATTCCTACTTAAAGGTTGATCCCACTAAATGTACTTAGTAATTTTTACCCAGTAGTTTCTAGTACCCCTACATAGGTGCCGTCTGCCCCTATCATTACTAGGTGTACCCACTACTCCCAAGCGATCGGCTCCCTAACGTAGATACCCGTGCTGGTCCCACAATGGGGTGTATCATTTCCCCAAAGTGGCAACCTGATAATATCAACGGTGCACGGCTTTATATCTACACGATGTAACAACGATTTACTAACCAGCCCGGGTCCACACACGCATATGAAACCCGTTGGTCCTACGTTGCCACCGCTAACCCGTTTTTGGCCTCTTATAGTCAAGCCCAATATGCGTGTCCCGTCACCCGACTTGGGTCGAGCCCACAAAGATACGTTTGGGATATTGGTTGAGATGGGCCCCCACAAGCTACCACCTAAGCTTGTTATTTTTTTATCTAGTGTATCCCACTTAACCCCTTTAACCATGTCTACTTACATGTTATAAATACTTTGGTTAAGTCATTAATCATATTTTAATTACCTTTCAAGGCACCCACTAGATTTCCACATGACACCCAAGTCCTTTACTTAATTCCCACATGCCACCCGAGGCACTTACTTAACCCCTTAATCATGTTTAATTACATGTTCCACTTTGGTTAAGTATTCTAATCGTGTTTTCTATTGCCACCCAAGGCAACCCACTAGTTTTCTCATGCCACCCAAGGCACCCACTTAACCCTCCAGCCCCACTACATGCTTATATGGTTAAGTGTTTCTTAATTAATTAAGACCGTGATCCTCATAAAGACCTCTCACATTAGACTATCTTTTATGACCGCTGGTTAAGCCGGTTGGGTCCGGGCAGCCTTATGTCATAACCGAGTCTAACCTCGTGTCTTTACATTAATCACGTATTTAGTTTGTGCCTAAGACCTCTCACATTGGGCTAACATTTGTAGCAACTGGTTAAGCCGGTTGGGTCCGGGCAGTTTTACGCTACAACTGAGTCCAACCTCGTGTCTTAGTCGATTAATTACACCTAATTAATCACCCCCATAATTTATATTAATTATCCCTAATTAATATCAAGTTTTTCATAACATGGGTAGACCTAACTCAATAGGTAAATTCCCATGGGGTAGACCTAACTCAATAGGTAAATTCCCACTTATGTTAATTTGTTTTTATGGTATGCTTAATCATACCCAATCATACTTTTATTAACATCTTTATTAACCCCATCGTTCCCCACGCAAATCGTTTTCATTTCACGACATAATAAAAGGGAAGATCCATCACAACATCATGGGTTTAACCAAATCTTAGCATATAACTTTGTCATGGGTTAAGAGAATGTCAACTTGCATACATGAGCATATATTAACCCAACTATATTTAACCCAAACTTGCATATTATCGCACATGACTTGCATAACATATTGCATATGAACTTGCATATTATCATACACATATCTTGCATAACATGTTGAACTTGCATATTAGCATTCACATAACTTGCATAAGCACACATAACTTGCATAACATGTTGAACTTGCATATAAGCATTCTCACAACTTGCATAACATGTTAAACATGCATCTAAGCATACACATAACTTGCATAAGCATTCACATACTTGAATATTAACAAACATGTAACTTGCATAGCATATCTTGCATATTAACATACATGTAACTTGCATATTAACAAACATGTAACTTGCATAGCATATCTTGCATATTAACATACATGTAACTTGCATATTAACAAACATGTAACTTGCATAGCATATCTTGCATATTAACATACATGTAACTTGCATACTAACAAACATGTAACTTGCATAGCATATATTATCATACATGTAACTTGCATATTAACAAACATGTAACTTGCATAGCATATATTATCATACATGTAACTTGCATATGAACTTGTTAAACATGCATAAACCCACTTGTTAAATATGCATAAAACAACTTATTAATCATGCATATTATCACATACTTAGCATGCATAGAATCACATACTAAACTTGCATAATATCATATGCTTAGCATGCATAGAATCACATACTAAACTTGCATAATATCATATACTTAGCATGCATAGAATCACATACTCATCATGCATAATATCACCTACTTAACTTGCATAAAATCAATTACTTATTATGCATAAACCCACATATCCAACTTGCATAAACTCTCATATTCAACTTGCATAAACTTACATATTCAACATAGGATTAATATTATACATAGATTAGCATATCATTACAAATGATTCAAACTCACAAATCCGCATTCAAGACCATAAGTCTCATTACACCTAATCTACTTATCTTAACAATTGATCATCAAAGTGATAGAAACTCACCACTAGCAATTTGCACTCCAAATGAAGAAGATTAAGATGCTTAGAATGGATTAGAAGTTGATTAGAGAGGTTGATTAGCTTGCTTTCCTCTTCATTGATTTGTGGAGGCCATGATCAAGTTTCATTTTGCCATAGTTTAGTTACTAGGTTTAATTATGAATGAATTAGGGTAGGGTTGTGGTCTTATTTATAGGATTAGGTTGCATTTTAGACCCTTAGATTAACCCTAGATTAGTTTAGGACCCTTAGATCTCGGAACTCTCCAGAAATCAGCCCTAAGACCAAGCCCAAACCCCAAACTGGTGCACCCAACCACAGAACTCTCTAGAAACTGTGCAGGTTTCTTGGCTCGGCACGGGCGCACTTCCCAAGTGCGCCAGTCTATTTTTGTACTGGCGCACTTCACAAGTGCGCCAGTGCATTTTTGTTCTGGCGCACTTCACAAGTGCGCCAGTGCATTTCTGGCCTGTTCCGGGTTCTTCTGCCTAACTTCGTTCGTCCATATCTCTTTCATACGGACTCCGATTCTCGAAAACTCGGACTCTATTTCGCGTATTTTTTCCGAGACGAACGCAATGACGCAGCCCGTTTTCCCCCAATTCTCACATCTGAGATTATTAATTCTGTAATTAGTGAATTTTAGCATTAACCGAAATTCGGGGTGTTACAATAGGACAACTCAAGACATGCGGTGAGACTCACACAAGGGATCGCAAGACCTAAGACCTTCATATGAGGGATCGGTACTAATCCATATAAAGGGGTCAAGACTGATGCCTCCCTTAGCCCAATCTGGGTTTGGGCCACTTATGACCCTTCTTCAATGGTTTTTCGATTCTTCTGGCCAATCTATAACTATAAACGTTCAATACATAGATGAAAAAAGGATCTTTTTGGAGTCTTACCAATCCAAGGACTTATGATATGGTAATGTAGCAATAAATTGAACAATTCTATTAAGTGGACGTAGGCACAACGCCCAATCAGTAAAGTGAATTTACTACTCCTGACGGCCCATTGGAAAGAAGTGAACCAACCTCACATCCAACGAAAATTGTATGTGGATGCATCGTCTAACAATCAATGTTCTCCCAGTGGAGTCATATTTGTTACTCCTGAGGAACACTTGATTTGTTACACTTTGAAACTCGCCTTCCTTATAATAATAATAATAATAATAATAATAATAATAATAATAATAATAGAAGAAGTTTTCCATTCCATTACTCCAATGAGGAGCCCACAACGATGCAAACGACTGTTACATGACACGCATAAAGGCAAGTGCGATGACCACATCGGGAGACAAACTACGGCAAAGAAAATTCTCCACTATGGCTATTTTTGTCCAACTGTTAATTGGGATACAGATCCCTATACTCGAAAATGTGACAAATACTAGGGATTTTCCTAGACTCCATGATCCGCACCTGCTAAACTTACATAAATGGTCAATCCATGATCATTCACATATAGGGAATTGACATCATTGGAACCTTACCAACGTCCAAAGACAGTGGCTGGTATACATCATCCCAGTTGATTACTTTCCTTAAAATTGGTGGAACATCTTTCCAATTAACTTACATCTCTCCGACCCCTAGTGAGCCTACCATTGCTTGTTGTTACGTTGTAAACTTTCCTCAACATTTGGATTGCCACTGGGTTAATCTGCCGATGACTTCTCTTTGAGTCACTCCTCCTTATTTAACCTTTTGGGTTGATTCACTTGTTGAGAGGGACTTGAATTGTCTGATGTCCAATGAAGCCATTTCTAGAACTTGACTCACTCATAAAATGGCTAGGTTCTGGAGCTGTTTCTAAACTCTTGGCTTGCAAGCCACTGCAACATCGGGAGCTTCTTGTTGCCATAATTTACTATGCTTGCAAATAATCACAATTAGGGCGATTAACCTGTACCCCCCATATTAATGATAATTAATGTAAAATGTGTAGTGTTGTGCATGCTCATGCAAATTCAGTTAAACATGTTGGGATGTGTTGATAAGATTTTGTTCATAATAGGAGCGACAATCGTCGCTGACCGTCTCCACAACATTCGAATCGAGTCTTAGGATGCCATTAAAGCTCGGAATGGATAATCATTCTTGTATCCACAGTCCTGTTTTATGCTTTATCATATATGCATGTGTGAATTACTGGTTCAGTTTGATATTCAAGAATATTTTTGTGTGTGAATTGTGAAACGATTTAGTTATTGCTACAACAGCAACGAAATCACGAAATTGCTGAGTTAAAACTCATAAATGAATTTTGACTCTAATGTATTCACAATGATGCAAACATGAGTGTCGAATTGAATAAACTAGACCTCCTCACCACATAGTCCAATTCGTTGTTCCATGCACCAAGCACCTGATATGATCCCTGCTTCACACTTCATGTGCCTGATTCGACCCCATGCTTTGAGGTCTAATCCAACAACCAATATAGAACTTCTCTTATTCCATCCTCTATTTCCTTTCTCCTCCACCCTTCTCCTTTCTTGAATGAATCTGAACTCTTTCCCCTTCTACCTTACCTAGCATAGCCGAAACAAGGTTCAACCACTTAGACCTCTTCTCCATCACCCAACACCTCTCTGTACATGAAGAAAAACAACATATTAAAATTTTAACTTAAGAGAATATTTCATAATGGAGACTAATGGCGAATAACACGATCCCTTCTTCTTCATCTTCCTTTGCCCTCGATTCCGCCTATTTTCCCCCTCGTTCGTCCTCTAAACCTTCTTCATTTCCCAATCCACCTCTTGTGTCCTCTTCTATTTCTTCTCATAGGATTCCTTCAGATGCAAATCGATTTGGTAATGGTCTTCCAAATCATGCTACAAGTAACCCTTCATCGACTTCGGATAGTCCTAAGGCTAAGCAATTCTCTACAAAAATGGATTACGCCTCTCTTTTTAATTCACTTCCAAGAAATGCTAAAAATTACAAGTCGATCCAGTTCGAGATTATTAAGGATGGATTACCTAAGAAGCTACCAGATCTTGTTAAGGAGGAGGGTCTGAAGTATTGGAGTATTCATTTAGTAGGTTTCTTCTTAGATGTTACTCTTCCTTATCTCTCTATAGTTAATTTTTTGAAAAGATACTGGAAATTGTTTGACGAATTCGGTGTTAAATCCGATGGGAACACTTTCTATTTTTAGTTTATAAATGATCTTGATAGAGCTAAAATTTTACAATTCGATCCGATTTCATCAAAGGAAGAATGTTTATTATTTCACAAATGGGAGCCGTCTATCGGTAATACACAAATGAAAATTAGAAAGGTTCTAGTCTGGATTCGCTTTTACAATATTCCTTTAATTCTGCGGACATTAATAGCTATAAATTGGCTCGCATGTAATCTAGGAAGACTTATCTGTTTTGATCATAGTAAAGATAAACTACAAAGATTTAGGTATGCTAAAGTTTAGTGGAAATTTCACCTGATGTTGAATTTCCCGAGTTCATAGAGTTAGATGGTTTAGGTGATTGTCCCCCTGTAAAGTTAACTTATAACTGGCGACCAAATATATGTACCACTTGTAAGTGTTTTGGGTATAGAACTATTGAATGTGATCATAGAGTTAGGGAGGATATGGTTGATGATGCACAATATGATGGTTTCTTTGAGGAGCATCTAGAGAGTGATATGTTGAATAACAACCAGTTCAAGGGAAAAGAATTTATTGATGTCAATGAGAGGGGATGGACTAAAGTTGTTTCTAAAAAGAAGATGATTTTGAGAAAGAAAGGAGGAGGTGTAACAGCTACCCTATGAATGAAGGTGTTGGTTGTAAGGGTAGTGATGTTTCTCTAGATACGCAAGTTGATAATTTAGATGGCTCTCATTCAGGAAATAATGGTGATGTCAGTGGTACTTTGAATTCAGGTAAGGATATTCAAGTAGATCATTCAGATATCAGTGTTCAAGGTGGTGGTGACAAACTAGGCAATGATATTTCTGGAGTTCATAATCATTCTGATAGCAACGTTGTGAATGATGGATTGGATTTTGGATTAGGAAATTTGTTTGATGGTGATAATGATACAATGCAATATATAGAGAAGGGGAAAGAGGAACAAACTGGGTTGCATGACAATGCTGGCTTGCATGGTTATACTACTATATTCTCTTATGTTTCAACCATGTCTTGTGCCTTTTATTCAAGCTCCCAATTTCCGGCTTCCTCATCTTCCCTTCAGACAACATCATTTATTTCCTCTAAGTCTTCCCCTTATTCTCATCTAAATCCTCCTTCTCATATTAAGATACCTCCTCCCTCTAATGCAGAAATACCAGAGCCTTCATCTGATTCTGCTCCTTCTAAATATGTTTCCTTGTCCAAATCTAAGAGTTGTAAGATAAAAGGAAAATTCTGGGATGATTCTGATGATTTGGATGAGGGAAGGGATTACACACCTGATGATGTGAACCCTTTTAATAGTAATTTGAAATCTTCTAAGAGGCATACAAGGAGGATTCCATCACCATTATATGATCCCCTCAAATTTGGATGATAATTTAAATGTGGCACAAATAAATGTTGCAAACATACAATTTAGATGATAGTAATTAGCTACAGTGAGTTTCTTAGGTGAGACGTTTTTCTCTTATGAAGCATATTGCTGCTACTCTATCATTCCTGGTTTTTGCTATTGTGAGTCATCTATGAATTTCGGTTATGAAATTCTGCTATCAGTTTTGAAGCTTCTGGGTGTTTTTGATTTGTTGTTAAGATAAGGATATCTGAAGCGAATGAGTTCAACTGATAATCGTTTGCTGTGATATGGAGCTATTATGGGAGGTGCATGTTTCTTTAGAGTTTGTTTTGCTTTGCAATGTCAATATTTTGTAATAGCTCATTGATGTTTAGCGTGTGATTTGTATTGGTAGTTTTGTAGAGCTTAGGAATTGGGATGTTGTATATATTGTAATTTTTTCTGTTGATTAATAAAAATTTTGCACTTGCCTTTCAACACCTCTCTATACATCCACCAGTCATACATTTTCGCCATGCCAAACACCTCAATCCAATCTAAATTTGAGAAATGAAGGGTGGAAATCAAACCTACTTGTTTACACCAAAAAGTGGTCCAAACACCCAAGAATCATTTGTAAAGCATAAAATATGAAGAAATAATAGATAAAAGTAATAAAAAGCAAGACAATAGGAATTTATAGTGGTTCGACAATCAGGCCTACGTCAACTTAATGTAATCTTTTATTCATCATGCTATATGATTACAAATACATCTGATTTAATGTAAGAAAGTATATAAATGAAGTAAGAATTAATGGCACTAAATTCCTTGCTGTTATGAGTTAGATAAATTCGAGATCCCTCCTTGTAGATGCCTAAAATCCTAGTACTTATAGGTGAGTCCAGATTCGGTTCGACCGGGACACGTAGAAGCAAACCCAGAGTTGTAGCAGTAGTGGGCTGACCACATCCAAATAGTGGAGTACGTGAGACAATCAAACCAGAATAGTCAAACTGGATTTCCAACCTCTGAAAGTCCAAGTTTCTACAACATACAATATTTCTCCTAAGCATATCCAGGCTCGTCTAAGTCCATGCTCGAGTCTTGAGAGATCTGATGATGCAAAGTCCATAGTGTGATGGCATTGCGAAATGGCGGATCAACATTTTCTCCCTAAGGTATGTTTTGTTGCCAACATGACATGCTTTGAATGAGTTGAGATGCATACTTTTCATTAACATTGCTTCTGTACCTGCAGGCATCTTTATTAAAATAACAATTAGGAACTGTTATGTCCTATGATATAGTTAAGATGTTTGGACCCCATCGAGTCAAGGTGTTGAATATATTTGTCATCCACTCTCATTATGTCATGTCGATTCGTCGGCTCTGGCTTGTGTTCAAACACGCGTGGGTCTTCTCCAAACAACGTCGCCTGTCATAGTTCTTGATTTGACTTTTCTGTCTTTGCGTAAAGTCACACGCGTGCATGTTCATGGGCTAAGAACTATTTAATCAACCTTGATGTTTCCACTCGAGCTCTTTCTTCTTCCTTCTTTTTATTATCCGGTTCGGCAATCGAACGGGGTGCTAGATTGGCATAGTCGATCCAGAAAACATGCTTTTCGCACTAATAAGGTGCAAAGGCTAGAAGTTTTGAGAGTGGTGTGGTTGTCCCACAAGGGAAATTAAGCAGTAGAGTAGGTGAAGCGGTTGAAACAACTCAGTAATCCAGGGATCAACAAAGTTGCAGGCTAATCTGGATAAAGCTAGGAGGGATAGGTAAGTTCTTCAGAAATCTTCTGAATCGAGTATGATGCATGCCGATCCAAAAATGTAAATACAGATATGGCCGAGCTGGAATGGTCGGTCTGGAAAAGTCGATTATGAAGTGGTTGTTTCTTCGGTTATTCTTCAAGTCTCGTCATGAGATGTTGATTTAGGAACACATTGATTTCGTGTTTGCAATAGCCGTCAATCAAGCTTTTGCGTATAGTGAAAGAATTTCTACGTCAAGCTAAACTTAATGTAATGTATCGCTATATCAACGACATTTGCATTGAATTCCCGAGCTATGTGCTTTTCGCTTAAATGTACTTGTGGACCATCACTTGCCGTCTGATTCTAGATAATGATTGGTCACCCAAATGCCTGGGTGTTGATATAAAGAGCTCATGGAGGAGTCATCCTTTCTGCTGTATCCTTGGATCTTGTGGAACTTTAGATACGAGTGTCGCGAGCAGGGTGCAACTTTCCATTACTTGCCAGATTGCATGTTTGGATTCATACTTGTCCTTTTGAATCACGGAGTATAGTCATATATCGAATGGCTAAGTCATATTCAATTCAAGTTGGCTTCTCCATTACAGTGCTGAGAATTAGAGTCGTTTTTTGGGCAGACGAATCATGCTCCATAAAGCTCGCATCCTTAACCCTAGCCATTGGGGCTGGGCAGATTAGTAGATGCTAAATCCATGTCATTTCAGGATTCATACTCTCTCATCGAATCATGAGTTAAAGTTGAATGCATAGTGATTGGCTGACACCTAGCCCACATTAGTTTCTGTTTTTCATGGAGAAAGTGAGATGATGCTGCATGAATGTTCAATTCATGTTCATTTCTTATCTATTCCCTTATCCAAGATTTGAGGATTGGAGTTGGATGGCAAAAAGTCAGATTGTAGTCACCAAGAGTGCTCCCATTTCCCCCCCAACATCAGGGGAAAAAAATCAAGGACTAAGTGGTTGTGTCACACTCAATTGATGCTTGAACTAGGATAGTCAATTCATTTCTAGTCATATTTGAGCCTTCCTGTCGGGAAGTAGTATGGAACCAGTCAATGGATGGTCACGCTGCATCTGTTTCGTGGTCCATAAATGACCTATCAAGATTAAAGGATGAGTTAGATACAGGCAATTGAGTCATTCCTTTTTTAAATAATTTATACAACTTTGCTCCCATATGGTGGGTAATGGCAAGAGGCGGGTGGTCGTATCACAACCGTTTCAAGTTTAGACATGTGTATAAAAACTGGTATTGTTTTCCAAACTTAAGTGATTCAGTTTCCCAAGTGCTTGAGTCATCGCACATTCCGTTTAATGTTCTTGTGATTTGCTACTCATCCTTTCACTTGTATTATGATCAATCACTCACATGCATATGCGTTGATTCAAGATATCACTCTCAAGGCCACCTTTCAGCCGTTGCCTTAAGTCGCATGATATGTTGTTGAATATCCACTCTCAAGACCTCCTTTCGGTCGCTGTCTTCAGTCATGTGGAAGCTTTAGCATTGGTCATTGTTGTCATCCCTCTGAATCTTTCTACTCCTTCCCATTGTCATAGGGTTGAGGAGTTAGTGCGAACGTCATGGTTCGCCCTTTATACTCGCCGATGGTCGGTCTGGGTTAGAGTTATGGACGTCGTAGACTCATCCTTTATACTTTCCCAATGTTAGTCTTGGTTAGAATTATGGAGCGAGTGGTTATTAGTCTTGGCATTCCTATCACAATCATCCTTGATTTACACTCATATCCAAGCTCTCAGGACTAGAGTTATTCGAGAAAACAGTTAGGTCACATTCTCCCTGGCGTCATTCCTTTTCCCTCACGTCAAAGGTCGCCTTGAGAATGGTCGGATCACATCCATGTTGAATTTATATTTCTCCCATCGAAACATGGGATAAAGCTAGTGATGTCAATTGGGTAAGCAGTCACGCTCACCCTCATCTTAGCATTTTTCTTTTGTCCTCATGTCGAAAGCAAAAGTTGCCAAATGAACGATCAGATCGTGTTTAAACTGAGTTGAATTTTTCTTATCATATCAAAGGCATAAGTGTTTTTTTACGACTGGTCATCGCACATTCATCTCAATGATATTGTCTTACCTCCACATCAAGTGCAGAAAGTCATCATGTGAACCATAGAATCACATCATTATCACTCCAGTCGAATCAAGGGATGCAGTTGTTGTTCAACTGGGTGGTTGCATCATACCCGGGCACGTCTTTATAATCTACTTGGCAGATCAAAGGATTGAGATAGGGAAGGACTCATAAGTATGTCCAAGAATAAGAAGGACATGTCATATTCATTTGTGTTTACGCTCTTTCCCCCACATCAAGGCAAGAGTTATGGGATGAATGGTCGAATTCCATTTGCTTCAAATAGCACATGTCGAAACAAGAGTAAGAGAACAGTCAAATCACGTTTTCCCAATCCTTGTACTCTTCTGATCAAATTGTTGTAAAGAGTAGGTTAACGAGCAACGCTACCTCCTCCATATCGTATCATGTGATTCGATGTTGTGAAGTGCAAGAGTTAGTGATATGGACGATCGAACCACGCCCATTGGTAGTTGGATCCTGACTTTAAAATGCATTGAATGACACAAAATTGTCTTAATACATGTCATGCATGAATTAAGTAGAAAATGGTTAGATCATATCAACTTTGGGAAAAACCTATGTTCTCGTAGTGATGACATAATTTTGCAAATGAGCAGTTCAACCATTCTCATTGCGGTAGCATTTTGTAATTCTACATGCGTGTGTTGGAGGTTTGATCAGTACCAGACTCTGGGTACCTGCATCCTTCACATGAAAATTTATTTGAGTTAGTCATGTTAATAACTTAACAAGCATGCAAAGATAAGATGCATAATTGAAAAATAATTTTATAGAAGAAATAAATATAATTATGAGTAATAATGGCATCGCATATTCTTTGTCAGACCATTTTGCTTTTGTCCTATCTCTACCAGGAGACTTTTGTTGGAGGTCTGGTCGATGAGGGAAACCCTTTCGTATTCTTGTAAAGCAGCGGTTTCAAGTACGATCAGACCTCGATTGGGGTTTTAAAAATAAAAAGGCAGCTGGGCAGACTACGTAGATGAGTGAAATTGCATCTTCTTTGAATTACTTTCATGCCTGCACGTCAAGGGTAAGAAATGAGGGTCAAATGGTTGGATCAAGACCACCAATGTTAGCATCTCATCTTCTTGCTGCTAAGAAGGTAATCGATGGAAGAACAACAGATCATATTTATAGAAGCTTCACACTTTCCTCATCAGAAAGTGGGATAAGTGGCTAGGAATATAATCTTGTTCTTTCCATTTACAGTTATGCTTTAGTCCCGTTTCGGGGGCAAGAGCTGATTTATGGACAATCAAACATCTTCCAAGCTGAAATGTTTAGGTTTTTAGAATTGCCGAGGCTTGGGTAAGACTGAAGTAGTTAGTCATACTTTGGACATAAGTGTAGTCATAGATGGCTATGTTGCATCAGCTTCGGATTAGACGAGAGTCATGAGTGATTTGATCTTGGAGTTCCAAGATGTCCCTGCAACATTCATATGCATCTTCCATTAAACAATTGGTTGACAACTGCTTTTTAAAGAATCATTCAGGGTAGTGAATTCTGCAATGTAACTTGTGAATGTTTGTCATTAGATGACCTTCCAAGGGAAATGGGCAATGTTGGATTAGCCTAATCCAATTTTCCATTCAGATAATCTACCATGTGCTTCATCTCGTTGTAGGACCCATCGTAGTAGCTGGTTGGTATAGACTTTGATTAGGTAAGCCTAGAAATGGTGATGCGTTTTGGTAGGTCTTGAGAAGGACGTAGATGTTCCGTCATAGCGAAAGCGCGAAGTAGAGAGCAGATGGAGGAGTTACATCTACTTTGATCTCGAGCTCTTATCTCTAAGTCAAGAGTGTAAGGTAGCTGAAGAGCAATAAAATTACTCCCATTTTAATGAAGCTCCATAGGTCTGATTAGGGATCACAGATGTCTAACGGATGCTTGGCTTTAGGAACTTATGTATTTCACTTTAACCCTTCTCAAGTGCAAATTGACTGTCAGTAGTCTAATTTATAATGAGTGGTCTTCTATAATCCTTCGGGTAGTGGGTAACATGATAAGTGTTCTTCATCATGTTATCTAGGAGAAGAATAACTTTGGTATGTTGGGATCGTTGGTCACTTTTCACTATCCCATCATTAACAATTATCGTCACTAAGGTCATCTAAGTCATCCTCAGAATTGGATTTGGGCTATTCCACATAATGTCATTTGTGATTTCGTCCGTTGGATGGAACTACCTTACTTAAACTAGTTTGTCGCAACTCCTACTTAAATAGCAGTCGTCGCTTTGGCAAAACAAATATACTATCCATATTTGTGGAAGCGGCTATCGGAATTGGTCCTTCCTACATACATTGTCAGGGTTAGCATGTTGAATTTGCATCCACGTGTTGAATAATGTCAGTGAATGAGTTATGAATCTAGAAAGAATCCCAGTTGTCGTTTAGTTGTTGGTTTTCTTGGACTAACTATCAAATCTTGGCTGTCAAGTCTTGATGATCACTGCTGGCCACTATGCTGCGGCACGGGTTTGGGTGCGTTGCACTGAATTTTTTTAGGTCTTTTTCTTTAAATTTAAGTCGTTCCTCGATATTTTGCTTTTTTTGTTTTCCATCTCGCTGATCGAATCGGATTTGGATCAACATGTCTGGTGAGAGAAAGTTATAGAAGTGTTCAGATGCCTGGATCGACATTGTCCATATTCAATACGGAGGAAGGTCGAACCGGGAAGGTCGAGCAGGATTAGTCGATCCAGAGTTTGTCGATCCGAAACATAGCCGAATCTGATTAGTCGATTAAGGGTTGGTCGATTTGGAACATAGCTGAACTTGATTAATCAATCTAACCTTCAACCAAACATTCAAGCACTCGTGTTATATGTTTTTGAAATGTCTATCTATGTAGGTCTTCTCTTCCCTGCCATAGATATTACCTCCTTGTGGATTTAAGCAAATTTGAGTAGCTAGGAAATCAAGCAATTTAGCTTTGGATCTCCCCTCAATGGACTATGGCATCCACTAGTAGATGATAAGATCTGGCAATTGAGAGTCAATCATTTCTCGGTGAAAGCATCAAAATGTTTACAACAAAAAGTGGTACAGATACCTAGGAATCCTATGTACAGCAAAGAATATGAAGAAATAACAGATAAAAAAGGATCAAGTCAATAGTATTTTATAGTGGTTCTGCAATCAGGCCTACATCCACTTGATGTGATCCTTTGTTCATCATACTATACGATTACAGATACATCTGATTTTCATGTAGGAGAGTAGAGAAATAGAGATGAATTAATGGCAATAAAGTACTTGCTATTATAAGTCAGATAAATTCGAGATCTCTCCTTGTAAATGCCCAAAATCCTAATATTTATAGGTGAGTCCGGATACGGTTCGAACGAGATACATGGAAGCAAATCTAGAGTTGTAGCAATAGTGGGCTGGCCATGTCTAGGTAGTGGAGTATGTGGGATAGTTGAACCGGAATAGTCAAACTAGAATAGCCAAACTGGAAAAGTTGATCCAGATTAGTCGAACTGGAATAGTCACACCGTGTTTTCAATCTTTGAAACTTCAAGTTTCTATGACATCCAATGCTTCTCCCAAGCATATCCATGCTCGTCTAAGTCCACGCTCGAGTAACCGAGTCCCGAGCGATCTGATGATGAGAAATCTAAAGTGTGACGACCTTGAAAAAGGCGGGTCAACTTTTCCTATAACACGAGCAGCTGTGGCTGGAGTCAAATGTCAGTATGATGATGATAGGTGATGTCCAAGGAAGGATCATTAGGGAAATTGGGCATGTGAGGCGCTAGTTGAAGAGGAAAATTATTAAAGGCTAGAGCCGTATCAGGGAATGTAAAGTAAAGAAAGGAAAAAGAGTTGAAATATTTATACTAAGGGGGATGGAACCTAATCCACTACTCGACAATTATGCAAAAAATTGCTAAAATATAGGATCAATACTGATCCCTCACACAGGATCCATACTGATCCGACACCATACCATACCATTTTTTTTATAAAGACAAGACAAGAAGAGGGATCAAACATAAATATTCTCACTTTGATTTGCATGATTTAGAGTACAAATTAGTTTGCAAGTATACAATCATCAACATGATCATGAACCGAGTATTGAGCATGCACTTACCAATGCGAAACTCACAAATTCATTTAACTTCTAAGTGTATAATCAACACTTGAACTCCACCAAATTATAAATGCTAACATGTCCAACCATATACATAGCAATACATTCTCATATATCATTTACAGAAAATTTCCAATGTACTGCACAAAATAACATATGAGTGTGTGAGTGCATGCACGACTCTAAATTAACAACGATCTGTTTACATAAAGTGTAAGAAGGATCCGATGCCTAACAATAATTTCTTGATTCGACAAAGATTAGGTGTTTATGTGAGAATTCTATCGAAATCTAGTCTAGATGGTTGAATTCTAACAAAAAAAATAAACCGTTGACAATATTGTGGTTAAATACTTATATCGTTGGAGCTCGATCAAGCATCACAACCATTCAGAGATGGCATATTTCATGTTACACACTACTTAAAGGAAGGATCATGACCATTTACTGAGAGTATCATGAAGTCTGTTCCTATTACCAAGACTTGTTTTGATTAAAAGCATGCCATGTTTTCACAATAAATACTTTGGAGGGCAATTGTTACCAACCTGTTGGCCCGGTTATCAAAAACGACATGACTTTACGATTATCGAGGATAATGGCCCTAGAAATGCCATCCGAAGGCCTATATATCAAGTCCAGATAGTATCACATGACAACAATCACTTTAGCTCATCAAATCGATGTTGAAGAACTCTTTTAGTGGGGGACCGATATAATCCGTATTGAGGAATCGGTGACAAACCGACGAACAACTCTACTACAACAATCTAATAACCATAACTCTTCAACCAATGGTCCAAACTAGATGAAACATCACCGTATAATTCAAGGTGGGACCCGCACAAGGGATCACAAGAGCTAAGACCTCTATATAAGGGATCAGTACTGATCCCTGTAATAGGATCGAGACCGATCCCCTCCTTTGCCCAATTCCGGCTTATGCCTCCTACGACCCTTTTATAATGATCTTCCAGTTCTTCTGTCCAGTCTGTATCTATAATCAACACGTGGATAATAAATGGTTCTTCTGGGTTCTTGTTTACTTTGTCATATTGTAACACCCCACCTCCGCTAGGGTCACTCGCAAAGGAATGCACTAGCTTTAGAGGGGCATTATTGGTAAACATGCACAGAAATATCACAAGACAGAACATATAAAATAGCGGAAGTAAAATCGAACTTTCATAAACATGGATAATTAAGGTCTAAACCTTTTACATCAGAGTACATCAAAACCTGTCTTGCAATAATAAAGAAGCATAAAAACCTTTTCATAAATTATTCCCCAAAGTAAAGCGGTGAGGCAGCCATAGCCAAGAGAAGACCAAGCTATACATCAAGCCATACATGATGACCTTCAACAGAAGAAGTCCGAACTAAACAACATCATTTCCTCCCTGAAACCTGGGGGGAAACGGAAGACAAAGAGGCGAAAGAAAACGGGGTCAGTCATAAAGACTGGTAAGCCCTATCTACTTCCAGTATAAAAACAGGTAAAGGTAACATGACATGCATAAACTGAAAGTAAACATAAGGATGACTACAAGATAGATAAACTAAACCAGGGTAACAGGTTGAACTACTGTAGCAAGCTAAACTAAGGTATCATGATAAACCACGGTGTTAGGATAAATCAAGGTATCACATCGTCAGGTTTCTATCAAGTATACTATCCCAAGGTATCTACCCCGTCTAATATCCCACGGTATCTATTATGTATATTTTTCCTGGTTCTAACATGTATATCTGCTCTGCACCTCTTGTATTAGTATCCCTCCCCGCGTCATGTGTTAACCATGAATGTCCCTTGCCCCATGTCATGAAATGGTCCATGTCATCCTAACATATAGCATATGTAGGTTTTCCCAACTCGTAGGTTTCTTTCCATGTATAAGTTCAGTCCTTTGCCGTAGGCCATACGGGCTTCCTCATGTCGTATTATCCTTGAAATCGTTTGGACTGTCACCCTTGTTCTAGCTAGGCTCTTCCATATGAATCATCGTTTGAACTACTAGGACTTACGCCACCTAGCACCACTAAGGATTACGCTTACCTATTGCACGCTTTCGTATTTCGGTTTGGGTTAAACCACCTAGGCCACTAGGGATTACGCTAACCCTCAACCGCGCCCTTTTTCCCACGCATTCATCGTGAATCGTTTTTCTATAACTGTATGCACATGTATCACATCGTGCCATCCGAGTCCTGTCACAGGGCAAAACAAGAAATACAGGACTCGGTCGGGAGCTTTAGATTTATCTGCCGATGTAGATACTAAGGTCTGCTTTTCTACACGTGGCTATGGTCCCACGAGACCCCTCCCTCAACTAGTGAAAGGCAACACAAGAGAAAATCTTGCATGAGAACTACACTCCGGCCAGCCCACATCCTACGGCCTACCTCACCCATAATTAGATAGCAATTATGGTCTGTTGGGTGTTCCCTGCCTTTCCGTACGTACATGCTTGACTCAAGATGGTAGATGATCGACGAACTTGCTATCTCGGGCACCTTATGTATTCGTCGACTCACTGCTATCCACCCCAGTCTTTAGGTCGCTCGCATAGCAACCAAGGCATATTCTTGGTTCTTCTACCGCAGACCTCAACCTCTCGTGAGCCTAGTATAATGACCTGGCAGCTCACAGAGGGATCCCAAGAATATCCTCACGTTCCCCGAAGCCGCTGCTTCGTTACCCAGTTCGTTGGAGCCTTTATCTAAATCAGATAGCCTGCTCCTACACGCATACTTAAACGTTGACCTAACGTATCGGGTTACTAATCTATCTAAGAAATGGTCCAAATTTCCTTGACTAAGAATTATTACTTAGTTTCCCTTAACTAAGGTTTACCACTTAGCCTTATTTCCATAATCCTTGTTAACTATGGTTATTTACCTAATCCTCCGAATTAGGGTTTATCTAATGGGTTAAGTGTCACTTAAGTTCATAACTTAGCCCGTCTACAAACCATGTCAAAATTGGCTAAGTATCCAAGTCCAAGACTTAACCCTACAAACCATGTGTCAAGTTGGCTAAGTATATTAAGCAATCCATAACTTAACCTCGTCTAATTATCATTTTAGATTGGTTAATTATATAAATTAACTTGACCTTGTCAAATTACCGAGTCAAATCGGTCAAGCGTATTCAAGTGATTCGTGACTTAGCCTTATCATGTTTTCACGTTAGATTGGTTAAGTATGGGTTAACTTAACCCCCATAAATTCACGAGTTAGATTGGCTAAGTATAGGTCACTCAACCACATCCAATTAACGAGTTAGATTGGTTAAGTTTAGTTCTCTTAACCACATCAAATTAACGAGTTAGATTAGTTAAGTTTAGGTCACTTAACCACATCAAATCTTCATGTATAATTGGTTAAGTATAAGCTGCTTAACCCCATTAAATTATCACGTTAAGTTGGTTAAGTATTGGTTACTTAACCTCATTGAATTACCAAGTTTAAATTGGTTAAGTGTTTAACTTAACCACATCGAATTACCGTGTTTAGATTAGTTAAGTGTGGATTACTTAACCCCATCTAATTACCCAGTCGGATTAGTTAAGTGTAAATTACTTAACCCCATCTCCTAATCATCTTGCATGGTTAAGTGTCATTAAGGAAATCAAGCCCGGTCCCACTTAACCTACCCATTCGTGTCATATCGGTTAAGTGTCATTAGTCAAATTTACTTAACCTTATCATGTGGCATTAATTTAATTAATGCACTCTTAACCTCTCACATTAGACCTTGTTGTGGTTACTAGTTAAGCCGGGCGGGTCCGGGTAGATTTACACCACAACCTAGTCTAACCTCGGGTCTTAAGCGCGACATGACCAACTTCTCACATTGGGTCCTATTGTTTGCAACTACTAGTTAGGTCGGTCGATTCCGGGTAGTTTTACGTTGCAAACTCAACCTAACCTCGAGTTGTCCATACTTATATTATCTAAGTTCATCATGTTTCCAAAACATGTTACAAGTTTTTCAAGCATTTGGGTAGACCTAACTTAATAGGTAAATTCCCAAAGGGTAGACCTAACTTAATAGGTAAATTCCCAAGCTCATGTTTTTATGCATACTTACATGCCAACTTCCATGTTATCTTTCAAGTCATATTTTCAAGTATAAACACATGTCATAATCAAGTTAAGATTTCGCGACATGTTCATGTTTATCCAACTACCCAAAATCGTGTTTTCCCAACGCAAGCAAAGCGAGTCAACATAGTAGGTATACTATGGCTACATGTAGACCCCAAAACATGCACGATGCCACAAAAGGGATTGGCTCCAAACATGCATGGCGTCATAAGGGGGTTTGGCCTCAAAACATGCATGATAGAGTCATGTAGGGATTGACCATAAGCATGCATACTATCATATAGAATTTGGCCACCAACTTGCATAATATCATAAGGAGGTTTTGCCACAAACATGCATGAAACATAAGGGGTTTGTGTTCATATGCATGCATAAGCCCCAAGGTCAAGTATTTGCCTATGTTTCACAAGTCAAATGGTTCCCAAAGGTTCATACAAATCTTCCATAGACAAAGATCCAAACTTGCAAGATAAACTAGGCTAAACATAACATGAGTGACATGATTAAGTTGCTACATCTTAGTCTAAGGTCATAGATCATAGAAAAGGGACAAAGTTAGGTTCACATACATGCATACTTATGCTTTATCTCATTTTATCCCATGTCAACATTAAAAATACCGTTTTGATCCAAAAGTAGCTAGAACTTACATAGCGTGGCAAGAGGACTAGGAGCATGAATCGTTTTGACGAAGAAAGGTGGCTCCTTTGATGAAGATCCGTCATGAAACTCGCATAGCAACGTTGATTTGGCCTCTATTTGGTGTAGCAAGCTTGCACCTTTTGATTTGAACCCGATTTGAATGCATAGGCTCTAGGGATTGGAGATGGAGGCCATGATCAATGAAGATTTTGGCAGCACTTAGTTGCTAGGTTTGATTTTTAGGGATTTAGGTTAGGTTTAGGGTCTTTTTATAGAGATTAGGATAGTTTTAGGCCCTTAGATTAACCCTAGGATAGATCAGGACCATCAGATCTCGGAAGCTTCCAGAACCAGCCCAAGAACAAGACCAGGTGAGACAAACAGGTGCGCCAGGCAGCTTGCCCCGGCCACCCCCTGTCGACAGGCAAGTCGACAGGGCTGTCGACTTGGTCTGGGCCCAAGTCGACAGGCCTGTCGACAGCCCTGTCGACGTGGCCTAGGCGGGAAACTTCCCGCCTAGCCCCAGATCTGATTTTCAAAGCTATTTCCGAAGTTCAAATTTCCAGAAATCTTCTTTGGGCCTTTAACGGGTCATACGGACTCCGATTCTCGAAAACTCGGACTCTATTTCGCGTATTTTTCCGAGACGAACGCAATGGCACAGACCGTTTCACTTGATTCAGAATTTATAATTTAATTCTGTCTTGATTCTTGATTTAACGTGTTGTAAAAATTCGGGTTGTTACATTCTCCCCTTCTTAAAGGATTTCGTCCCCGAAATCTCAAAGTTAGGAAGAACATATCCTACCATCCATCATCCATCTACTCAAACCATCATCCACAAGCAACCATTTTCCTTAGACGACTCCTAATGCTTTATGAATGTGTGCAAAACGTGTGTGTACATGTTCCTTAGCTAATGCTAATGATCAGGCCTGAAAAATCTTTTGAATGCAAAAATATGTTTAGTGCTATGAATCCATCATGTATGCAAATAGTCCTAGTCATATACACTATATGCGTGCACAAACATTCAACCATATGCAACATCCGCATGATAACACATTCAATTTCATCCATAAATAAGTATAAATACTCGTGCATATGCAATATGAAATGTGACCGAGTCGAGCTAATATCTAATGTAAATTCGCGCATCCACGAGCAACCACTTGCAACCATTTGCAACCATATCAACCATAACATGTTTCAAATACATGTTTACATCCACAGGGTTCTACCTAAGATTCCCTGAAACAGGGTCGAGAAGATAAACAAAACAAACTCCGTACGGGGTTTGTAACAGAGACAGGACCGAGAGGATATCCATAAAAGATAGCCTACAAGCAAGCTCAACAGAAAAACATGGGTCGAGGATATATTCCCAAAAGAGATATCATGCACGTATTTAGTCTTCAGTCTCCTGAGTCGCATTACCTTAAGCTTAGTTCCATCGTGCCTTGACCGCCCCTTTTACTTCACGATTTCGCAGCTTCTTATTTCCTGTTTCCATAACATGAGTTGGAACTCATTTCCTCGTCGCCTCTCGTTCCACTTGCACTTATTCTCCTTCTAGAATACTTGGCGCAAACAGGACTGCGTACACATTATTCCATGCGAGCCGTCAAAATTCACTAGTGAATCCTGGACCTTGTACCATAAGGTATTCCACGTAGAAAAACTTTCTCTTGAAAGTAAACAAGTTACCGTGCGCACTTACTAGGGTAATTCCCATAACCCATACATAATCGAAGTAAACCATCCGTCTTATTAGCGAACACCATTCGATCGGGTTTCTAATTTCCAACAAAGGCATCTAGGGATTCTAAGTAACTAATCATGACAGAACCCAAAAGGTTACGCGATACTTCAAGGGTATTACCAAAGCAAGCCAAGAGTCTAACTACCCTCCTTCTAAAACCGAGAGTGGCACCCCTTACTGGATAACCACTTCATCCCTAGAATCCATCCACAACTTATAAACATAAGCATTATTTCCAAGCTCAACACTTGATATAGACATTCTCAAATCCAAACAAGCCATGAGTAAATGGACCGATCTTCCAATAGGACTTGAGACAAAAACGGGATCCTCTACTACGCTAGTACTAAGGTGCAGAGACTCAACTATCCAAGCAGACTTAAATGATACGATGATCAAGACAGAGTCTGGACGGGATGATAGAAAAGAAAGGTTGAACCTCTAATAGAAACGGTACCATTTCTTTTAGGCACCCCAGAAGTGGGAGTGTACTATTTCCCTCTCCGCTGAGCTTGTCCTTGTCCTCCTTGATGGACCAATCCCTAACAACAGTTGCTTATCCTTAAACTCGTATCCTTTACCCTTGCTCTTTATTATCCTTTCTTGTAACACGACAATGTGTCTCTCGAGAACCACCTCCATCGTACGGGAAACACCTACGTGGCTAGACAAAGATTAGTCACAGTGAGAACTACTGTGACCACGGATGGAGGAAAGAAAGGAAATGAGATTCAATCAAGGAATCAAAGGATGGTGCTAATGGCTTTTGGGGAATAGCCTTTTTAAAACAAACTTTTCTTGAAAAATGCTTCTTTATAAACGGTTTTCCAAATAGTTTTCAGAAGGTTTTAAAAACTTTCGCCCAGTCTGGTAACCTTCTGCTCTGATACCAAATGTAACACCCCGCCTCCGCTAGGGTCACACGCAAAGGAATGCACTAGCTTTAGAGGGGCATTATTGGTAAACATGCACAGAAATATCACAAGACAGAACATATAAAATAGCGGAAGTAAAATCGAACTTTCATAAACATGGATAATTAAGGTCTAAAGCCTTTTACATCAGAGTACATCAAAACCTGTCTTGCAATAATAAAGAAGCATAAAAACCTTTTCATAAATTATTCCCCAAAGTAAAGCGGTGAGGCAACCATAGCCAAGAGAAGACCAAGCTATACATCAAGCCATACATGATGACCTTCAACAGAAGAAGTCCGAACTAAACAACATCATTTCCTCCCTGAAACCTGGGGGGGAAACGGAAGACAAAGAGGCGAAAGAAAACGGGGTCAGTCATAAAGACTGGTAAGCCCTATCTACTTCCAGTATAAAAACAGGTAAAGGTAACATGACATGCATAAACTGAAAGTAAACATAAGGATGACTACAAGATAGATAAACTAAACCAGGGTAACAGGTTGAACTACTGTAGTAAGCTAAACTAAGGTATCGTGATAAACCACGGTGTTAGGATAAATCAAGGTATCACATCGTCAGGTTTCTATCAAGTATACTATCCCAAGGTATCTACCCCGTCTAATATCCCACGGTATTTATTATGTATATTTTTCCTGGTTCTAACATGTATATCTGCTCTGCACCTCTCGTACTAGTATCCCTCCCCGCGTCATGTGTTAACCATGAATGTCCCTTGCCCCATGTCATGAAATGGTCCATGTCATCCTAACATATAGCATATGTAGGTTTTCCCAACTCGTATGTTTCTTTCCATGTATAAGTTCAGTCCTTTGCCGTAGGCCATACGGGCTTCCTCATGTCGTATTATCCTTGAAATCGTTTGGACTGTCACACTTGTTCTAGCTAGGCTCTTCCATATGAATCATCGTTTGAACTACTAGGACTTACGCCACCTAGCACCACTAGGGATTACGCTTACCTATTGCACGCTTTCGTATTTCGGTTTGGGTTAAACCACCTAGGCCACTAGGGATTACGCTAACCCTCAACCGCGCCCTTTTTCCCACGCATTCATCGTGAATCGTTTTTCTATAACTGTATGCACATGTATCACATCGTGCCATCCGAGTCCTGTCACAGGGCAAAACAAGAAATACAGGACTCAGTCGGGAGCTTTAGATTTATCTGCCGATGCAGATACTAAGGTCTGCTTTTCTACACGTGGCTATGGTCCCACGAGACCCCTCCCTCAACTAGTGAAAGGCAACACAAGAGAAAATCTTGCATGAGAACTACACTCCGGCCAGCCCACATCCTACGGCCTACCTCACCCATAATTAGATAGCAATTATGGTCTGTTGGGTGTTCCCTGCCTTTCCGTACGTACACGCTTGACTCAAGATGGTAGATGATCTGCTATCCACCCCAGTCTTTAGGTCGCTCGCATAGCAACCAAGGCATATCTTGGTTCTTCTACCGTAGACCTCAACCTCTCGTGAGCCTAGTATAATGACCTGTCAGCTCACAGAGGGATCCCAAGAATATCCTCACGTTCCCCGAAGCCGCTGCTTCGTTACCCAGTTCGTTGGAGCCTTTATCTAAATCAGATAGCCTGCTCCTACACGCATACTTAAACGTTGACCTAACGTATCGGGTTACTAATCTATCTAAGAAACGGTCCAAATTTCCTTGACTAAGAATTATTACTTAGTTTCCCTTAACTAAGGTTTACCACTTAGCCTTATTTCCATAATCCTTGTTAACTATGGTTATTTACCTAATCCTCCGAATTAGGGTTTATCTAATGGGTTAAGTGTCACTTAAGTTCATAACTTAGCCCGTCTACAAACCATGTCAAAATTGGCTAAGTATCCAAGTCCAAGACTTAACCCTACAAACCATGTGTCAAGTTGGCTAAGTATATTAAGCAATCCATAACTTAACTTCGTCTAATTATCATTTTAGATTGGTTAATTATATAAATTAACTTGACCTTGTCAAATTACCGAGTCAAATCGGTCAAGCGTATTCAAGTGATTCGTGACTTAGCCTTATCATGTTTTCACGTTAGATTGGTTAAGTATGGGTTAACTTAACCCCCATAAATTCACGAGTTAGATTGGCTAAGTATAGGTCACTCAACCACATCCAATTAACGAGTTAGATTGGTTAAGTTTAGTTCTCTTAACCACATCAAATTAACGAGTTAGATTAGTTAAGTTTAGGTCACTTAACCACATCAAATCTTCATGTATAATTGGTTAAGTATAAGCTGCTTAACCCCATTAAATTATCACGTTAAGTTGGTTAAGTATTGGTTACTTAACCTCATTGAATTACCAAGTTTAAATTGGTTAAGTGATTAACTTAACCCCATCGAATTACCGTGTTTAGATTAGTTAAGTGTGGATTACTTAACCCCATCTAATTACCCAGTCGGATTAGTTAAGTGTAAATTACTTAACCCCATCTCCTAATCATCTTGCATGGTTAAGTGTCATTAAGGAAATCAAGCCCGGTCCCACTTAACCTACCCATTCGTGTCATATCGGTTAAGTGTCATTAGTCAAATTTACTTAACCTTATCATGTGGCATTAATTTAATTAATGCACTCTTAACCTCTCACATTAGACCTTGTTGTGGTTACTAGTTAAGCCGGGCGGGTCCGGGTAGATTTACACCACAACCTAGTCTAACCTCGGGTCTTAAGCGCGACATGACCAACTTCTCACATTGGGTCCTATTGTTTGCAACTACTAGTTAGGCCGGTCGGTTCCGGGTAGTTTTACGTTGCAAACTCAACCCAACCTCGAGTTGGCCATACTTATATTATCTAAGTTCATCATGTTTCCAAAACATGTTACAAGTTTTTCAAGCATTTGGGTAGACCTAACTTAATAGGTAAATTCCCAAAGGGTAGACCTAACTTAATAGGTAAATTCCCAAGCTCATGTTTTTATGCATACTTACATGCCAACTTCCATGTTATCTTTCAAGTCATATTTTCAAGTATAAACACATGTCATAATCAAGTTAAGATTTCGCGACATGTTCATGTTTATCCAACTACCCAAAATCGTGTTTTCCCAACGCAAGCAAACCGAGTCAACATAGTAGGTATACTATGGCTACATGTAGACCCCAAAACATGCACGATGCCACAAAAGGGATTGGCTCCAAACATGCATGGCGTCATAAGGGGGTTTGGCCTCAAAACATGCATGATAGAGTCATGTAGGGATTGACCATAAGCATGCATACTATCATATAGAATTTGGCCACCAACTTGCATAATATCATAAGGAGGTTTTGCCACAAACATGCATGAAACATAAGGGGTTTGTGTTCATATGCATGCATAAGCCCCAAGGTCAAGTATTTGCCTATGTTTCACAAGTCAAATGGTTCCCAAAGGTTCATACAAATCTTCCATAGACAAAGATCCAAACTTGCAAGATAAACTAGGCTAAACATAACATGAGTGACATGATTAAGTTGCTACATCTTAGTCTAAGGTCATAGATCATAGAAAAGGGACAAAGTTAGGTTCACATACATGCATACTTATGCTTTATCTCATTTTATCCCATGTCAACATTAAAAATACCGTTTTGATCCAAAAGTAGCTAGAACTTACATAGCGTGGCAAGAGGACTAGGAGCATGAATCGTTTTGACGAAGAAAGGTGGCTCCTTTGATGAAGATCCGTCATGAAACTCGCATAGCAACGTTGATTTGGCCTATATTTGGTGTAGCAAGCTTGCACCTTTTGATTTGAACCCGATTTGAATGCATAGGCTCTAGGGATTGGAGATGGAGGCCATGATCAATGAAGATTTTGGCAGCACTTAGTTGCTAGGTTTGATTTTTAGGGATTTAGGTTAGGTTTAGGGTCTTTTTATAGAGATTAGGATAGTTTTAGGCCCTTAGATTAACCCTAGGATAGATCAGGACCATCAGATCTCGGAAGCTTCCAGAACCAGCCCAAGAACAAGACCAGGTGAGACAAACAGGTGCGCCAGGCAGCTTGCCCCGGCCACCCCCTGTCGACAGGCAAGTCGACAGGGCTGTCGACTTGGTCTGGGCCCAAGTCGACAGGCCTGTCGACAGCCCTGTCGACGTGGCCTAGGCGGGAAACTTCCCGCCTAGCCCCAGATCTAATTTTCAAAGCTATTTCCGAAGTTCAAATTTCCAGAAATCTTCTTTGGGCCTTTAACGGGTCATACGGACTCCGATTCTCGAAAACTCGGACTCTATTTCGCGTATTTTTCCGAGACGAACGCAATGGCACAGACCGTTTCACTTGATTCAGAATTTATAATTTAATTCTGTCTTGATTCTTGATTTAACGTGTTGTAAAAATTCGGGTTGTTACACATATACTATTCAGAATCTTACCAATTCTAGGACTTGTAACCTTGTAATTTAGGGTTGAATTGTGAAAATCTTCCAAGTGGACATAGGCGCAATAACACTGAACCACTATAAGTATATTTGTTTATTTCTATTGCATTTCTGATGCCTATTTCCTTATTTTACATTTATTTAGTTTGACTATTTGTTAAACTTGTTGGGCATTGTTCCAAATTTTGACATCAAGAGATACGTATCAATTTGATTCACACTAACATGTTCTAAGAATCCATGGTATATAACTTTCATATATTTAGACAATAATCATAGGAAAAAGCCCCACCATTAGGCTTGTTAGTTGGTAGGATATTCATAGTCGATCATTCTATGTCGAATTGACATTATGAAAATATAAAATAGTCCATTTGTCCCAATTTCAAAAAGGAAATATGCTATGTAAGTCCATGTTCAAGCCAAATAAGTTCAATATGCATAATTCAAGTCATAGACATAGTCACAGTATAATTCCTTATTTGCATTCGGTAAATTACAAAGTCAAAATCAAAATTTGTCCCCTATTCCATATAAGGTTACAAAAATGAAAAATATAAGAATGAGAAGAGGAAGTTCGACCCTTTGAACAATGCCCCTCCGCCTCAATTTATAGGTGTAGGTCTGGTTTTGCCTTGCCTTTCGGTCACTTTGGCTTTGGCTACGTGTTTAGCATGCATTTGTCTAACTAATATTAGCTTTAGATACTTTGACCTCAACTCTGCTTAGTCTTTTTGTGCTTTGGATAGCGAAGGGAGATAAGCTATCCAGAGGAAGAGCATGACAACACGCACCTCTTGACGTACCCTGAATATAGTCATACCAAAGGATACAGATCGTTGGTGGATTATTAATGACTATATAGAGACTATGATACAACATATACTGAAACCAATCGATAAAGAAATTACCATCATAGTGGAAGAATATCATATCATAGAAAAACTGAGTGCATAAATCAACCTCAAAATGTTACTAGTAATCTCTAGACATAAGTATCATGGTCTCACATAAATACAAGTACATATTTCAAAACATCAGAGTATATCAAAGGAATCCCTTTAATTATAACAAAAACAAATGTACTGACAAAAACAAAAGATATATCATGATAACAGCGCGATCCAACTAAGCTACAAGACACAATATTCAATAGCACTAATTAACCACTACCATGTTTACCTAAGGTAGGGAAAAAGAAATGGACCAGACATAAGGTCTAGTGAATGGAAATTAAACAGAAAAGAAAAGATCAAATATAAACCGTCTTAGATTTGCTAAATGTTCCATGGAGTGTGTATAATGTCCATGCCTCCCTAAGGCCCAACTCTCGAAAGGAACCTATCTGCATCATTGGGTCTATTTTAAAGGTCAAACAAACTAAACCTTTGATCGATTAATTGGAATCTGCTACCCCTTTCCTACTCCACTGCATCTAATGAAGAAGAACATGAAATTTAAACTCGTGAAGTGACCTATCGAATACACCTATGTCTTCTTTCCGTAATGTCGTAGCAAAATACCTCTTATTGCCTACTCCAGTGTTCGCTCGAACAAGAATCATTAGGACACCCATTATTGACATTTATTGCCAACTCCATAGTTCTCGATGAACCCGTCAGCACTGGGCACCATTCATATTACTCTCACCAGAAAATAGAGGCTCTTGTCGCCTGATCCGATGTTGCATGCTTTATATCCTCAGGACTGGACTCCGTTTTTCCATGTTCTTATCTTTAGCCTCTTATTTCATGCTTTGACATCGCATTCCCACTCATCGTTAGGACGGGCCCTAACCAAATTTAGCGCTTTCAACCCAATTTCCGTGGATAGACCACCCAATGCCTATGTATCTTACCGTTTTTCTTATCACTAAAGATGCCACTTAATACATCCTCAGTATTGGTGTGCTGATCCCTTAGCCATTTGGATAGGTCATCAAAGGAAAGATGATGATGATGATGATGATGATGAAGAAAGAAAGAATATCTCCCGAACATGCCAAATAACCTGTAATATAACATAATTTTTTACAAAGAAAAAAACTTATATGTATGAGTGTGTGTGTGTGTGCGCGTTTGTGTATTTACAAACTTACCTATTATTAACCTAGGACAATTATAAAACAAGTCCTTACAAAATGCTAAGGCTCACAAAACCAACAGTGGAAGATAATTAAAATACAGAAATACGTCATGGGCCTGTGGCGACCCGAACTTCCCCATGAGGGTAAGCCCGGATTGAATTGAGGACAAGACGAATCAGAACACAAACAGAAGAACATTTCATTGTATATTACAACAATTTCATCAGATTACAAGAATATAACAGAGTACAAATAAATAATACACATCAGAGAAATATCAGAGATTAAATTACATTACATGGCAGCGGAAAATAATACAAACAAAACTGAAAGAGATAAACGGATACAGAGCTTTCCGAATATCGTTCCAGCTGCAAACCAGGATCCTGTGAATATAAATCTGCAAAACCAAAACTACTAGCTTCCCATATGGAAAATAAGGGCACCCAGAGTTTAGGTTAAAACAATAAACTCCAGGTCAGTCATGGGACTGGTGTGATAACTAAAACAGTCATTAATATTTGTTTTTAAAGTTAGGTAAATCAAGGGACCACGCCATATAACACGGAACGGGTTTCCTCCCAAGAATACCAGTGCATAAAACAAATAGCGCAATGCTTTTTGAAAAAATGAAGCTATTATAAGACTCAGTTCCCATCACACAATGCAACGCAAGTTGGAGGATGGAGTTTTACCTTATAATAGCCAAACATGCTTGGTACGTTTAAAACAAATCATTTTGATACTATTATAAGTGTAAAGTGTATGAAAACAACTTCAAATGTAAATGTATCAATCATAGACGGCATAGTGCCTCATACCACTATGTCGCCATACTAGGCTCTACAAATAAAACCGGAATGTCATGTATTGGAAATTGGATTTCCATCATGAGTCGAGGCCAGGGATGGCTCCTCACCGCTTCGAGACACTCTAGTAAATGCCTCAGGACTACACACTCTGGGTAACCCTTGGTTCTTCAGAGCCGGTCCTCCGTTACGTTTAAGGATTAGTTATTCATGAACACACGTTTCCCGGTCCTATCGGACCTATATCCATCGGCTTCGAAAAGACCGATATATCCGAGGTGCCTCGCAATCCAACATCCACAAAGGTAAAAAATATAAAATGTCAGGCCTTGATAAAACACTCAAACCACCTATAGCTAGAAAGAAAAGTCGTGCACTCCCTGCAGTCACGATCCCGTTTTTAACTCATACCGAGGTGTGAGGCTCGCGAATTAACGCTATACACAAAGCTACACTGTATTAAAGCCGTGCTTTGATCATCAACCATAAGACTCTGCTTTTCAACAAAAGCCTTGATCACTGCGTCTCAGCATGCCACACAGGAAATTCATGCCATGCGACTGATTTCTATCGATATATAACCTCTGAGCTCGTACGTCTCAGAAAAGGGCGTTAAGCAAGAGAATAAATTCTCCGCCGCCAAACAGATATATATTTAATAGAAATCAATCAACACCGAATAAAATCTAATGTCAGACACACATCCATTTACATGTTCGTTCTGGGTCTGAACGAAACCGGAGGCACCTTATTCCTACCCCATAAATCCAATACAGGGGAGAGGCCCTCGCATATCGATCGATCTCCAAGTACGTCTGGACGATCACCACATATTACCTCGTCTTGGGTGTACAACCCAATCAAGACGTCAGTAATCATCCAAACGATGTGAAGACCTCCGGTCTTCAACCACCGTCTTCATCGTCGGCATATCGTCGAATCAGTTATTCAGAATGGGTATAAACCCGGCCTTTCCGAATAACTCGCGTATATAATAAACAAGTGCTATAAAAACACACTATACGCCTCATTCCAATTCTGAATATTCTTTTATTCAAATATTCACATTCTTTGGGAAAGGTTCCCATTAATTTTATCAAAGATAAATTCTTTAAAATTTATCCTTTAATCTTCCTTTAAATTATCACATTTTCTTTCAATCTAATTAAAAATTTATTAAAACTCCACTTGGTTTTAATCTTCCCAAAAATCAATATTAATGATTATTTAACCTAGGAAATCATATCCTGTCTTTAACTGGGTTAAAGAACCAATGTCATTTAAAACACGGTTCACGATAAACCCAAAATCGCATTCCATTCCATCAGCCTCTAGCCGTAAATTAGCAAGTGAACAATTCCTTAAGTATTAACCCCGAAGGCCAAAACCAACATCAGATCAATACCCAGGAAACCATTCAACTTAACTAATCTTCAGTTAGTTTCTGATTTTCATAACTCCATTGGGTCTAAGAATAGTATTATTAAAGATACCATTCACGATAACCCAAAACCTCATTCCATTGTTAATCGGGTTAAAGAACAAGTGTTATTTAAAACACTGTTCACGATAAACCCAAAGACCAATTTCAATTCAATTCCAATTAAACATATTAAATTGGAAAACTTTACTTTGAAAATTCTCGTTAAATCTTAATAAAAAGATTTATAAATTCCAAATCTCATTTCATTGTAAATCGGGTTAAAGAACGGATGTCATTAAAAACACAGTTCACAACAAATCCAAAATCCCATCAGTCTCTAATCGTAAATTAGTAAGAGAACAATTCCCTAAGTATTGACCCCAAAGGCCGAAACCAACATCAGATCAATTCCCATGAAACCATTCAACTTAACTAATCTCCAGTTAGTTTCTGATTTTTTTTTGACTCCATTCGGCTCAAGAACAGTATTATTAAAGATATCATTCTCGACAAACCCAAAATCCAATTTGATATTAAATACAAGGCTCTGAATAGAAAATATATCGGCTTATATTCAATATCAAATTCTGAAGCCAACAAATATCATGTTGGAATAACGATATATATATATATATATATATATATATATATATATATATATATATATATATATATATATATATATATATATATTCCAAATTCTTCCACGATATCCTTATAATCACAAAATCCAATATCAAAATATTCCGAAGATAATTTCGATTCCAATCCATTCTAATTCATATACTGGAAATTCCGGTTATTTTCAAAACCATTTGAAATCCAATTTATTTATTTTAAAAATAAATAAATTACTTTTCTAGTTCATAACTAGTTCATTTTGATAAAAATATATTTTTATCTTTTCAAATATGGAAATTTTCATCCTAATTCTTTCCAAATCATTTATTATGATTTTAACCAAAATATTGATATTTTTAATAATTTTATCAAGGCCCGTACAGTCGATTTCCATAAACGGCCATCGAACTGCACTTACAGCGCCCTTTTCCAAATTTGATTTGGACATAATTCCAAATCCAACCGTTAAATTTATAATTTCTTGTATTCGTTAGATTCCAAATCGAACGGCAGGCGGCGGCGGCTCTGATCGTCGATCGTGTTCTATTTTTTTTCTGTTTATTTCGATCTAGAAGGAAGAAAGGGAAAAGGGGGAGAGAGAGAGTGAAGAGTTTGACCATATATATTAATATATTTTTATATTATTTTAAATCCCAAAATGTAACTTTAAATTTCGATCTCCAGACGAGATGCACCGCCTGTCATCCCTAGCTAGTTACCCCCATTCCGAACACAATGGGATATGTCCGATAAGCTGATTCGACTGTTTCGATCAGTTTCCATCAAAATCAAAAGATAAATCTATATATTGAATTTGAATGCACATTTCAATTTATCGGGGCCACGTTCGGACTCTAAAAATTCCCAAAAAATATTTTCTAGCTTCATATCGACGATACGGTTCTAACAAAACTAGTTTCGTCAAATTTGGAGACCGTTTGAAAAATGGCCATTTTCTGGTCGATCCAAATTGACTGAAATTGTCAAAACACGTTTTCCTTTGCCACGCTCACATATTGATTCTAACAATTATGAATTTTGGAATCCAGCAGTAATTTGACATTCCAGATCCAACAAAAGTGGTTTCGTTAAAAACGGAGGTCGTTTGCAAAACTTCCATTTTTAAGGGCAAAAATTCCATTGCGACTATCCTGAAATTTCAACTGGACATAACTTAGTATTCCCGCTATGAAATTTCAATTTTTTGGATTCTTTGGAAAGATATTCTCAAATAGATTCTAATATTTTTTGTTTCGCTAAAATTTGGTTTATTTTGAGTGCTGTACATTCATTTGAAATTTGAAATCAAATTTTCAAACTACCGCGCCATCTCCAATTCCTTTTATAATTAAAAATAAATATTTATATTCTAACGTCGAGTCAAAGAAATATATACGTTCTAATTCAATTCAAAATAAATTTCTCGTCGTTATTATTTAAAATAATTCATTTTAAATATTCAAAATTCATTAAAATTACCAAAATAAAATTTTTAAATTGGTTCGGATTTCCGGGTTATTACAGGGCCTCTAGCTCTCCTCTTTTGAGATTCAAGCACCAAAGCTAACCTAAAAAATGCTTGTTTTAATTTGGGCATTATTGCCAGAATAAAGCCCAAGACAATCCAGAAAACGAGCATGAGAAAACTAAAATAAGGGGATTTTGAAATCAAAGGTGTCTTGTAATATCACGCCGCACATAAACATAAATGGGTTTTTACCTTATGATAATCAAAACAACTTTTCTATAGAAAATCAAATGATATTGTAATAATGTTAAGAATACAAATGCTTACCAATCTAACTGAAATTGTTATGTTTATCATATTATAGATCACTAGGCATACAAGTAAAAACGTAAAATTACTTATTAGTGTTTGGATTTCATACAATGACAAGGTAAGGGACTACTTCCTATCACTTTGACTTTAGAAAATGTACTGTTGGGTCAGTCTATGGCCCTCTACCGATGCAGGATTGACCTATTACTTAATTGATAGTATCTAATATTTCACCACTACGGCTGCGATCACCAGCTGTATCGAAACATACATACTTAGGTCAATTTTTTTCTAAATTTGATGATGATAATATCATATTTGGGTGTGACCCACTCAACCCTGTTGAATGTCCCCTATTTTAACCATTCCTAATTGATAAGGCTAAAGGCTGTGTTCTACCTTTTAGGCACATTTCACTTAGAAAGTTCACTGCCCTCCTATGGTAATGTATAGGTAACATTTATTCGTACAAGTCATTCTGGGTTTGAATGAACTAAAGGTACCACTCCTATTATGTCCATTTTTGAATCCTCCTTAGGAATTATAGCGAATAGCTATTACACTTTTATGCTTAATTTTCGATTCCGTTCTTTTAAAATTATTCAGTTTGAATTGCTTAAATTGGATCAAAGTAATTTTTAGGTAACATATTTGATCCTAGTCTCTTCAGAACAACTTTCGATAATTCTCTATAAAATTTAATTGGGTTCTTAAGGAAATAAAAAAATAAAGGATATGAACGGAGTTCACTTCCTAACCATTTAGGGGTTTCCTTATCACTTGTCCTAGGAGAAGAAAACAAGATGTATGCTCACTATGAACCATTATTACGGATGAATGTGCTGTAAAACTCGCGTGTTTCTTCTAAATACTTGTAATGTAAGATTTTTATTCAAGATTTGGTAGGAGTTTATTTAACTGCCAAATAGCAAACAACGCACACAATCCAAAGATTTAATTACACATAAAACACTTAACCTTATTTAAAAAGAATCCTTCATTTATTAAATTTCATTTTAGAGTACTTAATTGTTCAAATACTCAACTCGCCGACCCAAGTATCTTCAAAAATTGTTAAAAAGAATTTCCCAATTCAAAATCTTATTAATGATTAAATGACTTTATTTAAATTATGGATAAGAATAACCTAAACCATAAATTCATTTTAATTTCTCTTATCAATCCATTTTAATAAATTCTTTCGTTTATGGAAAATTATCACTAAAATTCAAAATCCATTAAATAAAATTCTTTTATAAATATCTGTTCCATTCAATTTTTTTTATAGTTATTCAAAATCACATAAAACTTTATTTATAAACATATAAAATCATTTACAAACTACGAATATAAGATAAGCAACGATTCAAAACACATCAAAATAAACAAGTTATTGCTTAAAACATTCTTCATTCAAATTATCTTAAACCTAAATAACAAAATGATGGTTTTTTAATATTCGTTAAAAAACATTAAATTACATCAAAATGTCTTTAATAAAATCTTTACTTAAATATGCTTTCAATATCTATTTAAAATGATAATAATTCGAACACTTTTCAAAAGAATAAGGTATTTGTTTCAAAATCAAAAAAAGTTTAGAGACCATAATGTTCTTTATCTAATCGAGTTTAACTTAACCAAGTTATACCAATAGCAGACCGGGAATTGTTTCTACTAAACACATATTCAGGTTAGTTCGGTAGAAGAATGAGTTTTGTTCTGCCTAATGGATGTCCAACATAATTTACAACCAAGTTATAGTAAGATGAGGATGAACTCTACTAATAGGCATCCACACGTATCGATTACCACAACAAATCTCTACATAACATATAAATCATAACACACGTATAGTATATGCACATTAATATGGTAGCATGAGAGTGATTGTCCAATTGAATAGATGTCCAAAATCAATTCATTTTAACCAGTAAAACATAATTTCATTCGTCTAACAAGTGTCTATACAATTCAATAATTTAAATCAATAAAAGAATGATGCTTGGTTTTGCTAAATAATGTAACCTAGCCTAAATCGTAAGGTTAAGGTAATTGACAAAGAGATCTATTGGAATAAAATATCTTTTAAAAACATCCTTATAAAATAAGTAACTTAAAAGCCTTTATACAATTATTAAATAACACTAAACTCATTATCATATAATTATTACACTTTTAAAGAATTACTAAATAACAATTAATAAATAATTTATATAAAATTAAATTTTAAATAATTTTTTAAATGATTATTTACCTTTAAATAAATAATAAAATACTTATTTACCCTATAAAATTATAATTAACCATATGTTTAACCTTAAATAGTTAACTTAATAATAGTTAATCCTTAAATAAATAATAAAAACCACATTAATCTTCAACTATTACTAAATAATTATCTAAACCTTAATTAAGAATTAAATAATATTAATTAATTTCTTAATTTAAATCTTGACTTAATTTAATAAATTATTAAGGAGTCATTCCAACCTCCCATCTACGGAAAGTGTAGCATAGGTGGCAGTGGCAATGTAGACTGATCTTCCGTACATTAAACGTGTGGTTGGCTCAAATGTTTGTTGTATTAGGTCTATGTGTGGCGATTGATGCTTTAGATTAACAAAATTTAACTTGATTAATGATAATTAAATATTCAAACCCGTGTTAAATAATTAATTAAAATTAATCAAATAATTAGTCATATCTAACACTTAATTAAATTCATTAAATAATACTTAATCTTAATTTTTTTGCAAAGCAAGTCCGATTATAGTGGTCGTTTCACTGTGTATTAAAAGGGAAAATAGGTGCCCTACACATGCACAGGAAAACTATTTGGTTTTAAGTGTCTAATCACTATAAAAACACCAAAATACCAAGAGAAAAGAAAAAATGCAAACAAAGTAAAACTATTAGCCATCCCCTTCAGTGCAACCACCTAGCAGCACCGTAGAGGGCGTAAAATACTGTGCATGATCACGGAAAAGACAGGCTAAATCACCCATAAAATACGATGATTTCGAAGAGAAAATAAAATTCCGATCCTATGCAGGATCCTGGAGCAGAGCGAAATTATATTCACTAATCTCACCTTCCTCCCACATCTTCAAATCATAGCCAACATGCCTATAAAAAGGGCGAAGAGAGTCACCAACATTCCCCACATACTTATAGAATTAATTCTAAAAATAAAAACGCATTTCGGAGGGTACATGCACCCAAGCCCTCTTAGTATCCACTCAAGAGATGTCAAGTTCAGGAGAAACTACGGTATCAGCAAAAACATCAACATCAGGCTAAGAAAGATCGACATCAACATGAACTTCCTTCCTAGCGTTTGGGACCCAGGTTCGAATAAGAGGCCAAGGGAGAGATGTTTTAACGAGGAGAGGGGGAATTATCAACAAGCTGACAATAGTCGGTGCAGTGCCCAAAAGACTTACAAGAAGTGCAAATATCAGGCTTCCATTTATACTTCACATCCACATATACACCACGATATTTCAAGAGAACTTTAATCTAATTGGGTAATGGCTTATCAAGGGTTATTTCAATCAGGGTACAAAAAAAGTAAGATTTTACCTAGCAACGGTGTTAGCATCAAAACATTTTAGCTTACCAATGTGACAAGCAATCCAATTCCGGCCTAGAACAGGCTAAAGAATTGAGGGAACATGGGTAAACTGTGCCCATACTAGAATCGATAACACATTTATTCACGAACCCTATCAATAGAGATGCTCCGAGCCGTAACAATAAAAGGCCTACCACTAATAACTGATGGCGCAACTTCCAGAACTCGTAATCTTTCCTTTGGAGACAAAAACTTAAGGCAGTAGAGAAAATCAACAAAAATAATATGTAAGAATGCACGAATATGCCAGAAGTTTAGAGAAGCAGTAAGAAAATTAACTTACATAAGCTTGGAATCAAGGAAAAGCCCAACAAGTTGGTCCTTCATGTGACGGCTCGCCCCAGACCAGCCGACATTTTTCACGAAATGTGTTGTGCTAATGACCAACAAGCACGGGATGGTCATCAAAGGAAAAGGGTTTATAACTATGAATCACCAAGAACCTGTAGTGTATCTCACAGTGCATGGAATAAAATATAATAATAACATAATGTGACATAACGCAGGTGAGACACTGCATAAGCTGGAAACCAAGTCATCATAGCAGCGGAATCCAAAATACAACTTATGATCCAAACCATCATTATTACAACTTCCAAATACTGTCTCTAAAGCAAAATAGAAAAGGTACACTACTATTGCCCAAAGTAGTGACCATCAACAACACATGGAGAATATATGTAAATAGCACGCGGAAGCCTCCTGCTCGTCTGCGGACAACTACTCGTGCATACCGCCTAACCTAACTCTAGTTTGCTCGTTTGGGAGCACCTAGAGTAATAAGAAGAAACATAAAACTCTGGGTTAGACAAAAGTATGGTATGAGCAATAGCAGCAAAGTAAAACAATAACATGTATAAATAATCATACCTGAACCTGGACCTACAACCAAAGAGTTAGCACAACAAGATGTACAGTACTCTAAGGTAACGCTAACATAAAGTATAAAATGGGAGTGTGTATGTCATTGTGGTAGCAAACATCAAACATAGCCAATCAACCTCACATCTCTCACTCAGTGCGTAAAGTATATGATATCCACCACTTTGATCACCAAACCCTTTGCTAAGACCACTTGCCCTTGGGAGTCTTAACAGTCCCATTGCGCTAGTCCATAGCTACTAATCCTTTGCTACAATCACCTTGCCCTTGGGAGTCCTAACGATACCATTGCGTTGATCCATAGCCATGCTACGATCACTTGCCCTTGGGAGGCTTAACGGTACCATTGTGCTGACCCATAGCCACTAATCCATCTCTCAGTGGTGAACCAAAGCTATAGATATCGATAACCCCTTTGAACACGTCCCGCAGCAAAGCCTAACTCTGGAAGTTAACTCGTTGGTTCCCATCTGGATCCTGAGTAATAACTTCCCATTTGGACTTCCTCTGTATCTTGGGTTTTTAGTCATCATCGCGGTTCGGTCTCCATCCGGTTCATGATTCAAGGTTCATGCCCAAGCTCCTCGTTTCGGCTCATGGTCCTCGTATGGATCCGGTTCATGGCCTACTTGAATGGATCGTGGTCCTCCGTTCATGGGTGCATCGGTTCGGGTTCGTGATCCTTGTCCCGATCTGGTTCGTGACTCCTTCACGATATCAGTTCGCAGGTGATTCACAATTCGGGGTCCTGGCATCGGCTCGAGGGGTTCTTCTTGAGTGGTTTCGGGGTCCTGGCATTGGCTCGGGTGCATGAGGCGGTTCTTGGGTGGGTTATACGACCCAACCCGGTCCTCCACCCCCGATCCGATCCAGATTCCTGCGCTATTTCCAGCAACTTTTTTAGCAAGCTATTTACGCCATACGACGGCATTTTCCACCATTCTAACTTTACTAAGCAACCATAAAACATTCCAAACAGTAGTAATAACATATAGGATCAACCATAAACACCGAAACAACAATTTAATATGTTAATATGGATCAAACATACCCAAAATCATGATTTCCCCTTAATCCCCTTAACCATGTTTTCACAATAGGGTTAGCAAACTTAGTCCAAATTAACTCAAATTCTTATTAAAGCCATAACATAATATTTAAGAATTTCTACATATTTTTCCAGATTTTTATGGTGCATAATTTTGCTAATTATCACTAATCACCCTTAATTAGCCGTAATTAGTGAACAAAAGTGCAAATCACTCACCTTAGCCACAAATGAATTATAGATATGAAAACTCCACTGATTTGGGTCGAATTCCTATGTGTTCCAGCAGCTCTATCTCGATTTCTATGCTAATCCAACTTAATTTGGTGTTGATTTGGCTAATATGTGATTAGGAAGTGATTAGAGATGAATTTAGAAGGTGGAGGCCATTGCTAGGGTTAGAGAAATGAAAGTGGTGGCTGAGAAAATGAAATGAGATGGTTTCCTAACTCATTTCATCCTCCCTATAACCCTAATCCCGAAATGGGTTATGGGTCCATCCACTAATTACCCTATTAAGCCCGCTTAAGCAATTTTTTACCTTCCAAATCTTATTTCAGCCATATCTCCCAAACGGTAAGTCCTTTGACAAATGTGACCACTCTACGGAAAGGTAAACCATCATCTGAATCCCATGGAAGTGGTTTCAGATCAAAACTCCTTTCTAATCAAAAGTTATAGGCCAAACATGGTTTTCCAAGGGGAAAACAATCATATAAAATTCGGCAAAAATCGTGAACATGGGAAATGACCCCAATAGTCGTTCCCTAAAGTTATACGACCATACGACTTCATATGAAAATGAAATAAATATTTTACGATCCTCCGATGCGTAGAATGTCTGTCGTTACACTCTCCCCCCTTAAGAAATTTCGTCCCCAAAATTTCTTAACCAAAAACTTACAAAGGATCCCGCATGCCTATCAATCGTTTACAACAATCAAACATACATCAACACAATAAGTTTACCCTAGCATGCAGTTTACTAACAAGCGCATAACTTTATCGTTATTAAAATCTTACCAGGAAAAGAATTCTGGATATGACTTCCTTATGCTCTCCTATGTTTCCCAAGTACAGTCATTCTCATTATCGCCCCACTGGACCTTGACTAGTTCCACCGTCTTCCTTCGAAGTTGTTTTGTATCATGTCCGATAATACGAATCGTCCTGCGGCTCCCAACTGCCTCGGATTCTACTTCGATATCGTCCAACTGATCCGGTGGAATAGTCATATCAGAATCGTGCACAAACTTCCTTAATTGGAAAACATGAAATACGTCGTGAACTCCCGCCATCTTGTCAGGCAATCCAACTTTATATGCCAAATTCCCAACATGTTCAAGAACTGGAAACGGACCAATAAACCTTGGTTTCAACTTACCTCTCTTACCTAATCTAATCACATTCTTCAACGGAGAAATCTTGATGAATACTAAGTCGCCAACGAAGAATTTCAAATCTCTTCATCTTTTATCAGCATAACTTTTCTGCCTATCTTTGGCAGCCTTAATCCGCTGTTGAATAACCTTGATCTTATCTGAAGTTTCTCTTATTACATCTAACTTAAGCACAAATTTCTCACCAGTTTCCAACCAACATGATGTTGAATTACACGGTCTTCCATACAAAGCTTCAAATGGAGCCATATGGATACTGGACTGATAACTATTACTATATGCGAACACAACTAAATTCAAATGGTCATCCCATGACCCTCCAAAATCCAATATACAAGCTCTCAAGAGATCCTCTAATACACGAATCACTCTCTTTGTTTGACCGTCGGTTTAAGGATGGTATGCGGTACTGAGATGTAATTCTGACCCTAAAGCCTCTTGTAAGCTCTTCCAAAACCCACTAGTAAATAATGGATCTCGGTCACTCACAATACCTTTAGGTACTCCATGAAATTTCACTATCCACTTCATATACAGTTCCGCTAACTTAGCTGACGTTCTATTCGACTTGACCGGTATAAACCTTGCACTTTTGGTCAATCGATCCATAATCACCCAAATGCTATGATTACCCGATCTAGTCATTGGTAAACCATCAATGAAATCCATTGAGACTTGTTCCCATTTCCATTCAGGAATTTCCAATGGTTGCAACAAACCACTAGACTTCTTTTGCTAGGCTTTAACTAACTAGAAACTCATGCACTTGGATATAAAATTCCCAATATTTCTCTTCATCCCTTCCCGCTAGTAGGTCTTATTTATGTCTCGATACATTTTGTTACCACCGTGATGTATAGTCAGTTTTGAGTGATGACACTCTCTAAGCACTTCATCTCTCAATCCATTAACATTGGGTACAAATAGTCTCCCATCCTTTCGAAGCCATCCTTCTCGATCAAGACCATACCTGTTCATCTCCTCACCATCGATATCCATCTCTAACTTGGAGATGATTTCCAATAGGTTTGGATCATCCCTCTGACTGGAACCAATCTGTTCAATTAAGGTCGGTCTGATCGTCAAACTTGCTAACATTTATGGATCCAATTCGCACTTAGGTCTGAAATCATATCCCGCGATATACTCCAGCTGCTTCCATTCAAGAAATATAGCCCCTAAACTAGCATGTCTCCTACTCAATGCATCAGCCACCGCATTGCCTTTCCTGGATGTGTATGCGATATTGAAATCATATGAAGCCAAGAATTATAACCATCTCTGCTGACGAAGGTTTAAATCCTTTTGAGAGAAAAGACACTTTAATGACTTATGATCAGTAAACAACTCGAATCTTTCTCCCAAGAGATAGTGTCTCCACATATTTAATGCGAACACGATCGCTGCCAATTCCAAATCATGGGTAGGATATCTTTTCTCATGCGGTTTCAGTTGCCAACTAACATAAGCTACCACCCTACCTCCTTGCATCAGTACTGCACCTAGTCCGGTACCACAAGAGCCCGTGTATACCGTCATCTCTTCGTTCCCCTTAGGGATAACTAACACTGGTGCACACGTCAACTTCTCCTTTAGACTCTTAAATGCATTCTCGCACCTTTCGTCCCAAGTAAAAGCTTGATTCTTCTTGGTCAACTGAGTTAACGGTGCTGCTATCTTGGAGAAGTCTTGGATAAACTTACGATAGTATCCAGCTAACCCCAAAAAACTTCTCACATCCTTTGCATTCTTGGGCGTAGACCAATATTGCACCATAGCCACCTTCGCAGGATCTACGACAATACCATTCTCTGAAACGACATGGCCCAAGAATCTCACTTCCCTCCTCCAAAAGTTACACTTAGAAAATTTCGCTTTCAATTGGTGTTTCCTCAACACCTCTATCACTGTCCTCAAATGTTCCTAGTGTTCTTCCTCTGTCCTCGAGCAAACCAAGATATTGCCCACGAACACAAGAATGAACTTATTTAATTGATCTCTGAAAACTCTATTCATAAGATCCACAAAATATGCGGGTGCATTGGTCAACCCGAATGGCATGACCAACCACTCATAGAATCCAAACGGCGTCTGAAATGTCGTTTTAGGTATACTCTCAACAGCAACTTGGAGTTGATGAGATCCTGTCGCGAGATCTAACTAGGAGAACACTCTTGCTCCATTCAACTGGTCAAACAAATCGTCTATCCGCGGAAGAGGATACTTATTCTTCTTTGTCACCTTGTTTAACTCGCGGTAATCCACACACAATCGAAGGGAACCATCGGCCTTAGTGGAAAATACAACTGGTGCTCCCTACTCGGAAATACTTCTTCTTATAAATCCCTTCTTCAAAAGATCGCTTACTTGCACCACGAGCTCTCGCTGCTCCATTGGCGCCATACGACGAAGTGGCATCACTATAGGTCTGGCATCTTTCACTAAATCAATCCGAAACTCGATCTCTTGGTGTGGTGGAAGTCCGGTCACATCCCCGAAGATGTCCGGATACTCGCCAGCAATAGGCACATCTGACAATTCTTCTTGTGGGATGTCGAGGGAATTTAGAAAACTAGCCATCACCCCATCAATAGGTAGGCAACCAAACCTTACCCTCTGCCCATCATCCGCTCTAATGGTCACCGAAGACCCCTCACAGTCTACCACCATCCCATTCCTTTGGAGCCAATCGACTCCCAAAATAATGTCAAACCCAGTAAAGCCCAAAACAAATCAATCACAAGCAAACATGCATCCATGACTCGATAAGACCAAATTACGACAAATCATACTAAGGCTAGTCGAACCACCGATTGGGTTCGTCACTACTAAAAGTCTATCGACAATCTCTGGTTCCAATCCCAACCTATCTACCAGGTCACTAGATACGAAGGAATGGGAAGCCCCGGTATCAAACAGTACTCGAACAGGAACGTCATAAATGGAAAGCATACCTTGAATGACGACACCCTTTCCTTTCTCCGCCGCAATTGGGGCATTCGAAATAGAAGGAATAACATTGATAGCATATGCTTTCACAATCTGCTTCTCTTTAGGATGTTGCAGACATCTATCCTTATGATGTCCCACTTGGCCGCAATTGCAGCACTTCCTCTCTACTGGCTTTGCTCGACATTCTTTGGCATAGTGGCCCTTCTTGCCACAGCTATAGCACTCTACATATTACTTATCCCTCTTTTTCTGACCATCCTTGGTTTGGTTCTGTTTTCTCTTATTCTGGGAATTATTCTTGCCTCCACCGCTTGCCTGCGGCTTTGGCTCCTTGGCAGATATAACATCAACCTCGGTCTTCGACTTAGGGTAAAGGCTCTCAGATCTCAATGCCTTTCCCATAATGGACTCGAATGTCTCATATATATGATTTATTAGTCTTTCCCGCAAATATTCATCTAAGCCAGTTTTGAACTTCTCGTTCTTCTTCTCGGCAAATATTCCGAGACTGCCCTACCATTCTGCTTAAGCTCAAAAAACATCCTAAACAGTTCTGATTTCTTAGCAGCTGGGATAAACTTATCACTGAAGCGAGTCTTAAATTGATTCTAAGTAATTTGATCCTCGGGAGTAGCTGCTTTAATAAAATTCCACCAATTCATAGCTCGTACTTGAAGTTGACGCGATGCTAGTTTTCTCTTCATTGCATCATCGATTCCCAAATCCTCGAAGATGCGCTCACAACTATCCAGCCAATCTTGAACCTCTGTAGCGGATTCCGTTCCGTGGAACGGCTTTCCACTAAGACTAGTATAATACTTGCTGAGTTTGGCGAAATCGGCCCTAGGTGACTACGCTACTGCACCACCACCATTAGCAGCATTAGGAACTACTCCATGAACATCCCTAAGCATCTCTCTCATAAAGGTAGTAAACATCGTCCTCATATCAGGGACATTCCTATCATTGGCCCTTGAACCCGTACTCCTCGTATATCGGCTCATTTTTCAATCTGTAAAGAGAAAACAATTAACCATCTCCATAGTTGTGCCAGTGCAGTGCGACTTCATCCTAAGATATGCTAATAGTATATATATAGTTTTGAAAACTAAAATATCACAAATACGTGCTCGCATATACGTATACTATCTCCCCCCAATGTCTTCCCATAAGTTAACTACGCAACCTAGGCTTTGATACCAGGTATGACGGCCCACCCCGGACCAGCCGACATTTTTCCCGAAATGTGTTGTGCTAATGCCCAACTAGCACGGGACGGTCGTCAAAGGATTTATAACTATGAATCACCAAGAACCTATAGTATATCTTACAGCGCATGGAATAAAATATAATAATAACATAACCTGACATAAAGCATGCAAGATAGTGCATAAGATGGAGAAACCAAGTCATCATAGCAGCGGAATCCAAAATACGGCTTATGATCCAAACCATCATTATTACAACTTCAAAATACTGTCTCTAAAGAAAAATAAAAAAGGTACACAACTAATGCCCAAAGTAGTGACCAACAATAACACATGGAGAATATATGTAAATAGTACGCGGAAGCCTCCTGCTCATCTCCGGACATCTACTCGTGTATACCACATAACTTGTCTCTAGTCTTCTCATTTAGGAGCACCCAGAGTAATAAGAAGAGACATAAAACTCTGGGTCAGACAAACGTCTGGTATGAGTGATAACAGCAAAGTAAAACAATAACAGGTATAAATAATCATATCTGAACCTGGACCCGCAACCAAAGAGTTAGCACAAGATGTACAGTACTCTAAGGTAACACTAACATAAAGTGTAAAATGGGAGTGTGCATGTCATGGTGGTAGAAAACATCAAACATAGCCAGTCTACCTCACATCTCTCACTCAGTGCGTAAAGTATACGATATCCACCACTTTGATTACCAAATCCTTTGCTACAACCACTTGCCCTTGGGAGTCTTAACGGTCCCATTGCGCTAGTCCATAGCCACTAATCCTTTGCTACAATCACCTTGCCCTTGGGAGTCCTAACGATCCTATTGCGTTGATCCATAGCCATGCTACGATCACTTTCCCTTGGGAGTCTTAACGGTCCCATCGCGCTGACCCATAGCCCCTAATCCATCTCTCAGTGGTGAACCAAAGCTATAGATATTGATAACCCCTTTGCACACGTCCCGCAGCAAAGCCCAACTCTGGAAGTTAGCTCGTTGGCTCCCATCTGGATCTTGAGTAATAGCTTTCCATTTGGACTACCTTTGCATCTCGGGTTTTTAGTCATCATCGCGGTTCGGTCTCCATCCGTTTCGTGATTCAAGGTTCATGCCAAGCTCCTAGGTTCGGCTCGTAGTCCTTGTATGGATCCGGTTCATGGCCTACTTGAACGGCTCGTGGTCCTCCGTTCATGGGTGCATCGGTTTGGGTTCGTGATCCTTGTCCCGGTCCGGTTCGCGACTCCTTCAGGGTATCGGTTCGTGGGTGCTTCACAGTTCGGGGTCCTGGCATCGGCTCGAGGGTGCTTCACGAGTGGGTTCGGGGTCCTGGCATCGACTCGGGTGCATGATGCAGTTCGCGGGTGGGTTGTACGACCCGACCTGGTCCACCACCACTGATCCGATCAGGATTCCTGCGCTATTTCCAGCAACTTTTCCAGTAAGCTATTTGAGCCACACGACGACATTTTTGACCATTCTAACTTTACTAAGCAACCATAAAACATTCCAAATAGTAGTAATAACATATAGGATCAACTATAAACACCAAAATAACAATTTAATATGTTAATATGGATCAAACATACCCAAAACCATGATTTCCCCTTAATCCCCTTAACCATGTTTTAACAATAGGATTAGCCAACTGAGTTCAAATTAACCCAAATTTTTATCAGATCCATAAAATAGTATTTAAGAATTTCTACATATTTTTCCAGATTTTTATGGTGCATAATTTTTCTAATTATCACTATCACCCCTAATTAGCCGTAATTAGTGAACCAAAGTGCAAATCACTCACCTTAGCCACAAATGAATTATAGATCTGAAAACTCCACTGATTTGGGTCGAATTCCTATGTGTACCTGCAGCACTATCTCGATTTCTATGCTAATTCGCCTTAATTTGATGTAGATTTGGCTAATATGTGATTAGGAAGTGATTATAGATGAATTTAGAAGGTGGAGGCCATTGCTAGGGTTAGAGAATTGAAAGTGGCGGCTGAGAAAATGAAATGAAATGGTTTCCTAACTCATTTCAGCCTCCCCATAACCTTAATCCCGAAATGGGTTATGGGTCCATCCACTAATTACCCTATTAAGCCCGCTTAAGCAGTTTTTCACCTTCCAAACTTTATTTCAGCCATATTTCCCAAATGGTAAGTCCGTTTGACAAATATGACCACTCTACGGAAAGGTAAACCATCATTCAAATCTAATGGAAATGATTTCAGGTCAAAATTCCTTTCCAATCAAAAGTTATAGGTGAAACAAGGTTCGCCAAGGGCAAAACAGTCATATAAAATTCGGCAAAAATCGTGAACATGGGAAATGACCCCAATAGTCGTTCCCTAAAGTTACATGACCATATGACTTCATATGAAAATGAAATAAATATTCTACGATCCTTTGATGCGTAGAATGTGGGTCGTTACACTTCCAAAGTAACGTTTCTTCTTCGTGAATGATATCGGATGGGGGATGGCATCAACCCATTCTCAGTTTCAGGTATTTAAAAAACAGCAGGTTCATAAGGTCCAACAACATTGGGAAGCACCTTGAACAAGGAGGGCCAATTTTACTTTGTCGGGATAGAAGAAGCATTTAAGAAATTTTCACGAACAGATGGTGTGCGCTGCAAAGTTGGAGACAAACCATGACCAACAACCCCTGTGGACATCAAGCCAATCACAACTAAGTCGTTCAACCCCCTCACAATATCCATATTACTAGAATCACCCAACATGTTATCTGTATAAGCATTAACCATTTCATTACTAAACCCAACACCACCATTTGTAACCAGGTACACAGACAGAATCATTGAGATCAGGCTAAGACGAAACGCCATTCGCCAGCATAGAGAAGATAAGCGATAGGATGGGAATTGGGATCGACTACAAAGAAGTAACAATATTATAAAGAAGAGAGTTGAGTGTGAGCATTTAAGTAAGTGAGTAACCAGGCGGATTAGGAAGAGGATTAGGATTTGATTCAGTCTCATCGTGGTCGGAGTCAGCGTCGGAGACAGACTAAATTCCAAGGGAACGTTCAAATCTGGTGGTGATGGAAGAGGAGAATCTTGACTTGTTTTTCCGATTCTTTTCCATGAGGTGAAGAACAAAAAAAAAGAGGAGGATGTTGGGAAGTGCTCGGTCACTGAGATGCAAAAGACATAAGGCGCTGTTTATACAAAATCGTAGCTGCCATCTTCTAAAGATGAATTAGAACAGTGAAAATAAGATATTTAAAACTTAAAATGCAAATTACTTTATTAAATTTCTAATTAAGTACTAATCGCCTAGTTAAACCTCATTAGATAACCATTGAATAAATAAAGAATTAATTAAATATGATCATTCCCTTTCTTAACCTAAATTAAGTTTTCAAACCATTTTGAAAATATGCTTAAACTGAAAATAAGATTTAATTACAAAATAGTTTTTTTCACAAATTGCACCTATAACGACTATTGCCATACGATCCATAATTTTAAAAAATCTGATCGACTTCGGAAATCATTTTTGTAATAGTTGAATACTTTTAATAAAATACTAGTTAAAGCAAAAGTGAGAGTTTTGAAACCTTTAAACAAAATAAACCTGAAAATCTTCCTTAGAATTTAAAATCTGATAAGCATCAATTTCCTTTTCTACTAACCAAATCAAATGCCAAGTCAAAAAAATAGTTCACATACACACAACGATGATTTGAAATTAAGTACAAACCATCGTAATCTTTTTTTTGGTAACGCCGATTGGTTTTTATAGTGATCTGTAACATTTATTATTATAACAAATAATATATAATTATAATAAATACAGGAGAGATGATTGTCTGTCAACTACAAACGATGGTTTTTAGAGTCGATCGACCATTATAACTAGAAACTATTCTCACGAAAAAGGTAGATACAAGGTCTACACTGCAGTAACAAAAGCCTCCACGCAGGAAGAAGCTAGTTGTAAACACCTTGAAAATTACACAACTAAGGTGCATAGGCACTCATAATAACTTGAATTACACAAAACACTATGATGACCCAAGTATCTCACTAGCAAAAACTAGATACATTTCTTTATTCCGACCAAAAAAACAGCCATTTGCATAAAATATATGACATGGTAGAAAACCTTATCACATGAAAAAATTCATAAACAATAGCACTAAACAAATCACTACCACTACACTACTCCCTTGCTTACAACAACAACACTTATCAAAGTAAGAACATAACCTCAACAGAAGTTACATGATAAATTCCAAGGTAGATGTTGTACTGACAGTAAATAAAAGGCTACATGGAGGAGTTGAGTAAGAAAAGCATGGGAACTCCAAGATGATAAACCCAGCCATTGCAAAGCAATCTCTTATAGGAATCAAATGGCACAAAAAACTCATACCACTAGCAACCCAATTACAACAAACAACAGACTAACTAATAAATCTGGTTCCCAACCATTAGATCTAATACACCAAACCCCGGAGAAACTCAAACCAGAACAACCGGGAAACACACAAACTAGTAGCTTTAGCGTGGAGTAGACAAGCCACAACAAACCTCGAAACCACACTAATCCCGAGCTGCACGAGAGAGTAAACACCCAGTCGCAAGCACCACAAGGCTTGTCGAGAAACTCAATCCCAATCCATCCTTAACAAACTGCAGAGCTGCGTGGTTAGCGTTTGAGGTAGGCTCGGGTGCACGTTAGGAGTATAGTCCAACATAGTAAGGCAATGAACGTAGGAGGAAACAAAGTGGAAGAGGATGTGCCAACCACGGAAGAAGCACAATAGTGGTTTCCTCAAGAAGTTAGGAAAAAGGAGAAGCAATGTGACGACCCGTAGGTACCCTCGCCCTTTGAACCGACTATAAACCACACACGTCCAGTCCCATAAGTAAGCACCTATGACTTATGATAAAACGAATTTCCGATCTTTGATAGTCGATACCTAACACATCCACGATGTTCGTGTACCGCAAAACCAAATCTCGCAAACTCAATTCATTGGGGGTTTATTAGAAAACATAGTGAAAAATAGCGAATATAATATTCAATATAAATTTACAACGGAAACTTTTAAATTGGAAATACATGCCATGGATAGTTATAAACACCATCCTCACATAATACAACCACGGCGTCCAAGTATAGATAGTAGAATATGCCCTGGTTTTTGCCAAATATCACCAACTTCTCTGGAATCGTCTACAAACTCCTCGAATCCTGTCTAAACCGGAAATACACTAGGATTTGACCCGAGTGTCAAATATTCGAGTCAAGCTTGGATTAACCAGCTTGAGAAATAGATAACAAGTCATACATATCTCAAACAATCATCAAAAGGGTTTCAAAACTTTGTGCATGCTTTTTAGAAAATGGAGCTACCATACGACCACGCCGTATAACACGGAACAGGTTTTCCCCCTATGAATACCAATCATAAAAACTCGAAACTAAAATTGTTTTATCTTCATATTTAGATTTATCAAATCCAATCAAATCCATTCTTTTGAAAATAATCTCTTCGAACTTAAAATCCCATTTCCTTTCAAATCATTGAAATAATATATATTTCTTTCATATCAAATCATACTTCACTTCAGGATTTAAAAACAAACCACATTTGAAAGCCTCAAATATCTACAATACAAGCATATCAACATGTATACCACCAAATCAGAAGGTTTCTCCCAATAACAAGGCAACTGGGTCCCAACCTTCATCTCATCAATAATATAAGTATGTATGTTCCTCTTATCCCAAGAGCGAACCATACCCAAACATGTGCCCACTTTTTTAGTCATGGGTTACCCGAATCATTGCTAACATAATAAATAAATTTACATCCGAAGTGGAAAATCATTTCGCATTAATGATGATAAGTATCTTCAAATCGTAGTATTGTTGCTTTCTAAATCATTAAAACATTGGGATTTAAGTCATCGAAATTATCTTCATTTATAAAACATCTTTTATGAACCATTTTTCATCTTCAAAATGTTTAACCTTTGGATAACACTAGTTATATCAAAACCTTTTTATTTCAACACGTTCCATAAACCCGTCGCAAACAACATCGCTAAAACGGCTCATTTTCATAAAATAGCTATTTATATTATATAAACTTGATATATTCAATCAAATCATATTCAAACCATTTATTATGATTTACCGTAATTTCTCCCTATTTTTAATAATTTAAAAATAGCTCATTTCAATAAAATTCAACTTCAGGTCCTAAACTGCAATAACGCTGTTTTAATTCAAATTTGATTTGAAATTATTTCAAAATATAACCATTGGATTATAAAACTTTACTTTGCATTTGAAACCTCTTTTTACTTCGAACCAAATGTTTTCATTTCAGGAAAATCCGATGGTCGGATCTTCCAATACAGCAATTTGAAGTCAAACTTCGATTTATATTAAGATCGGTTGAATTGCTTTTAAAATAGTTTATTAATTATATAATAACTTATGGAAACTATATTTCTAATATTCAATTTTAAACTCAAATATTCCTTTATTTAAATATTATAATACTATCATCAATATAGTTATGGGGAAAAACATGTCTTCTCATGGCGTCCTTTCTTCTGGTCCAACCTTTCTTCCTCCCTTGTTTCCTGCTGATCACGCCGCTTCTCCCTCTCTCCTCTCTGCCACCGCTGCTTCGATCTCCTCATCCATAGTTGTTCCTCCTCTTCATATTGATCCTATCCCTATCCCTCCCCTAACCCCGCCTCCTCCTTTACTCCTCTACCCATTCCTCCTTCTATCTCCACTTCGTCTTCAGTGAAGCTCTCTTCACTTTTCAACTCAAAACCTAGGAATGTTGGTGAGTACGTCCCAGTTCAATTTGAGGTGAATTATTCTGGTAGCTCTGTTCCTCCTCCTATGATCGTTTTGGATGAGGGAACTAAGTCATAGACTGACTGCCTTGTTGGATCTTTTCTTGCTGGTAATGAATATTATATGGCGATGAAACTACATTTAGATCATGTTTGGAAGCTAAAGGGTGACTATGAAATGTTCTTTGACAAACAAAATTATTTTTTTAGGTTTGCCAATATAGAGGACAAGATGAATGTTCTTAAGAGAGACCCTATGTTCATTCGTAGCCAAATGTTTATCATATCTAATTGGTTTCCCTCACATTCATCGGCTCAAGATGCAGTTAAAACGGTCCCAATATGGATACATTTTTATAGAATTCCCATAATGTTATGGTTGTTAATTTGTATTAACTAGGTTCCTTTTCACGTTGGGAAGGTCCTATGCTATGATGAAAATATTGAAAAGATGAAAAGATTTGAATATGCAAAGTGTTTAGTTGAGGTTAGCCCTGATAAAGTCCTCCCTGATTTCTTGGTTATAGGTGATGAGACGTGTCCGAACATTGTTGTAGATTATTCATGGAAACCTATGATTTGCACTAGTTGTAAGATCTTTGGTCATGAAACACACTGCTATGATGAGCAAAAAGTTCAGTCTGGTACTATTAATGGGGTAAAGTCTGGTGTAACAATGAACAAAGAGAGTGGAATGAGAATTGAATAAGTAAATGAAGAGGAACAACATCGGGATCTAGTTCATAATGGTTTTACTCAAGTACATAGGGAGAGAAGTAGAAACATAAAAAAATATGGAAAAGGGTACCAAGAAGACTAACAATGTTGATAGCTATGTGGAAATTATTGGCGACAAGAATGAAGGAAGTAGTAAAGACAACTGCATGATAATTGAAGAGGTCAACTTAGCAAATGACATGGATGAACTAGAGTTAACCAAAGATAATGGTGATAAAAGCAACGATGGTTTCACTAATAACCAAGCAATAACCAATACTCCATGCACTTTCAAATCTTTTCCAATGCCTGCCACTGCCAACTCATCTCCTAATTCTATCTTCACAATGTCAAAATCATCGTCTAAGTCTCGATCTCATAATCCTCCTGATAAGTTATTGTTGTCCAACCCTTTTGGAGTATTTGATCAATATGACTCGCTTCATGATGCATCCAACCTGAATGAAGACATTATAGTGTCCTCTTTGTATGATGTTTCTCTTTGTGCAGACATGCACACTCCTTCTTGTGCCATTCATACTTCCTCTAACCTTATCCTTTTCCAAATTGCATCATCTTACTCTTATTTGTCATTACCTCCCCATATATTTGGTGACATTAATGAATATGCATCATCCTCTTCACCTCTTAATCCAATTCCATCCTCTTCATCATCCCTACCAAAATTACCGAAAGCTTCCACGTCTCCAATTCCTAGGGATAGAGTTTTTAAATGAAGTAGAGGTCGTCCATAAAAATCGTATCTACTGCTATGGACCTAGACAATTCTGCTGATCTCTCCATTGAACAGTCTGTCTTATCATTGCCTTCTCAACAAACATCCAATGTTCTTTCTTCTAGTGTAAAAACCAGAGCTGCCACCTCCCGATCATATTTATGATTGACAAAATAGCTTATTGGAATATAAAACGGGCCAATCCTCTTGCAAAACAACTAGAAATTGGTCACCTTATCTCATCCTATAATATTCAAATCATGGTCATTGCTGAAACAAAGCTGAATCAATTTACTACTAATAATGTTGTTAAAACATTAGAGCTTCTTGGAATTATATCCATAATCTTTCTCAAGCTCGTTTGGCAGGCTCCTAATATTATGGAATCCTTCAATTTTCACTGTTAACCCCATTGTTGTTCATTAACAATTCATTCATGTTGAGATTCTTCATTTGATAACCAATTCCTCCTTTTTTCTAGCTTCTGTTTATGTTGTGAACTGTGCAGCATTAACACAGCCTTTTTTGGATACTCTCCACTCTATTCACCCCATGTCTCAGCCTTGGATTTGCTTTGGGGATTGGAATTGCATGAAATTCTCAACTGATAAAAGGGGAGGTTCCCTTCTTACATATAGGCAAACTCGCCCTCTCAGTAATGCAATTTTTGAATCCAATCTTATCCCCATCCCTGCCACTGGTGCTGAATTCTCTTAGAATAACGCGTCAGGAAATTCAATAAGAACATATTGCAAATTAGATAAATCTTTTATGAACATTTCTTCTGTAAACTCTTGGCCATCCCTATGCTCCTTCCTCCCCCCTCCTTCTTTGTCTGACCACTCTCCGCTGGTTCTGGACTGGGGAAAGAATTACATGAGAAAACAATCCTCTTTTTTATTTTTTAACCACTGGACAAATCATCCAAAAAATTTAACTACTATTTCTAACAGTTGGAATTTTCAGGTTCATGGTAATCCGATGTTTGTGGTGCAGGAAAAAATGAAAAGACTTAAGATTTCTTTGAAGTCTTGGTCAAAAGAACACTTTGGAGATGGTACTAGACTTTCTAAATCTATCAGAGACAAATTATTTCAAACTCAAGCAGCAGTTCTTAACTGTTGTATAGATGAAGAAATTTATGTTCATCGGCTCAAGAAAAACAACTGTCGGTTGATCTGTCTAAGGCAATAATAAAAGAAGTCATGATGGCAAAACAGAAGAGTAAAATTAAATGGAATAATATTGGTGATAGAAATACCTCGGCTTTTCACATCACATTAAAGATCAGACAATTTGCGTCGTGTATCGATTCTATTATCGATTCTGATGGCAATGATTGTGATGGTAGTGATGCTGTCCAGGGTGCTTTTCTTCATTATTATACTTCTTTACTGGGTAACTTTTCTGGTACTCCATTAAACTCGGATTCTTTTATGCATTTGAATTTCCCTGCAATTTCTGATGATTTGAAACATAAGATGATAGCAGAAATTACGGATGAAGACATTAAGAATTCTATTTTCTCCATGAAAATCACTAGCTCACCAAGTCCTGATGGATTTAATACTCATTTCTTCAAAAGTTGTTGGTCAGTAATAGGTGGGGAAGTAATTAAAGCCATTAAAAACTACTTGCATAGTAAAATGTTAGGTGGGGTAAATTCTACTCAGCTGGCTCTTATTCCTAAGGTTGAAATGCCTAACAATGTAGCTCAATTTCGTCCAATTGCTTGTTGCAACATCTTATATAAATTGATTTCTAAAGTACTTGCTAGTAGAATGAAGATGGCTCTTACAGTGATTATTTCTCCAAATCAAAGTGCATTATTACCTAAAAGTGATATTGTCGATAATATTTTACTTGCTTTAGAATTATTGAAAGGGTATAACAGAGCTTCAGTCTCTCCTAGATGTGTTTTAAAATTGGATATTCAGAAGGCTTATGATACTATAAGGTGGGATTCTATCATTTACATCCTATTCAAGATGAATTTCCTAATTCCTTTTCTATGTTGGATTTATACATGCATTTCAACGGTATGTATTTCTCTGAGTATTAATGGCTCTTGCTTTGGATTCTTTAAAGCTAATCAGGGAATAAGCCAGGGAGGTCCTATTTCTCCCTACCTATTTGTCTATGTAATGGAACTTTTCACTTTACTATCTTAAAATGCCTTCATTTCCAAGCAAATTGATTTCCATCCTTACTGTAAGAGATTAACATATCCTCTTTACTCTTTGCTGATGACCTCCTATTATTCACTAAGCCAAATTCTTAATCCTTATATGGTATTATGAATGTTCTTAATTCTTTTCAAAGTATGTCTAGCTTGTCTATGAATAAATTCAAATCAAAAAAAATGTAGAGGAGTGTCAGATGAAGTTAAATCTCTTCTATATGTTGTGACTGGTCTCTCTCCAATGTTGGATGATGAGAATTATCTCAGTGCTCCTCTTTGTTCGTCTAGACTGACTGGTGCCTAGTGTTTACCTCTTGCTGAACGTATCACGACTAGGATTTCTTCTTGGCCTACATCTAAATTTTCAATGGCGAGGAGGTCAGTAATTGTTAAATCTGTTGCATTATCTATGTCCATATATTATGTTAGGATCTTTATTCTTCCATGTAAGATTATAGATATGATAAATTCTGCGCTTAGCCACTTCCTTTAGCATGGTAATCCTTTCTCTAAAAAGCTTATCCCAGTGTCTTCCAAGAAGGTTTGCAACCCTTATTCTAGCGGTGGTATGGATGTTCTTAACCTTTTTGTGTGGAATAAAACTGCTTTGTCAACAACAATTGATAAGCTTGTAAATTATGGTTCTAATTTATGGGCTTCATGGTGTAGAATGAATTTGGTTAAGGACAAATGCTTCTGGAAGATGGATATTCCGCTGGATTGTAGTTTGGCGTGGAGAAGTGTGATGAAGCATAGGTAGAGGCTATTGCCAATGTTTCAAAGTGGTTTGAAATATAAAATCGAATTATCATTTTGGTTTGATCCTTGAACTATTGCTGGCATAATTCTTGCGGATTTGGTATATTTTAATACCAAGTATGTGTCTGGTGTTCGTGAAGGGGCAATGGTTGGTAGTATGTATGATAATGGTATTATTTCCATACCTCGGTGTAGCTCCAGCTTGATTAATAATGTTTGGGCTAACATATTGAATAACTTGGTCCCATCGTTTACTATGCATGCTTTCCAGAATTTTAAATCCCATGGTATTTCTTCTGTATATGATAAATATCCGAGTGCTATGTGGTACAAGATCTTCCCATTGTTTTATTTCAGCGGATCTCGTTGATAAACTTAACCCAAATTTGTTCTTTTGAATAATATCTTTGTGTGTCGAACCCTTTTGGGGGTCCAACAAAACTTTACACACTATGTGCCTGTATGTACCTATTTCGCATCAAACATTCTTTTCCCCCTGGTTTGTTTGTTCTTGGGTTTATAGGTTTGGGTATGCTAATTAACTGATTATCTAAACATTAACCTATCTTGGATTGTGATATGAGAAAGACCGTGGTAAAGAATGTAGTAGGAAGGAATGTGGATGTATTTTATGAAGAGATGACAAGTTAGTAAACATGTTTCTTTTCTCACTCGACATGGCTAAAGAGGAGCTACGAGATGCACCAGTTGTTCAGAATTTCACTGATATTTTTGATGAAGTGCAAGGTTTGCCTCCTTGCCATGAAGTGGAGTTTTCCGTATTGATTTGATTCCAAGAACTAGACCTATCATCGAAACTGCTCAAAGATTATCCCTAAAGGAGATGAGGGAGTCAGAGACGTATTACAAAAATTATTGATCTGGCTTAGCACCTCAGGTTAGGGATCACCAATAGCCTTTGTTACTAAAGCGGATGGCTCTTTAGATTATGTATCGACTATCTAGAGCTAAATAAATGGACAATGAAAAATAAGTACCCACTACTAAGGATAGACGACATGTTTGATCGACTTCATTGTGCTTGGATAATCTCTCAATTGGACCTTACCACTAGTTTTCACCAATTAAGGGTAGTAGAGCAAAGTGTGCCCTTAACAGCTTTGAGGACCACTTATAGTTTCTAGAGTGGTTTGTTATGTTGTTTAGGTTGACTAATTCACCTCTTTATTTTGTGTACTTAATGAATCGAGCATTTCGAGATGTTTTAAATAAATTTTTCGTTGTCTTTATTAATCACATCCTTGTTTACTTGAAGATGGAAAAAGAGAATAAACACCATCTTAGAGACGTACTATATACTTTAAGAAGTTACATGTTAAAGGATAAGCCTTCCAAGTGCCATTTTCAGAAATCCGAAGGAAGACTCCTTGGCTATGTTGTTGCAGGGTATGGTATATTAGTAAACCTAGATAAAGTTGTTGTAGTCCAAGATTAGAAGAAGCTCGAAATTGCAGTGGAAGTTAAAAGTTTCTTAGGATTGGCAGGATTTAATTGAAGATTCATCGATGATTTCTCGAAGATTGCTTCTCATATAACGAAGTTAACAAAGAAATGTTAAGTTTATATGGATGCCTAAATATGATCAAGCATTCAACGAGTTGAAAGAAAAATATGCAATATATACGAATGCATGTGTTTCTAGACTGGGAACAGTTTTGATGCAGAATGGGAAGGTTATTGCATATGCAATCAACTGTTGAAGCCACATGAGATAAATTATGCTACACATAATTTGGAGTTTTTGTTGTTGTCTTCGCACTTAAGATGAAGAAGCGTTATATTCTTGGTAAAAAGTTCGAGTTATTTTGTAGCGATCTTGGAAAATTTTGACACTCGAATTCCGACACTAATACATCCTGTATCCAAACTTAAGAACCGAAAACCCAGAAAGCTAAAAGAAAGAAATAAGAGGGTGAGGAAAGAAAGTTAGAATAGAAGAATAAGAAGAAAATCTAATACAACACAGTGTCTCACATCGCAGCGGAGCAAAATATAACATAGAAATAAATCCTTATTGAGAGCTTGTAATAAAACTTACAATCAACAGACCACATCAACACATCTAGACAGTTATAAATATATGTCCTCATGTACAACACACAGCGGAATAAATACTAGACATCATACGTCTGAATTCTTCCCGCTCATCTCTTCATAACATCTGATAACTTGATCCTGTGAAACTCAGTCTGACCCAAGCATTGCAAACGCCAGGACCAGTTTGGTGAACCAACGTGAGAAAACTCACTAAGTTTATATGTATCATCCAACTTGATTTTAAAGTCAAAATCTTTTTGAAAGAAAAGGATAATCGTAAGACCAAATCCACACATAAATATGTACAGTTTTTTACCTTACAATAACCAAAAATCTTTTGAAACCATATCCTTTTTGATATTATAATAATGTCTAAATCAAATACATAACCATCTAGTAGGACGCTTGCATCTTACGCCCTACATACATAGTATACAATTAAAAACTGCAGGATCTTATTAAAGAATGGATTTTCAACTATGACAAGGTATGGGACTACCTTCCGACAGTGTACCTCTAGAGAAAATACACCAGGATTCAACAAGAACATCTTGCAACCCTGGCTAAACATGACCGAGCCCCCACTTCGCTTGAGAGTACCGAATGTTTTGTCACCCTACGGTTGATGCCAACATAATCGTTCCCGAGAGATACAAATGCGAACGAAGAACAAATAGGAATTTCTCAAGATGGTGACAATAATATGTTTTAATGGGAGTGACCCACATAGCTATGCGACCTACCCGATTTTATACCATTTTTCGGTTGATGAGGCTTGATGTCATAAAAATCTATTTAGAACACCTGGCCACCATTCACTTTGAATGTCACATCGTCAGATCCGCTAGAAAATCACTAATTGATGTCCACAAAAATACTCTAGTTATTAAGCTAAGAGAAGTTCTCTTCTTCGCCACTAACTATGGTACCTTTGAAGAAAATCAACACATGTGATCCCTTTTGGAAATACTCCGTCAGACATTCGTCCATACAAGATGTCATGGGACTAGACAAACCGAAGGAACCCTCCTACCACAGCCTAGGTATCACCCTATGGATTAGTAGCGAGTAGTCCTTGCAATCCATAAATTTCAACCACGATTAAATCACAGTATATCTCTAGGGATCAGCCAAAGATTTTAAGTAATTCTTCCGTTTAATGAAGATAATAGTCTTCAATTGATCAATCTCGATTAGCATCTTCTATGATAACGTATTCGTTGGTCGGAATGGTTTACAGATATAAATACGATCCCTATTTTTCCGTACCAACAGTCGTATATGCCACAGTTGATAGTCGATTATTTAACTATCAAATAAACAACCATTCATCCATACAAATAGAATGAATTCACTGATTCAATACCCAGTTCCATTTAGCATCTTTAATTAACCATCCATTAATTTAAACTTCTATATCATCCAATATTTGGAATATAGCCTTTACTTCTTATTTAATATAAGAATATTCAATTATCATTTTTCTTCTACATGTTAGGGAATGCGGAATGGATCGTTAAGGCAAAGCAAACACTAGAGGGGTGTGAATAGTGTTTGTAAGAATTTAAACAAAATCTAAAACTAAAGCGAACTATGGGATGAATCAAACACCACAAACACAATCACAGACACAGATTCAAACACAAATGTAAAATAAACAGAAATATAGATGTAGAAAAGGAAAGAACACTTCAGATTTTATACTGGTTCGGATTGCTCCTACGTCCAGTCCCGCACAACGCTGGATTGCGCAGAGTTTTATTGCTATTTCCAATAGTCAAGTACAATCTCCTTGGTTTCACGGCTACAAGGTCACATCGATTCCTACTTCCCTGATTTCACGGCTACAAGGACACACCAATTCCTACTTCCCTGATTTCACGGCTGCAAAGACACACTGATTCCTACTTCCCTCATTTGACGGCTACAAGAATACACCGATTCCTATTTTACTCAAATCTAACAATTACAAACAGCCATATAACTCTTCAATAGCACTTGATTCAGAAAGACATGAGAAGAGAGTGTAGAGAGAAGAAGTTTGATCAAAACGGAATTGAATCCGGCAGAGTATAAGTGTAGAAATCATAAAAATGATTAAGAATAATGGTTTAGAGAAAGAGGATGAAGTTAGAGAAGAAGACATGATAAAAATTTTGGTTTTAACCTCTTTTTATAGAGTATGAAAGGTTGCAATAGTTCTGAATTGTTTCAAATAGTGAAAAGGCACTTCCTTTCAAAATTGGAAAAAGTGACAACTGTATGTCGACATGGTGTTTTTGGTATGTCGACATACCCTTGTGTATTTTTGATTTTCAAAGCATTTTTCAAGTGTTTTGATATGAAAATAATTCTGGAAATTCTTGAGTAAAAATCTAGTGTTGTAAATTAATATTATATGATAGAAAAACATATGAAAACATAAATTTAAACTATATAAATATATTTATAAAATTATAAGATTTTTAAACTATATAAATATAATGTATAAGAATATAAATACAAAGTATATAAATATATAAAACTTAAGTTTGAAAAACAAAGAAGAAGAATAAAATAAAAATAAAAATAAAATAGAGAGGATTGAGGATAGAATTGAAAATCAGAATTTGAAAATTAGAATGCGAATTTGAATTTGATTTTGAACCTGGAGTTCTATTTAGAGTCTTACAAAATCTAGACTCTATAACAATATTAATCTTGAACTCTTGAAATCTTGAATACTCATGAGTCTTTATATTTCTCTGAATTCTGAATCTCTAATGTCTTTGAACTGTACAGTCTTCAGTAATATTTCCTATATATAAATCCTACATATGTGTGTGTATATAATCTATACAAAAGTGTTAGTATATATTTTATAATCAATTAATATTGAAATAAGATTGTACAAGGTTGTTGTCATCAAAAACTCCATTCTCCAACAATCTCCCCCTTTTTGATGATGACAACCTTAGTTTATAAAACATCATACCTGTATATACCTGTTGATGATGATCCTTCAAATACTCCCCCTATCTATATGAATCCTTTAAACTATGTCCTATATTTTATGATTTATCCCCCATTGGCATTATCAAAAAGAAATTCTAAAACCACTCCCTCTAAATTCTATAACTATCTAAAGTAAAGTACTCTCCCTTAATTCTAAATATATATATATATATATCATAAAATACTCCCCTTAAATTTATGATATAAATATTCCTAATGATTAAATATAACTATCCTTAATTCTATAATATCCTTATATCTCCCTCTAAATCTATGATTCTAATCCTAAATGATTATAACTCCCCCTAATTATGACTATACTAGTCCAATGAACTAAATAGAAGGATAATAAAATAAGCAAGCAAATCAATTCAAACAAGCAATTCGAACAATCAATTCAAGTAATCAATTCAAGCAATCAGTTCAAGCTATCAATTCAAGAAATCAATTCAAGCAATCAATTCAAGCTATCAACTAAATTAAATAATATTTGTTAATAAACACTTCTTGAACCTTCAACTAATCCCAAAAACTCCCCCTTAATCTAATACAAGACTAAACCTAGACTATACTCTAATTCCCTTAAATCTATAATAAGACTTTAATCCAGACTTAAGAAATAACTCTGATAAGATATCCTTAAAATCATGATGTAAGTAAAGTAATTTAATCCTAACAATCAATTAATTTAAGTTTTGTTGTCGCAAAACTTCTATTTATCCTAAAACCTATAAAGATCCTATCAACTACAAATGCATAAGTATATTTCTAACATACCTATCAACCCTTAATGAAATTCAACTATGTCAAACATTTTAAACAAGTCAATCAAATCAAGCCAAACAAATCAATCAATCCAAACAGTCGATCAATTCAATCAATTCAACCAAGCAAACAACTCAATCAAGTTAATGAAGACAAAGTAAATATGTTATGTATTTTATTAATAATCTTAGATAAAAACTTTTCATACTATATACTTGTTATGTGTGGAGTTAAATTTAACATGTAATGCAGTGTGTTGGTTAAAATGCAGTATGTCATATGCAAAACTATATGAAGTAATATATTGAAAGAAATGCAACTAGTGATGTGAATGATTTTAATTTGAGATGTAAAGAAATTTATAATGATGAACGATATGAAATAAGATGTACACTGATAGTATGCAAAATGATTTGAAGATAGTATCTTATATATTCAAAGTACAAACTAACTATTATAAATTATTTGAATCAAACAAAGATAATTTAATTTCTAGACTTAGGTTAATTATATTAATGAAAGTGATTTAAAAGAATAATAAAGATAAGAGTTTAATTAAAAAAATATTCATGATAAGTAGTAGGATATTCATAATAAATATGAGTTAAATAATATTAGTAGAGTAAATATAGTAAAAGTTTAAGATCTTTTTAAAGAGAATATAATATTTTTATCATATAAAGTAAACTATCATATATTCATAAGTATATATAAAAACTAATTTAAAAAGAATTTAAAATTTAATTTACTATGAGATATACATCAATATTTTGATACAAATCCATTTTAAATTTAAAGTTTAGAAATCAAAATGTATTAAATAATCATTTATATGTTAAACTTCTAAAAGAAATATATAATTATCCTAAAATTATTTTAATGAAATCTAATAATATAAAGTAAACCATAGAATAAATTCCTATATTTAAATTATATTTAGGACATAAAAATAATATATTATACATATACTAAAATATTAAGTTAATAGATACAAGTTTCATAAATCTTAATAAAGCAAGAAATCAAAATTCGTATTTAGTTTCAAATAATATCTATGATAACGTAACCCAAAATTGTTATGAAAATATAAGTTAAACTATGTATGTTTAAACTATGTATAAAAGGTATATAAATTTTATATTTTATAACAATATAAAAAAGTTATATTAGCTTTGTATACCATATTAACATGTCTATGTAATTTTATTAACTTATATACTTTTAATATATATCTCTGAAACAAGATAAAAGAAAATAAGTAGACAGATAAAGTTAATAACTAGAATTTGAACTGGCATTTTATAATTGAAAATATGAAGGGAAGTTTGAAAGTTCAAAATTTGAATTTACTGGAACATATGTCGACATGCTCATTTATGTATGTCGACAAACATGCATAATTTTAAAGGACATATGGCTTTGTGACTCTTGGGTTTAAATTATCGATTTATATTTCAGGTTTAACTATTTCCTGAAATAATATTAATCCTAACAAACATTCAAAATTTATTATTATACTTATTATAATATTGGTATTTTGAATTTCAAAATTCAAATTTCAAGTTTGAATTTTAATTTTCAAATTCAAAACAAAGCAAACAAAACATCCATTTAACCAAAACTTAAAAATTAATTAAGGCGTACCTATTTTTGCAATCCTTTTGTTTGTTGTTCTTCCATTGTTATGAACCACACGTTCACATCATTCAGAATTTGATGATTACAATGGTCTCGTTTTTCTGATCAGGATAGTATATACATTTATTGAATTTGAACATCATATGAGAAAGGCATTGAAGATTTAGTAACCCAACCGACTTGGTGCCAAAATTTGAATTTGAATTTTGAATTTTAAATGAATGGGCACTTCAACTACTATATAAAGGCCCAAAAGTCATGTCTCTTAATAACCAGTTCTCTTCTTCTTCTTCATCTTCTTCCCACTTTTCAATTTTCAAGCAATCTTGCGAGAGGCTTACCTTCTTCATTTCTTAACGAAATTGGACGAAATCAGCGATAAATCGAAGAGAAATTCAACGACTACGATTAGTAAAAGTTTGGGGATGAATTTGGATGGTATCGGGGTGCAGCAAGTCAAAACAATAAGAGGAAAACAGAAAATCCCGTAACAATTTTTCTGTTTTGGATAGTCAACTTCGAATCACCATATCTCACTCATTTTTTTATTGGAATTTGATGATCTACCCATCAAAATGACGCAAGAACGAGAACTACAATATGGAAAAGGATTTGGCACAAAATAGTCTAACATGTGGATGCAATTTGAAGATTATTGTTGGCAGGTTTGGTTTCCTTCTCTCTTTATTAACAAAAACTTCATTTGATCATTACTTGGTCAATTCTTGATGGACTCTCATTAAACTGGCGGCATTTCGAAGCAAATGAAGAGAAGTACAGCATGAAGATAAGTTGTAGATGAAAATCGAAAGTTGTAAATTGATCTGGTACCCTTTTTTTATTTACATTATATATATCCATTTCTTCTTGATGTCTCTTCATCAAACATCGTTACTCTTCTCCTCTTTTTGATTTCTTTTCAGAATTTGAATTTTCAATAGCCACCATTTCGGAATTTGAATTACCAATATTCATATCACCCATCTTTTCAGAGTTTGAATATCCAATAGCCATATAACACATCTTTTCCTGTAAAACAACACAACTTTTCAAATAATCAAATAAGTTTTCAAATAATTCAAATGTCTTTTCAAATATTCAAATGACTTTTCAAATAATCAATGACTTTTCAAACTAAATAATCCACAATTTTAGACAATAATGACATGATGGTTTTGTAACATATATATCAAAAAATTCAAATTTCAAAATTTTCAAATTTCAAAATTTTGAATTTCAAAAATCAAATCACGATAACTTGATTTTTCAAAACAATTGAATGCAGACTCATCTAATACCGATGCAATACACAAATTTAAACTAAGATTCAAAATTTTCCATTTAAAATTTTCAAAAATCAGATTATGAAATTTTTGAAAGACCTTGCTCTGATACCAATTGTTAAGGAATGCGGAATGGATCATTAAGGCAAAACAAACACTAGAGGGAGGGTGAATAATGTTTGTAAGAATTTAAACAAAATCTAAAACTAAAGTGAACTACGGGATGAATCAAACACCACAAACACAATCACAGACGCAGATTCAAACACAAATGTTAAATAAACAGAAATAAAGATGCATAAAAGGAAAGAACACACCGGATTTTATACTGGTTCGGATTGCTCCTATGTCCACTCCTGCACAACGCTGGATTGTCCAAAGTTTTATTACTATTTCCAATAGTCAAGTACAATCTCCTTGATTTCACGGCTACAAGGACATGTGGATTCCTACTTCCTTGATTTCACGGCTACAAGGACACACCGATTCCTACTTCCCTGATTTCACGGCTACAAGGACACATCGATTCCTACTTCCCTGATTTGACGGCTACAAGGAAACAATGATTCCTATTTTACTCAATTCTAACAATTACAAACAGCCCTATAACTCTTTAATAGCACATGATTCAGAGAGAGATGAGAAGAGAGTGTAGAGAGAAGAAGTTTGATCAAAGCGGAATTGAATTCAACAGAGTATAAGTGTAGAAATCATAAAAATGATTAAGAATAATGGTGTAGAAAAAGAGCATGAAGTTAGAGAAGAAGAGATGATAAAAAAATTCGGTTTTAACCTCTTTTTATAGAGTATGAAAGGTTGCAATGGTTCTGAATCGTTTCAAATAGTGAAAAGACACTTCCTTTCAAAATTGGAAAAAGTGACAGTTGTATGTCGACATGGTGTTTTTGGTATGTCGACATACCCTTGTGTATTTTTGATTTTTAAAGCATTTTTCAAGTGTTTTGATATGAAAATAATTCTGGAAATTCTTGAGTAAAAATCTAGTGTTGTAAATTAATATTATATGATAGAAAAACATATGAAAACATAAATTTAAACTATATAAATATATTTATAAAATTATAAGATTTTTAAACTATATAAATATAATGTATAAGAATATAAATACAAAGTATATAAATATATAAAACTTAAGTTTGAAAAACAAAGAAGAAGAATAAAATAAAAATATAAACAAATAGAAAAATAAAATAGAGAGGATTGAGGATAGAATTGAAAATCAGAATTTGGAAATTAGAATGCGAATTTGAATTTGATTTTGAACCTGGAGTGCTATTTAGAGTCTTACAAAATCTAGACTCTATAACTATATTAATCTTGAACTCTTGAACTCTTGAAATCTTGAATACTTATGAGTCATGATATTTCTCTGAATTCTGAATCTCTAATGTCTTTAAACTGTACAGTCTTCAGTAATATTTCCTATATATAAATCCTGCATATGTGTGTGTGTATATATTCTTACAAAAGTGTTAGTATATATTTTATAATAAAATAATATTGAAATAAGGTTGTATAAGGTTGTTGTCATCAAAACTCCATTCTCCAACACTACAAACTTCCCACTGTAAATTGGTGAGTGAATAAATCTCTAAGTATACAACCCTGAAGGCCAAAATCAACATCAGATTGACGCCTCGAAAGTTACTTTACTCAACCAACGTACAACGGTTTCTAATTTCTTATCATTTCTCAATCTCAAACATGTTTACTTAATTTAAGTGTTAAGTAAATGATTATTTAACTCCTTTTTTTATATTAACTTAACCATCTTTTTAAAATAACATTTTACACAAGCCTTGATTCTATTTAAAATAGAACCTCTCATAAAACTTCTTATAAGTTTATCTCAAACTTAATTTAGTCTTATTATAATAAAACTTCATTTCTCACTTAGATATGTGATTTTAAATCGAATACTTATAATTCAACTCGCCTAACCATTTCAATTCAATTTGGGTTTTCATTCCATTTCATATCTTCACATTTCTAAGCTTCTGTTCCATCCACGAACCAAATAAAATTTTATAAGTTTTAATAGCTCGTCTCAATAACTGAATCGTCTACACATATTCAAATAACTTGGTTTTTACTAACTCGATTCAACTTGGATTTTTATAAATCCAATTAAATAGAATTTCCATGAGAATTTAATTTAAACATCAAGTTAATTTAAACATCAATTGAACTTAACTTATATTATCATTAATATAACTTTGCTTAAAAATATAATTCAACTATAAACAGGTCTTATAATTTCATAAATTTCCGTCAATGCCTTTTTATCACTTTTATTATTAATAAACAATAATTAATTTTGACTTTTAAAAACAACGGTTTACTTCCTTATTAACCATTTCCATTAAATTAAATTATAACAAATTAATTTAACAAAGCGATTCCCATTTAGGCCATTGACTTAATCAATTCAACGTGGTTAACTCGTTACTTAAATTCCAATCAGTCTTTCTTTTTAAATTAATTAATAAGATAGTTAATTTAAAGAACCCATTTACTTTGATTATTATAAATAATAATCAATTTCAATTAGTATTTTTTTAATTAATTAATAAGAATAATTAATTTAAATGATCCCTTTTAATTGCTTCTTAAAACAGTTAATCCCAATTATATATCGTTAGGTTGATTTCTACTCATTTGCTTATAAAGCATAAGAATTTTCTCTATAAAATCATTCTATAATTACTTAAATAATTAAATAAATATTTTTTAATTCGAAACTGCACGTTGTTTTTTATTTAACTTTTATATAGTTTTGAAAACATTTCAGAATCGACTAAAAATCGATTCCATAAATCTTTTATTTTACATCTACGATACTTAAAGAGGCAATGTCTGTTAAGTACCCAACCCGTGATATATAACCCAATTTCACATTAAATCAAACATAAAATATATATATATATATATATATATATGTTATCAATATCGGTGAGGAATCCAGTTGGATTCCTCCAACCTGTCTTGTCCTGCACCACAAATTCAGTATTCAACATGTATATAAAATTTTACTATGGGTAAGGAATCTAGTTGAAACCCTCCAACCTGTCATTCCCAGCATAAAAATAGGTTACCTTAAATAAAATCATTCATTTAATACGATAATATAATAAACATGAATAATTAACAATCAATTAACAACGATAATTTAAGAATCCACTTATTATTTTAAATACGTTTATATTTCTATAAACGTAACCAACAAGGTAAGTTACCTCAATTGGAAATAATCGTTAAAATAATCATTTCATTTCATTTATATTAAACAAATGTTTAGTTTAAATAATTCAGTCAATATATAAATATTATTCAGTAAACATCCAAACAAACATCAAATCATTCAACAATTAGAAACCATAGCACACACACAATAAACCCGACTTATATAAAATAAAAGTGGGACAACTGCGTGATTTATACTCACCTTGATTTAATTCGTTGATTAGAACAAGTTGTTTTAATAAAATTAAAAAAGAATATAATTTTACCAAAAATTTTGGTAGTTTCCAATGCTGACCAAACTGGCTTCAGATTGTTGTGTTGGTTAACGCGGTCCCAATGCTTCTTAGTTTGTTGAATTCCGATACGGTATGCCAAAGTTATATAATATATAAATATACAATTTTAATTTAAAATAGTTAAATTCCTAATTAAATAATAATTAAGCCTAATTACAAATTAATTGAACTAACCATGGCCTTACCCTTAAACCGGCCCGCTAACCCATGTTTAATCCTGTTAACCCACGTTTCAAATTCTTCAACACCTGATCCTCTCTCTGGAAAATCACGATCTCCCATTATTCAGAAAAACGCGAAGCTCTCATCACGTTTAAACCCTCGCTTCCAACACCTGCTACCACCGGACCTCGCCACCTTGACACCATCCGAACCGCCACCGAGCTCCCTTCCACCTCCGACCAGCCTTGCCTCCAACAACCCACGGTGCACCCCACAATCTCCAAAAACACATAACTGTTTAACTTTCGTTCAAACCCAAACTGCTCCACCCACACAACGCCGCACACCACCACTCCACCGCCGTCAGCTCCGCCTCGTCCCTACACCCAACTTTTCTTCATACCACCATTTCTAACTCGCAACCATTTCATCTCGAAAAATCCAAACCTTACGGCCAACCCCGCCACCATAATTCGTCAATCACCCCCAAACTCCGACCGTTGATAGATCTTAACCTCCTCTACGTTTTCTTAGATGGATTCTCGACTTAGCATTCGCTGGATTGGGAGGTAAAAATTTAATGGTGGAGGAGGGTTTGATTTTAATGAATGCGAGGAAAGGAATTTATAGAAAAAGAAAGTGTGGGGAGCATGTATGCTTGCGTGTGAAGGATTGTTGGGGATCACGGTGAGAAAATGTGGCTGCCAAGAAAAGGATTTATATTATTTATTTTCCCTTTTATTTTTATTTTTATTATTACTATAATAGTTTCATTAATACCATGTGGCATTAACGTTTAATATCCGCACCGCCACACACGAATTCCAAACGCGATGAAAATGGACATATTGCTACGTCTTGACGTTAAGTCCCAATGGAATTTGTTTGGTCAAATTTTGACTCTGTTTGGAAAAATAGCTTTATTTTTATTTCAGTTTATTTATTGGTTCACGTTTATATATCGCACGCTCACAAAGCATCTCCAGTCTGAAAACTTACAATAATTAGCTGCTACGGTTTTATAAAATTTGTCTTGTCTAAAACGGAGGTCATTTAAAAAATGGCTATTCTTAAGGCCTATATAATATCGATATAATATTAATTTAATTCCAAGAATAATTCAAATTCAACAATAATAAATTATTATTGTTGTATATATATCCAAATAAAATAATTTATCACTTTAATCCAATTAATGTGGAATTATAACTCAACATTACCATTTTTGAGTTAAACGATATTCAAAACATATAAAAATTCCTTTTTAATTTAGTAAATAAACGTTATCATTTATAAACGAATCCATAGCGACTATTTGAAAATTTGATTTGGCCATAACTTACAATCCATAAGATAAAATCTTAATTTTTCTCTTTTATTAGAAAATTATAATCAAATAGATTCTAACATTTCTAGTTTTACAGATTTCGGACTTAAAACGGATTATGTACATTCAATTGAAGTTCAAAACTCAATATTACGAACCACCATGACGTTATGAGTTCGTTTTAAATTAAATATAAATTAATAGGTTAAATTGTCATTTAATAAATGAATTCGATATTAAAAATCCATTAATAATTTAATATAATATTAAAAACAAGTTTAAATATTCAAATTCAAATGATCGAAAAATCCGGGCCGTTACATTCTTCCCCTTCAATAGAATTTCGTCAACGAAATTACAAGGTTAAGAAGAATGCTCCAAACCCAATTATTTTAAAAATAATTAATTTCAAACCGTATATATATAAATTTTGGGTTTTAAAAGTTATCGTGAAAAATATTCCGAGTCTTTAAATATTTTGAAAAAAAATTCAACATCGCCTTTGCACCGCTCGATCAGAACAACTACAAATGCCACTTCGGGCCTCACATCGATCAAAAGGAACAAAAGCCAAGCGGTTACTGAACTCAGGGGTAAAAATCAAACACTCAATCAAAAATATTACGATTTACCTATTTGTTTGGCAAACAATACTCTAGTCACAAAGCAAAGTGACTAAAGGTTCTTCCTTCTTCTAACCTGCATTTAACTTAATATACAACGCAAATAACAAATATAGGGTTTAATTATTTAGCTTCATTTCATAAGTGATTATATCCTCAAATTTATTATATTGAAATTTATCCCTTAAATTTTCAATTCATTTAACTGTTGATGAATCCAATTAATCTATTACCTAACAAACAAACAATATAACCCAATCATCCCATATTTAACTTAGCTTTAAGTTATATTTTGGTTCATTTAATCATGGTTATATTAAACCATTTACGATCCCATTTAAATTCCATTCAAATCAATCAACAAACCAATACCAATAATTTGATAAAATTATTTCTTTTCTATATAAAAATATAACTTGAGCAAAATTATTACATTTGCCCACTTTACAAAACAATATTGCGTCAGTTGGCAGTTCAACTTGAACCAATCAAACAACACAATAAAAACATTTGTATACAAATACGCTTTCTCGTATGTATACTCAAACTTAATCTAGGGTATTATTAACCACAACTCTATCGATTTTTACTGCAGAGCCAAGGATATTACTACATTATTGCTCTAATACCAACTGTAGCGACCCGGGAAAATTCTGACGCTAATACATCCTGTGTCCAAACTCAAGTACCGAAAACCTATAAAGCTAAAAGAAAGAAATAAGAGGGTGAGGAAAGAAAGATAGTTAGAATAGAAGAATAAGAAGAAGAACTAACACAGCATATAGTCTTACGTCGTAGCGGAACAAAATATAATATAGAAATAAATCTTTATTGAGAGCTTGTAATAAAACTTACAATCATCAAAGTACATCAACACATCTGGATTGTTATAAATATCTGTCCTCATATACAACACACAACGAAATAAATACTAGATACAATATGTCTGAATTCTTCTAGTTTGTCTCTTTACAGCATTCAGTAACTTGAACCTGTAAAACTCGATCTGACCCGAACATTGCAAACGCCAGGATCAGTTTGGTGAACCAGCTATGCAACCTACCCTTTTAATGGAAGTGACCCATATAGCCATTCGACCTACCCGATTTTATACCATTTTCTGGTGGATGAGGCTTGAGGTCATAAAAATCTTTTTAGAACACCTGGCCACCATTCATTTTGAATGTCACATTGTCGGATCCGCCATAAAATCACTAATTGACGTCCACAAAAATACTCTAGTTGTTAAGCTAAGAGAAGTGCCCTTCTCCGCCACCAACTATGGTACGTTTGAAGAAATCAACGTATGCGGTCCCTTTGGAAATACTCTGTCATACATTCGTCCATGTAAGTTATCCTGGGACTGGAAAAACCTAAGGCACCCTCCTACCACATCCTAAGTATCACCCTATGGATTAGTAGCGAGTAGTCCTTCCAATCCGTGATTTCAACCATAACAGAATCATAATATATCTATAGGGACCTGCCAAAGATTTTAAGTAATTCTTTCATTTTATGAAGATCACGGTCTTCAATTGCTCCATCTAGATCAACATCTTCTATGATAACGTATTCGTTGGTTGGAATGGTTTTCGTATATAAATTCGATCTCGGTCTTTCCGTACCAACAATCGTATAGGCAGAGTTGATATTTGGTTATTTAACTATCAAATAAACAACCATTCATCCATAAAAATAAAATGAATTCATCGATTCAATACCCAGTATCATTTAGCCTCTTTAATTAACCATCTGTTAATTTAAACTGCTGTATCGTCCAATATTTGGAATATAGCCTTCATTTCTTATTTAATATAAGAATATTCAATTATCATTTCACTTCCAAACTTCTCATTGTAAATTGGTGAGTAAATAAATCTCTAAGTATACAACCTCGAAGGCCGAAACCAACATCAAATTGACACCTCGAAAGTTACTCAACTTAGCCAACGTACAACAGACTCTAATTTCTTATCATTTCTCAGTCTCAAACACATTTACTTAATTTAAGTGTTAAGTAAATGATTATTTTCCTCTCTTTTTTATATTAACTTAACCATCTTTTAAAAACAACATTTTACACAAGCCTTGATTCTATTTAAAATAGAATCTCTCATAAAACTTCTTATAAGTTTAGCTCAAACTTATTTCAATTTTATTATGATAAAACTTCATTTCTCACTTAAATATGTGATTTTAAATCGAATACTTATAAATTAACTCGCCTAACCATTTCAATTCAATTTGGGTTTTCATTCCATTTCATATCTTCACATTTCTAAGCTTCTGTTCCATTCATAAACCAAATAAAAGTGTATAACTTTTAATAGCTCGTCTCAATAACTGAATCGTTTACACATATTCAAATAACTTCGTTTTTACTAAATCCGTTCAACTTGGATTTTTTATTAATCCAATTAAATAGAATTTCCATAAGAATTTAATTTGAACATCAACTTAACTTAACTTGTATTATCATCAATATAAATTCGGTTAAAAATATCGTTCAACTATAAACAGGTCATATAGTTTCATATATCTATGTTAGTATCTTTTTATTACTTTGATTATTAATAAATAATAATCAATTTCAACGTTAAAAAACAACGGCTTACTTCTTTACTAACCATTTCCATTAAATTAAATTAAATTATAACAAATTAATTTAACAAAGTGATTCCCATTTAGGCAATTGACTTAGTCAATTCAAGATGGTTAACTCGTTACTTAAGTTCCAATCAGTCTTTCTTTTAAATTAATTAATAAGACAATTACTTTAAATAATCACATTTACTTTGAATATTATAAGTAATAATCAATTTCAATTACTTTTTCTTTAAATTAATTAATAAGAATAATTAATTTAAATGATCCCTTTTAATTGTTGCTTAAAATAATTAATCCCAGTTTTCAATTGTTAGGTTAATTTCTACTCATTTGCTTATAAAACATAAGAATTTTCTCTATAAAATCAATCTATAATTACTTAAATAATTAAATAAATATCTGTTTAATTTGAAACTGCATGTTGTTGTTGTTGTTGTTTTGGCAAGGTTGTCCGGTTTTTTAAGTGATCTGTAACACTTTATTAAAAATTAAAGAAAAGGATACAATTCACTCAGATGATATACCAAGTGTATATCAACTACAAAATACATACTCTTTCACATTAGAATTCCACAATTCTTTGACACATTACATCCTGTTAATTTGTTACATATACATTTCTTATCCATGGTGCTAGAAGAGAAGCACAGGAGAGAAAATGGTTCATTTAACCATTATCAAAGGGGGCGTTCACCTTCGCTCTAGTCATGCTATGCGTTTGAGGCGATTTTCCCGCGTTGGTTCCTTCTACACAAGAAGACAAGCCTAATGAGTTAAGGAGTATTATGTCCAGAGGGCTTGCTTTGTAGCCAGCAGGCGGAGGGATGTTTGCATATGGATTTAAATTTTTCTTCTTCTCTGAGTCATTCGCTGCTTTCCTACTTTGTAGTGCTGAGTAGTTCTTGGCCATCAGTTGCACTAGTTTTTTCTTCTCATTACACATATATGGGTCAAGCTCACCGCCTTCAATTTCAACAAGAGATTCTCGATGGTTTCAAGTATAGTCTTGTCTACGTTCATCTTCATTCTCTTCTTTTTTTTGGTTGCCTCCTCTTGCTGCCATTAGAGCCTGTTGAAATGTTGAAGTTATTTAGCAGAAAGCTATCAAGCTTTCCACCTGTTTCATTTTCAGCGATGGCAGATAGTCCGAGTTCATTCACTTCTTTTTCCAGTTGCTCCTGCATGTGATTTAGACGTGAATTATCTTTCTGGGTCATGTTGTGTGGAGTAATTCCATTTAGGAATCCAGATTTAAAGCCGTATGCATTTTCCACTTGAATATCATTAGCAACTTCTGGGAGGTGCACATCATAACCGCCATTATTCAATGTTTGCTCAAACTCAAAAATATCCTTTAATATAGTTTGCATTGCATCACCTGTGCCGGTAACTTCAAGATCACCTCTAAAAGCCACTGTGACGCAAGTAGGTTTGCCTACTTCACGTATTGGTGCTTCTGCATGTACAATAGCAGTTTTATCAAAATGTTGAACACTCTATTTGCCTATGACATTGTTGAATTTGTCTTTGTTCATGTTCAAGTCATTTAGTTCATTTCTGTCTATGTGGCTTTCTTCTGTAGCATCAACTTCTTCACCTTTGTAGTGACCCGAAAATCCGGTCCAATTTGAGCTGACTAAATAACACAAGTCCAACCCCAAATTGCATTGGAAATTCAAGAAAACTAATAGAAAGAAGATAGAGGGTGAGAATAGATAAGGTAGAACTATTAGAATAGAAGAAGAAGGAGATCATCATCATCAGAGTAACACGAATCTCACAGCGGAATGAATAAAATATAACATACTTTTGAAATACAAACAGTATATGTATACAATAATATTGCAGAGTACAACACTTACAACACAGCGGAAATAACTATAGCTATATGATCCTGAAGCCTCCTGCTCCAAGCTCTTCCAGTATATCTGTAAATCCCGACTACTTGACTGCCCGTACAAATTTAGGCACCCAAGAGTTTAGGGAAACAAAACAAATAAACTCCGGGTCTGTCATGGACTGGTGTGAGTAAACTCAAATCATTTTAACAGGTATATGATATCTCATAAGACCACGCCGTGAATACGGAACGGGTTTTTCCCTTATGAGAATCCAACATCTTTGAAAAGCAGTATCACTGATATTATAATAATGTCTAAATACAATTAGATATCAATCTAGCAGGAAAGCTTTCATCTCACGTTCTACATATATAGTATACAATCAAAACCGCGGGTGCGTATTGGATGATTGGATTTCCAACTATGACAAGGTATGGAACCACCTTCCGATCAGTGTACTCTAGGAACGATACACTGGAGTTCAACAAGAACATCTTGTAACTCAGCCACACATGACCGACCACTCATTTCGCTTGAGTGTATCGAATGTACATCACCAACGGTTGGGATCAGCAACCGTTTCCCGTATATATATGGGACAACATTGATAGATTAAAAGAAGCAAATGAATATTCTCTAGATAGGTGATTATACACCCTACTTCGGTGCGACCGACTTAGCCATGCTGCCTGCCCGATTTCTGTCATTTACCGGTTGATGAGGCTAGAAGCTACGCTTACTTTCCATTCATTTATAACACGATCACTTTGAATGCCACATTATCAGATCCGTAAATCATTAGTTGGTTTATACAAATACCCTGGATGTTATGCTAAGGGATAAATCCGTTGCAACCATATATATATTTATACAGACCAACCCATTCGATCATTGGAAAAGCTTTGTCAGACATTCGTCCATTTACGTTCGTTCTGGGACTGAACGAAACCGAAGGCACTATTCAGTACATCCATCTTAGTCCATTGTTATCTAAGATTTATACAACAGCCCTTGCACTTTACTCCGTCTTCAATATATTCAGCATATATGATTTGCAACGATTATGCCAATACAGAATGGTTCTTTGGATAATAATCCAACCGGTCTCTCCATATTAACAACGTTAAAATGGTCAAAACATTGATAGTCTGTGATTTAACTATCAAAGAAAAACTCGTGTGCAAACAACGATATTATTTCCAGATGGAAATTATATCAACCAATCATCATTTAACATTTATCTCTTTAGTTCATTAATTTACTTATCTCCTGTTTCCCTATATTCTAAATTTCTTATTTTCTAATTTTAGAAAATATACTTTATTAACAATGGAAAACATTTCCATTTCCTTGTTTTCTATATTAGAAAACATTTCTGATTTCTTATTTGGAAAACCTTCCCAAACTTCCTTTATTGGATTTAAACTGATGTTTAAATAAAACATCGCTATGCCAACTCAAACCATTTACTGAATTCACTTAACCATCATTTACTATCAAACCTTACCATTTCTTAGTTAAGAAGGAAGTCAATCAAGTTGGGGTATAATTACCTCTCAGACCTTAACTGAACAACGTTATAACTTCGAAATAGTAACAGTTTATCTTTTAAACCTTTAACAACTTCTTTACGTAACTCTCGGATTCAATTTACGAATCCACTTCTTTATTGAAAACATTGATTATAACGATAACATTATAATCCCTACTTCCGTAATATCTAACTTCAATTATAACCTTTATTCTTAAATTCGAATAATTAAACCTAACCCTAATTTATTGGTGTATAATTTTGATTTAAAAACTGGAAAGTAAATATTACTTTCCCGAATTCGATATAATTGAATTCGACTTGTAATTCTCTTCCGAGTAAATCTCTATTTGATTAGCTCTTCTTCGAATAGCCTATATTCGATTATCTCTCTTCGAATAACTTATATTCGAAATCTCTCTCTTTCGAATAAACTATATTCTATCTCTTTCTTTCGAATACGATATATTCGATAATCTCCTTTCGATTAAACTAAAATCGATAACTCCCTTCGATTAAACTAAAATCGAGAACTCCTTTCCTTTAACTCTATTCGAATAAACTATATTCGACTAACTCTATTTAACTCCGTTTAACTCTATTCGAATAACTAATATTTGATAACTCTATTTAACTCCGTTTAACTCTATTCGAATAACTAATATTTGATAACTCTATTTAACTCCGTTCGAATAACTAATATTCGATAACTCTATTTAACTCCGTTCAACTCTATTCGAATAACTAATGTTCGACTAACTCCTTGGATTAACTCATCTTGACTAACTTAACTTAATTAACTCAACTCGATAACTTAACTCGATTATCTTAACTCCATTATCTTAACTCCATTATCTTAACTCGATTATCTTAACTCCTATCGAATAGCTAATATTCGATTAACTCCATTCGCTTGACTCTAGATCGCAGCGATCACAATGGTTACGCCTGATTCCCTCAGGAAACATCCGACCGCCTTAGGCTATCTGCAGCCCTGCGAATTACGCTAGCAGTCGTGCTAAATGGCATATTATTTGGATTAACTCTAACTGATTAACTCTATTGGTTTAACTCTAACTGATTTATTCTAATTGGTTAACTCTAACTGATTACTCTAATTGGTTAACTCTAACTGATTAACTCTAACTAGTTAACTCAAATCGATTAACTCTATTTGACTAACTCGACTCGACTAACCCCTTTCGAATAACATATTCGATTAACTAACTTCGAATACCATATTTGATTTACTAACTTCAAATATCATATTCGATTAACTAACATCGAATACCATATTCGATTAACTAACATCGAATACCATATTCGATTAACTAACTTCGAATACCATATTCGATTAAATCCTTCGAATACCATATTCGATTTACTAACATCGAATACCATATTCGATTAACTAATCTTCGACTAACTAATAGTCGATTAACTCTTATTTGCTTAACTAACATTCGACTAACTAATAGTCGATTAACTTACTTCGACTAATTCGATTAACTTTTATTTGATTATCTTTAATCGATTAACTTTATTTGATTATCTCTAATTGAATAACTAATATTCAATTAACTCTTTTCAAATAACTAAATTCGATTTGCTCCTTCGAATACTAAATTCGATTTAACTCTATTCGATTATCTTTTATATCTCGTCAATTTCCTTTTTATAACGTTTATTTTCCGTTACAACTATCCCCTTTTTATAACTTCTAATTACCGTTACAAATATTTCCTATTTATAACTTCTATTTACCGTTACAAATATTTCCTATTTATAACTTCTATTTACCGTTACAGATATTTCCTATTTATACCGTTTTATTTATCTTCTAAATAAATATTCCTTTATTCTATTTATTTTCTAAATAAATATTCTCCTTTTCAATACTATTTATTTTCTAAATAAATATCCCTTTTTTATAAAACTCTATTTGTTTTATCAACATTTTTCCCTTTTATAAAACTCTATTCGTTTTATAAATACTTCCCTTTTATAAAACCGTGTTCGTTTTATAAAAAAAATCCTTTTATAAAATCCTGTGATTTTATAAAATTCCTTTATTCTATATACATTGAAATATTCCATTTCACAACTCAGGGTTTCTTATGATATGTAAAATATCGAATAACTATGATTAATATCATTCTAACACACATAATCCAGAACATATTATATAACACATCATATAACACAATATATGAAAACAGTAAGATAATTGTTGAGGAATCCAGTCGGATTCCTCCAACCTGTCTCCCTGCATCCACAGATGTTACACAGTATAATATATATCATATTTCATTTTGAAATGAAATATCCTGCTGTATAGAACCATATTTGATTAACAGTACATAGATTAACTACAACTACGTTTTCAATCAAATCTATTTAACAGTCCAGTTTAACAATCAATATACAGCAGTCAATAAATAAAGTACAATTTATATTAAAATATAAATTGAGGAGAGTTAGTGAGTTTTACTCACTTTGGCAGTACATCGTTAAAGAACGATAAACTGTTATTTGATTTGAATCAAACAATTTATTTCTCCATAAATTCATATGAGCTTTGATCAGCTTCCCGTCAGTTCCATGTTATAGTCATCGTCCATACGATCTGGTCGGATCTGATTTCGCTTGATTTCGTTTCCGTGTGCATTAGTTGTGATAAATACAAGTTAACATACATTTTAATAAAATAAACAAAACATAGATATCTATTTGAAAAAGGCCTTACCCTTTTTGAACCCAGCCCATCCCACAACTTAAAGCCCACGAGACATTTTTCCTACCTCTCTTGTTAAACGATCCGCCCTTCTTCTACACAGAAACCAGAAACTCCACGATGCCTTCATATTCTATCTTCTTCATTATATTCCAACAAATAAGTCACCACAGATCCTTAAATCCACCTTTTATTTGCCTACTAACCAACGTATTCCCCCCTTCAAACTGAAATGCCGTGAGTTTGTCTCCCAGCCCCAGTAACACTTCCATCGCCATCCTTCCCCGACATCTACTGCACTTAAACCATTTCCATCAACAACCTTGACCCGTGTTTAACTCCCTCCATCATCTCCATATAGGTCCTAATACACAGCCCCCCATTCATGTACATGTTGTTATAAAGTAGTCCTTCACGAACTAACACTTCACAGAATGGAAATCTTCCCTGTTCTCTTCCTTGTGCAAATCTCGTAACCCCATCTTACTTCACCAGAAACCCACCGCTTCCGACCCCAACACTTCCAAATTTCAAAACGAAATACAAACTTAAGCCTAACTTTAACTTCAAACAACAGTAAAACCCCAAAAGGAGAATACTTTAATGTCTTAACTCCACCTTGTTTCCTACTGAATCTTGCACCCCTGTTAAGCTCGCAAGCTTCTTCGTTGATAACCACATCGGATAAACTCCCCCGCAACAGTAAAAACCGCGACCGTCATTGGGTTCGAACCCCATTAAATCGTCCTCCATCAGAGCGCCTCGATGCCAGAAGTGTCTCACTACCTTCCATTCAACCCTGAACCTCCCTCGTCGGCCTCCGCTTGCAGCCCTAGCTCGCGCTGTTGAAACCGGAGCCCAAAAGGTATTCATCGCACCTAAGGAAATGGGTATAGAGTTGAACGAAATCCCCTGAGGAGTTCAAATATATGTAGAGAATGATTTATGACATTTTATTTTCATTTGTTTGGATTTTGTTTTCTCGCGTTTTGAAGAACAGGAGAAAGAAGTGGCGGCCGTTCCCTTTGCTGAAGAATGAGGGAATGAAATAGGTTTTAGTGTTTAAGGGGTATGTATTTATATGATCTCGTTTTGATTCATTTTATCCTTTTTCTGTAAATGATTTTTGTGGGAGGAAGAATGTACGCGTTGACCCCTTAACAACCAAGATAAGGAGAGGACGTGTGAGAGGAAACAACCAAAGAACGTGTGTATGTTTTTGTTTAAGTGTTCCACAACAAATTTTAGCGTACTCTGCTACACGAAATACCGCTCACTTACGAACTGCTATCGACGGAAATAAAAACACCATCGTGACGAGCGAGGTGTCCCGACTCCAAAAATATAATAATACCGGTAGATTAACTCATATTTTGAAATCTCAAAATGTTGATTACAGGGTGCCAAATACTCCAAATAAAAGTTGCTTATTTAATTAATTAAAATTTTCTATAAAATTCTAAAAATTAAATTATCACTATTTCCCAAAAGAACCTTGTCTAAATTCAAACCCGATCTCTAGTTATATCGAATAAACCGTTACGGTCGATAAACAATTCTATAGCGACTATTTTAAAATTTGATTTGGACATATCTCAAAATCTACACGATGAAATCCTGATTTTTCTCTTCCACTAGAAAGATATACTCCACCAGCTCCGTGCGTTTCTTGTTCCATAGAAATCCGATTTAAAACGAATCTTGTACACTCAGTTGAAGTTCGAATCGTCAAATTACGAACTGCAGCGCCATTTCGAGCTCGGTTTTAATTATAATATAATTATACGTTCTAACATCGACGATTAAATAATATATTCGTTATTTAAATAATTAAATAAGTTAATTATTCCACCGTCAAATATCCGGGTCATTACATTCTTCCCCACTTAAAATAATTTCGTCCTCGAAATTGCTAAGGTAGAGGACGACCCTATCTATTGGGTAAATATTTATCGGTTTACCCCTTAACTTCAGTTTCAACTGAACCAATTAATACTGACTAAAATATTAATTCCTTCCGACTAACCTAAATTTTCAAAAATTTTGAAAATTTTCTAATGCCTAAATTTTTCGGAAAATTTCGCCATAACCTCCTTTGTACAGCCCTATCGGTAAAACTCCAACTCGCCTCTCTAGGCCTTCTCCATCCCAAAAGAAAATCAAACAGCCAAGCGGCTTGCCAATTCGGCTCATAAATTCCAACTCATATGAAATATAAACTTGTACCTTTTTGCTGACCATATCATTATACCATTCCCATTGGTTATCAACTTAACATATACCAATGTCATTCCAATCCATCTCCTGTTAGTTTTTTATCCTCAAACTCAAGCACTTGCTTATACTCAAGTCAAATTCCATTTCAAACTTAAGTACAATTCTTGATTCCAAATCCTTATAAAATCAATCAACTTACTCGATATCATCCCAATATAATTCCATATTATATTTAACCTTGTCCAAGTTTAATTCAAATTTATTTATTCACTTTCAATATTTTAATCTATTTAACTTCATAAGTTAAATCTTAATTCCAGAATTTATAGTCCTGGGTTTATTTCAAATCAATTTGAAACCATAATACCAATTCAAAACCTTTGAATTTCTAAACACTTGTTTTCCTTAAACAATTCAAAAACACAATCTTTGGTAGTAATCCGTCACTTAGAACTCGAAAATGAACACTGATGATGTGGCCACACTCATCAGGGTTATTTTCCAGTTATAAAAGTGAGTTCAATACTATATCATTTTCAAAACCATTCTTAAACATTTCCCATTTTGAAACCATTTCAAAATATTCTTCCAATGTTTGTAAACACATTTAAAATCTCCTAGGATTTTAAAATTCTCATATATTATACTTATATGAATTCTACTTGGTCATTTATAACCATTTCACTTCTTATAACCTCATTTGATTATAATAACAACCAACACAACCAATTATACTATGTCAATGTCAAAACATATCATGTTGGTTCATCGTATTCGAGTGTTTAGAAACCCTTATCGATATTGTGGTGCCCCACTATCGACCAGAATTCATAAGCCACTCAACCAATAAAGCTCCACAATATAAAACAAATTTTTATATCAATTAACAAATACGTTCACTCGTATATATACACTCAACTCAATCTAGGGTATTACTAACCCTATCTCTATTGAGTCACGCCACAGAGCCAAGGTAATTCACTTAACTTAAGCTCTGATACCAACTGTAGTGACCCGAAAATCCAGTCCAATTTGAGCTGACTAAATAACACAAGTCCAACCCCAAATTGCACTGGAAATTCAAGAAAACTAATAGAAAGAAGATAGAGGGTGAGAATAGATAAGGTAGAACTATTAGAATAGAAGAAGAAGGAGATCATCATCATCAGAGTAACACGAATCTCACAGCGGAACGAATAAAATATAACATACTTTTGAAATACAAACAGTATATGTATACAATAATATTGCAGAGTACAACACTTACAACACAGTGGAAATAACTATAGCTATATGATCCTGAAGCCTCCTGCTCCAAGCTCTTCCAGTATATCTGTAAATCCCGACTACTTGACTGCCCGTACAAATTTAGGCACACAAGAGTTTAGGGAAACAAAACAAATAAACTCCGGGTCAATCATGGACTGGTGTGAGTAAACTCAAATCATTTAAACAGGTATATGATATCTCATAAGACTACGCCGTGAATACGGAACGGGTTTTTCCCTTATGAGAATCCAACATCTTTGAAAAGCAGTATCACTGATATTATAATAATGTCTAAATACAATTAGATATCAATCTAGCAGGAACGCTTTCATCTCACGTTCTACATATATAGTATAAAATCAAAACCGCGGGTGCGTGTTGGATGATTGGATTTCCAACTATGACAAGGTATGGAACCACCTTCCGATCAGTGTACTCTAGGAACGATACACTGGAGTTCAACAAGAACATCTTGTAACTCAGCCACACATGACCGACCACTCATTTCGCTTGAGTGTATCGAATGTACATCACCAACGGTTGGGATCAGCAACCGTTTCCCGTATATATATGGGACAGCATTGATAGATTAAAAGAAGCAAATGAATATTCTCTAAATAGGTGATTATACACCCTACTTCGGTGCGACCGACTTAGCCATGCTGCCTGCCCGATTTCTGTCATTTACCGGTTGATGAGGCTAGAAGCTACGCTTACTTTCCATTCATTTATAACACGATCACTTTGAATGCCACATTATCAGATCCGTAAATCATTAGTTGGTTTATACAAATACCCTGGATGTTATGCTAAGGGATAAATCTGTTGCAACCATATATATATTTATATAGACCAACCCATTCGATCATTGGAAATACTTTGTCAGACATTCGTCCATTTACGTTCGTTCTGGGACTGAACGAAACCGAAGGCACTATTCAGTACATCCATCTTAGTCCATTGTTATCTAAGATTTATACAACAGCCCTTGCACTTTACTCCGTCTTCAATATATTCAGCATATATGATTCGCAACGCTTATGCCAATACAGAGTGGTTCTTTGGATAATAATCCAACCGGTCTCTCCATATTAACAACGTTAAAATGGTCAAAACATTGATAGTCTGTGATTTAACTATCAAAGAAAAACTCGTGTGCAAACAACGATATTATTTCCAGATGGAAATTATATCAACCAATCATCATTTAACATTTATCTCTTTAGTTCATTAATTTACTTATCTCCTGTTTCCCTATATTCTAAATTTCTTATTTTCTAGTTTTAGAAAATATACTTTATTAACAATGGAAAACATTTCCATTTCCTTGTTTTCTATATTAGAAAACATTTCTGATTTCTTATTTGGAAAACCTTTCCAAAGTTCCTTTATTGGATTTAAACTGATGTTTAAATAAAACATCGCTATGCCAACTCAAACCATTTACTGAATTCACTTAACCATCATTTACTATCAAACCTTACCATTTCTTAGTTAAGAAGGAAGTCAATCAAGTAGGGGTATAATTACCTCTCAGACCTTAACTGAACAACGTTATAACTTCGAAATAGTAACAGTTTATCTTTTAAACCTTTAACAACTTCTTTACGTAACTCTCGGATTCAATTTACGAATCCACTTCTTTATTGAAAACATTGATTATAACGATAACGTTATAATCCCTACTTCCGTAATATCTAACTTCAATTATAACCTTTATTCTTAAATTCGAATAATTAAACCTAACCCTAATTTATTAGTGTATAATTTTGATTTAAAAACTGGAAAGTAAATATTACTTTCCCGAATTCGATATAATTGAATTCGACTTGTAATTCTCTTCCGAGTAAATCTCTATTTGATTAGCTCTTCTTCGAATAACCTATATTCGGTTATCTCTCTTCGAATAACTTATATTCAAAATCTCTCTCTTTCGAATAAACTATATTCGATCTCTTTCTTTCGAATACGATATATTCGATAATCTCCTTTCGATTAAACTAAAACCGATAACTCCCTTCAATTAAACTAAAATCGAGAACTCCTTTCCTTTAACTCTATTCGAATAAACTATATTCGACTAACTCTATTTAACTCCGTTTAACTCTATTCGAATAACTAATATTCGATAACTCTATTTAACTCCGTTCGAATAACTAATATTCGATAACTCTATTTAACTCCGTTCAACTCTATTCGAATAACTAATGTTCGACTAACTCCTTGGATTAACTCATCTTGACTAACTTAACTTAATTAACTCAACTCGATAACTTAACTCGATTATCTTAACTCCATTATCTTAACTCCATTATCTTAACTCGATTATCTTAACTCCTATCGAATAACTAATATTCGATTAACTCCATTCGCTTGACTCTAGATCGCAGCGATCACAATGGTTACGCCTGATTCCCTCAGGAAACATCCGACCGCCTTAGGCTATCTGCAGCCCTGCGAATTACGCTAGCAGTCGTGCTAAATGGCATATTATTTGGATTAACTCTAACTGATTAACTCTATTGGTTTAACTCTAACTGATTTATTCTAATTGGTTAACTCTAACTGATTACTCTAATTGGTTAACTCTAACTGATTAACTCTAACTAGTTAACTCAAATCGATTAACTCTATTTGACTAACTTGACTCGACTAACCCCTTTCGAATAACATATTCGATTAACTAACTTCGAATACCATATTTGATTTACTAACTTCAAATACCATATTCGATTAACTAACATCGAATACCATATTCGATTAACTAACATCGAATACCATATTCGATTAACTAACTTCGAATACCATATTCGATTAACTCCTTCGAATACCATATTCAATTTACTAACATCGAATACCATATTCGATTAACTAATCTTTGACTAACTAATAGTCGATTAACTCTTATTTGCTTAACTAACATTCGACTAACTAATAGTCGATTAACTTACTTCGACTAATTCGATTAACTTTTATTTGATTATCTTTAATCGATTAACTTTGTTTGATTATCTCTAATTGAATAACTAATATTCAATTAACTCTTTTCAAATAACTAAATTCGATTAGCTCCTTCGAATACTAAATTCGATTTAACTCTATTCGATTATCTTTTATATCTCGTCAATTTCCTTTTTATAACGTTTATTTTCCGTTACAACTATCCCCTTTTTTATAACTTCTAATTACCGTTACAAATATTTCCTATTTATAACTTCTATTTACCGTTACAAATATTTCCTATTTATAACTTCTATTTACCGTTACAAATATTTCCTATTTATACCGTTTTATTTATCTTCTAAATAAATATTCCTTTATTCTATTTATTTTCTAAATAAATATTCTCCTTTTCAATTCTATTTATTTTCTAAATAAATATCCCTTTTTTTATAAAACTCTATTTGTTTTATCAACATTTTTCCCTTTTATAAAACTCTATTCGTTTTATAAATACTTCCCTTTTATAAAACCGTGTTCGTTTTATAAAAAAAATTCCTTTTATAAAATCCTGTGATTTTATAAAATTCCTTTATTCTATATACATTGAAATATTCCATTTCACAACTCAGGGTTTCTTATGATATGTAAAATATCGAATAACAATGATTAATATCATTCTAACACACATAATCCAGAACATATTATATAACACATCATATAACACAATATATGAAAACAGTAAGATAATTGTTGAGGAATCCAGTCGGATTCCTCCAACCTGTCTCCCTGCATCCACAGATGTTACACAGTATAATATATATCATATTTCATTTTGAAATGAAATATCCTGCTGTACAGAACCATATTTGATTAACAGTACATAGATTAACTATAACTACATTTTCAATCAAATATATTTAACAGTCCAGTTTAACAATCAATATACAGCAGTCAATAAATAAAGTACAATTTATATTAAAATATAAATTGAGGAGAGTTAGTGAGTTTTACTCACTTTGGCAGTTCATCGTTAAAGAACGATAAACTGTTATTTAATTTGAATCAAACAATTTATTTCTCCATAAATTCATACGAGCTTTGATCAGCTTCCCGTCGGTTCCATGTTATAGTCATCGTCCATACGATCTGGTCGGATCTGATTTCGCTTGATTCCGTTTCCGTGTGCATTAGTTTTGATAAATACAAGTTAATATACATTTTAATAAAATAAACAAAACAGGGATATCTATTTGAAAAAGGCCTTACCCTTTTTGAACCCAGCCCATCCCACAACTTAAAGCCCACGAGACATTTTTCCTACCTCTCTTGTTAAACGATCCGCCCTTCTTCTACACAGAAACCAGAAACTCCACGATGCCTTCATATTCTATCTTCTTCATTATATTCCAACAAATAAGTCACCACAGATCCTTAAATCTACCATTTATTTGCCTACTAACCAACGTATTCACCCCTTCAAACTGAAATGCCGTGAGTTTGTCTCCCAGCCCCAGTAACACTTCAATCGCCATCCTTCCCCGACATCTACTGCACTTAAACCATTTCCATCAACAACCTTGACCCGTGTTTAACTCCCTCCATCATCTCCATACAGGTCCTAATACACAGCCCCCCCATTCATGTACTTGTTGTTATAAAGTAGTCCTTCATGAACTAACACTTCATAGAATGGAAATCTTCCCTGTTCTCTTCCTTGTGCAAATCTCGTAACCCCATCTTACTTCACCAGAAACCCACCGCTTCCGACCCCAACACTTCCAAATTTCAAAACGAAATACAAACTTAAGCCTAACTTCAATTTCAAACAACAGTAAAACCCCAAAAGGAGAATACTTTAATGTCTTAACTCCACCTTGTTTCCTACTGAATCTCGCACCCAGGTTAAGCTCGCATGCTTCTTCGTTGATAACCACATCGGATAAACTCCCTCGCAACAGTAAAAACCGCGACCGTCATTGGGTTCGAACCCCATTAAATCGTCCTCCATCAGAGCGCCTCGATGCCAGAAGTGTCTCACTACCTTCCATTCAACCCTGAACCTCCCTCATCGGCCTCAGCTTGCAGCCCTAGCTCGCGCTGTTGAAACCAGAGTCCAAAAGGTATTCATCGCACCTAAGGAAATGGGTATAGAGTTGAACGAAATCCCCTGAGGAGTTCAAATATATGTAGAGAATTATTTATGACATTTTATTTTCATTTTTTTGGATTTTGTTTTCTCGCGTTTTGAAGAACAGGAGAAAGAAGTGGCGGTCGTTCCCTTTGCTGAAGAATGAGGGAATGAAATAGGTTTTAGTGTTTAAGGGGTATGTATTTATATGATCTCGTTTTGATTCATTTTATCCTTTTTCTGTAAATGATTTTTGTGGGAGGAAGAATGTACGCGTTGACCCCTTAACAACCAAGAAAAGGAGAGGACGTGTGAGAGGAAACAACCAAAGAACGTGTGTATGTTTTTGTTTAAGTGTTCCACAACAAATTTTAGCGTACTCTGCTACACGAAATACCGCTCACTTACGAACTGCTATCGACGGAAATAAAAACACCATCGTGACGAGCGAGGTGTCCCGACTCCAAAAATATAATAATACCGGTAGATTAACTCATATTTTGAAATCTCAAAATGTTGATTACAGGGTGCCAAATACTCCAAATAAAAGTTGCTTATTTAATTAATTAAAAATTTCTATAAAATTCTAAAAATTAAATTATCACTATTTCCAAAAAGAACCTTGTCTAAATTCAAACCCAATCTCTAGTTATATCGAATAAACCGTTACGGTCGATAAACGATTCTATAGCGACTATTTTAAAATTTGATTTGGACATATCTCAAAATCTACACGACGAAATCTAGATTTTTCTCTTCCACTAGAAAGATATTCTCCACCAGCTCCGTGCGTTTCTTGTTCCACAGAATTCCGATTTAAAACGAATCTTGTACACTCAGTTGAAGTTCGAATCGTCAAATTACGAACTGCAGCGCCATTTCGAGCTCGGTTTTAATTATAATATAATTATACGTTCTAACATCGACGATTAAATAATATATTCATTATTTAAATAATTAAATAATTTAATTATTACACCGTCAAATATCCGGGTCATTACAACCTTCTTCAAGATCTAGAGTTTCATTTCCACTCATGATATCTAGTGCTCCAAATTTGTTGGTAGTATGTGTATGTCAGTGGACACACCAGTACATCATTTTGTAGGGTCTCCTCCTACTCTCATCCATTTCTGTTGACTAACCATCGGATTTACTCTCAATTTGACACCGACTCTTGATGGAATTCTTTTGACTTGCCTCATAATCGCTGGTATGTTGCCGCCAACATCCTCAATTTCATGAGTTTCACCTTTTTGTTTTTCTAATTCAATAAAGTACTAACCTTCCTATTAGCATTCAACTCATGTCTTTCATCATTTTTATCAAATGTGAAGGTACTACTAAAGTGACCAAATACCTTACAAACTAGGCAGATATCCGCCTTCTAGACGTAAGTTATATTAATGTCATGCTCAGTTCCGTCTGGAAGAAGCACGGTAATCCTGTCAGGCATTTCGCTTTTCGTAGAGATCTCAACTAAACATTTAGCAAAGCCCAACCAATCAAGATTCTCAGTCGCCTGATCCATACATAGGAACTTGCCGATATGTGTTGCTAACCAACATATTCCAATTATCGACCATGCCACCATTGGCAAGTTGGTCATTTTAACCCAAACAAGTACATTTCTGATTCCTTTTCTCGATAGCGCCATGTTAACGTCCCATTGTTTAATGATAAAAACTTTATTTCTAATGACAATAGGGTCTGCTTCAAGAATTCGATTCCTATCAGCCTCGTCATTGACAAGAAAAAAGAATAAACTTCCATTCGATTTTACCTTAACCGTGCCTTTTGGTCTCCAGCGTTTTAGCAGATGCGTGACGACGGACGTGTAAGACAACGAAGAGTCAAGAAAAAACCCCGCTAGATAATCATGCCAAACTGCCTCACTTGCTTCAACAATTTCTTGGGTTGGGATTAATACCTTCTCGTCGTACTTCAGTGTTAAGGGAGGAGGCTTAAAATCTCCTACATTGTGAGGCTTAGTCGCGAAGAGAGAGGTCCATCGAACGTTCGGAATAGGTGAGTTGTGAGGAGGGTGAATTGGAGGCGGCTGAGGAGGTAGAGGCGGGTGGGGAGGGTTAAAGAGAGGATCCGATAGGGGAGGCAACAGATCTGGGGGCAGATTTGATGTTGGAGTGGCTCGAGGATTCTGAAGAGAGGTATGGTTTGGGGGGCTCGAGGAGGTAAATGCGGGCGCCATCTTTGAGGGGAGAAAATTTTCTCTTTTATTAGAAAATTATATTACCGCATGTTCTTTTTTTCTCTATTTTATATATAATTTTGAAAACATTTTAGAATCGACTAAATATCGATTCCATAAATCTTTTATTTTACATCTATGGCACTTAAAGAGGCAATGTCTACTAAGTACCCAACCCGTGAAATATAATCCAGTTTCACATTAAATCTAAATAACAAATATATTGATAAACGTTATCAATATTAGTGAGGAATCCGGTTGGATTCCTCCAACCTGTCTTATCCTGCACCACAAATTTAGTATTCCTATGGGTGAGGAATCCAGTTGGAACCCTCCAACCTGTCATTCCCTGCATGCAAATAGGTTACCTCAAATAAAATCATTCATTTACTATAATAATATAATAAACATAAATAATTAACAATCAATTAATAACGACAATTTAAGCATCCAATTATTATTTTAAATAAGTTTATATTTTTATAAATGTAACCAATAAGGTAAGTTACCTCAACTTGAAATAATCGTTAAAATAATGATCTCATGTCATTTAAATTAAACAAATGTTTAATTTAAACAATTCAGTCAATATATATATACATATTATTCAGTAAACATCCAAATAAACATCAAATCATTCAACAATTATCAACCATGGCACACAAACAATAAACCTGACTTATATAAAATATAAGACGGACAACAGAGTGAGTTATACTCACCTTGATTTAATTCGTTGATTAGAACGAGTCGTTTTAATAAAATTAAACAAGCATGTATTTTATCAAAAATTCTGTTAGCTTCCAATGTTGAAGGAACCGGCTTCAGATTGTAGTGCACGTTAACGCGATGCCAATGCTTCTGGTTTGTTGAATTCTGATACTGTATGACAAAGTTATACAATATCTAAATATTCGGTTTTAATTTAAAATAAATTCCTAATTAAACAATAATTGAGCCTAATTACAAATTAATTAATCTAACCACGACCTTACCCTTAAACCAGTCCGCTAACCCATGTTTATTCCTGTTAACCCACGTTTTAAATTCTTCAACACCCGATCCTCTCTCGGGAAAATCATGATCTCCCATTATTCAGAAAAATGTGAAGCCCTCATCAAGTTTAAACCCTCGTCGTCGACACCTGCTACTACCGGGCCTCGCCACCCTAACACCAACGAAATCGCCGTCAAGCTCCCTTCCACCTCTGACCAGCCTTGCCTCCAACAACCCACGTAGACCCCACAATCCCCAAAATCACGTAACCATGTTACTTTTGTTAAAACCCGAACTGCACCTCCCACACGATGCCGCACACTACCGCTTCGCCTCATTAGCTCCACCTCGTCCCCACGCCCAACTTGGCTTCAGACCACCAATGCTAACTCACAACCATTTGATCTAGAAAAATCCAAACCCATTCACGAATAAAAATAGCCAAACCGTGACTTTCACGGCCAACCACAGCCACCACAGTTTGTCAATCACCACCGAACTCTTGTCGTTGATAGATCACAACCTCCTCTATGTTTTCTTAGTCGGATTCTCGGCTTAACATTTGCTGGATTGGGAGATAAAAATTTAATGGTGGAGGAGGGTTTGATTTCGTTCAAAAAAGAAAAAATGAACGGGAGGAAAGGAATTTATAGAAGAAGAAAGTGCGAGGAGCATATATACTTGCGCGTGAAGGATACTTGGGGTTCATGGTGAGGAAATGTGGATGCCAAGAAAAATATTTATATTATTTTATTTTCCCCTTTTATTTTTCTTTTTATTATTATTATAATAGTTGCATTAATACTGTGTGACATTAACGTTTAATATCCGAACCGCCACACATGAACTCCAAAAGTGGTGAAAATGGACATGCTACTACATCTTGACGTTACAGTCCCAATGAAATTTGTTTGGTCAAATTCCGAATCTGTTTGGAAAAATAGTTTTATTTTGATTTCAAATTATTTATCGGTTCACGTTTAAATATCGTACGCTCATAAAACATCTCCAATTGGCTTGAAATTTGAAAACTTACAATAATTAGCTATTATGGTTTTGATAAATTTTCTCTCGTCGAAAAAGGAGGTCGTTTGAAACATGGCTATTCGTAAGGCCTATATAATATTGATATAATATTAATTTAATTCCAAGAATAATTCAAATTCAATAATAATAAACTATTATTGCCATATATATCCAAACAAAATAATATATCACTTTAAATCCAATTAATATGGAATTATAACTCAATATTACCATTTTGAAGCTAAACGATATTCAAAATATATAAAAAAATTCCTTTTTAATTTAGTAAATAAACGTTATCGTTTATAAACGAATCCATAACGACTATTTGAAAATTTTATTTGGCCATAACTTACAATGTATAATTTAAAATCTCAAATTTTCTCTTTCATTAGAAAATTATAATCAATTAGATTCTAACATTTCTTATTTCACAAAATTCCGACTTAAAACGGATTATGTGGATTTTTTTTTTGATTTACGTGTGGAACCTAAGACTTCACACAAGTCATTGCTTGTCGATCTTAGTAAACCCCACGGGTAGTGATATAACCCGATTTTTCAACGCCTTCACACTACCTAGGTAGTCACCCTTAGAAATTGGCATAGGTGGCCCTCGAACCTGAGACCTATGTCTCATCCCAATTCGCCCGCCTCTAACCAACTGAGCTAGAGTGTCAGGTCGGATTATGTAGATTTAATTGAAGTTTAAAGCTCAATATTACGAGCAGCCGCGAGTTACGAGTTCGTTTTAAATTAAATATTAATTAATACATTAAATCATCATTTAATAAACGAATTCGATATTAATAATTCAATATAATATTTAAAGCAATTTTAAATATTCAAATTCAAATGATCAAAAAATCCAGATCGTTACATTTTCACTGACCACAAGTCCATAAAATATCTCTTTACACAGAAGGATTTTGATTTAAGGCAGCAGAGATGGAGATTTTATATACCGTGGGAAGGCAAATGATGTTGTACATGTATCGATTAGGAGTTTTTCAGTGGTTACCAACTTAGAAGCCAACACGTGTTATTGGAAAGGATTGCTTATAGCCAAGAAAAAGACCTTGTTTTGGTTCAAATGAAGAAGGATGTCTAAGAAGGCATTGTTTCTAGTTTTAAATTTTGTTCCCTAGATGTAGTGAGGATGAACAAACGTATCTGTTTCTAAGTCTTTAAGGCCTTAAAAAGAGGTTCTAAGTGAATGTCACCATTCAAAGTTAACTTTCCATATTAGAGTGATAAAGATGTTTATGGATATAAAGAGAGTGCTCTGGCGGAAAGGGATGAAGCAAGATGTTTGGATCTTTGTGAGTCATTGTGCAAACTCCCAGTAGGTTAAGATTAACCAACAGAAGTCAGTCCAATTTTTTCAGCCACTTGAGATTCCAAAGCAGAAGAGGAAGCATATTTCTATGGATTTTATTGATGGGCTTCTTCTATGGAGAAGAGCTAATGAAGGAGTTTGGGTCATAGTTAATCGGTAACCTAGAGTGCACATTTTGTTCCTATTAAGCAAACTACGACTGCAGAGAGCCTAGCGAGTTTGTATGTAAAGGAGATTGTGAGACTTCATGGTATACCTTGTAATATTGTAAGTGACTGTGTAACAACCCTGATTTTTGGGGGTAATTTTAAAATTTATTTTAATGAATTTTAATGAGTTTAATATAATTATATTATTTATTTTAAATAATATGGATGATAAACTTATTTTATCTCAACAACGAACTTAAAGGTTATATGAATTCTATTCCGAGCCTGAAATGGCGCGGTAATTTCAGTTTTGAAATTCCAACTTTGAAAAATTATATAAAATAAAATATAAATCGGAATTGGACGAAACAAGAAACGCTCGGACCATATCGAAAATATCTTTCCAAAGAGTTTCAGAAATTAAGATTCCAGTTTATAAATTGTAAGTTATGAGAAAATTAAATTTTAAGAAAAACGCTATGGAATTCGTATATATAAGATTAAAGGCCCGAAACACAAATTTTTTGCTGAATAAGGAAATAGGACTCGAAACCACCTCCATTGGTTTCAGAATGTTGTTTACATATAAAAATGACTATAAAGACTTATGTTTTTGAGTTTCGGAAAAAATTTCATTATTTTAATTATTTTTAATATTAAATATATACGCGCCAAAAATAGGATTTTTGCAAACGACCTCCAAATCCGACGAAACCAGTCTCTATGGATCAAGAATATTTAAATATAGTTAAAAAACCAAAATTCATAATTTTCGGAGTTAATCTGTGGACTGTATTAATTTTTAATTGGAAAACAGTCAATTTTCAGACTTTAAAAATTCATAATAAATTCATACGGACTCAGAAAATTACGAAATTAGGTTCTTTGGATTCGTAACATCAAATATTATTTATGTTTAAAGTTTCATTAATTTCGGAATTAGTATGTGAACGTAGTAATTTTTAAACGGTCAAAAATGCAAGGAATTGGATAAATAAACAAGTAAAAAGTATTGGGCCCAAGCTAAATTACAACCCAACCTATTTAATACATTTTTCTCAGCCTTTAGCAACCCTAATTCATTTCTCTAAACATAACAGCAGCCTACACCTTCATCTCTCAACAATGGTGTCTTCTTCCTCCACTCAAAAAAAAAAAAAAAAACATATGATTTTTCCCAATCCTCGCCAAAACATATCAAATTATATGTCAAAATGAAGGTATCGACGATACGAAGCTACTGGTGTCGTCGGTTTCATCAAACATCGCACGGATTTGACGAAAACTTCAATTAAACGTTTCAGAATTCGAAATTCAGAAGCCAAAACAAGGTGAGAACTCCTATTTACTGAATTTATTTGAAATTAATTATTTTCGTGATTCGAATGATATTATCTCTGATCCGCAATTAAATGTAGTTATTATTTCCAGATCTGTTTTTAAAGATCTAATTATACGTGCTGTTATTCTCTTTCAATATTATTATTATACGCGCTGTTATTCTCTTTCACGCGCTGTTATTCTCTCTCAATATTGTTATTATACGAGTTGTTATTCTCTTTCAATATTGTTTACATTTTTAATACAAATTAAAAAGCGATATTTTGGACATGGAACTTTATGGTCATTTTTTTTTATAGAATTAGAAGACAAGGTTTTGACACAGAATATTGTTTTCATTGTTAATAGAATTAAAAGATGAGATTTTGTTTTAAAAATTAATCAAATGTTTAATTAATTATTGATTAATCAAAGTTCAATTGGATTTATGATTATGATCATATTTGCGATGTCTTGTGCTTGGATTTTGTTGTTGTATGTATTGTGATATTTGGGATATCAATGATTGTGTAGATCTATGTCATTCAATAAAAATTCGTATTTGTTTAGATCTATAAACACCGTTTAAATTAGGTATTGTTTATTTCAAAAAGATCCAATATTTTTAATATTGATTGTTTACATAAAATTGTTTTAATGAAAAAGATTCAATTTTTAATATTGATAGTTTACATAAGATTGTTTTCATTATAAAGATTCAACTTTTTATTATGTATTAATTTGAATTATGTTATTAATGTCGATATCAAAATTTAGAATATTGTTACATTTAGCATTGTAGAAATTTATATCATATGTTGACACCAAAGTTATATGTCATCACATGTATTGATAGGAGTAGTTGACATCATTATGGACACCAAAACATTATTCAATATCACATGTAGCAACTCGAATATGACATGGAAAATGAAAACATAACATATTTGTCAAAATGCATTAATTAGAATGAAAGCGTGTCTTATTTGTTAAAATGCATTAATTAGAATGAAAACGTGTCTTATTTGTTAAAATGCGTTAATTTGATTAAAACATGTCAATTGTGTTAGGATGTTTTAATTAGATTAAAACATGTCATGTCATTTCTGTTAGGATGTATTAATGGGATTAAGATATGTCATTTTTGTTAAATTAGAATTGACATAACAAACGTATTGTTTTTGTTAAAGTAGAATCGTTAAAATAAAAGTGTCTGTTTATTTATCTTGTTAGAATAGAATTGTCCAAAATAAAAATATTATTTATTAGTTTTATTTTAATCGAACCAATGTGAGAACTCTTTCCTCACTCATTGTTAATGTTCAGTAATTATTTATTTTTATAAATAAATATATTTTAATGCCTGAGATGATTTGTTTGTGATTTAATTCCATATTATGCATGTTTGGTTATGAATGGATGTTGGGATTGCTATGAAAAGTTTGAAATTTGGAATATTGTAACTTAGGGATTAATTTAATATTTCTTATGGTAATTCCAATTATATTACACTGCCACATATGGGTTACCTGACTCATATGTGTTGATTGGGTTGATATTTTCACACGTCACTCAAAAGCACATTTAATATATTATACATTGAATGTTGTATGAATATGATATGTTGGTTGTTCGATTGCTATTGTGTAATTTGAATGTCATTGAATGTTGTACTGGACTGTCATTGAATGTCATTGAATATGGAACATTGTTTGGAACCCCATTATTTAATTGTATTGAGTCGGTCTCATTCCAAAAAAAAAAAAAAAAAGAGGAAGGTTTGAAAACTTTCAAAATGGTTTTTCCATTGAAGATTAATTTTGATTTTTATGATAACATTTAATGCAATTTAATGTAAATTAAGCCGTTAGGGTAATTTGCGGTATTTTTACGTTCATGGTTATTACCATGAATTTCATTGATTATATATTAATCAATTAAGTTTTGAAATTTGAAAATTATCAATTTTACATTTATTTTAATATAATTAAATAAATAGATTCTGCTTGACCCGAGGTTAGATTGAGTTGTGGTATAAGACTGCCCGGACCCGCCCGGCATATCCAGCAACCGCAACAATACATATCTAATGTGAGAGGTTAATGCAGAATTAATTAAGAAATTAATATAGGAAGTTTTGAAATTCAAAAGGTAACATTTTGGAAATGTAATAATTAATGCAGAATTAATTAATTAATGTTGGAGATTTGAAATTCAAAATATATATTTTGGAAAAGTTAATATTTCCTTTAATAGTATAAACATAAATGCAGCATTAATGAATGATAAATGCTGAAAGTTAAATTTCAAAAGTTAATGTTTTTGAAAATAAAAGTAAACCTTTTATTTAGGTATGACATTAAATATGTTTTAATAATAAAAGTAAATCTTTTATTAAAATTTATGGCATTGAAGATATTTTGTTAATAAAAGTTATTTTTTTTTTGATTAAGAACGTGAGAGATATTTTGATAATAAGGGTTATTCTTTTTATTAAGAATGATGAAATATTAATTATTAATTAATATTTAAGAATTGAATTTCAAAAAGAGGTATTTATTGAGAATAAATACAATATTAATGATTGATTAACATTAAGGAGTAATTAATATTATTTTGAATATTATAAATGAAATATTAATTATGAATTAATATTAAAGATTGAATCTCAAAAGTATTTCTTTTGACAACTTTATTTTGAATATGGTAAGAATGAATGTCGAATTAAATGATACTTTTTGATTTACATATGAACCTTGTTTCAGTGTAGTAAATTATATTTTGAACGACATGTCAATACATTGAAAATGGATTAACGTTTAGAAACTTTTTTTAATAAAGTTTATTATTGTTTATGTAAAAACATTAAAGAAAATAATGTATTACTTAAAATGACATAGTTATTTATTCATATAAACATGACTTTGGGTTTAATTATGCGGAAAATAAAAGTTAGTCTTTTATAAAAAAAAACGTGGAAAATAAAAGAGACTCTTTTATTAGAGAATGAACGTGCAATGTAAATTATTCTTTTATTAGAGAATGAACGTGCAATGTAAATTATTCTTTTATTGAGAATGAACGTGCAATGTAAATTATTCTTTTATTAAGAATGAACGTGCAATGTAAATTATTCTTTTATTAAGAATGAACGTGCAATGTAAATTATTCTTTTATTAAGAATGAACGTGCAATGTAAATTATTCTTTTATTAAGAATGAACGTGCAATGTAAATTATTCTTTTAATAAGAATGAACGTGTAATGTAAAGTATATCTTTTATTTTATGAAATGAATAATAAGACGATAATAAAAGTTCATTCTTTTATTAAGTATAAGATGTGATTTTCATTTAATAACTGAATTTATTAAAATGCACGAAATTGTTAAGGGTCAAGAACAATATATTGAAAATGAAATTTGAATCCAGGATCCATTAATCTTTTAAGGGAATATTTCCAAAAATGAGGTTTCCTAATTTAATGTATTAAATTAGAATTTAATGGAGATTTAATAAAGGAGGAGTTTCTTAATTCAGAGTTGTAAATTTGAATTAATGATTTCCTAAAGTGAATTAAATCATTAAGTAATGATTTATGAAAGAAGTAAGTTTAAATGTGATTTAAATAAATCTTTAATTAGATTTAAACAAAAATAAATTAACATCCTTGATTTGGAATGAGACGTTGTTTGTATTACTTTAACACACGTTTTTTTAAATTGCGCGAATTATTCGGAAAGACCGGGTTCAACCCATTCCGAATAAATTCATACGATGATTGAAGATCGACGATGAAGACGGTTATTGAAGAACGGGAAATTTCCATATTGAATGAATGATTATTGATATCTTGATTGGACCGTACACCCAAGATGAGGGAAAGTTGGTGATCATTCAGACGTATTTGGGAATTCTACCGGATATAGTTTCGTTCAGACCCAGAACGGACTAGTAAATGGATTGCGTGTCTGACATGGTATTCCTTTATATTGTACTTGTTGATCTCTGTTTTACGTATAACTGTGTGGTGGTGGAGAATTTATTCTTCGCTTAACACCCGGTTATATATTGGTAGATGATCAATGATATGGTATGGTCTGACAATGTGGCATGCTAAGATGCATTGATCAAGGCTTTTGTTGAAAAGCAGGCCTTGTGGTTGATGATCAAAGCACGGCCTGTTTAGGCGTAGCTTTGTGTATAGCGTGACTTCGCGAGCCTCACACCCCGATATGAGTCAAAAACGGGATATGGACCGTAGGGAGTGCACACGTTTCTTTCTAGCTAGAGTGGTGTCAGCGACCTGCCAGCCCTGACATTTTACTTATGTGGATGATGGATTTTGAGGCGCCTCGTTATTTTTATAGGCCGTTGGTGGTCATACTATAGGTCCAAAGGGACCGGGAAACGTGTGTTCAGGCATAACTAATCCACTGCCCATAGGCGGGGACCGGCCCTACCGCTTCCAAGGGTTCACTGCGGGGAATCCTGAGGCATTTGCTAGAGTGTCTCGAATCGGAGAGGATCTTGCCCCTAGCCTCGACTCATGATGGAATCCAAATTTCCAATACGCCCTTGCGGTTTTGATTGTAGAACTAGTATTGGCGACATGCTATATGGTAACCATGCCGTCTAGGATTGATACTTATGATTCAAATCTTTTTATTAAAACATATATACACTAATAATAATATCAAATCCGTTTTATACGTATCAAGCATCTTTTGACCATTATAAGGTAAAATCCTATCCTCTGGTGTGCGTTGCATTGTGTGATGGGACCTGGGTCTTATAATGGTTTCATTTTTCCAAAAAGACATTGCGTTGTTTAACGATTTACTTTAATTTATGCACCGACAATCCATTGGAATAAAACCCGTTCCGCATTAGCGGCGTGGTCCTTGGATTTGTCTTATTAGCTAAATTAGTTTTGAGTTCTCATACCAGTCCCATGACTGACCTGGAGTTTATTGTTTTAACCTAAACTCTGGGTGCCCATATTTTTCCACACGGGCAGCTAGTAGTTTTGGTTTTGCAGATATTATATTCACAGGATCCTGGTCTACAGCTGAAGCGATATTCGGAAAGCTCTGTATCCGTGTATCTCTTTTAATTGTAATTTTGTATTATTTTTCCGCTGCTATTTAAATGTAATTAAAATCTCTGATATTGTATTTATCAAATGTAAAGTATTCATTTGTATTCTGGAATATTCTTGTACTCTGATGTGATTGTTGTAATAGCAATGAAAATGTTCTGTTGTTCTGTGTTCTGATGAGTATTGTTCTCAAAGCAATCCGGGTTTTCCTTTACGGGGAAGTTTGGGTCGTCACAGACTGAGACTCGATATTCACATGTAAATCTTAAAGGGACTACAAATCTCTTTGGGAACCAAGCTGAATCTAAGTAGAGCATACCATCCCTGGAAAAATTGGCAAATGGGGAGAGTGAGTCAGATCTTTGAGGATTTTTTGCATGCACGAATTCTCAACTTTGGAGGTTCTTGGAAATATCATTTACCATTAGTAAAGTTCACCTACAATAATAGCGATTAGGAAAGTAACGACGTGGCCCTTTTGAAGCTTTTTATGGTTATCTATGTCCTTCTCCTTTATGTTGGGTTGAGTCTGGGGATAGAATTGGTTCAGGACCAGACATGATCTTAGAAGAAAGTAAGAAGATACTTGATATTATAAGGATTATGAAGTAAGCATAGGACAGGCAGAAGTGTTATGCGGATTAAAGGAGCGATGATCATGAGATCTCAGTGGGAGATTTAGTTTATTGAAGGTTTCTCCATTAAATAGTGTTGAGAGGTTTAGGACATCAGGAAAACTAGTACCTAAACTTATTGGCCCTTTTCCCATACTAGATCGAGTTGGGAGACTTTCTTATAGACTGAAGTTACCAGATAAACTATCAGATGTGCACAATGTATTTCATATATCTCATTTGTGAAAGTATGTGTATGATTCTTCGATGATAGTAGAACTAGCACACGATGATTCGGAAGTGAAGCCAAACTGAACCATTCTTAAGTGAATTACTCATATTATCGCATGAGACGTAAAGTGATTGAGGACCAAGGAAGTAAATCTTTCTTAGGTCTAGTGGAGTGAGGATGATAAGGATTTTACTTGGGAAGCTGAGGATTATATTAGGGATTCTCATCCCGATTTGTTATATTATTGTTTGTTGGTGGCTTTATCTTTTTGGTATACTCTTCAGCTGTAGTGAGGTCACTTGTTATGTATCTGTTTTTCGCCTTAATGATATCATATGGTTCTTTTTGTATAATTAAATTATAGTGTATGGTAAATTTCATGGAAGAAAATTCCTTTAAGGATGAGAGGATGTAACGACCTATAAATTAATCACTTTGTATTTAAATATATTTTTTAATATTTAAATAAATAAATTTTAACTCAAATAAACCATTATTTCGTAATAAATAATGATGGTAAAATCATTTTAAAAGTTGGTTCACAAAAACTTGTAGTTCGGAAAAAAATAGAAAACGTGATCGGAAATCTTTTTCTGATTTTTCAATTTTTGGGTAAATAAAAGTGGTTGGAAATATCGTAAACATCAAAATTAAAATTAATAAATGTTTATATAGTTAGGTAGTGTAGTCAATGTTAATAAGACACTTAAGAGAAAGATAAAAGAAAATAATAAGGTGATGTGAATTCGAACCAAAGAATTATAAAAAAGAATATTTGTACACTTAGGTATATATGTGTCAAAATAAGTGCACATATACTTACATTCTTGTACAAGTAAGCATAATGATGCATAAAATAGAGAGGGAGACAATCGATAACATGGATAAGAGGAGGAAAAGACATAGGTTGAGGTGGCAGAATTCTAGCGAAGGTTAAGTACTTTAGGGTATTAGTAATTTGCTTTATGTACTTTGTATAAAACTAAAATTCTTACTTCTTTTTCTCATTCTTTTAATTTCTATTTCATTATGAAAACTTGCTCCAATTTTTTTATGACTTTTAATGGCTTCCAATATGGATTTAGAGCTTAAAAATCCAACATTTTTCCTTCTTCCTCAAGTAAAACCATTCAATGCCCTTGTATTCCTTCTGTACGTCACCTAACGTGCAAAAACATACCCATATCCGTCCGAACATGTTTTTCCAAGTCCAAAACCCTCTGAGTCTAAACCAATTGGCCATCGTAAGGGTTCAAAATCAAGTTCAAGTGCAAATTCTTGTGTCATTTCAAATTTTGTAGAAGTTAGCTTAATTGGTAGCTTTTTGGTAAGTAGAAAAGTCACATCTTTAAAATAACGTTTTGAACTTTAATTATTGATTTAAATTGATTATACTATCTTTAAATTATGTGTGCATGCTTATTTGAGTTATTGGTTGGGTTGTTTCATCCAAAAGTTGATGTTTTGAAAAGTTAGTAAGCAAGTTTGTGGTTAGTTATAAGGATGTGATCTTGCCTGGAAGTATTGATCTATATGCAATGCATTTGCTATTTACATAGTTTTTATGATCACAACATACTAAGTAAGGCTTAGAATAATGAATAACATATGAAATGTGCTTATGGAAGAGTCTATATAAATCTTATCGCTATATCTATGATGTTGAGATTGTTACTCCTTTGGAATTTGGATTCCTTGAAACTTGTGCTTAAATTTTTACAAAATTTTCAAATTATAAAATAAAAATGAAATCATGGTAAATTAACTATTTTAGTAATGATATTTTGAAATTAATTATTTTAAATAATAATGATTAATATTAATTAATTAATTTAAAAAATGAACTGATTAAGGTTGACAAATTAGATAATAATGATGTGATTAAGATTAATTAATTAAGTAATAATGATATGATTAAGATTAATTAATTAATAATGATGTGATTGAGATTAATTAATCAAGTGTTAATGATATTATTAAAATTAATTAATTAAGTGTTAGTGATATGATTAAGAATTATTAATTATTTTAATTAATGATAATTTTGGGTAATTAGTATTTAATTAATGCTAATTAATGTTTTGAGGTTAATTAATTACTTTAACATTAAGCATTAAATCTAAGTTACTAACTTCTTTAATGATGTTTTAAAGTTAATTAATTATTTAAATAATAATAATTTAAATTTAATTAATCATTAAAACCAATGGTAATTGAAATTAATTAAATTTTTAATAAGTGATGTTTGAAAGTAATTTAACATAATGAAGGCTATTTAATTAATTTAAATAAGTCTTTTGGAATAATTTGTCATTGATTTTAAATTGATTTGATCACTTTAAATAGTGATATTGGAGTGATAAATTTGGTTTAAAAGTTAACCAATCTAGTTTGATGAAGTGATTTCCAAGTTAGTATTTTTAAAAGTAAAATCCTAACACAAGTATGGTTTTAAAAGTTAAAAGATTTTGATATGAATATGGAACAAAATTTCATAGACGATATTGCTTACATGAAAAGTATTTAGCCATTCTCTTATCACAAATCATCAAGATATGGAAACACTTCCCTATATTGAGGATTAAAAATTTCGTGAAGGCAATGCCTAAAGGTAACACTACCTTCAATTTCCGGGCAACATTTTTAACCAAAGGCTAGTACGAGTTTGAAACTGATGGTAGAGGTAAGAGCATGAGACTTAATTTCCATATACGATCATTTTGAATATTCTCGATAGTTGAATTATCGACTATTGATTCATTTCTCCCTTTTATGGGCCATCAATATAAGATGAATTGCTGCTTATTTGAGCATCGATATCCTTTGCCGAAAATTACTAAAAAAATAGCGAGTGGAATGCAAACTATATAGGTTTACTCCCATTAGGGTATTAACGCTTAGCTCTAAATCAATTTCATTTTTTGTGCATTAAGATGTAAAATACTTAGATTCTAGGATTTTGTGTCGGGTCTTGCTTGGAAGTTTTCGAAAGCCATCTGAGTTCTCAAGTATATAGAGTATACTTTAGATAAGAGGGTGCGCTCTCCTAGTCATTTGTTGGAAAGTTCTTTTTATTTTTCTTTGATTCCAAAGTTTTCAATTGTACCTACTCCTTGTTTCAACGGTAAGTGTAATGACCACTTTGTGATGTTTATTTGTTTATATTTATGGTGGTGATCGAATATTGATACTGTGAACACGTTCCACAAATAGCACTATGGTCTCAAAAATTTATTGTTTATTCCTATATTTTGTTAGAGTTTTTTCTCATACCGGACTAATTGTCTGACCCTGGTTGTTTTCCCCCTAACTCTCAAGCACTTTGTATTTAAGTAGTCCGAGAGTAGCGGGTTTGTTAGGGATCTTTCAAGATACTGGTTGAGTAAGAGGATAACTAATCTATCTAGTTATTTATTTTCATTGTATGTTTTAAGCATTCATGTTTAGAATCAACATTTGTAAAGGCAAGTTTTATAACTGTCTATGTTGATAGTAATATATTACTTTTGTGTAATTTTGATGACTTCTTGTTAAGTTGTAACCTTAGGTACAATATTTTGGTTATACATTATACTTAACTACTCCGCTGTGAGATGATCTTCTCTATCTTGTTCTTTTTATTACCTTATGACGCTCATCTTTCAGATGCTTAAGATATGGCACAAAATACAAAGGATGTGTTAAGTGTCATTCTCAAGGGTCGAAAAGGTAAGCCGTTACATGGGTCGTTGTATTTGGTATTAGAGCTTAGGTTGAGCGAATAAATAATCTAATTTTGGTAAAATCTTATCATAGAAATGGTTAACAATACCATCAGATGAGTAACTCATTAGAGATAGGAATAGTGGTACCCTAGAATGAGTTGAGAGAAATAAATATGAGTGTGCAATTAAAGATACAAATGATATACTTTTGAGAATTTGTAAAGAAAATAACTTTACCTAGGATTTATTTTTAATAAATGAATATCTTTGTAATGCCCGCGAATTTGATCAATTACCCTTTGCGCTTTGAAAACAGACATACATTATAGTTATTAAACGATAATAGACATAACAATAAATGGTAAACATCTTATGATTAGAATGTCGCAGCTTGACTATAATATGTCTATAATAATGCTAAAAGGATTATTTAAAGATTTTTTTAAGGTAAATAAATTGTAAGAATATTATTTATTAAATAAATTTTAAAAGATTATTTATAAAACATGTCAAATAAAGGGACAATGTAAATTATTAGTTGTAGATTAATTATTAATCGTAAATTAATCAAGATGGTTGCAACTAATGTTTGTTAAAGAGGAGTATTTGCAATAAAAGGCATTCAGTGATAATACTAGTTGTTTATAAAATATGAACCAAAATATTAATTTTTGAAGAATGATCAAGATAAAGGAAAAACTTTATAAGATTTATAAACTAAAAAAGATTCAAACTGGAAACTTATGAACTTAAATTCTGGTATTTGTAAGGTGATTTCTAAAGAGTTCAGAAGTAAAAGTATTTTTATGACAACTAGTTCAAATTTCTTAAAAGGAATAAAAATAGTCAGAAGATGTTTGGTTGGTAAGCACTTCTCTAAAGTATTACCCTTCTTGAAGAATGAGATATATGATACAATTGGTAGTACCTAGTTCCTTGAACCACTTTGGATTGAATCGATTTATGTGTATAAATCTTATGAATTTTAAAGGAAATATTTTGGAAATAAATCTTGAAAATGATTCCATACTAACACCACAAAGAATGATTCGATATACAATAGGATTCCAACTGATTTAAAATAAAACCACTGTTTTATTATAAAAGTTTTGTGGGAAAATATTATATATAGGGTGCCCAAGTGGTTGTGGCATAACCAAAAATAAATAATTAAAATATTATATGCTATTGGTTATTTATGCTTGACACATGTAGTCTATACATTAAGGTTATAATGATGCACATTATATTATAATAAGAAATTTGGTAAATTCTAATGTTTATATGAAACAAGACTTTTGACGACTTTGGAGGGTTGAAACCTGGAAACAATTATGAACTTAATGTTAAAACATTAGTGATATATAAGGTTGAGTTAAAATTAAGAAGATAATAAGTCTCGAAATATGTAAAACATACTTGTTAAGAAAAAGAACTTGATGTTTTTCAATATTCGTACAACATAATAAAGTATTATACAAAGTATAAACTTAAATCATAAAATGTGTGTAAACTTAAAGTAATGATTAAACAACAACTATTGAATGTGAAAAAGATATTGGTAGTTAGGAAACTAGCTGCATAATGAGTAATTTGTACGTTGATTGTTTTATTTGCATCTTGATCTAGATTCGAGTATGGAATTTTGAGGTATTTACACCAGTTTGAAAAATGACTTATCACTTGTTTCTTAATTGAGAATAACAACGAGGCTTCATTATGGGTACTTAATTTTTCTATCCTTGGGCGTAATACAAGGAAAGTAAAGGTTTTTAATCAAAGAGCTTGATCAGAGGCCGCACTAAAGGATCGATGAAATCAATACTAATTTGGAAAGTAAAGTTGTGAATTGGAATAGAGTATCAAATCAAATATTGCATACGGATGGTCTATATCCATCTTATGGGAGTAAGAACAAAATAAAATTTTGGGAATTTACTATGGGTTTACATTGGTGATTTCGGGGACAGAATCCTTTTAAGGAGATATAATGTAATAACCTGGAATTTTATTACTTTATTTGGAATATTTAAATTTTTTAAATATTCACTAACCAAGTTTAAAGTGATAAATAATGATAATGAACTTATTTTGGAAAAAAAATCCAAAAAAATATTTCCTTAGGGAAAATGTTGATAAAATGGTCAAAAATCATTTTATCAATACAATTGCTTTTTAACCATAAGGATCGCAAATGATTCTGGATGCACACACTTATTTTCATAATTAAACAAGAATAGGAACTTAAATACTATACTTTATTTTAAAGAATTTACTATTTGTATAACTTATCAATAAGGGAGTTATATTTAATAATTGACTACTGGACTTAAATGAATATATAAATGATTTAATAATATTTATAATTATTCAAATAATCGTTTCAAATTTTAATAATTCATTTTATTTTTTTATAGAAAATTAATAGTCTAAAATAAAATGTATGAAGTAATATACTTTACTTAAAAATGTAAGGAAAACGATACTGCTTTTTGGTATAATATCATTTTTGTAAATAATTATTTAATATAATTTAATATGGTTCTAATATTAAAATAATCATGTTTTAATTATTTAAATATGATAAGAAACTTATTTTCAATTTTGTTGACTTAAATAAATAGTTTAGCTGAAAACCGAAAATACGGCTGAAAAGCTGATTTCAGATAATCGACGATTTAATTCGTTGCATCATTGTTTGGAAATAATATATACATTCACATACGTATACACATGTATATGTATCATAATTAATTAAATTAAATTAAAGAAAATGTTTAAAATATACATGTGTGTGCATGTATATACACACACACACATGCATACGTACATATATGCTACTTATATATATATATATATATATATATATATGCATATTTCTTCCTTAAGTCAACAATTCACATAATGGGACAAAGGAGCATGACATTAAGTGCTCTAAAGGCACAGGAGAGGGGTTGTAGCAAGTATAAAGAAGGAGGTATAATGATATGGTGATGATTTGATGGGTTATGTTAAGTTTAATGTGAAAAATTCCTAAGTTTGTCCTATAATTAAGCATCCACTTCTCTCATTTATTCACACACCATTCTCTTCTTCTTCCTAAGCTCCATAATGGAATCTTTAATGTCCTCTTATGCTATGAAAAATATACATCAAATTAATGGACAAAATATAGAAAGAAAGATAGGGATGTACACACACACACACACACACACACACACATATATATATCATGAAGATCCCCTTCAAAACCACTTCTTTCTTCCTACATAACCTAAGCTGGAATCTCTAGAGCCATAGGTCGAGTTTTCCTTCTCCCATGTTCTAGGCCGTGAGCAACCAAGGGCAAGGTCAAGCTTTCCTCCTTCCGTGTATTAAGCCATGAGCAACCAAAGGCAAGGCCGATCCCATCAAACAGATTGAGTTCGAGAAGATCTGATGCGATCGTAGCGAAGATGTAGTCAATCTTAGGGACTGTTGATACCATTGAAGGTGAGAAACTCTACCTTTAAAAATGATCGTAATAAATCCATACTATGATGGCATATGATGATGTATACTCCTATTATGTTGTTTATTTATCATGTTTAATTGATAATATGATTGTCGAATAGAAGATCTAACAAGTCACTTTAAGTACACTTCGAAAAAACAAAGAAAATCAATTTCCTTTCATGAATAAAATGGTGTATATTGAATGGTTAAATCACTTAAAAATGGTTTAGAAATGTTTTATGAACATTTAATTTTTTTTCAAATAAATCTCGAAAAGAATATGAAATTTGAGTAAATTTGGTGTGTCGGATAATGGTAGTTCGTGATTTCGCACCATAGCTAAAACTCTTTATCAAATCAATTACATGGCCAGATCCTTTAAAATAAGATGTTTTTCAAAGTCTTATAACAATAGTCTTCCAATAAACAAAAATACTTAGATTTCATCAAATAGATTTTGAAATATGAACAAATCAGCTTTTGAAAAAAAACACGGCTTTGCAGTTCGGAATCATAAAATGAAATAATTTAAAATTGATATTTTGGTTCATTAAAAACATGGAATAAATTTAAACCCTTTAAAATGTTGTAAAAGTGGTTTAAGTTGTATACATGAGTTTTCAAATGATATAAAAGTCGTTTTGATCAAATAAGCTAATGTAGCACATTCCAGGGTGCTTCTTGCAGTTTTTTCAATAACAATTGAAATATGAGTTTAAACATAACAAATAATAAACTAAGTATTTTAAAGATTATGTAAAAGTATTACAATTTATTTAAAAATTTTAAATAAATGATTTTAATAAAAAAAAAATGTTATGAGCTAATGCTCTAATCATGGCTTTAATAGTTTGTAAACCTGATTTTTATATTCGTGAGTTCCGAAGGTGGGTGTTTAACCAAGAAGATATTCAGGAGCAACTGATATCTTGGCTCGCCTGACCCTTTCCTGAGCGAGGAATAGATAGGATTGAAATGTCGTGTGATGACCGCCCGTAACCCCCGCACTAAACAAAAGAAATAATGCACTGAAAGGTGTGCAAGGCAGTCATGGATGATCATCAGAGTAGGTAAACACAAGCGGAATCTGTCGTAAACTCACAGCGCAAGGATAAAATATAATAGAACATATACAACAGGTAGTAATAGTGAAGCAGAAACATAAGACTTTCATATAACCAGAAAGCAATATCCACAAACTTGGAAATAGTGTTTATACAAAGTTGCATCACTACATTATTCAGAAAAGCAAACAGCGGAAACCCAATTATTAGATAGTAGTAAAACTGGTACGTGAGCCTCCCGCTCGCCACCGATCAGCACCATCGTCCTCACTGAAGCATCACCTGTCACCTGCTACTTAGTCTGCCCCTCCACAACCGGATGAATAGCCCAAGGTAATAAGAGGAAACATAAAACCTTGAGTCAGACAACAGTCTTAGTGAGTGATAAAACAGCTAATAAACTTCAACAATAAAGTGTATGAGAAAGTATAAATAAACATACTAATCTACCCACGACACCAGAGAAGAACTCAACCTTATCTTCCCCACATCGGACAGCGATAGCCTTTACTATAAACAATTCAAACATTCATCCATAGAAACCAGAACACTCATTCAATCATGGAAAACACTCATAACATCCAGATTATATAAGTCTCACATAGACAACCCTAATCGAGTTTAACATTCCCCAAGTACTCTCCCCAAAGGCCTAAACCAATATCAGTTAAGCACTCAGAGAACATCTCCCTCGACTTTGGATAATCTATATGAGATAGTACAAATATAACAACCAATCATTCATGACTGACTCTAGCTATCATCGCCAATCCTGCTTTGTAACCACCATTAATCATATGACAACCAACCTTGCCATATGTCAAGGGCTAATGGTAACCCCAGTTCTAGCATAAACTCCATATGTCCAACCTTGACAATGTCCAACCTTGACAACTAGGCCTTTCAACGATACCCAAGGTACTCGACCAGCAACCTTCCAGTCTATTGGGTGCCCCCATTGTACCCCTGCTTTGAGCCTGCTAGAACTTACGTCAATGATGACTTCTCGGCCTTCGCATCTCTAGTCATCCAACCTTGATGACATTTCATTGCTCAAGCAACCTTCTCGAGCAACCATTATCCACCAACTCACAACCTTTAAGTTGCCACCTCATTCGTTGTTCCACCTTGATCAACAAACACACTCAACACTGTGAATACTTGAATTTATTTCGAAGTCACATCATCCTCGAGCCAATTACACCACTACGCTGCGGCTAGGGTTCGGAGGGTTGCCCCCGAAAAATATTTTTTTCAGAACTTTTCTCCAAATCTGGGTCGTACCCGAAAAACGTACTTTTTCAGAAAATGACCCTGTTGGAAACAAACCATAGCATCAACACTATCAACCACAGCGTTTAAAAGCGTTGTTGAAAACATGACTGATCCGCCCTCTTTCAGACCGACCCGATCCAAACTAGGCCGACCCGATCCAGCGCCCTTCTGGCTTCAAACTCGACCGATCCAACCAACACGACCAACCCGATCCAATCACCTATATGACCGACCTGATCCAAAAATGACCCGATCCGAATATGACCCGATCCGATCCACTCATGTCCGATCCAACTTCGTTTCAATCCGACTTCTGGCCGATTCAACCTATGGCCGAGTCAACTCCTGGCTGATTCAACCTATGGCCGAGCCAATTTCTGGCCGATTCAACCTATGGTCGACCCAATTTCTGCATATTGCAATTCAACTCCGAATTCGACCAAAACTTCGCCAAACGACGAATCCGACGAAACCGACACTACCAAAATCATTAAACACAATCATAAACATATCATAACATTACTAACCACATGAATATGACAATTACCACAAAAATGATGTAAATCTCACCAAAAACCATTAAAATGAACATATGATCAAAATGAGAGAACTAACTAACACAAACATGTAATATGACATGAAATTAACGAGTAAAACTTGTTAGATTAGATCATAGGGTGATGCATATAAAAATGAACTTATAATGGTGTAAATCTATGATAAAACATCCCAATTTGATGAGAAACATGCACAAGCACTCATATACTTCATTGCATTCATGTGGGAGATGTAAATCACTCATCGATTTACCGAAATAATCTAAGACAATAAAAATAAGAATCCAGACAGCGAGCACTCCGAATCAAACCCCTCGATCCGATGAATTTGCCTTTGAAATGATGTAGAACTTGCCTTGAATGGTGTATATCTTTAATTTCCTCCCTTAGATTTGGATTTTTAATGGTGGAAAGGTGTAGGAGGAAGAAGGAGATCAAATGCCATCAAATGAGAGAATGGGAAAAAGTAAACATTTTCCCTCCACTCTCACCCCCTATTTATCGGATTCCACTAAGGCTCCAAAACCTGAATAGCCAACTGAAAAACCTTAAAACAACGATTTCTCCCAAACCGCTGAGCCAAATCCTTAATGTAATCACTCTACGGAAAGGCAATCATCAATTCCTTTCCAATGGCACAGGTCTCACCCTCTGATTCAACCTGAATCAAAAGTTATGCCCGCTACAAGCTGACAGGGGCAAAGTGGTCACAAACAAAATCGGTAAAAATTATGAACATGTCTCACATCGCCATAAACAACATATTAAAAGATGAGAATGATCTAACCCTCATAGAGCAAAATAAATATATTTTACGATCTTCCGATACGTAAAATGCGGGCTGTTACATTCTACTCCCCTTACGAATTTCGCCCCCGAAATTCCAAACAAACCCAAGTAATCACAATGATTCCACATGCCTATCATCCATGAAAAGCCAATTCTATCATCCAAACTAGCATCCATCAAGCCATGCATCCATAGCCTTATCCTAGCATGCGGAATTCTAACAATCAACAACAAGATACAACGAAGATACGATATCAAGGGTCCTACCGACGAAGAGTTCTGGATGAGTCGCTTTCATACTCTCTTCCGTCACCCACGTACAATCGTCTCCATCCTCACTCCATTTTACCTTACTTGCTTAACCGTCTTCCACCTAAGCTGTTTCGTGTTATTCCCCGCAACACGAAGTGGCTTACGAGGTCTCGAAACTATGGTCTCTAAGTCTTCATACTTCTCTGGAGATACCACTATATTCAAATCATGCACGAATTTCCGTAGAAACGACACATGGAACATATTATGCACACTCGACATCTTCTCGGGTAACTCCAATCTATATGCGAGCTTTCCAATTCGCTCGACTATCGGAAATGGTCCAACAAACCTTGGAGCTAACTTTCCTTTCTTACCAAATCTAACCATGTACTTCAACGGCGAAGCTTTCACAAAAACCATATCGCCCACGTAGGATTCCCAGTCCCTACGATGCTTGTCGGCGTAACTCTTCTGACGATCCTGGACTGACTTCATTTGTTGCCAAACTATCTCGATACAATCCGAGGTTTCTCTAATCATCTCAGGCCCAAGTACCAACTTATCTCCAATTTCTAGCCAATATGCTGGAGAATTGCACGGCCTTCCATACAACGCTTCGTATGGTGCCATCCCAATGCTAGATTGGTAGCTATTATTATACGCAAACTCAACTAGATGTAGGTGGTCTTCCCATGATCCTCCGAATTCTAACACACAAGCCCTCAGGAGATCATCCAAAACTCGATTGACTCTCTCAGTCTGACCATCAGTTTGGGGATGATATGCCATACTCAAATACAACTCGGTTCCCAAAGCTTCTTCCAAACTTTTCCAAAATCCACTCGTGAATAATGGATCTCGGTCACTCACTATACTCTTTGGGACACTATGGAATCGAACTATCCATTTCACATAAAGTTCAACCAATTTCGATGCCGTCCTAGTTGACTTGACAGGAATGAATCTCGCACTTTTGGTCAAACGATCCATGATGACCCAAATCCCTTCTTTTCCTGCCCTGGTTCTAGGTAGTCCATCGATACCTGCTCCCACTTCCACGTAGGAACCTCCAATGGCTGAAGTAAACCGCTAGGTTTCTTCTGTTCAACTTTCACCAACTGACAGTTCATACACTTGGAAATGAACTTTCTAATATCTTGCTTCATCCCTTCCTAGTAGTAGACTCTCTTCATGTCCTGATACATCCTATTTCCACCGAGATGAATTGTCAGCTTCGAGTGATGACATTCTCTCAGAACCTCATCCCTCAATCCATCAATATCAGGAACAACTAATCGCCCTTGCTTTCAAAGCCAACCTTCTTTATCGACCTCGAACTCTTTATCTTTTGGTTCCAGTTTCTGAATGTACTCAATAAGCTTCGCATCCTTCTTTTGGCTTTCGCCAATCCTTTCGATAAGAGTAGGTCTTATCGACAAGCTCGCCAACATTTCAGGTTCCAACTCACACTTTGGCCTGAAATCGAACCTTACCAAGTACTCGAGGCTCTTCCATTCCGAAAACATCGCTCCTAAACATGCGTATCTTGACTTAACGCATCTGCAACTGTGTTACCCTTGCCCGGAGTATAGGCTATGTCAAAATCATATGACGCCAGAAACTCTAACCATCTTTACTGCCGAAGATTCAAATCCTTTTGAGAGAAAAGATACTTCAATGACTTGTGATCCGTAGACAACTCGAATCGAACTCCCAACAGGTAATGTCTCCACATCTTTAGAGCAAATACAATCGCCGCCAACTCCAAATCAGGAGTTGGGTAATTCTTCTCATGCACTTTTAGCTGTCGACTAACATAGGCCACAACCTTATCCTTCTGCATTAGCACTGCTCCAAGTCCAGTACTACACGCATCGGTATATACCACCATCTCTTCATTCCCACTTGGAATGGTCAACACAGGTGCACTCATCAATATCTCCTTCAGGATTCCAAACGCTTTTTCAAACTTTGCATCCCATGTGAACAATTGGTTCTTCTTCGTCAATCCTGTCAACGGTGCAGCTACCTTGGAGAAATCCTTGATAAACCGTCGGTAATATCCTGCCAATCCAAGGAAACCCCGAACATCCGTTACATTCTTAGGTCGATCTCAGTCCTGGATTACTGCAACTTTAGCGGGGTCGACCGCTATCCCTTTTCCAGAAACTACATGACCTAAGAACCTCACTTCATCCTTCCAGAAGTGACACTTTGAGAACTTAGCCTCAAGTTGATGCTTCCGCAAGATCTCAAACACAACTCTCAAGTGCGTCTTATGTTCTTCTTCATTTCTGGAGTAAACCAGAATATCATCCACGAACACAAGCACAAACTTGTTCAACTGATCTCTGAGCACTCTATTCATTAGATCCCCAAAATACGCTGGCGCGTTAGTCAACCCGAATGGCATCACCAACCATTCGAAGAAACCAGATGGTGTCCTAAAAGTAGTCTTTGGCACACTATCCTTAGCCACTCTCAACTGGTGAAATCCCATTGCCAAATCCATCTGAGAAAACACTTTGGCTTCATGAAGCTGATCGAACAAGTCATCAATCCTTGGCAACGGATACTTGTTCTTCTTAGTCACCTTGTTCAGCTCACGATAGTCCACAGACAATCTTAACGAGACATCTGCCTTAGTTGCAAATACGACCGGTGCACCCCGTTCGGATACACTCCTCCGAATGAATCCTTTCCCAAAAGGTCTCTAATTTGCACCTCTAACTCTTGATGTTCCTTAGGCACCATCCACCTAAGTGGCATAACGATTGGTCTAGCACCCTCGTTCAAATCGATCCTAAACTCGATCTCACGATGCGGTGGCAACTCTTTGACCTCGTCAAAGACATCTACATACTCATTAGCAATCAGCATTGATGACATTTCTTCTTGTGGAATCCCAAGCGAATATAGATAACTCACGAAGACCTATCTTCGCGCTTACATCTAATCAACACCTTTCGCCCTTCCACATCCCCGACCCTACCTCTAGCTTCTTGCAATTCACCCTTGCCACATACCTCTTGAGCTAATCCATACCCAAGATGATCCCAAACCCAGCGAAGTTAAGAACAAAGCAATCACACACAAAAGAGCAACCATGACTGGTCAACACTAGACCTCGACATATCATGCAAATATTTGACGAAACCCCATTTGGATTAGTCACTACGAAGGGTCTACAACAAATCTCAGGTTCCAAACCCAAGAGACACACAAGCTCATTGCAAATGAAGGAATGTGATGCTCCAGTGTCAAAAAGCACACGAACTGAAACACTATTAACAGAAAGAGTACCTTGTACCACGACACCCTTTCCCTTCTCCTCTGCAGTAGGAGCTCTCGAAGAAGATGGCACAGCTTCCAAAGAATATGCCTTCACAATCTGCTTGCCCTTAGCTGATTCCGGACAATATTTCTTCTCATGCCTAGGCTTCCCACATTTGAAGCATTTCTTCTCAGCTTTGGGATTCTTGCACTCATTAGCAAAATGACCTTTCTGCTGGCAGTTAAAGCAAACCACCTCACTCTTGGGTTTCTTTTGGCCATCTTTTCCCTTTTGTTGTTGTTGCTTCCTCTTTTTATTATTACCACCCTGTTGTGGTTTCTGAGCCGCTTTGGTCGTAGCGACAACATTTGCTTCCTTAGGAAACAAGCTCTTGTGACGAATAGCTTTTTCCATAATCTTCTCAAACGAATCATCAAGATGGTCCACTAGCGGCTTTCCAATATGAGCATCCAAACCCAAGACAAAATTCTCGTTCTTCTGATATGGTGTATCAATGTATGAACGAGCATATCTAGACAACGCTCCGAAATCAGAAATATAGTCAAGCACAGAATGACCATTCTGTTTTAGCTCTACGAACTTCTTGAATAGAGCAGATTTCTGAGCTGTGGAGATAAACTTTGCTTCAAACTTAGCTTGGAATAGCTCCCATGAAATTTCTTCCTCTGGAGTCTCGAGTGTAACAGAATTCCACCATTCCATGGCCCTGCTCTGCAGTTGCATTGACGCAAGTTTTCTCTTTATTGCATCTTCGATACCCAAGTCTCCAAAGATTCGAACACAAGAATCCATCCACCTCTGAACCTCTTCAGCTGGTTCAGTTCCCTTGAATGGTTCCCCCTAGAGATGTAAAGTCCTTGCACAGCTTTGCAAAATCTACTACTCTAGGAGCTCAGACACCAACATCTACCATTGCCACCACTAGAGCGGGTACCCTTCACATAATTGCTTCTGCCATGGCTTCAAACATGTCTGGGTAATTAGGTTCACCACCATTTCCCCCTCCAGTATTGGCTCCCCTAGCAGCGCGTCTTCTTTCTCGTCTACACATTCTAAATCAGCAATTTGGAATAATTAGTCACCTTCAAGAAAGCTGTTAAAGAAAAACAACCGTTACTACTATATATGCTAATGTATATAGTAAGCATCCAACTGAAATCTACAAGTACGTCTCTCATACGCGATTACGTCCTTGAACTTTGGCCAAAAATCATTGACCAGAGCTCTGATACCAAATGTGACGACCACCCATAATCCCCGCACTATACAAAAGAAATAATGCGCTGAAAGGTGTGCAAGGCAGTCATGGACGATCATCAGAGTAGATAAACACAAGCAGAATCTGTCGTAAACTCGCAGCGCAAGGATAAAATATAATAGAACATATACAACAGGTAGTAATAGTGAAGCAGAAACACAAGACTTTCATATAACCAGAAAGCAATATCCAAAAACTTGGAAATAGTGTTTATACAAAGTTGCCTCACTACATTATTCAGAAAAGCAAACAGCGGAAACCCAATTATTAGATAATAGTAAAAATGGTACGTGAGCCTCCTGTTCGCCACCGATCAGCACCATGGTCCTCACTGAAGCGTCCCCTATCACCTGCTACTTAGTCTTCCCATCCACAACCGGATGAACAACCCAAGGTAATAAGAGGAAACATAAAACCTTGAGTCAGACAACAGTCTTAGTGGGCGATAAAACAGCTAACAAACTTCAATAATAAAGTGTATGAGAAAGGATAGATAAACATACTAATCTACCCACGACACCAGAGAAGAACTCAACCTTATCTTCCCCACATCGGACAGTGATAGCCTTTACTATAAACAATTCAACCATTCATCCATAGAAACCAGAACACTCATTCAATCATGAAAAACACTCATAACATCCAAATTAGATAAGTCTCACACAGACAACCCTAATCAAGTTTAACATTCCCCAAGTACTCTCCCCAGAGGCCTAAACCAATATCAGTTAATCACTCAGAGAACATCTCCCTCGACTTTGGATAATCTATGTGAGATAGTACAAACAGAACAACCAATCATCCATGACTGACTCTAGCTATCACCGCCAATCCTGCTTTGAAACCACTGTTAATCGTATGACGGCCAACCTTTCCATATGTCAAGGGCTAATGGTAACCCCAGTTCTAGCATAAACTCCATATGTCCAATCTTGACAATGTCCAACCTTGACAACTAGGCCTTTCAACGATACCCAAGGTACTCGACCAGCAACCTTCCAGTCTATTGGGTGCCCCCATTCTACCCCTGCTTTGTGCCTGCTAGAACTTACGACAATGATGACTTCTCGGCCTTCGCATCTCTAGTCATCTAACCTTGACGACATTTCATAGCTCAAGCAACCTTCTCGAGCAACCATTATCCACCAACTCACAACCTTTGAGTTGCCACCTCATTCGTTGTTCCACCTTGATCAACAAACACATTCAACACTTTGAACCTTTCTACTTGAATTTACTTCGAAGTCACATCATCACTGAGCCCATTACACCACTGCGTTGTGGCTAGGGTTCGGAGGGTTGCCGCCGAAATATATTTTTTTCAGACCTTTTCTCCAAATTAGAGTCGTACCCGAAAAACGTACTTTTTAAAAAAATGACCCTGTTGGAAAGAAGCGATAGCATCATCACTATCAACCACAGCGTTTAAAAGCACTGTTAAAAACATGACCGATCCGCCCTCTTTCAGACCGACCCGATCCAAACTAGGCCGACCCGATCCAGCGCCCATCTGGCTTCAAACTCGACCGATCCAACCAACACGATCGACCCGATCCAATCACCTATATGACCGACCCGATCCAAATATGACCCGGTCCGAATATGACCCGATCCGAATATGACCCAATCCGATCCACTCCAGTCTGATCCAACTTCGTTTCAATCCGACTTCTGGCCGATTCAACCTATGGCCGAGTCAACTCCTGGCCGAGTAAACCTATGGCCGAGCCAATTTCTAGCCGATTCAACCTATGGTCAAGCCAATTTCTGCATATTGCAATTCAACTCCGATTTCGACCAAAACTTCGCCAAACGACGAATCCGACACTACCAAAATCATCAAACACAATCATAAACATATCATAACATTACTAACCTCATGAATTTGACGATTACCACAAAAATGATGTAAATCTCACCAAAAAACATTAAAATGAACATATGATCAAAATGAGAGATCTAACTAACACAAACATGTAATATGACATGAAATTAACGAGTAAAACTTGTTAGATTAGATCATAAGGTGATGCATATGAAAATGAACTTATAATGGTGTAAATCTATGATAAAACACCCCAATTTGATAAGAAACATTCACAAACACTCATATACTTCATTGCATTCATGTGAGAGATGTAAATCACTCACCGATTTGCCAAAACAATCTAAGACAATAGAAATAAGAATCCGGACAGCGAGCACTCCGAATCAAACCCCTCGATCCGATGAATTTTCCTTTGAAATGATGTAGATCTTGCCTTGGATGGTGTAGATCTTAGATTTCCTCCCTTAGATTTGGATTTTTAATGGTGGAAAGTGTAGGAAGAAGAAGGAGATCAAATGCCTTCAAATGAGAGAATGGGAAAATGTAAACCTATTCCCTCCACTCTCACCCCCTATTTATAGGATTCCACTAAGGCTCCAAAACCTGAATAGCCAACTGAAAAACCTTAAAACAACGATTTCTCCCAAACCGCTGAGCCAAATCTTTAAGGTAACCACTCTACGGAAAGGCAATCATCAATTCCTTTCCAATGGCATAGGTCTCACCCTCTGATCCAACCTGAGTTAAAAGTTATTCCCTATATAAGGCTGGCAGGGGCAAAATGGTCACAAACAAAATCGGTAAAAATTATGAACATGTCTCACATCCCCATAAACAACATATTAAAAGATGAGAATGATCCAACCCTCATAGAATAAAATAAATATATTTTACGATCTTCCGATACGTAAAATGCGGGCTGTTACATGTCGGAAACGTGTTATGTATAAACGATTAAATTTCCCAGTTTAAAATAACTTTGATTACTGATAAATAATCTTCTTATATGTAGTATTATATTTCAAAGGGAGAACCTATACTATCCATAAGAATTTAAAAGATGATTTCACCGTTATTAGATGGGTAATAAAGGTTGAACATAATAATTGGTATCGAGTAAAATGAATATAATTCATTGCTATCTACCTTACTCGATTACTTACCAAAGACAACTTAACGAATGAATGGAGTTCAATGAGTCCATATATACCCAAAGAAATACTTCAAGAGATGCACATCCTTAAAATATGTTTTAACAAGAAATGAACTAAGTAATAAGAAACACCCAAACTAGTTAAACAATATTTTCTCGATTATTGGTCTGGGGAGACTGAGATCGGATTTTGGATGATTCCTATCTGGAAAAAAAACATTTGAACCAATTTACGTTTCAAAAGCAAAATATATGGAATGACAAAGAATTGGAAGATTAAATATTGGGTTGTTTTCATTGACCCTAGGAGGTATCTTCCCATATTATAAATGACAATAATTTTTTTATTATATCTTCGATGCAATAGCTCCTTGCAACTGACCATATGATGTATTAGGAGAAGTGATTTGGTTTATCCATACCTAGGGTAATTTGTATGATCAGACGTTTGTAGTTACATTTCGAATGCGCGCATGTTGATCTTAATGAATGTACATCTATTTGTGATGTGAGGAGTAACTTTCTTGCATTGCATACACCATTCTCTGAGAAGTACAAGCTCAGAGGTTGTAAATTTGTAGAAATCAACGGCTTGCATTCAAAGTGAATGATGTGCTTGATATGAGGTAATCAATGACCTTAAGCTTCACCATCCATAAATGGAAGAAAAAGAGCATGCGTTGCGGTTGTATGGTTCACCCGCACTAGGATGAGATCATCACCCTTCTAGATATGTGCTTATATTAATTATTATGGAATGAGCACTTTAATAGGTTCGGAACGACTGAGATGATCTCATATTCGGTCAGTGCACCACCTTCGGGTCTATGTAGTTGGGTCGGACTTGCTAGAATAGATAAGGTAGGAGGCTCTAGGCACATCCCTCTAGAGGTGTATTGTTGGAAGTAGTTCCTTATCTTTCCATTTGCATGGAACCCATTCTTCCAAGGAGCTTGCAGTTTTTTTTATATTGTCTAATATACATGGAAATTAATAATGGTAACAATTTCATATATTGATTTGATTGACTTTAGGGGCTTTATTCAGTAAGTCACTAAAATAATATCAGATAATTTTACATAGAAAAGTTTTGGTTACCATAAGATAGAAACTCATTCCGTGTTTATGTTCGATCGTGATCTTACGGGATACCTTTTATTTAAACGACATCGAATTTGAGTTTCTCTCACTAGTCACATGACTGCCACAGAGTTTTTTTCTCCCTTTTTCCTTAAACTTTGGGTGCCCTATATCTCTGGGCAGCTAAGTAGTTAAGTTTAACTTGGAATAATTGGATGGAGCTTGAAGCTCAATATTTCTTGTAGATAGTTATCTATTTCGACCGTCACGATATCTTCACTTTTATTTGTTTGGCATTTGTAAGGACATGCTTTTATAATTATCCAGATTGATATTAGATATGCTTTGATAATTATGTTGAACTTTTCACTATAAAGATTATGTATATTGAAATAATATATACTTTTTTTCACTCTGCAAAATTCTGTTCTTTCTTTCCTTTATTTTGCTCCTTACAACAAATGATCCGCTTCCCTGATGCTTGGACTTATAGCAAAGGAATACTGTGGATGTACTACTGTCGATTTTCGAGGGTTGAGGTAGTCGGTTGTTTCAATATACCTTCCCTATTTGTTTAGTCGACAAGTTCTGGACAATCCTTCTTCCAATATTCGGGCTTATCCATTTGAAGCACTTTTTCTCCTTAATAGCCTTGCACTCCCTGGAACGATGAACTTTCTCTTTTCAATTATAGAAGATCGCTTTACTCTTATCCTTTTCTGATACGGACCTCCTTTGCCTTGTTGTTGTCGCTCAGCTTTGGTACCACCTTTCCAATTGCTTCAGTTGCAACAATAGCTTAGTTAGGAAATATGCTCTCATATCTATGAGCTTTCTCGATTAGCTTCTCAAACATCTAAGTTCTTTCCAAAGTACTTGCTAAGATCTGTTACTAATTTTTTATTCTTCCTCAAATAAATATTAATGAATGATGTTCCATACTTGGAAAGGGCTTCAAACTTAGCATTATATTCCATATAGACATATTCCCTTGCTTCATCTTTACAAATCTATTATAACAAATTTTGGACTATAAGAATGAACCTACCTTAAAACTATCCTTGAATGGATCCAGTGAGATTTGATCTTTTGGAGTACAATGGTCACTAAACTCTACCAATTCATCACTCTCTCTCTCTTTAAGCTATCTAGAAGCAAACTTTTTTTTCATAGCATCATATATATCAAGGTCGTCAAAGAAATGAATACAAGTAACCAACCACTCTTAAACTTCTAAAGTAGAGTCAGTTCCCAAGAATGGTTTACTTCCTAAAGAAGATTTTTTGCATAACTAGGCAAAGTCTGTCCTAGGTGCCTACCGGGAAGTACCATTATCATCTATCACTAATTTGGGAGCGAGTTGAGCTCTTCTCATCATTCGAAACGAACAAGGCCTCGAAAATTGCTTGGTAGTCAAGTGCTGCAACTCTCAATCCACCTTCCACAACCAATCTCAAGACAAAGTTATTCCTAATAGCATTTCCAGTGTTTCGTCTTATTCTTTATCAATAATTGCAACGATTAGTCTTTAATAAAGAAATTATTTATCTGTAATGAAAACAAATCTGTCTCAAACAAAGAAAAACTGCAATGGTACTCAAGTGCTTGCTAAAATATATATCCTTCTATATAGCTAAACCATAACATTTACAAGTATGTTATCTCTTTGATGTATACTCTCTATTAACTTCGGTCAATCGAATAACCAAAGTTCTAATACCAAATATAATTGTCGACCTATACCACTTACACTTAAAGAGGAAAAGATGCACTGCAATGTACCAGGTGGTACGGCATGATCATTAATGAAGAAAACCAAATAATCTATCAAATATTTCATAATGCGTAGATAAAACATAATTTGACTATATACCACAGACTTGTAGCGAGACACGACAAAGTGGAAACTTCAACTCAATAAAACTCCTAAGTCATATACAAGATGTTATAATATTTAGTTACATAAGATCCTCACTACATCCCTTAGAGTATATGAATTAATAATAGAAAAAAAATTGCAAGTAGTATGCCAAGCCCTCCTAGCTCATCTCTGATCAGCTTCAACGTCACCAATACCTGCTATCTGGTCCACTCATCAACATCCCGATGGGTACGCAAGATAGTAGGAGGAAACGTAAAATCTTAGGTCAAACAACAATCTAGTGTGAGCAATAAATGACTAACAATAGTTATATTAGGAAACATGCTGATAGACAGGTGAAAATATCATACCTGATACATCCTGGCAACTGAAGAGTTATCACATGATAATCTAAGTAATATATGCTACTCATGAAATCTAACTACGAGGATGTTGATAAGGATAAAAGAATTTAAAAACCCACATCACCAACTCCATTTCTCACCCTCTTCGCATAATCGTATGGGTAGTGAACTACCAAAAGAAAAAAAAATAAGAGCAATCATAGCAACCATATCATCCATCAAACAAACCATAGCCATCACCTTCTAAAGCATTGAATACAAAAATAACCTGTATGACCATTTTTGCTTATGCCAAGGGCTAACAGAAAAATGGGGTTCTATTCAGAAAATTGTGTTTGTGGAACCTATTTATTCAACATATTTGCCTTTAGGACCCAAATATCCATCAATTAGACTACCAATCCAGGGTATACATCTATCAATACCAGTCCTAATAGGTCTCCCCATGATAACCTTGCTTTGAGTTAACAAATAGAACACTCTAAGTAATCAATGATTCCTTGGCACTATCAATCACAAGAGCAATCCACAACTTTACCTTATGTTTGAGTCCAACTCAAACTAATCCATTATCACATAGCTTTGTTCAGTTTTAAGCTACCTTTCACACTCCTTAGATATTACTCCCATCCGAGTCACCAATAAAGAGCCATAACTTCCTTGTAGAAGTAACCAACAAGTCGTAGCTTAAAATGGGATTATAGTTTCATTACGAAGCAAATTTGAATTTATTTCAAAGCCATGTATTAAAAACACTAAAAAAATACAACACTTGAAAAACATTGCTTCGATTTTCGAAGTTTCGAGCTTCGAAATACCTTGTTTCGAATTTCGATGCACTTTCCTTTAAGCTTCAAAACACTTCGAAACACTCTGTTTTGAGATTCGAAACACCACCTTTCTTTAAGCATCAAAACATTATGCTCCAAAATACTTTGCTTCTAGCTCAAGGCACTCTGTTTTGAGTGGGAAAAATCATACTATTTAAAATTAGCTCGGAACAAAACCTTCAAATCATAGTTTTACTATGCTTCAAACATTAATTTGTCCCCCTTCTAAACACAGCTTCAAAGCACTCCCTTCGAAACACTACTTCAAAGGAGTCTCTTGCTTCGAAATACTACCTTCCTTCAAACCACTGCTTTAAGTGTCTTACTTCCCATCAGTCTGCAGCTACTTTACTTCGCTTTTCATCGACCCAAGTTCATTACATTGGATCGAAGCATCTAAAGTCGTTTTGAATCACGGAACTTGTTCATCTTGTTGTGCTTCGAGCCTTCTTGCTTTGCTTCGAATTCGTCCTTGTTGTTTTAAATCATCTTATTATGCTTCGAATCTACCATGCTTTAGAATCACCTTTTACTTCTTCGAATTTATGTGGTTTTACTTTGAATCATTGAAATGCTCCGCTTTGAATCCCTCTTTCCAGCTCTAAGCCAACTGCTTCGAAGCGTTAATAATACACTGGACCTGTTTCAAACTTAGTTATGTATTCCAAGTTTCCCTCAAAAGTCAAAACAACACTCTTCCCTTCAAGCCTTCGTGCATACACAAAGCGAAAGCCTATACGCCTCCTCGTGAGTTCGAAATACTCGTCTAGAATGCTGGATTCACCCATATCTACTTCGGTTATCTTCCAATCTACTCCAACCATCCAACAATATCCTAACTTGCACAACACTAACAAAAAAAAATCAAGCATAGCAAGTAGTTTAGCCAATTCTTTCATTCAAACAATAATTACAACCATTCTAACAATAGTTTCAATCAATAACAATCATGGATCAAACAAAAGCATAGATCTAATATAAAACATTACAAATTACATCTGATCTAATTTATTAATCATCAAATTATATAATTTGAATATCCCAAGGCATCAAAATATAGAATTACTAGAACTAGTCAGGTTTTAAGGTTAGTTTAACATTTAGATGACTAAAATCTATAGTTGAAAAATATAATCCAAATAAACATGTGATACCATAACAACTCACTTAATATCCCAAACCAGTGAATTTGAATGGAGGTCCAATTCGAACAACAAACAATCACTTGAATAAGTATCCAAAAATAGAGATCTAACAATTCAATGTAGATCCAATCTCCAACTTACAGTTAAAGATAGTTTGATGAAGAATCTAGAAAAGATTTTTGAATTTGTAGAGGAATTAGAGTAGGTTTGAATTTAAAGCTAACAAGAAAATGAGAGGGGAAATAGAAATAAATCCTCTCAAACCATATCTATAGCTAAAGGTGTTTCGCTAATAGACTTGCTAATTATAGCCTATTAGCATTACACCAATTCTGGCTAACAGCTTTTAAAATTAAGAACTGTGTGACGACCCCATTTCCCGTACAGACGGAGACAAGGGTTATCTTTGGAATATAACATAGAAACAGATAATAGCAGAACAGAATTAAATAAATACACCAAAATGAACAATAGAATATACTGGATAAACGTAATCATCAGAGTTACACAGTATACAGGATCATACTTAGTACAAATACAGTTCAGCTATACATAAATGTCTACAGCGGAAACAAACAAAATATGTACAATAGGAGCTGAACAGCATAAAAAGAGATAAATAATAGAATCCATCTTCAGCTCCAGCTATCCAGAAAGAACCAGCTAAACCTAAATACAAGGCTGCCCGTGTAGAAAAAAGGGCACCCGAGTTTGAAAGTGAAACAAACTACGAGTCAGTCATGGGACTGGTATGAGAAATCTACTCAACACATTTATAATACGGCTAATCATAGGACCACGCCACTTTCGTGGAACAGGTTTACTCCATTGGATTGCCAGTGCTTTAAAAACAAATCTTTCTTTTAAACATCGCAATGCTTTTTATAAAAATGAAGCCATTATAAGACTCAGTTCCCATCACACAATGCAACGCAAACCGGAGGATAGAGTTTTTACCTTATAACGGCCAAAATATGCTTGATATGAATAAAACAGAGGCATTTGATATTATTGCTAGTGTTTATATGTTTTGAAAACAATTTCAAATCATAACTATCAATCATAGACGGCATGGGTACCATATATCATGTCGACATATATATATATATATATATATATATATACAATTAAAACCGCACAGTCACGTATTTGGAAATTGGATTTCCGTCATGAACCAAGGCAAAAGATAGTCCTTACCGAATTCGTGACTCTCTAGCCCGAGCCACAGGATCAGAATGCATCAACCCTTTAGATCGTCAGGGTTGGTCCACCGATGTGGATTATTATGCCTGAACACTACGTTTCCCTGCCCTTTGGGGCGTAACCGAGCCAACAAATGACTCTATCGGACCCGGATCGTCCGATCAAGCCGAGGCGCCTCGCAACAGCAACAACCACACAGGTGAAAAGTATATAAATGTCAGGGCTGGTAGGTCACTGACACCACCCTAGCTAGAAAGAAACGCATGCCCTCCCTGAGGTCCTTCTCCCGTTTCTGGTTCATACCGGGGTGTGAGGCTCGCGAATTCACATTATACACAAAGCTATGCCACACAGGCGGTGCTTTGATCATCACCACAAGACTTTGCTTTTCAACAGAAGCCCTGATCATTTGCCACTTAGGCATGCCACACTGGCAATTCATGCCATGCGACTGATATCTACCGATATACAACCTCTGAGCTTGTGCGTTCCAGAGAAGGGCGTTAAGCAAAAGAATAAATTCTCCGCCGCCAAACAGATGTATATTTAATAGAGATCAATCAACATAGAATAAAATCCAATGTCAGACACACAGTCCATTTACAAGTCCGTTCTGGGTCTAAACGAAACCGGAGGCACTATATACCTTGCAAACCCATCAACCACCACGTACGTCTGGACGATCACCACTCATTATCCATATTTCGGGATGCCTCCCAATCAGGACCTCGGTTACCATCCAAACGAGGTGAAGATCTCCGGTCTTCGACCACCGTCTTCATCCTCGACTTTCAATCGTTGGTCAATTATTTGAAATGAGAATTAACTCGGCCTTTTCAAAAAATTCACGTGTATTTAGAATTTCAAATCAATTTATTTCAATGGTTAAATCATTCGACAACACCAATTTTGTTCTTTAGTATAATTTTCACACCAAACACATTCAACCATCAAATACCACATAAATCGAGCAAATTCAGTTTATTTCCATTCCATATCGTTTATGATATTTTATAACGATTTATCGCTATTTTATTTATTTTAAAATAGCTAATTTATTCAAAACGACGCTTCAGGCCATAACGCGGCCGTGGCGCTGTTTTTCTTTAGATTCGATTTACACATATCTAAAAATCTAACTGTTGGATCTTCACCAAATTTACATCGTTAGAAAGATCTTTTCAAAACGAACCCAACGGTCCCAGTTTCGGGAAAATCCGACGGTCAGATCTCCCGGTATAATCGTTTGAAATTTCGATTTCAAAATACGAACTGCAGCGTCGTTATTCGATTAAATATATTTATATATATATATATATATATATATATATAATCGTTTCTGGCGCTGTTTTTCTTCAGATTTGAATTAAACATTCCAGACAATCCAACCGTTGGATTTTTACAAAGTTGGTGCCGTTGGAAAGATATTTCCAAAGCGAACCCAACGGTGGCGATTTCAGGAAAATCCGATGGTCGGATCTCCTGTACTAATCGTTTGAAATCACGGTTTCAAAATATGAACTACAGCATCGTTTTTAGATATATTTCAATTCTATTTAAATATATATATATCGATTCTTCCATTTCAAACCCATATGCATTTCACACTTTTGATAAAAATGAGATTTTCATCTAACTGCCTTCTATTTCAACACTTCACTATTTTTTTACAACTCATTTATATAATAAAAATGTGATTTTTATTGTAAAACAATTCTTTTCAAAACACTGTTATTTTATATAGTTCGTATAGGTGATAAAAATGTGAATTTTATTATAAAACAATTTATTTCAAAACACTGCTATTTTATATAGTTCGTATAGATGATAAAAATGTGAATTTTATTATAAAACAATTTATTTCAAAATATGAACACCATTCAACACATGAATTTCAACTCAACAACGTTTCCACACATGGAGGTTTTCTATTCAACAAATAAATATAGTTTCAACAAATGAAAATAATTCAAACACATGAATATCATTCAAAATTTCGGCAGCATAACGACAGGGTAGTTAAAACCGAGACCGTCCCTAGTACGGCTCCTCGCTCTACCTTAAAACCTCGCGGTTTTTGACAATGGGGAATCATGCATCTAGTTCGCACGTGTAACAACCCGAAAATCTGGGCCAGTTTAAAATTTTTATTTTGGCAATTTTAGCGAATTTTGATTATTTAAAATGAATTATTTTAAATAATATTGACGAGAAATTTATTTTCAATAGCATTCGAACGTATATATTTTATACGCGTCATCGTTAGAATATAAATATTTATATATAATTATAAATAGAATTGAAAATGGCGCGGTAGTTCGATAATTCGATTTCAAACTTCGATTGAATGTACCGGGTGCAAAACAATCCGGATTTTAGTGAAACCAAAAATAATGGGATCTAATTGATGATATCTTTCCAACGAATCCGACAAATCGAAATTTCATAGCGGGAATCAAAAAATATGTCCAGTTGAAAATTCTGAATAGTCGCTATGGAATTCAGGCCCTTAAAAATGGACATTTTGCAAATGACCTCGGATTTCGACGAAACCAGTTTTGTTGGGTCCGTGATGTTGAATTATTGCTAGATTCCAAATTTTATAATTTTTCGAATCAATATGTGAGCGTGGCATAGGAAAACGTGTTTTGACCATTTCAGTTGATTTTAATCGACTGGAAATTGGCCATTTTTCTAACGGTCTCAGAATTCGATGAAACTAGTTTTGTTAGGACCGTATCGTCAATACGAAGCTAGAAAATATTTTTCGAGAATTTTTAGAGTTAGTATGCGACCCTGGTAATTTGAAATGTACGTTTAAAATTCAATATATAGATTTAAATGTAAATTTAACGGAAACTGATTCAAACGATCGAATCAACTTGCGATACATAGCCCATTGTGTTCAGAATGGGAGTAATTAGCTAGGGGCGACAGTCGGTGGGTTCGATTTTGAGTTCGAAATAAAAAATTACTTTTTGGGAATAAATTAAATTAAAAATATATTATTTTATATAAGGTCAACCATAATATCTCCGTCCCCTTCACTGTTCAAATTAGATCTGAGATAAAAAAAAAAGAAAAAAAAAATCCTACTCGCGATCGACGGAGGAGCCCTCCCCTCCACCGCCGGAGGCGCTGCTGCCCTCTGGCCTTCCCACGTGCCACCGCCCCACTCCGATCAACCCCATCCGACCCCGCGCCTCTCCACCTCGATGCAGCAAAACCCCCCTGAACCCCAAACCCCATCTCGATTCTCCCCACGCCGTAGTTGGAGGCCGCGCCTCCTATCCGCCACTGACCGACGCCGCCCTCCAGTCAACTCACCCACCACCTCGCGCTTCTCTCTCCTCCTCTAATCTGACCTCCTGCGATCCCCTCCTCTCCCCTCTTCGTTCGAATGACAGTTAGTCCTTCTGCTTATTTTAGTTATATTCTTTTTTTCATTATTCTGAGATTTATATGTGTTTTAATCTGATTTTTTTTCATGTTTGTAAAACTGAAATTTTAGATTTGTAAAGAATGAAATTCTATAATTTTAATCCCAGTAAAATTATGATTTTTTTTATATTGAACTTCGATAGAAAAATAGGATTTTTATATATTGAACTTCGATAGAAAAATAGGATTTTTATATATTGAACTTCGATAGAAAAATAGAATTTTTATATATTGAACTTCGATAGAAAAATAGGATTTTTATATATTGAACTTCGATAGAAAAATAGGATTTTTATATATTGAACTTCGATAGAAAAATAGGATTTTTATATATTGAACTTCGATAGAAAAATAGGATTTTTATATATTGAACTTCGATAGAAAAATAGGATTTTTATATATTGAACTTCGATAGAAAAATAGGATTTTTATATATTGAACTTCGATAGAAAAATAGAATTTTTATATATTGAACTTCGATAGAAAAATAGAATTTTTATATATTGAACTTCGATAGAAAAATAGGATTTTTATATATTGAACTTCGATAGAAAAATAGGATTTTTATATATTGAATAGCGAAGTAAAAATTCGATTTTTACATAGGTAGTGAAAGCGGACAACGAAGGTAACAAAAAGGCGAGAACGAAGAAGCTTTATATCAAAGAAGAGTCAAGATGATTGGGTAGCTATCGGTGAGAACTTCTCACTCAAATTCTACTTTTCTAGTTATATATATATATATATATATACTAGGATGCAGACGGTGCTTATTAGAAGCACCCGACACCCGTCCACAGACCATGGACTTGTTTGATTGGTTGTGTAGTTGGTTAGATTATTTGATTTGGATTAGATTGTTTTGGTGAAATGAATTGATATGATTGATGTGTGAATGGCGTGGGCCTTCACTAGACCGGGGATAAGGCTAGGCCTTGTCCCGTTTCTAGTATCGTGCCGTTATGCCGCCGAAATTTTCTAAAATATGTTAGAAAAATAAAAAATATCATTTTATTTAAAGAAGGAACTGAATAGAAATTCATATGTTGGAATAAAATGTTTTATCGTTAAAAATATAATTTTTAACGTGAATGTGAATAAATAAATATTCATTTACAAACCAGACGGTTTGTTTATGTACACCTATTTGAAGGACATGGATTGGGACGATAAATTTTACACATCGCCCAACTGCACGAATAAAATATTTGTTTGATTGTTTGAAACCCCACACGGGTGTTGGGATGAAACTTGAAGTTCACTCATCCTGATTGATTAAATAGGTCGATCGATTGATTGACAGGCTGCTATAAGCGTTAAATGTCTATATTTGATGCTTATACAGTGTAGTGCACTTTGGTTGATGGTTGATTATTTTTCAATGCTATTATATACATGAGTTGTATGAAAATCCATATAATTAACATTATATGGTGATTGATTGGGCCTCATTCCAATTTAGAAAATAAAGAATAATATAAAATAACGGTTCATGTGTTGACAGTACTCATCCATTGAGATTGGTCATGTGTTAAACGAAATATTTTGATAATAAAATTTACATCTTTATCAATATAAAATAACGGTTCATGTGTTGACAGTACTCATCCATTGAGATTGGTCATGTGTTGAACGAAATATTTTGATAATAAAATTTAGATCTTTATCAATATAAAATAACGGTTCATGTGTTGACAGTACTCATCCTTTGAGATTGGTCATGTGTTGAACGAAATATTTTGATAATAACAACTATTTTGAAAAAGAAATATTTGAAATAAAACATTTGAAATAGAAATTTATGAAGCCGTGTTGATTAGATTGACGTCATTTTGACGTAAACGATATTTATATCGATTTTATTCATTTTGAAATGAATTGAATATATAACGATTTCGAAATGAATTGAATATATAACGATTTCGAAATGAATTGAATATATAACGATTTCGAAATGAATTGAATATATAACGATTTCGAAATGAATTGAATATATAACGATTTCGAAATGAATTGAATATATAACGATTTCGAAATGAATTGAATATATAACGATTTCGAAATGAATTGAATTGAAAACGATTTCGAAATGAATTGAATATATAACGATTTCGAAATGAATTGAATATATAACGATTTCGAAATGAATTGAATATATAACGATTTCGAAATGAATTGAATATATAACGATTTCGAAATGAATTGAATATATAACGATTTCGAAATGAATTGAATTGAAAACGATTTCGAAATGGATTGAATTGAAAACGAATTCAAATTGAATTGAAAACGAATTGAAATGAATTCAAATTGAATTAAAATTTGAATTGAATAGAAAGGAATTTTAAAACGAATTTATAAAGAAGAATTCAATTTTGATTTGAATTGAAAAGGAAGTTGAAATTGCTTTTGAAACGAATTTAAAACTATTTATATAATTCGTTTTAAATAGAAATCGACGAAATATATATTATATATATAATATAATGGCCTGAATAGAACGCGCCGCGCCGCGGCAGTTCGCGAATTTCGACCATTTATTTCAAACTGACATTGCGGGAGATCCGACCGTCGGATTCTCCTAAAACCGGAACCGTTGGGTTCGTATCGAAAAGAGCTTTCTAATGAATATTAGAAATTTGAAATCTAACGGTTGGATTTGGAGTTATGTCCAAATCAAATTTGAAAAAGGTCGCTGTAAGTGCAGTTCGATAGCCGTTGATGGAAATCGACTGTACGGGCCTTGATAAAATTATTAAAAATAATAATAATTTGTGTAAAATCATAAGAAATGATTTGTGAAGATTTGGGATGAAAAACTCCATATTTGAAAAGATAAAAATAGATTTTTATCGAAGTAAACTAGTTTTGAACTAGAATTATAATTCTATTTATTTTTAAATAAATAAATTGAATTTGAAAAGGGTTTTAAAAATAACCAGAATATCCAATGATTGCATTGGAGTGGATTTGAATCGAAATTGTCTTCGGAATATTTCGATGTTGGAATTCGTGATTATACAGGTGTTGTTATGGAAATTTGAAAGATATATATTTATATCGTTATTTCCAATACGACATTTGTTAATCGTAGAATTTGATATTGAATATAAGCCGATATATTTTCTATTCAGAGCCTTGTATTGAATATCAAATGTGATTTGGGTTTGTCGTGAATGGCGTTTTCACTAACACTGTTCTTGAACCCAGTAGAGAAAAGATTAAATCTTTTTATTTAGATTTAATGAAGTGTACCAATTAAATAATATTTAATTGGAATTGAATTGATATTGATTTTTGGGTTTATCGTGAACAGTGTTTTAAAATAACACTCGTTCTTTAACCCGATAATTAATGAATGTGACTTAGGGTTTATCGTGAACCGTGTTTTAAATGACACGGATTCTTTAACCCAGTTAACGATTAAAACTAAGTGGAGTTTTAATGAATCTTTAATTAGATTGAAATAATCGAAATGGAGTATCACCAGTTTTGCTCCAGGCGATAGTTAAATCTTTAATTAGATTTGAACGTGAAATGGTAATTGAATTTACCGATAACACCATGGTGTTAGATATGAAGTATAACCAGTTTTACTTCATGGGATGAATAGGTTGGGATTGGGAAATTAAAACAAATGATTACTTCGGTAAGGTTCGTTAATCCCGACTAGTTTGAATTGATATTCAAAAATAGATTAAAGAATAAATTAAAGAATAAATTAAAGAATTTATCTTTGATAAAATTAATGGGAACCTTTCCCTATGAATGTGAAATTTAGAAATTGACTGTCGGTTAGCCAAACAGAATGGTTTTCTGAATATTGATCTGATGTTGGTTTCGGCCTTCGGGGTTAATATTTGGGGAATTATTCTCTTGATTAATTTACGGTTAGTGACTAATGAATTGGAATGAGGCGTATGTTGTGTTTGTGTAACACTTATTTAAAATATACGCGAGTTATTCGGAAAGTCCGGGTTTATCCCATTCTGAATAACTGATACGACGATAAGTCGAAGATGAAGACGATGGTCGAAGATCGGAGGTCTTCACGTCGTTTGGGTAATTACTGATGATCTTGATTGGGCTGTACACCCAAGAAGATGGAAACAGTTAGTGATCGTCCAGACGTACTTGGAGATCGATGGATATGCGGGGTACTAGGTGCCTCCGGTTTCGTTCAGCCCCAGAACGGACTTGTAAATGGACTATGTGTCTGACATTGGATTTTAGTCCGTGTGATTGATCTCTATTAAATATATATCTGTTTGGCGGCGGAGAATTTATTCTCTTGCTTAACGCCCTTCTCTGAGACGTACGAGCTCAGGGGTTATATATTGATGGATATCAAACGCATGGAGTGAATTGCCTGTGTGGCATGCCTAAGTGGCAATTGATCGAGGCTTCTGTTGAAAAGCAAAGTCTTGTGGTGATGATCGAAGCACGGCCTTCGTGGCGTAGCTTTGTGTAACGTTTGCTTCGCGAGTTTCACACCCCGGTTGTGAACCAAAAACGGGAGAGGACCTCAGGGAGGGCATGCATTTCTTTCTAGTTAGAAGTGGCGTCAGTGGTTTTACACGCCCTGACGAGTTTGACTTATGTGGTTGTTGCTGTTGCGAGGCGCCTCGGATTGATCGGTCGTTCTCGAACCGATGGAGTCATTTAGTTGGCTCATTTACGCCCCAAAGGGCGGGGAAACGTATTGTTCAGGCACTATAATCCACATCGGTGGACCGGCCCTGTCGCTCCATGGGGCAGTTGCGGCTGTTCCGGAGGCTCGGGCTAGAGAGTCTCGAATCGGTAGAGGACGATCCCTGGCCTCGGTTCATAGACGGAAATCCAATTTCCAAATACGTAACTTTGCGGTTTTATTTGTAAACCTATATATGGCGACATAGTGGCATGGGACGCTCATGTCGCCTATGATTGATACTTATGATTTGAAGTTGTTTTATACACTATGCACTTATTATAGTATCAAATGATTTGTTTTGAACGTATCAAGCATTCTTTGGCTGTTATAAGGGAAAACCCTATCCCCCGGCTTGCGTTGCATTGTGTGATAGGACCTGGGTCTTATAACAGCTTCATTTTTCTTTATTTAGCATTGCGCTGTTTGTTTTATGCACTGGTATTCTTGGGAGGAAACCCGTTCCGTGTTATACGGCGTGGTCCCTTGATTTACCTAATGATTTAAAATAAAGATTAATAACTGTTTTAGTTCTCACACCAGTCCCATGACTGACCTGGAGTTTATTGTTTTGACCTAAACTCTGGGTGCCCCTATTTTGACACGGGCAGCTAGTAGTTTTGGTTTTGCAGATTTATATTCACAGGATCCTGGTTTACAGCTGGAACGATATCCGGAAAGCTTTGTATCCGTATATCTACTTCTAGTTGTGTATTGTATTATTTTCCGCTGCTATGTATTTAAATGTAATTTAAATCTCTGATATTTCTGTGTAATATTCATTTATACTCTGTATATTCTTGTAATCTGATGCATTGTTGTAATAAACAATGAAATGTTCTTCTGTTTGTGTTCTGTTGTGGCTTGTTCTCGAATTATCCGCCGCTTTCCTTTACGGGGAAGTTACGGGTTTTCACAGCACGCAGGCGGCATGTATATTTATTTCATTTCCACAAACTAATCCTATGTGGTTTCAACCAAATATTTATCAACCACAAATGGGTATTTTTCAATCACAATTAATCAATATCAACCACAAACAATTCCAACCAACCATTCGCTATCAATCAATTTTCACACCAATCACAATCAATAAATATCGTCCATGGTTTGTGGACGAGGGGTGTATATATATATAGCAATTCACTTCTATTTCAACACATATATAATTTTTACAACGCATATATAACTTATACATCGAACGTACAACTTATACAACACTTATACATGAGGTGTACAACACTTATATAACTCATACATCGATTATATAATTTATACATCGTCGTTTTCCATATCATTTATAAATTAGAAATCTCACATTGGGTTCCACTCCACCAAAAATAGCAGAAGGCTCAGAAAACTATGTGGTCTCTTCTAGAAGGTAGAAGACGTCCACACCGGTCCACTGTCTCTTGTTTCACTGAATTTCGATAACACAGCAAAAAGATATGATTTTCAAAGTTTTGCAACACTTTAAAGCGTCAAAATCATTTCAGAAAATAAAACCCGTACCTCCTTTGTTTTGTTCGAAACTAGGTTTCGATTTCTCGCGAAAACCGTGCAGCTTGGTGATGATCGGCCCCTGCCACCTTGTAGTGCTCCGAGAGGCGCACCGATCGACAGGGGTTTGGTGGCACTCGGTGGCGGATCAGGCGGGTTACGGCGGCGCGAAGTCAACGACTTCGAGGGCGTGAATCTCGAGGTACAACGAACGAGGGATGGCGTGGGAGGTATAGATTTAAAGCCCTCGACGAGTACTACAAAAACCCTAACTGGGTGGAGGCGTTTCGTTGCGTGGATTAGCCAGAAAAGAGGAGAGAAGATTCGAGCTGCTGCCGCGGTTCGTATCGGGGGGAGAGAAAGGGAATTTTTTTTATAAAAATTTTGATTGGTCGGGGAAGTTTTAAAGGGGCTTTCTGACACGACCACCGATCTAAACCCAACGACTATCATCCCTAGCGTTTTACCCCCATTCCGAACACAATGGGATATGTTTCGTAGGCCCATTCGACTGTTTCAGTCAGTTTTCATTCAAATTAAAATATAAAACATTCAATATTTAATTTGAACATGCATTTCAATTTGCCAGGGCTACAAACTGATTCGAAAAATTCCAGAAAAATAAATCTGGCTATGTTTTGACGATACGGTCCCAACAAAACTAGTTTCGTCGAATTCTGAGACCGTTTGCAAAAAGGCCCATTTCTGGTCAATCCAGTTTAACTGTAATTGACCAAAATACGTTTTCCTTTGCCACGCTCACATACTAGCTTCAAAAATTATGAAATTTGAAACCTAGCAATAACTTCACATCTCGGATCCAACAAAAGTGGTTTCGTCGAATTCCGAGGTCGTATGCAAAATGGCCAATTTCACGGGCTATATAAATTCCATAGCGACCTTTCTGAAAATTCATTTGGCCATAACTTTTGCTTTCCGCTATGAAACTTCGATTTTTCAGATTCGTTGGAAAGGTATTCACTAACAGAATTAAATATTTTTGGTTTCACTCAAATCCGTTTTGTTTTGCACCCGGTACAGTCCGACAAAGTTTGAATTCAAATTTTGAAACTACCGCGCCATTTCAGGCCTTGTTTATAATTAGAATTAATTATATTCGTTTTCAAACGTCGATTCAGACTCAGTTTTCATTGTTATTATTCAAAATATTTATTTTAAATATTTAAAATCCATTATTTTAGCCAATTTAATAATTTTAAATTGGTTCAAATTTTCTGGGTCGTTACAATCTCCCCCACTTAAAACTTTTCGTCCCCGAAAAGGAACAAAGTCGAAAGTGGTTTGATTAATATACTCTACGTTCGATCTGGCTTTAATTCTCCAACTTTTCAGTTTCTGAGAATTTTCAAATTCTTCAAAAATTTGGCTAACACCCGGAATTTTCGAAAAATTTCGTCATAACCTCCTTTGTACGGGGAGAGGTTTGGAAATTTATTGGGCCGTATTAGGTACCCAATAAATCCTAATAAGCATACCCATATTTATAGTGATATATTCTGGTGTTTACAAGGGAGCGTGTATTGATAATAACTCAAGAGAATAAATTCTCGTCACCCTGTCAAAGCCTGAGGGAGTGTGTATTTTAAATGCTCCAGAGGATAAATCCTCGTCACCTCGTCCCATGTGGGAAATAAATAGTCCATGTGCCGTATCTAATAACTAGAGAGACATGATTATTGTCAACTCCAGACCCGTGTGGGGTTTTTATTAATCTGGCAATTTTATCGTTACAATTTAAATAGTCCATATCAGTCATCAGTTCAACCTGTAAAATATAGTCACCGCCATACAAGCCTCTCGCTCGTATGGTAAATCTTCCACCTCGTCACACAAGCTCCAAATGCTTATGTGGTATATGATGAAGTATGCCTATCTTCAGAAGTATGCCATTCAGTGTAGTTCAAAATTAATTGTTACTATCCTATGGCGATATTTATTTTTACACACAGAATAACCAGCACTCCACATCCAATGGCATTCACAGGAGTTGATATAATAATATTTCGCATCCAACTCATTAAGATTTACATATTTGTCAGGCACGCAAATAAAATCTTTACTCAACAGCTATCCATTTACCTGTTCAAACATATATAATGCACATGTATATATTTCTATCTATTTTCTAATCAGTTCAATGTGTGATTTAAATGAATAAATTCTACCATTATCCTCTTACTAATTGAATTAACTATCATTTCAATAATTTAATTAATCTAATCTACTATCACACAGCACAAACAATCATTAATTTGTTTTTAACTTTTCAAAAATATACTGATTAATTTCTATATTATTTTAAAATCATTCAGACTATAGAATTAAAAGTGCACATCAATGGAAAGAAAATAACAACAGAGTAGAGAACTAATTGGTAATGCAAAGTATGGTAAATAAACCTTGCACCGAAGTCAATCAGAGATATCCACTCGGCATCTAGGATAAGCTTTCAGAATGCTCTCCTCAGTTTCCCAAGTACAATCTCACGGATCTCCACTCCATTGCACTTTGACTAAGTGAACCTTCTTGTTCCTCAGATCTTTGGTTTCTTTGCCGATGATCTTTAGCGGCTCTCTTCTCACAGCTAATTCTGGAGTAATTTCAATATCCTGTTGAGCTGCTTCTTCCACGATCAAGTCTGGGTCATGAACGTGCTTTCGAAATTGAGATATGTGAAATACATCATGAACTCCAGGCAACCAATCAGGCAATTTAACCCTATAAGCGAGAGTTCCGATCCGTTCCAGAATAGGAAACAGACCAATGAATTTGGGCGCCAACTTTCCAGTTTTACCGAACTGGATAACTCCTCTCATCGGCGATACTTTCAAATATACATAGTCGCCCACAACAAATGATATATCTCTTTTTCTCCTATCAGCGTAGCTCTTTTGTCGGCTTTGAGCGGCGAGTAATCGCTTCTTAATAAAGTCGACTTTGTCGGCAGCTTCTCGGATCATATCAGGCCCCAACACAAGTCTATTACCAGGTTCGACCCAACAAGCAGGAGATCGGCACGGTCTACCATATAAGGCTTCAAATGGTGACATTGTCAAGCTCGCCTGGTAGCTGTTGTTATATGAGAATTCAGCCAAATGTAGATGATCTTCCCATGATCCACCGAAATCTAGAACACTAGCCCGCAATAGATCTTCTAATATTCGATTCACCCTCTTAGTCTGACCGTCTGTCTGAGGATGATAAGCGGTGCTTAGATTCATCTTTGTTCCCAGCTCTACTTGAAATGCCTCCCAGAATTTGCTGGTGAATATTGTATCTCTATCACTGACTATACTGAGCGGCACTCCGTGTAGTCTAACTATTTCCTTGAAGTATATCTGCGCCAGACTCTGAGCAGTTCTGTTTGATCTGACAGGTATGAAATGGGCGGTCTTCGTGAAGCGATCTACGATCACCCAAATACTGTCATTTCCTTTTCTGTTTCTGGGCAGACCATCAATGAAGTCCATGGAAATATGTTCCCACTTCCAGCCTGGAACGTCTAACAGTTGTAACAGTCCAGCAAGTTTCTGTTGGTCGCTTTTGACTAGCTGGCAAGTAGGGCATCGGCTAACATATAAGGAAATGTCCCTTTTCATCGACTTCCACCAGAAAGTGCGTTTGATGTCGTTATGCATTTTGCTTACTCCCGGATGGATACTAGGTTTTGACTTGTGGCATTCATCCAGTACTTCCTTTCGGAGCTCAGGAATGTTAGGAACACAGATTCGACCTTTCAGCCTTAGAATCCCCTCATTATCAACTTGAAAACTCGAGGGTTCGCCTTTCTGAATTATCTCTCTGATCTTCTGAATGAAGTGATCATCCTTCTGAAGAGCAAATATTTTATCCATCAATGAAGTCGTGATAATAAAACTGGTGATCATCTCGTTCTTTCGACTTAACGCATCAGCCACGACATTGACTTTCCCTGGAGTGTATATAATTTCAAAGTCATATGCTGCAAGAAACTCCAGCCAACGTTGTTGCATCAGATTCAGGTCTTTTTGAGTGAACGGATACTTTAACGACTGGTGATCTGTAAACAGTTCAAATCTCTCACCCAGAAGATAGTGTCTCCAGATTTTCAAAGCGAACACAATAGCCAATAACTCAACATCATGAGTTACGTAGTTCTTCTCGTGCGGCTTCAGTTGACGGCTAGCATAAGCAATCACTTGACCCCTCTGCATTAACACTACGTCAAGGCCTTCTCTAGAAGCATCAGTCCAGACTTTCAAATCCTGATTGCCATCAATGATGGTTAACACTGGAGCGGTCGTTAATCTTAACTTTAGCTCCTCAAAAGCCTCTTCACATTCTGGAGTCCACTTGAATTTAGAATGCTTCTTTGTAAGCTTCGTTAAGTGACCAGATATCTTCGAAAACTCTTTAATGAATTTCCGGTAATAACTAGCCAATCTGAGAAAACTGCGGACTTCAGTAGGGGTACTGGGCTGCTTCCAGTTCTGAATAGCTGTGATTTTACTTGGATGCACAGCGATTCCTTCTTTCGATACGGCGTGGCCTAGAAATTTCACTTCATCTTGCCAGAATATGCATTTGGACAGTTTGGCTTTCAATACATTCCGTCTCAGAATTTCTAGAACCTGTTCCAGATGCTTTTCATGTTCGGCCTTTGATTTAGAGAAGATTAGAATATTGTCAATGAAAACCAGAACAAATTTTTTCAAAACCCCTCTGAACACTCCATTCATCAGATCGATGAAGTAAGCTGGAGTGTTACATAAGTCGAACGGCATTACTAACCACTCGTAGAATAAATCTGGACCTCTGAATGTTGTCAAAGGAACACACTCCTCAGTGATACGAAGTTGATGGAAACCTGTAGCTAGGTCCATTCGTGAAAATACTTGTGCGCCATTTAATCGATATAATAAATCATCAATCCGCGGCAATGGGTATTTATTCTTTATGGTCTGCTTGTTCAAATCACGATAATCGACACATAGCCGCAGAGTACCGTCAGATTTTGGGACAAACACCACTGCTGCACCCCAATCAGAGAAACTAGGCCTGATCAGACCCTTCCATATGAGTTGTCGTCTTTGATTGTCAAGTTCTTCTTTCTCTTTCAAGGACATTCTTCGAATAGCGTGAACTACCGGCCTTGCATTCGGAATTAAAGCAATTTTGAAATCTATTTCTCTCTACGGAGGTAAGCGAACAACTTCTTCGAACACATCCGCGTAGTTCTTGATGACAGGAATGTCTTTGATGACAGGAATATTCTCTATGATTTCAGGGATATTTTCTATTTGGGCTGGAGAAACATTCAAAGCTGCCCAGAAGTCTTTTCTATTAGCATTCTGACCTTCACAGGGAATGGTTATATAATCACCTGATTTTATCTTCGCCTTTACGACTCTGTCGGCGCATTTAACTTCAACTTCATATTTGGTCGACCAGTCTAACCCCAAGATAAGATCAAACTCTTTAAAATTCATGACGACCGCAATGGTAGGAAACCGATAACGAGAGAACGAAACTGGCACTCCACAAACCCAACTGAGATCTATGGAACCCCCAACAGGATTCTGGACAGTCATTGGTTCCTTGAGCTTTTTCAAATTCAAATCCAGTTTCTTAGCTGCATCCTTTGAAATGAAGCTTCGAGACGCGCCTGTGTCAAACAATACTTTGACTGGAATGTTTTTGACAGTAAGCGTTCCTTCTAAAACATCGCCCCTTTCTTGACTAGCTGAGGGATCAGAAGTTTCTGCTACTTCATTCACTTTAACTACTTCAGGCTTCTTTAAGAGCCAGCAATCCTTTGCAAGATGACCAGTCTGCTGGCATTGACTGCACTTCCTATTCTCTTGAAACTTCGTACCGGATTTAGACCCATCCTTTACTCGTTTCTTGAGAGATTTGCAACTTACCGAGAGATGGCCTTGCCTATTGCAGTTACTGCATACAGCAGTCGTTGTTGGTTCTTTTTCAGATCTGGCCCTTTTTCGATTGACTTTGGGCTTCTTACTGACCTCAGACATTGTACTGGCCTCAGGACGATCAGTTTTAGACTCAATTTTATTATTAGAGCTGACTTCCTCTTTGTCGCGCAACATGCCTTTCTTATGAAGATCTTCATACTGATAAGCCATATAAATCATTTCTGAAAAAGGAAGCTTCACATGCCCCATTACTTTATTCCGGTATTTCCTTTGAAGCTCGTAAATAAATCTCATATTCTTTCTCTTCGTATTCTGAATTAGATGGGGAGCAAAGTGAGAAAGTTCGTTGAATTTCTTATGATATTCTGGGATGGTCATATCTCCTTTTATCAGATAAGAAAATTCATCGCATAATCGCTCAGTCGCTTCGGGAGGAGTAAATCTTTCCAGGAAAATCACTTTGAATTTGTCCCAGGTGATATCACCTTCTGGATTATCCTTGATAACTGAATCCCACCAGAACAAAGCTTCATTTTTGAGTGCCCAAGAGGCCAGTAATCTTTTCTAGTCATCCCTCAGCTTTAATGCTCCGAAGATTTTCTCAGCAGAACGAATCCAAGCTTGTGTTTTCATAATTGATTCTTCACCCGAGAAAGGTTTTCCACCCAGATTTCTATATTTCATAAATAGGGCTTCTATATCCGGGTCAGTATCACTTCTTTTGTTTCTGGCACTCATTTTCTAGTTCTTCAGCAAATTGCAGATCAAGTGTCAGGTCAACAGAAAAGATATTTCAAAATATAGAGACAAATACTTGAATGTAAATGTGTCTATTTAGGTGTTATTTCATTCTGCTACTCATATTAGGATATTACTGATCCTATCTATAATGAGTTACCCATCCTAGAACACTACTGGTTCTATTTCTGACAAATTCGTTAATATGTTAAATTCCAGAACTAAGCTTAACCAAGGCTCTGATACCACGTTGTGACGACCCCATTTCCTGTACAGACGGAGACAAGGGTTATCTTTGGAATATAACACAGAAACAGATAATAGCAGAACAGAATTAAATAAATACACCAGAATGAACAATAGAATATACTGGATAAACGTAATCATCAGAGTTGCACAGTATACAGGATCATACTTAGTACAAATACAGTTCAGCTATACATAAATGTCTACAGCGGAAACAAACAAAATATGTACAATAGGAGCTGAACAGCATAAAAAGAGATAAATAATAGAATCCATCTTCAGCTCCAGCTATCCAGAAAGAACCAGCTAAACCTGAATACAAGGCTGCCCATGTAGAAAAAGGGGCACCCGAGTTTGAAAGTGAAACAAACTACGAGTCAGTCATGGGACTGGTATGAGAAATCTACTCAACACATTTATAATATGGCTAATCACAGGACCACGCCACTTTCGTGAAACGGGTTTACTCCATTGGATTGCAAGTGCTTTAAAAACAAATCTTTCTTTTAAACACCGCAATGCTTTTTATAAAAATGAAGCCATTAGAAGACTCAGTTCCCATCACACAATGCAACGCAAACCGGAGGATAGAGTTTTTGCCTTATAACGGCCAAAATATGCTTGATATGAATAAAACAAAGGCATTTGATATTATTGCTAGTGTTTATATGTTTTGAAAACAATTTCAAATCATAACTATCAATCATAGATGGTATGGGTACCATATATCATGTCAACATATATATATATATATATATATATATATATATATAATCAAAACCGCACAGTCACGTATTTGGAAATTGGATTTCCGTCATGAACCAAGGCAAAAGATAGTCCTTACCGAATTCGTGACTCTCTAGCCCGAGCCACAGGATCAGAATGCATCAACCCTTTAGATCGTCAGGGCCGGTCCACCGATGTGGATTATTATGCCTGAACACTACGTTTCCCCGCCCTTTGGGGCGTAACCGAGCCAACAAATGACTCTATCGGACCCGGATCGTCCGATCAAACCGAGGCGCCTCGCAACAGCAACAACCACACAGGTGAAAAGTATATAAATGTCAGGGCTGGTAGGTCACTGGCACCACCCTAGCTAGAAAGAAACGCATGCCCTCCCTGAGGTCCTTCTCCCGTTTTTGGTTCATACCGGGGTGTGAGGCTCGCGAATTCACATTATACACAAAGCTATGCCACACAGGCGGTGCTTTGATCATCACCACAAGACTTTTCTTTTAACAGAAGCCCTGATCATTTGCCACTTAGACATGCCACACTGGAAATTCACGCCATGCGACTGATATCCACAGATATACAACCTCTGAGCTCGTGCGTTCCAGAGAAGGGCGTTAAGCAAAAAAATAAATTCTCCGCCGCCAAACAGAAGTATATTTAATAGAGATCAATCAACATAGAATAAAATCCAATGTCAGACACACAGTCCATTTACAAGTCCGTTCTGGGTCTGAACGAAACCGGAGGCACTATATACCTCGCAAACCCATCGACAACCACGTATGTCTGGACGATCACCACTCATTATCCATATTTCGGGATGCCTCCCAATCAGGACATCTGTTACCATCCAAACGAGGTGAAGATATCCGATCTTCGACCACCGTCTTCATCCTCAACTTTCAATCGTCGATCAATTATTTGAAATGAGAATTAACTCAGCCTTTTCAAATAATTCACGTGTATTTAGAATTTCAAATCAATTTATTTCAATGGTTAAATCATTCGACAACACCAATTTTGTTCTTTAATGTAGTTTTCACACCAAACACATTCAACCATCAAATACCACATAAATCGAGCAAACTCAGTTTATTTCCATTCCATATCGTTTATGATATTTTATAACGATTTATCGCTATTTTTATTTATTTTAAAATAGCCAATTTATTCAAAACGACGCTTCGGGCCATAACGCGGCCGTGGCGCTGTTTTTCTTCAGATTCAATTTACATATATCTGAAAATCTAACCGTTGGATCTTCACCAAATTTACATCATTAGAAAGATCTTTTCAAAACAAACCCAACGGTCCCAGTTTTGGCAAAATCCGACGGTCGGATCTCTCGGTATAATCGTTTGAAATTTCGATTTCAAAATACGAACTGCAGCGTCGTTATTCGATTAAATATAATTATATATATATATAAATATAATCGTTTATGGCGCTGTTTTTCTTCAGATTTGAATTAAACATTCCAGACAATCCAACCGTTGGATTTTTACAAAGTTGGTGCCATTGGAAAGATATTTCCAAAGCGAACCCAACGGTTGCGATTTCAGGAAAATCCGATGGTCGGATCTCCCGTACTAATCGTTTGAAATCACGGTTTCAAAATATGAACTACAGCGTCGTTATTCGATATATTTCAATTCTATTTAAATATATATATATCGATTCTTTCATTTCAAACCCATATGCATTTCACACTTTTGATAAAAATGAGATTTTCATCTAACTGCCTTCTATTTCAACACTTCACTATTTTTTTACAACTCATTTATATAATAAAAATGTGATTTTTATTGTAAAACAATTCTTTTCAAAACACTGTTATTTTATATAGTTCGTACAGGTGATAAAAATGTGAATTTTATTATAAAACAATTTATTTCAAAACACTGCTATTTTATATAGTTCGTATAGATGATAAAAATGTGAATTTTATTATAAAACAATTTATTTCAAAATATGAACACCATTCAACACATGAATTTCAACTCAACAACGTTTCCACACATGGAGGTTTTCTATTCAACGAATAAATATAGTTTCAACAAATGAAAATAATTCAAACACATGAATATCATTCAAAATTTCGGTAGCATAACAGCAGGGTAGTTAAAACCGGGACCGTCCCTAGTACGGCTCCTCGCTCTACCTTAAAACCTCGCGGTTTTTGACAATGGAGAATCATGCATCTAGTTCGCACGCAGGCGGCATGTATATTTATTTCATTTCCATAAACTAATCCTATGTGGTTTCAACCAAATATTTCTCAACCACAAATGGGTATTTTTCAATCACAATCAATCAATATCAACCACAAACAATTCCAACCAACCATTCGCTATCAATCAATTTTCACACCAATCACAATCAATAAATATCGTCCATGGTTTGTGGACGAGGAGCATATATATATATATATATATATAGATATATATATATATAGCAATTCACTTCTATTTCAACACATATATAATTTTTACAACGCATATATAACTTATACATCGAACGTACAACTTATACAACGCTTATATATGAGGTGTACAACGCTTATATAACTCATACATCGATTATATAATTTATACATCGTCGTTTTCCATATCATTTATAAATTAGAAATCTCACATTGGGTTCCACTCCACCAAAAATAGCAGAAGGCTCAGAAAAATATGCGGTCTCTTCTAGAAGGTAGAAGACGTCCACACCGGTCCACTGTCTCTTGTTTCACTGAATTTCGATAACACAGCAAAAAGATATGATTTTTCAAAGATTTTCAACACTTTAAAGCGTCAAAATCATTTCAGAAAATAAAACCCGTACCTCCTTTGTTTTGTTCGAAACTAGGTTTCGATTTCTCGCGAAAACCATGCAGCTTGGTGATGATCGGCCCCTGCCACCTTGTAGTGCTCCGAGAGGCGCACCGATCGACAGGGGTTTGGTGGCACTCGGTGGCGGATCAGGCGGGTTACGGCGGCGCGAAGTCAATGACTTCGTGGGCGTGAATCTCGAGGTACAGCGAACGAGGGATGGCATGGGAGGTATAGATTTGAAGCCCTCGACGAGTACTACAAAAACCCTAACTGGGTGGAGGCGTTTCGTTGCGTGGATTAGCCAGAAAAGAGGAGAGAAGATTCGAGCTGCTGCCGCCGTTCGTATCGGGGAGAGAGAAAGGGATTTTTCTTTTTCTTTTTATAAAATTTTAATTGGTCGGGGAAGTTTTAAAGGGGCTTTCTGACACGACCACCAATCTAAACCCAACGACTGTCGTCCCTAGCATTTTACCCCCATTCCGAACACAATGGGATATGTTTCGTAGGCCCATTCGACTGTTTCAGTCAGTTTTCATTAAAATTAAAATATAAAACATTCAATATTTAATTTGAACGTGCATTTCAATTTGCCAGGGCCACAAACTGATTCGAAAAATTCCAGAAAAATAAATCTGGCTATGTTTTGATGATACGGTCCCAACAAAACTAGTTTTGTTGAATTCTGAGACCGTTTGCAAAAAGGCCCATTTCTGGTCGATCCAATTTAACTTAATTGACCAAAACACGTTTTCCTTTGCCACGCTCACATACTAGCTTCAAAAATTATGAAATTTGAAACCTAGCAATAGCTTCACATCCCGGATCCAACAAAAGTGGTTTCGTCGAATTCCGAGGTCGTATGCAAAATGGCCAATTTCACGGGCTATATAAATTCCATAGCGACCTTTCTGAAAATTCATTTGGCCATAACTTTTGCTTTCCGCTATGAAACTTCGATTTTTCAGATTCGATAGAAAGGTATTCACTAACAGATTTAAATATTTTTGGTTTCACTCAAATCCGTTTTGTTTTGCACCCGGTACAGTCCGACAAAGTTTGAATTCAAAATTTGAAACTACCGCGCCATTTCAGGCCTTGTTTATAATTAGAATTAATTATATTCGTTTTCAAACGTCGATTCAAACTCAGTTTTCATTGCTATTATTCAAAATATTTATTTTAAATATTTAAAATCCATTATTTTAGCCAATTTAAATTTTTTAAATTGGTTCAGATTTTCTGGGTCGTTACAAACTGTAATTGCTCTTAAACTATTGGTTCGATTTCTTAATATGACCACTGTACAAAATGGAAAACCACCATCTTGAAGCAATAAGATAGGTTAGAGTATCTAATTCATTAGAAGTCATGGTCGAGATAAACTTTCTATGGCAAAATGATCACAATAAATATATGAATTAAACATAATTATTTCAATCATTCGATACATAAAATATGGGGTGTTATAAAAAACACAATAAATATTTGTATTTAATAGTTTTTAATTATAATCTGCATTTTAATGCATTGAATGGTTCTATAAATAGGGAATAAATCAATTAACTTAATCAGTTATCTGTCATATATTCCTGTTCTGATTAATACTGATCCCATCTAAACGGTTACCCTAAATTAATTGTCCATCAATTTCCTAAAAAAAAGTGGAGTGTTTAGGTTTGAAACCCTAAGTTACCATAAATGAACAAGAAAGAAGTTATCGTTTTATAATAACTTTAACTTCAAATGGAACTCATAAACTGTTTTACTCCAGATTAAAAAAAAGTGAATATTAAGCTTACATCCATAAAATCAAACTTAATACACAAATTTCCTTCCCTAAAAGGGTTGTAATTTTGGTCCTTAGATTTACTTCATGAATTATTGCACAATATTATGTAATTATTCTGTGAATAATTGCATATATTTATACAATTATATCGAAAAATTGCTTATATTTCTGTAAATTTTTAGGTGAACAATTGTGAAAATTTTCGCAATTTTTTCAAAAAATGTTAGAAATTTCCACAACTTTGTTAGTGAATAATTTTTGTTGAATAATTGCAGAAATTTTTGCAACTTTTGAGTATAAGTGCATAATTATCATCAACTATTCAATGAATAATTGCGTAAATTTATACATTATTTGTTTTCTTAATTCTAGGGACCTGATTTACATATCTTCTTTGGAAAATATGTTTTGACTATTTCAAAACTTAAGAGGGACTTTTAGTCAAACTGTCCCTAGAAAATACCAAATCAATCACCATTGCTAATTTGGTTTCCCTCACTTCATTGGTAATCATGTCCGTCTCACCTTAAAGTCGAATGTAAATATGAATTCTATTCCTAGGAAAAATTCAGAGGAACGTATAGATAGACAATGTTCATGACAACAACAAACTAAAAAAGTTACTAAAAGAAAAACTAAATGCTTAATTAAGACAAACAGTTAAACTTTTATGAAAGGTTACTAAAAGAAAAACTAAACGTCACTCCCTAAATTTTACGGAAAAAATTACGTCTACCAATTGTTTCTTTTATTACATTAAAATAAAAATAATTTTCTTCTATTTATCCGTGGCCAACATGTGAAATTTATCTCTCTCAATTTTATTTTTAATCCTTTGTATTTTTATCCCTTTTAATTATTTGAAAATTCTAAATATTATAAAAACTATTATCTTGGTACGAATGTAACGACCCGGGTAATTCAACGCTCGAATTCCAATAATAATACAACAAACTGTATTACTTGTCAGAACTCAAGTATCGAAAACACCAGATAGTTATTAGAAAGAAATTAGAGGGTGAGATAAGAAACAAAAAAATAATAGAATAGAAGAATAAGAAGAAGAACAACACATCATCATCAGAGCCTCACATCGTAGTGGAACAAAATATAATATAGAAATAAACTTTATTGAGAGCTTTGAAATAAAAACTTGCAATCATCAGAGTACATCAACACATCTGGACAGTTATAAATATCGGTCCTCATTTACAACACACAGCGGAATAAATATATATCATACGTCTGAACTCCTCCAGCACGTCTTCTTGAAATTCGTATCATCCAAACCTGAACCTGAAAATCCCGGGCTAACCCGAGCATTTCAAACGTTGGATCAGTCTGGTGAACCAGAGTGAGAAAACTTGCTAAGTTTGAATAACATCCATATTGATTTTAAAGTCAAAAATCCTTTTGAAAGAAAGGATAATAGTAAGACCAGCCCACACATAAACACGGACGGTTTTTACCTTACTATAACCCAAAACATTTTTGAAATCATATATTTCTTTGATATTATAATAGTGTCTAATCACAAATAAATATCAATCTAGTAGAACGCTTGCATCTCACGCTCTACATATATAGTATACAATCAAAACCGCGGGCACTTATTGGAGATTGGATTTCCAACTATGACAAGGTATGGAACCACCTTCTGATAGTGTATCTCTAGAGGTGAATACACTGGGTCCAACAAGAACGTCTTGCAACCCGGCCCATACATGACCGACCACTCATTTCGCTTGAGTGTATCAAATGTATATCACCAACGGTTGGGAGCTACCCACCGTTTCTCGAAAAGGGAAATCGTCGATAGATTAAAGAAGCAAAAGGAATTTCTCTAGATAGGTGATTATACACCCTAATGGGTGCGACCCACATAGCCATGCTGCCTTCCCGATTTTTGTCATTTCTCGGTTGAAGAGGCTTGAGGTTATAATTATCTTTAGTACAACACAACATCTTTGAATGCCACATAGTCAGATCCGCCAAATCACTAATTGATGCCCACAAAAATACTCTGGGTGTTATGCTAAGAAAAGGTGTCTTCTCTTCCACCAACAGAGATATGTTTGTAAAAATCAACATACATGATACTTAAGAAATACTCTGTCAGATATTCGCCCATACAAATCATCCAGGAACAGGATGAACCGAAGGTACCCTCCTACCACATCCCAGGAATCACCCTATAGATCAGTAGCGAGCAGTCCTTGCAAATCCATAGATTTCAACCATGACAGAACCACGGTATCTCTGGTTATAAAATATAAATTAAGTTTATATATAGTAGACTTTGAAAACTATGGGAGTTGACCAGAGATAAAAGCAATCCTTCCGTTATGAAGATCTATGGTCTTCAATGGCCCCATCTTGATCAACATTTGATATCTTCTCCATCTTGTATTTGCTGGTCAGAATGGTTTTCGAATAAAATTCGATCCCGGTCTTTCCGTACCAACAATCGTATGGGTCAGATTTGATAGTCAATTATTTAACTATCAAATAAACAACCATTCAACCATAAAAATAAAATGAATATACTGGTTTAGTACTCAGCATCACCTGGCCTTTTTAATTTGAAACTAATAAATCTTCTTAATCTTTCAATGTTTTAAAGCACGATATTTACTCCTTATTTAATTATAAGAATATTCACAAAAACTATTTTATAATCTTTGGAATCAAATCATATATATTCTCCGAACTATGAGTTAAATCGAATCCCATGTAAAACATCATTACATAATCTCTTTAATTTCTTTACTTGAAAAAAAAACGAACACTTATCTCATTCAACTCATCCCATTAATTCCTTTACTTCATAAGTATCATTATATTTTCACCAAATCTCCTTTTTATTTTCTTTGCATTGGAAATATCATTTTTTTTATATCCTCGAATCCTTTCTATCACCATTACTTAACTCCTTATCAACTCATATTATCAACCTTTAATCCGTTTAATCATTTTCAACTTGAAAATCTTGTTTTAATACAATTCGTTTCACTTTAAGTATCGTCAACTTAAAATCCCCATTTTTAGCCTCACACCCTTTTATATACCTTATTTAAAAACCTCGGTTACTAATATAAAACTCTTTTCTGTCCCGATCTCTTTTCCAAATGTTAAATAAACATTTATTTAAGTTATTGCATTAACTCATAATCTCCTTTATAACTTCATTATAAAATTGGGGTTTAATATAAAACTCATTCATAATCTCTTTTCAATACTCAGTCATGTTCCATTCACCATTTGGTTACTTATTTAAATGTATTTCAATTAAGAAGTAATTACTTAAAATATTATTAATTATAATAATAAATTACTTCATCATTAACTACCCAAGAAGTAGTTAACTTCTTTATTACTGAAATAACGATAAATTTCTCTATTTAAATCTTATTAAAATTAACCAATATTAGTTAAACATTTTCATTAGATTTATTTAACAATAAACTAATTTAGTTTAATAGTTAAACCCAGTTAAAGCGGTCGATTTATTCCACTCAAAACACGGTTATCTCCTTAACCAATTCCAATTATTTTTTCCCTTTAAATTAATTGATAATATAATTAATTTAAATAATTCCATTTAATCTAATTCTTAACCCGATACACTAAATTTTGCTCATCTGCTTATAATTGTTATTAACATAACAATTTGCTTTATAAAACAATTAAATAGTTTCTTATAAGCTTTAAATAATAAATATTTGTTTCCTTTTTAAGTAACTTTAATTCCAATTAGTAGATTAAAAAACTATTTTTAGCTATAAAATAATTTTATAACTTCATTACCGTCGATTCACTTGACGGTACATCAATGGTATAAAACGATTGGTTTATAGGCCATATGTTGCCAACTACCCAACCAATACTGTCCATTGGTTAACAACAAAACAAACGTTGAATTTGGGTTCAACGATCAATAATCAAATCAGTCATCTAATCAGGTTGGTCAAACAGTTCATATAATGTGATATGAAAATAAACAAGGAATCCCGTCAGATCCATCCAACCTGTTCTCCCCCTTACATCCAAATACGTTGTCTCAAATAATATGATTCAATTCAATAAATAAATAAATAACAGTAATATAAGCAACCATATTTTAATTTAATATGTTTATATTGATATAAATGTAACCAACAAGGTAAGTTACCTCGTTTGGAATTAACCGTTAAAATAACGGTTAGATTTTATTTAGATTAAACTAACGTTTAATCAACCAATTCAACCAATATATAAATAACAACAAACAACAAACAATTTTCAAGCATAGCACACAAAATAAAACCCGATTTTATATAAAATATAAATGGGATAAAAACTGAGTGAGTAAATTCACCTTGGGTTTATTTAGCGATAACACGATTTGTTTCAGCTGCTTTCACTCCATCAATATGTCTTTATAAATGTTACGCCCATCGCCATGGCTCTGACGTCTTTGACTTTGTCGAATTCTAACAATATACGAACACGTTGCAAATTCATATCGTCATGGTTCAAATTAAAACCGACTAAACCTAATTTTTTTTTTGATTTAATGTTATTATTGTAAAAGTTTGTCATGGTTTAAACTTCAGTTCGACACGTATATAATTTGGCGCAGTAAAATTTTCAATGGTCTATGTTATAACTATAGACATATAATTAATTAAAATTAGGCATATTGAATTCCACACCCAGGCACGTACAATAGGTTAATTATATAATAATCTAAATCCTAGCTTGCGTGAGATTCAGGCACAATATCCCTTAATTTATTTTTTATAAAATCGGCGGCCTCTGTTTACTAATGGATTTGGCCCATTTTAAATTAACACACAACTTATATGAATATTAATACCAGCCTTACCATATTTAAACTAATCCATCAGTATAAGCCCGTCTTCTACAGTGACTCATCTCTCCCCACCAAATACTTTCGAAAGCTGCTCGCTTTTGAAGACAGAACCCCACACACTTCATGCATAATCCTCCTTTCCATATTCACAGCCCATCTCGAGTTCCCTTCTCGTGCACCACGTCATTCTTCCCCCATGTAATTTTCTTACTACAGCTACTTAATTTCTCCCCAATTGTCTTCTTTCTATTTTCATTTTTTGAAAGCTTCTTTGCTCCAATGTTGCAACCGCCTGTTGTATTCCATCATCACCGAACTTCTGCTACTTCATTGTTTCCTTCTCCCCACATACTGTTTTCCCGCCCTGCATGTCCCTTCTACTGTCTCACCATGCACCATATTGGCATGGATCTGCACCGCCTCATCTCCTTCCTTCACTGTACGTTCACTCCTTCTTCATGTCAAAAGCCCGACTCCCAACTGACAAAACTCACACAGAAACTCCTTCGCCAAACTTCACTGTCCAACGCTTCATACAACTCCCACACGACTTTCATACATCCACCCACTCACGTAAACCTTACACTTCCTTCAAGTTTTCGTTTCAGCTGTCCCTTTATTATTATTTTGTCTTGAAGCTCACAAAAATTTGGAAAAAAGAAAGATGCAGTTCGACGTTTGTTATGAGGGGGGAACTTTTCTTTTTGCTCGAGTCATGTTATTGCTTGCTAACAAATGAATGGGATGATGTTTATATTGGCGAGAGTAGCTGGAGATAAGAACCATGTCTCATCTCAATGGTACAGTCGTAGGCTTGTAGGGGACTGCGTCTTCATGAGCGTAGGTTGGCTGATACGAAGATGTGAGGGAGCATGATGGATTTGAAAACACTCGCAGTTGAGTTATTTTATTTTGCATTTAGAATTTTAGACATGCATATAGGCATGCGCCTATCATTCATGTAGATTGGTCTGCCATCCCTAGGCATGCATGTGCTCTTAATGTAGAGACTAGACGAAAGGAATAGGTAGGAAAATATCTCCAGTCATGTCGGTTTGGAAAGGAATAGAAAGGTTACTATATTAGGTGGCTGTGCAATTTGATGATTAGGCCTGTGCTAGTTGTTTCCACAGTCGGGATGAGCGTAGGCTTAAAGAAAAACAAATATAGATGGTTGGATTTCTTTCTTTTTAGGTTGGCTACAGCAGAGATTTTATATTGGTTGAAATGCTTCTGAAGCTCGAGACTACAAGAGGTTTGGTTTCAAATTGATAGACTGAGGTGAAATATGACGACAGACGTAATGAGCTGGGGAAGGTTAAATTTAAGGTAGGCAAAAAAAATTGGGCTTTACTTAGCAGCGAACGATATATATATATATATATATATATATATATATATATATATATATATATATATACGTATGTATGTATGTATGTATGTATGTATATGTATTATCGTCAAACGTCGTTTACCGCTTTTTAACGCGAACCATTAAAATTGCACCAAGTTAAGCGAACTTCAAAAATGGACATCATGATTTGATTTGATGTTACGGTTCTAATAAAACTTGTTTCGTTGAAAACGGACGTCGTTTGAAAAATAAACATTTCTAAGGCCTGTACAATAAAATAATATAAATTCCAAAATAATTTCGATTAATAAAGATTACCCAATATTATCGTATGTACCCAATACATATAACTTCAATATAAAGACATTCGGGTTTAAAAGCTCAACATTTAAAAATTTCATCGCTATACCGATACTCAATCATATATAAAATTCCTTATATATTTATTAAATAAACGTTATCGTTTATTAACAAATTCCATAACGACTATTTCAAAATTTGAATTGGACATAACTAACAATCCATAATATGAAATCTTTATTTTTCTCTTTCATTAGAAAAATATACTCAAATCGATTTCAACATTTCTTGTTTCACAGAATTCCGACTTTGAATGGATTCTGTACATTCAATTGAAATTCAAATCGTAAATTCCGAACTACCGCGACTGTTACGAGCTCGAATTATAAACATGTATAAATTTAACTTCAATCTCGTTTTAAATAACGAATTATATATTATAAATCCATATAAAATTCCAAATCGATAATTAAAATAATTTAAATATCTGACTACCGAAAATATGGGACGTTACAGCGAATATGAAAGAGCAAAGCTGTTTTTGGTACTTTTGTTGTTGTAGTTTTAAATATTCCAAGTCTTCTAAAATTTCTGGTTTTTCTTCATTTTTGGAGAACTTCAAACATTCAAAGTCAACATTTTCTAGAAAAAATTATATGAAAACTCAGAAAAAATTATATTAAAAGGTTATAAAACAAAATTAGTTTTTCTCACTCATTTGAAAAAATAAATTGTTTGGTTGGTTCATTAAATTAAATAATGTAGAAATTTGATTTCATGCTTTATTTTCAATTTAATATGCGAAAAATCTCCCAAAAATCACATATAAAATTACAACCATACTTTTAATTTCCATAGACTATTTTTATTTTTTACAAGCTGAACCCAAACTATAATTACACATGTATATGATTTTTTTATTTTTTTATTTTTTTTATTTTTTATAAGCGCACTTCGCATTGCAAAATTTTGTAGATTTCTATGCATATACTTAGAGTTCTTATAACCTATGTAAATATCCTAGAACTTAAATGTAGTTTTTAATGTGAGTGCATGTTTGAGAAGAGACGAATGTGTATTATGATGCAGTGGCCATGGATACCTAGGTTAGGTCATAGACATAGGTTCAGGTCCTTCCTTGAGCATGCTTCTCGTAAAAACCAGCATTCGAGAATTATAGGTTTCATGAGTTGAACCGGGCATACACAACTTAATTCTCATTGGAGTTTACCGATTCTAAATATTCTCGTAAAGTATATTAAAAATATATTTTAAGCTTAACTATGGTATTTTTATGAAATTTCTCTTAAATCATATTGAAAGTCCTATTTCATTTGATTTTTTTCTTTTTTCGATTCAACTGTGCTTTTTGGTAAATTATTTCAAAGTTCGTAATTTATTTTTGGACATTTAAAATATAGTTTTTAAATATGGACAATCTCTGGTTAAAGTAGTTATTAAAACAAAAGGTAAAACGTAGAATTTGATAAAGTACTAATAATTGAATTTCTGTTTCCTTGTGTAATAAGTGGAAATAAGGAAAATCAAGGATTAGAACATTTTATCAGCATTTTGTAGTTAAAGGGTTACAATTTACACCTCCTAAACATTTACCAGTGCCACCGAAAATTCAATAAAAAGTTAAGTCACAAAATTTACTTCAAATCCCCACCTTAAACCTAATCGATAAGGTCTTACATGAACGAACAACGTATAAATAATAATTAAATACTAAAAAATAATTACTTCCAATCTTACCAATCATTGACGACAAAATAAAATGAGATGAAAAATGTAATTTTTTTTTTTTAAGAATTTAAAACTAGAAGAAGGTTAATTAAGATGTCTAACTCTATCTAGAATATGAAATTTAGTCAACATTTTCTATAAACATGTTGATTTTATGATGAATGACTACCACGACCAATTATATTCAACTATATCATATTGTTTAGTAGTTTAACCTCTTTTGTTGAAACAATAACGATTGTTTTTTTTTTAATCCAACTAGTGATAATTTTGTTTTAATATGTTACATCATAGTATCTAATTTGAGCTGTTACTTATTGTTTACTATGTTAACCATAATTAGGGTTATATAGTTTACAAAAAATGAAAATTCTACTTACAATTAAAATCAATAACAATTTGATTTTAACAAATTATTTATCTTTAATGGTGAAACGTTAGATCGAAGAAAAAAAATTAATTGCAGAGAAGTTGAATGGAGAAAATTTGATCTTTAGATAAGAGAAGAATTTGATTGCAGAGAAGTTTAGTTGCAGAGAAGGTGGATGTAGGTGTGTGGGTGAATTAATTAAGTGGGTGAGATGATAAAATGAGTGAAAAAATTGGTTTTATGTATCGCTCTCTATGTTACCGTTGCGCATTCAATTAATAAAAAAATAAATAAAACAGGCTTCCATATTCCGTAGGAGCACGTGATCAACAGCTAATGCTCGTGCCACTTACCTTCTCGTTCCGCTTTCCCTCTCAATTTTATTCTTCGTTTATTTTTTATTTCAAATATTATGTTATCTTCATTTATTCCCTCAAATTATTCTCTTGACATTAAAAGGCTAGTTAATTCAGCAACAATCAAATTATAATCTCGCTTTTCAAAATAAAATCCAATGCACCTCAAACCCTAACCCTAAATTATTTTCTCAATAATTGAGAAATGGGAGGGGTAACGTCTTCTCTGGCTGCGAAGTTCGCCTTTTTCCCGCCATCTCCGCCATCTTACAAATTAACGGAGAAGGATACGAGCGGTTTATATTTTATTAGCGGGATTGTAATGACGGAAAACGTGGAGGTTAGGAAAGCGAAAACGAGAAGAGGGAACGAGATAGTTTTGATGTATGTTCATAATCCTTCGGCGAGTATTACTGTGCTCTATTCGCATGGAAATGCAGCTGACCTTGGCCAGATGTACGAGCTTTTTGTTGAGCTCAGTCATCATCTTCGTGTTAATTTATTGGGGTGAGCTCAGTTTTTATTTTATTTTGTTTGGTGCTTTGTTTTTTATAAATGTTTTTCATTTTGTTTGGTCGAAACTGGTTGTTAATGCTTTATTTTCTTAAAAGGAGCTGGATTTTAAATATTACGATGGTGTATGTATGATTGTTTATGATTCACAGCATTTGGGCCCCTTGCATAAAACAACAATGAAGCATTTTGACCTTTCCAGCGCCTACATAGTGCAATTTCAAGGTGTATGAGTACTTCATTATTGTTCTAGGCTAACCCTTAAAATGAATAATGCATATTTAAAGATTGGCATATTGTTAAAACAGTTATGTCAGTAAGAGTTCGGGTGGATAGATTTTATATGTTGGGAGTTGTGATCAGGGAGGGATGACAATGTGGCTGGTTTAAGGTTCGAACCCAGTTGATCCACCCCTGTTTTGACCCGATTAGACCCGTTCCATTTGGTCTTCGGAACGGATAGACCTACAACCCATTTTTGAGAGGTCCGGGTCTTGGATTGGGTTGGGGCATATGACTAACTCATCTCAACCCAACCCGCATTATTGAAGCTTTATTAAATTGCTTTATTGCCATAATGATAACTTGTTAGTCTTTGTAGGTATACGTGGTTATCGCATGAATATTATATGCTTCAATCAATAAACCATAAAACTTTCATTGTATTAAGTTGCATCAATGATGATTATATAATAACAAGTGCATAAGTTTTGAACTATTATCGTACAGTTCATTTTATTATATTCTCTTATCATTGAAAACACATTATTATTTGTATTTAATTTACCGTTCAATGACAAAAAATATTAAATAAAAAATGTGTAAATTAGTACACAATTTCATCGAGTCTTGGGACATATCGAGTCTACCCTGATATGGACGGGGCAAAATTCCAGACATGTACCGTGTCTTTGAGGTTGGTCTGGGTCACCAATTGAAAAATCCGGACGTGTCTGGAATGCAAAACCCATCCCAACCCGCCTCATTGTCGTTACTAGTGATATTGTTAGTTATGATCTAGATTTTTGCCGTTATAATGATTTATCTCTATGGTTCATGTTTATTCATCTCGTTTCCCCATATTCTATATTCATCTCGTTTTCCCACATTATTTGGTCAAGAGTAATTTGGGCAGTCATACGTTTGTTGTACTTGTATAAGGGGACGCTACAGGAACGCAAGATTAGTTTATTTTCTTTCTGTGCCAATTCCAATGCTGCCTTTTCATTCTAGGCTAGAAATTAGTGACAATGGTTATTCTTATATGCAAAATTTGAACTGTTAGTACAACTGGAAGTTAGAAATATGACAATCTTGATATTTAAACTTGTAGAATAACATAATGAAATAATAAAGTTGATCAATGGTATACGCTACGCACACCTTTACAAGGTACATTGATTAATGTTTTTGCGTGGAATTTAAATCTTAGTGAATTTGGTTATTAACACCAGTTCTTAGTAAAAGTCACAGATGTCTTTTGTAATCTTTATCCAGTAAAACGAGCAGTACACATGTGTGATAAAAGCTACAAATTCATTCATTTACTTTCTTCAACAATGTTAACCGTCAAGTGTCAATTCTCATAATTTCCAGCTAATTTGGCAAGTTTCTTAATGGTTCATGTTTAAGGTCTTGAATACAGCATGGCTCTCCTTGTTCATTTCTCCCAATAAATCCTCAGTAATCTACGAATTAGTTTGACTTTTATAAAAGTAACTTCCAACCCATCCATATGCACGAACTGCTAATCTACAGCAATCCTTTGTCATCATGAACACTGCTTTGGATTTTCATTGATTGACTCTTATAGTTAAGGTGACCATTCTTCTGTAACGATACTGATGTCGGTAACCGGCAACTCTATCACATTAAAGTAGTTAGAGGCTAGAGCAATCACAACAATGGTAAGATAAATAGGTAATAATGTCACAATACTGAGAATATACACTTTGTTGGATGCCTTATCCCATGACAACACCAGTCGAGGTGAAGACCTAGTTAAGCTATATATATTGAGTTCTAATGTTCATTAAGAAATTTAATCATGAATTATCTATATTTATTTTATCAATAGAGAAAAGCAAGAGAATTAATGACAGGATTTGCTATATAAGTGGATGTTCCAATAAAAGATAAAATTGTCACTGTAATAATTTACTCAGTTATCCTGTTTGACAATACACGTATGATATCACTTAAGGATACAACTTTAGAATGTGCCAACTTACCAATCCTATCTATGAATTCTGGAAGAGAATTATTGATCTCGATTTGAGATTAAAAATAAAATGAAATAAACCAACTTCCCTTTTCTTTCTTCAGCTGTCATATAGGCTACAAGATCCACGGAGACTTAATTAATTAATTTGGTATTGGACAAACTACGAGGAAGATAGCTGTGAAAATTGACTTAATCATATATTGTTAAGTGAGCCATCTTATGGTACATCATTATCAGAAAAGTTATTCTATAGTCCCATGCGCCAGATTTTCAATATAAAAAATGTGGTACTTTGATACTAAGAGCGCAGTTGGTCTACCTTTCTTGTTTTGGATTTTCGTTCATGCAATCGTTCATACAAAAATGGACATTATGCATGTATATCGTGAGAAATGATCAGTTTACAGAGTGAAGTTAACATACACAACATGAAACCTTTTTTTTGTGTGTTCTGAGAAATAGTGGAAGAACGAAAACAATTCATTCGCCTGTCATTCCCTCCATCTCACTTCTATCCTCTTTGATGTCCCTCCATTACAAAGAATGTTGCTGCTACGTTGAAGTTGTTGTTGGCCTATGATAAATCTTGCCCATAACTCATTGAATTCCACTTGTTTCTTCCAAGCTCTTCATTCGTGACCACTCCCACTCCCAGTGACGATGAGTCACAACCTTTGATTCTTCTATATCACCTCGCTTTCGTTGGCAGATTTCTCCTTTCTCTTTTCTATTACATATTTCTCTTCTTCTTCTTTTTTGTCGACTGCGATATGTTTGTTAGTGCCATCTACATCAATCAAAACCTCATACATGCAGGAACCATGGCATTAGTTCAAGTCTTAATTTCTCTAAACCCAGTAGGATTATTTTCTATTTTAATTGCTCTTCTGTTGCGATCAAATAAAATGGATAAGAGGCATGTGAGTTTGATGTAATAGGCTAGACCGCGTCTTTCACTCTCATAGAACTTCGGTAAGGCTATCAATTTAGCTCAGTGGAGCAGCACAATTTAGCTCATGCACGCGTGCACGCACACAGATAAATAGCTGGCTCAATTTTTGTATGAATGAAAAGAATTTCTCAGATCATTCGATAAACTTTGATTGCAGGTACGACTATTCTGGGTATGGCCAGTCATCTGGGAAGGTAGCACTAATGTATATACTCTCCTGTTTGCCTTTCAAACTACAATTACTATATCCCTTAAAAATGGTAATTTATTCATACTTCCCTTGCAGCCAAGCGAACAAAACACATACGCTGATATAGAAGCAGCTTACTCGTGTCTCGAAGAAATTTATGGAACACGCACAGAGAATATCGTTTTATATGGTCAATCAGTCGGCAGTGGCCCAACTGTAAATCTAGCTTCGCGTTTGCCTAATTTAAGAGCTGTTGTTCTACATAGCCCAATAATGTCAGGACTTCGCGTTGTGTATCCTGTCAAACATACTTACTGGTTTGACATATACAAGGTTTTGTTTTTCGTATATCCTATTTTACTCTTTAACGGCCTGTATAGTAGTATATTTTATTGCCTTGAATGGGTTGCTATTTCTCTTGCAGAACAGTGACAAAATTCCTTTGGTTAATTGCCCTGTTTTGATAATTCATGTAAGCTCTCACATTCCTGATTCGTTCCGATACGCTTTTTTCCACGTTGTTCTCCCCAAATACAGAATTCTGAAGGAAATTCATGTTTTCTTTAGGGTACATCTGATGAAGTGGTGGACTTTTCTCATGGAAAACGACTATGGGAGCTTTGCAAGTACAAGTATGAACCATTATGGGTGAAGGATGGCAATCACTGCAATCTAGAGTTATACCCAGATTATATCAGGCATCTCAAAAAATTTGTCACGTATGTAGAAAATTTACCTGTAAATAGAGTAAGTTCTTCAAATGATTCACTTCTTGATGCACCGCGATTGAGCTCTGGATATCTAGACTGCAGAAGCAGCATGGATCATAAAGAGAAATCTAGGTCCAGTGCCGACCTTACGGAGAAGTCACAGTCTGGCACAGATAGAAAAGATAAGTCGAGGTCGAGTGTTGATAATCTCGATAAGCCGAGAAAAAGTTTTGACAGGTTTGATATCCAGTTTATTGTATTGTCTGAAGTTACATTGAATTATGGGTATTCAATTAGGTGATCAGCAATATTATGCTTATAGTTTTCTTTGTTTATGTTTGGCAGAATAGGTGGGATGATGAGGTCTGTGGCCTTGTGCAATATTGGCTGCTTTAAACGCACTTCTTCTAAAGACTGACAAATGAATATAAAACATTCACACGTGAAAGGGGTATTAAATTGTATGTTGCTTCGCATCATGTTCATTTATTTAATAATTTGTAAATTATTGGGTGGTTTGTCGTGGAAGATCCGGTACTGTCGAGCGTAAGTCCCATTTAACTTGGTTTGCATTGATTGCGAAAATGGCAAAATGGCATTAAGGGTTGTTTTTTTTTTTTTTTTTTTTTTTTTTTTTTTTTAACTTGTTTCTGGGTAATATTTTTTGTTGGTTTTTTTTTCCCAGTTGATATAGTGGTTGTATCTTTATTTCTACTTTTTGATCGGAAATTGTATAGTATTTTAAAAACAAAATGCTTCTGCATTTTCCAATATGATGTGATAACGGTTGCATGCTTTCATCCTCCAAATCGAAGTTGAAAAGCGTAGTACAGACAGTTATACAGATGACAGCATAGCCACGATACAAAATATTTCTGCTTATCGTACAAAACAGAAGAAAACAAATATAGAGTAGAGCTGAATTGCACTCACAGAAACAAGATGAAGCTTGAAAATCAAGATTAATAACTGGAACAGAATCCTATGTGCTGTCGTAGAACAAGACAACTCATAAGAGCATCCAACTAAGTATTAGATTTCACATCTTTTAAATGTACGTCCAAAAAGTTGTGCAATAGTTTGCAAACACCATAAACTTTGGATTTCAGGGGCATTCATTTCGGAATCTGCAAACTCTACATGTGTTTGTTGAACAAACGCCTGAAAGCAGACAATAGACGCTTTACTTTAGGCGTTTGTTGAACAAATGCCTGGATTCAAAAGGAATTATTATTTCAGGCGTTTGTTCAACAAACGCGTAGATTCGACGGTATTTTCTCTACTGACTCTTTTTCTTCGTAGTTATTGTTTAGTTGGTGCTATTATTTTATAACTGAATCGTATTATTTCTAAACAAAAATGAATACATAGTAAGCATTTTGTTTAGTTGGTGCTGTCGCTGAGAAATCCGTAGTTGTATGTTACAATGAATCTTAGTAGTTATTGTGTTATCCGCATTGACTAAGCAGTTGAGAAAGAAAGCTCTAATTATACAAAAATTAACTAGCAGTTACAGTACAAGATGAGAAGCACTTATACAACAAAAGCAACAGCAGTGAAGGGTACATAGTTTCATTTACTTCCAACAAAGTTCCAAAGATGGTTTATTAGGTCATTTTGGAGTCTTCGATGTATGTGAGCATTACGGTAGGACATTTGACTTTGTACATGAAACTCAAGCTCTATTTCGCTTCCAACCATATTTTCGCGTCAAACAACAGACGGTGAAGTAACTCTCTCGTAATTGAAATCATATTCCATGTCTCTTTCATCCTCTACAATCATGCTATGTAAAATTACACAAGTATACATTATCCTAGTCATTTTAACTGGTGATCAAAATCTGCGTGGATTACTGACTATGTCATATCTGGATTGAAGAACGTCAAGCGCTCTTTCAACATCCTTTCTTTGTCCATCATGCATCGCTGGAAATCTTGATTGTTTATTATTTTGTGGGTTTGGAATTGTCTTGACAATGGTACTCCATTTCGGGTAAATACCGTCGTCTAGATAGTATCCATGGTCATACTCGTTACCCCTTAAAGTAAAAGTACAGGAAGCTAATCTATCGTTTGACAAATCATCAAACAACGTTAAACGTTCAACTACGTTTAAATCATTGTTCAAACCCAGCATTCCGAAAAATGCATGTCATATCCATAACTCGTACGGCGTTACAGCTTCAAGAATAATAGTTGACGTACGGGACTCTCCCTGATAAGCTCTGGCATATGCTTTTGGACAATTCATCCACTCTCAATGCATGCAGTCTAAACTACCTAACATTTCAGACCATCCTCTGCTACCATGCATGTTGATTAACATTGATATATCGGCCTCGTTTGGTCTACATAAGTACTGATCGCCGTAAATGTCTACGATAGCTCGGCAAAAATGGTCCAAGCACTTTAACACTGTGCTTTTCGCCACTTTCAAGTTTTCATCTTGAGCATCAGCCAGACCTCCATATGCTATCATACGTAGTGCAACTGTCATCTTTGAATTCTAGTGAGGCCCATCGTATGAGAAGCATTGCGTTTGTAGATAACGTATGAGGCATGCTGTTGGATACATTGTAGGATTCGAAGAAACAAAGGTCGCCTCATGCGGAATCTCCTCCTAAAATCATCATTTGTGTACGTTGGATTTGGAACAAAATAATCTTCCATATGTCTTTCGTTGTGCCACGAATGGCGCCAGTTTTTATATCGACGGCCTTCAACAGAACCACCAAGTTTCCTACTAGATTCTCCTTCAACATGTATTGCAACTATTAGCTCCTTCTATCAACGAAAATGATCCTCTATCATAATATCAAATACTTTGTCGTTGTCATCGAACAACATATACTCTTCAGTGGACATTTTAAAATTCTGAAGTTTTGGAGTTGATAAGATTCTGAACATAATGGAATTCGTTTGAGTAATAAACGTTGTAGGTCTTCTCACTATTATATACAATTTTTGTTGCAACAAAGGAGGCCATGTGGCTACCATGTGGCGACAAAAAGGTAATGCAATGTCAAAATCAAGGCCACTGTAGTCGTGTTACACTGTCTTTCTTGGAAACCACACACGCATGCCTACAAAGAAGGCCAAGTAGTGCAGTGATGTGTCAAAATCAAGACCACTGTAGCCATTTTACACTGTCTTTCTTGGATACCACACTTGCATGCCTACAAAGAAGGCCAAGTGGCTGCTATGTAATGTCAAAATCAAGGCCACTGTAGCTACGTTGCCCTCTCTTTCTTGGATACCACACTCGCATGCCTACAAAGAAGGCCACATGGCTGCAGTGTAGTGTTAAAATCAAGGCCACTGTAGCCACATTGCCTTGTTTTTCTTGGATATCACACTCGTATGCATACAAAGAAGGACGTGTGGTTGCAATGTAGTGTCAAAATCAAGGCCATTGTAGCCACGTTGCTCTGTCTTTCTTGGATACCGCATTCGCATGCATACAAAGAAGGCCACTTTGCACTGTCAGTATAGTACATATGCTCCCATTTATAGTTGGATACACTAGCTTATTCAGTTGTTTATCTAGGCCAAAATGAGTGATCTATGACAAAACTATGGTTAACATCTATGCGGAATACGAACAAAATGTGTACGTGAAAATTGTTCCAGAGACCCAATTTCAAGTGGTGGACGAAGAAGTGGAGGTTGAACTAGTTAGTGATACGCAACCAAATGTCCAAATGGAGAATCCCCAACCAATCCGACAATCACTCCTTTCTAGGCTAATGGGTGTACTTGCACGTCAGAATCCCGATAGGTCAGGCACTAGTATGATGGGCCGTGTTATCCATTGCTACCGTGGCGTCGATTGTAACGTTATTGTTCTAAAATTAAGACGAATGCAGGATGTCGCTTTTATGGTTTAAAATATATATCGATGTAGAGACATGCCAAGGTCGGAAAGGATGTAATTTTTTTGATGGATCGATCCTCCAATGACAGAAAGGGGAATCCAATATGCACATGAGATGCATGTTGAGGTAAACCGCTTGAGCAGATTGAATAAAGCAATCAAGAATGAAATGCTTGTTGGATGTTATCATTTACCATGCAATTGAGTTTCTGGTTTACTGTATTAGTAGTGTTGTATGCTTTGTTGTCTCCTTTTTCTTATTAAAGTAGGTTGGGTTGTCACCTTTATATGATTAAGTGAGGTGAATGGTTGTGTTGTATCATCCATTTTATACCAGCTTGTATTGTATCGTCCATTTTATATGATTAATGTAGGTGATCGGTTGTGTTGTATCAAAATAATTGGCTATAGGCTGATTGTGACAACTCCTAACGCTATCCCTTAGTGGTAGTTTAATAATTAAATCAAGGTCGTCACATAGTGGTAGTTTAATAATTAAAAATTCATTAAGTTTATAAATTAAATTGTTATGCTTTATAAACGATTCGGGTCGTCCTCTGTTTATTAAACGACATTTGAACGTATAATTTATATTTAATTAAAAACGAGCTCATAATGTCGATGTAGTTCGTAATTTTACGTTTTGAACTTTAAATGAATGTACATGATCCATTATAAGTCGGAATCCTTTGAAGCAAGAATCGTTCAGATCTATCGGATTATACTTTTCTAATGGAAGAGAAAAATAAAGTTATCATATTGTAGATTTTGAGTTATGTCCAAATCAAATTTTCAGAAAGTCGTTATGGAATCGTTTATAAACCATAACGTTTATTTATTTAAAATAAATGAAAAGAGGACGACCCTTGCTAACTTACTTAAATAAAAGCACTTAAGATAAATAATAGAAGGATGACCCCTGTTAACGATACAACTAAGATAAATTAAACAATACAACCAAGGTAGTAAAGGTAGCATAAATCTAAAACAACTTCTAATTAAACCATTTCGAAGGCGATAATTTTCCTACGTATAATCATTGAGTTGAGTGTGAAGCCTCCTTATCTCTTCTTCTAACTCCAAAGCATAAGTAATGGCCCTAGTCGGGAAACGTTCATCTATCCACTGTCCAAATTCACATCCATTATAGCAGACAACGATAGTATCGACGATCAACATCGTTTCCACGCCTGACGACTAAGAGTGGTGCTTTAAAACCACAAAAGCATACAACATTCGCAGATTGAACCTCGTCGACATCAACGACATTCAGGGGGGAGGAATTAAACTCCATGACCTTTGGGTGCGTTGAGGAGCTGGTTGTTGCTGGTGAACTATCTTCATCTGTTGCATTCCTACCTCAAGCTATCTCTGCCGCATTAATTCATAGTGTCGCTCTTCCATTTCGACATACCATGAAGTTGGTTCTCTGGGTGAAGACGGATTAGGATCTGATGGAAGGTCAGTGTACTCATATGAGGTTGAATATTCAATCAACATTTTTTCAGTTGATTTAAATTTGTGTATCGGTTCACCTCAAAGTCACTGGAATTTATATCCACAAAACGATGAATCCTCAACTACTGTTAAAAACATCAATGACAGAGAATGTCCACTGTACACTATAGCCGCGTTGATGACCAGACACAATAAGTAAATGAAACAATGATGCTTAGTTTTGTATTAAAGGAACCTCTACTACACACTGTAGCCACGTTGGTGATCAAACACAATAAGTAAATTAATTAATGATTTAAGGAATCTTCACTTGTACCATTAACTACCGTCACAAAATGCTACAATCATGTAGGTCGTACCCACCAGCCGTTTGTTAATTTTAAGATGGATAAGATTCGAATTTTGAAATATTTAGTGGACCCATTGTAATTGATACAGTATTGCAAGTGTGACGATCATGGTACTATTAAATTAGCTGACATAGTTGAACACTGCACAATAGCACAGATTAACTATTCATAACAATAATAATTGGACGACCCAAGTCTCATAACTCCTTTAATAATTTATTCTTTATGTTTTTGAATCCTCCTTTAATTGGAATTACTACGGAGTTAATGAATAATTATTAATATCATAGATGATTAAGATAAATATTGTAGAAAAGTAATTGGAATCCTGGTTTAACCAACATAAATGCATATCACAAAAACAATTAATGCTTAATCAGATTCGAAGCATGTTAGCTAGCTGTAACGAACTTCATAAAGTTTCATAACCAACGAATTCTGTTCCGTGTTCTAATAGGTAACGTGAATCGAAAGTGGAACTATTTTCTTTATATACTGTTAACGATATTTTTCGTCAACACCCAAATTATAGAGCGTAATGTGTGCATTCACAAAGTATGCCACTTCCTTGACTCAGAATTCTCAGGAAATGGTCCTGGATTTGGGATGGGAAGATTTCTGGGCTATGGCAGTCGCATTATGCATTTCAAATAGGAGGAAAACAGGCTAATGCCTCCCATGAGCTCAGGGAAGAAAGCGTCGCGATGGTCGCTAACTTCGGCGGCTACTTTGTATTAGACCTTCCTAAGGAGTTTGAATTACAACGAAGGCCGAGTAAGGAATTCACACGCGGTTTTGCTACATCGATGTTTGGGGAGCGTTAGGCTCAGTATGAGGACCAGAATCAATCATGGCGGCTCTATAGGGGGAGGAGAAGGAGGTTCCATATTTCTCTAGGAATCCCCTTCCTCCGTTACTGGAACACCTTGATGATCCCCTCATCAGAAAGATTAGTGTTAACTCCCTGTTTCATCGATTATCAAATCGCAAGTTGCATGAGAACCCGTATTCTCCATTTTATAAATTACAGATATATTACAAGAATTGATGATTTGCTCTCTCCAAAAAGGAAGGAGCTAGATTGAAAAACGAAGAGATCGTCCCCCTTTACAGAGTATCTGGGGTCCTATTTATAGAGAATCCGGTTTTTTTCTATCAGTAGGTTGTTGGGCTGGGACGGCCCTTGTCGCCTGCTTTTCTTTCCTGGGTCCCGGGCTTCGACATATCGGTCCTCCTCGTGGTACTAGTTGCAACTTTTCTAAGGGGTAGCTCCGGGTGAATTGGGTTCCCACCTAGGCAAAAAGGGCTTGTTGCTTTGACAGATGGTAGGGTCGTTTTCGGATGTCTTAGCGGATGCTCTCAGCGTCGGCCCATTACTGCAAGCTTTCGGATGTAGGCTTTCGGCTTTATTGTGGGTACCCAGAGGGGCCCGTCCTTATGTTGTATGCAAATGTCTGCCGATTTAGAACCGTTGATGGTTCAGGTACTAAGTGGATTAATACGAATAGCCCGTATCCTTGTTTGAGTCTTGGTTTAGCTTCCTGGTCTGACTCCCTTCAGGGTGGCTTCCGGTGATATTTGTGTTATTTACAAAAGTAACCCCTTTCTAAATCCGCAGAGCTTTTCTTCGAGGATTGATTTTAAACTATCTACGTATTCTCACCTGGTACTCTTCCTCTTTCTATGTGTCGGTGTTCATTGGTTGATTCATGGCAGTTAGATCCCGTCGGATAAATCTTTGCCAATACCCGGTAGGTTTCCGATACCTAGTAGGTCTCGGGTCCCTTTCCTCCAGGGGGGTGTTGGCCTGAGTTGCTCTCAAGTTTTTTATTCCTCCCTTATATTTATCTGACATCCCTGCACTTTTCTTCTTGCGTCAAAATCATTTTGGTAGTAAATTTGCACCCCCCTTAGTGAACGGGTGTCTTCGACTTTCCAAGTCAAGCTTCTTTCACTTGGCCTTCGCCTATTCGCTTGCCAATTATTCTTCAATGCTGAATTACGCCACAGGTCTCACTAAAGAGTCCTGTTTCTGACGCCTTGCGGAGAAACGAATCGACCTAGGTTCAGGCCTTGATGGGAAATTGGAAACTTTTTCCGATATTGATGTTAAGTCGAACACTATCCAGGTTTGCACAAACCAAGATTGAAGAGTTGAATTCACCCAGGTTCGGGAACTTGATGGTTGATGGTCAAGAATATTACAGACCTGAAACCATTCCGGCATTGTTGAGTAGTCGAAACCACCTAGATTCGAGTGTTTCTAGATTAAGAACCGGAAACCCTTTCGGCATAAATGAATAGCCGATTTCCACCCAAATTCGGGTATTTGTATGAAGAACCGGAACTTCCTATGGTATTAATAGAGCGCCGAATCAACCTAGATTCGGGTATTTTTATGAAGAACTGGAACCTCCTTCGGTACTAATAGAGCGCCGGATCGACCTAGATTTGGGTATTTGTATGAAGAACCGGAACCTCCTCCGGTATTAATAGAGCGCCGAATCGACCTAGATTCGGGTATTTGTATGAAGAACCGGAATCTCCTCCGGTATTAATAGAGTTCCAAATCGACCCAGATTTGGGTATTTGTATGAAGAACCGGAATCTCCTTCGGTATTAATAGAGTGCCAAATCGACCCAGATTTGGGTATTTGTATGAAGAACCGGAATCTCCTCCGGTATTAGAGTGTCGAATCGACCCAGATTCGGGTATTTGTATGAAGAACCGGAATCTCCTCCGGTATTAATAGAGCGCCGAATCGACCTAGATTCGGGTATTCGTATAAAGAACCGGAATCTCCTCCGGTATTAATAGAGTGCCAAATCGACCCAGATTTGGGTATTCGTATGAAGAACCAGAATCTCCTCTGGTATTAATAAAGCAAGTATTCCCTTTGGATTTGATTCGGTAAGCAGAGGTTGTACGTGCTTCTTGAGCCTCCCCTTGGCCTTTTGTTGACAAGCAGAGGATGTATGTGCTTTGCTGGCCACTCCCTAGGCCTGTGCGTCTGGTGCGCTTGGCTAGCTTAACCACAAGCAGGGCCCAAGGACTTACCTGATCTCCCTCCAGGAGGTACCTTATCCTGACCATCGTAGGCGATGATGATGGCTTAGAAACTTAGACGGAGCCATCGTAGGCACATAGCTAAGGTTTACTCTTTTGACGCTCTACACGGGCCATCGTAGGCACTGATAGAGGCTTATACACCACCCCCTCCAAGCCGTGCCCTATCCTGACCATCGTAGGCAATGATAGGGGTTTGCGTTCCCTTCTGCGGGTAATGCGGAACATAAGCAGAGATAAGACGTGCTCTTCTATGAGCAGAGGTAGGACGTGCTTAGTTCGAGCAGAGGCAGGGCGTACTCTTCTACGAGCAAAGGCAGGGCGTGGTAATTTTTAGATGCACCACCATGACCATTCCTGGTGTGAAATGGCGGCTTATGCTTTCGATGCTTTAACTTTGCCCCCTCTGGTTCGGGAAAGGAGAAAGACTAACGCAATAATCCCCCTTTGGGAGGATGCCTCGCCCCGACCAATTTTGGCGATGTCGAGGGATTCAATCCTTTTTTTTGGGGCTCGACTCCTTTTGGGTTTCTTACGAACTATTGGAAGGGTTTCCATGCCCCTAGCCGTATGATGATTCCTTGAGAAAAAATATCTTGTTCTCTATTCTTTTATGGTTGGAAAATACAGCCTCAGATGTTCCGAGTTCCATGTCCTTGGAACTAGATCGTCGTTGGGCCTGCATAACCGATATATGCGAGGCATGACTTCTTGATGGACAATGAGGGGACCTTTCCAATTCAGGCTGAGAGGACCATCAGCCGGATCCTTGGTATTAGCCATCACTCTCCGTAGTACCAATTCACCCTTAGCGAAGGTTCTGGCTTTGACTTTCGAATTGTAATATTTTGTGATCCTTCTTTAGTATTCGGCGGTTCTGATTGCAGCCTCATCCCTTAATTCTTGTATCAAATCTAATGACAACTTCCTTAACTCCTGATTGGGGTCAGATGCGTATGCTATCCTTCGGTGTGATGGTACTTCGACCTCAACCAGAAGCATAGCCTCGCAACTATATGTCAGGAAAAGGGGGTGCGTCTAGTAGTTGTCTTGGTGGAGGTTCTATATGCCTATAATACTAAAGGCAACTGCTCTACCCAATTTCCTTTAGCCTTATTTAGGCGTTTCTTAACGATTGTCGTAATGGTCTTATTTGTGGCTTCACAGCTCCGTTAGCCTTCGGATGGGCTACTGAGGAGAAGCTTTTGACGATTCTATTTCTCTCACAGAATTGTGTGAATTCTTTACTCTTTTATTGTGTTCCGTTATCCGAGATGATCTTATGGGGGATCTTGAAGTGGGTAACAATATTCTTTATTACAAATCTTAACACTTTCTTGGATGTGATAACTGGAAGGGGTTCTGCCTCCACCCACTTAGTGAAGTAATCGATGGCCACTACAACATATTTGGCTCCTCCCTTGGCTAGCGGCAAGGACCCGATTAAATCTATCCCCCGTATATCGAAAGGCCAGGGGCTTTATATAGTGGTTAGGCTGCCGGGAGGAAGTCGTGGCACCTTATAGTACTTCTGACTTTTGTCGAATCTCTTGACATATTTGATCGCTTGATTAACCATTCGTGGCAAGTAATAACCCTGTTGCATGACCCTTTTTGCCAGTTTTATTCCATAGGAATGGTCCTCGCACCATCCCTCATGAGTTTCTTTTAATAGGCTGAGTCCATCTTCGAACCTTACATACCTTACGTAAGGAAGTGCATGTCCCTTTTTATAAAGTACGTCGTCCATGATAGTGAATGTGGGAGCTTGGTGTTTTATCCTCCTCGTGCCTTCTTATTAAGGGGTAACGTTCCTTTTAAGAGGTATTCTTCTGTAGGAGTCATCCTTGTAATTTCCTGTCGTGGATATGTTTCTGTCACGGGGAACTACCTCTCGAAGTTTCCTTCTTGTTTTTCCCCGTCTCCCCCTCTCAAGGCTTTGGATCGGGTCAAGACTAACAATTCTTTTCCTCTTTGTGATTCTTCCTGTTCGATGCTAGGCATCTCCTAATATCCCACCAGCACAGTACGGGTTTCGGGGGCTCCTCGGGAGCTGGCTAATTTGGCCAACGAATCCGCCTGGGTATTCTCTTCGTGGGGTATTTGATGAACGGAGAAGTCCTCAAATAGGGAAAGCATCTTTATTACCTTCTTCATGTACAAGATGAGCTGCTTATCTTTGGTTTGGTATGTCTGTTTTATTTGGTTTACATTAATTGTGAGTCACTGAAGATTTCTATTCTCGTTATCTTCAATTGCAATGCTGGATTCAGACCAGCTATCATGGATTCATATTTAGCCACGTTGTTGGTTGCTGGGAAACCTAACTTCATGGCGTAGTGTAAACGGTGCCCGTCAGGGGTGATTATAACATAACTATAACACCCCGTAGTTCCGTAACATTGAGTTTCACGAATTAAAGTATAATTAAATTTTAGAAGAAGAATTAAGGGAAACGGGTTACGCCATTGCGTTCGTCTCGAAATTCTGCTTGAGATAGAGTCCGATTTTGTGTAAATCGAACTCCGTACGAAGGAGATATGACCTCCGGAATTTAAGAATTTATTTAAAATTCAAACAGCTCGAAAAACGGATTCAAAATTCAAAAATAGGACTAGACACGGGCTGGGCAGGAAAATTCCTGCCCAGGGCCCAGGTCGACCCTAGGGTCGACCATAGTGTCGACCTGGGTACCCAGGTTGACCATAGGGTCGACCATAGTGTCGACCTGGTTGACCCAGGTCGACCATGGGTCGACCTCCCCTGTCGACGTGGTCAGGTCTGGCTGGCCTGGTCTGTGTTCTGGTCGAATTTCTGGGCCTGGTCTTGTCACTAGGGCTGAGTTGTCTTCTTTTGATTGGCTTCTCTTTAGAATGGATGGATTTGATTAAACCTGGCTTCATCGACGACTCTAATTAACTTACAACTCTATAAAAACACCCTAGGTCTCCAACTAAAATTCACACAAAAATAAGAACTTGAGCCGCCATGATGTCAGAAGAAAACTAAGGAGAGCCTCCGCTTGAAAAGAGACGAACAACGATTCAAGAAACAAAACTCTAATCTAATTTCTACGCAATGTTTTCTACTCCAAGGGAAAGCTTTGCAATTCAGAACAACAGAAACCAGAAAATAAGTTTCATCGCCCGTTGTAAGTATCGTGGTTTTCTGAATATGAATAGAAATTGCGATGTGATTCGATGTAAATGAAATTGGGGTTTTACTATTGTAAAAAATTGATGTAAATTCTATGTATTGCGTTGATTTTGTCACATTTTGTTTTGGCTGTTTGTGGCATAAATTGGTTGATGCGAGCCTATTGACATTTGTATATGAAAATAAATATCACTTGCAAGTTTGTAGTAAAAACTAGAATTGACATCTTTATGTTATGACGTTAACATGGTTAGCATACATTCTTTTTAGGCCTAAGTTGAGACTCATGTAAACATGTTCCAAGTTGAAACCTTTTATGCCTACACGACTCAAAACCTTTGTATACATTTATTATGTTTAATTGCAAGTGATAATTGGGTTTATGCAAGTACCTCTTTGGTTACACAAATTATACTAGTTTCATGTTGTAATAGGCTACTTAATGTAAAGTTAGTTTACACCTTTGGGTTATGTCAAAAAGTGGACATTTTTATGCTAGTTTGGTGTTTGACATTATGACTAGTTATATGTGTATAAAACCATGTTTAAACAAGTCTAAAAGTACGCCATTTCAGGTGACACCAATTTAGAAATATCCTTATTGAATGAAAGTTCACATGACCCACAATCTATGTTAGTGAAAACGCTATGTTGCAAGTTCATGCGCCACACACTTTTATGTATTCTAAAACAATTCATGATTCTGTGCTTCCCCTTTTTATGTTTATGAGTTGGGCTGGAATGTAAAGCCCAACATATATTATGCTGCGTACAAACGGTGGAAACAAACGTTGGGTTTAAAATAAAATACGTGTATTGGCATGCCTGACACATGCCAATGACTAGTGACATTTAAAGAAGTATAAATTATACCCAAAATTAGTGAATGTGGATAATTGGGCCATAAACATTTACATATAAAAATGAAAAGTGACAAATATGTAAATTTAGAAAACACGACATGCTTAACCCGAGGTTGGATTGAGTTGTGATGTAAACCTGCCCGGACCCGCCCGACTATCCAGTAGTCACAACAATACCTATCCAATGTGGGTGGTTAAGCATTGAGCCCAATAAGGACCCGAGGTTAGACTGAGCTACGGTGTAAACCTACCCGGAACCGACCGGCACATCCAGTAACCGTAGCAATACCTGTCTAATGTGAGTGGTCAGGTGCTCTAAGAAGCTAAGTTAGGATTGGTAGGGTTAAGTTAATATAAACACTTAACCAACTTAACGTGTTAACAAGACAAGACTTGTAGGGGATAAGTAACTAAGAAAAACACTTAGCCAATTTAACATGTTAACTAGACTAGAAGGTGAGGTTAAGTAAAGTTAACACATTTAACCAATTTAACATATTAACTAGACTGGAGGGTGAGGTTAAGTAAAATCAGGACACTTAATCGTTATGACCTGATAATTAGATAAGTGGGTGAGGTTAAGTTAATTTAGAAATACTTAACCATTATAACACGTTAGCTAGATAAGTGGGTAAGGTTAAGAAAATACACTTAGCCAATTTAATATGTGAGCTGGACTAGAGGGTAGGGTTAAGTAAACCTAGAACACTTAACCATCATAGTGTGATAAATTGAACAGGGTTAAGTTGAAACATGAAGGGACAATACTTAACCATTAGAACATGTTAATTAAACAGATGTTAGGGTTAAGTTAACTAAGGGAACACTTAACCGCTATAACATGTTAGTTAAAACAGATGGGCAAGATTAGGTTAGGGGACACTTAACCAATACAAGATGAATGGGTTGGGTTAAGTAATAAGAAATACTTAACCAATATAACTTGTCTTGTGATAGGGTTAAGTCAACATGAACTACTGATAACACTTAGCCAGATTAATATGACAAAGGAATGGGTTAAGCTAACCTGAATTGACTAATAACACTTAACCAATCCAACTTGACGAGAAAGAAGGCTAAGTAGTAAACCCTAGTTAAGAAACAATTGAGAACGGCAGCTAAGTTGAAATCCCCAGTTAAAGAAACTAAGTGATAAACCTTAGTTAACAAGGTTTATGGGAAAAGAAACTAAGTGGTAAACCTTAGTTGAGAGCAACTAAGTAATATTTTTTAGTCAAGAAAACTGAGCCGGTCCATAATAGATGAATAACCCGATATGGTAGATCATCGCTTAACAAGTGAATGAGAAGGAGAAAACGTTTATCCGATTTCGAAAAAGGCTCCAGCGGACTGGCTTTAGAAGCACGTAGCTTCAGGGGACGTGAGGGTACTCTTGGTATCCCTCTGTGAGCTTGCAGATGATCCGCCTGGGCTCACAGAGGTTAAGGTCTGCGTCAGAAGAACCAAGGGTATGCTTTGGTTGCAATTTAAGGCAACCTAAAGACTAGGATGGACCAGCGTGATTCGATGAGACCAGTAGCCCTGTGATAGAGACTCATCGTCTACCTACCATCTTGAGTCAATCGTAGTACGCATGCGGAAAGGCAGAGAACTCCCAACAGACCATATACTTGCTATCTAGTTATGGGTGAGGCTGGCCAATAGGAAAGTGGGGCATAGGTGGCAGGAGTATAGTTCTCGTGCTTGATTTTCTTGGATTGCCTTTCATTAGTTGAGGGAGGGGTCACGTGGGACCATAACCACTGGTAGAAAAACAGACCTTAGCATCTGCATCGGCAGATATCTGAAAGCTTCCGACCGACTTCCTTGTTTCTAGAATAGCTCTTCCACGGGACTCGGGTCGCACATTTCAGGACATGTGCATCTAGACAGCGATAAACGATTCGCGACACATACGTGGGGAAAGTATAGGAACATATACCACTCTAGGTAGTGTGTCCTAGACTAGGAGCGTCATTCGATAGGTAGCATAATCCCTAGTGGACCTAGGTGGCATAAATCCTAAATCCGAGAAGTATTAGACAAGTCACAAAAACCCTAGTCGAATCTAGGGAACGCTCGATAGAAAACCCTAGATGAAATCTAGGTAATAAATAAATGTGCGCCTGATGGCAACCACAGTTACAGGGACTAGGATCACGTTATCATTTTATACAGATTACTAGTTGGGATACTAGTTAGGTGGTGCAGAGATTAGTATGGGGTGCGATAGTAATTTCGATTCTAACTGCTTTGCCTTGGTTTAGAGTATTTTCCCATTTTTAGTTTATGCTTGTCGTGTCCTTTTCCTTATTCATATACCGAAACACCACTAGACTTTCCAGGCTTTATGTCTGACTCTATGTTTTCTTTCGTCTTCTTTTCTTCCGTTTCCCCCCACCCCCCGGGTAGTCAGGGAGGGAATAACTCAGATTTGTATGGACCTGTCACTCTTTCCAAGCTTGAAGACTCTTTGATGTACTGCTTTGGACTCTCTTTTCCACCGCTATGGCTGGCTAATGTTTTATTGGGCAATATCATTGTATATTTATGCTTCTTTATTTTGTTAAACAAGATAGATACTTTATTGTTGGAAAACAATCTTTGTTCAAGCTGTTTATAAATGAAATAAAGTTTTATTCACTTTTCCGCTGCTTTAATTATCTGTCTTGTAATTTATCTGCATCTTTTACCTATAATACTTCATAGAACTTAGTGAATTCCCTTTGTAAGTGACACTAACGAATGTGGGGTGTTACACGTGGTATCAGAGCTGAAGGTTATCGGATCAGATAAAAGATTTGAAAAATTATTTTCAAAACGGGTTTAAAAGAGGCATTTCCAAAAGAAAAGTTTTGTTTTAAAGGCATATTCCCCAAAGCCATATGCGCTCTCTTTTGATTCTCTGTTTGAGTCCTTGTTTCCTTCTTTCTTGAGTCTTTGGGGCTCCCGTCTTTCTGGGAGGTAGCCTCATCGAAGGGCGAAGTAGTGCCCAACTTCCATCTATAGCCATAATAGTTTCACCTGCGGCTAGTTTTCTTTCAAGCTTTGTTTTCTGTACGATGGAGGCAGCTTTTGAGAGAGATTTATCAACATGGTTACACAAGGAAGAGGATAAGAAGTCTGGCTAAGGGGCACAACCCAAGGATGAGGAATTCATGGATATGGACTTGGCTCACGTAGGAGGAAGGAATTATAAAACCTAAGACAAGAAGAAGTAGCTTTTCAATGGTATAATAGGGCATATAATTAAGGACAAGGACAAGGGAAAGGATTTTCAGGAGGATGAGTGCGTTCTTTCACCACCAGAATACTTGGGAGAGAGGTAGTAAAAGTCTCCATTAGAAAAGTTTAGCTTTTCAGTTGATCAACCTGTTAGTACTCTTTTGATCTTATCGCTTCGCATTCGTTTATACCTGCTTTCATAGTTGAGTCTCTGCACCTTGGTACTTGTATAGTAGAATATCCCAATTAGTCTCGGATCCAATTTGGTGGTTCGGCCCGTTTACCTTTGGTTTGTAGGGATTTGAGAACGGTCACATTAATATTGAATTTAAGCATAATGTTTTGGTTCCATGGGCTATGAGTTAATCCTAGGCATGGGTTGGTTGGCTAGTAATTCTGAAAAGTTAGACTTTTTCACTTGCCTTGGAAATACCCTCGAGATTTCGTGATCCTAAAAAGATCAGTTAGGCTTAGCTATCTAGAATCACTTAATACATTTATCGAAGATTTGCAATCCGTTAGAATAGTCCATGGGTACGCAGTTGTTTTGATTAGGATAGAGGTTTACCCCTAAACGCGGGATAGACTTCCACGTATATCCAGTTGACAATGCAAAGCCAGCTATTCGATCAACGACAGTTTTGGAAATGGAGGTCAAGAAACTTCTATTGTATATAACGGTGTTGTATACACAATTATATGATTTTTGTTTGATGATAACAACCAAATATATTTTATTATTAATGTGTTTGTTATTGTACTGTTATATTACAATAGACAGGAATATAATATTTATATTCAAATAAAATACGACTGCACAGAAATTCAAATATTCACAGTATTTTATTTAAATATAAATATTTTATTTCAATATCAAACAGTACAGAATTATAACTCCACTGTTTGTACACTTCACTAATATTGTACATTCATTCACATCACCTCACAACAACCCTATCAATATACATTCACATTGTTCATATATAGACACTCAACTCTTTATACAGTTTTTTTTTATTTACACATTCATACAGACTTTTATACATTCACTGTCTTTTATTCTTTTGTCTTCTGTCCTCCGTCTTCACAGCATCTTCACTGTCAGTCCAGTCATCTACACCTATTATACAAAAGCAACACACACACAGTATCTGACACAGAAATAATATTTTAAATTCTAGCAGATATAATTTTTTTTAAAAAAAATGTTTGCCTCAGATTTCTGGTGTGTTTCTCATCATTTTTCATGACTTGATCTGATGTGTGTCTAGTCCGTATATGTATAGAAACAGGGACAGAAAATAATACTGAATGGCTGCATATACACACGTGTATAGATATACACGTGTGCACTGCCTCGCCATTCAGCGAGCAACTGAGGAGTAGCCACTTGGACCTTCTCGACTCAGTGCACATGAAAACAACTCAATGAAAAGTCAACTACAAATTCATGGACGAGCATTTCAAAAGCAAAGTATATATACATACATGTATACACACACATACATGCATATATCCACGTATGTATACATGAATGCAAAGTGGTCAAGTTCAAACTCATGTACTCAAAGCAAACATTCAAAGTGAAAATCAAATATGTATTCAGACAGCCAAAATGGTCGAGCAGAACAAGCATACTCAAGAACAACAAAGCTAGTCATGTATCATGCACAAGCTAACTCAAAATATGGATAGAATGGTGAATCTAAATATGGTGAAAGTACAAGACGCATGTACTATTTGCATACTCAACAACAACATTACAAGCAGCATGGGAAAATTTCACACAGCAATCAATATACAAGAAAACAGTTCAGTTCTGTGTGATGATGCTCAACAGGTTCAAGTGCACAAGTCAACAAGCAAAAGCAAGGGCAGTTTTCATGCAAAAGTGAAAATAGTCAAGCATGGCACTACAATGTGTAGTTGCAAGTGAACACAAGGGTACTGCAGTTTTTTCAGGCAGCTTCAAACGGATGTACAAGATGATATACAGGCTCGACAAACACAAAACTACAAGTCAGTGGAAAGTGATTACACTCAACACCATGTGTGACATATATTCAATTCAAGGTCATGCACAATATGCTACTGGAAGCAAAGAGGGTGCAACACATTTCAAAAGGGACTGGACAAATAAGCATACAACAAGCCAGAGAGAGTATGCACAACAAATGCAGGAGGCAACACGATATACCATGGTTCAAGTTTCTTGTACAATGCAAAACTACAGGTCAATAATTCTAGTCTGGCAAAATATGAATGGTGCATGAAGTCCACATACAAAGCAAGACAAAACTGTGCAAATTAAGATGTGAACAAGAGGAAATCTTTTTGGACAGAAAGTTTTAAAATCATGCATGAGACACAAGACTTTTGGGTGCATTAACAAAATGGCACAAATATGTTTTTGGCAAGAAATCATTTTTGCTAAATCAAAGGAACAAATCATTTTTTGAACTCTTTGATATTTTCTGAAACCATTTTTTTTATATGCCAAGAAAACATTCTAAAAACATTTCCAGGAAATCCCAATATCATTTTCTTTGACAAGTGTTATTTTGTTTTCAATGTTGTTTCCAGAATTGGCATGCTCATTTAAATGACATCAAAAATGATTTGTTTCAGAAAATCAATCAAGGAAAAGGGAAAATTTATATTTCCTGAAAAATCTGCATGAGTTTTTTTTAAGGCAAGAAATCATTTTTCAGAAATCATGTTTTGTTATGAGCATGTTTTAATCGGTTTAATATTGGTAAAACCATATTTGGCAAGATAGATTTTTCTAAATCAAGGAACAAGCTCAAACCATCAGAAAATTTCAGGCAACTAATTGTATTCAGAATAACATCAAATTATATAAGGCAACAATTCATCAATGTCGCAAATAGAATTTCAAAGGGGCCACAAACATTTCAGGAAAGCTTTTAAAAGCCAGGGAATCATTTTCATTCGAGTATTTTTTCAAAAGAGGAAAACACCATATCAGATCGATATCATACAGTGAAATCAGAGTGTTGATTTAGGGTTTTCTAAATCCTATAAGTACACACCCACATCATCACAGGCAGTATTATAGATCGAAAACACAAAAACCACAAATTCAAGAGCAGAAATCGAATCATACCAGAAGATACTCACCAAGTTTTCGATCGCAACATTAAACCCAAAGTTGGTGAAGCAAGAAGTCTCAGAAATCGATCACGAAGCAACATACAAGAATACAAAGACCGTCAAGTTTCTTTACATCATCAATCAATCGATTTGGAGGACGAAGGAAACCCTAATTCCCAAATAGGAGCCGCCATTTTTCATTCTCCAGAGAACAAAAGAGATCGGGCAAATGAAAATAGGAGTGGCCGGTTTATTTTAGTCTGGGCTAAGCCAAGTTTACTATAAAGGGAAGATAGCTTGTTAGTCTAGTTTCAAAGGGGTTTTCTTTTTATTTGTTGTTGTATTGTTTTTTTATTTCTGTTTTGAAAATTGTCGATCAGTTTCTAGATCTGTACAAATCTAGGAAATCAATTAGAGTGTTAACTGACAGTTGCTAGAGTCTGTAAAATACTAGGATATTAGTCATGGTGTTGACTGTCAGTTTCAGAGTATGTAAAATCTGGGTTACGAATTACAGGGTTGTAATTCGGGAAATCCGATCGAGGGGATATCGATTAGTCTACGGTTTTGAGCGTAGGGTTAGAATAGGAGCAGGGTTTGCGAGTGTACATGGTCTTGTATGCGGGAACTATTCTATCACCTAGTAGAAACCTTAGAAATGCAGCAGTAGGCAGTGTTTTGCCGAAGCTGGGTATATTTGTGTGTGATTTATTTTCTGCATTTCTATTTCTGCTATTGTCTGTGATCTGTTTATTATTATATATCTCGTTAGAATTTTAATTCAGTTAAAAACTGTGATAAACCCTATTCACCCCCCCTCTAGGGTTAATCTAGATCCAACAAGTGGTATCAGAGCAGGTATTCTGTTAACTCTAGAGCAATGGTGATTCCTAGTTGTTAGTCCATAGAGAGTCAGTCCAGTCACATTCCAAATATTTTTGATGGTACAGATTTTTTAAACTGGAAACCCAAAATGGAATTTTATTTAAAATCTGTTAATATTAAATGTTGGGATGTTGTTATCAATGGGTTTAATAGTGTAGATATTACTTTCAATGCTCGTGCTATGAAAATTATATTTGATTATCTTAGTACTGAACAGTTTAATCTTATCTGTCATTGTTCATCCGCACAGGAAGTCTGGAGAACTCTCAACAAGCTGTATGGAAAACCTGACAACAGCTCAAAACCCCCCGATGACTACTCAGATTTAGATCTATGCTTAACAAGTCATGTAGAAACTTCAAATGGATCAGATGATGGAGAATCAACAAATGCTGAAACAAAAAATTTCTCATATGAAGATCTGGTTTACATGTGTCTTGATTTAACGAAATCTGTTGATAAACTCCAACTGAAAAATAAGTCTCTGAAATCTAAGAACTTTGAGTTGACCAGCAAAATTGATGATTTGGAATCACAACTTGAATATGTTAAAATATTCTTCAAATTCAGTTTGCAAAAATTGTTTGAAATTGAAAACCAATCTTGTTCATCTCAATAAAGATATTCAAAAGTTTGAAGATGAAATTCTGATCTTAAATGAGAACAAGACTGAGTTATCAAATTTGAATAATCTTCTGTAAAAGGAATTTGAAAATTTTAAAACAGATATACACTCCAAATTTGAAATTGCTGAAAATGAGAACTTGTTGAAATCAAATTTGATTTTAGAAGATCTAGAAAATGAGATTGAGAATCTTAAGAAATTTGAATTTGAAAAACAAAAACGATTTGAATCTGAGATCTCTGAATCCCAAGCCAAAATTAAATTACTTGAAAATGAGAATTTGGTTTTGAAACAGTCCAATGCTGAACAAAAGATTGCTATAAATCATTGCTCAAATTTGATAAAAGAAAATAGCGATCTTAAATCCAAAATTCAACGATTAGAATCAACTTTGGATAAATTTTCTAATGGGGAAAAATCGTTAAAAATGCTGTTGCATAACCAAGTTTCTGTTGGAAATAAATGTGGCCTTGTCTTTGGAAAAATTAATGTTTTTGAAAAACGAAATTCAAATGATTTGAAAAATCCTTCATACTTCTTTGAAAAGAATCGACTTGATGATTTGAACTCTGTTAATTTCAAAGGATTTTTGAATCATAAACGTAATGTGAATTTGTTTGATAACAATCCATTTAAACCATTCTGGACCCCAAAAAGAAATACAGTGAATTTCAAACAGATTTGGGTCCCTAAAGGTACTTTGGTAAATTCTGATGGGTTGTTATATAAACAAGTTTGGGTACGTAAAGCTGTGAACAAAACTGTGAGTGGTTTTACAAATTTTGTTAGACCACTCGAGTCTCTAAACTATTAGGTACCGGAGGAGGCTGAGGAACTGCTAAGCAAAAGAGATTTGAATTCAAGCTGAGGAACTGCTAAGCAAAAGAGATTTGAATTCAAGCTGCTCAATACTTCTGTAATCATTCACAGTTCCTTAAGCCAAAACTGTTGAGTTAGAGATTCTGATTTACACTGGATTCTGGTATGATCTCTAAACTCACCTCTGTAAATATTTTCTATTTTGATTTTTTTTGTTTATTTCTTCTTCTTCTCCCTTCTATCTCTTTCTTCTTTGTTTTCTTTTGTTTTGGTTTATCACTGCCATATCATTGTAACTTCTCTTGGGCTTCTTTAACTTCCAATTGCAGAATTCATATTTTTCTGGAATTGCGCTTCATTTGTATAAAACTCTGATGTGTTTAATCTTTTCTAAATCTTGAATTTATTTTTGTAAATATCTGCAATTGATTTGAAGTTTGTTTTCTGATTCTCTGAATTCATAACAGTGTTGATGTATTCGTGCCATATCTTGAACACTATTAATTTGAATTCAAAATTTTTGAAGATCTGAATAATTAATGAAATTTCACACTCTTATGCTATTTTGAGTTTCTTCCAATTAATTTTGGAAACGCTTAAAATGTTATACTCATTACAGCACACTGTTGTTTATCAGTTGTGAAAATCTCATTGATTTTCGGATTGGCTTGGAAATTATTCTGTCTTATGGCTAGAATTACTCATGATCATTATGGCTAGAATTTGTTTGTTTGAAATCATATGAAATTATTGATATTTTGAATAATCACACACCTCCTAAATTTGAAATTATCAACCTTGTGTGACTGATTCATTATATTACAAAACTTGACATCAATTCAAGTGATTTCAAATAAATTATTCTATTTTTTCTGGATCATGAATACCTTTCAAAATTGATATAGATGATCTGAAATTTCTTTTAGGCTTGTCTGAATTTTTGTGAAAATTTGATTTGAAAATCAAGTCTTAAAAATCACTGTTATTTCATGATAATTTGATTTGAATATCTGTTTGTTTAAAATCATTTGAAATTATTGATTTATTGAATCTCACACATATCTTGAAGCTGAAATTAATAATCTGGTGTGATCGATTCATTGAATCCTGAAATCTGCATATTCATCAAATGATTTCAAAGAAATAGTATTTTTTAATCATTGGTTCATGAATCATCTTGTGTGACCAACATCTTGTCAATTCTGATTTGAAACTGTTTCTGTTATGCTGCTCTGATACTGTTTTTCAAAGAACTGCCTGTTTTAACTTGTCTGTTGCTTGGCTAATTTGTTATACTGTCTGCTTGGTCTTTAAATTTTTGCCGACTGTGATATCTTGGTTTGTCCCCGGTATCTTTGTGATTAAAATTTATTAATAGTGACACCAAGTGGTATCAGAAGTGCCTTATATTTGTTTCACCCATCTGATATTGTTTTTGAAAATATTCTGTAATTGCTTGTTTATGATCTGTTTGCTGTTCTAATACTGTTCTTCAAATAATTGCTTGTTCTTGTCTGCAGCTCTGATAAATGTGCCAAATTTGTTAGTTTTGTCTACTTGGGCTTTGTGTTTGAAATTTCTTTAATCTGAGATATCTAGGGTGTGAATAAATTCCTCGATAAGGGAGACTACAATTGGTATCAGCTTTTTCATCCATTTGTCTTGAATTTTCACTTTGTGTAGACACCATACACATTTTTTTCCCTTGTATAAATCTGTATAAATTCCTCTTGTAATTGATTTTCAATTTTAAAATTATTTATTGATTATTCTTTCAGAAATTGAAATCAATATCCAAATTGAAATGTATTTATAATTCATCAAAATTATTATTAGATTTTGAAATTGTGATGAATTGTGACTGCAGTATATTCCACAACAAGAGGAGATTTTATTTGGATTTTCATGATGGTTGAATATTTATTATAATATCTTTGAACTTGCAATTATTTCACGATCATCTTCTTTTTCTATCACCCGTCTGCCATCCATCATGTTTTTATATTAATGTGGAGAGTATATTTTTTTTTAAATCATCTTGTTTTAAAACAGTGAAAATTATTTGTGATAGAAATGGGACTATATCATTATTCAGAATTAGTGATAATTGAAAATTTTCAATAATCCCGGTACAGTCGAGCTTATTTCATAATATAATTAATTTAGAAATTTATTTCACAGTCCATTTCTGTACCTACCACATTTCTATCTTCCATTTTGGTTTCATATACCGAGGAGTTTTTCCTTTATAAAGCTAAAAATGATTAAAATATAATTAATATATAAGAGTGTCTCTAACCTCATTTAAAAATCCAAGCTCTGGTTATGCATGGTTATGAGACGTCTTATAATTTAAGCTGCGACTGATCCCATCTAAAAATCCAAGCTCTGGTTATGCGTGGTCAGTGTGCTCTTAAAAAAAAGGAAATAATGTGCTATAAATTTAAATTAAACTGAAATCCTCCTCCGTGTATTAAAACCATCCTATCAATCCATCTGTCTAAACTGTGAAATGTGTTGAAATATTATGACGTATTATGATTTGTTGATTGATAGATATTGGGATTTGAGATTATTCGATCTTGTCACTTAAATTGAATTATTAATTATAGTCCAAATCCATCACTGTTTTTGTGCTTTGTTTTTTTATAAAAATCCTTTGAAAATAATTGGAAATGAATTATTTTTAAAACTCTCTCCATTTTATATAAAATTCATCGTATATTCGTCATTCTCTACAATGTGAAATATACCACCTGTTTTTGGATTATTATGATTTTTGTTTGACTGATTGAAATTTATGATGATCGTTCTTCCTCTTTAGCTGAAATTATATTTTAGTCATTTTTCATCTATATTTTAAAATTCTGTATCCTTTTGATGATAACAAAAGGGGGAGAATGGGTTGAGATTTTGACTTATGAGTGAATATTTTATAAAAAAAATTAATTTTTGAAAATTCATTATTTATTCATTCGTTTCACTCACGCACAGTTATAGGGGAAGTTTCTGTTGTAGGGGGAGCTAATAAATAGGGGGAGTTCAATATTCACTGTCAAATTCACTGCCAAACACATTTATTGTATTCAAAACCTTATATTTGTTTGTCATCATCAAAAGGGGGAGATTGTTGTATATAACGGTGTTGTATACACAATTATATGATTTTTGTTTGATGATAACAACCAAATATATTTTATTATTAATGTGTTTGTTATTGTACTGTTGTATTACAATAGACAGGAATATAATATTTATATTCAAATAAAATACGATTGTACAGAAATTCAAATATTCATAGTATTTTATTTAAATATAAATATTTTATTTCAATATCAAACAGTATAGAATTATAACTCCACTGTTTGTACACTTCACTAATATTGTTCATTCATTCATAGCACCTCACAACAACCCTGTCAATATACATTCACATTGGTTCATATACAGACACTCAACTCTTTATACAGTTTTTTTATTGACACATTCATAAAAACTTTTATACATTCACTGTCTTTTATTCTTTTGTCTTCTGTCCTCTGTCTTCACAGCATCTTCACTGTCAGTCCAGTCATCTACCCCTGTCATACAAAAGAAACACACACAAAGTATCTGACGCAGAAATAATATTTTAAATTCTAGCAGATATAATTTTTTTTAAAAAAAATGTTTGCCTCAGATTTCTGGTGTGTTTCTCATCATTTTTCATGACTTGATCTAATCTGTGTCTAGTCAGTATATGTATAGTAACAGGGATAGAAAATAATACTGAATGGCTGCATATACACACGTGTATAGATATACACATGTGCACTGCCTCGCCATTCAGCGAGCAACTGAGGAGTAGCCACTTGGACCTTCTCGACTCAATGCACATGAAAACAACTCAATGAAAAGTCAACTACAAATTCATGGACGAGCATTTCAAAAGCAAAGTATATATACATACATGTATACACACACATACGTGCATATATTCACGTATGTATACATGAATGCAAAGTGGTCAAGTTCAAACTCATGTACTCAAAGCAAACATTCAAAGTGAAAATCAAATATGTATTCAAACAGCCAAAATGGTCGAGCAGAACAAGCATGCTCAAGAACAACAAAGTTAGTCATGTATCATGCACAAGCTAACTCAAAATATGGACAAAATGGTGAATCTAAATATGGTGAAAGTACAAGACTCATGTACTATTTGCATACTCAACAACAACATTACAAGCAGCATGGGAAAATTTCACACAGCAATCAATATACAAGAAAACAGTTCAATTCTGTGTGATGATGCTCAACAGGTTCAAGTGCACAAGGCAACAAGCAAAAGCAAGGGCAGTTTTCATGCAAAAGTGAAAATAGTCAAGCATGGCACTACAATGTGTAGTTGCAAGTGAACACAAGGGTACTGCAGTTTTTCAGGCAGTTTCAAATGGATGTACAAAATGATATACAGGCTCGACAAACACAAAACTACAAGTCAGTGGAAAGTGATTAAACTCAACACCATGTGTGACATATATTCAATTCAAGGTCATGCACAATATGCTACTGGACAAAGCAAAGAGGGTGCAACACATTTCAAAAGGGACTGGACAAATAAGCATACAACAAGCTAGAGAGAGTATGCACAACAAATGCAGGAGGCAACACGATATACCATGGTTCAAGTTTCAGGTACAATGCAAAACTACAGGTCAATAATTCTGGTCTGGCAAAATATGAATGGTGCATGAAGTCCACATACAAAGCAAGACAAAACTGTGCAAATTAAGATTTGAACAAGAGGAAATCTTTTTGGATAGAAAGTTTTAAAATCATGCATGAGACACAAGACTTTTGGGTGCATTAACAAAATGGCACAAATATGTTTTTCGCAAGAAATCATTTTTGCTAAATCAAAGGAACAAATCATTTTTTGAACTCTTTGATATTTTCTGAAACCATTTTTTTTATATGCCAAGAAAACATTCTAAAAACATTTCCAGGAAATCCCAATATCATTTTCTTTGACAAGTGTTATTTTGTTTTCAATGTTGTTTCCAGAATTGGCATGCTCATTTAAATGTCATCAGAAATGATTTGTTTCAGAAAATCAATCATGGAAAAGGGAAAATTTATATTTCCTGAAAAAATCTGCATGAGTTTTTTTTAAGGCAAGAAATCATTTTTCAGAAATCATGTTTTGTTATGAGCATGTTTTAATCGGTTTAATATTGGTAAAACCATATTTGGCAAGATAGATTTTTCCAAATCAAGGAACAAGCTCAAACCATCAGAAAATTTCAGGCAACTAATTGTTTTCAGAATAACATCAAATTATACTAGGCAACAATTCATCAATGTCGCAAATAAAATTTCAAAGGGGCCACAAACATTTCAGGAAAGCTTTTAAAAGCCAGGGAATCATTTTCATTCGAGTATTTTTTCAAAAGAGGAAAACACTATATCAGATCGATATCATATAGTGAAATCAGAGTGTTGATTTAGGGTTTTCTAAATCCTATAAGTACACACCCACATCATCACAAGCAGTATTATAGATCGAAAACACAAAAACCACAAATTCAAGAGCAGAAATCGAATCATACCAGAAGATACTCACCAAGTTTTCGATCGCAACATTAAACCCAAAGTTAGTGAAGCAAGAAGTCTCAGAAATCGATCACGAAGCAACATACAAGAATACAAAGACCGTCAAGTTTCTTTACATCATCAATCAATCGATTTGGAGGACGAAGGAAACCCTAATTCCCAAATAGGAGCCGCAATTTTTCATTCTCCAGAGAACAAAAGAGATCGGGCAAAAGAAAATAGGAGTGGCCGGTTTATTTTAGTCTGGGCTAAGCCAAGTTTACTATAAAGGGAAGATAGCTTGTTAGTCTAGTTTCAAAGGGGTTTTCTTTTTATTTGTTGTTGTATTGTTTTTTTATTTCTGTTTTGAAAATTGTCGATCAGTTTCTAGATCTGTACAAATCTAGGAACCAATTAGAGTGTTAACTGGCAGTTGCTAGAGTCTGTAAAATACTAGGATACCAGTCAGGGTGTTGACTGTAAGTTTCAGAGTCTGTAAAATCTGGGTTACGGATTACAGGGTTGTAATTCGGGAAATCTGATTGAGGGGATATCGATCAGTCTACGGTTTTGAGCGTAGGGTTAGAATAGGAGCAGGGTTTGCGAGTGTACATGGTCTTGTATGCGGGAACTGTTCTATCACCTAGTAGAAACCTTAGAAATGCAGCAGTAGGCAGGGTTTTGCCGAAGCTAGGTATATTTGTGTGTGATTTATTTTTTGCATTTCTGTTTCTGCTATAGTCTGTGATCTGTTTATTATTATATATATCGTTAAAATTTTAATTCAGTTAAAAACTGTGATAAACCCTATTCACCCCCCTGTAGGGTTAATCTAGATCCAACAACTTCGCAATCGTAAAGATTAATTAGATAAGGTACAGAATAGTGAAGCCCAAGAGGATGCAACTTAGAAGATTGAAGACTAGATACGTGCATCATACCCTTTTTCTTAAGGGAATATCCTTTCTCTAGGAGTTTTATGCCTACTTGTTTCTAACTTTAAAGGTATATCCTCTAGGACGTATCATCGATGCTTAGGTATAGATGTAAACGTATATTTGAATCATGTATTTGAAACATGTTATGATTGATGGTTGCAAGTGGTTGCTCGTGGATGCATATACACACCATATGCACTAGAATGACTTTGTCACTTTCATATTGCATTCGTATATATGTATTTGCTTAACAGATTTAACTTGATATGTTATCATATGGATGTTGCATATGGATGAATGGCTATGCACACATGTAGTATTTACATAACTAGGGATGTTTGCATACATGGTTGGACGCATGGCACTGACATAATTCGCATTAAGGAGGTCAACTAAATCAGTAGACCGCCTGATTTTGCATTAGATAAAGACATATACACACACTATGCATATGAACATGGAAGCATTAGAAATAATTTTAAGGACAATGAATGCCTGTGATTGAATGGTTGAGTAGATGGGTGATTGGGTGGTAGGACACATTCTTCCTAACTTGAAGATTTCGGGGACGAAATCCTTTTAAGAGGGGGAGAATGTAACACCCCGTAGTTCTGTAACATTGAGTTTCACGAATTAAAGTATAATTAAATTTTAGAAGAAGAATTAAGGGAAATGGTTTATGCCATTGCGTTCGTCTCGAAATTCTGCTTGAGATAGAGTCCGAGTTTACGTAAATCGAACTTCGTACGAAGGAGATATGACCTCCGGAAGTTTAAGAATTTATTTAAAATTCAAACAGCTCGAAAAACGGATTCAAAATTCAAAAATAGGACCAGACCCGAGCTGGGCAGGAAAATTCCTGCCCAGGGCCCAGGTCGACCATAGGGTCAACCATAGTGTCGACCTGGTTGACCCAGGTCGACCATAGGGTCGACCTCCCCTGTCGACCTGGTCAGGTTTGGCTGGCCTGGTATGTGTTCTGGTCGAATTTCTGGGCCTGGTCTTATCACTAGGGTTGAGTTGTCTTCTTTTGATTGGCTTCTCTTTAGAACGGATGGCTTTGATTAAACCTGGCTTCATCGACGACTCTAATTAACTTGTAACTCTATAAAAACACCCTAGGTCTCCAACTAAAATTCACACAAAAATAAGAACTTGAGCCGCCATGATGTCAGAAGAAAACTAAGGAGAGCCTCCGCTTGAAAAGAGACGAACAACGATTCAAGAAACAAAACTCTAATCTAATTTCTACGCAACGTTTTCTACTCCAAGGGAAAGCTTTGCAAATTCAGAATAACAGAAACCAGAAAACAAGTTTCAGCGCCCGTTGTAAGTATTGTGGTTTTCTGAATATGAATAGAAATTTCGATGTGATTCGATGTAAATGAAATTGGGGTTTTACTATTGTAAAATATTGATGTAAATTCTATGTATTGCATTGATTTTGTCACATTTTGTATTGGCTGTTTGTGGCATAAATTGGTTGATGCGAGCCTATTGACATTTGTATATGAAAATAAATATCACTTGCAAGTTTGTAGTAAAAACTAGAATTGACATCTTTATGTTATGACGTTAACATGGTTAGCATACATTCTTTTTAGGCCTAAGTTGAGACTCATGTAAACATGTTCCAAGTTGAAACATTTTATGCCTACACGACTCAAAACCTTTGTATACATTTATTATGTTTAATTGCAAGTGATAATTGGGTTTATGCAAGTACCTCTTTGGTTACACAAATTAAACTAATTTCATGTTGTAATAGGCTACTTGATGTAAAGTTAGTTTACACCTTTGGGTTATGTCAAAAAGTGGACATTTTTATGCTAGTTTGGTGTTTGACATTATGACTAGTTATATGTGTATAAAACCATGTTTAAACAAGTCTAAAAGTACGCCATTTCATGTGACACCAATTTAGAAATATCCTTATTGAATGAAAGTTCACATGACCCACAATCTATGTTAGTGAAAACGCTATGTTGCAAGTTCATGCGCCACACACTTTTATGTATTCTAAAACAATTCATGATTCTGTGCTTCCCCTTTTTATGTTTATGAGTTGGGCTGGAATGTTAAGCCCAACATATATTATGCTGCGTACAAACGGTGGAAACAAACGTTGGGTTTAAAATAAAATACGTGTATTGGCATGCCTGACACATGCCAATGACTAGTGACATTTAAAGCAGTATAAATTATACCCAAAATTAGTGAATGTGGATAATTGGGCCATAAACATTTACATATAAAAATGAAAAGTGACAAATATGTAAATTTAGAAAACACGACATGCTTAACCCGAGGTTGGATTGAGTTGTGATGTAAACCTGCCCGGACCCGCCCGACTGTCCAGTAGTCACAACAATACCTATCCAATGTGGGTGGTTAAGCATTGAGCCCAATAAGGACCCGAGGTTAGACTGAGCTACGGTGTAAACCTGCCCGGAACCGACCGACACATCCAGTAACCGTAGCAATACCTGTCTAATGTGAGTGGTCAGGTGCTCTAAGAAGCTAAATTAGGATTGGTAGGGTTAAGTTAATCTAAACACTTAACCAACTTAATGTGTTAACAAGACAAGACTTGTAGGGGATAAGTAACTAAGAAAAACACTTAGCCAATTTAACATGTTAACTAGACTAGAAGGTGAGGTTAAGTAAAGTTAACACATTTAACCAATTTAACATATTAACTAGACTGGAGGGTGAGGTTAAGTAAAATCAGGACACTTAACCGTTATGACCTGATAATTAAATAAGTGGGTGAGGTTAAGTAAATTTAGAAATACTTTACCATTATAACATGTTAGCTAGATAAGTGGGTAAGGTTAAGAAAATACACTTAGCCAATTTAATATGTTAGCTGGACTAGAGGGTAGGGTTAAGTAAACTTAGAACACTTAACCATCATAGTGTGATAAATTGAACAGGGTTAAGTTGAAACATGAAGGGACAATACCTAACCATTAGAACTTGTTAATTAAATAGATGTTAGGGTTAAGTTAACTAAGGGAACACTTAACCGCTATAACATGTTAGTTAAAACATATGGGCAAGTTTAGGTTAGGGGACACTTAACCAATACAAGATGAATGGGTTGGGTTAAGTAATAAGAAATACTTAACCAATATAACTTGGTTTGTGATAGGGTTAAGTCAACATGAACTACTGATAACACTTAGCCAGTTTAATATGACAAAGGAATGGGTTAAGCTAACCTGAATTGACTAATGACACTTAACCAATCCAACTTGACGAGAAAGAAGGCTAAGTAGTAAACCCTAGTTAAGAAACAATTGAGAACGGCAGCTAAGTTGAAATCCCCAGTTAAAGAAACTAAGTGATAAACCTTAGTTAACAAGGTTTATGGGAAAAGAAACTAAGTGGTAAACCTTAGTTGAGAACAACTAAGTAATAATTCTTAGTCAAGAAAACTGAGTCGGTCCATAATAGATGAATAACCCGATATGGTAGATCATCGCTCAACAAGTGCATGAGAAGGAGCAAACGTTTATCCGATTTCGAAAAAGGCTCCAGCGGACTAGGTTTAGAAGCACGTAGCTTCAGGGGACGTGAGCGTACTCTTGGTATCCCTCTGTGATGTTGCAGATGATCCGCCTAGGCTCACAGAAGTTAAGGTCTACGTCAGAAGAACCAAGGGTATGCCTTGGTTGCAATTTAAGGCAACCTAAAGACTGGGATGGACCAGCGTGATTTGACGAGACCAGTAGCCTTGTGATAGCGACTCGTCGTCTACCTACCATCTTGAGTCAATCGTAGTACGCATGCGGAAAGGCAGAGAACTCCCAACAGACCATATACTTGCTATCTAGTTATGGGTGAGGCTGGCCAATAGGAAAGTGGGGCATAGGTGGCAGGAGTATAGTTCTCGTGCTTGATTTTCTTGGATTGCCTTTCATTAGTTGAGGGAGGGGTCACGTGAGACCATAACCACTGGTAGAAAAACAGACCTTAGCATCTGCATCGGTAGATATCTGAAAGCTCCCGACCGAGTTCCGTGTTTCTAGAATAGCTCTGCCACGGGACTCGGGTCGCACATTTCAGGACATGTGCATCTAGACAGCGATAAACGATTCGCGACACATACGTGGGGAATGTCTAAGAACATATACCACTCTAGGTAGTGTGTCCTAGACTAGGGGCGTCGTTCGACAAGTAGCATAATCCCTAGTGGACCTAGGTGGCATAAATCCTGAATCCGAGAAGTATTAGATAAGTCGCAAAAACTCTAGTCGAATCTAGGGAACGCTCGATAGAAAACCCTAGATGAAATCTAGGTAATAAATAAATGTGCGCCTGATGGCAACCACAGTTACAGGGACTAGGATCACGTTATCATTTTATACAGATTACTAGTTGGGACACTAGTTAGGTGGTGCATAGATTAGTACGGGGTGTGATAGTAATTTCGATTCTAACTGCTTTGCCTTAGTTTATAGTATTTTCCCATTTTCAGTTTATGCCTGTCGTGTCCTTTTCCTTATTCATATACCGAAACACCACTAGAATTACCAGGCTTTATGTCTGACTCTATGTTTTCTTTCGTCTTCTTTTCTTCCGTTCTCCCCCAGGTAGTCAGGGAGGGAATAGCTCAGATTTGTATGGACCTGTCACTCTTTCCAAGCTTGAAGACTCTTTGATGTGCTGCTTTGGACTCTCTTTTCCATCGCTATGGCTGGCTAATGTTTTATTGGGGAATATCATTGTATATTTATGCTTCTTTATTTTGTTAAACAAGATAGATACTTTGTTGTTGGAAAACAATCTTTGTACAAGCTGTTTATAAATGAAATAAAGTTTTATTCACTTTTCCACTGCTTTACTTATCTGTCTTGTAATTTTTCTGCATCTTTTACCTATAATACTTCACAGAACTTAGTGCATTCCCTTTGTGAATGAGACTAACGGATGTGGGGTGTTACAGTAACCTGCCCCCGCCCCCTGTTCGTTGGGTGCTCCATCCACAAAGAGTTGCCATTTGGCATTTGAGTCATTTTCTTTGACTGACTGTTCTAAAATGAAGTTTGTGCATTCGTTCACGAAATCTGCGAGAGCTTGCCCTTTGATTGTGGCTCGAGGGTGGAACTCAATTTCGTATTGACTGAGCTCAATACCCCATTTAATTTGCCTCCCTGAGGTTTCCTGTTTGTTCAACACCTGTTTGAGCGGGAGGCTAGTTAAGACTTTAATTGGATGTGATTGGAAATAACCTCTAAGCTTTCGTGCAGTAAGAATTAAGCAATACGCCAGTTTCTCTATGATAGGGTATCGGGTTTCCTCATCTTTTAGCCTCAAGCTGACATAATAGATGGGGTGTTGAGTTCCCTTATCTTCCCTTATCAACACTGAGCTCACTGCATGTTCGGAGACCGCCATGTATAGGTATAGAGTTTCTCCCTTCTGGGGACTAGACAATACCGGAGGTGTTCCCTTGTAAATTTTCAGTTCTTGGAATGCCTTCTTATACTCTTCATTCCATTCAAAATTTTTCTTTTTCTTTATGACATTGAAGAAATGGACGCATTTATCGGTGGCTTTAGAAATGAACCTGCTGAGTACCGCTACCTTCCCGTTTAAGCTCATGACTTCCTTGTTGATTTTAGGTTCTTCCATATCTTTAATGGCCTGTATTTTATCGGGGCTAGCCTCGATCCCTTGCTCGCTTACCACATATCCCAGAAACTTCCTAGATTGCACCCTAAAGGAACACTTTTGACAGTTCAGCTTCATCTGGTAGCTTCTCGGGATTCCAAACATTTCTTCCAGGTCCTTTAGACGACCCTCAACCTCGGTGGACTTCACTAGCATGTCATCGACATATACCTCCATATTATGTCCTACCTGCTCCTGGAACATCCTATTTACCAACCTTTGATACGTTGCCCCTGCATCCTCAAACCGAAAGGCATTACCTTATAACAAAATGTTCCCCAGTCGGTAATGAAGCTTGTATGTTCCTCGTCGGGTTTATGCATTGGGATTTGGTTGTATCCCGAATAGGCGTCCATTAGGGATAATATCTTGTGTCCACTTGTGGCATCAACCAACTGATCGATCCGTGGGAGAGGGTAATAGTCCTTTGGATAAGCTTTGTTTAAATCCCTGTAATCGACACACGTTCTCCACTTCCTGTTGGACTTTTTCATCACCACAGGATTGGCTAACCATTTCAGGTAATGGACCTCTCGGACAAACCCATTTGTTTCTAACCTTTTGACTTCCTCCTTCAAGGCTTTAATCTGGTCTCTATTATATTGCCTCTTCTTCTTTCGGATCGGGACTACCGAAGGGTTGATGTTTAATGCGTAGCTCACGACCGAAGGATCGATACCGACCATATCCGAATGGGTCCAGGAAAAAACATTTTTGTTGAACTGTAGGAAGTGGATCTAGTCGCTTCGGAGGGGTTCCGTTAGCCTCTTCCCTATGTTGATGACCTTCGATTCGTCCTTTGGGTCAATGCTTACTCCTTCCACTTCTTCTATTGGCTTGATCCTTTCGATGTCTCCTCGAGATTCTAAATCTTTGATAATTTCTCCTTCTTCAGTTGAGTTTACTTCATTTGACGTTTTCCTCTTACTTCTCAGAGAAGCATACCTACCATTAGTGCATTTGTCAGTCTTATTTATTTTTACATGAGTTTCAGGTGAGGGACGTAAGAATCCCTCATTCAAAGGCATAAAAACAGTAGAAGAATCGAAATACGAAGAATACTCCCTTTTGTATTTTTCGACTATTGCAAAGTACAACTCTCGGGACCTAAACTATTCTCCCCGGATGGTACCCCATCCCTGTTTGGTTAGAAATTTTAACATAAGATATTTGGAAGAAACGAAAGCATCCATCTCTTCTAAAGCTTGCCGCTCGAAGAAGGCATTGTAATAGGATGGCTGATCAATTATGACGTAGAGAGTTTCGAAAGTCTTGTGAAGAGGAGACAACCTTGCTTGAACCAGGAGGATGATTTGGCCCACTGGAGTTGACCCTTTATTATTGAATCCGAAAATCGGTTCATTGCTTGGTTTCGGCTTCTTTTCGGAAATCCCCATCTGGTCGAAGGCATGCTTGAAAATGACGTTGATAGCGCTTCCGGTATCCACCAGTATTTTAGAAACGACCGAAAGCCCTATCTGCGCCGTTATCATGAGGGGGTCGTTATGTGGGTGATAGACCCTTTTCTTCATTTTTTTTGGAGAAACCACGAGGTTATGCATTTTGAGAGCATAACGTGCATTCTTTAACAATAGTTCTTCTTGGATGGAGAAGATCCCTTCCAAGGCTTCTTTCACATATTGGTTTCTGGCTTTCAGACAGCTTCCAGCTGGATGTGGTCCCCCATGAATCACATTGATTCGGTTCACGGGAGGCCCCAAATCCAGGTCGTTCTCTTCTATAGTGACTCCCGTCGTGTTTACCGAGACCTTTTGTTGTCCCACTGCATGTTGAGATGATGTTGCTTTATTTGAAATAAAATCCTTCAGGTGCCCCTCGCGGATTAGATTCTAGATAATCCCGTATAAGACCTTGCACTCGTCTGTCGTGTGCCCATTAGTTTTATGGAACTCGCAGTATTTACCGCCAGCATGAGGTTCGGTGCAATTTTTGGCTTTGAAGGAGACCGGGAAGTTATTGACCCTTTCCTTGGCGACATCGTACACATACGAGATAGGATTGTTCAAGACAACTGATTTTGTGTTAGAGTCTTCCCACCTCGATCTCCTCTGATTCCCTTCCGGGAGCCTTTGTCCGAAGCTTGGCCTTCCTCCTTTTCTTCAAGGCCCGAACTTCCTTTTCGTGAAGTATAGTTCATCCAGGAGGATGAACTTGTCAGCTTGGAAATAGAAATCTTGTAAGTCCCTGCAGCCATTTATATATAACTCTTTCCAGAAGGGGGTGTTTTCTATTAACCCTAAATGCACGGCGATTAGCTTGTCACGGTCATTTATATCTTTGGCTTTTAAGGCCTCAACGTTGAACCTTTTGAGATAGTCCCTAAGAGACTCCCCTTGTTGTTTGATGTTAACGATGATTATATACTCTACAATTGGATCTTTGCAGATGCAAAACTGTGCAGAGAATTCATAGGAGAACTGTTTCCACGAGTAAATGGTGTTTTCCCTGTACTGGTGATACCATTTCGCCGCTGCACCTTGGAAGGTCACTAGGAAGAGGCGGCATCTGACGGCTCCGGAAGCATTATAAAGATTCATCTAGCCGTCGAAAGCCATCAAATGATCATCGGGGTCAGTCGTTCCCAAATATTTCAAGGTTCGAACTTTGACTCTTGACGGTATCACAATATTCATAATCTCCTCAATAAATGGGGCAACTCTCTCGTTGTCGTTAACCTTGTCGTCATGGGTTCTCTTCCCCTTGCTTCTCAGCAAGTCCTTGACGGTCTTCTTAGTGACATCTCTGATGTAAGCTTCCGTGTTGTCATAATCTTCTCTCATGGGGTCATAGCCCTTGGAGGTGGAGCTGTCGGGCTATTCCTGCTCGCATAGGTTTCCTTGATGATCTACTCCCGCCAGATGAGATTTTTGCTTCTTGGAAGAGGTTGCTTTGGGCCTCCCTTTCGCTTCTGACTATTAAACGGGGGTCTTCCTTTTTGGAGATTCGTCTGCCTGTTTCTGGCTAGATCTGGTGAGCCCCAGGGACTTCCGTGCCTGTACAACGTCAACCTTAGCCCGCATTTCTTGGAGTTGCTTTTCCAAGTCTAAGATTCTAATGACATTGTCCTCCATGGCGTTTGAATCTGGTAACAGTTGTGGGTTAGGCGCAGCCTCTTTCTCGTTGTTATTCGGGTTGAGTGTTGGGCCCTTGTTTCCTTCAAGGTTGACATCGGGATCCAGTTCTTTGCTTTGTTCCTTCAATTTCTTAGTCTTCATTGTTTCCTATCATGGAACAAAGAATTCAACTAGTTAGTTTAAACAAACTAACCACAAGGTCGGAGGTTCAGGCCCTCCTTCTAGCACCAAAATGTTAACGACATTTTTCGTCAACACCCAGATTACAGAGCGTAATGTGTGCATTCACAAAGTATGTCGCTGTCCTGACTCAGAATTCTCAGAAAATGGTCCTGGATTTGGGATGGGAAGATTTCTGGGCTATGGCAACCGCATTATGCATTTCAAATAAGACGAAAATAGGCTAACGCCTCCCATGGGCTTAGGGATGAAAGCGTCTCCATGATCGCTAACTTCGATGAATCCTTTGTATTAGACCTTCCTGAGGAAGGAGTCTGAATTACAACAAAGGTTGAGTTAGGCATTCACAAGCTGTTTTGCTACATCGATGTTTGGGGAACGTTAGGCTTAGTATGAGGACCAGGATCAATCATTGCGGCTATATAGGGGGAGGAGAAGGAGGTTCCATATTTCTCTAGTAATCCCCTTCCTCCGTTACTGGAACACCTTGATTGATCCCCTCATCAGAAATATTAGTGTTAACTCCTTGTTTCACCATTATGGTACTATAAGATTATCAAATCGCAAGATGCATAAGACCCAGTATTCCCCATTTTATAAATTACAGATATATTACAAGAATTGATGATTTGCTATCTCTGAGGAGGAAGGACCTAGATTGAAAAATGAAGAGATCGTCCCCCTTTACAGAGTATTTGGGGTCCTATTTATAGAGAATCTGGTGTCTGTCTATCAGTAGGTTGTTGGTCTGGGACGGCCCCTGTCGTCCGCTTTTTTTCCTCGGTCCCGGGCATCGACATATCGGTCCTCCTCATGGTACTAGCTGCAGCGTTTCGAAGGGGTGGCTCTAAGTGAATTGGGTTACCTCCTAGGAGAAAAGGGCTTGTTGCTTTGACGGATGGTAGGGGCGTTTTCGGATGTCTTGGCGGATGCTCTCAGTGTCGGTCCATTACTGCGGGATTTCGATGTAGGCTTTCGGCTTTATTTTGGGTACCCGGAGGGGCCCGTCCTCATGTTGTATGCAAATGTCTGCCGATTTAGAGTCGTTAATGGTTCAGGTACTAAGTGGATTAGTACGAATAGCCCGTATCCTTTTTTGAGTCTTGGTTTAGCTTCCTAGTTTGACTCCCTTCAGGGTGGCTTCTGGTGATATTCGTGTTATTTACAAAAGTAACCCCTTTCTATATCCACTGAGCTTTTCTTCGAGGGTTGATTTCAAACTATCTTCGTATTCTCACCTGGTACTCTTACTCTTTCTATGTCGGTGTTCATTGGTTGATTCTTGGTAGTTAGATCTCGTCGGATAAATCTTTGTCGATACCCGGTAGGTCTCCGATACCTGGTACGTCTCGGGTCCCTTTCCTCCAGAGTGGGTGTTGGCCTGAGTTGCTCTCAAGTTTTTTATTCCTCCCTTATATTCATTTGACATTCCTTCACTTGTCGTCTTGCATCAAAATCATTTTGGTCGTAACACATACGTCCTCATCTTCAACCATCTCTATAATCTCGCGGTAACGAAGACAAGCTTGCCAAAGAGCGCTACACATTTTATGAATTTCTGTAGTAGACCTCCTTTAGGGGCATTCAGGATTGTTGTTGTAAGCTTCTTAGATCAAGTCCCAAAACATTTCATGGCTTACTCCCCCACCAATTTTGCAGCATAATTTCGTGTCTTTTATCAAACGTGATACAACAAGTATAAGTAACTCAGATGAAGGCCATTTACTGTTTGACATTTTCCTCTATGCATAAAACGAGAAGTTTATAAACGTATAAACTAAAATAAATGGTCATATAGGTTGAAAGCACAGTTGTTTGTTCAACAAACGCCCGAGCTTCAGGCGTTTGTTGAACAAACACCCTCTCTTATATTGATGTGGGCATTTATTCAACAAATGCTTGATATTTTTTTTAACTCTTTCAGGTGTTTGTTCAGCAAAAGCCTAATTTCCAAGCGTTTGTTGAACAAACGCATGTTCCCAAAACAGTTGGGGAATCCACGATTCCAATAATTCGGGTTATGGAAAATCGAAAATTTTCATCTTGGACTGTTGGAGTTTCTCTAACCACTACACCCAAAACTATTCAGTCTTGAATATAAATATCGTCAATGGAGCATCCAAAAATATCATTCGCATGGTCACAAATAACAACATATGGTCGCACGCATAGGAGCACCACTGCCGCAGATAGGAAATACGAATCCAAGGGTGCGTTCTTTTTTGAATCGAAAGAGGCAAATTAAAGGGAATAGGGAAGAGGAAAGTTTACGCAATGGAAATTTGTTCTTTTAATGAAAGGGGCATTGCGAAAAGTATAATGATACAATCACATGTCTACTGATGTTGAAAAGTACAATGTTACAATCACCTTATTTTCGCAAGTAAATAAAAGAGAAATTTGCTTTATCAATTTTGATATAGGAATTGATAGTTCTTTGTACAAAACAATGTTATATATATAAATAAACATATATATATATATACATATATATGTTTATATATATACACATGTAAAGAGGAGCGTTCCGAGGAACCCCTTTAACACCTCTATCGTATCGTGAGCTACACCAATTCAAATCCAACAAAAAATTATAGATATTCAATCCATTTATATATTATCATCTATCCAGAATTTGAGCTCGTTCCGACATTTGTATCATAATATATTTGATATTTAAATTTAATGATTCGAATAAGTATCTAAATGATGAATAATTGAGCTAAGATTTTGAAAATGTTATGAATGTCGGAACGAGCTCAAATTTTGGATAGATGATAAAATATATATATGGATTGAATATCTACAAATTTTTGTTGGATTTGAATTTTTGTAGCTCACGATACGGTAGGGGTGCTAGAGGGGTGCTATAAAAAAGGGTACTCGGAACTCTCCTCATATAGATATAATACAACAGGGACGATATAAGTGGTAAAGAAAATAAACAAGTGCAATCGGGCTTTTAAGATAATCATCCCGCTTTCACTTATAAACACATAAGGCATAGTGTTACATTGGCAAAACTTTCATTATTTTCCATCAATAAAAGCTAGGGTTTCTCGGTTTCTCTCGAGATCCCTTTCTTTTTGTATCCATCAACCACTTTGAAATCTCCTTTGAAACGATAGAAATTTCTGATCGATAGAGGCTTTGTGATGATATTCACTCGTTGGAATAAGGCTGGATCATGGTTCACTTATAATTTCCCTTTCGTGATTTTCTTATGCACAAAGTACAAATCAATTTCAATGTGCTTTGTGCGTAAGTGTTGAATGAGGTTAGTTGGGAGAGATGGTACTTAAATTGTCGCTCCAAATTGTTGGCTTTTTGGAACATTTTATTCCAAGCTTATGAAGCAGTGACCTGATCCACATGAGCTTAGGGGTGGTGATGACAACAAATCTGCACTCTTCCTCCGTGATAGAACGCAAGACAGTGGGTTGCTTCTTCGAACACAACGAGTTCAGTTTTAGCCTTATATAAACACAGTATCCTGATGTGGATCTTCGATCATCATGATTGGAGGCCCAATCAGCAGCACTATAAGCTTGTATTTTTAAATATTTGCTGAGTTTTATGCATAATCTGTAATCTTGTGTACCTTTTAAGTACCTCAAAATATGTTTAGCTAATTTCCAGTGTTCGTTTAAGGGTTTTGCATGAATTGCCAGACTTTGTTAGCATTGTAGCATGGTTCTGGTCTGATAATTGTTACATATTGTAGCACACCCACTATTGCACTATTTTGTGTTTTTAGTGACCTCTCCTTTGTGTTTAGATAAGTGTAGATTACTTTTCATTGGGCGGGTTGCGGTTTTTCCTTATTCATGTCAGCACGAGTAAGAATCACAGAGATATACTTCTTTTGAGATCGTAATTTTTTTAATCTGCCTTTTGCTGAACTTACATCCCCAAAAAATAGTTCACATCACCTAAATCTTTAATAGAGAAAGTCTCATTAATATATTTGATAATGCTGTTGTTTACCATTTCATCATTGCTAGTCATAAGTATGTCATCCACATACAGAAGTTTGTAGATGGTAGAACTGCTTTCAATCATAGCGTATAAAGAACAACTTGATTTTCTCACTGTGAATCTATAACTTGTAAAGGTATATTTTTAAGTTTTCATACCACACACGTGAAGCTTGCTTCAATCTATATACGGCTTTGTGTAGTTTGCATATGAGTCCCTTGTTACCACCTTTGTAGTACCCCTCTGGCTATTCCATATAAACTTCTTTGTGCAATTCACTAATCAAGAAAGCATTATACACATCAAATTGTTTTATTTTCCATTATTTATTTAATGCAACAATCATGATAAATCTAATAGTAGTAGGCTTAATCACTGTAGAGTAAGTCTCGTCAAAGTCGAATCCAAATTGTTGAGAGTACCCCCTTTGCTACTAATCTTGCTTTTTGTTTGAATATATTGACATTTGGGTTTCTTTTTAACTTGGATGTTCACTTACAACCTATAATGTTCTTGTAATTTTGTGGTGTAACTAAGCTCCAAGTTTTGTTTTTAACTAATGCTTTGTATTCTTCGTCCATTGCATGCTACTTCCTTTCATTTTTTATGCCTTCATCATAACATGTAGGCTCTTTGTCATTGAATTTCATATTAAATATTATTGGTTTGAATATCACACTTCTATCCGTAGTAACCATATGATGTTCATTTGTAGCCTCGGCATGTTATTGACCATCACTTGTGCTGCTTGATGATTGGTTATATCTATTTTATGCATTATTGCTATTCTCTGCATTGTCATTTCTTTGCTCGTTTGCATTGGTTTCAGCACTAGTTTTATATTCATAAATTTTTGCACATCAGTATTAGATTTTTTTGAACTGTAGCTAGTTCTGGTGCTGCATATTGTACAGTCCCTTCTTGACCACTCATGTTGCACTTGCCTTCAGTCCAAACTGTCAGAGCAGTTGGTGGTTGGACAATGCTGGTGTTTCTGCATATTTTGTTAATAGTTTTGATGTCATTTTCTACAAAAGGAAATGTTGGGAAACAATGGCTGAGTCGCGGACTAGGTCGCTTTCTTGAAGACGACTCGGCGATCTGGTCGGAGGTGCAAACCAGTTCGTTCCTTCGCCGCCGCCTCTAGGATAAAACAGCCTCAAAAACAATAACCGATTTGCTTGCACAACAAATCGGTGCAGATTTGCACTTTCTGAAAAAATTGCTCGAAAATTTCTAAGAAGAGAATTTTAATGGCGGCTGAGAGAAGAGAGAATTTTCAATTCGGTGGTATTCTCGTCTGAGGCTAATGACAATATATAGAACGAAAATTAGGGTTTGGGTTTACAGATTAGTGGGCCGCTAAAATTTGGGGGATATAATTTTTACCGTTGCAGAAATCTTTTTCCATAAAAATCGGTTCGAAAAAGGCTAAGTTTTATGGTCCAAAAAATATAAGTGTCTACACCACAAAGCCCAAGCCCAAGCCCGAGCCGAGCCGAACCGGACCGGGCCGGGCCGGGTCGGGTCGGGTCGAGTCGGTCGGTCGCGCGCGCGTGTGTGGTGGTCATAAGATGCATGGTCTCCCTCCTCACAACAATGCATGTATTGGGAGCCCAAGGCCCCAACATGATTTCTTAGAAACAAGTATAAAAGCTTCCCTCTTCTATATAATCCCATGATGTGGGACTATTCCCATATAGGAGCCATTCTTACACTTATTCAAGATTTTTAATAATTCACTTAATGTTTGTAAAACATTTCCAACAATCCCCCACTTGAATTTTTAAAAAATATTTTCGAGCAGTTTCTTAAAAACATAAGATTGTGCATAAACAAAGGTGTCTTTCGACTTGAACCTTTGCATAGTGAATAAGATTCAGTTTTTACTAGAGTGACACGTAGTCTTGAACTCTATTCCTGACATCAAACCACACACAACCTTTTCTATAGTGCAATCAAATAAGCCCGTGCTTTTATGGCCATGCACGTCTATCCTAGTTTAGTGAATGCTCTAGAAGTTTTGCCCGAAACTCCATAGGAAACGGCCACATTTCCACATTCACACAGGTGAGTCTATCAAGAGCACTCCTGAAGGTAGGTACTCCACTCCACATAGAGTATAGATCTCATTAAGAGTTTCTATTAACTCATCCTCTAATCACTTCAGGAATACATGCTTCTTGGTTTATTAAATAGCATGTTCAACTCATATCACTACACAACTTGTTATTACCCATTGAACCTAGTTCTTGGGATCTCCAGTCATTTAGGTCGGGTTACCATTGTGCGTGACTCAACAATCTAAGGGCAATAGTCCCATTCTTTTAGAAGAGTTATGGACTTTCTCTCTGGACAGTCCTTTCGTCAAAGGATCTGCCAAATTTTCCTCACTACGTATGTAATCCACTCTAACGGTACATGTGGAAAGTAGTTCTCTAACCGTACTTTGCTTACGACGTATTTGTCATCTCTTACCGTTATAATATCGGTTCTGAACTTTTGCAATAGCCGCGATACTATCGCAATGTATCAACACAGCCGGTATCGGTTTTTCCCATAAGGGAATCTCAGCTAGCAGATTTCTCAAGTACTCTGCCTCTTCACTAGCTGTAGCTAGTGCTATCATCTCAGACTCCATAGTAGACTGAGCCAAAATAGTCTGTTTCTTGGATTTCCAAGAAACAGCTCCTCCAGCGATGCTAAATATATAGCCACTGGTCGCTTTAGAATCATCAGATAAGGTATTCCAGTCTGCATCGGAATATCCTTCAAGTACAGTTGGAAACCTTTCATAATGTAATCCAAGGTTCATGGTTCGTTTAAGGTATCTCATTACCCTTTCAATAGCTTGCCAGTGCTCTATACTAGGTCTCCTGGTAAACCTGCACAATAATCCCACGACATAGGCAATGTCGGGTCTAGTACAATCAGTGGCATACCGAAGGCTGCCAATGATGCTCGCATAATCAGACTGTCTTACACCTTCACCAGTGTTCTTAAATAACTTTACACTGTGATCATATGGTGTACTTGCAGGTTTACAGTCAAAGTAATTATATTTCTTTAGTATCTTCTCAATGTAATGAGATTGATCCAAAGAAATTCCCTTTTCTGACCTAGTAATCTTAATACCAAGGATTACACTCGCTTCACCTAGATCTTTCATATCAAAATTGACACTTAATAAGGATTTGACTGAGTTTATGGCATGAATATTTGACCCAAAAATGAGTAGGTCATCTACATAAAGGCATATAATAGTGCAAATGTCATTCTCAGATTTGTAATAAATGCATTTGTCACTTTCATTAACTTTAAAACCATTTGAAATGATTAAGTTATCAAATTTTTCATGCCATTGTTTAGGTGCTTGTTTTAAACCATATAATGATTTATCCAATTTACATACTTTATGTTCTTGACCATGTACTACAAATCCTTCAGGCTGATCCATATAAATTTCTTCGTCTAATTCACCGTTCAAAAAAGCAGTTTTAACATCCATTTGGTGTATAAGTAAATTATGAATGGAAGCAAGTGAGATTAATACCCGAATGGATGTTATTCTGGTTACAGGTGAAAAAGTGTCAAAGAAGACTATATTTTCCTTTTGTTTAAAACCTTTAGCTACTAGTTGTGCTTTATATTTATCTATAGTGCCATCAGGTTTTAATTTCTTTTTAAGTACCCATTTACAGCCTATAGACTTACAACCAGGGGGTAAATCTACCAAGTGCCAAGTCTTATTGGATTCTAAAGAATCCATTTCATCGTTTATAGCCTCTTGCCAGAAATTGGCATCTAAAGAAGATAAGGCTTCTTGGAGGTTTATAGGATCCTCCTCAATAGTAAAAACACAAAAATCTGAACCAAAGTCTTTTATGGTTCTTGCTCTTTTACTTCTTCTAGGTTCAGCTTCAGAATTTTCATTAAGTTCTGTTCCAATAGGCATATTTGAAGTGCCCCCACTATTCCTTAATTTGAAAGGAAATTTAGTTTCATAAAAATCGGCATCATTTGATTCAATTATATTATATGCATTAAGGTCATAAAATCTATATGCTTTGCTATTAATAGCATAGCCTATAAATGCACATTCATATGCTCTACTTGCCAATTTTATTCTCTTAGGGTCTGGAATGCGAACATATGCTAAACAACCCCAAGTTCTAAAGTATGAGACATTGGGTTTATGATTCTTTAAAATTTCATAAGGTGAAATTTTATTCTTAGATTTAGGGATTCTATTCAGAACATAGCATACAGTCAATAAAATATCCCCCACCAATGTTTTGCTGCACCAGAATTTAATAATATGGCAACTACTAGTTCGGTAAAGGTCCTATTTTCCTTTCTGCTTTACCGTTCATTTAAGGTGAGTAGGGTGCAGTTCTCTCATGTACTATACCATGTTGTTTATAGAAATCCAGAATAGAATTATATTCATATTCTGTTCCTCTATCACTACGAAGTCTCTTAATTTTTCTATTTGCTTGATTCTCAATCTCAGTTTTGAATGTTTTAAACATGTCAAAAGCATCACTTTTATTTTTCATAAGATATACATATGTGAAATCAGAGCAGTCATCAATAAAAGTGATAAAATAACGATGTCCCTGTCTAGTTAAAGTGCCATCAAGTTCACATATGTCAGAATGAATCAAGTCTAAGGGTTCAGAAACTCTATCAACAGATTTGTGAGGTTTCTTTGTGATTTTAGCTTGTGTATAGAATTCACATTTATCAGATTCAGATTCTGTCATTTTAGGTATCATATCTAGGGTACTCATGTTACGAATAATTCGATTATTAACATGACATAATCTAGAATGCCAGATATTAAAATCACACAACATGTAAGCAGAAGTAGTCACTTTATTAGATTCAACATTCAGTTTAAACATACCCTCACAAGCATAACCCTTTCCCACAAAAGTTCCCTTATAAGTAAGAGTGTACAAATCAGCCCCAATAACTTGAGTGAAACCAGCCTTATTAAGGAGGAAGCCAGAGACCAGATTCTTTCTTATCTCTGGAGTGTGCATAACATCTTTCAGAATTACAGTTTTTCCAGAGGTGAATTTGAGTTCCACATTTCCAATCCCCGCAACTGTAGTGGTGTGAGAGTCTCCCAACAACACTTTCTGATTTTCAGCAGCCGTGTATGTAGAAAACATGCCACAATCATAGCAGACATGGCGAGAAGCACCAGTGTCTACCCACTAACCCTCTGATCCACCAACAAGGTGAATCTCAGTAACCATAGCCATAAGAGGCTCCTCAGTCAGGTTAGCCTGTGGTGCAGAGCTTGGCCTGTTCCGGCACTTTCGTGCCATATGCCCTGGTTTTCCACAGTTGTAACAAAGAAACAACTGTCCAGAGTCATTCTTTTGGGCTGGTTTCTGCTGTCCTTTTGGGTTTCCTTGCGGATTCCCATTCTGTTTGTTGCGCCTGTTCTGATTCTTAAAAGATTTCTGATTTGGTTTCAGAACAGCGGGAGTGGTCTTCTTAGTACTGTTGTTATTCACAATCAGCACCTCTTCTTTCTGGTCCTGCTTGCGTGCCTCCTCCTCAATACAGAGGCGTGTAATCAAGCTTTCTAAGGAAAATTCCTTTGTCTTATGTCGCAAGACATTCTTAAAATCTTTCCAGCCTGGGGGTAATTTGTCAATGATAACAGCAATTTGAAATTGTTCGTCCAAGACCATACCTTCGGAGATGATCTCATGAGCTATTTTCTGCAGCTCATGAGACTGCATCTCTACCGATCTATCATCAGTCATCTGGTACTTTAGATAGCGGCTCACAGCATATTTCTTTGCCCCTGCCTCCTCTGTATCATATTTCTTCTTCAGTGCTTCCCAGATCTCCTTTGCTGTCTTTTCGTCTGAGTTATAATAATCATAAAGATCATCGCTCAGTCCGTTCAGAATAAAGTTCTTGCATAGATAATCTTGTTCAGTCCAGGTCTGCAGTTGCTTTGACTGTTCAGTCCATGATACCATGTTCGCTGCATCAGTCTCAGCAGGTTTATCTGGAAGCTGCGGTTTGTCAGTAGTCAGCGCAGCCACAACCTTTCTGATGGTGAGGAAGAACTCCATCTTCTGACGCCATCGTTTGAAATGCAAGCCTTCATATCTGAAAGGAGCAGCCGTCACAAGAGGGTTCTGGAAAGCAGAGGGTGGAGCAGAATCGTCTAGGGTTGAATTGGAAGCCATTGTTTCAGTTCGTCTTCAAATTGTTGGGAAACAATGGCTGAGTCGCGGACTAGGTCGCTTTCTTGAAGACGATTCGACGATTTGGTCGGAGGTGCAAACCAGTTCGTTCCTTCGCCGCCGCCTCTAGGATAAAACAGCCTCAAAAACAATAACCGATTTGCTTGCACAACAAATCGGTGCAGATTTGCACTTTCTGAAAAAATTGCTCGAAAATTTCTGAGAAGAGAATTTTAATGGCGGCTGAGAGAAGAGAGAATTTTCAATTCGGTGGTATTCTCGTCTGAGGCTAATGACAATATATAGAACGAAAATTAGGGTTTGGGTTTACAGATTAGTGGGCCGCTAAAATTTGGGGGATATAATTTTTACCGTTGCAGAAATCTTTTTCCATAAAAATCGGTTCGAAAAAGGCTAAGTTTTATGGTCCAAAAAATATAAGTGTCTACACCACAAAGCCCAAGCCCAAGCCCGAGCCGAGCCGAACCGGACCGGACCGGGTCGGGCCGGGTCGGGTCGAGTCGGTCGGTCGCGCGCGCGTGTGTGGTGGTCATATGATGCATGGTCTCCCTCCTCACAACAATGCATGTATTGGGAGCCCAAGGCCCCAACATGATTTCTTAGAAACAAGTATAAAAGCTTGCCTCTTCTATATAATCCCATGATATGGGACTATTCCCATATAGGAGTCATTCTTACACTTATTCAAGATTTTTAATAATTCACTTAATGTTTGTAAAACATTTCCAACAGGAAATATATGCTCATTAAACACAATGCGTCTAGAATTATAAACTCTCCCACTGCACTCAAGGCACCGGTATCCTCTTTGGTTGTTGGAGTATCCTAAAAATGTACATGGTGTTCATCTTAGGCTCAGTTTATGTTTGTTGTATGGTCCGAGGCAGGGAAAGCTTAAACATCCAAAAGTCTTAATTCATGACAATTTGGCTTAACTTCGAATAACATAATAATTGGACATCTGGTTTACAAAACTTTGGTTGGTAGTTTATTTATTATGTGTACCGATGTTGCAAATGCCTCTGCCTAAAATTGAAGTGGCAGAGATGCTTGTGACATCTATGTCAACCCTGTTTCTACAATGTACTTGTGTTTTCTCTTTACAAGAACATTCTTCTCAGATGTGTGTGGGCAAGTTATTTTATGTCTAATTCTTTTTAATCGAAAAACTCTTCGTTGGCTTAAACTGACCACCACCATCAACTTGCATGGCCTTAACACTACAATTTATTTTTCAGTTAAATTAATAAACTGTATTGTTATATGGCAAGCATTTGACTTGGATTGGAGAAAGAATATCCAGGTATATCTGGCGTATCCATCAACAAAAGATAGATAATACCCGTACCCCGGATCAGTCTTGAGTGGAGATGATCCCGCCAAATCCGTTGCAACTAATTCAAGAGGGATGTGATAAATAGTTTCAAAATCAAAGAATGACAACTTGTTACTTTGGCCTAATTGATAATTAGTGCAAACATATGGGACATGTATATCATCAAAACAAATTTTATTATCATTCAATACTTACTTTACAATTTTAATACCAGGGTGTCCCAATTTGCTGTGCCAAGTATCAAGTACATTCCCCTTATTTTTAGCATTAGATTGAACATTATAGCAACTATCTAGTGTTAGTTCCACTTCTTATCTTAATAATGCTGAATTTGTACAAGTCATACTACCTTGCAACTATATATTTTTGTTAAGAAAGTCTTTAATTAGACAAAATTTTGTGTGAAATCCAAATATACATTATTTTCATTGGAAAATTGTGAAACACTTAATAAGTTTTTCTTTATTCTAGGCACCCTCAAAAGATTATTAAGATGGAGTTGTCCGTTAGCATTAATGCAACCATTACCCAAATAAGACATACTTACAATTTCACCATTACCCATACGTATGACTTGTGTACCTGAATAGCTTTTGTTACCAAGATTGAGATTTTGTAAGTTGTTGGTCAAATGATTTGAGGCTCCAGAATACGGATAACGTTCGTCCATGCTTATGTCATCAGTTTTGATGGAGCCATCACCATTGCATGCTTGCATTTTTGTGTTTTTTGAACCACTTCTTTGCTGGTTTAACTAGGTCATGTTGACATTAGGTCCATTTTGGTTGCTTCCCCCTCCTAATTGGCATTATAATACGAGTTAAATTTGAAATAACATCTCTTGCAACATGTCCAATTTTTTCCACATATTTAACATTTAACCTTTTTAGCATTCCATCTGTTTCCTCTGCCTCTTCCCCTTTGTGTTTGATTTCGTCTTTGTGATGTGTTTTCTGGTCTGTTGTTTGGTTGAAATTATTTCTTTGTTGGTTTTTATTTCTTGAAATAGACGTGTAATTGAAAAAAATGCTCAAATTATGTCATTTTTCTCTATTCAGCTTGTCCTTCATGTGCAAGAAGAGTTGAATGGATGTACTGCAAGTCTGGTATAAATCTTTGTGATGCAATGAATGTGAAAACTAATTCATATTCATCGTCAAGCATATTATTTATGTATAACACTTGCTCACTTTCATATATTTTATGACCAGAAGTACCAAGTTGATCATGCAACATCTTAATATTGGTAAGATACTCATTTATAGGCATTCCATCATTTCCGATATTCTGCAGCTGTCTTAAATACTGCATAATTCTTGATGCAGATCGTGAATTGAAAATTTGTTCAATAGTTTTCCATATTTCATATTATGTGTTGCTTCCAATAATTTTTGACAAAAAATTCGCACTTATGGAAGACAATAGCCAAGAAATAAGTAAACTTTCTTGTTTTTGATACACAATGTAGTCTTTATTGGTGATGAAATTTTCGTTTTCATCTTCTGCCATAATAGGTGGCACAGTAATGGTTTTTAGATGAAATCTTGACGGCTATACTCTCTTAAAACAGTTTCAACTTGGTATTTCCAAATCATGTAATTATCTTCGTTAATCAAGATGGTAATTATGTAGCTTTTTGGTTTGATAAGGGCAAAGGCTAATGATGTAGTCTCACTTCCTACATTTCTAGATGTGGCAAAACTCAATTTTTGACTTCCTGTCATGGATGGAAGAGATAATTGATGCGGTTTCATGATGGAAAAAGTACAGGGAAAGGAGTTTTCTTAGATGGCAGGATGTTAAAAATGCGGTTTGCAACCAGAGACCCTTGATCAGATGAAGGCACAATGTCTAATGATAAAAACGTTGCAATCGGGGAAGAAGATGTTGGGATCTATCTGATTCTTTCTGCGATGAGGCAGTAATACAGGTATGAACTAAAAGAATGATACAATGCTGAAAAAGGTATCTCTCCAATGATGAAATCTATCTAAGGAGTGGCAAATCCAACCCATTCTCCCTTATGTCACTGATTTTCTACCATTGAATTTGAATGTCATTTAGCTTTGACGCACAATTACCATAAAAGAAAATTTTGCTTTATTGATTTTCTGCAAAAATTTTGTTATAGTAATTGAAAGCTCTTTGTACAAAACAATGTATGATATACATAATATAACAGGGCGGATATAAGTGTAAAAAGAAATAAACAAGTGCAATTGGGCTTTTGGGATAATCAGGCCGCTTCCACTTACAAACACATGAGGCATAGTGTTACACTGACAACACTTTTATTAGTACGTATTATAGGCGGAGAAATTAAAAAAAGTAGGTGAGTGGAAAAACAAGCAAAACATTTCAAACAATAGGTGGAATTTAAAAGGAAACACGGTTTAATAAGCTTTCAACTTCTCTAAAATCTTACTTCTACTTTTACTGTTGCATCGTGTTCCATGTCACCATCCTACGGAGAAGTTAAATAAGATACATGGTGCGTTCGCAGTCAAAATTTGACGCGTTCATTTCTTTTTTCGCGTCTGATACGTCGGACGCAAGCTACTTTTCCCCCTTCCAGATAGCGTGATTATTGAACGTTGGAAATCAACCGTTGGCGTCCGACGCGTCGGACGCCAACGGTTGATTTTTCAACGTAACCTTTCACCGTCTATAAAACCGCGCCCCCCGTTCTTCCCCATCTCAACCCGATTCCTCCACTCTTTACCCACGAATTTCAATTTTTTGGTGCAATTTCGAGCTGCAAAAAGGGTAAATTTTTATACCGTTGTGTTTCTTTTTCAATTCTCCACAACATATATTTTTTTCGAATTTTTCTGGAATTTTTTTTGGTTACGCAGATGACATCCTCTTCCACCTCTGCTACCTCGCAGCCATTTGCGAACTGGACGGACGACCGGGAGTCCGCTTTTATAGATATTTACGTTGAGTTTATAGCCGCTCGCGATACAAGCGTCAGTGGGTTCTACTCAACGGTCGCGGCAATAATGAATGACCGTTATAATCTGGAGTTCACAGAAACTCAGATCAAAAATAAATGGGACAGCATGAAGCGCTCTTTTCGCGATTGGGATAGACTGCTACGAACACCCGGCGGTGTATGGAATGCAGAGTTCGATTATCTGGACGGTCCAGATGATTTTTGGAGTACCGGCGGTGGCAGACCTTACAGACGGTTCAGGAGGAACTCGCCTTTGAAGTTCCGAGAGCAGGACATTATGTTCGAGGGTTGTTTGCGGAAAGATACTTGTGCGTATCCGATACCTGCGGTTGCACCTCCTACTGCACCAGCACCTCCACCAGCGCCTGTGCCAGCTGCTTCTTTCTCCCCTGTCGACGCGGGTTTCTATGCTGGTTGGATGGCTTCGGGCGATCCCCCTTCTGGTCAGCCATCTAGGCGCAGACAGGTAGCGCGAGCCAGCTCGTTTATGACCGACGATACGAGACAACTTGCTCGACGGTGCTTGGAGCTTCTTCAGAGATCGGTTACGCGTGTGGACCTTTGGGAGATTCTGACGATTTTCCGCAATGACGAGCGGAATGTGGATATTGTTCGGGAGCTTGCATATGTGGGTTTATTTCAGCTGAGTTGAGTCAGTTACCTCATCGTCATTTATTTTAGATTTTCATGTACTTGTTTTAATTCCAGTACCGTTGTGTTCTTTATGTTTTATGAAAAACGTTGTCGTTTATTTTATGAAATATGTTGTCGTTTTGTTTGATGCAATTAGAATTTAATTAAATCAAAACCATTAATTTAACATTTAAATATCACGCTCAAATGGCATGCTCAAATACCCCGTTCGAAGCTAAAAACACATTCCCCGTTCGCTACAGTACCACGCTCAAAAGTCACGCTCAAATACCCCGCTCGCGTTGGTTAAGAACGCACCCACAGTTTGATTTTGTAAGCATCAAACAGTAAACATTAACATCAAGCATTGTTTTGAATTTAAAAGCATCTTGAGAGTCACCTCACCTGCCCTTGTTTGGAAAATTTGAGGCAACTAACCCTTAACATATAAGTTTGAGCACCAATTTATCTGATTTTTTATAAAGCAGGATAAACTAACAACACATAACTTCCTTCATGTGGTAGTTCACGTGGATTGAACAGGAAACTCTAGATCATATATTTATTCATTTTATAAAACTAGCCATATAAAAATCATACATACTTGACCGTCAATCTTCCCTGTCTCTCCTTTAATATAAGCAAACCCAACTATAAATTTGTAGCAAGGACTCAAACCAAATTTAAACACAAACAGGAATCCATTAAAAAGATTTTTTGTTTTTCTTTCTTCCTCTTCAACTTCGAGTGATCATGCAACACGCAATAACATCCTTTCCACTGGAGTTAATTAACTTTTAATGGATGGATAAATCTGCCAAACAAGGTATAATTGTTGCGAGGCGAGAATAAATGAGAAAGAAAAAAATACTACCATATGGGAAATGATTGAATTATGATAAATTACTTTAACGACCATTCATGCTTCAACATTGTGAAGTTCAGATTAAGATACCAAATTTCAAAAATATATTCGAGTGAGTCATGTTAGTGCTGACTGGGATGAATGTATATTTCACACAATGACATGACACATGCCATCGATTGGGTCTTTTGTTGCATCAAAAATTTAAATACTTTACAATTGGTAGTGTATGGAGAAAATTCCGATAAACAAGATTATTATGTCCAAATTGGTAGTGTATTAAGAGAATTCTGTAAAAACTATGATCATAACATTTGATGCAGAGTACCTTAAATCACAAAATGATAGTGACATCAAGAGTCTTTGGTTATGGGTAAACAACGTGGAACTTTGGATATGTTGGTAACTTAGATTTTATGCATTGTGTTTTAAAATATTGTCCAACTACAACGCAAGGCAATACACAAGACATTTTCACAAAGGAAAATTAGATTTGGAAGTTAATGATTCATTTAAATTATATATACATATGACACGTTTTTCTCAATGTACCTGGATTTTTATGCTATGTTAATGTTCTACACCATTCCTAGTTGTTTATCCCTCTGTCTGATTATACTGCATCACCTTGTAATCCCATTATCAGAGACTGTCAACACATTGTAAAACACTACCTTGTGTATGGATACATCCGACTTGGAAAACCTTAGTCAAAGGTTGCAAAATATCTCGAAATGAAAAAGAATGCAAACTTACAGTGCAACAAGATTGTTTAAGAAAATGCGTTAAATATGCATTTGGATTTTACAAGGTAGATTTCATATTTTGAGAAAGAAGGTGTACTATCATGACCTAAAGCGATATCTGATATTATGTAATGCTGTAAAATACTTCACAAAATGATTGTAGAAAAAGAGATGGATGGATATAAACCACAGCTTTGTAATTATCTAGAATTAACACCAGCTTTTGAGATCCCTCCTTTTAAAGAACCAAACACAATTGCACTACATATCCAAAGAGCCGAGGAGATCAGAGATCCTGAAGCTCATGCATATTTACTGGAGTAACTAACAGAATATTATCATCATTTGGTAGGTAATAATTTAGTTGGAATTGCATGTTGTTATTGTATCTTGCACCGTTCTATAGGAATTTAGTATTATTATTATTATATGTTTATTCCAGTCAATGTAACTTAATCGTATGAGTTTACTACGATTATGAATTGTTATCGCGTATGAGGTCAAAAGAATAGTACTAAAATAAACAACTTCTAGCAGTTAAAAATAAAACTAAACACTGTCACTTCATGTCACCATGTCACCTGACTTCTTTTGGCACCATTAATACATTTGAATTTAAAAGCACATGGTAACATGACTGGGTTGTTTACAATATCACCAGGTCGTGGGCCGGGTTGGGTCTACCCTGACTCGTACGGGTTTCGGGTACTGGGCGAAATTCCAGACCCGCACCGGGTCTACGGGGCGGGTCTGTGGCCGGGTTTAAAAATTCCGGGTCAGGTCTAGGGAACGAGAAACCAGCTCCATTGCCATTCCTAGTTTCAATTCAAGGTGGCAATGTCGTGTCAGGTCGAGCATTGTATCATGTGATGTAACAACCTGAAGTTTTAAAAAATAAATAAATGATGAATTAATTGAAATTTAAGTTTTAAAAAATTTAAGATTTAATTTAAGTTTACAAACATTAGTAGGTACAATTTGACAATAAAAATTAATTACTTGTCAATGCAGACCTTGATTGTGAGTTAAATTAATGTATATTATTATTTGAATTTAAGTTCACTTTTAAAATTTAAATTTAATCAATAAACTTGTAATATTGAGTAATGTATTTGCTAAATCTATTGATATGAAACTTTTCTGAAAAAGTCAATTTTGATCAAAATTTATTAAAATGTGAATCTGAGTTGAAATTTCAAAAGTTTGAAAATTCAAAATTTTCTTTTTTTATGGCTCTACTCTAAATTTTAAGTTCTCTGACATTTTTAGTTTCATTACAATTCACATCTGTTTGCTCCAGATATGAGTTTTCCAATGAAAATTCGCAAAAAGGACGGTGTTTGTGTGATTTTTACTATTACTTTTTTTTTGAATTATTCACGGTATTCTTCCTTTAACTTCTTGGGAAAGCCTTGCCACCTTACACCTTACTAGTATATTACATTTGAATTTTAAGAAAATGTAACAACATAGAGATTCAGAACCAATTTAAAAATTTTATTTCGGGTATTTTTGGCAGAAAATACGTCAGAATTTAAAAATTCCATTTTTAAATAAGAACAAAGCCCTTAAAAATAGCCATTTTGCAAACGACCTCCGTTTTCAACGAAACCACTTTTGTTGGATTCGGAATGTCAAATTATTACTAGGTTTAAAATTCCAAAATTTTTGGAATTAATATGTGGGCGTGACAAAAGAAAATATGTTTTGCAAATATAGTGCAAATTGGATTGACCAGAAAAAGACAAATTTTCAAACGGTCTCCAAATGTGACGAAATTAGTTTTATTGGGACCGTATCGTCAAAACATAGCTATATTTATTTTTCGGGAATTTTTGGAATCAGTATGCGGCCTCGGTAAATTAAAATGTAAGTTCAAATCTAATATTGAATGTTTCATATTTTAATTTGAAGAATAACTGATTGAAATAGTCGAATGGGCTTACGAAACATATTCCATTGTGTCCGGAACAGGGCATTTAGCTAGGGGCGACAGTCGTTGGGTTTGATTTGGAGTTCGTATGGACTGATGGATATTTTTGAAATTAAAAAGAATTAAATAATTAAATATAAATATAAACCAATAGAAAAATTCCATTCATTATTCTCATTTGCTCAAAAAAAAACCATAATCCTAAAATCGACGACGGCTGATGCTTCTACCTTCTCTCTTCGATTTCTCCCAAACTACTCAATGAAATCGCTGGATCCTTTAGAGAATTTTGTAGATCTCAATCCCCTCTTCAAATCCATGTAAGTTTTGTGATTTATCGTTGCGTGTTTCTCGAGAACTGTTCCCACAAAGTTGCTCCGTTCATCGTGCCGCCACTCATCCTTGCCGTTGTCGAACTGGATGCCTCAACCACCGAAGAGAAGCCCTCTCGAAGCTCTCCAACATGGTACAATCTGATCGCCTTCAAGTGCTTCCAGTTTCACGCAAGATCATGACCTAGGTTTGGACGAATACTGAAGGTAACGAGTTGTATAATTTAAATGGTTTATAACACTTAAAAGCGTTGCGAAGTTCAATTTATTTATAAAAATCATATCTTTTTGATACGATGTCGAAATCCAATGAAATAAGAAGCAATGGGACCGTGACATCGTACACTACATTCTAGAAGAGACTAGAACACATTGGGTGCCATCTGCAAAATTAGAAGGAGTGGAACCCAAAGTGAGATTTCTAAATTTAAATAAAATAGAGAAAAATATAATAGGTTGCAGATGGGGCTTAGTAGCTCCTGACACTGTCGTCCACAGACCATGGACGATTTATTTGATTGTATTGTGGTGTGAAATTGATTGTGATTGCGAATGATTGATTGTGTTTGTGGTGAATTCATTGTGTTGTGAAAATGAATGGTATTGTGGAAATTATGAAAATGAAATTATTGTAGTGTTGCAAGGCCTAGGTTAGCAGAGGAGCCGTGCTCAGACATGGTTCCGATGCTAAATACCCTGCCGTTGTAATGCCGAAATTTTCTGAAATGAACTATATAAAATAGTTGTCATGTTTGAAATAAATTGTTTAAACAACAAAAACATCATTTTTATTGTATGTATGAACCGCTAAAAATATTTATGTGTTGAATAAATTGTTTGAACAATAAAAATAACATTTTTATTATATGTATGAAGCACAAAAACTATTCATGTGTGGAATAAATTGTTTGAATGATAAAAATATAATTTTTATCATGTATGTGAAGTAATCAAAATGGTCATGTGTTGAAATATATTTTTATTCGCCAAAAATATTATTTTTATCATATACGTGAAGTAATAAAAATGGTCATGTGTTGAAATATATTTTTGTTCGCCAAAAATATTATTTTTATCATATATGTAAAGTAATAAAATTGGTCATGTTTTGAAATATATTTTTGTTCATCAAAAATATTATTTTTATCATATATGTGAAGTAATAAAAATGGTCATGTGTCAAAATATATTTTCATTCGCCAAAAATATTATTTTTATCATATATGTTTAGTAATAAAAATGGTCATGTGTTGAAATATATTTTTGTTCGCCAAAAATACCATTTTTATCATATGTATGAAGTGTTAAAAATATCCATGTGTTGGAATAAATAATTGTTGGCTATAAATATTGTCTTTAACATGTATATGAAGTGTTAAAAATAACCATGGGTTGAAATAAATGATTGCTCATTGAAAATATTATTTTTAACATGTATATGAAGTGTTAAAAATAACCACGTATGAAAATAATTATTTGTTCGCTAAAAATATTATTTTTAGCTTAGATATGCATATATATACACATGCTAAACTGGTAAATGGATTTGCTGTTAAGTAGAGAATTAATTTCGCGCCTGACAAATAGGTAAACATTAATGAGTTGGCTGCGCAATTTTATTTATTATATAAACTCCTGTGAATGTCATTGGATGCGGTGTGCTGGCTGTTCTGTGTGAGATTATCAACAACGCCATAGGATAATAATAATTAATTTTGAACTACACTACATGGCATACTTCGTGAAGATGACATACTCTATCATATACCATATAAGCATTTAGAGCTTATGTGACGAGGTTGGGATTACCATACGCGCAAGACGCTCGTATGGCGATGACTGAATTACAGGTTGAACTAAGAAAAGATATGGACTAAATAAAATATAATGGTAAATTGCTAGATGAAATAAAAACCCCACACGGGTCTGGAGTTTACAATAATTCACGTATCTCCTGTTCTTAGATACGGCTCAAGGATTATTTATTTTCCAACACTAGACAAGGTGATCTTTACACACTCCCTGGGGAATAGAATAGGTCACTAAAAATTGTGTATGCTATTTCTGGATTTATTGGGTGCCTAATACGACCCAATGAATTTCCAAACCCCTCCCCATACAAAGGAGGGTATGGCAAAATTTTCCCAAATTTAAAAGCGTTAGCCAAATTTTTGATGTGAAAATGGCTTAGAAATCTTCGAATGAATTATATTTCTATATATATGAATATAAATTAAAATAAAACAAATCACACAGCTACAGTTCACATTTTGAAATCGTAACTTTAACGATTATACCAGGAGATCCAATCGTCGGATTTTTCCGAAACAGGAACCATTGGGTTCGATTTTGAAAGATCTTTCCAACGATATAAAATTTATTAAGATCCAACGGTTAGATTTTATGAAATGTTTAATTCAAATTTGAACGAAAACAGCGCCAGTGCCGCGTAATGACCTGAAGCATAATTTAATTAAAACGAGCTATTTTTATATAAATAAAAATAGTGACAAATCGTTTTAAATTATTATAAACGATATGGAATGGAAATAAAACGATTTTACTTGGTTTATTATATATATTTATGGTTAGATGTATTTGATATGATATTATAATATTGAATTGAAACGTGAATGTCAAATAATCTAACCAAGGAAAGAATTGGTTTGAATTCTGTATATGCGTGGATTATTTGAAAAGGCCGAGTTAATTCTCATTTCAAATAATCAAACGATGACTAGAAGTCGAAGATATTGAAGACGGTGCAAGACCAATAATCTTCACATCGAATGGATTGCTACTGATGCCTTTGAATGGAGTTGCTGCCTTGAAAGGGTTACAGTGGTAGTTGTTTGGACGTATTTGTTAATTTTTCGGATATGCGAATGCCTCTCTCCTGTATTGGACATATGAGACGAAGAATAAGGTGCCTTTGTTTTCGTTCAGACCCAGAACGAATTAGTAGATGGATGTGTGTCTGGCATTGGATTTCGTTCTGTGTTGATTGATCTCTATTAAATATATATATGTTTCGTGGCGGACAATTTATTCTCTTGCTTACAACCCTTCTCTAAGACGTATGATCTTAGAGGCTATATATCGATAGACATCAGTCCCATGGCATGAATTGTCAGTCTGGCATGCTAAGATGCAAGTGATCAAGGCTTTTGTTGAAAAGCAGAGCCTTGTGGTTGATGATCAAAGAAAGGCTTTAAATAACATAGCTTTATATAGCGTTAATTCACGATCCTCACACCCCAGTATGAACCAAAAACGGGAGAGGACTGCAGGGAGAACATGTGTTTCTTTCTAGCTAGGAGTGGTGTCATGGTATGAAGCCCAAACATTTTTACTTATGTGGATGTTGGAAAACGAGGCGCCTCGGATATATCGGTCACTATGGGGCCGATGGATGATATGGTCGACATACAGACCATTACGCTCCATAGGGTGGGGAAACATATTTTCAGGAATTACAAATCCTTAAATGTTAGAGAGGACCGGCCATGAAGATCCAAGGGTCAATGCATTCTGATCCTGAGACATGGTAGGCTAAGTTGTCTCGAATTCGGTAAGGACGATCCCTTGCCTTGGTTCACGACATTGTGCAGTTTTGGTTGTAAACCTATATGGCGACATAGTGGCATGGGACGCTCATGTCATCTATGATTGATACATTATGATTAAAATTGTTTTTGAAACATATATGCACTAGTAATAATATCAAATGATTTTGATTTATACGTATCAAGCATATTTTGGACATTATAAGGTAAAACTCTATCATCTGGCTTGCGTTGCATTGTGTTATGGGACTTGAGTCTTATAATGGCTTCATTTTTCTAAAAAGCATTGCGTTGTTTAAATGATTTACTTTATTTCATAAACTGGCAATCTAATGGAGTAAACCCGTTCCGCGTTAGCGGCGTGGTCCTGTGATTGACCTTATTATTAAATCAGTTGAGTAAGATTTCTCATACTAGTCCCATGACTAACTCGTAGTTTGTTTCACTTGCAAACTCGGGTGCCCCTATTTTCTACACGGGCAGCCTTGTATTCAGGTTTTAGCTTCGTTCATTTTGGCTATGGACGGAAGCTGTGGAAGCTGGTGATGGTCCTTTATCATTTCTATTGTATTGTTTCAGACACTATTATGTATATTATGTTTAATTCTGCTGTAGACATTGTATATTAAGCTGAAACCGTATTTTGTACTAAGTATGATCCTGTTATGCTATGTAACTCTGACATTGATATTATTTCCAGTGTAATTTGATGTACATTAGCTGGTGTAATTCTATATTTCTGATCTGTTGTTAATTATTTATGTGTTATATTCCATTGATTATCCTTGCTTCCATGGCATGAGGGTTTGGGTTATCACAGTTAGTATCAGAGCTTTGGTTAACCATAGCTCCGGAAAATAACATGTTAATGAACTCGTCAGAAACAGAATCAATAGTATTTTAGGACAAACAACTCATTAGAGATAGGATAAGTAATGTCCTAGAATGAGTATAGCAGAAAAATACACCCCCATAGATGCATTTATACTTAAATATATGTCTCTATGCTTTATAATATCTTTTTTGTTGGCCTGACTCTTTGTTTGCTATTTGTAGACATAGTATAAAATGAGTGGAAGAAGTAGAAGAAGTAATTCTATGGTTCAATAATCTAATGAGCCAATTGTGCTCCCACAGCCAGAGTCAGATCTAGAAATTCTAGTAAAGAAGTATCGAAATCTGGGTGGAGTATCATTCTTGGGCAAAGAATCCGTTATTGAAACACAAGCGTGGATGCGTTCTTCTGAGAGAATTTTTGAAGGCCTAAAGCTGGGAGATGATCAGAAAAGATTACTGGCATCTTGGGCACTCAAAGATGAAGCTTTAATCTGGTGACAGACCGTTACTATGGAAAATCCAAAAGGTAATATTACCTGATAGATTTAAGAAATTTTTAAAGAAAGATTTATACCTCCAGAAGAAGCTTAGGGGCTATATGATGAGCTCTACCATCAGAAACAAGGAGATATGACCATTCTGGAGTACCAGAATAAATTCAATGAACTTTCTCGTTTTTGGCCCGAAGCTAATTTAAAATCTTTTAAGGAAGAATCAGAGATTTATTAACGGACTTCAAAGAAGGTACGGAAGTAGAGTAACTGCACATGTGAATCTTCCTTTTTCTAAGATGATACAAATGGCTTGTCTCTATGAGAATCTTGATAAGCAAGGTGTTTTGGGAGATGAAGAGGAAAGCAGTTCTAGCAACAAAAGGAAGTTTGAAACTGATAGCCCTGAGGCAAGTATAAAGCCTGAGGTCAGTAAGAAGCCTAAGGCCAATCAAAAAAAAGGTAAAGACAGTCGTATGCCTCAAGTACAATAAACAAGGGCATTCGATAAGGAAATGTAAATCTTCGAAGAAAGGTGGATCTAAACCCGTTAGGGAGTTTCAAGAGAGCAGGGGATGCAATAAATGCCATCAGACTGGTCATCTTGCAAAAAAATGCCAGTTATTAAAAAAATCTGAAAAAGCACATGTAAATAAAGTGGCACAAACTCCAGCACCCTCAACTAGTAGGGAAATGCCAGATGTTTTGGAAGGCACTCTTACTGTCAACAATATTCCTGTTATAGTATTGTTTGATACGGGCGCGTCACAAAGTTTCGTTTCGGGTAATACAGTCAAGAAGCTAAATCTAAAATTGAGGGATCTTAAAGAATCCGTCAGGGTTTCCTTTTAAATTGATCGTCATGAATCTTTCTGAATTTGATATCTTTCTTGGGCTGGATTGGTTAACTAAATATGAGGCCGAAGTTAGATGTGCATAAAGAGTGGCTAAAGTTAAAACGAAGCTTGGAAATATTGTTATACCCTGCGTAAGCTCAGATTCAAATAGGAAAGAATTTTGGGCTGCTCTGAAACTTCCTGCCACTTTAATAGAAAATATTCCTGTCGTTAAAAACTATGCGGATGCGTTTGAAGAAGTTGATAGCTTACCTCCGTATAGAGAAATAACTTCATGATCAATTTAATTCCGAATGCAAGGCCAGCAGTGCATGCTATTCAGAGAATGATATTAAAAGAGAAAGAAGAATTGGACAATCAAACTCAACAATTGCTATGGAAAGGTCTGATCAGGCCTAGTTTTTCGAAATAGGGTGCATTGGTAGTGTTTGTTCCAAAGTCAGACGGTACTCTCTGATTGTGTGTTGATTACCGAGACCTCAATAAGCAGACACCAAAGATTAAATATCCATTACCATGTAGTGATGATTTATTCGACCACTTGAATGGATCACAAGTGTTTTCAAGAATGGACCTAGCTACAGGTTTCCATCAGCTGCGAATTGCCGAAGAATGTGTTCCTTTGACAGTTTTTAGAGGTCCGGACTTATTCTATGAGTGGTTAGTAATGTCGTTCGGCTTATGTAACGCTACAACTTATTTTGTCGATTTAATGAACAGAGTATTCAGAGAAGTCTTGAATAAATTCATGTTGATTTTCATTGATGACATTTTAATCTTCTCTAAGTCAGCCAGTAAGCACGCGAAACATTTGAAACAAGTTTTGGAAATTCTCAAAAAGAATGTATTAAAAGCAAAATTTTCCAAATGTATATTTTGGCAAGAAGAAGTGAAGTTCCTTGGTCATGTAGTATCAAAGTACGTAATTTCAGTGGATCCAAGCAAAATTACAACTACTCAAGATTGGAAACAACCTAGCACGCCACAGAAGTCAGAAGTTTTATAGGATTGGCTAGTTATTATCGGAAATTCGTAAAGGATTTTTCGAAGCTATCTAGTCCAATGACACAGCTTACAAAGAAGCACGCAAGATTTAATTGGACTCCAGAATGTGAGGCGGTTTTCCAAGAGCTGAAATTAAGATTAACTACAACTCCAGTATTAATAATTATCGATGGCAATCAAGATTTGACAGTCTATACAGATGCTTCTCTTAAAGGGGTTGGTGCGGTATTAATACAAAGAGGCCAAGTAGTTTCTTATGCTAGCCGTGAGTTGAAGCCGCATGAGAAGAGATATGCTACTCATGATCTTGAGTTATTAGCCGTCGTGTTTGCTTTGAAAATATGGAGGCGCTATCTTTTGGGTGAGAGTTTCGAATTATATACAGGTCATAAGTCATTGAAGTATTTGTTCACTCAGAAAGACTTGAATTTGAGACAACAACATCGACTAGAATTTCTTGCAGCGTACAATCAAGATATTTTGTATATTACAGGGAAAGCCAATGTTGTAGTTGATGCGCTTAGCAGAAAGAATGCAATCATCGCCAATCTAATTATTACGCCTGCATTGATTGACAAGATCTCTTTTCTTCAGAAAGACGATGAATTTGTTCATAGAATTAGCCAGCGAATTCAAGAAGGTAAAGCTTCAGATTTCCAACTGGATAGTAAAGGGGTTCTGAGATTACAAGGGTGGATTTATGTTCCATAAGTTCCATAACTCTGAAGAGAGGTACTAGATGAATGTCACAAATCCAAGCTTAGTATTCATCCTGGAGTAAGTAAGATGTACAATGATCTCAAACGCACATTCTGGTGAAAGTCATTAAAAAGTGATATTTTTATATATGTTAGCAGGTGTTCTACTTGCCAACAGGTCAAGAGTGATCAACAGAAACTTGATGGATTGTTGCAACATTGGAGATCCCAGATTGGAGGTAGGACCAAATTTCCATGGATTTCATAGATGGTTTGCCTCGAACCAAAAGAGGAAATGATAGCATATGGGTGATCGTAGATTGTTTCATGAAGACTGCCCATTTTATTCCTGTCAGATTGACTAGAAAAGCTCAGAGTCTCGCACAAATTTATTTTAGAGAAATCGTTAGACTTAATGGAGTGCCTAGCAGTATTGTCAGTGATAGAGATCCAATTTTCGTTGGAAAATTCTGGGAAGCATTTCAGGAATAGTTGGGAACAAAGTTAAATCTTAGCACCACATATCATCCTCAGACAGATGGCCAAACTGATAGGGTGAATCATATATTAGAAGATTCATTGTGGGCTTGTATTCTTGATTTTGGCGGATCGTGGAAGATCACTTGCATTTGGCTGAGTTTTCATATAACAATAGCTATTAAGCGAGCTTGAAAATGTCACCATTCGAAGCATTGTATGGTAGACCATGTAGATCTCCTGCATGTTGGGTAGAACCAGGAAATTGACTAGTACTGGGTCCTGATATGATTCGTGGAGCTTTGGATAAAGTCGATTTCATTAAGAAACGATTACAAGCAGCTCAAAGCCAACATAAGAGTTATGCAGATTCTAGAAGAAGAGATTTGGCATTTGCTATTGGTGATTACATATATTTGAGGGTTTCTCCGATGAGAGGAGCAGTCCGATTCGGGAAGACAAGGAAGTTGGTGCCTAGATTTATTGGTCTGTTTCCTATACTTGAAAGGATTGGAACTCTTGCCTTCAGGGTTCAGTTACCAGACTGGTTACCAGGAGTACATGATGTATTTCATATTTCTCAACTTTGAAAGCATGTACATGATCCCGATTTGATTGTAGAAGAAGCAGCGCAACAAGATTTGGATATTACTCTAAAATTAGCAGTGCGAAGAGAGCCACTGAAAATTATTGGCAAAGAAACCAAGGTTCTGATGAACAAGAAGGTTCACTTAGTCAAAGTACAATGGAGCGGAGATCCTAGAGACTGTACATGGGAGGCAGAAGATAGCATTAAACAGGCTTATCCCTAGTGCAGAGTGGACATCTCTAATTAGCTCTGGTGCAAGGTACATTTACAATATATTTTATTTCCGTCTTGTTTCCTACTTTACTGTTGTTTCATTTTCAGGGATGAAATGTTTTAAGTGGGGGAGATTGTAACAACCCGGAAAATTAGAACCAATTTAAAAAATTTATTTCCAGTAATTTTGGCAGAAAATACGTCAGAATTTAAAAATTCCATTTTTAAATAAGAACAAAGCCGTTAAAAATAGCCATTTTGCAAATGACCTTTGTTTTTGACGCCACCACTTTGTCGGATCCGGAATGCCAAATTATTGCTAGGTTTAAAATTCCATAATATTTGGAATTAATATGTGAGCGTGGAAAAAGAAAATGTGTTTTGCAAATATAGTGCAAATTGGATCGACCAGAAAAAGGCCATTTTTCAAATGGTCTCCAAATTCGATGAAATTAGTTTTTTTGGGACCGTATCGTCAAAACATAGCTTGATTTATTTTTCGGCAATTTTTGGAATCAATATGTGGCCCCGGTAAATTAAAATGTACGTTCAAATCTAATATCGAATGTTTTATATTTTAATTTGAAGAATAACTGACAGAAACAGTTGAATGGGCTTACGAAGTATATTCCATTATGTCCGGAATGGGGGTATTTAGCTAAGGGCGATAGTCGTTGGATTTGATTTGGAGTTCGTATGGACTAATGGATATTTTTGAAATTAAAAAGAATTGAATAATTAAATATAAATATAAACCAATAGAAAAATGTGAAAATTAGGGTCACATCCCTAAAATCAAACTTAATTAATGTCACATCCCTCCCAAGTTTGAAATACAAACCTGTCCCCTATTTTTAAAGTGTCACCTCCTTCTTTCAGAAGTTTCGCTTCATGTCTTTGAAGTTACACCTATTTCATTTTCTGATCATTTTTTTTGGCGCTACCACTTAATAATAATAATAATTCTTAAATCTATAAATATTTTCGGAAGTCCACAGAAATTAAAAAAATAGTTGCATACATATATGCAACTATTACCTGTAGTTGCATACATGTGTGCAATTATTTCATAAGTTGTTTTGGCTTGAAAATCTAGACCGAAACTTGCGTACATATATGCAACTAGTTGAAAATTTTGCGTGCATGTATGCATGTATTTGTAGAAAGAAAACTTAAGTCAATTTTAGCTTGCAAATTATTTCACACTTTTATACACGAATTATGCAATACGCGCACAGATGTCAAACACACATGCATGACTTGAAAACATGCATAGATATATGTAAGAAAATTCAAATACTTGCATTCCATTATGCATTTTTTCGATGCTTTGCTGATTTTTGGGTTTTTGATGTCTTGTTTGATGCTTTTTTGATCTGAAATTTTTGTCGAGTGCACGTTTAATTTAAATATGAATTTACGTATTTTTTATATTTTTTAAAATATTTTTTTTACTGAATTAGGGACTAAATTTACAATAACTTTATGACCGAGTGTGAGCCTAATTTAAAACCTTAACAGGGACCTATAAAAAACGCATACTAGAAAAATTCCACTCATTATTCTTGTTCGCTCAGAAAAACTCGTAACCCTAAAATCGACGATTACTGATGCTCATTCCTTCTCTCTTCGATTTCTCCCAAACCACTAAGTGAAATCACTTGCTCCTTTAGAGAATTTTGTAGATCTCAGTCCCCTCTTCAAATCCATATAAGTTTTGTGATTTATCGTTGCGTGTCTCTCGAGAACCACTCCCTAAAAGTTGTTCCGTTCATTGCGCCGCAGCTCATTCTTGTCGCCGTCAAACTGGACGCCCCGACCACTGACGAGAATCCCTCTCGAAGCTCTCCAACGTGGTACAATTTGATCGCCTTCTAGAAGAGAGTAATGGGTTGTATAATTTAAATGGTTTATAACACTTAAAAGCGTTGCAAAATTCAATTTATTTATAAAAATCATATCTTTTTGATACGATGTTGAAATCCGATGAAATAGGAAGCACTGGGACCATAACATCATACACTGCATTCTAGAAGAAAGTAGAACGCATTTGGAGCCATCTGCAAAATTGGAAGGAGTGGAACCGAAAGTGAGATTTCTAAATTCAAATAAAATGGAGAAAAATATAATAAGTTGTAGACGGGGCTTAGTAGCTCCTGACACTGTCGTCCACAGACTATGGACGATTTGTTTTATTGTATTTGTGGTGTGAAATTGATTGTGATTGCGAATGATTGATTGTGTTTGTGGTGAATTCATTGTGTTGTGAAAATGAATGGTATTGTGGAAATTATGGAAATGAAATTATTGTAATGCTGCAAGGCCTAGGTTAGCAGAGGAGCCATGCTCAGACACGGTGCCGGTGCTAAATACCCTGTCGTTGTAATGCCGAAAATTTCTGAAATGAACTATATAAAATAGTTGTCATGTTTGAAATAAATTGTTTGAACAACAAAAACATCATTTTTATTATATGTATGAACCACTAAAAATATTCATGTGTTGAATAAATTGTTTGAACAATAAAAATAACATTTTTATTGTATGTATGAACCACTAAAAATATTCATGTGTGGAATAAATTGTTTGAACGATAAAAATATTATTTTTATCATGTATGTGAAGTAATAAGATTGGTCATGTGTTGAAATATATTTTTGTTCACCAATTTTTTTTATCATATATGTGAAGTAATAAAAATGGCCATGTGTTGAAATATATTTTTGTTCTCCAAAAATATTATTTTTATCATATATATGAAGTAATAAAAATGGTCATGTGTTGAAATATATTTTTGTTCGTCAAAAATATAATTTTTATCATATAGGTGAAGTAATAAAAATGGTCATGTGTTGAAATATATTTTTGTTCACCAAAAATATTATTTTTATCATGTATGTGAAGTAATAAAAATGATCATGTGTTGAAATATATTTTTGTTCGCCAAAAATATCATTTTTATCATATGTATATGTGTTAAATATAACCTTGTGCTGGAATAAATATTTGTTGGCAATAAATATTATCTTTAACATGTATATGAAGTGTTAAAATTATCTATGGTTGAAATAAATGATTGTTCATTGTAAATATTATTTTTAACAAGTATATAAAGTGTTAAAAATAATCATGTATGGAAATAATTATTTGTTCGCTAAAAATATTATTTTTAGCTTAGATATGCATATATATACACATGCTAAATAGGTAAATGGATTTGCTGTTGAGTAAAGAATTTATTTATGCCCGACAAATAGGTAAACCTTAATGAGGCTACACAATTTTATTTATTATATAAACTCCTGTGAATGCCATTAGATGCGGTGAGCTAGTTGTTCAGTGTGAGATTTTAAACAACGCCATTCGATTGTAACAATTAATTTTGAACTACACTACATGGCATACTTCGTGAAGATAGCATACTCTATCATATACCATATAAGCATTTGGAGCTTATGTGACGAGGTTGGGATTACCATACGGGCAAGACGCTGGTATGGCGATGACTGAATTACAGGTTGAGCTGAGGACTGACCTGGACTAAATAAAATATAATGGTAAATTACCCGATGAAATAAAAACCTCACACGGGTCTGGAGTTGACAATAATTCACGTCTCTCCTATTTTTAGATACAGCACATGGATTTTTTATCTTCCAACACTGGACAAGGTGACGAGATTTATCTCTGGAGTTATGATCTTTACACACTCCCTTGAGCATAGAATAGGTCACTAAAAATTGGGTGCCTAATGCGGCCCAATAAATTTCCAAACCCCTCCCCGTACAAAGGAGGCTATGCGAAATTTTCCGAAATTTAATGGCGTTAGCTGAATTTTTGAAGTGAAAATGATTTAGAAATCGTCGAATGAATATTATATATATATATATATATATATATATATAAATTAAAATAAAACAAATCGCGCAGTTGTAGTTCGCGTTTTGAAATCGTAACTTTGAACGATTATACGGGGAGATCCGACCGTCGGATTTTCTCGAAACCAGAACTGTTGGGTTCGCTTTGGAAAGATCTTTCCAACGATATAAAATTTGTTAAGATCCAACGGTTAGATTTTGTGAAATGTTTAATTCAAATTTGAATGGAAACAGTGCCAGTGCCGCGTAATGACCTGAAGTGTCGTTTAATTAAAATGGGCTATTTTTATATAAATAAAAATAGCGAAAAATCGTTTTAAATTATTATAAACGATGTGGAATGGAAATAAACCGATTTTACTTGGTTTATTTTATATATTGATGGTTAGATGTATTTGACATGAAATTATAATAATGAATTGAAACGTGAATGCCAAATAATCTATCCAAGGAAAGAGTTGGTTTGAATTCAGTAAATACATGGATTATTTGAAAAGGCCGAGTTAATTCTCATTTCAAATCATCAAACGACGACTAGAAGTCGAAGATTTTGAAGACGGTGTAAGACCGATAATCTTCACATCAAATGGATTGCTACTGATGCCTTTGATTGGAGTTGCTGCCTTGAAAGGGTTAAAGTGGTAGTTGTCCGGACGTATTAGTTGATTGTTCGGATGTGTGAGGGCCTCTCTCTTGTATTGGACATATGAGGCAAGGAATAAGGTGCCTCCGGTTTCATTCAGACCCAGAACGAACTAGTAAATGGATGTGTGTCTAACATTGGATTTCGTTCTGTGTTGATTGATCTCTATTAAATATATATCTGTTTGGTGACGGAGAATTTATTCTCTTGCTTAACTCCCTTCTCTAAGACGTACGAGCTTAGAGGTTATACATCGATAGATATCAGTCGCATGGCATGAATTGTCAGTGTGACATGCTGAGATGCAAGTGATCAAGGCTTTTGTTGAAAACCATAGCCTTGTGGTTGATGATCAAAGCACGGCTTTAAATAGCCTAGCTTTGTGTATAATGTTAATTCGCGAGCCTCACACCCAGTATGAACTAGAAATAGGAGAGGACTACATGGAGAATATGCGTTTTTTCTAGCTAATAGTGGTGTCATGGTATGGAGCCCAAACATTTTTGCTTATGTGGATATTGGAATGCGAGGCGCCTCGGATATATCGGTCACTACGGGGCCGATGGATGATATGATCGACATGCAAACCACTACGCCCCATTGGACGGGGAAGCGTATTGTTTAGGAATTACTAATCCTCAGACATAAGAGAGAACCGGCCCTGAAGATCCAAGGGTCGATGTGTTCTGATCCTGGGACATGGTAGGCAAAATTGTCTCAAATTCGGTAAGGATGATCCCTTGCCTTGGTTCATGATGGAAATCCAACTTCCAATACGACATTGTGCGGTTTTGTAAACCTATATGGCGGCATAGTGGCATGAGATGCTCATGTCATCTATGATTGATACATTATGATTGAAATTGTTTTTGAAACATATATGCACTAGTAATAATATCAAAAGATTTTGATTTATACGTATCAAGCATATTTTGGCCATTATAAGGTAAACCTCTATCCTCTGGCCTGCGTTGCATTGTGTGATGGGACCTGAGTCTTATAATGGCTTCATTTTTTTAAAAAGCATTGCGTTGTTTAAATGATTTACTTTATTTCATGCACTACCAGTCCAATGGAGTAAACCCGTTCCACGTTAGCAGTGTGGTCCTGTGATTGACCCTATTATTAAATCAGTTAAGTAAGATTTCTTATACCAGTCCCATGACTGACTCGTAGTTTGTTTTACTTGCAAACTCGGGTGCCCCTATTTTCTACATGGGCGGCCTTGTATTCAGGTTTTAGCTTGGTTCATTTTGGCTATGGATGGAAGCTGTGGAAGCTGATGATGGTCCTTTATCATTTCTATTGTATTGTTTCAAACACTATTAGGTATATTATGTTTGATATTCCGCTGCAGACATTGTATATTAAGCTGAAACCGTATTTTGTACTAAGTATGATCCTGTTATGCTGTGTAACTCTGATGTTGATATTATTTCCAATGTATTTTGATGTACATTATCTGGTGTAATTCTATATTTCTGTTTTGTTGTTAATTGTTTATGTGTTATATTCCAATGATTATCCTTGCTTCTGTGGCACAGGGGTTTGGGTTATCACGGAAATTTTGGTAAGTTGTAACAAGTGCTTTCTTTCCCTTTTCATCGAGATAATCTATTCTTCTTTTTCTTCCCTAGTCTTCTTCTCTGTAAACTTCTTCCTCAAAATTTTCATGTTTTCCCTCTCCATCTAAATTCTCAAATCAAACAAAATTTCTAATTCCAATTATTCTCTTTATTTCTTATTTCCTAATTCTAATCACCATCTTTTCACTTCAACCATTCTTCTTCTCTGTAAATCTTCATTGCAAATCCCTAAGCATCTCTCTTAAACGAATCTTAAAACTTAATTCACAATCTCTTCTTTAATTTCTTGTTTCTAAATCTAATTCAACTCTTTAAAAAAGCCATGTTTTTTTCCTCTAAAACCTAGATCTCATTTTTTTTCCACTTGGCTTAAAACTCCTTGTTTCCCTCCTTTCTAGCAACAAAACCCAACCGCCAACCAGTAAGTCAGCCACCACCTAGCCTCTACACCACTGTGACGATCCAGGATTTCGGACTTCGAAAGTCGACATTTGACATAACTCTAACATCAAATATTGGAGATCCAAATGCTTAAACCCTGGTTGTTTGGGGTTATAACACATCAGAAATAATCATAATAAAATAAAACAACTTCTCATTAAGATAACATGATATTACATCATGTTACAACATCACATCATAGTAATGCATATATCTAGTTACATGAACTACTAGATACAAAAGTAACTGCAGAAATAAACTAAAAGAGAGTGAATGTAGAACATGCTCCATCTTCACCTCTAAGATCCAAAAGATGGTCCACCAAAGCTAAGTGCTCCATATAACATGCTCCATACAAAAGATAGTGCTCCAAAATACTGCTACGACCAAACTCTTAGGTTGCTCCCAGAGTTTAGGAAACAACAATAAACTCCGAGACAGTCATGATATTGGTATGAGAAATGAAAACAGTTACCTTTGTTTTAATTTAAAGGTAGGTAAATCATAAGATCACACCGTATAACAAGGAATGGATTCCTCTTATGAATACTAGTCATAGAACTCATAGTGCTTTTTGAAAATGAAGTTACTATAAGGTCTCTCGTCACACACACCATGCAACCGCAGCTTAAGAGAGGTTTCCCCTTTTGATAGCCAAACATGCTTGATACAAAAAATTATCTTTTATTATTATTAGTGCATGTTGTGGTAAACTCTTTCACAAATAAATATATCAATCCTAGATGGCATAATGTCCCATACCATTATGTCGCCATATAGGTTTATAACTAAAACCATACAAACTCATAGTGGGGAATGGATTTCCAACAAATGACCAGGCTAAAGAACTTCCTTACCAAATTCAGACACCTCCAAAGGAATTCCTCAAGAACCACACAAGTTCTATACCAACACAAGGCCGGGATATCCTTTCCTCGTCACACTAGAGTATGTTATCTCTCGGTTATTACTAACCTATAAACCGAGGCCCCGCAACATCGACAACCACATAAAAAGTAGAAGTTTCCACTAATGTAATACCTAGGATCCATACCATGGCACACCTTGTTATCTAGAAAGAGATTATAACTCATAACCTTACTGCATCTTTACTATTTTGATCATTTACCGTGGTGTGAAGCTTGTCGAAGTCTCGTTACAAAAAGCTATGCTCTCTTTGCCATGCTTTAATCATCAATAGCATATCACTTAACATGTCACATTGTCATCCAATAACTTATAATCGATAATCGTTAACCGTATCACCTTTAAGCTTGTATGTCTCAAAGAAGGGTTTTAAGCTAAGAGAAAAAAATTCTTCGCCACCAAAAGAAATACATTTAGCAAAACTCAATTACATACTATAAGATACAATGTCTGACACACATCCATACAAGTCCGTTCCGGGTCTGAACGAAATACTTTATTCCTCGTCTAATAAAGGGGAGAGGTCCTTGTAATTCGTAAATTCCCTAAATACGCTCGGATGTGCCGCCACTATAACATCTCAATACTAGAGCAACCCAATAAAGAGAAAATCAGTTGTCTAATCCTTTTGATGTGAAGATTCCCGCTCTTCAATTCCATCTTCAAATTCCATTCATTATGTCTCATTTTTATTTGGAATGGTCTTCGGACCTAAGTCTGATCCCTGTCTTTCCAAATAACAATCATTTTTTTAAACTTATGAATGTATAAGTTTTCATTTTACTCTCAACTCTAACTTCATTAAAATACTATAATATTCATCTTAAAGCTTTTCTCAAGGTTTGGAATATAATTATGAGGTTTAAATCCCTTCTAAAACTCCATATGAATAATAGCGTTTAAAAATGTTACCAAAGGTTATGCGAAATAGCCAATTTTGATATTGTTGTTTAAATAATTTTAGATATTCATAAATATGATCCAAACTACCTTAAAACTATTTATTGTGATTTATAATAATTTTTCCTTATTTTTAATAATTTTTTAAAAACTATTTAAATTGATTTCCAAATCTGGCCACTAAACTGCACTTGTTGCGACCTTTTCAAAAACTGTTTAACACATAACTTAAAAACTGTTTATTAAAATTTGAAAACTTCTTTTCTATTTAGAAACTATTATCATTATAAAATGAATGTTTTTCGTTTCGTAGAAATCTGATTAAATATGCTTCAGTTATGAGCGTTTAAAGTTTTTAGTCGAAATTCGTGAACTACCGCAGTGCGGCTAGTCCTATTCATACTATATTATAATTTTATGTTAAAATAAATCCGATTTACTTTGAAATAGTTTATAAATCATTTTAAGACAAAAATATACTTATTTGAAAACAATAATTCAAATTTTACCTTCAAAATTCAATATTCCTATTTAATGGATATTATATTATTATTAGAATAACAATTTTTTTTCAAAACTTATCCGTTTGAACCCAAACTTTCCTAAAACCCCTTTAAAAAAATAAGGTAGTTTGCATAATATAATTGAGTTAAAGCACTTTCTACATATTCAAACCAAACTTCACTTTCTAAAGTTATCATTCATTTTCAATTTCAAATTTGAACATGCTATTCATACTTGAAATAAATTTCAAATAGTTTTCCATTCTTTCAAAAGTTTTTCATAAATATTTAAATTTCATTTCCGAATCATTTTGGATTTAAAATTACAAAATTTACTTTTCACATATTATTTAAATGAACATAATATTCATTTAAATTATCAAAACTTATTCATTACCCAAGTATTCATATATAACTCGCGTAGTGCACTCATCATTACTACTAATGATCATATTAACATCCATGTCAATACTCATAACTTCCATACACCCATCACACATATATGTCACTATTATATGTGTATATAAGCGTTTGTTCAATAATGCTTATAAAAATAGTTAACAACTAATTAACCACACATGCATAACCATCATCCAATTAACAAATAAAACAATATTTTTTAACCAAAAATTGAATTTTCTTACCTTAGGGATCCACTCCACGAAAATTTGAAATTGAAGGACCTAAATGAATTTATACCTTATTTTATTTTATTTTCTCTTCACTTTTTTTTGTAAGGAGGAGTTGGCGCAAGGAGGTGTTAGGTGAGGGTGTTAAGGGTGAAATAGGGGTGGTCTTGCCATGGGGTGGGGGGCTGTCGTGAGCTAGGGGAAGAAGGCATCAGAGGGCGAAAGGGGTGGGTTGTTGTGTATTGGAGGAGGGAAGGGGAAGATGTTGGGGTATTTTTGAAGGGGGAAAGATGTGTCTAATGATTGCCAAGGGAAGGAGGAAGAAGGATGGAGTTAGGCCTTGGAAGCCATAGATAGAAGAAGGAAGAAGAAGAAAAGTGGAGAGTAGATCCTTCTTCCTCCTTCCCTTAGCAATCATTAGCCACATCTTTCCCCCTTCAAAAATACAAGTGGGAGAGCCTTCTCCACTTGACACCTCAATGGTAGTTTCACAAAACAAGGGGCTAAGCCTGTGGTTTTGTTTTAGGGGTTTGTAGAATAAGTCAAAGGACATGTGCTTAGGAATATTCTATATTTCCTTAGCCTTTTCCATAGCATTCTTATCTAACAATCTGTAATAATCTATGCAACACATATACAACTTCGCTAATTTAAATTTAAACTAACTTTCGTCAATTTCGATCAAACGTCAAATGGTAGCAACCGATTTTAATACTCTTATTTGTCGATTTAAATCTTTTTTATTCTCGATTAAACTTAAGTTTATTTTTAAATTTGCCAAAAATAAATAAATGGTGTATTATAGTTTAAATATCTTGCTCTTTAAATTGACAAAATCTGACAAAATCGACAAAAGTTCATTTTAATTTTTTGATAAAAGCTTGATGAAATTCAGGGATGTTACATTCTCCCCTACTTAGAAAAAATTTGTTCTCAAAATTGTACAAGAAAGGAATAACGAGATGTAAATAGATAGAGGAGATAAATTTACCAAGGAGTTAGATATCCATAGGACATTTAGGATTAAACTTCTACATGTGCTTCTCAGTTTCTCAGGTATAATCCTTTGGATCACCACTCCACTGTACCTTGACAAGCTTTACTATCTTGTTCCTCAGTCTCTTCTCATCATGATCAATAATCTTGATGGGCTCTCTTTTAACTATTATGTTGGGAGTAATCTCCAAATCCTGTTGAGCATCCTTCTCAATAATTTGGTCTAGATCGTGTATATACTTCCGTCGACTAGATACGTGAAAAACATCATGTTTTCCAGATAACCATTCCGGTAGTTGAATTCTATAACCAGAGGAACAATCCTTTCTAAAATAGGAAAAGGTCCAATATATCGGGGTGCTAGCTTCCCTGTCTTTCCAAACCTTGTAACTCGTCATAATGAAGAAACTTTCAATATAATACTGAATCCCCGATTTCGAAGTCCAAGGCTCTTCTTCTTCGATCGACATATTTCTTTTATCGAGCATGTGTTGTTTTTAACTTCTTCCTAACAAGTCCACCTTCTCTGTGGCATCTCTTATCATATTTGGTCCAAGAACATGTTTATCTCTAGATTCTATCCAACAAGCGGGCGATTTGCAAGGACGACCATACAGTGCCTCAAAAGGTGCCATCTTAATGCTAGCCTAATAAATATTGTTATAAGAAAACTCGATCTAACGTAAATGACTCTCCCATGATCATCCAAAGTCAAGTATGCATTCGCTTAAAAGATACTCCAATATATAATTAACTCTTTTTGTTTGCCCATCTGATTGTGGATGATACGCCGTGCTGAGATTTAGTTTAGTTCCCAAGGAAGCTTGGAGAACTTCCTGAAAATGACTAGTGAAGATCGGATCTCAATCACTCACTATATTGCTCGGTACTCCTTGCAATCTCACAATCTCTTTTATATATAATTCTGCTAAACTTGCAGCTATTCGAGATGGCTTTATTGGGAAGAAATGGGCACTCTTAGTTAAACAATCCATAATAACCCATATATCTTCATTCCTTTTGTGAGTACGGGATAACCCATCGATGAAATCCATCGAAATTTGGTCCCACTTCCACTTCGGTATATCCAAGGGCTAGAGTAATGCTACGGTCTTTTGCTGATCGCTTTTAATTAGTTGGCAGGTAGCATACTCACCTACATATATAGATATGTCCCTCTTTATTGTCTTCCACCAGCAAGTACGTTTAAAATCTCGATACATCTTGTTAACTCCTGGATGGACACTAAATTTAGACTTGTGGCACTCATCTAATACTTCTTTCAGGAGTTCTTTAATGTTTGGGACACAAATTCTCCCTTTCAATCTCAGAATGCCCCTATCATTAATCTCAAAATCTTAGTTTTCACCTTGTCGAATATTCTTAGCAATTTTTTGTAGAATTTCGTCTTCGCTTTGCATACTAGCCATTTTCTTTATAAGAGTTGGAGTGATGACTACGTAAGCAATGACGGCGTGTTTTCGGCTTAAAGCATCGACGACTACATTGGCTTTTCTGGGAGTATACTGAATATCCAAATCGTAAGAAGCTAAAAATTCCAACCAATATTGCATCTTAAACTTAAATCCTTTGAGTAAACAAATAATTCAAGGACTTGTGATCCATGAATAATTCAAACTTCACTCCTTGTAGATAATGTCTCCATAGCTTCAAAGCAAATATCACTGTTAATAGCTCCAAGTCATGAGTCCGATAATACTTTTCGTGTAGCTTCAACTGTCTACCTGCATAAGCAATAACTTTGCCTTTTTGCATCAATGCAACACCAACTCGTTCTTTACAAGCATCTGTATAAACAGATAACTCATGGTTCTCATCAATAATGGCTAAGAGCGGGGTCATGGTTAACCTTTTCTTTAACTATGCAAAAGCATCTTCGCACCTGACTAGACAAACTTTTCCTTCTTCATTGTCAGCTTCTTCAAAGGTAAGGCTATCTTAAAGAAATCTTGGACAAACTTCCTGTAGTATCCAGCTAGTTCTTAGAAACTTTAGATGTCTCTTAGAGTTAAGGGTCGCTTCGAATCCATAATAGCAGATATCTTTCTTAGGTCTACTGAGTTTCCCTTTCATATATGATATGCCCAAGAAATTTGACTTCTTTTTCCTAGAAATAACATTTAGAAAGTTTTGTTTAAACACATTTTTTCTCAATATCTCCAAAAGAATCCTCAAATGCTTTGCATTATCCTCTTTAGTCTTTGAGTAGATAAGAATATCATCAGTGAAAACTAGTACAAATTTATTCAGCACTTCCCAAAATACTCTAGTCATCAGATCCACGAAATAAGCGAGGGCTTTTGTCAATCCGAATGGCATTACTAACCATACGTAAATAACATCTGGTCCTCTAAAAGCAGTCAAATGGATATGTTCTTCAACAATTCTGAGTTGATGAAAACCTATGGCCAAATCCATTTTAGACAAAAATCTGGCCTTATTCAATTTGTCGAATAAGTCATTTATTCAAGGCAAAAGGTGCTTCTTATTAAGGACTTGTATGTTTAGGTCTCTATAATCAACACATACCTTAAGGAACCATCCGACTTGCTAAATATCACGGCCGTTCCCCAGCTGGAACGACTTGGTTGAATAACTCTTTCTCTAAAGATCTTGAATATCCAACTCTCTTTTCCCTTTTGGTGTCATTCTCCGACTGGGATAGACAACTGGTCGAGCATCGAGTATTAAGTCAATCCTAAGTTCCATTTCTCGGTGTGGAGGAAGGCTTTTGACCTCTTCGAATACTTCAAGAAATTTTCGAATGACTGGTATAGTTCGGATAATCAAAATAGGGTAACCCAAAGTACACATTAGTCTATCTCATATGAGGCCAGGGTCTTCCCACGATATTCCAACAAAATTTCCCAATTCGGTTTTTACCGATACCCTTCTACTCACACAATCTGACCTTGCTTTATACTCAATCAACCAATTCATTCCCAGCATAATATCAAATTCTTCAAAATCTAGAATATATATGTCAAAAGGGAAATGATGATGTGAATAGGATATAAGGACTTCTTTACAATATAGACATAGAGTAATAGAGCCTCATACCACATTTTTCGCACAAAGGGGATCCTCCACAAATTTTGTTTTCAGGTTAAACTTTTCTATTATATGTTTAGAAATAAAGCTATGTGTAGCACCAGTATCAAACAAAACTCGAACTAATTTATCAAAAATGATAATGTTGCCTTCCAGTACTCCTTTCCCTTTGTTATCCTTTGAAGTTGAGGGATCATCCTTTATAGCATAAACCTTTGCTACTCCATCTTTCTTTAATATGGGACAATCCTTGACTAGATGTCCAACCTTGTGCAAGTTATAACATTCTCTGGTCTTCTTTGCTTTCCTTGGTTTGCTACAATTTCTTGAATAATGACCTTTCTCATGGCGGTTGTAACATGTAATACCCTGGAGAGAATGTTCATTGTTTTCTTTCCTCTCTTTGTTCTTTCCTTGATTCTTCCCATTGAATTCTTTTTTCTTCTAGTTTTTGTTGTTATTTCCTCCCTTTTCTTTAGATTCCTTATCAATTGTTGCATATCTATAGCCTATATCTACTAAGTCCACAAATGACTGTTTCACATGTGCCATCATTCTCTCGTGGTACTTTTGCTTCATTCTTTTGATAAACCTTTCATTCTTCTTAAGCCGGGGTATTTATAAGTTCTAATCCGAAACAAGATAGTTCATTAAATTCGTTCAGGTATTCTTCGAATGACATGTTTACTTGCTTAAGATACATGAATTCTCCATACATTCTGGAGATTCCTGACAAAGGCGTATACCATGCCTTAAAGATTTCCTTGAATTGTTCCTATGTAATATCGTCTTCTACTCTTCCCTGAATGATAGTTTCCCACCATACTATAACTCCATCCTGAAACTGCCAACTAGCCAATACCCTTTTATCCTCGTCTTTCATGTGTAAACCTTTCAAAATCTTCTCGCGTACATCTTTAGCTCCTTTAAATGGAATTCCACCAAAATTTGTATAATGCTTATTGTGAATAAGAAGACAGAATTGGGGTTGAGCCGGAATTGCATCCTTTTCAACTGTTGCAGTGCGACCATTGGTAGTGGAACTACCTTCACTCCTATGCTTTCTATTACCACTCATTTTCCACTATTTGTGAATAGTACGAAAAATTCTTGTTAGGGTACACAGAGTAATTATCTTAGGGATTACGGAACAGTGGAGAGTCTTTATATTTCATTGGATTTTACTCATCCTAGGGTATTGCTAACCCTCTTCCAATGAGTTTCCTAACGAGTTATACCTCAAAGCTTTGTATAAATAAAAGCTCTGATAACAGTTGTGACGACCTGGGATTCATACTTCGAAAGTCAACCTTTAACACAGTTCAAGCATCAAATGTCAGATATCTAAATGCCTAATCCCTGGTTGTCTGGGGTTATAACACATCAGAAATAATCGCAATGAAATAAAATAACTTCTCATTAAGATAATATGAGATTACATCAGCATTAAATCATCAACATCATCAGAGTAGTATACATATTTGGTTACATGAACTATTAGAAACAAAAGTAATTGTAGAAATAAACAAAAAGAGAGTGAATCCAAAACATGCTCCATCTTCACATCTAAGATCGAAAAGATAGTCCACAAAAGCAAAGTGCTCCACATAAGATGCTCCATAAAAGATAGTGCACCAAAATACTGCTATGACCTGGCTCTTAGACTACTCGTGAGAAAATTTATGGGCACCCAGAGTTTAGGAAACAATAATAAACTCTGAGTCAGTGATGAGACTGGTATGAGAAACGAAAATAGTTTTCTTTATTTTAATTTAAAGTTTGGTAAATCATAAGACCATGCCGTATAACATGAAATGGGTTTCCCCTTAAGAATACCAGTCACAAAACTCGCAATGCTTTTTGAAATGAAGCTACCATAAGGTCTCTCGTCACACACACCATCCAAACGCAGCTTTGGAGAGGTTTCCCCTTATGATAGCTAAACATGCTTGATATGAAAAATTATCTTTTATTATTATTAGTGCATAGTGTGGAAAACTCTTTCATAAATAAATGTACTTATCCTAGATGGCATAATGTCCCATACCATTATGTCGCAATACAGGTTTACAAATAAAACTGTACAAACCCATAATGGGGAATGGATTTCAATAATCGTTACGAGAAAACATACCACTAAAAATCATTGAGTATTTGTTGCAGTTTTTAAGCGCCACTATAAATACTTTTATTGTAACGTTTTCCAAGCACCACCAAAAATATTTTTGTAGCGCTTTAAAAACGCCATAAACAAGCTTTTTGATGCAACTAATAAAATTTCCAATTTTACCCCTAATTTACGGTTGCGTTTACTTAACGCTTCTACCTGTATTTCAGTAGCGTTTTTAAAACGCTACTAAAAGTTACTGATTAATTTTCTGTTTTTTAGGCAATTATTTCTTGTTAATAGTCTATTTTGTTTCTACAATATCAACTAATAATCATCATGTTCAAAAAATTAAAAAAATAATTAACCATATAATCAAATAGAATACACATAACCATTTTAATACAATAGTTTTCTGAATAAATGACCAAACTCACATACAGTATCATTGATATACAAATTTACACATCTAGTACAAAGAAAATGCTATACCTAACTAGTATTTACACATCTAGTACAAAGAAAATGTTGCACATCTAGTATAAAGAAAATGTTATAACCATTGATATACAGCTCCAACCCGATCTCACAACAACATAAACAAATCTGTACATAGTCCAAATCTGCCTGTAAACAATAATAATCGACCATGAGATTCAAGTTATAATCAAGACTGAGAAAATAATTACAAGTAAACTTCCTACCATGAGAATATGTTTGGGTGACTGTGACATTCCATTCTAAATGAAAAATATTTCTTCTATGTTGTCTAATTTTTTAAAATTAAATTACTCAAAAGAAGGTGATATAATTTTGCACAGCTTGCAGGAGCACAAAAGGGAATGAAAATGCAAGGATGACTTCAGAATAAGCTACATAACATATACAAAAAAGAGCAACACAGAATCAACCATATTTAACATATTTGCACATAAAAATTAATAGTACCTCAACATGCCACATAGCTTCACTGATCTCCAACAATTGCATATGGGTTGCTATCTAGATCCGTCTCACTGTTTGGCACTAGCATTCCTACTTCAGCATATTAGAATATCACTGCCTATCTGTGCATTACATCATTGTGCATGAATCCGTACACATGCCAAGAAAAAATGTGTGATGCTATTAAAGCCACATGTTCATTACATCAGACTATATTCCAGCAGTACACCAAGTTATTTAAGCTCATCATTTTGGCTCCAGTCTGGCTTATCCTGATTTGGTTCATCACAATGTGCATCAAATCATCAAATTCTGCACATTACTTCAGATCCTCCATCACTAATAACTAAATACATGCACATTTTTCTAAACTAAATTTATCTTCATACACATTTTTCTAAAGCATATCGACGAAATTCATATTTATGATTTAAGATGAGTTTTAATATTTGATTATATATAAAAAAGGGAAACAATGAACAATTGAATTTATTGCAAATTTATGGTGTGTGTATATTATACTCTGTTCCAGATCTCATGTATGCTTCACCTAATCACTTGCATATTCCAACAGTACAATAGTTAGGCATAACTAAGAATTTCAATTCCCCTTATAATCTATATCTATCCTATTATGATACTGAAATGAGCAAAGATGATACTTGACTAAAGCTGTATAATCGGCATGCCAGTAGAGTTACCAACGATTCGACAAACTTGTGGCATCTGCATGAAGAGCCTTTTGAACTACAGGCATATTCAGATAAGCAGAAACATAATTGTCCGAACGAGGATCGAAATCAGCCATCTGAAAAATCAGTAGGAATACACATTTTATTTTATCACGAATCAATTCTTGGTTGATAAAAATAAACATAATGGTAAATACTAAATACTCACCGCAACACCAGATTTTGTGTTTGTGTCATCGCGAGACCACATTTCTCTCTAGAATTCTATGTTCAGTTTCCCACATCAATTCAGGTTTCTCTTGGCTCAACAATATTAATAATCGAGATTGCAAATACGGTTCAGGTTCAACTTGATCATTGATGGCCTAACACAAAAAAATTTGCAATCTCGATTATTAATATTGATAGGGGAAGAGCTTAAAACTAATTGTCTTCATCCCCTTTGGGTGATCAGCTAAGAAGAAACTGAGTTTCCCTATGTAACATAATGCTTCTCCACAGCGTACGTGGAAATTTTGCATGAAATGTATCGAAATGTTACATAATCCTTGTATTGTTATCCAATGCAATGCTTATACAAACAATTTTATGATAAGTTCGACTTTTTTATGATATGTAACATTCAACTTTGTAGGAAAAAAGGCACAACCAAGATAAAATTTTGAAGATCCTGAACTATTAAGTAGTACTGCCAAAAAGTATATTCCGGAACCATGTCGACGAGGTATTTAATAACTTTAAGATATTGCGACCAAATTCCATGAAGATGGAACATTCACGTTTTATTAAGTACTAAATATTATATGCATATACTTGAACATAAAAGAGATACTGAATAAGCATTTTGTGGGCTTGTTGAGGAAACACTTCGAAATGATAAGGCTGATCATATGGACGAATATTTTTACTGCTTACTGTTTAATAATTCAGTCTGGTTAACAAACCAACTAACCTCGACTTATCTTGGGAGTTACTAAATTGATTCGTTAAAACTTATTGATTTTCGGAAATTGAGTTACTAAATTTCAAAGCTCTTTATTGACCGAAAACTTTATTTTAAAGTTTTCATTGAAGTGTTTCCTCAACCAGACCACATATAGCTAGGTCAATACCTCTCTTACCTCCACGTATACACATAGAACTCGTGATTTGATTCTTAATAACCTGTGAATGTTCCATTTTCATGGAAATAAGTCATAGTATCCTAAAAATACTAAACACTTGCTGACATGGATCTGAAATATACCTCCTAATAGCACTACTATACACTAACAATGAACTTTGATAGGAGATCCTACCATGTTAGTGGTATGTTTCAAATTAATTGTCAATCCATTGAATGTATTTACTTAATTTAGTAACTCCCAAGATAATTAAATGTTATCACTTAATTTAGTAACTCCCAAGTCAAATTAACTTAATTTAGTAACTCCCAAGTAAATTAGTTATCAGCTCATATAAATTAGACCTCTTGGCCATAAAATTAAATTGCTCATATTTCTGAGAAATCTCAAAATGTTCACACACACTTAATATATACGCCCCTCATAAACATATGTGCTCATGCTTCACACATACAAAACATAGTATCACCTGCACTATGTATGTATGTAGGCTCATAATCATTGTATGTTGTATATATACATGTGCACGCAGAAGTCCTACATTAAACATATATTTATCCAATTGTGTTTACAACATAACATTCATATGAAAACTTTAAATGGATCAGTAGGCCCAGATAATTTTTATATATAACAAGTTATCCTCTTATATGTCCAGAAGCAGCAAGAATATAATTAAAGAAAAATGCATACCATTTGCATATCCTAATGTTAAACACAAGGTACGTAGGTATTAATAATAATGAAGTGCCACTCTTTTAGCCTATCATTATTTAATTACATTTAAAAGTAGTAATCTTTCATGTATATCACTATGTGTGTGTGTATATGTGTGTGTGTGTATGTGTGGACAACTCAAATTTACATGTTCAATCACAACATATATATGGCATATTTCAGTATTCATGTGTACTCCTATACATGCAAATCAGATGGAATAAAATAAAATAAATTTACATACATAAACACATTCTGATTGCAAAGTACGTATATACCTGTTTCTCTGTTCAGTTTCCCACATCAATTCACGATTCTCTAGCCTCATTAATATCAATATCAAGATTGCAAATACGGTTCAGGTTCAACTTGATCATTGATGGCCTAACACAAATTTGCAATCTCGATTATTGATATTGATGGGACAAGAGCCTAAAAAATAATGCTTCTCCCGAGCCTATAGGGAAATTTTGTATGAAATGTATTGGTTAGGTGTGACATATTGCAAAATTCATAAACTCCCAAGTCATATGCTGCACAATTTATAAACTGTGTAACTCATATACATAATTCATGCATTGCGAGGTTCATATATATATATATATACACACACACACACACACATACTCACCAGTGCAATATGTTTGTTGCAAGTACTCAATCATGCAATTTAAACGTACATGTTAACATTTAAAATCAATGTTCGTATTACATTCCAATCCATTCAATTCAGATGCAAACAACATGGAAGATAGTATAACAAGTATAAAAACCATTTGCTTTCATACACACTGTTATGAAACACTTATATGTATATCCAGATCTAAATTTGAAGAAAATAAGGGGGGTTATAAGCATATATATCTGATCTGGTATACTGTCAGAACCAGAGTTCAAAAGTAACTTAAAAACCCAGATATGAAACCCATTAACAAACATTGTTTGCAGAAATCAACTGTTTTGTTTTGTTGTTTCAGAAATCAACATGTAATGGATTTTAACTATTCAAAACCCAAATGATAGGATCCAAACAAAATTAGATAAATCAAGTTTGATTTTATATCTTTCTAGCTTTAGCATTTTCACAAACTTAAATATGATTAGGAATTGAATCAAATCACTTTGTAGCGTCGCTGAGATGAACACCTCTACTCTATACCGACGTCGAACGAGATCGTCTTTACGAATCGAATCAAACTGAGAAATAATCACCGGTAGATTAAAAGTGGTTAGAAACTAGGTTATTTTTATGGAACAAGGAAGAAAAGGGTGCGAGTGTTAAAAGATTTTAGGTATGATGGAATAGGAAAAGAGAATAGGTTGGTTACATTTAGTTTGGACACGCGGACTTATCTTTATGAAGAGGCGGGAATGTGAAATTTTTTTGCCGCACTTATATTGGTACTGAAAACCGTTTTTCCTGCATTTGATAATAAACGCCACCAATTTTTGCAATAAAAAAAATCATTTTTCTTGTAGTGCCTATAGAGGGATGCTTCGATAATCACACAAGTTCTCTATCAACACAAGGTCGTGATATCCTTTCCGCGTCGTGCCAGAGTATGTCGTCTCCTGGTCGTTACCAACCTATAAATTAGGGCCCCGCAACATTAACAACTACTTAAACAGTAGAAGTTACCACTAAGGTAATACCTGGGATCCAAACCATGGTTTACCTTTTTATCTAAAAAGAGATGATAACTCAAAACCTTGCTGCATCTTTCCTGTTTTGGTCATTTACCGGGGTGCGAGGCTTGTCGAAGTCTCGTTACACAAAGCTATGCTCTCTTAGCAATGCTTTGATCATCACTAGCACACCACTTAGCATGTCTCATTGTCATTACACAATATATAATCAATATTCGCTAACCGTATCACCTTTGAGCTCGTACATCTCAAAGAAGGGTGTTAAGTTAAGAGAATATTTTTTCGCCACAAATAGAAATACGTTTAGCAAAATTCAATTATATACTATAAGATACAACATCAGACATGCATCGATACAAGTCTGTTCTAGGTTTGAATGAAACCGAAGACACCTTATTCCTTGTCTAATAAAGGAGATAGGTCCTTGCAATTTAGATATTCCTCTAATATGTTCGGACATGCCACCATTATAACGTCTCATTACAGGAGCAACCCAGTGAAAAGAAAATCAGCTGGTCAATCCTTTAGATGTGAAGATTCCCGGTCTTCAACACCATCTTCAAATTTCATTCATCACGTCCCATTGTTATTTGGAATGGTCTTCAGACCCAAGTCCGATCCGGTCTTTTTAAATAACAACTGTTCTTTAAAACTTATGGATGTATAAGTTTTCATTTAAATCTTAACTCAAATTTCATTAAAACATACTAATTTTTATCTTAAATCATTTCTCAAGGTTTGGAATATAATTATGAAGTTTAAATCCCTTTAAAACTCCATTGGGATAATAACATCTATAAACGTTACCAAAGGTTACTCAAAATAGCCAATTTGAATTTTTTGTTTAAATAACTTTAAATATTCATAAATATGATCCAAACCATTTTAAAAATATTATTTATTATGATTTATAAGAATTTCCCCTATTTTTAATAAATTTTTAAAAACTATTTAAATTGATTTCTAGATTTGGCCACTAAACTGCACTTACTACGACCTTTTCAAAAACTATTTTACACATAACTTAAAAACTATTTATTAAAATTTGAAAATTCCTTATCCACATGGAAACTGTTATCATTAGAAAGCGAACATTTTCCATTTCTTAGAAATCCAGTTAAATTTGCTCTAGTTAAGAATGTTTAAAGTTTTCAGTCAAAATTCCTGAACTGCCACAGCACGACTAGTCCTATTAAGACTATTATAATTTTATATTAAAATAAATCAGATTTACTTTGAAATATTTATGTTAGACCAAAAAATTGTTCTAAAACCCAAACAAATGATAATTCTAAATAAAATAGAAAGAAAAAACAGTGAGAACACTAGATTTATAGTGGTTCGGCGTTAAAGAGCCTACGTCCACTTTATACTTTGTTGACTGATGATATGAATATGAATACAGTACTGAATTTCACTTATATAATTGATAATCACTCTTGATTTTTGTGAAATGCACTCCAATTTTTTGATTGTAATCTTAATAAACGAGGAAATTCGGTGGTGTAGGAGCTTGAGTGATTAATTTGCCAAAAAAGATCCCCTTAAATGATGCTTGGTCAGGTATTTATAGGCAGAAACTTGATCTGGTTCGGTGCCACATGGAGTTCACCCCGTCTGTTTCAGGATCGGATGCCTGGAGTTCGTGACAGCACATCAGAGATCATGGGAAAGTGGAGTATAGCTGCTCCAGATCTTTAGGAGAACGTAGGATGTAATCAATATGATGCTGATCCTCAGTTCGGATTGGAAGAAGAAAGAGGGTTCGGGTCAGAGAACTTCGAACCTATCCGAAAATGCCACCTTTTTTCAATCTTTGGGCCTGCTTACTTCAAAGTGAAGGGGTTCGGTTCAGGGGTCTCCGAACTGATCCGAGCTCCTGCTATGAATTCTTCCTTCAAACATATTCATTGATTAATTTCTTAGCTTTTTGTAGCCTATTCCACAAAGTAGGCTAACATTTTGCCCCCTCAAAGTACACGTTTATTGGAGATAAAGTGTGCTTCTAAATGATCCACCTATTTGCTTCTGAATTTGTGTCATTCAATGGTTGCTACCATGTGTCTATAAAGTCTTGACCTTTCATGAAGTGTTATCTCTTGGTATTTGCGGAATTTATAAATACACCATGGAATGCGTGAATTACTCCTGCTGTCTCTAATAACTTCAAGACTTCGTTTAAGGTTCAAGCAACTCTTCCAGGTAATTTTCGATATTCATATGAAAATTTTGGTAATATTCTTTGAATTTCTCCTTCACATGTTGAGTAGCACTTTTGAATTAACATTCTTGCTTGGGTTCAGACTAATATAATCTGACCTGCATCTTATTTGATTTTTTATCACATCTTTGGGCCGAAAAGGTTTTGAGCCCACCTGGTTTCTTTCTCCGTTCGAGTGGATTGGACTATCTAGTCTAGTGGAACACGAAGAGCCTTCTTATCTACATATAAATTCATGTATCCTTCATCTCTCACTTCTATTTTTCTTTACTGTTTTCCTCGAAAATCAAAAAGTAAAAAAACCCTAGTTTTCGGTTATTCATTAATTCCTTCAATCTTCGAATTTAATTCATAGGTTTGTCTTCAATTCTTGTTTCACTCAATTTGTTTCAATCTTAACTTGACACTGGGATCAAATCGGATGATTTCATCCAATTTAACGTTCAACACGCCGCCTTCGCCCATCAATCCATCGCTGTCATTACTCGTAGTCCCATTGCCACTTCGAGGTAGTGGCGGAGATTGTCTGAATTCGCGCCAAAGACATTGATTCACGAATACTTTGTTGTGAGTGAGCATTCGAAAATGAATGGGTTCGGTGTTTTTGGAGAAGTGTAAAAGAGGAAGGAAGAGAAGAGTGGGGTCGGTTTGGGGCAGAGCGGGCGATCTCTGAGTGATTTGGATGAAACATGCGATCTTGGTTTGGATCGGAGGAAACAAAATTGATTGGAGCCTTAAACTCGCTCACGTGGGGGGACTTGGATTTCAGGATGTTAGTGTGGTTCGGTTCGGTGCTAACTGATCTGAATGAAGCCACCTATCTGTAGGTCTATCCGATCTGATCCCTTCTGTCCATAAACTTCGAACCGATCTACTTGAGACAAAACCCCGAACCGATCCTCTTATAACAAACACCCGAACTGATCCACTTCTAACATAGGTATCCGAACTGATTCGCCGATGACATAAATACTCGAACCGATCCGCTTCTAACATAGACATTAGAACCGATCTACTATCATTCAATATGAAATGCAAGCATGTTTCAACCAACTTAACCAAAACTAAATATGGCTCGTGACTTCATGAATAGTTAGGATAGAGCCTTCTGAACTGAATGTCTAGACCTTATGAACATACGACTACTTTCCATACTGTTTTACTTCTCTGTTAATCTTGTATTCAGCATTGTACACATTTGCACAACCTAGCGCGCGCACACACGGGGGGCACTGGCAGCTACACTCTAATTTCAATTATCTCATGGATAGTACAGCTATCATGGCCAAAAGAAATTCAGCTAGGCTAGCGGAGAGGAAAGACACAATGGGATCATCTGGAAATCCCATTATTGAAGATATACCTTCTACTTCAGATCCGAATTAGGACAACACGGGTTCTGACTATGAAGTAGAAATGCATGAAAGTGCGGCATCCTCCAAAGATATTGTCCTTTAGATGAAGAAGAGGAAGGAGGAGTAGTAGACAGTTGTGCTCCAGAAGAGTTTGAGAATGTCATTACTTTAGAATCGCTGGATGATTCCGTTGAATCGACAGTTGATGACGCCAAACTCGCGCGAATATGCTTAAATCATGGAATTCTTCGTAAAGACACCGAGTTGCTTACTAGCGCAGACCGGCCTCATAATCCACCTGACGGATATATGGCCATCAATAGGTTGATGTTCCTTGTTGGGGATGATACCTTCGTTCTCGCCATTCGTCGTCGACTTTCTGAGACAATTGTGAATTGCTTCAATGCAGCTTCAGCCCAATTTCTACGCTTACCTGTACACCCTATATACTGCTTACGGGGAAATTCTGGATACAGATCTCACCTTCATAGATGTTCATTTCTTCTACAATTTCAAGCACCGGATTCAAGACACCCCGTCCTTTGTATATTTTGAATCAGTGCCAAAAATGAAAATCATTAGCACGGAGTTTAGTAGGAAGGTTGGTGATCCAAGACTCGAATGGTTCTATATCAAACAACAACCAAGATGTGCTAGAAGATGGCTTAAATCAAGTAAAGATTTCAAATTTCGATTTCTAGTTTCATTCATTACTGTAAATGTTCTAACTGTCGTTGATTTTCACTTGTAGTCCCTTACCTGAAACAGGAAACACATCAGATATACTTTGATCGTTTGAACCAACTGCTTAATGGTGATAAAAAATTCTTGGCCATCAGAGACTTCCTAGTGGATGAGTACCTTCACCGCCATCGCTTAGTTGCTACTACTCATAGCATAGGACACAGAGAAGGTACCTATATATATATATATACCCCAGTCGAGGGGCCAATTGAAATTTTACCTGAGAAGGGAGTGAGTTCAAAAGATCCAATGATGCCTCAAAAGAATCCTTCGACCCAAGACAATATATTAGCAAACATAACTGCCAAGGATAGAGATCAACACATTACTCCCGAGGATGCGGCTACTCCTGGAAAACCGATTTTTCCAACATGGCAGCCATCAACCAAGTCTCAAGGAGACGGCTCTCTTGTGGATGATTCCATATATCAGGGTTTGGGGAGACTTCTCCTGCCCGGCACTATCTATACTCTGAAAGACTTCAGAACATATCCTCTCACTCTTACCACAGAAGAAGACTTTACTCCCATGAAAGCCGAGGAAACTGCACATACAAGCCTAACTCCAGGCTCCGGTTCGTTGGGGGGAATCACCTAGGATATATGCACTACACTTGCACTGCACGTCACATCACTTGTGTTCTATACCAGCTCTTGATTCTAATACGTACTTATATTGTTTTTTTGCGGGAAAAATGACACGTCCACGCTATGATGTCAGGAAGGTCCACTCCAGCATGCTTAGGTTTGACTCTGAAACCGAACATGATCGGCATGAAAGCCCTGGCAGAGATGATATGAGATAGTATGATTCCAGTCGTCCTTATTCTTCGCACTCACGTTCTCCCCGTTAATCAGATCCTAACAGGTACAAGAGCCATCAAGATCGTCGTGAAGGAGACAAGTCGTATCCCAAAGTTCTGACTCCTCCTAAATAAAAAATCCTCAAGAGAAACCACCGTCGAAGCATGGTGACTCATAGGAGAAACATAAAGTTTCTAAGAAAAAGCTAGAGAAAGGAAAAACATCCATTGTTCCTGCAAAGCAACGAGATGTTGAATTATCTTTAACCAAGCCCGTGTCACTCGATTTCGAAAATAAGGCGAAGTTGGCTTATTTGAAGAAACAATTTCTAGATCACTATTTCGACCACATGCAATTTGTTCCCACTCTCGAGCTGATGCCTTCAAAATAGGCGGATGATGTTAAAGCAAAAATAGATTTAGCAGATAGGCAGTATAAGGAGATGTATAAGTATTCACTTAATCTCTCCAAGATCATGGTGGATTTGATTACTGATATAGATCACATGAAGGAGATGGCCGATTACGATGAAAGAATTTTGAAAAATACAGAGAAAGAAGAGGAGGATGCTCAGGCTCAGCTTGCTCTTGCTTTGTAGAATGCTGATAACTACAAAAATCAACACGAGGAGCTACGGAGGCGTTATCACACTGTACTGGAATCTCATAGCCAGGAATGCTTAGATTTGAAAAAGCAAACTGGGAAGCCATGTCTGAATGCACTAAGGAAAATTTTTCTTGTGCTAGTCTTGAGCAGGAGAAGGTTGAGTTGGCAAAGAAAAATGCTGAGTTGGAAGCTAAGCTGATGGAGGTCGACTCGAGGGAAGTCTTAGTTGAAGGGAATGCAAGTATTGCCATTAAATCCACCGAGGATGCCAATGCATAACTTTCAGCTACTCAAAAAGAATTGGATGGTTACAGCAAGCTTATGATACAATTTTTTGCCCAAGTGATCCGCCATCGGGACATCTCTTGGATCGTAGACTATCCAATAACTTGGGTTTACGTATGGGATCAAATTGTTGAATGGGAGATGAAAGAGCTTAAGGTAGAGTCCATTGATGAAGATAAACTTATAGAAAAATGTCTAAGGGGTAAAGAGCCATAATGTCTGGCCGAAGGACGTAAACTCATTGTTGCTTTTATGGAAGAAGAGAAGCGTCAGGCCAAAGGAAATGATACTATCGATGTCGGTTCCTCTTCTACTGACCCCGAGGTTACTGAGATGGAGGGATATGACCCTAAGAACCCGGGAATTCCTAAGACATCCTTCTTGTCCTCTGTTGCCGAAGAGACTTCAGAGACTCCTGCCGCTCATGTTGAGAAATCATATGAAGGTATCTCCACTTTTTCACCTCAGTTTGTTAGGGCTATCTCAACCTTCCGCCACATCGTCAGACAATCAATTGAGGAACATCCTTTATCTCTTGAGCTAATGACTGTTACTTCTCACCCAGTAGGTGCGAAGACAGTTGAGAAGACTGATGAGTGGCCAGAAGCAGCTACCAAATCAAAGTCTGCTGAGAAGGCGCAGAAGAAAAATGATAAGGTTACTGGCTCTAAACTTGTGGAGAAGATTGAGGGAAAAAAGGGAGAAGTTACTCACAAGACTTTCCGGCCATCTAGGACTGAGATTCTCAAAGACGGGGATATGATAGATGCTTGAAAGATGACAGCAGCAATGATGGACTGAGGAGGAGGATGATATTGTTATGATTGGAGGCTTGGGGTACGCCGATAACATGACTTTAGCTGATATGAAAGTAGAGCTAGATAAGCTTTTAATGGCCAAAGTAGAGAAAGAAGACCCTGAAAATCTTAAACCCCTCGCGGTAGTCCCTCCTGGGTCAAGGTTAGTTGTCAAGCTTTCAACCTGGTCTATTACTGAAGAGCTTGCTCAGAAGTCTTAAACTGATCCCATTACTCCGGTTTCAGGGAAAAAAAGCCAAAGCGTATCATTTCCGAAGCTAAAAAAGAAGAAAGGGATAAGTTCAAAGCTGCCAAGAAAGCTAAGTCTGCCCCTAAAGCCCAAATAAAAGTTGGTTTCCCCCCTTTGTTTCTGATTTTCCATTGGTCCATTGTTGTTGTAGCGAGCACGGCCCTCGCATTTTCTTGTTTAATCTTCTTGTACAAACCTGCATTCACGTAAATGAAATAGTTTGTTTTCCATTATGTCAGATACCAGCAAGCTTATCGTTTATTTCAGTTGAGTTCAGTAATGGTCAGGGTATTAAAAACACTGGTATAACAATCTACGTCATGATTGAGCATCCCTGTAAGTGTATAAGCAACTAGACACAATACGCAGAAAACACTGCTCAATTAGATAATGGATAGCAGGGGATGTGGTGTGTGTGCCCCCAATCAATCTTGAATAAAGCGCTTGGCCAAGGCTTATTCGAGATTTATTAAGTTCGACATTGGATTGCCCCCTGCCCTTTAGAGGGGGCGGGGTTTTTTTCTCATTGGTGCTTATTCTTAGCACCTTTATACTCTCATGTCGTACTGTCAGGATAGTGTGCATTCAAGGCGGTCTCTTATTGTAGTACACCTTCGTGCCTTGGGGACGTCGTCTTCCCGTCCTTTATACTCTCTCTCAAATCATGCGAGTTAGAGTTTGGAACGTTATCTTCCCCGTCCCTTTTATCCTTTTATGCAAACGGTTGTCTTGCGTGCTCCGATTTCGATTTAAATTTCTTGTATTTCATACTTAGATCATAGCAATCATAGAATATATATAAAAAGATTTATGCAGGAAAAGTAAATCACACACGATATTTTTATAGTGGTTCAGCCAAGTCACGACCTACGTCCACTTTATAATCTTTTGTTTATGTCAACTAGACTTTTCTAGACAAGTCGTGCCTTTTTGCATGGCTCATAAAACAAAGGAAAACAATTGATATTTAAGTCAAGTAATGCCGCAAGTGTTGGGCATTCCAAGCTCTAGGAATCTCTTTGCGATCCACGGTCATTAACTTGAAATCTCCCGTATCAAGCTTCCGTTGGATGGCATATGGTCCTTCCCACTTTGGACCCAGATGGACTGGGGTTGGAAAGACACGCTCCAGCACTAAATCCCCTGGTTCAAAGGTCCTAGGACGAACCTTCGTGTCATAGTATCGTGCTACTTAGCGTCTATGCCTCGAAGCACGTATGTCTGCTTCATCTCTTTTTTCGTCAACCATGTCTAGTGATTCGAGGAGAAGTGCTTTATTTGTCATGGGATCGTAGTACGATGCCCGGTGAGAGGGGACTTTCAACTCCACCGAAATGACTGCATCTGATCCAAAAGAGAGTGAAAAAGGGGTATGACCTGTTGTCGTCTTGTAAGTCATTCGATAAGCCCATAGCGCCAATGGTAATTTGTCGACCCATATGGCCTTTGCTTGTTCTAATTGTTTTTTTAGGACGAACTTAATAGTTTTGTTAATCGCCTCAACTTGTCCATTTAATTGCGGGTGAGCTACTGCAGTGTACCTCTTGTCAATCTTGTACTTCTAGCAGAAATTCCTGAATTCTGTGCTATCAAATTGGGTTCCATTGTCAGTTATGATGGTTCTTGGTATCCCAAATCGACAGATGATATTCCTAACCAAAAAGTTTATCACACGCTTTGTCGTGATCGTAGTTAGCGGTTCGGCTTCCGCCCATTTTGCGAAATAATTCATGGCCATGATCACATATTTGGCTCCTCCCATGGAGATTGGCAGGGTTCCAATGATGTCTATCCCTCACATAGCGAATGACCATGGGCTCACCATTGATTTAAGTTGACTTGGAGGTGCCCTAGGAACTTTTGCAAATTTCTAGCACTTATTGCATCGTTATGAATAATTAGTTGCGTCTTTATTTATGGTAGGCCAGAAATAACCATATCATGATATCTTCTCTGCCAGTGTTTGGCCCCCAGTGTGATCTCCACATTCACCTTCGTGCACTTCTGCTAGTACATGTATTACGTCATCATGGGCTATGCACCAGAGCAAAGGCATGGAAAATCCTTGGCGGCAAAGGATTCTGTCTTGTAAGACATATTTCGCGTCGTTACGAATCACAGCTCGTCTTTTGATTTTCTTTACAGAAGTGTTTTGTTCCGCAGGAAGTTCTTAATTGGTGTCATCCATGATTCCCTTTCTGGTTCAGCTTCCTGTATTAGATCTACTTCCATCTTATTAAAGCTTTGTGACTTCAATACCTCTATTGGGATCACTTCAGTCCCTTCCGGATTGTCAGAGCTTACTAATTTAGCTAATCTGTCTGCTTTCTGGTTTTGTGTTCGTGGAATATAAGTTATGCTATAATGCTCCAGGTTATCTAATAACTTCTTCACCTTTTCAAGATAAGTGACTAGTCGAGGTCCCCTAGCATCGAATTCCTTTCAAACCTGGCAAACTACTATTTTGGAATCACGGAAGATGTCTAGCACGGTCACCCCTAATTCCTTAATGAGTTTTAGCCCGGCGATTAGGGCCTCGTACTCAGAATCATTGTTGGTGGCGGAGAATTCCAACCGCACAACATAGTAAATTGATCGGCCTTCAGGAGTTACTAAAACAACACCGGTGCCGGACCTTCGGTCATTTTTGGCCCCATCTGTATACAACTTCCAGGGGCTAAGCTCTAGACTTGGCTCCGAGGAGTTAGCCTTATCATCTAACACGTCATCTTCAGGAATGGTGAAGTCTGCGATGAAGTCAACTAAGACTTGTCCCCTTATTGATCTCCTTGGTTGGAAGTTTAAGTCGAACTGGCTTAATTCAATGTTCCATTTAAGCAGTCTCCCAAATGCCTCAGGTCGTTGTAGGATCTGGCGAAGCAGCTGATCGGTGTATGCCACAATCGGATGAGCTTGGAAATAATGATGGAGTTTACAGGATGCAATCAGGAGGCTATAAGCAAGTTTCTCTATCCTTGAGTAGTTACGTTCTACAGCCGCTAATTTCTTGCTTACGTAATATACCGGCCTCTGGACCTTGTCTTCCTCTCGTACCAGAGCCGAGCTGATGGCATGAGATGATACTGCAGAATATATGAAAAGGTCTTCATGGTCCACTAGCTTTGACAAAATTGGGGGTTTTTCTAGCAGATTCAACAAGTTTTGGAAGGCCTCTACATAGTCAGGGGTCCATTCAAAGTTCCGTTTCCCGCGCTTAATTAGATCAAAGAAAGGAACACATTTGTCCATGGCTTTGGAAATGAATCTGCTTAACGCTGCAACTTTTCTGGCCAAACTCTGGACATCTTTAATTTATCTTGGGTCTTTTATGTTCCTGATTGCTGCAATTTGATATGGATTAATCTCAATCCCTAGAGAACTGACTATGAACCCAAGGAATTTTCCTGATGCAAGTCCAAACGAACATTTCAAAGGGTTCAATTTTATCCCATATCGCCGTAGAATGTAGAACATCTCTTCCAAGTCTTTTGTGTGATTGTAAGACTGCCTGGATTTCACAAGCATGTCGTCTATATAAACTTCCATTGTTTTCCCGACCTGATTACAAAACATTCGATTCACCAAAAACGGATACGTGGCTCCATCATTCTTTAGTTCAAATGCATCACTACGTAGTAGTATAACCCTAAGATTGTAATAAAGCTAGTATGTTCCTGATCTGGTACATGCATGGGATCTGATTGTACCCCGAATATGCGTCCATGAAGGAGAGAAGTTCATATCCTGTTGTTGAATCAACCAATTAGTCGATTCTGGGGAGTGGAAAACTATCCTTTGGGCAAGATTTATTCAAATCAGAAAAGTCGATGCATGTTCGCCACTTCCTATTTGGTTTCTTAACCAGGATGGGATTTGGTATCCAGTAGAGATATATCGAGTCTCTGATGAACCCATTATTCCCTAACTTCTCTACTTCTTCTTTCAAGGCTGTCGATCTTTCCGAGCCTAACATACGTTTTGCTTCACTGGAGGATGCTTTGGGATTAGGCTTAGTGAATGGCTCATAATCACGGGAGATATTCCATACATGTCCGCATGAGTCCAAGCAAACACATCAAGGATTGCTTTCAGAAAATAAGTTAATTCTTTCATCCGAAAAGAATCCAAATGAGATCCAATCTTCAAGACCTCTGTCGGGTCATCTCTATCGATTGGGATATCAACAGTTGCCTCGTTAGGTGTCGCCTTTCTAATTCCTGGCTCCTCGTCCTCTCTAGGATCGATATCTTCAGGTTAGTCATCAGGCAACTCCCTTGGCGGTATTGTCTTTAGTTGCTATGCTGAGTTTTTCTCAGTAGGAGAGGAAGTGTTTTTAGTTTCTGAACTCTTTCCGTTACACAATATTTTTAACTCCTCCATATAACAGGCTCTTCCGATAACTTGATCACCTCGAATCATTCCCACTCTAGCATCTATTAGGAATTTCATTACCATGCACCATGGAGCAATGCAGGCCCTGAACTCCGAAAGTGTTTTCCATCCTAGGAAAGCGTTGTAAGGTGGGTCGATGTCCATGATGATGAATTGGAGAATTCCCACTCTTCTATGCTCTCCCTCACCTAACTCCACAGGTAAGTCAATTACTCCAATCGGGGCAGTTGAGGTTCCATTAAATCCACGAATCCAACCTTCACATGGCTTTAAGTCCTTCATTTCCAATTTCATCTGATCGAAAGGATTTTTCAATAGGATGTTAATAGAGCTCCAATTATCCACAAGGACTTTCTTGACTATTGTGGGTCCAATAACGATAGTTATTACAAATGGATCAATGCTCGGCGCTTCAACCCCAACACTTTCTCTGTCTCGGAAGACGATATCATCAGTAGCTATCTTCTGTTGTTTTACTGGTGCAGTTTCTTCAAGGTTGCTACATTCCCCTATTTCGAGATGCTTGGCTGCATTAACATACCGTTTCATCGCCCTATTACTGGACCCAGCTGGGTATGGTCCCCAACTATGGTGTTGATAACAATACCTTTTCCCTTCTATTGAGCTGTGGGCTTAGTAGTTGGTTGGTTTTAATTCGGGGCTTACCCTCCTTGCCCATGTCTCTTGAGGCAATCTTATACTCATCCAACTTTCCTTCTCGAAGTAACATTTCGACAACGTCTCTTAGATGACGACATTCGTTAGTAGAATGGCCGTGAGTTCCATGCAACAAACAGAATTTCCCAGTTGCGACCACTTTCTCAGTGGAGTCCCTGGGTGGATGTTTCTTGTATTGCAAGACATTATAAGTATCTAGACAGATGTTCTCTAGAGTATCATTCAACGAGGTGTAATTTTCAAAAGTCTGAAATTGAGGCCTTTTCTCAGAGTTGTTCCCTCGATTCCCATTCCTTTTTCCACCATTTATATTCCAATTGCTATTTGCTTCATTCTTATTGCCAACGTTTACTTCGACCTTCCCTGAATTATCACCAGACTATTTCACTACGATGTTACTTTGAATGTCTTCTCTGGACGCTTCATCAGATTTTCTCTTTCGATTGGCGTAAATTTCTTCCCACCACAGGTGAATATTTTCCTTTTCGTAAAGGATTCCTTGTCAATGGTGGCTTTCCAGCTAAATATCCATCGAACTCCGTATCTAGATCGACATCGTCTATTAACGCCACCAAAATGGTTGGCTCGTATGGGGCGCTTACTTCGGTGACTGCTAGATTAAAGTAGTTAACAAGTAATTAACCACGAATGCATAACCATCATTCAATTAACAAACATAACTATATTTTTTAACCAAAAATTGAAGTTTCTCACCTTAGGGACGCACCCCACCAAACTTTAAAATTGAAGGACCTAAATGAATTTATCCCTTCCTTTTCTTTTCTCTTCTCTTTATTTTTAAGGAGGAGGAGATGGCGCAAGGAGGAGATAGGGGAAGGGGTTAGTGGCGCAAGAGGGAGGTCTTACCGTGGGGTAGGGGTTATTGTTGTGAGCTAGGTGGGAGGGGCGTTAGGGGGTGGGGGTAGGCTTCCATGTATAGGAGGTGGGGAGAGGAAGATGTTGCGGTATTTATGGAGGAGGAAGAGGTGGCTAATGGTTGCCTAGGGAAGGGACACTACAAGAAAAATGTTATTTTACAGCTGTATTTTTACAACTGTCACAAAATGTCAGTTGTAATAAAGGTTTTTTTTTACAATTGTTTTTATATGAAAGTTGTAATAAACTTATTTTCAACAACTATATTATTTTGAAAGTTTTAATAAATGCTTGTTTCAACCTTTATTTATTTCCAGTTGTAATGAAGGAATATATTTAACAACTAACATTTTTTTCTGTTATAATAGACACATATTACAACCTTTTCTTTTTGTCAGTTGTATTATACACATATTTTTAACAACTCTTTTTTTGTCGATTGTAATAAATGTCTATTACAACCTATTCTATTTGCCAGTTGTTATAACCAATTAAATAATAATGCATAATAATTAACAATTAAAAAATTAATACTAAATAATAATAATAATTATTTTGAAATAATAAATAATTTATACTAATAATTACTATTAAAAAGTATTTATTGATACATATTAATTGCTAATTATTATTAAATAATTAATATTATAATAGTTATGTGGTAATAATTAATATCTATAATTAAGAAGTATTATTTAAATTTTAGTACTTAAGAAGTAATTATTAATGAAAATATAATTACAAAATAATGCTAAATAATTATTAATTAATATTAAATAATTAATAAATATAATTAATAAATAATAATTACTATTTAATAATTATTTTTAAATATAATTATTAGCTAATAATTAATATTTTATACTTAATAATGATTATTAATAATTAGTAACTAATAACCACTATTAATAATCAATTAAGAAGTACTAATCATTATTAACAATCAATCAGTAATATTTAATACTTATTAATTAAGAAGAATAATTAATAAAAATATAATTAATAACTAATATTAATAATAACTATTAATAGTTATTCATTAAAACATAATAATTAATATTTATAAATTAATTGTGATAAGGAATATCTAATAATTGCTATTAATAATTAGGAAGTATGACTATATTTACTAATTACTATTTAATAATTAATTTTTAATAATAATAGATTAATAAGCAATTTTTGATAATAAATAAGTAACATTTGTTATTAGTATTTAGTATTTAATGGTTATAGCTAATATTATATTCAATATCCAATATTTAAAGAAGTTTAAAATTTTCTAAACTATGTTTTTAAATATTAATAAAAATTTGAAATTTTCATTAATTAATAGAAATTGAAATAAATTTAATATTTTATAAAGTATTCAAAATTTTAGAAAACTCGTTACATCTTTTTTTTCCCATAAAATTTAGCAATAAATTTTCTCTTTATTTTTTACAGTAATTGAACTTCAAAGTTGAAAAGAATACTCAAACGACTTAACTAACATGATCTGTATAATAAACGTCATTGATATTATCGTCGAGATTGGTTAACAAAACAATAGTACGTGTAGATTTTTTTTAAATATAGCGAGTTGTACAATAATATTAAAAATTAATATCAATATTGTTATTCAGTAGCTAATAATTAATTTAATTGTTAATAAGTAAAATATATTAGTTTGAAACATGAAACTGGTGATGATAATATGCCTCCCCCTAAAAAATCTCCTCTCCCGAGGCTAACTATTCGATAATAATGATTACTTATTATTTTTCAATTACTAAGTAGTGGTTACTAATATTTATTATTTCATATTTCAAACTATTATATTCTACTTATTAATAATTAAATTAATTATTAGTTACTGAATAATAATTATTGATACTAATTTTTAATAGTACTGTACAACTCGCTGTATTTAAAAAAAATCAACACGTACTATTATTTTGTTAACCAATCTCGATGATAATATCAATGATTATTATACAAATCACTTTAGTTAAGCCATTTGAGTATTCATTTCAACTTTGAAGTTCAATTACTGTAAGAAATAAAGAGAAAATTTATTACTAAATTTTCTAGAAAAAAAGATCTAACGAGTTTTCTGAAATTTTGAATACTTTATAAAATATTATATTTATTTAATATTCTATTAATTAATGAAAAATTCAAATTTTATTAATATTTAAAAACTTAGTTTAGAAAATATTAAACTTCTTTAAATATTGGATATTAAATATAATATTAGCTATAACCATTAAATATTAAATACTAATAACAAATATTACTTATTAATTATCAAAAATTACTTATTAATCAATTATTATTAAAAACTAATTATTAAATAGTCATACTTCCTAATTATTAATAGCAATTATTAGTCATTCATTATCAGCAATTATTTTTGAATATTAATTGTTATGCTTTAATTAATAACTATTAATAGTTATTATTAATATGAATTATATTTTTATTAATTATTTTTCTTAATCAATAAGTATTAGATATTACCGGTTGATTATTATTAATGATTATTGCTTCTTAATTGATTATTAATAGTGGTTATTAGTTACTATTTATTAATAATCATTATTAAGTATTAAATATTAATTTAGTTATTAATTAAACTTAAAAATAATTATTGAATATTAATTATTAGTTATTATTTATTAATTATATTTATTAACTATTTAATATTAATTAATAATTATTTAGCATTAGTTTTAATTATATTTTCATTAATAATTACTTCTTAAGTACTAAAATTTAAATATTACTTCTTAATTATATATATTAATAATTTATAAATAATAATATTCATTTTGAAATAATAAATAATTTATACTAATAATTACTATTAAAAAATTATTTATTGATACATATTAATTGCTAATTATTATTAAATAAGTAATATTATAATAATTATTAATAATTAGTTATTGATACATATTAATTGCTAATTATTATTAAATAATTAATATTATAATAATTATTAATAATTATGGGGTAATAATTGATATCTATAATTAAGAAGTAATATTTAAATTTCAGTACTTAAGAAGTAATTATTAATGAAAATATAATTAAAAATAATGCTAAATAATTATTAATTAATATTAAATATAATCAATAACTAATAACTAATATTTAATAATTATTTTTAAATATAATTAATAACTAATAATTAATATTCAATACTTATAATGATTATTAATAATTAGTAACTAATAACCACTATTAATGATCAATTAAGAAGTAATAATTATTATTAACAATTAATCAGTAATATTTAATACTTATTAAGTAAGAAGAATAATTAATAAAAATATAATTAATAATTTATATTAATAATAACTATTAATAGTTATTAATTAAAACATAATAATTAATATTTAAAAATTAATGCTGATAATGAATAACTAATAATTGCTATTAATAATTTAGAAGTTTGACTATATCTAAAAATTACTATTTAATAATTATTTTTTAATAATAATTGATTAATAAGTAATTTTTGATAATTAATAAGTAATATTTTTTATTAATATTTAATATTTAATGGTTATAGCTAATATTATAAAAAATATCCAATATTTAAAGATGTTTAAAATCTTCTAAACTAGGTTTTTAAATATTAATAAAAATTTGAAATTTTCTTTAATTAATAGAAAAATAAATAAATTTAATATTTTATAAAGTATTCAAAATTTCAGAAAACTCGTTAGATCATTTTTCAAGAAAATTTAGCAATAAATTTTCTTTTTATTTCTTACAGTAATTGAACTTCAAAGTTGAAATGAATACTCAAAAGACTTAATTAATGTGATCTGTATAATAAACATCATTGATATTATCATCGAGATTGGTTAACAAAATAATAATATGTATAGATTTTTTTTTAAATACAGCAAGTTGTACAATACTGCTAAAAATTAGTATCAATAATTATTATTCAGTAGCTAATAATTAATTTAATTATTAATAAGTAGAATATAATAGTTTGAAATATGAAATAATAAATATTAATAACCACTACTTAGTAATAGATAAATAATAAGTAATCATTATTATCGAATAGTTTTTTTTGGCAAGGAAAGCTATTTTTATAGTGGGAGTACCACTTTTCTTAAAGATACGGGAAAACAGGTACACTGCACACGTATGGAGTAACTAATATGGTTTGAAGTGTCCAATCACTACCCATGCAACATAATAACCAAAACAATACAGCAGCGGTTGCGAAATACAGCTTACGCCAACCACATAATTTCATTTTCAGAAGCGTTCTCGAAGAAATTTCCAACGAAAGGTGTCATAGCCCGCTCGAAGCACCAAAAGCGAAATCCAAGGTCATTCACGTAATAAGAAGCTATCAGGTAGAAAATAAGATTCCTGTCCTAGGTAGAGTCAAGCAAGAGCTCTGCATTATCATCACTACACCCTCATCTTAAAAAGTCAACATTTTACCAATGGGATGGTAGAAAAGACGCATAATATCACCCTTATCCCAAATAGATTTGTAGAAATAATGCTGAGAGTCATAACGCATACCAGAGGGGGAATGAACCCAAGCTCTCTCAATCTTGGGCTAAGAAACATCTAGATCAAGAGGCACATCAGGTAAAATAGTAACATGAGGCTCTTCATCAACCTGGACTATCTTCCTACCAACATGGACCCAACCTCTAAAAGGTAGCCTAGGGAGAGGAGATTTTTCAGGGGGAGGCATATTATCATCAAGCTGATTTGCATCAGAAAGATGACCAAATGATTTACATGTAGTGCATATATCTGGTTTCCATTTATACTTAACATCCACAAAATGTTCTCGTTTGTCAATACAAACTTTGATTTTAGAAAGTAATGGCTTATCCAGTGTAATCTCAATCAGGGCCCTATCATATACTAGATTTTTCCTTGTTACAGTATTGGTGTCAAGACATTTGAGTTTGCCAATATGACAAGCAAGCCAATTCAGACCTAGAAGAGGCTGTAGAACAAAGAAAATATGTGTGAATTGTGTCCAAACTGGAATCGAAAGAACCCGTTCACGAATTCCGTCAATGGAAGTGCTCCATTAAGTCACAATAAAAGGTCTTCCATCAATAATAAATGGAGCAGCTTCCAGGAAACGCAACCATTCTTCAACAGAGAAAAATTTGAAATAATAAAGTCCATCAACTATTGTCATTTTCAAAGGAGAATGGATTTGCCAAGAATTACGACATGTGGAGTGTATGTTAACAGCGGGAGGTTTTGTATCAAGAAAGAGACCAATAAGGTGGCCATTCCAAAAAAAATTAGCTTCGTCATGGATTTCCCGGGAAGGGATTGAGCCAAGATCGGCATTTAGGTTTTCAAAGTTCACACGCATGTAATCGCTGGCAATATGTGGAAGGGTATCGAAAAGAGAAGGCCAACACTTGGGAGGTGAATCTTTTGGGAAATATCCAGGAGCAGGGTGATTAAAGGACTTAGGATATGTATTTCTGAAGGCACATTAGATGGGGAATTATATCGAATAGTTAGTGGGCGTTGTAAATCATCACAAGGCGCAGAAACTGGTGGACGTTGAGCAGACAAACCAACATTTCCTTGCACATAGCTCAACTCATTAACCTCAAGCAAAGCATTTTTTCCAGAATTTAAACCCAAAAAGGTAGCATTGAAGCCGAATTTGAACTCACAAAAACTGACTCAGCAACGGGATTAAAGCCAAGAGCAGAAGACTCATCTACATTACTCGTTCCCATAGCAGCAGCTAGAGGCCATGCTGATGTAGCTCGAGCTAGCGTTGAATAAACAAGTGACTTACCTAAACCTGGAAAACGTATGTTAACATAAACACCCTCAGACGGAGGCCGCACGGATGAAGAAGGACCTACAACAGCTAATTCAACCATTAACATATTAAGTGGATGGCTGTCTGGCAAAGTGTAAACGGGGCGAGGAGGAGCAGTGAAGGTTTAGGGATCTACATTTGAATCGGACAAGGACATGTGCGAATTTGCGTGGCTAACCGATCGGGTGGTTACTGAGGAAAGCGAATGGGATTTTGGCTTTTTGCTCCTGGCCATGAAGGGGAAAGAAGAAGCGCGATGAGGGAGGAGATGGCTAAAAAATAGAGGCGCAAGAAAAACGATACTGGGAACTCGCCATTATAAATGATTGAAGATTTTTTTATTATTATCGAATAGTTAATTATTAATAAACAGAATTAAATTTAGCAATGAATAATTTATATTAATAATTAATAATTAATAAATGATATTTAATATCAAGTAATAAACTTTTGATAATTAATAATCAAGAATTATGAAGTGCTTTTAGAAAGATTTCTAAACTTACAGTAGCTTTTTTCACTAACTATTATCAATAAGATTTTTTTTATATTTAGCCATTTATAATAGTTAATTATTAATAACTAGTAGGCCATTGTTAATATTTATTAATTAAATTCAATAAAAAATAAATATAATTAATAATTTAGTATTAATAATTAAGGAGTACAATAAAAAATAGGACAGTTCAAAATGTTTAATAATAGTACATTTCCTTAGTATTTGAATAAATATTTATACATGGTAAATTTTTTTAAATAGCGTTTAGTTCAGCTCAGCTTACCAATATTCCGAATTATTATTTTACATTAATTTGATAGTCTAGTTCAAAACATAAAAATCTTAAGTCATACCAACTAAACAGGTCTTAGCTCCAAATGATAAATTTCGGCTCCGACTCTAAAATCTTGGCTGGCCCCAACATATACAGTTTAATCTAAAATTTTCGTTGCAACCCTCTTTAAAACCAAATCCCTAAGTGCATACTCAAAACCACCAAATAATCCTACGATCCAATTTGATAACCTATTCCTCAAAATTAAACTCGAAGACAGAACTCGAACTCGAACTCGAACTCGAAAGAGCTCAGGAGATGACACACGGATTTGAACTGGCGATGGGAAGAGGAATGATGTCTGTTATGGTAGTATCGGTTGGACCCCAAGTGGCTTTGAATCACTCAAGTTTCATCTCGTACATAGTGCCACATCATGTAAATCTGACTAGTATGCATGACAACGGTGGTGTCCAGCTCGCCGACAAGCTCAAGTTCTTCAAGACCGATAATTTTGATCTAGACGCCTATGTGGTCAGACTATGAATGAAAAGTTCCGGTTTTTGCCCAATTCAGGGATTCTAGGATTTTTCATTTTGGAGTTATTTTGCTTTTTTCTTCGTTATTTCAAACTTCTAAAGTGAAGCTAAGTGTTGGGTAGTGATTCAAGAAGAACAAACTAATTGAACTTTTGGTGTATTGGAATGATAAACCGAGTGAAATTACAATTTGTATCTGGATTATGATCATGGTCGGTGTTTGGCATTTGTCCAATTTGGTGGTATAATGTAATGACCCGCATTTTTAGCAGTCGAATAATTTATTTATTTATTAATTATCGATTTAATGATATAGATAACTGAAATTAAATAATATTTATATTTAATTAATATAAATAATAAAATATATTTTTCCGAAATAATTGGAAATAACAGAATTCATGATATGGTGTGAATTGGACGATATAAAATATATAATTCATTTGGAATTGAATTTGAATAACGAATATATTATTTGAACGACAATTGAACGTATAATTTATATTATAATTATGATCGAGCTCGAAATGGCGCTGTAGTTCGTAATTTGGCGATTCGAACTTCAACCGAATATACAGAAGCCGTTTTAAATCGGATTTCTGTGAAACAAGAAACGTTAGGAGCTGGTGAAGTATATTTTTCTAGGAGAAGAGAAAAATTGGGATTTCTTCATATAGATTTTGATTTATGTCCAAATCAAATTTTAAAATAGTCGATATAGAATCGTTTATCGACTGTAACGGTTTATTTGATATAACTAGATATCGGATTCGAATCTGGAAAAGATTCTTTTGAGACGTAGTGATAAGTTAATTTTTAGAATTTTACTATAAACTTTAATTAATTAAATAAGCACTTTTATTTTGGAGTAGTTTGCACCCTATGTCAACATTTCGGGGTTTCACAGAATAAGTTAACGGACCTATATTATTATATTTTGGGAACGTGACACCGAGCTCGACCCAACGGTATGTTTATTTCTGTCTTTAGCGATCCATAAACCGAAGAAAATTTAAGAATCATATTTATATGTGATATCGATCTTTGCCACATATTCACCTGGCGACATTAACTATTATAAAACGGTTCCTTCATAACTTTAAGTGGGAACTTAAGTGCCGAAACCATTTCACTATCACGTTAACTCTTTGTACGTTGTCCTCATCATGAAACTTTAAGTGCAGTTCTAGAATTTGACACCTTGTCGCTCTATACAACCTAAGGCAAATGGTACTTAGTTAAAACGTCCTACGGCTGAAAAGAAAACAAAACGTGTATAAATATATACCATATGCGCTGTGCGGCCTATGAAGTGACAAATCATTGCTATCCTTAACAATTAATTCTTCCACCTCTTATATATGTACGCGATGCTCTTCTTCATCTCTTTTACAAAGACAGAAACTTAAATATATAAACGAACAGGAAAAAGAAAAGTACTTCAAAAATGACGTTCAAATATATGGAGCATTTGAGAAATGAGTGGGCATGTACTTTGGTTTCACGACAGCAAATAAACGGCAGGAGGAGGCTTGGCGTGAGTTAATGGTGATGAGTGGGTTCCGGTACACAGCTGTGAAATGGAGCAGGTAGTGTAGCGATGTAGTTAATGGGTTCAGTTTACCGGAGCTAGCCGTTTCTTTTAAGCTGGAGTTGCGGGGTTGTTGTGAACTGATGAGGGTGAGCTCGAGTTGGTTCTCGTTGTAACCGGGTGCTGTAAAATCAGTTGGACTGGAAGTTGCTGCAGATGGTATATGTTTAAAAGGATAACGTAAAAAGGGAAGAACAAGGTTCAGAAATAAGAGGGGAACGGTGAAGCTATAAAGTGGTTTATGGTTTGCAAAGCGCGAGGAAACAAGTGAGGACGTGAATTTGTGGAGAGCGGTTTTGGAAGATCTGAAGTAGGGAAGAAGAGGCCGATGGTTTTGGTTTGGAGGAGGTAAAAGCGTGCGGGCCTTGTATTTTTAAATTGGTGTTGGACCTTGTTTAATTAGTAAGCCTATAAATAATTTAAAACATAAGTTTTTATTTGATTAAATTAAAGTACTAACTTAGAAATTATATATCTTATCCATACGGTATCGAAATTCAGCGAAACAAGATCCGACAGGATAGTATGGATGGACACTACCCAATGGAGCTGACTGGGAGTGGATTTGAGCTCGTTACAATTTATAGCGAAATAAATTGTTCGTCTGAATCAAGCGATGGTTATCGTTATTAATGATGATCGTCCAAGGTGAGTAAAAGTCACCAACTCTGAACAGTTATATTTTATAACGTATTTTTAGAACTGTTAATCATTTGTTGATTGATGTGTGTTAACTGTTTGGTTGAATTGCTTATGTATTGGTTGAAAGTATTAATAACGATATGTATATAAATCGTTAATCGAATATTGATTCTGTTTATAAGAATAATTTTATATTCCTGTTGTTTAACATCTGTGGATGCAGGGAAACAGGTTAGAGGAATCTGACTGGATTCCTCAACATTTATTTTACTATTTTTAATATATTTGGATATATGATGTGATATATAATCAGTTATGGATTATGTGTGTTAGAATGATGTTGATCACTGATATTCGATATTTTTAATATCATAAGAAACTGTGGGATGTAAAAAGAAATATTTCAATGTATATTGAAATAAAGGAATTTTATAAAATCAACCGATTTTATAAAAGGAAATATTTTGAAAATAAAGTATTTATAAAATCATTGGATTTTATAAAGGGGAACATTTATTTACAAAGTAAATAGAATATCATAAAGGAATATTTATTGGGAAAATAAACAGGATATTATAAAAGGGAAATATTTATAAAACGAAAAAGGTTTTATAAAAAGGATATTTACTTAGAAAGTAAATAGAAGTGAAAAGAAATATTTATTTAGAAAATAAATAGAATTATAAAGGGATATTTATTTAGAAAATAAATAGAATTAGAAAAGGAGTAAATATTTATAAAACAAATAAGGTATTATAGAAAGATATTTGGGAAAATAAATAGGATTTTTTATAAAAAGGATATTTGAGAAATAAATTTCAAAAAGAGTGAATCGAATATAGTTATTCGAAAGTCAAAACAGACATAGTTATTTAGAATGAAGATAAATCGAATATTGATATTCAAACCAGAATTTATCAAGTAAAGTTAATTAAATATTATTTATTCAATTAAAGTTAATCGAATATTAGTTATTCGAATAAGAGTTAATCAAATGGAGTTAAACAAAAAAATTAGAAACTGACTAGAGATTAATAAGTTGAATGGTTTCCTAAGTATCGGTCTGATGTTGGTTTCGGCCTTCCGGGTTTATACTTAGGAAGTTGTTCTCTTGTTAGTTTATAGTTAGAGTCTGATAGATGTGGAAGAATAGTGATACGTAATTAAGCCATGGAAATGTTTTCCAGTGTTAATAACATATATTTTCTAATTATAGAAAATAAGGAAATATTAATATATATATATATATATATATATATATATAATTGTTTGATGATTGGATCAATAATTCCATTTGGAAAAAAGATCACTGTGTGTACACAGACATGTTTTCGTTTGATAGTTAAATCACCGACTATCAGAGTTTTGACCATTTTAACGTTGTTAATATGGAGAGACCGGTTGGATTATTATCCGAAGAACCACTCCGTACTGGCATAAGCGTTGTTAATAAAGTATGCTAAATATATTAAAGATGGAGTAAAGTGCAAGGGCTGTTGTATAAATCTTAGGTAAAGATTGCCTAAGATGGATATACTGAATAGTGCCTTCGGTTTATCCAGTCCCAGGACGACCTGTATGGAAGAATGTCTGTCAGAGTATATTTAATAGATCGCGTAAGTTGATCTCTTCAAACGTTATTATGTTTGGTGGCCGAGGAATTCGTTTCTCTTAGCTGTATACCTGTGGTATGTTTGGGGAAATCAATTTGTGATTTGGTGGGTATGACGATGTGATATTCAAAATGAAAAAATGTGTAATCTGTCAGAGATAAGCGTGGCCTCTAGCCTTACAACCGGGAAATGACAAAAGTCGGACAGGCAGCATGGCTATGTAGGTCGCACCTATTAGGGTGTATAATCACCTGATCTAGAGTTTCATTTACTTCTAAAAATTTATTGTCGATGCTGTCCAATTCGGGAAAAGGTTGCTGATCCCAACCGTTGGTGATATACATTCGATACACTCAAGCGAAATGAGTGGTCGGTCATGTGTGGCCGGGTTGCAAGATGTTCTTGTTGAACCCAGTGTATACCTCTCTAGAGGTACACTAGCGAAAGTTGGTTCCATACCTTGTCATAGTTGGAAATCCATTACCCAATACGTGCTTGCGGTTTTGATTGTATACTATATATGTAGAACGTGAGATGAAAGCGTTTTTGCTAGATGATTATTATATTGTGATTGATAGACACTATTATAATATCAATGAGTTTTGATATAAAGATTATTCTGGATTCTCATAAGGGAAAAAACCCGTTCCGTTATACGGCGTGGTCTTATGAGATATCGTTTAATGGCTCAAACTATTTTAAACTGTTTTACTCACACCAGTCCCATGACTGACCCAGAGTTTATTTTGTTTTGTTTTCCCTAAACTCTTGGGTGCCCAATTTATACGGGCAGTCATGTAGTCAGGATTTTACAGATATACTTGGAGAGCTTGGAGCAGGAGGCTTCAGGATTATATAGCTATAGTTATTTCCGCTGTGTTGTAAGCGTTGTACTCAGATAATGTTACTCTATATATATACTGATTTTATTTCAAGGTTATGTTATCTATTATATGTTGTTCGTTGTGAGATTCGTGTTACTCTGATGTTGTATCTTCTTCTTCTTCTTCTTCTTCTTCTATTCTAAGTTTCTATCTTATCTTTCCTCACCCTCTAATAACTTTCTATTAACTTTCCGGTATTTTTCGATGTTTAGTTAGTCGTCATTGAGTTTATGGCGATAACCAAAGTGGCTAAAAACCCGGTCGTTACAGTTGGTATCAGACATAAGGTTAAGCGATTTACCTTGGCTCTGTGGCGTGACTCGGTAGTGACGGGGTTAGTAATACCCTAGATTGAGTTTGAGTGTATATATATGAGCGCGTATTTGTTACTCAATATTAAAATGATTTTATATTGTGGAGCTTGTTGGTTGAGTTGTTTATGGGTTCTAGTCGATCAGTTTGATCCACTGTATCGGTAGGAGTTTCTAAACACTCGAATACGATGGTCGACACGATATGTTTTGAAAAGAGGGTAACCAGAATAATTTTACCCAAAGTATATTTTGATATATATATATTGGTTGTTATTATAATCGAGTAAGATTATAAATTAACGGTTATGTAAATAACCAATCAGAATTCATATAAGTGAAATACGTGGAATCAGATGAATTAAATCAGAAATGAAATTAAAACTCTGGAAATTTGTAAAATGTTTGAAAATGAATTTGGATCAAATATATGAGAATTTTAAAATCCTGGGCGATTTTAAATTGTTTTACAGCATTATGAATGATATTTTGAAATGTATTTTAAAATATAAGTGTTTATAAATGATTTTGAAAAGTGATATAGTGTTGAACTCACTTCAGTAGCTGGGAAACAACCCTGATGATACTGGCCACATCATCAGTGTTCATTTTCGAGTTTTTAAGTGATGGATTACTACCAGAGATACTGTTTTGAATTTGTTTTGGGAAAAACAAGTCGTGTTGAATTTCAAAAACGGGATATTTGATTTTGAAAAGCAAAGCTGTTTAAAATTCCCAGGAAGAGATTGTTCGAATTAAAAACCAGATTATATAGAAATTTGTGAAGGCAATTTGGAATTAAAAATAAAGCCAGGTAAGTGGTAACTGAATTGGATTAGAATGATATCAAGTAAGTTGGATTGATAGGAATTTGGAATCAAGGATAATACTTGAATTTGAAATGAAGTTTGGCTCGGATAAAACCAAACGATTGAATTGAAAATGGAATTTGTCTTAGTTAAAAGTGAATGGTTGTATTGAGATAAAAGTGATTGGAGTTTGACAGGAAGGACTTTGGTATATGCTAAATTGGTAGCAGGTGTAAAGGATATAACGATATGCCCGACTAAAAGGTACATGTTTGTATTTTATATGGATATGAGATTTATGAGCCGAATTGGCAAGCCGCTTGGCTGTTTGATTTTCCTTTGGGTTGGAGAAGGCCTAGAGAGGCGAGTTGTGGTTTTACCGATAGGGCTATACAAAAGAGGTTATGGCGAAATTTTCCGAAAAATTAAGGTGTTAGAAAATTTTCAGAATTTTTGAAAATTTTAGTTAGTTAGAATAAATTAATATTTTAATCGATATTAATTGGTTCAGTTGAAACTAAAGTTAAGGGGTAAACAGATAAATACTTACTCAGTAGATAGGGTCCTCTTCTAGCTTAGCAATTTCGAGGACGAAATTATTTTAAGGGGGAAAGATTGTAATGACCCGCATATTTAGCAGTCAAATAATCTATTTATTTATTTATTAATTATCGATTTAACGATATCGATAACTGAAATTAATTAATATTTATATTTAATTAATATAAATAATAAAATATATATTTTCGAAATAATCAGAAATAACAAAATTCACGATATGGTGTGAATTGGACGATATAAAATATAAAATTCAGTTTGGAATTGAATTTGAATAACGAATATTTTATTTGAACGACAGTCGAATGTATAATTTATATTATAATTATAATCGAGCTCGAAATGGCGCTGTAGTTCGTAATTTGGCGATTCGAAGTCCAACCGAATATACAGAAGCCATTTTAAATCGGATTTCTGTGAAACAAGAAACGTTAGGAGCTGGTGAAGTATATTTTTCTAGGAGAAGAGAAAAATCGGGCTTTCGTCGTGTAGATTTTGATTTATGTCCAAATCAAATTTTAAAATAGTCGCTATAGAATCGTTTATTGTAACGGCACAGATTTCGCCCGGACCTAATCGATCGCTAAACCGACCAAGACCGTACGAATCCCGCATACGCTAACTCTGGGTATACAACACATCAGAACAAATAACAGAAGACTTCAATAAAAATCATAATAATGTTACATCAGAGTATAGAATATCAGAGTATATCGAAATATAATACACAGCGGAAGATAAATTTACATAAATGTAAAACAGTGCACAGCGGAAGACTAACGATGCCCTGGATGCAGCTTAAAGCTTCAATCCAGAATCCTGCTCAATACATCTGCAAAATAAAAATACTCGACTGCCCGTGTGGAAAATAGGGGCACCCGAGTTCGCAAGGGAAAAGCAAACTACAGGTCAGTCATGGGACTGGTGTGAGAAACTCTAACAGTTATAAATCTTATTTGATAATATGGTATATCACGGGACCACGCCGCTAACGCGGAACGGGTTTACCCCCATGAATACCAGTGTATAAACAACAATCAATATAGATATATGGATCTACTATGCATCAATCAACATGCAATATCCCAATCTACCCACATAGATTAATCACTACACTTAGATTTTCTAAATCCAATTCAATTGACAGAAATTATTCCTTTGGATTTTATTCCCGATTTCTTATTTCAAATCATTTGAAATACATATCTAACTTTCTATATTAAAGTAGATTTCACTTCGGGATCTCAAATCAAATCGTTTGGAAATGTGAATTCCAAAACATAACAATGCATACAAACAAGTATGCAACCAAATATCGTGCTCCCCATCGACAAGGCAAAGGGTACGCACCTCGCAACTCGATATATATATATATGTGCACCTACCCCACATAGGAGTAGGCTACACCGACGATGCACCTCCCACACATGGAGAGCATACACCGCCCTCTCACCCATACTTTTAGTCTCAGGGTTACCCGAATCTTTAGCCACATACTAAATCATTTCATATCCCGAAGTAGGGAAAATCATTTCACAACATAATAATCACAAGTACTTTCAAAATATAGTACTTCACACCAGTAATTCACGCATATGATCAATCACTATTAATCACATAACCTTTGAGCTCGTACGTCTCAAAGAAGGGTGTTAAGCAAGAGAATAAATTCTCCGCCACCAAACAGATACATCATCAATAGCAATTAATCGAATATGCGATGAACCACAATGTAACATATAATACATTTTCTAAATCACTTTAGAAATCATCGGGTTTTGGGCCTCGAAATCCTTTCTGTTTTATAAAACATTTTTATAAAATATTCCCTGTCCAAAATCGGGAATACATTTCTTTTCACTTAAGAAAAATATCATTTCACAATCATTCATTAAATTTGAAATGGACACAACATCGCTAAACACCTTATCGTCAAATCGTGAAGTGTTTCACAAGGCGTTAGCACACAGATATTTTCAACCCAACCCAATGCTAAATGTAAAAGCATATTTTGCTCATAAACTGGTCGAGCACAATCCAAACAATCAATCAATCAAATTTGACATTAAATATAAGGTTTTGAATAGAGATAGTATCGACTTATATTCAACATCAAATCCTGAAACCAACAGATATCATATCGGGAATAACGATATCGATATCTTCCAAATTCCCATCACGATATCTGTATAATCACGGAACCCAATATCGAAAATATCCAAAGATAATTTCAATTTAAATCTAATCCAATTTATTTATTTTTAACCATTGGATTATTTTTCTAGTTAATAACTAGTTCATTTCGATAAAAATCTATTTTTATCTTTTCAAATATGGGATTTTTCATCCCAATTCTTACCAAATCATTTCTTATGATTTTACACAAATTATCGATATTTTTAATAATTTTATCAAGGCCCATACAGTCGATTTACATCAACGGCCATCGAACTGTACTTACAGCGACCTTTTTCGAATTTGATTTGGACATAACTCCAAATCCAACCGTTAGATTTCAAATTTCTAATATTCGTTAGAAAGCTCTTTTCGATACGAACCCAACGGTTCCGGTTTTAGGAGAATCCGACGGTCGGAACTCCCGTAATGTCCGTTCGAATTTAATGGTCGAAATTCGCGAACTGCCGCAGCGCGACGCGTTCTATTCAGGCCATTATATTATATATATAATATATATTTCGTCGATTTCTATTTAAAACGAAGTTTATAAATAGTTTTAAATTCGTTTCAAAAACAATTTCAACTTCCATTTCAATTCAAATCAAAATTGAATTCTTCCTTATAAATTCGTTTTAAAATTCATTTCTATTCAATTCAAATTTCAATTCAATTTGAATTCATTTCAATTCGGTTTCAATTCAATTCTATTCAAATTGGTTTTCTATTCAATTCAATTCAAATTCATTTCTTATTTAATTCAATTCGAATTCATTTTCTATTCATATATGCACGATATTTTCACTTTCACTATATACCATATTTTCACTTTCACTATATACGATATTTTCACTTTCAATATATACGATATTTTCACTTTCAATATATACGATATTTTCACTTTCAATATATACGATATTTTCACTTTCAATATATACGATATTTTCACTTTCAATATATACGATATTTTCACTTTCAATATATACGATATTTTCACTTTCAATATATACGATATTTTCACTTTCAATATATACGATATTTTCTTATCGATTTCACATCAACATCACAAACAATTTTCACGTCACATCAATCAAACAAACAAGCCATCCATGGTCTGTGGATGACGGGTGTCGGGTGCTACTAAACACCGTCTGCATCCTATTATATATATATATAACTAGAAAAAGAAATTGAAAGGTGTGAAATTCTCACCGATAGCTATCCAACCATCTCGACTCTTCTTTTGCAGAAGCCTTCTTCGTTTCGCCTTTTTGTCACCTTCGTTGACCGTAGCCACTACATATATAAAAATCGAATTTTTACTTCGCTATTCAAAATATAAAAATCACATTTTTACTCTTTCTATATTATAAAAATTATATTCTTGACCTTTCTATATTATAAAAATTATATTCTTGTCATATTTAAAAATCAAATCTTTATGATATTAAAATCATATCTTTCTACGATAAGTATCATATTTTTATATAAGATGAAATCATACATTTCAAATCAAAGAAAACATATTTTTCTTATCAAGGAAAACGTATTTCTCGAATCAAAGAAAATGAATTTTTCGAATCAAAGACAATTCCATTTTCCATTCAAAGAAAATCCTATTTTTCATTCGCTATAATTTTTAAAAACATATTTTTATTCATCTTATATGTTTATATAAACCACATATTTAATTCGCTATTTATATAAAAATCTGAAAATAAACCATGTTATAATATTTTATAAATCTGAAAATAAACCATGTTATAATATTTTATAAATCTGAAAATAAACCATGTTATAATATTTTATAAATCTGAAAAGAAACTAGTTAAATTACAAAGGGATTAATGAAAAAACTGCTCACTGTATCATTTCTGCTCATGCCGACTTGTCTTCAACTTCTAGGGCTCAAAATCGCGCCTCCATCAAGCCGCCAGCACCAGATCGGAGTTCGCCACATCAAGGGGTATTGCGACGCCTGCCTGCGCCTGCGAGGAGGTGGAGTTCGATCCCCTCTGGCGCTCGAGAATTGAGCTCAACCGTGGTCACTTTGAGACCAAAATTCGAGCAGATTTCCTCATGAAACGAGATCACGACCGTTGGATGTGCTGAGCTCATCGAGCTTATCAACGTTGCCATTGGAAGCTTGGGAATGGGTGCTCGGAGAGGGAGATCGGAGGGGAGAAGGGCTGAGCAACTTCGGGCGTTTATTGTTTTGGAGGCGCGATGGATTTTGACCCCGTTGACCAGGGATTAGAAGATATAGGGCTTTATAATATATAAATATTAATATCTAATTCAAATGTTTCTTTATTTACAAATTTAACGCTCTGAACTCCGAACGCACCTCAACAACTGTCGCCCCTAGCTAAATACCCCCATTCCGAACACAATGGGATATATATCGTAAGCTGATTCGATCGTTACGATCAGTTTCAGTTGAATTTAAAATATAAATCTACATATTCTATTTTAAACGTACATTTCAAATTACCGGGGCCACATACAGCCTATAAAAATTCCCAAAAAATTATTTTTAGCTTCGTATTGACGATACGGTCCTAACAAAACTAGTTTCGTCGAATTCTGAGACCGTTAGATAAATGGCCATTTTCCAGTCGATTAAATTCAACTGAAACTGGTCAAACACGTTTTCCTATGCCACGCTCACATATTGATTCGAAAAATTATGAAATTTGGAATCTAGCAATAACTTGACATCACGGTTCCAACAAAAGTGGTTTCGTCGAAATCCGAGGTCGCTTGCAAAATTCCCATTTTTAAGGGCCTGAATTCCATAGCGACTATTCAGGATTTTCAACTGGACATATCTTTTGATTCCCGCTATGAAATCTTGATTTTTCGGATTTTTTGGAAAGATATTCTAAAATAGATCCTATTGTTTTTGGTTTCACTAAAATCCGGATTGTTTTGCACCCGGTACATTCAATTGAAGTTTGAAATCGAATTATCGAACTACCACGCCATTTTCAATTCCTATTTATAATTATAAATAATTATTTATATTCTAACGACGACGTATATAATATATACGTCGAATTCTATTTAAAATAAATTTCTCGTCGATATTATTTAAAATAATTCATTTTAAATGTTCAAACTTCGCTAAAATTGCAAAAATAAAATTTTAAACTGGCCCAGATTTTCAGGTTGTTACAATCTCCCCCACTTAAAACTTTTCATCCCCGAAAAGGAACAAAGTCGAAAGTGGTTTGATTAATCAACTCTATGTTCGATCTGGCTTCCACTCTCCAACTTTTCAGTTTCTGAGAATTTTCTAAAATTTCAAAAATTTGGCTAACACCCTAAATTTTCGAAAAATTTCGCCATAACCCCCCTGCACCGGGAGCATCGGGGAATTTCAAATAGCTTCCCCGGTCCTTCTAATCTCAAAAAGAAAAAGAAAAAGAAAAAGCCAAGCGGCTAGCCAATAGGCTCATAAAATCATCATCACCCAAACAAAACAGTAAATTATGTAGTAAACATGTACCTATTTATCGGGCAAACAAATTTTATTCTTCGGCTCTAGCCTCCTTGCTATGACCTGTTCAATGCAAGTACATGTATATGCAAGCAAATGCAACCAATTTTCAATACAGTTTACTATTTGGTTCAATTGGCTAAATGGTTAAAAATTATCAAACAAGTAAACCAACAACACAAACATCAATCAATTAATTGATTATATTTTCAAATATATAATTTTATATATTTAAAATCATATTTTCTAAAACCAGATTATATATATAATCACAAATACGTTATTTATAAACAAATAACTCTCGACTCATTCTGGGGCATTTCTAACCCCATCTCTAACGAGTCACTCATTCTAGAATGCTACTGATTCTATCTCTAATGAGGATTCTTTCATAGGATATTACTAATCCTACCTCTGATGAGTCTTTTATTCTATTCTAACGAGTTGTACCCCAAAGATTTGAGTTTAACCAAAGCTCTGATACCATGTGTAACGGCACGGATTTCGCCCGGACCTAATCGATCGCTAAACCGACCAAGACCGTACGAATCCCGCATACGCTAACTCTGGGTATACAACACATCAGAACAAATAACAGAAGACTTCAATAAACATCATAATAATGTTACATCAGAGTATAGAATATCAGAGTATATCGAAATATAATACACAGCGGAAGATAAATTTACATAAATGCAAAACAGTGCACAGCGGAAGACTAACGATGCCCTGGATGCAGCTTAAAGCTTCAATCCAGAATCCTGCTCAATACATCTGCAAAATAAAAATACTCGACTGCCCGTGTGGAAAATAGGGGCACCCGAGTTCGCAAGGGAAAAGCAAACTACAGGTCAGTCATGGGACTGGTGTGAGAAACTCTAACAGTTATAAATCTTATTTGATAATATGGTATATCACGGGACCACGCCTCTAACGCGGAACGGGTTTACCCCCATGAATACCAGTGTATAAACAACAATCAATATAGATATATGGATCTACTATGCATCAATCAACATGCAATATCCCAATCTACCCACATAGATTAATCACTACACTTAGATTTTCTAAATCCAATTCAATTGACAGAAATTATTCCTTTGGATTTTATTCCCGATTTCTTATTTCAAATCATTTGAAATACATATCTAACTTTCTATATTAAAGTAGATTTCACTTCGGGATCTCAAATCAAATCGTTTGGAAATGTGAATTCCAAAACATAACAATGCATACAAACAAGTATGCAACCAAATATCGTGCTCCCCATCGACAAGGCAAAGGGTACGCACCTCGCAACTCGATATATATATGTGCACCTACCCCACATAGGAGTAGGCTACACCGACGATGCACCTCCCACACATGGAGAGCATACACCGCCCTCTCACCCATACTTTTAGTCTCAGGGTTACCCGAATCTTTAGCCACATACTAAATCATTTCATATCCCGAAGTAGGGAAAATCATTTCACAACATAATAATCACAAGTACTTTCAAAATATAGTACTTCACATCAGTAATTCACGCATATGATCAGTCACTATTAATCACATAACCTTTGAGCTCGTACGTCTCAAAGAAGGGTGTTAAGTAAGAGAATAAATTCTCCGCCACCAAACAGATACATCATCAATAGCAATTAATCGAATATGCGATGAACCACAATGTAACATATAATACATTTTCTAAATCACTTTAGAAATCAACGGGTTTTGGGCCTCGAAATCCTTTCTGTTTTATAAAACATTTTTATAAAATATTCCCTGTCCAAAATCGGGAATACATTTCTTTTCACTTAAGAAAAATATCATTTCACAATCATTCATTAAATTTGAAATGGACACAACATCGCTAAACACCTTATCGTCAAATCGTGAAGTGTTTCACAAGGCGTTAGCACACAGATATTTTCAACCCAACCCAATGCTAAATGTAAAAGCATATTTTGCTCATAAACTGGTCGAGCACAATCCAAACAATCAATCAATCAAATTTGACATTAAATATAAGGTTTTAAATAGAGATAGTATCGACTTATATTCAACATTAAATCCTGAAACCAACAGATATCATATCGGGAATAACGATATCGATATCTTCCAAATTCCCATCACGATATCTGTATAATCACGGAACCCAATATCGAAAATATCCAAAGATAATTTCAATTTAAATCTAATCCAATTTATTTATTTTTAACCATTGGATTATTTTTCTAGTTAATAACTAGTTCATTTCGATAAAAATCTATTTTTATCTTTTCAAATATGGGATTTTTCATCCCAATTCTTACCAAATCATTTCTTATGATTTTACACAAATTATCGATATTTTTAATAATTTTATCAACGCCCATACAGTCGATTTACATCAATGGCCATCGAACTGTACTTACAGCGACCTTTTTCGAATTTGATTTGGACATAACTCCAAATCCCACTGTTAGATTTCAAATTTCTAATATTCGTTAGAAAGCTCTTTTCGATACGAACCCAACGGTTCCGGTTTTAGGAGAATCCGACGGTCAGATCTCCCGTAATGTCTGATCGAAGTTAATGGTCGAAATTCGCGAACTGCCGCAGCCCGACGCGTTCTATTCAGGCCATTATATTATATATATAATATATATAATATATATTTCATCGATTTCTATTTAAAACGAAGTTTATAAATAGTTTTAAATTCGTTTCAAAAACAATTTCAACTTCCATTTCAATTCAAATCAAAATTGAATTCTTCCTTATAAATTCGTTTTAAAATTCATTTCTATCCAATTCAAATTTCAATTCAATTTGAATTCATTTCAATTCGGTTTCAATTCAATTCAAATTGGTTTTCTATTCAATTCAATTCAAATTGGTTTTCTATTCAATACAATTCAAATTCATTTCTTATTTAATTCAATTCGAATTCATTTTCTATTCATATATGCACGATATTTTCACTTTCACTATATACCATATTTTCACTTTCACTATATATAATATTTTCACTTTCAATATATACGATATTTTCACTTTCAATGTATACGATATTTTCACTTTCAATGTATACGATATTTTCACTTTCAATATATACGATATTTTCACTTTCAATATATACGATATTTTCACTTTCAATATATACGATATTTTCACTTTCAATATATACGATATTTTCACTTTCAATATATACGATATTTTCACTTTCAATATATACGATATTTTCTTATCGATTTCACATCAACATCACAAACAATTTTCACATCACATCAATCAAACAAACAAGCCATCCATGGTCTGTGGATGACGGGTGTCGGGTGCTACTAAACACCGTCTGCATCCTATTATATATATATATAACTAGAAAAAGAAATTGAAAGGTGAGAAATTCTCACCGATAGCTATCCAACCATCTCGACTCTTCTTTTGCAGAAGTCTTCGTCGTTTCGCCTTTTTGTCACCTTCGTTGACCGTAGCCACTACATATATAAAAATCGAATTTTTACTTCGCTATTCAAAATATAAAAATCACATTTTTACTCTTTCTATATTATAAAAAATATATTCTTGACCTTTCTATATTATAAAAATTATATTCTTGTCATATTTAAAAATCAAATCTTTATGATATTAAAATCATATCTTTCTACGATAAGTATCATATTTTTATATAAGATGAAATCATACATTTCAAATCAAAGAAAACATATTTTTCTTATCAAGGAAAACGTATTTCTCGAATCAAAGAAAATGAATTTTTCGAATCAAAGACAATTCCATTTTCCATTCAAAGAAAATCCTATTTTTCATTCGCTATAATTTTTAAAAACATATTTTTATTCATCTTATATGTTTATATAAACCACATATTTAATTCGCTATTTATATAAAAATCTGAAAATAAACCATGTTATAATATTTTATAAATCTGAAAATAAACCATGTTATAATATTTTATAAATCTGAAAATAAACCATGTTATAATATTTTATAAATCTGAAAAGAAACTAGTTAAATTACAAAGAGATTAATGAAAAAAAACTGCTCACTGTATCATTTCTTCTCATGCCGACTTGTCTTCAACTTCTAGGGCTCAAAATCGCGCCTCCATCAAGCCGCCAGCACCAGATCGGAGTTCGCCACGTCAAGGGGTATTGCGACTCCTGCCTGCGCCTGCGAGGAGGTGGAATTCGATCCCCTCTGGCGCTCGAGAATTGAGCTCAACCGTGGTCACTTTGAGACCAAAATTCGAGCAGATTTCCTCATGAAACGAGATCACGACCGTTGGATGTGCTGAGCTCATCGAGCTGATCAACGTTGCCATTGGAAGCTTGGGAATGGGTGCTCGGAGAGGGAGATTGGAGGGGAGAAGGGCTGAGCAACTTCGGGCGTTTATTGTTTTGGAGGCGCGATGGATTTTGACCCCGTTGACCAGGGATTAGAAGATATAGGGCTTTATAATATATAAATATTAATATTTAATTCAAATGTTTCTTTATTTACAAATTTAACGCTCTGAACTCCGAACGAACCTCAACAACTGTCGCCCCTAGCTAAATACCCCCATTCCGAACACAATGGGATATATATCGTAAGCTGATTCGATCGTTACGATCAGTTTCAGTTGAATTTAAAATATAAATCTACATATTCTATTTTCAACGCACATTTCAAATTACCGGGGCCACATACAGCCTCTAAAAATTCCCGAAAAATTATTTTTAGCTTCGTATTGACGATACGGTCCTAACAAAACTAGTTTCGTCGAATTCTGAGACCGTTAGAAAAATGGCCATTTTCCAGTCGATTAAATTCAACTGAAACTGGTCAAACACGTTTTCCTATGCCACGCTCACATATTGATTCGAAAAATTATGAAATTTGGAATCTAGCAATAACTTGACATCACGGTTCCAACAAAAGTGGTTTCGTCGAAATCCGAGGTCGTTAGCAAAATTCCCATTTTTAAGGGCCTGAATTCCATAGCGACTATTCAGGATTTTCAACTGGACATATCTTTTGATTCCCGCTATGAAATCTTGATTTTTCGGATTCGTTGGACAGATATTCTAAAATAGATCCTATTGTTTTTGGTTTCACTAAAATCCGGATTGTTTTGCACCCGGTACATTCAATTGAAGTTTGAAATCGAATTATCGAACTACCGCGCCATTTTCAATTCCTATTTATAATTATAAATAATTATTTATATTCTAACGACGACGTATATAATATATACGTCGAATTCTATTTAGAATAAATTTCTCGTTGATATTATTTAAAATAATTCATTTTAAATGTTCAAACTTCGCTAAAATTGCAAAAATAAAAATTTTAAACTGGCCCAGATTTTCGGGTTGTTACATTTATCGACCGTAACGGTTTATTTGATATAACTAGATATCATATTCGAATCTGGACAATATTCTTTTGAGATGTAGTGATAAGTTAATTTTTAGAATTTCACTATAATTTTTAATTAATTAAATAAGCACTTTTTATTTTGGAGTATTTTGCACCCTATGTCAACATTTCGGGGTTTCACAGAATAAGTGAACGGACCTGTATTATTATATTTTTGGGATCGTGACACCGAGCTCAACCCAATGGTATGTTTATTTCTGTCTATAGCGATCCGTAAAGCAAATAAAAATTAAGACGCGTATTTATATGTGATATCGACCTTTGCCACATATTCACTTGGAGACATTAACTATTATAAAACGGTTCCTTCATAACTTTAAGTGGGAACTTAAGTGCCGAAACCATGTCACTATCACGTTAACTCTTTGTACGTTTTCCTCATCATGAAACTTTAAGTGCAGTTCTAGAATTTGACACCTTGTCCCTCTATACAACCTAAGGCAAATGGTACTTAGTTAAAACGTCCTACGGCTGAAAAGAAAAGAAAACGTGTATAAATATATACCATATGCGATGTGCAGCCTATGAAGTGACAAATCATTGCTATCCTTAATAATTAATTCTTCCACCTCTTATATATGTATGCGATGCTCTTCTTCATCTCTTTTACAAAGACAGAAACTTAAATATATAAACGAATAGGAAAAAGAAAAGTACTTCAAAAATGACGTTCAAATATATGAGCATTTGAGAAAGGAGTGAGTGTGTACTTTGGTTTCACGGCAGCAAATAAACGGCAGGAGGAGGCTTGGCGTGAGTTAATGGTGATGAGTGGGTTCCGGTACACAGCTGTGAAATGGAGCAGGTAGTGTAGCGAGGTAGTTAATGGGTTCAGTTTACCGGAGCTAGCCGTTTCTTTTAAGTTGGAGTTGCGGGGTTGTTGTGAACTGATGAGGGTGAGCTCGAATTGGTTCTCGTTGTAACCGGGTGTTGTAAAATCAGTTGGACTGGAAGTTGCTGCCGATGGTATATGTTTAAAAGGAGAATGTAAAATGGGAAAAACAAGGTTCATAAATAAGAGGGGAATAGTGAAGCTATAAAGTGGTTTATGGTTTGCAAAGCGCGAGGAAACAAGTGAGGACGTGAATTTGTAGAGAGCGGTTTTGGCAGAACTGAAGTAGGGAAGAAGAGGGCGATGGTTTTGGTTTGGAGGAGGTAAAAGCGTGCGGGCCTTGTATTTTTAAATTGGTGTGGGACCTTGTTTAATTAGTAATCACATAAATAATTTAAAACATAAGTTTTTATTTGATTTAATAAATGTACTAACTTAGAAATTATATATCTTATCCATACGGTATCGAAATTCAGCGAATTAAGATCCGACAGGATCGTATGGACGGACACTACCCAATGGAGCTGACTGGGAGTGGATTTGAGCTTGTTACAATTTATAGCGAAATAAATTGTCCGTCTGAATCAAGTGATGGTTATCGTTATAAACGATGATCGTCCAATGTGAGTAAAACTCACCAACTCTGAACAGTTATATTTTTATAATGTATTTTTAGAACTGTTAATCATTTGTTGATTGTTGCGTGTTAACTTTTTGGTTGAATTGCTTGTGTATTGGTTGAAAGTATTAATAACGATATATATATATATATATATATATCGTTAATCGAATATTGATTCTATTTATCAGAATAATTTTATATTTGTGTTGTTTAACATCTGCGGATGCAGGGAAACAGGTTGGAGGAATCCGACTATATTCCTCAACATTTATTTTACTGTTTTCCATATATTTGGATATATGATGTGATCTATAATCTGTTATGGATTATGTGTGTTAGAATGATGTTGATCATTGTTGTTCGATATTTTTAATATTATAAGAAACCCTGGGATGTAAAAAGAAATATTTCAATGTATATTGAAACAAAGGAATTTTATAAAATCAACCGATTTTATAAAAGGAAATATTTTGAAAATAAAGTATTTATAAAATCATAGGATTTTACATAGGGTAACATTTACTTAGAAAATAAATAGAATATCATAAAGGAATATTTATTGGGAAAATAAACAGGATATCTGTAAGACCCAAAAATTTCGACGATTGGAATAAACGATTAATTAAAGAATTTACTATTAATAATCAATTTATGTTGATATTTGAATTTAAAATCAAATATATTGTTTGGAATTGGATTGGATTCCATATTTAATTCAGAACGGTTGATTGGAATTAAACATGTACGATCAAATATTGGAACTGAATTTGATTAAATACTTGAATTGGATTTGGAATTCGACAGAGAAATATTAATGGTCGAATTTAAAGATAAACGTTATTGGTGTTAAAGGAATTGAAGAGTTTATTTTGAAAATATTTTTTTGATATGTGTGTGTTTATATAAATAAAGAAAGTGAAGCTTAACGTTTAAAAATTTGAAATTGAATGAAGTTGTCAGTAAACAAATGGAATAAAATCAGTAAAGCAGTAAACATTTTAAAATTTAAAATAATGTTGCATACAAACAAAGTCGGTTTACAATTTGAATTATTTTATTGGGTTCAGAATGTCGAGGCGTGACGGTACGTAAAATTTCTTCACAATTAGAGTTCGTTTGGGGTAGTTCAAAAGTAAACCATCAACATAATTTACGGTAGAAAGAAGGGAACCATACATACACAAATAAAATAAAACGTATGTTACTTCCTTCACACACCAATGATTCCTTGGCTCCCACGGAAACGTGTTACCCACGGTTTTTGCATCTATAAAAGAATCAATCCCCCATCTCATTTCTTCAGCTAATCCCTAAATCGAAATTCCAAGTTTCCCCTTTTCTAATTTAATGATGATGACTGAATAAATCTTCTCCCCCAAATCAAAAAAATCGAAGCTCCCTACTGGACGTCGCCTTCAATTTCGAGCGTCCCCCATCGGTGCCGAGGTCGAATCGCCACTTTCCCTTCACCAAATCGAGACCGCAAACACCTTAGACATTGTTACCTCATCGCTGAAGCCCTCATGCCCCATTCCGGTCTGATGACGCCACCTACTACGTCCTGTTTGTCGCACGACACCCTTGAAGTCAAGCCCTACGCTTAAGCACCGGAAACAGTCACCCGCTCCATTTCTTCATGGGATCAAGGTGAGAATTCACTCACGATTAACTCATGTTTCAAGTAGTTTAATTTCAATTAAAACTAGGATTATAATAGTTAGTGATCTAGTTCACATGCTAGTCAAACAAGTTTTACCATTTGGGTTGATTTGTGCGTTGGTTGTTGATCTGTCGTGAGTTATAGATTAAGTTCTGGAAACAATCAAGATGATTTCTTGCTTAAATGTGTTTGATGCATTTCTGAAAATTTTAAATAATATGCTTGACAAAAATCAATTTCATGAATTTGTCTGGAAAGTACTTTAAATTGTGGAGTTGTTAATGCTTTAGAAATGATATTTGCACATCTAAAATATGTTGCAAATCATAACCATCTTTGTCTTTTATGCAAACCAGTAAAGCTTTGCCTTTTGATCATACTGTGCGTGGTTGCTTTGAGTATATATTATTTCCATGTTGCATTGTTAAGGGAACCCAAAGCCTTCCTTTCTAGAATTTCAAACTTAGTTCATATTTACTGTGTGATGTCCCATTTTTACTAGTACATGCACCGGGAAAATAAAATAATGTAACTGAATAATATTAGAATGGGGTTGTCTGTTACATCTCATCCTAGGCCTTGAATAATGGTAAATTAAATTATTGTGTTCTTCTGGTATTTTGCCTTGCATCCTAACTTGTTAAAAGTTAAACCCAAACTGGCGAGTCAACTGGCAGTCTCGGTTATCATTAAGGAACAGTCTTTTGCCAGTATATTATCTTTTGGTTATGATTGTGGGAAATGTGCAGAAAGCGTAACTTGTGTTTGTGGGTATAATTACATCTCAATGTCTAAAGTCAGGGAAAAAAACTCTTAGGATGAATAATCAAACTTGAACAACAAGAAGAAAAGAAGAAGAACATTTTCATCAATTTGACGGTTAATGATTTAAAATGCCGATACATCATTTTTTTTTCATTTAGTATGTCATTTGCATGTACCTTATATCCATGATAAACGTACTTCCCAGTAACTAAATTTGGCTTATGTATTTGTTTTGACTTCATGAACTCATGCAGCACCTAATTGACCTTGTGTGTTTGACTTGCTGGTTTAATTTGCTCTTGCACTTGAACCATTGGGTCATATCTTGTTGTTGAACTGTCAGGTTAAATTACTTTCTCATTAGTTTGATGTTAGGTAAAAACTGTCTGATTGGTTACTATTTTAATCTGATACTGCCTTTCCTTCAAGACATCTTGTCTATTTTACTGAATCAACCTTTTTGAATACATAGATAAATTGGACTAGGTGGTTTTGTGACAGCTTGAGCATCTATCATTTTATAAACATATCCCTTCTTTTCTTTTTAGTAAACTGGCTTGCAAGTCCTTGTTATAACATTTTACATGAAATAATCAATTGTAGACCAATAGCAATCCTCCTAACATGTTGGATCTATTGTACTTAAAAATTGTCGTTAACCTGTCCATTATATATATGTTTTTGGGCACGTTGAACCCCTTGTTTGCCATGTCCAGTATATTTCAGTTTCATTGTAACTTGAAGTGCATTAGCACATTCGCCATTATATTTCAGTTTCATTGTAAATTGAAGTGCATTAGTACATTTGCCATTATATTTCAGTTTCACTATAACTTGAAAAGCATTAGTACATTTTCCATGTCCATTATATTTCTGTCCCTGTAGCTTAAGTGCATTTGCTATACCCCATTGTATATTTCAGTTCCCTGTAAATTGAGTACCCTTGCTATACCCATTTGTATATTTGTTGTCCATTGTTGCACGTTTGTTTTAAAAACCATAGCTCCCTTGCTTCCAAATCTATGTCAGTTATATTACTTAAAAATATGTGAATAAACTCTTATGTTTTGTTGAAGAACAAATCAGCGTGGGCTGAATGTATGCTGCTTGCATACATTGTAACCTTCGCCACTATATTAACAAACGGGATTATACATTTTACTGTTATGTTTTAAAACTTAGCCATTTGACTATGACATACTGATATCCTTTATACACATGTATTGGGGAAGTAGACTGTAGACAGTATCGTTCCACTGCTTAAAGTAATTTAAATATTTCTCCTAATAAAACCACATTGTCTGAAATTTGATTTTGCATTTCAATTTTACCACTTATCATTGAATAGATGTCAGCATGATTTATTACAATACGACCTAATTGGTTTAAACTCTAGAATTTTGATCAAAGGTTTTATATAAAGAATGGTTTTCAAATATGACATTTCTGTGTGTTGATTTTTCGCCTTGTCACTATTCATGAATGTGTGATTAGGTAGCACTTGCACTTGTATTCTCTGACCGATAGCACGTGCACAAGCATTGTTGATGTTTGCTTCTACCCTACATACCATCAATCTACATATATATATATATATATATATATATATATATATGTGTGTGTGTGTGTGTGTGTGTGTGTGTGTGTGCCGTTTATTGTGAATATATGTTAACCTTTATATGTATACACAAACATTACTTCGTTACTTTATTCACAGACCTAAAGCACTAGTACGAAACTTAAGTAGCAGTAAAGGGTTTATGTTGTATAGGAACATATGCTTGTCCTCCCTTTGATACGTGCCAGCAACATTGTTTGTGCCTGACTTCAAGTGCCAAGTTATTAAGTACCATGATATTTTGATCACCAAAGTTTGACAACTGAAACATATGAACCTGCATGTTAAAAAATTTGAACATCTTTTTGATGTCATTTGTTTTACTATCCCTTATATTATGTATAAGCTGCCTGCACCTATCTTACCAAGGTATTACACTTGGTCTGTTCTGATTAATCATCCAGTTTGTCCTGCCCTGTTGTTGTTCGGTTCACTGCCTTGATTCTCATGATTCGCCTTGCATATGTGATCGTTTTCGGGATGCTGGGGCAGTGCACACGTGTACCTGTACACGTGTGCATGTGCAGGCTTCCGTGATCACTGAAATAGAAACCGAGACACTATACTTAGCACTGGACAGAGACTACACCTGTGTGTACTCGTTCTTTTGCATATACGATGTCGGGATTAACTATTATATCTATTTTATTGAAATTAATTTACTCGAACATATGACTAAACCTGACTCGAGTATTTTGTGTTTTACATGAAATGCTCGGGTGAGACCCGAGCAGTACGGAGTTAAAGATTTGCAGCAGCTCAGGATCCGAAGGTTGGCAAAGCTGGGGTTCCAAAAAAAATGGCGCGCTCTGAAGTTTTAAAAATAGTAAATATTTTTCAATATTCAAATTGTATTTTCAGTTCTGCTGTATAGAAAATCTTGTATAAAAACTCTGTATATATATATATATATATATATATATATATATATATATATATATATATATATATATATATATATATAAAGGTTATTTTGTTGTTCAAATACTGTGTTATTCTTTACTCTGTGTTGATTCTATGTTTGAACACTGTAAGCTAAATGACGATCCGTTGATTTGGACATTTTAAGATTGGTTTAATCACTAATTTGAAGCGGTCAAATTGGCGGGACGTTACAAGTGGTATCGGAGCTTTGATTTATTCAAAGCTAGCTTATCGAGTTTAAATGAGTAGAGTCAACATTTGAAAAATGAATTTTGAAAATAAAAAGATTTTGAAATATAAATTTTGAAAATAAATTTAAAGTAAATTTTGAAAAGAAAATTATTTCGGAAGTATCAAATATTTTGGAAACTAGTATTTTGAAAATGATACAGCGGGAAAAAATTTATTTTGAGATTTAAAATTTGTTCGGAATCCCCAGTCTTCGAATCTAGAGAGCTGTTCTTCGATAAGGACCCCTTAGGTTGGAATCTCGTCATTGAACGATATCTAAGGAAGATTAGTATAGGAGAAATCAACGAATCGTGTATTTTAACTATCTAAGACAACTGAAATAAGAATTCAGATGGAAATTTGAAGTCGTTTCGAAGACGAAACGATGAATTTTATTCGGAATAAAAAAAAGGGAAAGGGTTATAATTGGAATACGACTTTGTTAAATTTGATTAATTTATTCAGAACGTGATAAGATAAACTATAATTGTTTTTAAACCAATAACATGTAATCGAATATATGAATTCAATAGCGAAGTATAAACTTGTTAACTAATTAACAAGAAGAAAAGTATAAACGAAAATATAAATAAAGCGGGAATGAGAAATTTAGTCTGAGAATGGAAAATTTAGAAATTTTAAGAGCATAAAGTGATGGATTTAATAATTGGAATTTTGGGAGAAAATTTGGTCTATAGATCTGAGTTGAAAATATATCATATCTGAATTGATTGAGAAATCAAAACTGAAATTTTGAAATTGAAATGAAATCTGATATAACAGGATTTATATAAGAATAGGATAATTGGAAATGTCATTTGGAAAGAAAATTTTAAATATGATTTATGAGGATTTTGAAATGAAATACTATATGTATATAGTATTATATGTTTTCAAAACAAAATAAGGGAAGTACCATCCTTCTCCTTTGAATTTCGAGCTTAGCTGGAATATGCTGCTGGTGGTAGTAGGTTGTCTGGACATAAAACTCATGAGTTGCCATTGAGCACGACTACTAGCGTAGTTCGTAGGGCTGCAGATAGACTACGGCGGTCGGATGTTTCTTGAGGGAAACAGGCATAACCATTGTGATCGCTGCAATCTAGAGTCATTGGAATTCAACCGTGTAGCGAAATTCGCGTGGCTGCAGATAACCTAAGGCAGACGGATGTTTCCTGAGGGATCAGGCGTAACCATTGTGACTGCTGCGATCTACAATCGAATTGTAAGGGTGTAATCCACAGAGCTGTGAAAGCTTACGGGTATGGATGTTTCCTGGGGGACCCAGGTGTAACCATTGTGTACCTGCGGTCCACAGTATTTGAGATATCTTATTAATAGCGAGCCACATGTTTAATGCAGCAGTTTGTCTTCGTGACTTGATTGGTCCTCGTGACTTGATTGTATTCATAAATTTCATGATTTGATTTTGTGACTCTGAGAGAGGGCAACCAACACTCAGTGACCTCAGGTATTCTTTTGATTCTTAAAATGTCTTTCGTTGATCTGTTTATGACGAAATTCGCAGGCAAGTGATTTCCTACGGACACAGATGTTTTCTGGGGGATCCAGACGGAACCATTGTGTATTTGCGATTCATGAACAATCAACATATCAATATCACATTGGTACTTTCCATATCTATTTTTAAAGGAATTTTTGAAATATTTTTCACTGGGAGTTGAAGCAAGGATATATGTAGTACTTGGAGATCTTAGTCATGCGCCTGGCCAGCGTATGCCTAACATCTGTGAGAACGACAATAGGCTTGTCAAACTTCAAGTTATCAAATATTTCCAAGTAAATAATTAGAAATCAAAATCTATGTAACTTTGATAAATTAAGAAGAAGAAATTCCGAGTATTTCCAGTTCTATCGCTGTGGAGTAATAATACAGATATTTCTTATATACGATCTTTTTTAAAAAGGATTTCGGATTTGGAAAATTTTTGAGTTGACAGTTTGTACGGTAAAAAGGAGATGTTATTTGCACTCCTCAATGAATGTTGAGAAAAAATTAAATGGATTGAATGTAAGGAGATCTGGTTGAGGGTTGCTAACCCGTACCAATTTCAATCGCAATGATGGATAAGTAAACTTTGACAGATGGGGTCTATGAAGAAATTTGGAATAATTTGAGAGGCGTAAATCCAACTTATGCAATTTAAGAAGAAGTTAGATTTGGAGAGAAATTTAATGATCAGAGAAAATTGAATATGATGGAAACAAAGAAGGTCGATGACTTGAATATCGATATTTAAATCGGTTGTGGAATAATTTCACACAAATATGGAAATCGGAAGTGTACATTGGTATAACTCTAACAATTTTTTTCTCTTTTTGAGGACGAAAAGTTTTAAAGGGGGGAAGAATGTAACGACCCAGAAATTTCGACGATTGGAATAAACGATTAATTAAAGAATTTACTATTAATAATCAATTTATGTTGACATTTGAATTTAAAATCAAATATGTTGTTTGGAATTGGATTGGATTCCATATTTAATTCAGAATGGTAGATTGGAATCAAACATGTACGATCAAATATTGGAACTAAATTTGATTAAATGTTTGAATTGGATTTGGAATTAGACAGAGAAATATTGATGGTCGAATTTAAAGATAAACGTTGTGTTAAAGGAATTGAAGAGTTTATTTTGAAAATATTTTTTTGATATGTGTGTATTTATATAAATAAAGAAAGTGAAGCTTAACGTTTGAAAATTTGAAATCGAATGACGTTGTCAGTAAACAAATGGAATAAAATCAGTAAAGCGATAAACGTTTTAAAATTTAAAATAATGTTGTATACAAACAAAGTCGATTTACAATTTGAATTATTTTATTGGGTTCAGAATGTCGAGGCATGACGGTACGTAAAATTTCGTTACGATTAGAGTTCGTTTGGGGTAGTTCAAAAGTAAACCATCAACATGATTTACGGTAGAAAGAAGGGAACCATACATACACAAATAAAATAAAACGTACGTTACTTCCTTCACACACCAATGTTTCCTTGGCTCCCACGGAAACGTGTTACCCACGGTTTTTTGCATCTATAAAAGAATCAATCCCCCATCTCATTTCTTCAGCTAATCCCTAAATCGAAATTCCAAGTTTCCCCTTTTCTAATTTAATGATGATGACTGAATAAATCGTCTCCCCCAAATCAAAAAAATCAAAGCTCCCAACTGGACGTCGCCTTCAATTTCGAGCATCCCCCATCGATGCCGAGGTCGAATCGCCACTTTACCTTCACCAAATCGAGACCGCAAACACCTTAGATATGGCTACCTCGTCGCTGAAGCCCTCATGCCCCATTCCGGTCTGATGACGCCACCTACTACGTCCTGTTTGCCGCACGTCACCCTTGAAGTCAAGCCCTATGCTTAAGCACAGGAAACAATCACCCGCTCCATTTCTTCGTGGGATCAAGGTGAGCATTCACTCATGATTAACTCATGTTTCAAGTAGTTTAATTTCAATTAAAACTAGGATTATAATAGTTAGTGATCTAGTTCACATGCTAGTCAAATAAGTTTTACCATTTGGGTTGATTTGTGCGTTGGTTGTTGATCTGCCGTGAGTTATAGATTAAGTTCTGGAAACAATCAAGATGATTTCTTGCTTAAATGTGTTTGATGCATTTCTGAAAATTTTAAATAATATGCTTGACAAAAACCGATTTCATGAATTTGTCTGGAAAGTACTTTAACTTGTGGAGTGGGTAATGCTTTAGAAATGATATTTGCACATCTGAAATATGTTGCAAATCATATCCATCTTTGTCTTTTATGCAAACCAGTAAAGCTTTGCCTTTTGATCATACTGTGCGTGGTTGCTTTGAGTATATATTATTGCCATGTTGCATTGTTAAGGGAACCCAAAGCCTTCCTTTCTGGAATTTCAAACTTAGTTCATATTTACTGTGTGATGTCCCATTTTTACTAGTACATGCACCGGGAAAATAAAATAATATAACTGAACAATATTAGAATGGGGTTGTCTGTTACATCTCATCCTAGGCCTTGAACAATGGTAAATTAAATTATTGTGTTCTTCTGGTATTTTGCCTTGCATCCTAACTTGTTAAAAGTTAAACCCAAACTGGCGAGTCAACTGGCAGTCTCGGTTATCGTTGAGGAACAGTCTTGTGCCAATATATTATCTTTTGGTTATGATTGTGGGAAATGCGCAGAAAGCGTTGCCTGTGTTCGTGGGTATAATTACATCTCAATGTCTAAAGTCAGGGAAAAAAAAACTCTTAGGATGAATAATCAAACTTGAACAACAAGAAGAAAAGAAGAAGAAGAATATTTTCATCAATTTGATGCTTAATGATTTAAAATGCTGATACATCATTTTTTTTTCATTTAGTATGTCATTTGCGTGTACCTTATATCCATGATAAACGTACTTCCCATTACCTAAATTTGTCTTATGTATTTGTTTTGACTTCATGAACTCATGCAGCACCTAATTGACCATGTGTGTTTGACTTGCTGGTTAAGTTTTCTCTTGCACTTGAACCATTGGGTCATATCTTGTTGTTGTACTATCAGGTTAAATTACTTTCTCATTAGTTTGATGTCAGGTTAAAACTGTCTGATTGGTTACTATTTTAATCTGATACTGCCTTTCCTTCAAGGCATCTTGTCTATTTTACTGAACCAACCTTTTTGAATACATAGATAAATTGGACTAGGTGGTTTTGTGACAGCTCGAGCATCTATCATTTTATAAACATATCCCTTCTTTTCTTATTAATACACTAGCTATGCAAGTCCTTGTTATAACATTTTACATGAAATAATCAATTGTAGACCAATAGCAATCCTCCTAACATGTTGGATCTATTGTACTTAAAAACTGTCGTTAGCCTGTCCATTATATATATGTTTTTGGGCTCATTGAACACCTTGTTTGCCATGTCCAGTATATTTCAGTTTCATTGTAACTTGAAGTGCATTAGCACATTCGCCATTATATTTCAGTTTCATTGTAACTTGAAGTGCATTAGTACATTTGCCATTATATTTCAGTTTCACTATAACTTGAAGAGCATTAGTACATTTTCCATGTCCATTATATTTCTGTCCCTGTAGCTTAGGTGCATTTGCTATACCCCATTGTATATTTCAGTTCCATGTAAATTGAGTACCCTTGCTATACCCATTTGTATATTTGTTGTCCACTGTTGCACGATTGTTTTAAAAACCATAGCTCCCTTGCTTCCAAATCTATGTCAGTTATATTATGTAAAAATATGTGAATAAACTCTTATGTTTTGTTGAAGAACAAATCAGTGTGGGCTGAATGTATGCTGCTTGCATACATTGTAGCCTTCGCCACTATATTGACAAACTGGATTATACATTTTACTGTTATATTTTAAAACTTAGCCATTTGACTAGGACATACAGATATCCTTTATACACATGTATTGGGGAAGTTGACTGTAGACTGTATCGTTCCACTGCTTAAAGTAATTTAAATATTTCTCCTAATAAAACCACAATGTATGAAATTTGATTTAGCATTTCAATTTTACAACTTATCATTGAATAGATGTCAGCATGATTTATTACAGTATGGCCTAATGGTTTTAAACTCTAGAATTTTGATCAAAGTTTTTATATAAAGAACGGTTTTCAAATATGACATTTCTGTGTGTTGATTTTTCTCCTTGTCACTATTCATGTTGCTTGCGGCCCTTCATGAATGTGTGATTAGGTAGCACTTGCACTTGTATTCTCTGACCGATAGCACTTGCACAAGCATTGTTGATGTTTGCTTCTACCCTACATACCATCAGTCTATATATATACATATATATATATATATATATATATATATATATATATATAAATGCCGTTTATTGTGAATATATGTTAACCTTTATATGTATACACATACAGTACTTCGTTACTTTATTCACAGACCTAAAGCACTAGCAGTAAGGGGTTTATGTTTTATAGGTACAAATGCTTGTCCTCCCTTTGATACGTGCTAGCAACATTGTTTGTGCCTGACTTCAAGTGCCAAGTTATTAAGTACCATGGTATTTTGATCACCAAAGTTTGACCACCTGAAACATATGAACCTGCATGTTAAAAATTTTGAACATCTCTTTGATGTCATTTGTTTTGCTATCCCTTATATTATGTATAAGCTGCCTGCACCTATCTTACCAAGGTGTTATACTTGGTCTGTTCTGATTAATCATCCAGTATGTCCTGCCCTGTTGATGTTCGGTTCACTGCCTTGATTCTCATGATTCGCCTTGCATATGTGATCGTTTCGGGATGCTGGGGCAGTGCACACGTGTGCATGTGCAGGCTTCCGTGATCACTGAAATAGAAACCGAGACACTATACTTAGTACTGGACAGAGACTACACCTGTGTGTACTCGTTCTTTTGCATATACGATGTCGGGATTAACTATTATATCCATTTTTATTGATATTAATTTACTTGAACATATGATTAATCATGACTTGAGTATTTTGTGTTTTACATGAAATGCTCGGGTCAGACCCGAGCAGTACAGAGTTAAAGATTTGCAGCAGCTCAGGATCCGAAGGTTGGTGAAGCTGGGGTTCCAAAAAAATGGCGTGCTTTGAAGTTTTAAAAACAATATATATTTTTCAGTATTCAAATTGTATTTTCAGTTCCGCTGTATAGAAAATCTTGTATAAAAACTCTGTATATATATATATATGTAAAGGTTATTTTTTTGTTCAAATACTGTGTTATTCTTTACTCTGTGATGATTCTGTGTTTGAACTCTGTAAGCCAAATGAGATCCGTCGATTTGGACGTTTTAAGATTGGTTTAATCACTAATTTGAAGCGGTCAAATTGGCGGGACGTTACAATATTATAAAAGGGAAATATTTATAAAATGAAAAAGGTTTTATAAAAAGGATATTTACTTAGAAAGTAAATAGAAATGAAAAGAAATATTTATTTAGAAAATAAATAGAATTATAAAGGGATATTTATTTAGAAAATAAATAGAATTAGAAAAGGAGTAAATATTTATAAAACAAATAAGGTATTATAGAAAGATATTTAGGAAAATAAATAGGATTTTTTATAAAAAGGATATTTGATAAATAAATTTCAAAAAGAGTGAATCGAATATAGTTATTCGAAAGTCAAAACAGACATAGTTATTTAGAATGAAGTTAAATCGAATATGGATATTCGAACCAAAATTTATCAAGTAAAGTTAATTGAATATTATTTATTCAATTAAAGTTAATCGAATATTAGTTATTCGAATAAGAGTTAATCAAATGGAGTTAAACAAAAAAATTAGAAACTGACTAGAGACTAATAAGTTGAATGGTTTCCTAAGTATCGATCTGATGTTGGTTTCAGCCTTCGGGGTTTATCTTAGGAAGTTGTTCTCTTGTTAGTTTATAGTTAGGGTCTGATAGGTGTGGAAGAATAGTGATACGTAATTAAGCCATGGAAATGTTTTCCAGTGTTAATAACATATATTTACTAATTACAGAAAATAAGGAAATATGAATATATATATTGTATAATTGTTTGATGATTGGATCGATAATTCCATTTGGAAATAAGATCGTTGTGTGTACACAGACATGTTTCCATTTGATAGTTAAATCACCGACTATTAGAGTTTTGACCATTTTAACGTTGTTAATATGGAGAGACCGGTTGGATTATTATCCGAAGAACCACTCCGTATTGGCATAAGCGTTGCGAATCAAGTATGCTGAATATATTGAAGATGGAGTAAAGTGCAAGGGTTGTTGTATAAATTTTAGGTAAAGATTGCCTAAGATGGATATACTGAATAGTGCCTTCGGTTTGTCCAGTCCCAGGACGACCTGTATGGAAGAATGTCTGATAGAGTATATTTAATAGATCGCGTAAGTTGATCTCTTCAAATGTAATTACATTTGGTGGCAGAGGAATTCGTTTCTCTTAGCTGTATACCCGTGGTATGTTTGGGGAAATCAATTTGTGATTTGAGGGTATGACGATGTGACATTCAAAGTGAAAAATGTGTGATTTGTCAGAGATAAGTGTTGCCTCTAGCCTCACAACTGGGAAATGACAAAAGTCAGACAGGCAGCATGGCTATGTAGGTCGCACCTATTAGGGTGTATAATCACCTGATCTAGAGTTTCATTTACTTCTAAAAATCTATTGTCGATGCTGCCCCATTCGGGAAACGGTTGCTGATCCCAACCGTTGGTGATATACATTTGATACACTCAAGCGAAATGAGTGGTCGGTCATGTGTGGCCGGGTTGCAAGATGTTCTTGTTGAACCCATTGTATTCCTCTCTAGAGGTACACTAGCGAAAGGTGGTTCAATACCTTGTCATAGTTGGAAATCCATTACCCAATATGTGCTTGCGGTTTTGATTGTATACTTTATATGTAGAACGTGAGATGAAAGCGTTTCTACTAGATGATTATTATATTGTGGTTGGTAGACACTATTATAATATCATTGAGTTTTGATATAAAGATTATTTTGGATTCTCATAAGGGAAACACCCGTTTCATTATACGGCGTGGTCTTATGAGATATCATTTAATGGATCAAACTGTTTTAAACTGTTTTACTCACACCAGTCCCATGGCTGACCCGGGGTTTATTTTGTTTTGTTTTCCCTATACTCTTGGGTGCCCAATTTTATACGGGCATTGAAGTAGTCAGGATTTTACAGATATACTTGGAGAGCTTGGAGCAGGAGGCTTCAGGATTATATAGCTATAGTTATTTCCGCTGTGTTGTAAGTGTTGTACTCTGATAATGTTAATGTGTATATACATATATACCGATTTTATTTCAAGGATATGTTATATATTATATGTTGTTCGTTCCGCTGTGAGATTCGTGTTACTCTGATGTTGTATCTTATTCTTCTTCCATTCTAAGTTTCTATCTTATCTTTCCTCACCCTCTAATTTCTTTCTGGTATTTTTCAATGTTTGGTTAGTCGTCATTGAGTTTATGGCGATAACCAAAGTCACTAAAAACCGGGTCGTTACATACAAGTTGAATGTGAGCTAGGTGATGCTACAACCTTAAACATTATGGGAATAATAACAATTTCAGTTTTCTTGTTGCTTTATCTAGTGCTACATAGGTTAAACAACTAGAAGCAATTATAAGCTTTAGTCATAGAAGTTGAATATTAGTTGGATACGTGATTTGCAGGAAAAAAAAGATAAGACTTATTTTCTTGTGATTCTGTCAAAAAAGTGTTGTATTTACTTTGGAAATTAAAGGCCTTTTTCTTAGTTCGTGATTATTTGAGAATGTCTTTCTAAGCCTGTAAATATGAGAAGTAAATTTTAATATCTAGTTGTCATTAGTAGTTTACCTTATGAAATATGTATATTTGAGACCCTTATGAAATGTTCTTCTCAATTCATGATTCTTTGTGCATTGAAATGTTTTAACAATTTTTATATTTGAAACCCTTATGAATCATTTATCAAAAAATATCATTCAAATATTACCTAGAATATTCTTTCAGTTTCGAAACCTACAAAAGTTTGGACGAGGTATCAATTTTTCTATCATTTTCAGTACTAAGGAATTTCTCTTAGGCTGCCAAATTGTTTGTTATCTATTGTAACAGCCCTGATTTTTGGGGTTAATTTTAAAATTTTATTTTAAGAAATTTTAATGAATGAATATATTTAAAATTATTTATTTTAAATAATAACGATAAAAAACTTATTTTATTTCGAGCGCGAACTTGAAATTTATATTAAATCCATTCCGAGCCTGAAAACGGCGCGGTAATTTCAGATTTGAAATTCCAACTTTGAAAAATTATATAAAATAAAATATAAATCGGAATTGGACGAGACAAGAAACGCTAGGACCGTATTTAAAATATCTTTCCAAAGAGTTTCAGAAATTAAGATTCCAGTTTATAAATTGTAAGTTATGAGAAAAATTAAATTTTCAGAAAAACGCTATAGAATTCGTATATATTATATATAAGGCCCGAAACGTAAAATTTTTGCAGAATAAGGAATTAGGACCCGAAACCATCTCCATTGGTTTCAGAATGTTGTTTACATATAAAAATGACTATAAGAACTTATATTTTTGAGTTTCGGAAAAATTCCACTATTTTTGGTATTTTTAAATATTAAAAATATACGCCTGAAAAATGGAATTTTTGCAAACGAACTCCGAATTCGACGAGACCAGTTTCTATGGATTCGGAATATTAAAATAAGGTTAAATTCTAAAATTTATAATTTTTGGAATTATTTTGTGGCCGGTATAATTTTTACAGTGAAAAATAGCATATTTTCAGACTTCGGAAATTCATAATAAATTCATACGGACTCGGAAAATTACGAAATCAGGTTCGTTGGATTCGTAATGACCTGAAATAATTATGTTTAAAATTTGATTAATTTTGAAATCAGCATGTATTTATAAGAATTTTTGAATTGAAGAAAACAGTTGAAAATTTAGTAATTGGACACGTAATGATATTTGGGCCCAAACCAAAAGTAGACCCATAGTATATATTATCTTTTTCCTCAGAATTTAGGGCTGAAATTCGAAATACACAGCAGCCACTTCTCTTTTCCATCATTTTTCTCAATTTCCATGGCGGCTCTCTCTTCCTCTAAAATTTGTCGAAAATAAAATCTCTTCAAACCATAGCAAATTATATGTCTTCTCGAAGGTCACGACGATACGAAGCTAATGGTGTAGTCGGTTTTGTCAAACAGCGCTCGGATTCGCCGGAATCTCGTCTTAAAGCTCGCTGTTTTCGAAATTCAGAAGCTCAAAACGTAAATCAAGAAATTCCCGTGAATCGAGGAAGAATTAGACGAAGTCACGAACACGAAAGTTCTTCGTCTACGTGAGATGGAGTTGCTCGCCAAATTTCAGGCAGTTTGGAGGTGTGAGGCGGCCTGTGGGACCCGCGAGGCGAAATCGTTCGTAGGCGATTTCCCGATGATCGGAGAAGCTTTAGGGGCGGCTCTTTCTGGTGGTGGTGCGTCTCGCCAAGACGAAGACGTTGGCGGTAGTCCCGTGGCGTCCGGTGGCCTGAAGCAGCGGCAAATGGCGGTCAAAGTTCTGCGGTGAATAGTGTTTCGCGGTCAACGGGCTGAGGGTATTTTCTATTTTATTTTTAAATTATTTAATTAATTTCCAGAACTTTAAAATTGCATAACTCACTCATACGAAGTCGAAAATCGACGATTTCAGGTGCGTTGGGATCGTGGCGACGAGATGGACGCGTGGACACTAATTTTGTTCAATTCTGAGACAGTGAAATTTTTAGGTATTTTTCACGAATATTAATTAATTATTTAATTATGTCCAACTTTAATAAATCATAACTCTCTCGTACGAGGTCCGATTGACGAACCGTAAATTGCGTTGGACTCGTCTTTCCGAGCTCTTCGCGATGGCACAGACCAGAGCTGAATCCGAGACAGTCAAATTTTCAGCAAAAATCAATGTGAGATTCTATTTTTAATTTAATTTTTTTTTTTTTTGTGTTATTTAAATAATTTAATGAGAAGTGAACTAGATCCGTGATGTATGACTACATGTTGATGCTTGGGTTTGGATTTGTGTTTGGATGATTGTCATATGAATTGCGTTGTTGGAATCTACACGAATGGATTTGATCTTGTTTTTTTTTATGTTGTTTTGACAATGAAAAATTAGATTTTTTGTTTTATGTTGTTTTGAGAATAAAAATTTGATCTTTTATTTTATGATGTGTTAAGAATAAAGATTAGATCTTTATTTAAAATTTATAAAGATAGGATTTTTATATTATAAAAGAAAGTTTAAATCTTTTAATTATATTTATAAATCAAGTTAGGATTTTATAATATATAAAAAAAAAATCTTATTTTATTTAGATTTGAAGAAAAAAAAAAACAAAGTTGGGATCTTGACACAAAAATGCGACACTACATCTTATGATGTTATTATATGCGATGACATGAAGATTTAATACCATATTGTATGTTGTCATTATTGTTTGTCGACATGAATGCTTAACATAAATCTACATGTTGCTCATTGAATGGTTTGGAATAGGTTTGAACACCCCATATTATGTTATTTATCATTTTAATGATATGCAAGCGCGACACCATATTCTGTGTGTTATTAATTTTCGTATGCGGTCATGTGAATTGGAAGATGACCATAATTTTAGTGCGGTCATGTAAATAGGAAAATAACCACATTTTAGTGCGTGAGTGTAAATAGCAAATTTACATTATATTTTTAGCACTTAATTAAGAATAAGATTATTAAAATAGTCTTAGCGTCTTAATAAAATTTAAGAAAATAAACTTATTTTCATAGTTAATGTCACAATAGGAATGCAACCTTATTTCCAGCGTTTATGTAAAAATATGAGTGTTGTTATATTTTTAGCGCGTTAAGTGAAAGTAGAAAATAAATATATTTTCATTGTTTAAGTTAAAATAAGATTGATAACTTATTTTTAGCACGTTAGGTAAATTTAGAAAATAATTATAATTTCATTGTTGCAACATTATTCGCATTGTTTTTATAAAAATATAAATGCAACATTATTCGCATTGTTTTGATAAAAATATGAATGCAAACATTATTTACACTTTTTGATAAAATATAAATGCAAACTTTATTTGCATCATTTTGTTAAAGTATGAATGAAACTTTATTTTTATTGTTTTGATAAAAATATGAATGAAACTTTATTTTTATTTACATAAAAATATGAATGCAACTTTATTTTTATTGTTATGTCAAAAACATGAATGCAAGTTTATTTTAAGCATTTTTAAGTAAAATATGTAAATAAATATATTCGTAGTGTTTCTGATTAAAATATAAAAAAAAATATATATGGATATTGCACATGAAAGTTGTACATGAAAGTGAATATATAATTAGCGTTATTGAGGAACTTGAAATATTTTCATTTTTTACTCAATTAATGGAATTAATGGACGATTTAATTAAGAAGATTGCACATTTAAAAAGGATGAAATAAAAAGTTTAAATTGGTAAGATTTCATTCCAATTATAATAATGAAGATTTGAATTGAAAAATCTCGTTTTTATGTTAACTTGTAAATTTAGAAGATTTGATTTTAAAATTTAACATAAATGGATTAATTGAGGAAGATTTCATTTAATATTAAAATGGTAAGTTTTGATATTACAATTGAAACATTTTGGGGATAGTTTTATGATATTAATATGGAAAGATTAATGTTTACTGAAATGAAAGGATAGTAAAAGAATGAAAGATACTTTAGAAATTAGATATTCTAAAATATGAAATGTTTTAAAATAATACTTTTAAGAGATAATTATAATGATAATTATTAATTGTACCTGGACACGAGGTTAGGTCACATTTATGGCGGAAGTCTGCCCGGAACCAACCGGCATACCCAGTAGCCATAAATGTTGGGCCTAATGTGAGAGGTCCAAGTGCGCAAATACGAATTGGGTCAAGACACGAGGTTAAGCCCAATCTGTGGTAGAAGTCTGCCCGGAACCAACCGGCATATCCAGCATCCACAAGTTGTAGGCCTAATGTGAGAGGTCTGGCCCGCTATTAAATAATAAAATGTAAAGATAAACATAATAAATGGATAAGGAAAATGAATTGGGCTATTCGGTCCATTTTAAAAATAGTAACTCCATTTTAACCCGTGTAAATTATGTTATACATTTTATAAAGGAAATCGAAGATGATTAATATTTTATTTAAGATTAAATGAAATACTCTGAAATAAATGATGTCTAATTATATATATTAAATGGGAAATTTATGAAATCTAAATTTGGGTTTATCGTGAATTATGTTTTAAATAACATTTATTCTTTAACCCGAATTTATGATAGAATTGATTCCCTAAAAATTGAATAATCATTTAATAATGACTTTGGAAGATTAAAACTAAATAAAATTTTAATTAAATCTTTAATTAGATTGAAAGGGAATTAAGTAGTTAAGATCACTGAATTAAGAAAGTGATCGAAAATGGAAAATGAACCATAAAGCAATGAATATTTTCATGTTATAAATGAATAAATGAATGAAAACATGAAATGGTTATATTATTTATATATTTTATATAAATAAAAGTAATGAAACTTTTATTTACATTTCATATGTAAATAAAAAGATGAAAATAAGAATGAAACTTTTATTTACTTTTCACATGTAAATAAAAAGATGAAAATAAGAAGGGAATTTTTATTTACATTTCACATGCGAATAAAAATATAAAAATATGAAATGAAACATGATTTAGAAGCATGAACCGCATATGAAAATTTAACATGTTTTAAAAAAAGCATGAAGTCGCATATGAAATGCATAATCAAGAAACCGCATATGAAATAAAAATTCATGTTTAGAGTAGTATTACTGCATATGAAATGAAAGGCAAATCTTGAGATAGCATTAATATATGTATGATATTCAAACATACTTAAGGTTTATGCTACCATATTAAAAATAAATATATTTTTAAGATCATGTTCATATAATAAAAATGAACATATTTCTGATGTCGTGTCTATATATTGAAATAAGGTCCTTTTTATTTGAAAAGAATTAAACGTTTAAAAGACTTTAATTGTATATATGTTGGCTTTAATGAAATGATATAAAATAAAATATCATTTTTATTTTGTATGATTGTTGAAATAAAAAGAATAATTTGTTGAATTATAAATTCTTTGACACGATTAATGAATGGACAATATTTATACGCATGAAATGAATGGACGATATTTATGAAATGAATGGACGATATATATATACATGAAATGAATGTACGATATTTATATTTATAAAAGAATAAATAACGATATAGAATGGTTTGCAAATTTATATATGCGAGAATTATTTGGGAAGTCCGAGTTTACTCTCATTCCAAATAATGATACGACGTTCGAAGAGTTGAAGACGGTGATTGAAGACCGACGATCTTCACATCGAATGGGTGTGTTGCTATTGAGACCCATGAGAGGAGTAGCTACCTTGAAGGGGCGACAGTAGTAGCCGTCCGGACGTAGTGTTGATTGCACGGATTTGACTTTCGCTCAGACCCAGGGCATAAGTTTATAAATGGAATGTATGTCTGACGTTGTAGTCCCTTATACTACATTCGTTGATCTCTCTTAATATATATCTGTTTGGTGGTTAACACCCTTCTCTGAGACATACGAGCTTAGAGGTTATATATTGGTAGAAATTAATGGTATAGTATGGACTGACAATGTGGCATGCTAAGATGCATTGATCAAGGCTTTTGTTGAAAAGCAGGCCTTGTGGTTGATGATCAAAGCACGGCCTGTTTAGGCGTAGCTTTGTGTATAGCGTGACTTCGCGAGCCTCACACCCCGGTATGAGTCAAAAACGGGATACGGACTGCAGGGAGTGCACACGTTTCTTTCTAGCTAGAGTGGTGTCAGTGACCTACCAGCCCTGACATTTTACTTATGTGGATGATGGATTTTGAGGCGCCTCGTTATTTTTATAGGCCGTTGGTGGTCATACTATAGGTCCAAAGGGACCGGGAAGCGTGTGTTCAGGCATAACTAATCCACTGCCCATAGGCGGGGACCGGCCCTGAAGATCCAAGGGTTCACTGTGGGGAATCCTGAGGCATTTGCTAGAGTGTCTCGAATCGGAGAGGAGCTTGCCCCTAGCCTCGACTCATGATGGAATCCAAATCTCCAATACGACCTTGCGGTTTTGATTGTAGAACTAGTATTGGCGACATGCTATATGGTAACCATGCCGTCTAGGATTGCTACTTATGATTCAAATCTTTTTATTAAAAACATATATACACTAATAATAATATCAAATCCGTTTTATACGTATCAAGCATCTTTTGACCATTATAAGGTAAAACCCTATCCTCTGGTGTGCGTTGCATTGTGTGATGGGACCTGGGTCTTATAATGGTTTCATTTTTCCAAAAAGACATTGCGTTATTTCTCGATTTACTTTGGTTTATGCACTGGCAATCCATAGGAGTAAACCCGTTCCGCGAAAGTGGCGTGGTCCTTGGATTTGTCTTATTAGTTATATTAGTTTAGAATTCTCACACCAGTCCCATGACTGACTCGTAGTTTGTTTCACTTTGCAAACTCGGGTGCCCTCTTTTCCACACGGGCAGTCGAGTAGCTTTTTGCAGATATCTATTCTTTTAGCAGGATCCTGGATCGAAGCCTAAAGCTGTGTCCAGAGCTTGGTAGTCTTCCGCTGTTTGTTTGTATTATCTTTTATGTATCTTCCGCTGTAATTTAATTTCTTTGTACTCTGATATATTCTGTACTCTGATGTAACGTTATTGTAATGAAATAAAAATCTGCTGTTGTTGTTCTGATGTTGTTGTATTCCCAAAGTTAACGTATGCGAGTTTTGAACGGTCTTGGTCGATTTTGCGATCGATTAGGTCCGGGAAAAATCCGTGTCGTTACAGGTGGTATCAGAGCTTTGGTTAGCTCAAATCTTTGGGGTACAACTCGTTAGAACTGAACAAAAGACTCATCAGAGATTGGATTAGTAATATCCAATAAGAATACTCATTAGAGATAGGATCAGCAGTATCCTAGAATGAGAAAACTCATTAGAGATGGGGTTAGTAATGCCCTAGAATGAGTTCAGAGTGATTAGCTTATGATTAGCGTATTTTTGATTATATAATCTATTTTTGAAAACATGATTTTTAAATATATAAAAGAGTATGTATATTTGATAAGTTAGTCAACAAATGAAATTAATAAGAGAAATTAAAATTTAGTTAGTTAATTAAACAACTTTTACCTTAGTTCCTTTTCGAGGACGAAAAGATTTTAAGTGGGGGCGACTGTAACAACCCTGATTTTTGGGGTTAATTTTAAAATTTTATTTTAAGAAATTTTAATGAATGAATATATTTAAAATTATTTATTTTAAATAATAACGATAAAAAACTTATTTTATTTCGAGCGCGAACTTGAAATTTATATTAAATCCATTCCGAGCCTGAAAACGGCGCGGTAATTTCAGATTTGAAATTCCAACTTTGAAAAATTATATAAAATAAAATATAAATCGGAATTGGACGAGACAAGAAACACTAGGACCGTATTTAAAATATCTTTCCAAAGAGTTTCAGAAATTAAGATTCCAGTTTATAAATTGTAAGTTATGAGAAAAATTAAATTTTCAGAAAAACGCTATAGAATTCGTATATATTATATATAAGGCCCGAAACGTAAATTTTTTGCAGAATAAGGAATTTGGACCCGAAACCATCTCCATTGGTTTCAGAATGTTGTTTACATATAAAAATGACTATAAGAACTTATATTTTTGAGTTTCGGAAAAATTCCACTATTTTTGGTATTTTTAAATATTAAAAATATACGCCTGAAAAATGGAATTTTTGCAAACGAACTCCGAATTCGACGAGACCAGTTTCTATGGATTCGGAATATTAAAATAAGGTTAAATTCTAAAATTTATAATTTTTGGAATTATTTTGTGGCCGGTATAATTTTTACAGTGAAAAATAGCATATTTTCATACTTCGGAAATTCATACGGACTCGGAAAATTACGAAATCAGGTTCGTTGGATTCGTAATGACCTGAAATAATTATGTTTAAAATTTGATTAATTTTGAAATCAGCATGTATTTATAAGAATTTTTGAATTGAAGAAAACAGTTGAAAATTTAGTAATTGGGCACGTAATGATATTTGGGCCCAAACCAAAAGTAGACCCATAGTATATATTATCTTTTTCCTCAGAATTTAGGGCTGAAATTCGAAATACACAGCAGCCACTTCTCTTTTCCATCATTTTTCTCAATTTCCATGGCGGCTCTCTCTTCCTCTAAAATTTATCGAAAATAAAATCTCTTCAAATCATAGCAAATTATATGTCCTCTCGAAGGTCTCGACGATACGAAGCTAATGGTGTAGTCGGTTTTGTCAAACAGCGCTCGGATTCGCCGGAATCTCGTCTTAAAGCTCGCTGTTTTCGAAATTCAGAAGCTCAAAACGTAAATCAAGAAATTCCCGTGAATCGAGGAAGAATTAGACGAAGTCACGAACACGGAAGTTCTTCGTCTACGTGAGGTGGAGGTGCTCGCCAAATTTCAGGCAGTTTGGAGGTTTGAGGCGGCCTGTGGGACCCGCGAGGCGAAATCGTTCGTAGGCGATTTCCCGATGATCGGAGAAGCTTTAGGGGCGGCTCTTTCTGATGGTGGTGCGTCTCGCCAAGACGAAGACGTTGGCGGTGGTCCCGTGGCGTCAGGTGGCCTGAAGCAGCGGCAAATGGCGGTCAAAGTTCTGCGGTGAATAGTGTTTCGCGGTCAACGGGCTGAGGGTATTTTCTATTTTATTTTTAAATTATTTAATTAATTTCCAGAACTTTAAAATTGCATAATTCACTCATACGAAGTCGAAAATCGACGATTTCAGGTGCGTTGGGATTGTGGCGACGAGATGGACGCGTGGACACTAATTTTGTCCAATTCTGAGACAGTGAAATTTTTAGGTATTTTTCACGAATATTAATTAATTATTTAATTAAGTCCAACTTTAATAAATCATAACTCTCTCGTACGAGGTCCGATTGACGAACCATAAATTGCGTTGGACTCGTCTTTCCGAGCTCTTCGCGATGGCGCAGACCAGAGCTGAATCCGAGACAGTCAAATTTTCAGCAAAAATCAATGTGAGATTCTATTTTTAATTTAATTTTTTTTTTTGTGTTATTTAAATAATTTAATGAGAAGTGAACTAGATCCGTGATGTATGACTACATGTTGATGCTTGGGTTTGGATTTGTGTTTGGATGATTGTCATATGAATTGCGTTGTTGGAATCTACACGAATGGATTTGATCTTGTTTTTTTTTATGTTGTTTTGACAATGAAAAATTAGATTTTGTGTTTTATGTTGTTTTGAGAATAAAAATTTGATCTTTTATTTTATGATGTGTTAAGAATAAAGATTAGATCTTTATTTAAAATTTATAAAGATAGGATTTTTATATTATAAAAGAAAGTTTAAATCTTTTAATTATATTTATAAATCAAGTTAGGATTTTATAATATATAAAAAAAAAATCTTATTTTATTTAGATTTGAAGAAAAAAAAAACAAAGTTGGGATCTTGACACAAAAATGCGACACTACATCTTATGATGTTATTATATGCGATGACATGAAGATTTAATACCATATTGTATGTTGTCATTATTGTTTGTCGACATGAATGCTTAACATAAATCTACATGTTGCTCATTGAATGGTTTGGAATAGGTTTGAACACCCCATATTATGTTATTTATCATTTTAATGATATGCAAGCGCGACACCATATTCTGTGTGTTATTAATTTTCGTATGCGGTCATGTGAATTGGAAGATGACCATAATTTTAGTGCGGTCATGTAAATAGGAAAATAACCACATTTTAGTGCGTGAGTGTAAATAGCAAATTTACATTATATTTTTAGCACTTAAGTAAGAATAAGATTATTAAAATAGTCTTAGCGTCTTAATAAAATTTAAGAAAATAAACTTATTTTCATAGTTAATGTCACAATAGGAATGCAACCTTATTTCCAGCGTTTATGTAAAAATATGAGTGTTGTTATATTTTTAGCGCGTTAAGTGAAAGTAGAAAATAAATATATTTTCATTGTTTAAGTTAAAATAAGATTGATAACTTATTTTTAGCGCGTTAGGTAAATTTAGAAAATAATTATAATTTCATTGTTGCAACATTATTCGCATTGTTTTGATAAAAATATAAATGCAACATTATTCGCATTGTTTTGATAAAAATATGAATGCAAACATTATTTACACTTTTTGATAAAATATAAATGCAAACTTTATTTGCATCATTTTGTTAAAGTATGAATGAAACTTTATTTTTATTGTTTTGATAAAAATATGAATGAAACTTTATTTTTATTTACATAAAAATATGAATGCAACTTTATTTTTATTGTTATGTCAAAAACATGAATGCAAGTTTATTTTAAGCATTTTTAAGTAAAATATGTAAATAAATATATTCGTAGTGTTTCTGATTAAAATATAAAAAAAAATTATATATGGATATTGCACATGAAAGTTGTACATGAAAGTGAATATATAATTAGCGTTATTGAGGAACTTGAAATATTTTCATTTTTTACTCAATTAATGGAATTAATGGACGATTTAATTAAGAAGATTGCACATTTAAAAAGGATGAAATAAAAAGTTTAAATTGGTAAGATTTCATTCCAATTATAATAATGAAGATTTGAATTGAAAAATCTCGTTTTTATGTTAACTTGTAAATTTAGAAGATTTGATTTTAAAATTTAACATAAATGGATTAATTGAGGAAGATTTCATTTAATATTAAAATGGTAAGTTTTGATATTACAATTGAAACATTTTGGGGATAGTTTTATGATATTAATATGGAAAGATTAATGTTTACTGAAATGAAAGGATAAGTAAAAGAATGAAAGATACTTTAGAAATTAGATATTCTAGAATATGAAATGTTTTAAAATAATACTTTTAAGAGATAATTATAATGATAATTATTAATTGTACCTGGACACGAGGTTAGGTCACATTTATGGCGGAAGTCTGCCCGGAACCAACCGGCATATCCAGCAGCCATAAATGTTGGGCCTAATGTGAGAGGTCCAAATGCGCAAATACGAATTGGGTCAAGACACGAGGTTAAGCCCAATCTGTGGTAGAAGTCTGCCCGGAACCAACCGGCATATCCAGCATCCACAAGTTGTAGGCCTAATGTGAGAGGTCTGGCTCGCTATTAAATAATAAAATGTAAAGATAAACATAATAAATGGATAAGGAAAATGAATTGGGCTATTCGGTCCATTTTAAAAATAGTAACTCCATTTTAACCCGTGTAAATTATGTTATACATTTTATAAAGGAAATCGAAGATGATTAATATTTTATTTAAGATTAAATGAAATACTCTGAAATAAATGATGTCTAATTATATATATTAAATGGGAAATTTATGAAATCTAAATTTGGGTTTATCGTGAATTATGTTTTAAATAACATTTATTCTTTAACCCGAATTTATGATAGAATTGATTCCCTAAAAATTGAATAATCATTTAATAATGACTTTGGAAGATTAAAACTAAATAAAATTTTAATTAAATCTTTAATTAGATTGAAAGGGAATTAAGTAGTTAAGATCACTAAATTAAGAAAGTGATCGAAAATGGAAAATGAACCATAAAGCAATGAATATTTTCATGTTATAAATGAATAAATGAATGAAAACATGAAATGGTTATATTATTTATATATTTTATATAAATAAAAGTAATGAAACTTTTATTTACATTTCATATGTAAATAAAAAGATGAAAATAAGAATGAAACTTTTATTTACTTTTCACATGTAAATAAAAAGATGAAAATAAGAAGGGAATTTTTATTTACATTTCACATGCGAATAAAAATATAAAAATATGAAATGAAACATGATTTAGAAGCATGAACCGCATATGAAAATTTAACATGTTTTAAAAAAAAGCATGAAGTCGCATATGAAATGCATAATCAAGAAACCGCATATGAAATAAAAATTCATGTTTAGTGTAGTATTACTGCATATGAAATGAAAGGCAAATCTTGAGATAGCATTAATATATGTATGATATTCAAACATACTTAAGGTTTATGCTACCATATTAAAAATAAATATATTTTTAAGATCATGTTCATATAATAAAAATGAACATATTTCTGATGTCGTGTCTATATATTGAAATAAGGTCCTTTTTATTTGAAAAGAATTAAACGTTTAAAAGACTTTAATTGTATATATGTTGGCTTTAATGAAATGATATAAAATAAAATATCATTTTTATTTTGTATGATTGTTGAAATAAAAAGAATAAATTGTTGAATTATAAATTCTTTGACACGATTAATGAATGGACAATATTTATACGCATTAAATGAATGGACGATATTTATGAAATGAATGGACGATATATATATACATGAAATGAATGTACGATATTTATATTTATAAAAGAATAAATAACGATATAGAATGGTTTGCAAATTTATATATGCGAGAATTATTTGGGAAGTCCGAGTTTACTCTCATTCCAAATAATGATACGACGTTCGAAGAGTTGAAGACGGTGATTGAAGACCGACGATCTTCACATCGAATGGGTGTGTTGCTATTGAGACCCATGAGAGGAGTAGCTACCTTGAAGGGGCGACAGTAGTAGCCGTCCGGACGTAGTGTTGATTGCACGGATTTGACTTTCGCTCAGACCCAGGGCATAAGTTTATAAATGGAATGTATGTCTGACGTTGTAGTCCCTTATACTACATTCGTTGATCTCTCTTAATATATATCTGTTTGGTGGTTAACACCCTTCTCTGAGACATACGAGCTTAGAGGTTATATATTGGTAGAAATTAATGGTATAGTATGGACTGACAATGTGGCATGCTAAGATGCATTGATCAAGGCTTTTGTTGAAAAGCAGGCCTTGTGGTTGATGATCAAAGCACGGCCTGTTTAGGCATAGCTTTGTGTATAGCGTGACTTCGCGAGCCTCACACCCCGATATGAGTCAAAAACGGGATACGGACTGCAGGGAGTGCACACGTTTATTTCTAGCTAGAGTGGTGTCAGTGACCTACCAGCCCTGACATTTTACTTATGTGGATGATGGATTTTGAGGCGCCTCGTTATTTTTATAGGCCGTTGGTGGTCATACTATAGGTCCAAAGGGACCGGGAAGCGTGTGTTCAGGCATAACTAATCCACTGCCCATAGGCGGGGACCGGCCCTGAAGATCCAAGGGTTCACTGCGGGGAATCCTGAGGCATTTGCTAGAGTGTCTCGAATCGGAGAGGAGCTTGCCCCTAGCCTCGACTCATGATGGAATCCAAATCTCCAATACGACCTTGCGGTTTTGATTGTAGAACTAGTATTGGCGACATGCTATATGGTAACCATGCCGTCTAGGATTGCTACTTATGATTCAAATCTTTTTATTAAAAACATATATACACTAATAATAATATCAAATCCGTTTTATACGTATCAAGCATCTTTTGACCATTATAAGGTAAAACCCTATCCTCTGGTGTGCGTTGCATTGTGTGATGGGACCTGGGTCTTATAATGGTTTCATTTTTCCAAAAAGACATTGCGTTATTTCTCGATTTACTTTGGTTTATGCACTGGCAATCCATAAGAGTAAACCCGTTCCGCGAAAGTGGCGTGGTCCTTGGATTTGTCTTATTAGTTATATTAGTTTAGAATTCTCACACCAGTCCCATGACTGACTCGTAGTTTGTTTCACTTTGCAAACTCGGGTGCCCTCTTTTCCACACGGGCTGTCGAGTAGCTTTTTGCAGATATCTATTCTTTTAGCAGGATCCTGGATCGAAGCCTAAAGCTGTGTCCAGAGCTTGGTAGTCTTCCGCTGTTTGTTTGTATTATCTTTTATGTATCTTCCGCTGTAATTTAATTTCTTTGTACTCTGATATATTCTGTACTCTGATGTAACATTATTGTAATGAAATAAAAATTTGCTGTTGTTGTTCTGATGTTGTTGTATTCCCAAAGTTAACGTATGCGAGTTTTGAACGGTCTTGGTCGATTTTACGATCGATTAGGTCCGGGCAAAATCCGTGTCGTTACATCTATCGTTGTAGATAGCAATAGAAAATGACAAATAACTATTTGGCTACACAAAAATATCATATATTCTAAATCACAGTTCGTTGTATATACTTCAAAAACCATATAATGTATGATCTAAGCTTTGAGCTATTTCTAGTTACTTCAGTAATTAATCTCTTGTAATTTGTATTCCTTTCTCCTGTATGCTTTTTTATAGTTGTTTCGTTTGTTTATGTTTCACACGTTGAATGCATGTTTGTACTTTGTTATTAACTGCAAGTTACAGATTAGTAATAAATAACATACTTATACTAATTTAATAGAATAGTGCATAAATTACTAGGTCACACCATAAGAGTGTGGCTGAGCGAAATATACTTTTTATTTTGTTTAGAAAATATTATTCAATTAATTGCTTAAAATAGTCTGGACAGTAGTTTACAAATATTACATTTCTACTGAAAGATGGAGATTTAGGGTGTTACCTATCCTTATTCAAGTATACCCTTTTTCACTAAACAAATATCCATAAATTAAGTTTGCCTAAAAAATGCTACATTTTATTTCTTAGTATTCATAGCATTATCTCATTTATAAGATGAATGCTTCTTTAATGAGATGTTGGATCATTCTCTCTTTTCACTTAATACAAATGAGAAGCAGTACCAAGAAAAACAAATGCAAAGTCTTTACTCCACTCAAAAACATTGGTACTTCCTCGATTATGTGTGGGTTTTAACTGGCTATTAATATATTCATGTAATTCCTCTTTCCTTATTAGTGCTTCATGTAATGCCTTTTTGGTTGAAATCAACTCAGCTTCTAATGCATCAACACGGTGCACAACAACATTCTGTAATTCTTCCTTCTCTGAGGGTATCTCAGTTGGCTCTGCTTGTAATTCATACACCTTTGCAATTCGCCGAGTCTTTTAATATCACAAGACAATTGATCTACTTATAATAACACAGGAGCAAGCAAAGGAGGCCTGAATTCTTCTTATGGTGCTAAATGTAGTGAATGGGATCAGATTTAGGTATCTAATTGATTTTCGTATTGGATCTTGTTCGTCAAAGATTTCACAAATGATTGGATCAATGTGAAAAAAATCATAATGAATGTTATTAGCACTGGTAGAACATGAAAATATTTGTCTGCTAGAAATTTATTAGTTTCCAACAAAGGAGATGGCCCTTCAAACGAAGAGAGCTTCCTATTGAAAGTTTCATTCTTCCAGCTTACATCTACAGCCTTGTCAATCATTGGAACTTGTTCTTCACATGTTGTAGAGCCAAAGACCGTGTTCCCCACAATTTTTGTCTCTTCGCGAATAGGGGTCAATTGAGAATGTGAAATATAATTCAGTGACATTTTTGAAAAAGATTGTCTTCGTTTTCAGAACTAGATTCAGCATTGGATGCATCAGTACCATAAATCAACATGTATTTTTGCTTAGGATAAGTACTATTATTCAAGTATACTTACAATTTATCGTGTTCCCCACAATTTACCTTGCTTGCTTTGTTTTGTTTTATCTTCTATTTTTTTGTTCCTTGGTTTTAGGAGAGCTTCATATTGGTAGTTGGAAAATATATAAAATGCAAGCAAGGTAAATTTCTTCTGATGCTTGCATTACAATATTAATTCTACATTTTAATTGGTAGTATCTATAATAATATACTATCTATTCTCCTGCAATTATTTGTATAGATGTAAAAAGATTTTTTTTCTTCTTAGTACTATTTGTACAGAGATTATCTCATTATGCCATTTACTAAGGTTGTTTGTATTTCCACTAATCAAATTAGTTTTCTGAAAATGTTTTTTATTGTATGCATTTGCAGGTTTGGTTTAGTAATTTGGGGATGAGCCATCTTACAACTTGAAATGAAATCAAAGTAGGTGGATCTGTCTATTAGCTTAAGTTTGTGTTTTTGAGCTCATAACACTAAACTTCTATATCCAGGATCTGGCTAAGGAGTTTATTTTTTCTGGTTAATACATATATGTACTTTTATTGATATGTATTATGGATTTAGTCATGTGTTGTAATGAAGTTATAAATTCATTACGATGTAAACTTGAATGTTTTTTTATTATTATGTGTAATAACCCAGAAATCTGGGCCAATTTAAAAATTTTATTTTGGCAATTTTAGCGAATTTTAATTATTTAAAATGAATTATTTTAAATAATATCAACGAGAAATTTATTTTGAATAGAATTCGAACGTATATTTTCATTTGAATCGTCGTTAGAATATAAATATTTATTTATATTTATAAAAGGAATTGAAAATGGCACGGTAGTTCGATAATTCGATTTCAAACTTCAATTGAAAATCCCGGGTGCAAAATAAACCGGATTTTAGTGAAACAAAAAATACTTGAATCTAATTGATAATATCTTTCCAACGAATCCGAAAAATCAAAATTTCATAGCGGGAATCAAAAGATATGTCCAGTTGAAATTTCTGAATAGTCGCTATGGAATTCAGGCCCTTAAAAATGGAAATTTTGCAAATGACCTCGGATTTCGACGAAACCACTTTTGTTGGATCCGTGACGTAAAGTTATTGCTAGATTTCAAATTTCATAATTTTCCGAATCAATATGTGAGCGTGGCAAAGGAAAACGCGTTTGACCAGTTTCTGTTGATTTTAATCGACTGGAAAATGGCCATTTTTCAAACGGTCTCAGAATTTGGCGAAATTAGTTTTGTTAGGACCGTATCGTCAATACAAAGCTAGAAAATATTTTTCTGGAATTTTTCGAGTTAGTATGTGACCCAAGTAAATTGAAATGCGCGTTCAAATTCAATATATAGAGTTATATGTTGATTTTGACGGAAACTGATCGAAACAACCGAATCAGCTTACGATACATATCCCATTATGTTCGGAATGGGGGTAATTAGCTATAGATGACAGGCTGTGGGTTCGATTTCGAGGTCGAGATTAAAAGTTGCTTTTTGAAATTAAAATTAAAATTAAATATAAATATTTATATATTCCTACTCTCCCTCTCCCTTCATTCAAAGTCAACAAATAAAAAAAACCTAGCTTAATCGATCACAACCCCCCCTGGCGGCGTCGCCGCCGCGATTCCCCCCCCCTCCTCCTGCTGCGCGATTTCCCCCCTCCTTCTGCCGAACGCCGCGATTCCCCCCTCCTCCTGCTGCGTGATTCCCCCCCTCCTCCTGCCGAACGACGCACCCCCGCCCCCCTCCTACTGAGCTATGCAACCCCCTACCTCAAACGACGCGCGCGAGCACCTGACGCCCCCTCCTGCTGCTGCGGCCACTGCTTCTTCTTCTTCCTCCCTTGCCACCACAGCGACGGTGAAACCCCCCCGGCCAACAGTGATGAACCACCCCTCCTCCACCATTTAGGAAAGTAAGTTTTATTTACTTATCTAATTTTATTTTCAGTTTTTAATTGTGTTTAAAATAAAAGGTTAGTAGCTAATTAAAATATTATCTTTATATAGTTAGTAGCAAATTAGAAATATAATCTTTGATTAGAAGAAGATATGAATTTTAGTCGAATAAAAATATAATTTTTATATTATAGGAAGGTTAAAAATATAATGTTTATATTATAGAAAGATTAAAAATATGATTTTTATATAGTAGAGATTATAAAAATATAATCTTTATAAGGTAGAGAATATAAAAATTCGATTTTTATATATTGAATAGCAAAGTAAAATTTCGATTTTTATATATTGAATAGCAAAGTAAAAATTCGATTTTTATATATTGAATAGCAAAGTAAAAATTCGATTTTTATATATTGAATAGAAAAGTAAAAATTCGATTTTTATATATTGAATAGCAAAGTAAAAATTCGATTTTTATATATCGAATAGCAAAGTAAAAAATGTGATTTTTATATATGTAGAGAATACGGGCAGTGAAAATTGACAAAAGGGCGAGAACGACGAAGATTTCTACATATGAAGTGTCGTGGAGTTGGGATAGCTTTGGTGAGAACTTCTCACCTTTTAATTTTGTTTTCTAATTTATAATATATACTAGGATGCAAATGGTGTATAGTAGCACCCGACACCCGTCGTCCATAGACCATGGACGACTTGTATGCTTGTTTGTTTGATTTTGATGTGTAGTTGATTGTGTGATGTGATGTGAAATGGAATAAAATATTTATATAGATGAAATAAAATATTTTATAGTGGAGAATATTTTATAGTTAAAAATAGAATTTTTAACGTGTATATGAAATGAAATAAATTAATATAAACAAACCGAACGATTTGTTTATATACACACATTTGACTGATATTGATTAGGACGATAAATTTTACACATCGCCCAACTGCACAAATAAAATCTGTGTTTGATTGTTTGAAAACCCCACACGGGTATTGGGATGATATATGAAATACACTAGTCCTAATAATTAGCTGTATGTCGATCGATTGATGGACAGACTGTTATGAGCGTTAAATATTTATATTTGATGCTTATATAGTGTAGAATGCACTTTGGATGATGGTTGATTATTCATCGTTGTTATTGTATACATGTGTTGTAGAAAATCCATATGATTAACATTATATGGTAATTGATTGGGCCTCATTCCAGTTTTGAAAAAGAAATATGTGAATAGAAATATTTGAAAAAGAAATATGTGAATAGAAATATTTGAAAAAGAAATATTTGAAATAGGATATTTGAAAATAGAAATATATGAAGCCGTGTTGATTAGATTGACGCCATGTTGACGTGAACGATATTTATATCGATTTTATTCATTTTATAACGAATATCGAAAGCGATTTCAAAATCTGATATTTTGAAAAGAATTGAAATTCGAATTAAATTGAATAGAAATGAATTGGAATAGAAATTGGATATAAATGAATTCGAATTGAAATTGAATAGAAATGAATTCGAATTGAAATTGAATTGAATTGAAAACGAACTGAAATTGAATTAGAAATCAATTTGAATTGAAATCAATTTGAAATGAATTTGAAATGAATTTAAAACGAATTTATATTGGAAAATTCAATTTTGATTTGAAATTGAAAAGGAAGTTGAAATCATTTTGAAAACGAATTTAAAACGATTTATAAAATACGTTTTAAAAGGAAATCGACGAAGTATATATATTATATATATTATATATAATATAATGGCCTGAATAGAACGCGCCGCGCTGCGGTAGTTCACGAATTTCGACCATTGACTTCGAATTGACGTTGCGGCAGATCCGACCGTTGGATTCTCCTAAAACCGGAACCGTTGGGTTCGTATCGAAAAGAGCTTTCTAACAAATATTAGAAATTAGAAATCTAACGGTTGGATTTGGAATTATGTCCAAATCAAATTTGGAAAAGGTCGTTGTAAGTGCAGTTCGATGGCCGTTGATGGAAATCGATTGTACGGGCCTTGATAAAATTATTAAAAATAGTAATAATTTGTGTAAAATCATAAGAAATTATTTGTGAAGAATTGGGATGAAAAACTCCATATTTGAAAAGATAAAAATAGATTTTTATCGAAATGAATTAGTTTTGAACTAGAATTATAATTTATTTATTTTTAAAATAAATAAAGTGAATTTGGAATGGTTTTGAAAGATAACCAGAATTTCCAATAATTGAATTGGAAGGGATTGGAATCGAAATTGTCTCCGGAATATTTCGATGTTGGATTTCGTGATGATACAGATATTGTTATGGAAATTTGAAGGATATATTTATATCGTTATTTTCAATACGATATTTGTTAGTCGTAGAGTTTGATATTGAATATAAGCCGATATAATTTCTATTCAGAGCCTTGTATTTAATATCAAATGTGATTTGGGTTTGTCGTGAATGGTGTCTTCATTAACACTATTCTTAAGCGCAATTGAGAAAAAAATTGAATCTTTTTATTTAGATTTAATGAAGTGTACCAATTAAATAATATTTAATTGGAATTGAATTGATATTGATTTTTGGGTTTATCGTGAACAGTGTTTTAAATAACACTTGTTCTTTAACCCAATAATTAATGGATTGTGATTTTGGGTTTATCGTGAACCGTGTTTTAAATGACACTGATTCTTTAACCCAGTTAAAGATTAAAACTAAGTGGAGTTTTAATGAATCTTTAAATAGATTGAAAAGATCGAGAATGGAGTATCGCCAGTTTTACTCCAGGTGATAGTTAAATCTTTAATTAGATTTGAACGTGAAATGGTAATTGAATTTACCGATAACACCGTGGTGTTAGATATGAAGTATTACCAGTTTTACTTCATGGGATGAATAGGTGGGGATTGGGAAATAAAATGAATGATTACTCCGGTGTGGTTCGCTAACCCCGACTAGTTTTAATTGATATTCAAAGAAGATTAAAGAATAAATTTAAAGAATTTATCTTTGATAAAATTAATGGGAACCTTTCCCAAAATATAAGAATATTTGAATAAAAGAATATTCTGAATTGGAATGAGGCGTATGTTGTGTTTGTGTAACACTTGTTTATTATATACGCGAGTTATTTAGAAAGACCGGGTTTATCCCATTCTGAATAACTAATTCGACGTGGTGTCGAAGATGAAGACGGTGGTTGAAGACCGGAGGTCTTCATGTCGTTTGGATAATTACTGATGATCTTGATTGGGCCGTACACCCAAGAGGAGGGAATCAGTTAGTGGTCGTCCAGACGTACTTGGAGATCGATGGATATGCGGGGTACTAGGTGCCTCCCGTTTCGTTCAAACCCAGAACGAACTTGTAAATGGACTGTGTGTCTGACATTGGATTTTAGTCTGTGCGGTTGATTTCTATTAAATATATATCTGATTGGCGGCGGAGAATTTATTCTCTTACTTAACGCCCTTCCCTGAGACGCACGAGCTCAGGGGTTATATGTTGATAGATATCAAACGCATGGAGTGAATTGCTGGTGTGGCATGCCTAAGTGGCAATTGATCAAGGCTTCTGTTGAAAAGCAAAGTCTTGTGGTGATGATCAAAGCACGGCCTGTGTGGCATAGCTTTGTGTAACATTGATTCGCGAGCCTCACACCCCGGTTGTGAACCAAAAACGGGAGAGGACCTCAGGGAGGACATGCGTTTCTTTCTAGCTAGAAGTGGCGTCAGTGGTTTTACATGCCCTGACGAGTTTGACTTATGTGGTTGTTGCTGTTGCGAGGCGCCTCGGTTAGATCGGACGATCCGGGTCCAATGGAGTCATTCGTTGGCTCATTTACGCCCCATAGGGCGGGGAAACGTAGTGTTCAGGAATTTTAATCCACATCGGTGGACCGGCCCTGTCTCTCCAAGGGTCGATGCGCTCTGACCCTGGGGCTCGGGTTAGAGAGCCTCGAAGTCGGTGAGGACTATCCTTTGCCTCCGTTCACAGATGGAAATCCAACATCCAATACGTGACGTTTCGATTTTAGTTGTAATCCTATATATGGCGACATAGTGGGATGGGGCGCTTATGCCGTCTATGATTGATACTTATGATTTGAAGTTGTTTTATACACTATACACATATTATAGTATCAAATGATTTGTTTTAAACGTATCAAGCATTCTTGGTTATTATAAGGTAAAAACCCTATCCTCCGGCTTGCGTTGCATTGTGTGATGGGACCTGGGTCTTATAATAGCTTCATTTTTCTTTATTTAGCATTGCGCTGTTTGTTTTATGCACTGGTATTCTTGGGAGAAAACATGTTCTGTGTTATACGGCGTGGTCCCTTGATTTACTTAATTTTAAAATAAAGATTAATAACTGTTTTAGTTCTCACACCAGTCACATGACTAACCTGGAGTTTATTGTTTTAACCTAAACTTGGGTGCCCTTATTTTGACATGGGCAGCTAGTAGTTTTGGGTTTTGCAGATTTATATTCACAGGAACCTGGTTTACAGCTGGAACGATATCCGGAAAGCTTTGTATCCGTGTATCTTCTTCAGTTGTATTTTGTATTATTTTCTGCTGCTATGTAATGTATTGTAATCTCTGATATCTATCGAATGTATTTTATTCATTTATACTCTGTATATTCTTGTATCTGATGGGATTGTTGTAATTAACAATGAAATGTTCTTCCGTCTGCGCTCTGTTGTGGCTGGTTCTCGAACTATCCGCGCTTTCCCTCACCGGGGAAGTTACAGGTTTTTGCATTACGAATGTGAAATGTTCATGTTATTTTAAATAACTCAAGTGATTGTTGTTATTACTAACAAAATATTGGTTTTAATTATAGTATTATGAAATTTATGGTTAGCAGCAGTTGTTGAGAGCTGGATTATGAGTGTATGTAGCATTTACAAAAATATTTGCTGGAAATGTTATTATTAGTTTTTGTAGATCTGACAACTGTTACAAACATTTGTAAACTGCTAGCATGATTGAAGAAAACAGTTGTCGAAATGTTAAATTGCAACTATTACAAACAATCGGAAATAAGCCTTTTATAACTGTTAAAAGCTGTTGAAAAAAGTGTTTTACAACAGCTAAATGCAGTGGTGGATTAGTCTTTTACAACAGCCATGGTCGGTTTTAAAAGGTTGTTTTCACAACTGTTGAAAACATTTGTAGAATAATCATGTTATACGAAAACTGTAGATATTAATACTGACGGAATTCACTAGGTATAGGCTTAGGAAGCAAGCAACAAGTACTGCGGATCCTGGAATGAAATCCATTTTTTCAATAGGCCTTTGTTCATTTGACTAACAACTAATAAAAGTATGATATGTAAAGGAGAGGGGGAAGAGATGAGTTCATTAGTTCTCCCTGTCCTGTTTAGCAAACATTGGACATACTGCAAGGAGGAGCGGTGTTAGTTGTAATAGATCGATTACAACTGTTTTTGGCGGTTGTAAAAAGGTATTTTTGTTGTAGTGAGGGAGTTAAGATATGGAAGCCATGGCTAGAAGAAGGAAGAAGAAGAAAATTGGAGAGTGGATTGAATGAAATGGTAAGAAAGAAGGTGGGTATTCTATACAAGTGGGAGAGCCTTCTCCACTTGACACCTTAATGGTAGTTTCACAAAACAAGGGGCCAAGCCCATGGTTTTGATTAAAGGGTTTGAAGAATAAGACAAAGGACATGCGCTTAGGAATATTCTAGATTTCCTAAGCCTTTTCCATAGCATTCCTATCTAATGTACTATAATAATCTATGCAACACATATACAACTTTGCTAATTTAAATTCAAATGAACTTTTGTCAATTTCGATCAAACGACAAATGGTAGCAATCAATTTCAATACTCTTATTTAACGATTTATATCGTTTTTATTCTCAATTAAACTTAAGTTTATTTTTAAATTAAATCTAAATTTGAATGAAGTATTATAGTTTGAAAATCTTGCTCTCTAAATTGACAAAAATTCACAAAATCGACAAAAATTCATGTTAAATATTTGATAAAAGCTTGACAAAAAATTGACAAAAGTTCATTTTAAATATTTGACTAAAGCTAGACAAAAATTCAAGGATGTTACAACCAACCAACCAGCGCGTGAAACCACCTAAGACCAGTTGTATCTACTAGCCGCACTACATAGCCACGACATGAACCAAAATCCACGAACCCGAAACCCTATTGCACACACACACACACACACACACACACACACACACACACACACACACACACACACACATATATATATATATTCATATTTTGTCCTATCTTTCCATGGCCATAAATTAATCATAGGAAAGGAAAATCCACTTATCCTTTTTTCAGATTTGGTGAAATCGAAATATCTACAACTTTTTCAAATTTTGAGTTCTTTTATGTCGGAATTGCAAATCCTTCAAAAATATTTTCGAACCTAGATTTCTGAAATGAAAATTGTCCGTTGCTGCTTCAGTCGTATCTCCCTCGAATTTTATCGAGTTCCAATTTTTTTTTAAATTGAAAAGAAAAAAATAACAATACTTTTATGTTTATGACTTTTCCAAAATCTAAGGTTAACTGGTCCAAAAATCAAATTAAAAATGATCACATTTTGTTTCAATTTTGTGAATTTGTAAAAATCTAATTCCGTCTTCCATAACCAAAATTCCTCAATATTTCTCTTTTAAACTGCTTAGGATACTAATTTGAGAATTTATTCTTGCCATGCTTAGTTGTCCTTATAGTCGATGTTATGCATTTTGCATTTTATTTCTGTGTCCATTCGTTTGTCGTCTTCATCTAGTGCCAAGAAAGGTGCGTTTATCTCACACTTGACTAACGTTTTGTGAAACATGATTCAATACATGTGAATGATTAAATTAAAATGTTAGGATTGTTTTAGTTTACATGATTATTAGGTTAAATTTAAATCTATATTCATGACCTAAAATTATGCTATTTTGTTAAATATGTTTATTTGTGACATATAAGATGTGCCTTAACTGTCATTGACCCAAATGACATTGTATAGATTTATTATGTTACATAGTAGTATTGTTATGTTTTTAGTTTATGTTCTCATATTACTTGTTCCTTGTAAATTTAGAAAATCATTGTGGGTTGAAATGATATATACCCGAATAACTATACATTTTGATATTGAATTGGAATACGGTTCGAAATGATAAATATTCAGTAATTTAATTAAACAGTTGAAATAATACATTCCCAATTCACTTGACGATAGAGTAGAAAATTATATATGGACATCGCTGATCAATAAAAACTATTTTTTAAAATTTTATAAGTAGGTATTGATTTTAATAAATTGATTTTGAAAGTTAATTTAAATATTGAGTTTAAATAAATGTTTAAGATAATTTCACCTGAATTTTAAATTTTAAATTAAAAGTTGATTTAACGAAATTATTGCTAAAATTAATTTATAAATTTAATTAAGGTTTAATATTCAAAGTTAAAATTTAATATAAGCTAAATTTTATAATGTAAACAAATTTAATATGATATAACTTAACTTAATATAATAATTTATTTTAAATTTTTAGAATAATATAAAATATTTATTTAGTTCCAAAATATTTATTTTAAAATTTTATTATAATTTAATAGCATTAATAAAGGGTTTACTTTTAAGACTTAATTTCTCAAATTAAATAAATGAAAAGATTTGATTCGAAGATTTTATTAACATAAGATTTTATTTACTAAATTTAGAAATTTTGAAGTTAAAGAATTTAATTTTGAGAAATTAACTTGATAATCAAACTTTGAAAGTTGTTTTGAATAATATGATGAATCTAAATGAATTTAGAATTAAGTTTAAAACCAGACTCAAGTAATGGTTTAAATTGTGATTTTAGCAAACAATTAAACTTGAAACTTAAACCAGATTGATTTAAGTGAATTTAAATGGAATTTTGAAGTTTGAATTTATGATAAGTCAAATTTTGAAATAAGGATGGATTATCATATTTAAACTATTTATTTATTATAATTTTATAGCTATTTCGATAAAACTATTTTATATATTTTACCTATTAAAATTTACAACATTGTAATAAAACCATTTTTTATATTAAAATTAATTATATGTACACATTTATTATTTAAACATTATACCATTTTCAAATATATTTTACTGTTTTAAAACTGAAGTTTATTTCCAATCCGAGCTATTATGTTCGAACTAATTTAAGATAAGGAAATTTGATTTATAATGATATTTGTGAAATAGAAATATCAAAGTTGAAATTGGACTTGATAATATATTGTTTGATAATATGAAATTTGAAACTGGACTCAATACTTAGTAATTGCAAATATTTTTTTTAATACAAATCGAAACTTGAAGTTAAATTGATTTATGACATGGATATATGATTTTAAATGTAAACGACCACAGTGTAAAAACTGTAAGTGTTTGGTTGTAAAAGAGATCAGGGCTAGACATTGGCTTACTCCCTATCAATACTGGGAACCATTTTAACAACCGTACATGCGGGGAAGAATCCAAAATGTAGTAGGATGGTCAAGCGAACGCTACTGGAATGAATTTATAGAATTATGATGGATTTTTTTAGCAAAGCCGATTGGGTTAAAGGACACCAGAACGATGATGGATTTCTTTGACCTTCGAGTCATAATTAAAATGACTAAAACATGAGCTATGCCGAGGCCAGGTGACTAAAACCGTAGACACTATTACAATATCATATTGTATTACATAATATCTTGTTTAATAAATACTTAAAGGGTGAGATCCTTTAATTTACTAATGTCTTTAATTTGAACTGTTCACTTGAGTTAATTTAATTTTATGTGAAAGTTAGTCCTGACTCGAGTGCTTTGTTATGCTTTATGCTCAGGTCAGACCGAGTATTATAGTATTGAGATTTCATCTTTTGAATCTGAAGACTTATTGAAGACCTCATCTCTACCTATTTCATTTCGGTGTTCCTTGTGTATGTAAATCCAGTATATATAGATTTCCACTATATTTGATTTGTATCTCTGATATTATGTATAAACTTTGAAATTTTATATTTAGTTGATTCATGAACTGCTATTGTATGTTATTTATTCCGCTGTGAGATATTCTTCTTTTCTGTGTATGTGATATGTCTATGATTTTGTGATGATTTTATATTTAACCCCATAGCAATAACAATTTGCTATTTTGAATGATTTGAGTTTGTTTTATCATCAGCCTAAATGGTCCAAAAAACAGGTCATTGTGTGGTATTGGAGCTTTGTTTTTATATAAACCTTATCTTATAGGGTTAGAACTCATTAATGATATAGCAATACCCTATAATGATTATTATCAGAATCATCCTTGAGAGTGCATATTTTTAAAAGAATAAATGGTTTTTAAAAGTATTTTTAAATATTAAAGTTTGTATTTAAATTAAGCATTTTCCAAGATTTTTCTTCTTTGAATCCGTCTTCCTTGATAGGTTTCTCTTTGATTAAGTTTTCCTTAGTTAACCTCGATCCTTTCTCTAAATTCTTCATCGAAAATTTAGAATTGATAGCTTTCAAAATCCTATATATTCTCCAGTTTATTTTAATTAGGGCCTCCATCCTTTGTTTATCCTCGTTGATTAGGTTCTTTTGTTACTTCAGTTTCTAGCTAATGTTAATCCAAATTTATCTTTGACTTAATAGAATAAACAGTGAAAGAAATTTTAAGTATAGCTCATATTACGAATCAATGTGAAAATATGAATATGCTAAAAACTAGTGTAATAATCATGTTAGCCTGCTTTGTGACTAGGACACCCAAAGCTCAAGTATTCTATCAGGAAAACTACTCAGGACATGAGTATGAACTTGAATCGATCGGCAATCACTTGGATGGTGTGACAAAAAGTTGGAAAACTTTAATTCTACATGCAAACATCACTGGGTCGGATCTTCCCTTTCGGATCGGGTCAGATATTGGCAACCCAACACCATCAACTTGGTGTGGATAAATGTAACGACCCGGAAAATCCGAACCAATTTAAAAATTTTATTTTAAATAATTTGGTGGAAAAATGTGGCATAAATAAAAAAATTCATTTTTAAATAATATTAAAGCCAGTGAAAATAGTTAATTTTCAAACGATCTCTGTTTTCAACGAAACCACTTTTGTTGGAACCGGAATGTTGAATTATTACTAGGTTTCAATTTTTAGAATTTTTCGAATTAATATGTGAGCGTGGCGAAGGAAAATGTGTTTGGTCGATTACAATCGACTAAAAAATAGCCATTTTTCAAACAGTCTCAGAATTCGACGAAATTAGTTTTGTTAGGACTGTATCATCATAACATAGACAAATATATTTTTTCTGGATTTTTCTGAGTCCATTTGTGGCCTCGGTGAATTTATTTATGCAGATGAATTAAATTAATAAAGGAATTAAATATTAAATTAAATAATACAGGCCACAGACAGCCGTTTGGGCTGACGGGACCTGTCCCATTGGATGCGGAATATGGGTTATTGGCTAGGGGCACCTTCTGCTGTATTGAAATTGAACCGATTTGAAAGATATAGTTTTTTTTGCAAAAATACATTAAAATATTATAAATATAGGAATTTGAAAACCCAAATTCACTATTCATGTTCTTCTGCCGCCGCCACCCCCCCAAATCAATGGCCACCGACCTCCAAACTTCCTCCACTAATTTCTCCTTCATCTCTTCGAATTAGAACCCCTCAAATATACCAAATCGAAGCCCTTTCCTCCCTCCGTAATTTCATACAGATAGATCATCCTCTCGTCGCTTGAAGTCCGAGCAGCAACTCCCCGAAGTCCACCGCTTTCCACCGTGCCGGCCCCCTAGGCTCGACCGAGCTCGGCCAAACCACCCCCCCCCCCCCCCCCCCCCCGCGTGCGCCGCCCTAAGCCGAACCACCCTGCACCCTCTGATCATCCTGAAACCCCACGGTTTGTTCGGTAATTTCTGACCTACAATCGAACAATAGGAAGAAGCTAGGGCCGATACTTTATTTGGGGAAGAAATATTATTTTTTAACTAATTTATTTAAGTTGTTTTAAAACTTCATTTAACCATAACTGATTCATTTCAACTCAGAATTTGACGATTTCGGAAGCATTGGAATCGTAACAGCGAATAAAACGCGTTGAGACTGAAACGGGACCATTCTGAACAGTTTGAATTTTGGCCAAAATCTGCAACGACTGTGAGATTTCTGAATTTGAATAATTAAATAATTTAATTATATTCGATCAGTTGAATCATTGTATGTTATTTCTGATCTGTTATGTGGTGATTTGTTGTATGGTTGAATTATATTCGTTGTGATATCATGATATAGTATGTCAGTTTAGATCTGTGAAATTCTGATGTAATCTCAATAAAGTTCTCATCTTTGTTGTTTTGATTTTTATTCTATTTTTATTTTTATCTTTATTCCTTTATAGTAATGGAAAATTGAATCCTTGTTGCTTTACAAACAAAGATGAAATTTTGAATCTTTATTTTGTTTTTACAAAGTAAAATGAAAAATTGAATCTTTGTTGCTTTACAAACAAAGATGAAATTTTGAGTCTTTATTTTGTTTTTACAAAGTAAATGAAAAATTGAATCTTTGTTTGTTTTGCAACAAACATGGAAAGTTAAATCTTTATTTTTGGTTCAACACATAAAATGAACAATGAACAAAGATTGAATCTTTATTTTGTTTATGATTTCAAAATAATAACAAAGGTGGAATCTTTATTTAGACTTACTTAAAATGAACAATGAACAAAGATTTAATCTTTATTTTGTTTATGATTTCAAAATAATAACAAAGGTGGAATCCTTATTTAGACTTACATAAAAAGAACAAAGATTGAATCTTTATTTTGTTTATGATTTATAAAATAAAGAAAGTTTAAATCTTTTAAATTTTAATTAAAGGATAAGTTAAGAGTAGATATTTTATTTTGATTTACAATATAAAATAAAGATTAGATGTTTTATTTGATTTACAAATAAAACAAAGATGAGACTTTTATTGTGATTCATCGAATTTATACACCAAATCATATATTGTGTTGTATGTGTAGACATTGAAATGACGATGTTGGGTAAATAGAAATGGTTAGACAAAAACCATTATTTTTTGTTATCATATATTGACACCAAATTGAGTTGAGTCCCTATAGGAAAAAAAATGTGCATTAAGAAGACGATTAATAGAAAATTTACATTTTTCTATTATAATAAAGAGAATAGGAAATTTCCATTTTTCTATTGTAATAAAGAGAAATAGAAAATTTACATTTTTCTATTATAATAAAGAGTAATAGGAAATTTACATCTGTCTATTGTAATAAAGAGAAATAGAAAATTTACATTTTTTTTTCTATGTAAAATATAAGATTTACCTTTTTCTAGGTGAAGATGAAAGATTTACTATTTTTCTTTGTAACAATGAAAGGTTTACATTTTCCAATATAGAGATAAAAGAATTTACATTTTTTTATTGTAAAAGAAAAAAAGATAAAATAAATACATTTTATATAAACATAAAAAATTCATTTTTATGTTATAAAAATGAAATAGGATAAAAGTTCATTTTTATGTTATGAAAATGAAATAGGATAAAAGTTCATTTTTATGTTATAAAAATGAAATAGGATAAAAGTTCATTTTTATGTTATAAAAATGAAATAGGATGAAAGTTCATTTGTATGTTATTTAAAATGAAATAGGATAAAAAGTTCATTTTTATGTCTTTAAAACAAATAGAATAAAAAGTTCATTTTTATGTCTTTAAAACAAATAGGATAAAAGAACATTTTTATATAATTAAAGAAAGAGTACAATGTTAAAAACATCATTTTTGTCGCATTAGAGTTGGCAAACAAAAATGTCATTTTTATTTGATATAAAAATATACGTGTTAAAAACATCATTTTTGTCGCATTAGAGTTGGCGAACAAAAATGTCATTTTTATTTGATATAAAATATACATGTTAAAAACATCATTTTTGTCGCAATAGAGTTGGCGAACTAAAATGTCATTTTTATTTGATATAAAATATACATCGTTGAAAACGTCATTTTTGTCGCATTAGAGTTGGCGAACAAAAATGTCATTTTTATTTGATATAAAATATACATGTTAAAAACATCATTTTTGTCGCATTAGAGTTGGCGAACAAAAATGTCATTTTTATTTGATACAAAAATGTACATCGTTGAAAACATCATTTTTGTCGCATTAGAGTTGACGAACAAAAATGTCATTTTTATTTAATATAAAAATATACAATGTTGAAAACGTCATTTTTGTCGCACTAGAATTAGCGGGCAAAAATATTATTTTCATAGAATAAAAGGAATGGATTTTAATAAAGGGAATCGCCCAATGGTTTATATATATATATATATATATATATATATATATATATATATATATAATTAAAGGAAACGAGCGCGGCAGTTCGCATATCGACAATCGTAACTTCAAACGATTATATAGAAAGATCCGACCATTGGATTTTCCCAAAACTGCAACCGTTAGAACTGCTTTGGGAAGAGCTTTTCAATGATATAAATTTCATCAAAATCTGACGGTTAGATTTTAAGATACGTGTAAATCAAATTTTGGTAAAAGCAGCGCCAGGGTCGCCCATTATTTGAAACGTCGTTTATTTATTTCGAGCTATTTTTAATAAATAAAAATTGCGATAAATAGTTATAAATATATAGGAAATGTTTTAAATTATAATTATGCGACAATTATTTGAAAAGGCCGAGTTTAACTCATTTCAAATAATTGCACGGCGATTAAATCAAAGATGTAAGAAGACGAGGGTTGAAGACCGGCGATCTTCACATCGAATGGACGATGACTTCTGATACCTTGGACTGACTTGCTCCCAGAACAAGGTTGAAGCAGTAATTGTCCGTACGTGTGTGTTGGTCGTGCGGATAAGCGAGCGCCTTTTTGGTGTCTCCGGTTTCGTTCAGACCCAGAACGGACTTGTAAATGGTTGCGTGTCTGACGTTGAAATTCACTTCATGTAATTAAATCGATTTCTATTAATATATGTCTGTTTGGTGGTAGAGAATTTATTCTCTACTTAACACCCTGATACGTAGTAATAGTTATCGATGGCATGGCGTTGAATTGTCAATGTGGCACGCCAAGATGCAATGATAAAGGCTTTGTTGAAAAGCAGGCCTTGTGGCTGATGATCAAAGCATAGCCTGTTTAGGCATAACTTTGTGTATAACGTGACTTCGCGAGCCCCACACCCCAGTATGAGTCAAAAACGGGATTAGGACTGCAGGGAGTGCACACGTTTCTTTCTAGCTAGTGGTGTTTGGGCTTTAACACGGCCCGGCATTTTACTTATGTGGATTTTGGATTGAGGTACCTCGGGTTTTTATAGGCCGGAAGTGGTCATACTATAGGTTCATGGGAACCGGGAAACGTATGTTCAAGCATAATTAATCCACTACCGTTAGGTGGGGACCGGCCCTGAAGATCCAAGGGTTCACTGCGGGGGATCCTGAGGCATTTGCTAGAGTGTCTTGAATCGGAAGAGGATGATCCCTAGCCTCGATTTCATGACAGAAAACCAATTCCCAATACGACAGCATTTCGGCTTTGATTGTAAACTTATATACGTCGACATAGTAGGATGGGGTACTATGCTGTCTAGGATTGATATATTTATATTGAAGTATTTTAATACTGCTTAGACACTAATGATAATATTAAAATATTACTTTTCACGTATTAAGCATGTTTGATCATCTTAAGGGAAAACTCTATCCTCCTGTGTGCGTTGCATTGTGTGATAGGATCTGAGTCTTATGATGATTTCATTTTTCAAAAGTCATTTCGCTGTTTTATCCAAACTTTATAAAATTATGCACTGGCAATCCAATGGAGTAAACCCGTTCCGCGTTAGCGGCGTGGTCCTAAGATTCGCCATATTGATAGTTAATTTAGTTAAGAATTCTCACACCAGTCCCATGACTGACTCGTAGTTTGTTTCACTTTTGCAAACTCGGGTGCCCTCTTTCCACACGGGTAGCCAATTGATAGGTTCAGGTGATACATTCTGATTGGAGCTTGCTTGGACGGACGAAGAAGAAGACCTTTTCTCTAGTTTTTATTTCTGCTTTGAGACGTTTTTATCTGTAGCTTTGATGTATGTGACGGATTTTGAGATTGTTCTTTTCCATTTGGAAACTTATTTCCCTTTTTGTTGAGACTCTTTATTTGGCTAAGTTGTATCTTGTACTGCGTACTCTGATGTATTGGATATTATGATGCTGATGACATTTATTTCTGCTGCAATGGTTTATGTGTTATGATAATTATCTGAGATCTGTTTTTGTTGTAAATATGTTGTATTCCTAAATGATTATCCTTACTTTCGGTCTACGGAAGTTCGTGGTATCATCACAGTTGGTATCAGAGCCTAAGGTTAAACTTAGCCTCGGAATATAACATATTTAGAACAATTCGTCTAGATAGAATCCACATAATTCTAAGACGAGTAGCTCATTAGAGATAGGACTAGTAATGTCCTAGAGTGAGCACAACAGAATAGCACATATTTACCAGTCATTATGTCATCATCTTTTCATCTCGTCCTTATCTTATCTTTTCTTGAAAATTCTCATTTTTGTTGGTCTGACTCTTTCCTTGATGGTACAGACTGATTTAAATGGATACTAGAGCAAGAACAGCCCGAGGCGGAGCCCGAGGTGAAACTCGAGGCGGGGCTAGAGGAGGAGCCCGAGTAGGAGCTGGAGAGCAAGCCAGAGACGAGACCCCCATCACTCAGGAACAACATAATTCAGAGGTCATAGCCGAACCACCTCCACAGCCTTTAGATTTGGAGAGAATGTCAAAGAAATTCAAAATCCTTGGAGGTGTACCTTTCACGGGGCGAGAGTCTGCGATTCAGGCTGAAGCATGGCTTAAATATTGCGAAAAGATCCTAGAAGGCTTGGAACTGGAAGATCAGCGAAAGCGTTACCTGGCAGTTTGGCAACTAAAAGAGGAAGCAGGGCATTGGTGGGATACGATCAAAATCTGCAATGACGTGGCCAATATGTCTTGTGCCAGATTTAAGGAACTTTTCAATGAGAAGTATATACCTCCACAAGCTAGAGAGCGCCTACGCGAGCAGTTCGTTAACCTATAGCAAGGGAATATGACCGTTTCTGAGTATGTGAGGAAGTTTGATGAGCTTTCACTATATGCTCCTAGTTTGATTCAAGATCCGGTAGAGAAGAATAAGAAATCTATCAAGGGGTTGTCCAAGAAATATTTGAACCGAGTCACTGCCCATATCAAGCTTCCTTTCAATGAAGTAGTAGAGATGGCGTGCCGCTACGAGGAAAATGACGAGTCTGGACCACAGGATAGGGGGAAAAGTCAAAGCAACAATCAGAAGGAACAGGCTAACAAGAAACAGGAGGCGAGCAATTCTTCTACAGCTAAACCCCAAGGGAAGAAGAGTGATAGGAGCAAGGTGACTTGCTATAACTACGGCAAGATTGGACATTTTGATTACGAGTGTAGAGCATCTAAAAAGGTCAAGAGAAATGATTCAGGCCCTAGTCAGAACTGTGGTCAGAGTTCCTAGAACCGTGGTCAGAATCCTCAGAATCGTGGCCAGAGTTCGCAGGACAAAAGGGAATGCTACAATTGTCATCAAAAGGGGCACATTAAGGCGAACTGCCCCCTGCTAAGGAATGCTTAGGTGGCACATGTTTATGAGGGAGCAGAGGCCCCAGCTTCTGCCGAGGGTCCAGTTAAACCCGATATCTTAGGAGGTACGCTTAATATTAAGAACATCCCTATTACTGTCTTATTTGATACTGGTGCTGCACGAAGTTTTATTTCTAATGATGCCATTCTGTTGGCTCGCTTTTTGACCAAGCCACCCAGGATCATTCATAAAAGGAAAGCAGGAAACCACGATTCTCCAATAATGTGAAGGAATGGATCGCACTCCACCGTCTCGCCCACCGTCGGATCGCACTCCATCGTCTCGCCCACCGTCGGATCGCGTGCCATCGTCTCGCCCTCATCTCATCAACGAACGATGCATCCAGGCGATCCGATCCAAACTAATATCGTTGCCCAGAGCGAACCGATCCGATCCCTTGGTGCGCACCGAACCCTCTGACCCATTCAATCACGAGCTGGTCTTCAGCGATCCGAACCGCACGGATCTGACGACACGTGTTCCTAACCGTCATCTGGACCAATTCTCCCCATCTGCACGATCCGATTTTCAAGCAAATCACGACACCTGTTCACAACGGCTAGTTAGACTATTTCTTCAATGGTGGCGATGCGATCCGACGCTCTCGGGATTCGTGCCATGTGTCCACGATCCGTCTGACAAAATCAGCTATAAATAGCCCAGAGCTTGGCATTTTTCGGGATCTTTTTGGCAATATTGAGTACTGAATCCGCCATTGTTGTCAAACCACTGAAATATTGAGAGTAATCACTGTTGTAATAGCTTTTAAAGCATAATCAATAAGATATAAAGTGGACGTAGGCTCGTTAACGCCGAACCACTATAAATTCTGAGTGTTATTTTCTTTTTCCTCGTTCCTCATTTAAAATTCTCTACAGTTCATAACAATTTGGGTGTTAGGTCCAAATTTCGATCTAACATTTTTGGTGCTTTCACTGAGAACTCAGTCCTAAAGTTTCACTATTCGCTTCTTTGAGGATTCCAGCGATTCGGATATCATGGCTGGAAAAAGATCTAAAGTTTCGCAGACCAACGAAACGATTGAGGAGAGTGTGCACGAATTGGGCAACGAAGAAACTTTGGATCGCGGAGCGCAGGGGGCGATCTGATCCGACGAAGACACCTCGTTCCGAGTCGATGAGAACGAGACGATCCGTGCTACTGAAGGGGTTGTAACTCGATGCCGGGGCAACACCTCACAGCCTCCGCGTACCACGACCACGAGTCGATCTCAGGGGGGCGCAGCGAACCGCCCTCCACGAACCGCAGCTACCCGAACTGATGGTCAGAATACAACTCGACCTGGAAAAGAACCTATGACCCACTCCTATCGTCCTGGAACCTCTGCTCGACCCGGCTCGAGCTCTCTGCGCATAAGAGAGAGTGGTGATGACCACTATGATCCTGCCGCTCCTGTCACTGAGGGTGATCTCTCTCGCTTCGTCGAAATGTGGGATAGGTTGTTTGATGAGTTGGCCGCCCAAAGGCAGGAAAGTTCCATCCTACGGCAAAATTTGACGGCTATGGGTAGAAGACTTGATGAGCTAGCAAGACAAAGAGCATCGCCGGTTCGTCCACTCACCCCAGTATATTCCTCTTCATCTGAAGAATCGCCGAGACCTCCGCGGCGACCGTATGAGAGAGCCGAAAACATAGAACAGCTTCGGTTCGGGACCCTGCCCTCACAGGAAGAAGAAGAACTAGGGGCGGGGCCCATAAACCGTAATGTGAACAGTCCTGTACATAACAGACCACCTCAGCCCCGTCGCCGCACGCATACTCATGATAACAGGGGGAAGCGAAGCCCCGTCCGAGCCCCAGATTTTGTGGCTACTCCCCGAAGAGAGATCAGAGAACCTCGTCGGGCCAGAGGCACTGACCCTGAACCTCCTTTGACTAGTGCAAACGTTGCAGCCATGGTTCACCAGATTTTGGCCGACAGCCGTGGACAGCGGAACGAAGATTGGGGGATTGACCGCAGTCATACCCCTTTTACTGACGATATTTTGGATGCAACCTTTCCAAGGCGTTTCAACATGCCACAAATGAACCGGTATGCAGGAAGATCTGATCCTGTTCAGCACCTAATGAGATACTCTTGGTCGATGACTGCTGCTGCCGCTTCTGACGCGGTTAAGTGTAAAGCGTTTCCCATATTCCTGGAAGACGTGGCTTTGCTATGGTTTACTCGCCTGCCGGCGGGATCGATTTCTAGCTTCAGGGAACTAAGCGAGAAGTTCGTAGAACAATTCCGTATCTACGCACAGAAGACGAAAAGCGTGATCGATTTATTCATTGTCAAACAGCGACCAGGCGAAAGTCTAAAGATGTACCTGGATCGTTTCAATTTGGCCGCCACTGAGGTTAAAGATCCTCATGAGCCGACCATTGTCGCAGCACTAATTGATGGAGTGGATAAGGACACTGAATTCGGGAGGTACTTGGCAGGCAAACCACCCCACACCAGAGAGTTATTCTATGAGAAAGCCAATGTACATCTACGCCGGGAAGAGGTATACGCAAACCGAAAGGTTAAGACAACTGATAATTCAGAGCAATGTCGCCATCAAACAAACTGGAGACAGCTCAGGGAAAGTTGAGGTTAACGTCGGAAATCAGAATCAGGGTGGTCGCCAGCCAGGTAACAACAATAACAATGCTAACGGCAACAACCGGAAGAGGGGCCGAGGGAACGACTCCCAGAGAAGGACTCGTCCCAGGGCCTTTGAAAGTTATACACCCATAAGTGATACTCTGGAAAATATCTTCATGGATGCGTATGAAGTCCTCCAGAATAAGAGGCCACCTCCTAGAGAGTCAACAGAGAAAGAGCGTGAGACAGGGAAGTTTTGTCTCTTTCATCAAATCCACGGCCATTCGACGAATGAATGCCGTCACCTGAGGGACGTAGTCGAAAGGCTGCTTCGAGAAGGGAAGCTAGATGAATACAGAGTAACGCCTAGGGACAGGGGGCAAGCAGTGCAGGCCCCGAATCAGAATCAAAATCAACTTGCTACTAGGCCAACTGCTCAGCAAAAGGGAAAGAATATTGTTATCAATACCGTGATCGGTGGACTTTATCTTGCTGGGCACAGTTCCAAAGCTTTAGATCAATACGTCAATGCAGCCAAACAACACCTCGAAGTGAGGGAATGTAGCAACCCCGAGGACAGTACCCCGGTGAAGCAGCAGAAGATGATGACTGATGACGTTGTTTTCCGAGAACGAGAAAGCATCGGAGTCCATGCTCCAACTAAAGATCCACTTGTAATTACGATACCCATTGGGCCAGCCACTGTTCATAAGGTCCTGGTGGACAACGGGAGTTCCGTTAATATCCTTTTCAAAAAGGCCTTTGACCAGATGAATCTTGAGATAAAAGACTTGAAGCCCTGCCAAGGATGGATCCGTGGATTCAACGGAGCATCCACCGCACCTATGGGTTATGTAGAATTGCCAGTCACACTTGGGGAAGGAGAACGCTAGAGAGTGAGAATCCTCCCCTTTGTGGTTTTGGATGTCGAATCGCCATACAATGCCTTCTTGGGCCGACCGGCCCTCGCAAAGTTCAGAGCCTGTATAGCCCCCTGGTGCTTGCTATTGAAGTTCCCCACAGAAGCTGGCATTGGTATCGTCAGAGGGGATCAAGTTGCTGCTCGAGCGTGTTATGTTGCCGAACTAAAGTTGCTTCGCAACGGCGGGGATATCGAGACTAAAGGCACTCCTCCCCCTTTGGGGGCGGAAACCTTATAGCAACCAAAGAGGATAATTGTTGGAGAGTTGCCTAGAGTGGTGCCCGAGGATATAGATCCCAGAGAGGATCAAGAACCCGGGGGCAGAATGGCGACTCCAAACGAGGCAACTGTGGATGTACCAATCGATGACAGTGACCCGGAGAAGGTCCTTAAGATTGGATCCCAGTTAAGTCCAAATCTTGCTGAAGAATTGACGAATTTCTTAAAGAACAACTTGGATGTATTTGCTTGGACCCATGCAGACATGTGCGGGATATCCCCATCAATCATGAGCCATTCTTTGAGCATTAACCCCAAACATCCTCCAGTAAAGCAAAAAAGGCGAATGTTGGGCCCGGAGAGGTCCGCTGCCTTGAAAGAAGAGGTTGGAAAGCTAAAAAGTAACGGGTTTATCAGAGATTCAACCTACCCGGACTGGATTTCAAATCCAGTCCTGGTAAAGAAGGCCAACGGGAAGTGGCGAACGTGTATCGACTTCTCGGATTTGAACAAAGCTTGTCCAAAAGATAGTTTCCCATTACCTCGAATTGACCAGCTGGTAGACTCGACGGCAGGTCATGAGCTTCTCTCATTCATGGATGCTTATTCAGGATACAACCAAATTCCAATGCATATTCCAGATCAAGAGCATACTAGTTTCATCACTGATCTGGGATTATATTGTTACGTAGTAATGCCCTTTGGTTTGAAGAACGCAGGCGCTACGTACCAACGTTTGGTCAACAGAATGTTTTATAACCAAATCGGGAAAACAATGGAAGTATACGTCGACGATATGTTAGTTAAATCCAAGCAGTCCTCTCAACACACTACTGACTTGGCAGAGATGTTCGGCATTCTTCGAAAGTATGGAATGAAACTCAATCCGACCAAATGTTCATTCGGTGTTGCTTCTGGAAAATTCTTGGGATTCATTGTCAGTTCACGTGGTATCGAGATTAATCCAGACCAGATCGCGGCAATCAGAAACATTCAGGAACCTAGGCAAATTAGGGATGTGCAAAGCCTTGCCGGAAAAGTGGCCGCACTAAGCAGATTTATCTCCAGGGCTACGGATAAGTGCATCCCATTCTTCGAATTAATAAAGCGAGGAAAACGCCACTTTAAATGGACACCTGATTCCGTAGAAGCGTTTCAGAATTTGCTCAGACACTTGGAGAAACCTCCAATTCTATCTAAACCAATAGACCACGAGGATTTATTCGTGTATTTGGCAGTATCATCTCATGCAATCAGCTCAGCGTTGGTAAGGGAAGAGGAAAAGGTCCAAAGACCTGTGTATTATGTGAGCAAAAAATTGACAGTAGCAGAGCGTAATTATCCACGGATAGAAAAACTGGCGTATAGTTTACTGATTGCCTCCAGAAAACTTCGGCACTACTTTCAGGCACATCCTATTACCATATATACTGATCATCCACTCAAGCAAGTTTTACAGAGACCGGAGGCATCTGGAAGGTTACTCAAATGGAACATAGAGTTAAGCCAATTTGACTTGAACTTTCAGCCTAGACGGTCAATTCGGGGGCAAGTGATAGCCGACTTCATAGCTGAATTCACTATTCCTGAAAAAGATATAGCAAACGAAGAAGTGGAACCCTCAGAGTTACTTTTCGACCCTAATGTCTGGAGATTATATACTGATGGTGCTAGGAACGACGAAAGATCCGGCGCTGGAATAGTGCTTGAAACCCCCGAGAAACGATTGATAACCTATGCCATCCGAATGGAGTTTCAGGCCACTAACAACGATTCCGAATATGAAGCTCTGATAGCCGGATTAAAGATTGCAAAGGAACTAGAAGTCACAAAGCTGAACATCTTCTGCGACTCCAAGTTAGTTGTGAATCAAGTTACTGGAAGATTCCAAGCTAAAAGTGCAAGATTGATTCTATACTTAAAGAAAGTGAAAGAACTGCTGAATGAGTTTGATCACTACAGCATATCTCATATTCCGCGGTCAGAAAATCAGCAGGCAGACAAGTTGGCAAAGATGGCTAGTTCTAACGATCCTGAAGTGATAGGGCTAGCCCCCGTTGAAGTACTTCGGTCCCCCAGCATTGATCAGATGGAAATCGACCTAGTACTAGAGACGGAACCAGAAAGGGAGTCGTGGATGACCCCTATAAAGAATTTCCTAATGGATGGAGCGCTTCCGACCAAGAAAAGCGAGAGGCGTAAAGTGATTCGTAAAGCCGCCCGATACGTACTTCAAGGTGGAGTCCTTTATAGACAAGGGTTTTCAATGCCCCTCCTTCGGTGTATAGCCCATGATGACATCAAACGTGTGCTGCAAGAAGTCCACGAAGGCGAATGTGGCGACCACACTGGAGGGCAAACTTTGGCAAAAAAGGTAATACGACATGGTTATTTCTGGCCTACCAAACAAGGATGCAGTAAGATATGCGCGACGATGTGATGCGTGCCAGAGATTTTCAAAGATACCTAGAGCGCCTCCAAGTCAGTTAAAAACAATGATGAGTCCATGGCCTTTTGCTATGTGGGGAATTGATATCATAGGAAGTCTCCCCATAGCGAGGGGCGGAGCAAAGTTCGCTATTGTGGCCGTAGATTATTTCACTAAGTGGGTCGAGGCAGAACCACTAACTACAATCACAACTAAACGGGTGATCAACTTCATCGTGAGAAACATCATCTGTCGATTTGGGATTCCAAAGATTGTGATAACAGACAACGGAACTCAATTTGATAGTGCTGAATTCAGAAACTTCTGCCAAAAATACCACATTGAGAATCGGTACACCTCCGTGGCACACCCACAATCAAACGGGCAAGTCGAAGCTGCAAATAAAGTAATTAAGTCTATTCTGAAAAGAAGAATGAAGCGGGCTAGAGCCATGTGGGCTGATGAATTGCCTTTGGCGCTATGGGCTTACAGGACGACATATAAATCAGCGACAGGACATACCCCGTTCTCCCTCGCTTTTGGAACGGAAGCAGTCATCCCGATTGAGATAAAGGTACCTTCCCATCGGGTGACCTATTATGATCCAATGACCAATAATGAATTGCTCCTTGAGTCCCTGGATATGATCGAAGAAAAGAGGGATGAAGCAGACCTGCGTGCCCTAAGATGCAAACAACAGGTCGCCCGATATTACAACAAAAAGGTCCGAGCCCGAACCTGGGAACCCGGAGACTTGGTTCTGAAACGTGTCTTTCCACCCCCAACTCATATGGGAGCGAAGTGGGAAGGACCGTACTCTATTCTCAGCAAGCTTGATAATGGAACCTTCAAGCTGGCAACCGTAGATGGAAAGGAAATCCCCAGAGTGTGGAATGTCCAACATCTACGACCATATTTAACATGAGAAGTTTCAAATTTATTCTTTTGCTTTGTTTTAAAAAAAAAAACTATGTACAGGGCATGACTTGCCTAGAACAGTCTGATTCCTTAAAGCAAGAGATTATAAAGTGGACGTAGGTCATGATTCGACCGAACCACTATAAAAATACTGTGTGTCATTTACCTTTATTGCATCTTAATTTATTTTTCTATGAAAATCAGTGTGAATAATGCAGGTACCCGAAGTCCGGTGCCAACAGTTCCTCTTGTAAACTAATCAGAGGAACCTAAAGCCTTGGTAAATGCTCCAACTGCTTGTCCGACTGGTTTTAATCCTCGGAGCTTGGATTAAAATGTAAACCTAAGACGAGTTTGATGAGCGTCCATGATTTGGCGCTGAGAAAGGACTCTTACCCTGCTAAAGAATCGGGGAGCAGTGGAACTGCTGAGTCCCAACTCTAACTCTCCAGAGAGAGAGAGAGTATAAAGGCGTCTCCGATTGAGCGCTGAGAAAGAGCTCCTTCCCCGCTGAAGGATCGGGGAGCGAATGAATCGCTGAGCTCCAACTCTAACTCTCCAGAGAGAGAGAGAGTATAAAGGCGTCTCCGATTGAGCGCTGAGAAAAAGCTCCTTCCCCGCTGAAGGATCGGGGAGCGAATGAATCGCTGAGCTCGAACTCTAACTCTCTAGAGTCGAGAGAGAGTATAAAGGCGTCTCCGATTGAGCGCTGAGAAAAAGCTCCTTCCCCGCTGAAGGATCGGGGAGCGAATGAATCGCTGAGCTCGAACTCTAACTCTCCAGAGTCGAGAGAGAGTATAAAGGCGTCTCCGTTTGAGCGCTGAGAAAGAGCTCCTTTCCCGCTGAAGGATCGGGGAGCGAATGAATCGCTGAGCTCGAACTCTAACTCTCCAGAGAGAGAGAGAGAGAGAGAGAGTATAAAGGCGTCTCCGATTGAGCGCTGAGAAATAGCTCCTTCCCCGCTGAAGGATCGGGGAGCGAACGAATCGCCAAGCGTAAAACTCTAACAACTGATTGGGGGGCACCAGGCACTCCTATGCAAACACTAAACTTTGATATAACAGTGTAACATAGCATGAACATTCTTCTTCCTGTTGATTGACTGACTTGTAATTATTAATAGTTGGTTAACGACTAAACGTGGAAAGTTTCTATGAATACAGGTACACAATGATGTAAGGAGAAACAAATCCTTGTTTATGTACTGCGAATCAACAAAGTGAAAACAAGCTAGAAACAAAAGTGAGGACCAGTCTCACAATTACACTTCCTGGCCAGTGGGAAGCCTAAAGACAAAATATCAACAAACATCCTATTTATGCTTTGATTTCTTCTCTTGCTTCTGCCTCTCCAGCCTCTCCTTGTCGGCTTCAGATGGATCCCCCTTCTTCCTCTTCCGCTTGTCCACAAGGGGAGCATCTGACTCCTCTGAGATCTCCTCTTTCCCTTCTTTTCTCTTGCTTCTACTGGAGAGGGAAGCCGGGAAGTCATCGGGGTTTGCGAAGTGAAGCTCCCGGCTGATGGACTTGGACTGGATTTTCACAATCATCCCAGTTTTGGGATCGAATTCTGCAAGAGGGACTATGTCCAAAGCCTCATCCCCCACCTTCTTTGAAGCCAACCCTTTCTCTTGTCTGGCTTTCCGGCTGGCCAGGGGCTCTTCATCATCATCATCATCGTCGGCCTTTTTGGTGCCGGTAATATCCTCTTCGTCATCCACATGACGACCATCCAAGTCTTTTAAAGCTTCGATAGTCTCAGCCTCTTTGGGTACATCGGCGCTAGGCACCGGGATGCTTCCCTCTGCTGTTGTGACCTCGACTCGCTCTGAAACATCGATATCAGCGCCCGGCAGGGCAGTCTCCTCCTCCACTTCTCTCTATTTTCCAGCGCCCTTGTCGACGGGCTCGCCACCTGCATTACGAGAGACACACATTACTAATTCAATGGGTTGTCCTGCTAGACGACGATAATTCGCAATCGCTTTAGCAAATTGCGGGGAAAAGAGAGAGATACCTTCAGCAGATACTCCCTCTTGAGTAGATCCGGATGCTCCAACAACCACGGGAGTTAGACCTAAGGGGATTAGCGGATCGTCAGGATGGTACTCCTCAACTTCGAAGGTTTTAGACTTTGCGGCGGAGCTGGAACCTTCATCAATTTTGCTTTTACCTTTAGCCATGGTTCTCTCCTTCTCCATTTCCGCCAGGATTAAGCGACGACCCTCTGCCAGATCCTCAGGCTCGTTGTCTCTTAGGATGCTCTTCATCAATTCATCTTCATTGATCTCTTCGACCCCCAGTCTATGTTTTTCGCCCTCCACGATGGCATCCCATAAGTTGGCCAAAGTAACATGATAATCCGGGATCCATGAGATATTGCGAGTTTTGAGAACCTGGCCAAGGAAATCAAAAATCATCTCCTCAAACCCCTCGATTTCTTTCTCTCTTTCAAGGAGTTTGTTGTTGGAGGCGGTGGCCATTTCAATGGCACTATCAACGTTCTTTTCGGCAAGAGCTGCCCGTCTCTCCGCGTCTGCAACCTGGTCATTCAAAATCACCTTTTCTGTTTCTGCCAGAGCCAAACTTTCTTTTAGACTCGCTTTTTCCGCCTCCCAGGCAGCTCTCTCAGCTTCAAAATGGCCTTGCACTGTTTTCAACTCGGCGTTGGCCATTTTTAGATCTTCCACCTCCTTCTTTAAAGCCATTTTTTCTTGGCTATTGGAGTCCAGTTCAGAATGAAATCGCTGTTTGGCATTCTCTAATTCAGTCTTATAGTTTGCAGCGTCTCTCTATGCCAAAGTGAGCTGGGCTTGAGCGTCTTCCAGGTCCTTCACCAATTTTGTCCTAGCCCTCTCGTTGTTTTCAAGTTTTGCTTTAGACCTATGTGCTTCTACTTCGAGTTTTCGGACGACTTCCGAAAGATTGACTGCGTGTTTTTTCATCATCTCGTATTGTCTGGCTGCGTGCTGGATGCGCTCGATAACTTCATCATCCCAATTTTTAGGGACCGGTTCCAAGGCAGGAACAAAGACCATCCTATCAAAGAACATTCCTAGAAATTGTTCCCGTAGCTTTTCCAGCCTACCTTGGATCTCGGGACCATGAACGTAATCCCGTGAACCGGAGGCAGCTAACTCTGGTTGGCTGGTGGGGACAATGTTACTTCTCTCTTGCTCAGTTTCTTTGGATGAATCTCTGTCCCCATCTTTGGATTCGTGGCGCCTTTTGGACGACCGACTGTGGGAAGGCGCACTCTTTGGAGGAGTCAACTCTTTTGGGAGTGTCTTTCCCCCGGTCGGAATTGTCGGATGACTCGAAGGCCTGGTAGAGGTTGATTTGGGTGGAGATCGAGGTTGCGAAGATCTCGGCCTATGAGGGGGACCGCGAGGGCGCTCAGTACCCGGACGAAGGCTGGGGGTGCCTTCGCGAAGAGAACGGTACGAATAAGATTTCCTGCGCGACATCGTTCCTGCAAAAAGAGAAAAGAATATATTAAAACTTTGAATACCCGCAAAGTTAGAGTGCAAGGTCAGACAGTGTGTGTGAGGTGTGCATCCCATATAATTCCCCCTAACAGACCCGGGCCTGGAGACAGACTCATCTGACCCGTTTCTCGTCCCCTTGTTGAATCAGTCGCCTCTTCGGGAGTAGAAAAGAAAGGTTCCTCGCCGAAGTCTTTTTCTGTGTATTCAATGTCGGGTAGAGGGATTTTATTCAGCTCGTCGAATAACTGTTCTTCTGTCAAGTCGTCATCACCACCAGTTTCCATTGGAGCAGAGGTAGGGATTTCCTTCGACACATCACCGCGGGACTCATCCCCTCCATATATATTCAAGTCTTCGTCGTCTTGGATGACTATCGGAGAAGGACTTTTGCGAAATTTAGTTGTTTCCACCGCTTGTGAAGTTCCCTCTCCTTCCGTTGGGGGCACATATTTATAAGGTTTGCCGCCGGTCCCAAGTCCAAATTTTCTATCCAGAAGGCGATGCTTATGAAGGTTGTCATCAGTAATGCATTTTTTAATCCTTAAAAAGTCGGATCTGCTTTGCAAAAGAATGGACAACCGGTTGTTGTATAATGCACCCTCTGTTTTCGGGAAGACATGATCTGTTAAAGACAAAGGAAAAAGTGGAAGAATGTTATTACTTAGGCTCCTTAAGCAGGATGTTTGACTAGGTGATCAAAGTTTACTTGATTTGAGCCATCTCCGTGAGCATCCAGCCTGTTTTCTTATGTAAAACCAGTCGGACTTAGGATCCCCGATGTTGCTGTATCCGTCGTACAGAACTTTCCTGTTCGCCACTGATTCAAAAAAGGAAAAGTTTGGAGTTGCAGAAGAACGGTGCTTGAAGAGAAAGAAGAACACCAGATCTCTGAATTTAAGTTCGGCATGCAAGATCTCCGCATAAGCAACATATAAAAGTATAGAGATGCGTAGGCATTTGGATGAAGCTGCATCGGAGCAATGCCTAGTCGTCTTAGAGTTTCAATGGCAATCGGAGGGAACGGAGGAATAGCTCCTACTAGACACATTGTTCGACTGATCGACATGTACCCTTCCGGTGCTAGATGGGGTCTATCTTCGCTTCCAGGTGTCAAGACATCGTCCCAAGGAATGCCGTGTCTTAAGCAGATTCTCTTGAGTTTTATCTCGTCAAGCTTGGACGCTAAAGAATAAGAGAATTTATCTATCCCGACTGCGCCTGGAATTTCGTCCGGAGCTCGCTCGTCAGACTCGGAGTTGTTACTGGATGAAGTACTTTCTGTCGGATCTGATTCTGTAGCTTCATACTCAGATCCAGAATCCTCACCTCCCGGATTGATTGGAGGAATTTCGGGATTGTACTGTTCAGGAGTCTCGGATTCTGCTGCTGCTACGGATCTTGGAGAAGAATTATCGTTCGACATCGCTGCTGGGACGAGAAAATGTGAACAATAAGATTAACACTACCCGACCCCCGTGTGTGCAAGTGCCGGTGTGTGTACTCGTGTGTACATTAAAAATAAAGTGTGAAAGCAATCAAGATCATCAAAGCATTAATCGTCGTATGCCGTCAAATTATGAGGTCATTTAGTCCAGAAAGTCCAATATCAGGGCTCTATCCTAACTGTTCAGAGTTTTATAGTGACAAGGCGTTGATTAAAGTCTGAAATTCCTCCGTATCGTCAGTTATGAGTCGGATCGCGAAGCAGAGGGATTTCCCCTTTTCGGATCGCAGGACAGGGGGATCGCCCCCATCGAATCGCCGGGCGAAGGGATCGCTCCTTCACGAACCGTTGCGACCCCCACGATACGTCCCTTTGCCGCCACCTCGATCTATCGTCTCGCCATTCGCTTTGGTCTTCTATCCTTGACCACGATCCGAGACGGTTTGCCTTCTCCTTCTGCCTCCTTCATTTTCCTCCTCTCCTTCCCATCCTCAAATTCTGAGCTCTGCGCCCGATGGCCATGGCGACTTGGTGATTTCTTCAGAAAATTTCGGATTCCCATCGTTTCTTCCTTGAATCGGTCTTAAAAATTCGGGAAGGTGCTGCATTTACAAATGAGAATGTTTTCTGTGGAGTTACCTTTCTAAAAATTGAGAGAATGCTCGGATTCTTGAAGGTTTGGAAAATTTGGGTTCGTTCTTTAATAACGCGAGACGATTCGGCAGAGAGAAAGAAGAAGGAGAATGAGGAGGAGAGGGTCGGCTTATATAGGCAAAGAGGGTGACCGTTTATCTCCCTTCCTTTGTCCTATTCGGTCCACGAAATGTCATGAAGGCCACGATTCAAAGCTTGTATCGCATAGAAGCCCACGGGCCGCTTCAAACGATGGCCCACCAAACTCAAAGCCCGACACGACTCGAAGGAAAGTCCGCCTCGTTTCGTACAGAGGCCTGGATACTCAGCTCGAGACGAGCACGTGAACACTCGGACCGTGGCGCTTTATGGCGATCCGATTTATGCATGCGTTGATTTGAACCAATGCGACTGTTGATTTACATCCCATCAGGAAAAGGTAGATTGGAATCTTCGAAGCATGTTCCATCATCGATAAAACATACTTCGAGGGGGCAAAATGTTGGCTCGCTTTTTGACCAAGCCACCCAGGATCATTCATAAAAGGAAAGCAGGAAACCACGATTCTCCAATAATGTGAAGGAATGGATCGCACTCCACCGTCTCGCCCACCGTCGGATCGCACTCCATCGTCTCGCCCACCGTCGGATCGCGTGCCATCGTCTCGCCCTCATCTCATCAACGAACGATGCATCCAGGCGATCCGATCCAAACTAATATCGTTGCCCAGAGCGAACCGATCCGATCCCTTGGTGCGCACCGAACCCTCTGACCCATTCAATCACGAGCTGGTCTTCAGCGATCCGAACCGCACGGATCTGACGACACGTGTTCCTAACCGTCATCTGGACCAATTCTCCCCATCTGCACGATCCGATTTTCAAGCAAATAACGACACCTGTTCACAACGGCTAGTTAGACTATTTCTTCAATGGTGGCGATGCGATCCGACGCTCTCGGGATTCGTGCCACGTGTCCACGATCCGCCTGACAAAATCAGCTATAAATAGCCCAGAGCTTGGCATTTTTGGGGATCTTTTTGGCAATATTGAGTACTGAATCCGCCATTGTTGTCAAACCACTGAAATATTGAGAGTAATCACTGTTGTAATAGCTTTTAAAGCATAATCAATAAGATATAAAGTGGACGTAGGCTCGTTAACGCCGAACCACTATAAATTCTGAGTGTTATTTTCTTTTTCCTCGTTCCTCATTTAAAATTCTCTACAGTTCATAACAATTTGGGTGTTAGGTCCAAATTTCGATCTAACACATTCAAAAGTTGAAACTGAAACCAAAAAAACTTAAAGAGTTGATTAGAGCAAATTGTCCGATAGGAGGTTCTCTTATACTCGATAAATACTGTAGAGTGCCAATCTCCTATTCTTGCTACCAATTCCCTATAAATCTAATAGTTATGAATTTCTCTGGGTATGATGTAATCCTTGGGATTGATTAGTTATCGAGGCATGGGGCTAAAGTCAAGTGTGCCGAGAGGATTGTCAAAGTTAAAACTAAGCTTGGAAATATTACTATCTCGTGCCATGGCTCAGCCACCGACAGGAAAACATTCTGGTTTTCTCTAGAAGTTACCCCTACTTCTATTGAGGATATCCCTGTCGTCAAGGATTACATTGATGTATTCAAAGAAGTTGAGGGCTTACGTCCGCATAGAGAAATCAGCTTCCGAATTGATTTAGCACCGAATGCAAGGCCTGTCATACATCCCATTCGGAGAATGTCGCCAAAAGAAAGAGAGGAGCTGAAAAATCAAACCAAGCAGCTTTTGTGGAAGGGTCAGATCAGGCCCAGCTTCTCAGAATGAGGAGCAGCAGTGGTGTTCGTCCCAAAATCAGACGGTACTCTCAGGCTATGTGTAGACTACCGTGATCTCAACAAACAAACTCTGAAAAACAAGTACCCACTGCCTCGTATTGATGACTTGCTTGACCGCTTGCATGGGGCACGAGTATTCTCTAGGATGGACCTAGCTACAGGCTTCCATCAACTTCGCATTGCAGAGGATTGTGTGCCTTTAACTACTTTCAGAGGACCGGATATTTTTTATGAATGGCTAGTAATGCCCTTCGGTCTATGTAATGCTCCAGCATATTTTGTTGACCTGATGAATAGAGTGTTCAGAGATGTTTTAAATAAATTTGTGCTCGTGTTCCTCGATGACATCCTCGTCTTTTCTAAATCCACTGCTGAGCATGAACAGCATCTGAGAGAAGTCTTAGAGATTTTGCGAAGAAATGCACTGAAAGAAAATTTTTCTAAATGCATATTCTGGCAAGAAGAGGTGAAATTCCTCGGCCATGTTGTATCAAAGGAAGGCATCTCAGTAGATCCAGGAAAGATCTCAGCCACCCAAGAATGGAAGCAGCCTAGAACTCCCACGGAGGTCAGAAGTTTCTTGGGACTAGTTGGCTATTATCGGAAATTTGTCAAAGATTTTTCGAAGGTAGCTTGCCCATTGACAAACCTGACAAAGAAACATACGAAATTCAAGAGGACTCCGGAATGCGAGATAGCTTTCCAAGAGCTAAAGAAGAGGTTGACCAATGCTCCTGTGTTGACCACCATAGATGGCAATCAGGATTTGAAAGTCTGGACCGACGCTTTTAAGCAAGGTTGTTTCTTTTATAAATTAACATGTCAGAGATAACATTTTTCCTTTAATGACAAATCTCATTTTAACATGTTATCCCCTATTTATTCAAGGTATTGGTGCAGTGCTAATGCAAAGAGGCAGAGTAGTCGCATATGCTAGCCGCCAGCTGAAATCGCATGAGAAGAATTACGTCACGCATGATCTTGAACTAATGGCCATTGTGTTTTATCTTAAAATATGGAGGCATTATCTCTTGGGTGAAAAGTTCGAAATTTACACAGATCACAAATCCTTGAAACACCTTTTTACCCAAAAAGATTGAATATGAGGCAGCAACGCTGGGTTGAATTTCTTGCATCATATGACCTGGATATCCTATATACTCCGGGAAAGGCCAACGTTGTAGCCGATGTACTCAGTAGAAAGAATGCAGAATGCAACAATCTCATTATCGCCAATCTCATTATCACTCCTACTTTGATTGATAAAGTTTCTGCTCTTCAGAAGAATGATAAATTTATTCAGAAGCTTTGTGAGCGAGTTCGTAAAGGCGAGGCCTCAAGTTTCCAGATTGACGATAATGTGACCCTTAGATTGCAAGGGCGAATTTGTGTGCCTGACATTGCTGAGCTAAAAAGAGAAGTGATGGATGAGTGCCACAAATCTAAAATCAGCGTCCATCCAGGTGTAAACAAGATGTACCATGATCTCAAGCGCACCTTCTGGTGGAAAGTGATGAAGAGGGATATTTCTATTTATGTTGCTAGATGTCCCACTTGTCAGCAAGTTAAAAGTGATCAACAGAAACTGGCAGGTTTGTTGCAACCGCTAGGAGTGCCTCGTTGGAAGTGGGAGGAAATTTCTATGGACTTTATAGATGGCTTGCCCCGAAGCAGAAAAGGGAATGATAGCATATGGGTGATTGTCGACCGCTTAACAAAATCTGCCCATTTCATCCCTGTTCGGTCCAATAGAACAGCTCGTAGTTTGGCACAGCTTTATCTCAAAGAGATAGTCAGACTGCATGGGGTTCCCAAAAGCATTGTCAGTGATCGGGATCCATTATTTACCAGCAAATTCTGGGAAGCTTTTCAAGAAGAGCTTGGGACCAAGTTGAATCTGAGCTCTGCCTATCACCCTCAGACAGATGGCCAGACTGAGAGGGTGAATCGTGTTTTGGAAGACTTATTGCGTGCTTGCATCCTTGATTATGGCGGTTCATGGGAGGACCACTTGCACTTGGTGGAATTCTCCTATAATAATAGCTACCAAGCAAGCTTGGGGATGTCACCGTTTGAATTACCTTATGGCAGGCCGTGCAGATCTCTGGCATGTTGGGTGGAGTCAGGCAATCGACTAGTCTTGGGCCCCGACATGGTTCGTGAAGCATCAGATAAGGTTGACTTGATTAAGAAGCTCTTATTGACTGCTCAGAGTCGACAGAAGAGCTATGCAAACTAGCGAAGAAGAAATCTAGAATTCTCTGTGGGTGATCGAGTATACTTGAAGGTTTCTCCTTTGAGAGGCGTGATTCGTTTTGGGAAGACAGGAAAGTTGGCACCGAGATTCATTGGTCCATTCCCTATCCTAGAAAGGATTGGTACTCTCGCTTATAGAGTGCAGCTTCCTGACTGGTTACCAGGAGTGCATGATGTATTTCATGTGTCTCAACTCCGCAAGCATGTTCACGACCCAGATCTGATAGAGGATGAATTAAATCAACAGATCCTAGATATTGCTCCAAATCTGACAGTGAGAAAGGACCCGATTAAGATCATTGGCAAAGAAACCAAAACTTTGAGGAACAAGAGGATCAATCTAGTCAAGGTTCAATGGAGTGGGGATCCTAGAGACTGTACTTGGGAGACAGAGGATAGCATCAAAAAGGCTTACCCCAAGTGCAGAGTGGATATCTCCGAGTAACTCTTGCACTGAGGTACGTTTATACCAATTTACATTTCCCATCTTGGTTCCTACTTTACTTTGTTTCCTTTTCGAGGACGAAAATTCTTAAGTGGGGGAGATTGTAACGACCCAGAAAATCCGAACCAATTTAAAAATTTTATTTTAAATAATTTGGTGGAAAAATGTGGGAGAAATAAAAAAAATTCATTTTTAAATAATATTAAAGCCAGTGAAAATAGTCAATTTTCAAACGATCTCTGTTTTCGACGAAACCACTTTTGTTGGAACCGGAATGTTGAATTATTGCTAGGTTTCAATTTTTAGAATTAATATGTGAGCGTGGCGAAGGAAAATGTGTTTGGTCGATTATAGTCAAATTTAATCGACTGAAAAATAACCATTTTTCAAACAGTCTTAGAATTCGACGAAATTAGTTTTGTTAGGACCGTATCGTCATAACATAGACAAATATATTTTTTTGGATTTTTCTGAGTCCATTTGTGGGCTCAGTGAATTTATTTATGCAGACAAATTAAATTAATAAAGGAATTAAATATTAAATTAAATAATACAGGCCACAGACATCCATTTGGGCTGACGGGGCCTGTCCCATTGGATCCGGAATATGGGCTATTGGCTAGGGGCACCTTTTTCTATACTGAAATTGAACCGGTTTGAAAGATATGTTTTTTTTTTGGCAAAAATACATTAAAATATTATAAATATAGGAATTTGAAAACCCTAATTCACTATTCATGTTCTTCTGCCGCCGCCGCCACCCCAAATCAATGGCCACCGACCTCCAAACTTCCTCCACTAATTTCTCCTTCATCTCTTCGAATTAGAACCCCTCACATATACCAAATCGAAGCCCTTTCCTCCCTCCTTAATTTCATACAGATAGATCATCCTCTCGGCGCCTGAAGTCCGAGCAGCAACTCCACGAAGTCCGCCGCTTTCCACCGCGTCGGCCCCCCTAGGCTCGACCGAGCTCGGCCAAAACAACCCCCCCCCCCGCCCCGCGTGTGCCGCCCTGAGCCGAACCACCCTGCACCCTCTGATCATCCCAAAGCCCCACGATTTGTTCTATAATTTCTGACCTAGAATTGAACAATAGGAAGAAGCTACGGCCGATACTTTATTTGGGGAAGAAAGGTTATTTTCTTAACTAATTTATTAATTAATTAATTTAAATTGTTTTAAAACTTCATTTAACCATAACTGATTCATTTCAACTCAGAATTTGACGATTTCGGAAGCGTTGGAATCGTAACAGCGAATCGAACGCGTTGAGACTGAAAAGATACCATTCTGAACAGTATGAATTTTGGCCAAAATCTGCAACGACTGTGAGATTTCTGAATTTGAATAATCAAATAATTTAATTATATTCGATCAGTTGAATCATTGTATGTTATTTCTGATCTGTTATGTGGTGATTTGTTGTGTGGTTGAATTATATTCGTTGTGATATCATGATATAGTATGTCAGCTTAGATCTGTGAAATTCTGATGTAATCTCAATAAAGTTCTCATCTTTATTGTTTTTATTTTTATTTTTATCTTTATTCCTTTATAGTAATGGAAAATTGAATCCTTGTTGCATTACAAACAAAGATGAAATTTTGATTCTTTATTTTGTTTTTACAAAGTAAAATGAAAAATTGAATCTTTGTTGCTTTACAAACAAAGATGAAATTTTGAATCTTTATTTTGTTTTTACAAAGTAAATGAAAAGTTGAATCTTTGTTTGTTTTGCAACAAACGTGGAAAGTTAAATCTTTATTTTTGGTTCAACACATAAAATGAACAATGAACAAAGATTGAATCTTTATTTTGTTTATGATTTCAAAATAATAACAAAGGTTGAATCTTTATTTAGACTTACATAAAATGAACAATGAACAAAGATTGAATCTTTATTTTGTTTATGATTTCAAAATAATAACAAAGGTGGAATCCTTATTTAGACTTACATAAAAAGAACAAAGATTGAATCTTTATTTTGTTTATGATTTATAAAATAAAGAAAGTTTAAATCTTTTAAATTTTAATTAAAGGATAAGTTAAGAGTAGATATTTTATTTTGATTTACAATATAAAATAAAGATTAGATGTTTTATTTGATTTACAAATAAAACAAAGATGAGACCTTTTATTGTGATTCATCGAATTTATACACCAAATCATATATTGTGTTGTATGTGTAGACATAAAAATGACGATGTTGGGTAAATAGAAATAGTTAGACAAAAACCATTATTTTTGGTTATCATATATTGACACCAAATTGAGTTGAGTCCCTATAGGAAAAAAAATGTGCATTAAGAAGACGATTAGTAGAAAATTTACATTTTCCTATTATAATAAAGAGTAATAGGAAATTTACATTTTTCTATTGTAATAAAGAGAAATAGAAAATTTACATTTTTCTATTATAATAAAGAGTAATAGGAAATTTACATCTTTCTATTGTAATAAAGAGAAATAGAAAATTTACATTTTTTTTCTATGTAAAATATAAGATTTACCTTTTTCTAGGTAAAGATGAAAGATTTACTATTTTTCTTTGTAACAATGAAAGGTTTACATTTTCCAATGTAAAGATAAAAGAATTTACATTTTTTTATTGTAAAAGAAAAGAAGATAAAATATATACATTTTATAAAAACATAAAAAGTTCATTTTTATGTTATAAAAATGAAATAGGATAAAAGTTCATTTTTATGTTATAAAAATGAAATAGGATGAAAGTTCATTTTTATGTTATTTAAAATGAAATAGGATAAAAAGTTCATTTTTATGTCTTTAAAACAAATACAATAAAAAGATCATTTTTATGTCTTTAAAACAAATAGGATAAAAGAACATTTTTATATAATTAAAAAAAGAGTACAATGTTAAAAACATCATTTTTGTCGCATTAGAGTTGGCGAACAAAAATGTCAATTTTATTTGATATAAAAATATACATGTTAAAAACATCATTTTTGTCGCATTAGAGTTGGCAAACAAAAATGTCATTTTTATTTGATATAAAATATACATGTTAAAAACATCATTTTTGTCGCATTAGAGTTGGCGAACAAAAATGTCATTTTTATTTGATATAAAATATACATCGTTGAAAACGTCATTTTTCTCGCATTAGAGTTGACGAACAAAAATGTCATTTTTATTTGATATAAAATATACATGTTAAAAACATCATTTTTTTCGCATTAGAGTTGGCGAACAAAAATGTCATTTTTATTTGATATAAAAATGTACATCGTTGAAAACATCATTTTTGTCACATTAGAGTTGGCGAACAAAAATGTCATTTTTATTTAATATAAAAATATACAATGTTGAAAATGTCATTTTTGTCGCACTAGAATTGGGGGGCAAAAATATTATTTTCATAGAATAAAAGGAATGGATTTTAATAAAGGGAATCGCCCAACGGTTTATATATATATATATATATATATATATATATATATATATATATATATATATATAAAATTAAAGGAAATGAGCGCGGCAGTTCGCGTATCGACAATCGTAACTTCAAGCGATTATATAGAAAGATCCGACCGTTGGATTTTCCCAAAACTGGAACCGTTAGGACTGCTTTGGGAAGAGCTTTCCAACGATATAAATTTCATCAAAATCTAATGGTTAGATTTTAAGATATGTGTAAATCAAATTGTGGTAAAAGCAGCGCCAGGGTCGCCCATTGACCCGAAACGTCGTTTATTTATTTCGAGCTATTTTTAATAAATAAAAATAGCGATAAATATTTATAAATATATAGGAAATGTTTTAAATTATAATTATGCGACAATTATTTGAAAAGGCTGAGTTTAACTCATTTCAAATAATTGCACGGCGATTAAATCAAAGAAGTAAGAAGACGATGGTTGAAGACCGACGATCTTCACATCGAATGGACGATGACTTCTGATACCTTGGACTGACTTGCTCCCAGGACAGGGTTGAAGCAGTAATTGTCCGAACGTGTGTGTTGGTCGTGCGGATAAGCGAGCGCCTTTTCGGTGTCTCCGGTTTCGTTCAGACCCAGAACGGACTTGTAAATGATTGTGTGTCTAACGTTGAAATTCACTTCATGTAATTAAATCGATTTCTATTAATATATGTCTGTTTTTTGGTAGAGAATTTATTCTCTACTTAACACCCTGATACGTAGTAATAGTTATCGATAGCATGGCGTTGAATTGTCAATGTGGCACGCCAAGATGCAATGATCAAGGCTTTGTTGAAAAGCAGGCCTTATGGCTGATGATCAAAGCATAGCCTGTTTAGGCATAGCTTTGTGTATAATGTGACTTCGCGAGCCTCACACCCCTGTATGAGTCAAAAACGGGATTAGGACTGCAGGGAGTGCACACGTTTCTTTCTAGCTAGTGGTGTTTGGGATTTAACGCGGCCCGACATTTTACTTATGTGGATTTTGGATTGAGGTACCTCTGGTTTTTATAGGCCAGAAGTGGTCATACTATAGGTTCATAGGAACCGGGAAACGTGTGTTCAGGCATAATTAATCCGCTACCGTTAGGTGGGGACCGGCCCTGAAGATCCAAGGGTTCACTGCGGGGGATCCTGAGGCATTTGCTAGAGTGTCTCGAATCAGAAGAGGACGATCCCTAGCCTCGATTTCATGACAGAAAACCAATTCCCAATACGACAACATTTCGGCTTTGATTGTAAACTTATATACGTCGACATAGTAGGATGGGGTAATATGCCGTCTAGGATTGATATATTTATATTGAAGTATTTTATTACTGCTTAGACACTAATGATAATATTAAAATATTACTTTTCACGTATTAAGCATGTTTGATCATCATAAGGGAAAAGCTCTATCCTCCTGTGTGAGTTGCATTGTGTGATAGGATCTGAGTCTTATGATGATTTCATTTTTCAAAAGTCATTTCGTTGTTTTATCCAAACTTTATAAAATTATGCACTGGCAATCCAATGGAGTAAACCCGTTCCGCGTTAGCAGCGTGGTCCTGAGATTCGCCATATTGATAGTTAATTTAGTTAAGAATTCTCACACCAGTCCCATGACTGACTCGTAGTTTGTTTCACTTTTGCAAATTCGGGTGCCCTCTTTCCACACGGGCAGCCAATTGACAGGTTCAGGTGATACATTCTGATTGGAGCTTGCTTGGACGGATGAAGAAGAAGACCTTTTCTCTAGTTTTTATTTCTGCTTTGAGACGTTTTTATCTGTAGCTTTGATGTATGTGACGGAGTTTGAGATTGTTCTTTTCCATTTGGAAACTTATTTCCCTTTTTGTTGAGACTCTTTATTTGGCTAAGTTGTATCCTGTACTGCGTACTCTGATGTATTGGATATTATGATGCTGATGACATTTATTTCCGCTGCAATGGTTTATGTGTTATGATAATTATCTGAGATCTATTTTTGTTGTAAATATGTTGTATTACTAAATGATTATCCTTACTTTCGGTCTACGGAAGTTCGCGGTATCATCACAATAAAAACACCGGATCGGGTCACAACCCCTTGGTCGGATCGTGGCTCTTAGATCGGTCGAATTAAGGCAAGTATGCCTCATGAGCCCTCCGGGTCGGATTGAGTGGTTCAAATAGGATGTGCCAGAAGCCGACCCGATGGCATGTACTGGAATAGTATGGCGCTTGAACGTTAGCAAGCATTGGCTCTAGTCGGATAAGGCGGAACCCGACCCGCTTGAAGCTATAACTGCTCTTCAACATTGACCTATTCTTTAGGCACGTTCACCACCTACACTTTCGGATCTGAATACATCTGGCCACGAAGGCACACTCCACGTCTTCCACTATAATTCCGAAGCATGTTGGATGCATGCCACGTGGCACCCGAGCCTAAGAACAACCTACATATGGCTATAAATACAGAATTTCGTGGACATTTCAGAAGACTTTTTGGAACTTCGGTTATTCATGTCTGCCATGGCCACTGCTTCACCACAAATAATCACCATCTTCTTCAATAAAATCAATGTATTTGGATAGAAGTATTCGTTATATTCGAGTGATTAAGTGACTTTACTCATTGTAATTGTAATTTTTGATTGAATCAAGAACTATAAAGTGGACGTAGGCTCGTTAACACCGAACCATTATAAATCATGTGTGTCGATTGCTTTTTCTTTGCTTTTAGAATTTTATTCTTTATTGTTCTAAATGAAATATATTCAATTGGGTGTTATTGCCTTTTTTGGTCTAAAATTTTGGTGCTTTCACTGAGAACTGAAGATTCTTGACGTTTAAGGACTTTCCGATCTACTTATTGGATTGTCGTGTCCGATGTAGAAATCCTATGAGTTCTATATGGACTGTGCAATCGTGGAGATCACCGGACGAGAAACTGCCTCCATGCCTTCTAGCAGAAATCACCAATGATCGGAAACAAAGTCCAAGAAAGCTTTTGGATCAGATTGAATATGTTTCCAGTTCGAATGAGCCTCCGAATCGGATGTATGAAGCCCTCGGTTTGGATGCAGATAAAGCTTGTTGGTTGAATAGGGCTCGGATCAGATGTGGAATAGTGCCTGGGATTGGAGGAAGTATGCACTTCAGCTTCTATAAGAACACGCGGGTCGGACCGAAGTAACCGAGTTGAACTAATTCGAACCGACCCATACCAACTCGAGTCGAAGACGTATCAACCCCGCACCTAGAAACATATCCAACCCTCACCCAGAAGACATGTCTGAACCGCACCCAGAAGACGTATCTGAACCGTACCCAGAAGGAAAAATTCGAACCGCAAATCGAAGGAAAAATATGACCCGATTTTGTAAAAAAATACAATTTTATGATCGTTTCAAAGAAGGTTTGATCTTCCGAAATCGAATGAATTGGGCGGTGCCCACTTATCCCCTACTAGTGTTGCGCTCGGACCCGCTAACGGCTCGTCTTCAGCTCGACACTCGGCTCGCCTTTAGCTCGTCATGCATTTTTGGCCAATAGTAGTCGTCAAGACTTATCAACCGATAATCGGTGGATAGTTTGAGAATATCAACAACAAACTGGCGACGACTGGGATTCTTCCAAGTGCCATGACCTCAATTCACTGATGTTGTTCAATGTGAGAAGTTCATGAGCTGATCCAGCATGCTAACTATGACAGTATATGGGAGAAAGATTATTTCCTGGAAGCCTTCTCTTTCAGGGTTCCGATGGTGTATAAACTTTCACCAATGGCCTGATGTTTTTCTTGAACGAGTAGCGACCACCTGGTTTACATGACTTAAAGTTGTTCAACCGGAGGTATCTCGAATGACATTGATATGGAACAGTCCGAATACTATTATGAAGATACCTCAGATGATCTTAACAATGATGGTTCTCAATGTCGGGATCCCAGAAAGCGACTAAAAATCCTAACACTACAAAGCTACATTTCACTTGTATGATGTAGTGGAAGACATATGTCATGCGGTCTTCACCTGAAGAACTTAGCTAACCTTTGCAATGCCTATCTGCTATCAACCGCATCAATGATGATTTATTTCTAACAGATAAGGGTTAAATCAACATACGTTGGTGACCAGAGTCAGGTACCAGTTGAACCACCACAGGCCAATGATTGAACCTATGGATCCTTACCCAGATGATAGCAGCTTGACTGCTCATCAGCGACCATGCAACCAACCCTAGCAAAATTCAAAGCTTACATCGCATCCTGGTGTCTATTGTTAAAATTCCCAACTGAAGCTGGAGTGGGAACGATCCATGGTGACCAAATTAGTGGAAGAGCCTATTATTTGGCTGAATGGAAGATGCTACACAACGGAGATGTCGTGGAACCAAAGAATGCTTCCCGTCCTGCAAAGGAGACATCAGCATAACAAGTAAAGGAAGCATCGCGGAAGGATCTGCCCGATTACATGTCCGAAGACATAGATCCCATAGAGTATGATGATTTGGGATGCAGAAGGGCGACACTTAATGAAGCAACTATAGATATTCTTGTTGATAACGACGACCTAGCAAAAGGTCTTGAAAATCGGATCTCATTTGGACCAGCTTTGAACAAGGGAATTGAAAGATTTTCTACAATCCAATCTGGACGTATTTGCATGGACCCATGCTGACATATATGGGATCTCTTCGTCGATTATGAGTCATGTAATGAACATAAACTCGAACTACCCTCCTGTCAAGCAAATGAGACGTATGCTAAGCCTAGAGAGGTCAACTACCTTAAAGGAAGAAGTTGAGAAGCTGAGAGGCAATGGTGTTATACGAGATGCTATATTCCTGACTGGATACCAAATCCCATCCTTGATAGAAAGGCCTATGAAGAATGATGTATGAGCTTCGATTTTTCAGTTCTCAACAAGGCCTGCCCAGAAGAAAGCTGCCCGTTACCAAGGATTGATCATCTTGGATTCAATGACTGTGAATGAACTTCTTTCTCTTATGGACGCGTACTCCGGTTACAACCAGATTCCTATGCACGTGTCTGATCAAGAACATACAAGTTTTATCACATACCTTGGACTATACTGCTACGTAGTGACGCTCCACCACCAGATTGGAAGGTCCATGGAAGTTTATGTGGATGATATGCTCATGAAGTCCAAGCATTATCTGGTCACGTATCTGATTTGACAGATATGTTCAATATCCTCAAACACTATGGAATGAAACCGAAACCCATTAAAATGCTCATATGGCGTTGCATCAGGGAAGTTTCTTGGCTTCACAGATTAGCTTACGTGAAATCAAAATCAACCTTGACTAGGATGAAACAATCAGGAACATCGTGAGCCACAAAGAATTAAAGATATTCAAAGCTTAGCAGGGAAGGTGACAAAAATGAGTAGATTTATTTCTAGAGCTACCTACAAATGCATCCCTTTCTCCATTTGATAAATCGAGGAAAACACAACTTTGAATGGACCTCGGATTAGATTGAAGCCTTTCAAAACCTGTTGAATCATTTAGAAAGGCGCCTGATATTGTCTAAGTCAATGGCTCACGAAGATTTATTCGTGTAGTTAGCAGTTTCATCGCATGCAATCAGTTTGTCACTCATTCATGAGGAGGACATAATCCAAAGACCACTGTATTATGTGAACAAGAAGTTAGCGGCGGCAAAGCGAAACTACCCAAAGATTGAGAAACTCGCTTACAGCTTGCTGATCGCTTTAAGAAAGCTTCACTAATAGTTTCAGGCTCATCCGATTGTGATATACACCGATCAGCCATTAAGACAGGTCCTGCACCGACCTAAGGCATTTGGAAGATTGCTCAAATGGAACATCGAGCTAAGCCCATTCGATCTCAATTTCCTCCTGGGAAAGTCTACACGGGGGCAGGCATTGTCAAACTTCATTGTTGAATTCACCATTCCCGAAGAATATGTGTAAGGTGAAGAAGATGTCCCCTCGAAACAGAAGGTGGAATCAATCACTTGGAAGCTGTACAAAGATGGTGCTAAGAATGATCGACGGTCCGACTCCAAAGTCATATTGATAACTCCTGAAGGACGGTAAGTTTACTATGCCTTGCGACTGGATTTCCCCGCTACTAACGACGACTCCGAGTATGAGGTCCAGATTGTCGGGTTGAAACTCGCTAAGGAGTTGGGAGTAGCGGCGTTGAACATCTTTTGTGACTTTCAGATTGTTATTTGCCAGGTTTAGAAAGAATTCCAAGTAAAAGGACCACGACTTGCAACTTACCTAAAGAGGATTGAAGAACTGTTAGATGGCCTAGGACATTACAGCATATCCCATATTCCACGAAGAGAAAATCAGAAGGCGGACAAACAAGCTCGCCAAGTTAGCAAGCTACGACAGTCCGGAGAGGATAGAAATGGTACTGATCAAGGCACCAGAAGCTTCGAGCATTGGTCAGATGGAATTTGATCCATTGTTGGAGACCGAACCCGAGAGAGAGTCATGGAAGACCCCTATAAAGAACTTCCTACAGTTCCGGCTAGAAAAAGTGAAAGGCATACCATCATTCATAAAGCCCCAAGATACGACATGCAAGGATACATTGCTTATTTTCCTCGTAAGGTCATCCCGAGATAAACATCAACGAATCTCGTTGTTGAATTCACTACCCTGAATGATTCGACAAAAGCACTTGTCGACTTCTCGCTTGATGGAAGATGTACACGAATGGTACTTCTAGCGTTTAATAATTTAAAATTTGAATGTAAAATTCAAAGTTTGGCTACCTTCATTGACTGTTCGTTGATTGATTCATGCCCCAAACACAGGGGGCAACTCCGACATCTTAGCATGGATTGCTCATGATTCCACTATCTAGTTCAAAGTTGTTGTAAAGTTACCTTGCATGACCAATTTCTTAAGTTTTTTCCGAAGATTGGCGAGTTAAATGTTTGGAAAACTAAGGCTTGGATGTTGATTGATTGTTTATACATCAGCTCTTAATACCAACATGGGATCGAAGATAGATGTGGATGGATGAAACATGTCTATCTTCATAGCCCCCGCATCCATTTCGTAACATGGAAAGAGCTAAGCTTCTGAAAAAATGGATTCATTTTTAGCCATATCCTACTTCCTAGCATGGAAAGAGTGAAGCCTCTATGAGCATGGGGTCCTTACTCTCCTGTCGATTTCCATTATAGCATCGACAAGATGGTATGCTACCATTAGTGGTTTTGATCTGATTACCTAACCCTCATTCCTTTCCCTTGACATGGGGGCAAGAAGGTGATTCAAAGGAGATGTGACCTTGTCATTCGCTCACCGGAGTACACTCACTGAAGTCCGCTTAACCGCCTTTATCACTAAAAGCTTTCGTAGACATCCCCTGGCAGAGACAAGACGAGGCAAAACGGACCTACAAGGAACATGCAATGCCATTTTCACGTAGATTAATATTCCTTCATGTAACAGGATTATTATTTAACCACGAATCTGGAATATGCATGATTTATGAGTTATTGATGTAATTAACTCAGATGAATTTATATGTGGATGATGTAGGTACCCTGAATCTGGTACAGGTCAGATTTCTAACACCCACACGCAGAATTATGGAGCGCTGCTATAACGAGCCAGACTGGATTGCTCGTTTAAAATAGCCATTCCCTCCATCAGAGGAAAGTTGCATAGCTCAAGGTGGTTCTGATATGACCATCCACTCCTTTGTTCATGTGTGGCATACCTCAAGATAAATGCGCATTGATCTTTGCATTTCAAGGTCGGAAACAAACTCCAGATGGATGTGGTCTGACTGTCTACATGGCTCGATCCTGTGCTCGGTGCCACCAGATTACGTGAATCCAAATAGAGGAGATACCTGAAGTTTGGTGCCAACCAGTCCTCCCACAGGCCGATCGGAGGAACGCAAAGATTTGGCAAATGCGACCCGATGTTTGCCCGACTAACTCTAATCCTCAGTGTAAACCTCGGATGAGTATGATGGCGCGAAAGACTACTCGATCCATAACTCTAACTCTCATGACTTGAGAGAGAGTATAAAGAACAATATTGTGATGTTCGCCCAAACTTTATCCTATGAGTCAACGGGACGAGAGAGACTTGATTATTGCAAATGGCCACCTCTACCCATGAATCATAGATTAAAAGGTAGGGTCTTGGAAAGTTGATTCAACCACTTGCCGATAAGCTCCATCCACCGGAGCAAAGCGGGGAGTACGGATTAAAATTGAGTACGAGAACGACACTCAAGCCGGTAGAATCTTACTCTTGAAAATATTGCGTAGAAGAAAAGCCGGGGAAAATGACATGACCGTTCGTCTGATCAACTCAAACTCTCTTGATTCGAGAGTGGGTATAAAGGTAGGTGTGATTGTTGCAACATGATTAAAGACCTCCTTAACCACACTCTAACCTGGGCATACGACTAGAGAGTATAAAGGCACTGAGATCAAGTGCTGGATGAGATGGGATCCTACCCCCACTGAAGGATTGGGGGCAAGACTCAAACCTGAGCCTGAACTCTAACCTGGCACTACACCAAATATGCTGATTAGGCTGTGTTTTTAACTGTATCTAAAGCCGTTGGGCACGGTAAAAAGCCGTATCAAAAAGTAGCGTGTCTAATTATTAGATACGGCTACCAACTGTATCTCACTATATTATCATATGGCTTTTAGCCGTATCTAAAGTCTAATAAGACACGGTCTTTGACCGTGTCTAATTATATGTGTGCACACACACACACACACACACACATATATATATACCCATGTATATATATATCATATATGTGTATATATAAAAAACAGAAACTGTATCGCATATGTTTCATAACACAGAGCATACATACCACAAAGTATACACAGGAATAACACAAATTATATATATATATATATATATATATATATATACTCAAAGCTTTACAAGGTTTGTCATAACACGATGTGTACATACAAACATATATAATAAAAGGAAATTGTATTAGATTCTCATCACATTACGAAGTAACAAAAATGAGGTAAAAAGATAACAGTCTGATAAATAGTCCAGTCGAGGCCGGGAAGTCCAGTCCAGTCGAGGTCGTGATATAAAGCCCGCAACCTGATCGTTCCAGCAAAGCACCATAATCTCCAACAGGACTGCCTATAAAATACAAGAAACAGTTATTTCAATATACAACATTGGTTCAATATATAGCAAGGTAGAACGACATTGTAACATTTGGTGACTGAGATGCAAACATGAATAGAACAATGGTTCTAACAGTGAAAGCTTCAGTTATTAAACCCATCCATGGTGACTGAGATGCAAACATGTGTTTGTGTAGTCGATCAGTATATGTCTCAAAAATGAATGAATACACGTTGTAAACCCAAAAAAAAGAATCACCTGAAGTGTTAGTCCATCTGCAACACTGGTAGTTCGTACCCTAGCATACAGAACATCCTCCTATACACACAAAAAGGAACAAATAAATGAAAACAATATTCAAGATGTGCACACAAGTACACGTCCATTCCATTCTTATGTAATATACTACGTAGACATAAGTGTAAAATAATATATACCTGCTCCAACGTCTAAAGATATCGAATCATCATCGTCGGATGACACACATACTCGACTTTCTGATTAAGAATTTACTGGGTGATCCACCAGGTGGCTGCATTTTAGCTCACGCGCAGGGTCAGTAATCCATGCTAATTAGTTTTATTCAAATGTCGAATGCCCCTCCACTTAACCTTTGGAAAAAGCTGCTTTCACTTAAAACTTTCAGTTTCTTTGAAGCAGACTGTGTAGTGCAAGATTACTTACACTAAAGTCTCTGCTACAAAGTAAGGGAAAAGTTTATAGTGAAAGCAGCTTTTTACTAAGGTTAAGTGCAGCAACATCTGACATTTGAATAAAACTAATAAGCATGGATACCCGATCCTATAGTGAGCTAAAATGCATCCACCTGGTGGATAGCCTATTAAAATATTAACCAGAAAGTCTAGTAATCATCCATCTACCAAAACTTTCAACCAACCTGTTAAAATATTTTCAGTACAGTTGTTATCTTTCAAAACAGAGTAAACTTGTTATAAGACAACCTAATTTAAATTTCAAACATACGGCAAACAAACAGTCAAATGACGAAGAAATCATAGTTAAGTATTGAACTATAGAATTATCCATTTGCTCAGTTTAAGAAATAGACAACTTTTAGTTGCTAAATAGTTAAACTAAAAATCAGTGACAACTTGTACATGACTGTGGTTACTACATTTCGGATTCAACGTGGCAAGCGATCTAAAGAACATATCAACAAACCTGTTAAACTCATTGTTATTTCTTTGTTTCATGGATAAATATACCGCAATCTAAAATTATACCATACATGTTTCAATTCAATTCAATTGAAATAGCTAACATACTAACAACCAGCTAATTAACACACTAGTACCATACATTTCTAATTCCAGGGTATAACAACCAGTTAACACACAAGTACATACCAATTCAATTGAAATAGCTAACACACTAACACAAAGTAGCAATCGGCTTACACAGAAAGACTTCAACTTGTTCCTTAATCCCTACTATCAGGCAAGCACAACACAATTCAATTAAAACAACTAACAAACTAACACAAAGTAGCAATCAGCTAACACGCAAAGACTTCAACTTGTTCCCTAATCCCCACTATCACGCATGCAAAACACGATTCAATTGAAACACATACCTGCGGTGAATGAAGGGCTACGGAATAAGGGTTGCTGCATCGAAGGAGAGGGTTGTTTACTTGTTCGTCTCTGTCGGTAGGGGAGATTCCAGAGAAAGGTGGAGGCAAAATTTGGTGACCAAAAACTCTAATTTAGGTTTTCGGTCACCATTGAAGTAAAACAGAGGGAAAAGGGAGCGGCCAAAATTTTAATTTGGAGTGCCTAATGGGGTGCACAATATGATACGCATTCGATTTGGCCAAAAGCCATATCAAATTAACTGATCCGCAGCTTCATTGATGGATGGTTAGATTTAGAGTGTTTGGGGTGGTGCGGATCGCAAAAGGTAATTTGATACGGATCTTAGCACTATCAAAAATGATACGGCTACAAACCGTAGTTTACTTCCGCATCCTGGTGTGCCAAATTGGCTGATATGGTGTAGTGTGGGCATACGACAGGAGAGTATAAAGGCACTGAGATCAAGTATTGGATGAGATTGGCTCCTACCCCCCACCGAAGGATTGGGGGCAAGACTGAAAGCTGAGCCTGAACTCTAACCTGGGCATGTGATAGGAGAGTATAAAGGCGCTAAGACCAAGTGCCGAAGGAAATGGGTTCCTACTCCACTAAAGGATTGGGAGGAAAGATTAAAAGTTGAGCATGCACTCCCCATAAAAGGATTGGGGGAAATATAATGTCGATCCTAATCAATCCCGAACAGGCCCTGGCTAGGCACTTTATTCAAGATTGTTGGGGGCATACACATACGCATCACACCCCCTCTTGTTTATTACTTGGTTTAGTAATATTTTTTATGGAAGGAATTATTGTTTGCAGGTATGATGGATTGAAACCCTTATTTGATTTGTGATGTGATTTTGTGTTTATTACTTAGATTAGTAATGTTTTCTCTCCAAGTATATTTGATGAAATATATGGAAAACTTGCAAACATATGACATTGTAGGAATACTGCTTCATTTACAGAACGCAGTTGAGTGTAAGATAACAAGACAAAGACGTGAGAGCCGCACTTACAACATTAATAAAGGATCACGTTCGACGGGTTGACGCAGATTCCTGAAGCTAAACTTTCCGCATGGCTTAAGGCAACAACGGAAAGGAGGCCTTAGGAGCGGGATGTTCAATAACATATCACGCGACCTGAGGTGACAACTGAAAGGAGGCCTTGGGAGTGATATCTCAAGTGCAACGACGAGTGCCACCTTGCAAGTACACTGAATGGAAAATGCATTCACTCAAGCACTTGGATAACCCAATAACTTAAGCTTTGAAAGAAATGTGTTTTCCATGCATCCATGTCAAAATTTGAAAGGCCGCTTGAGAACTACAAAGAGGATGCAGAGTGGATGTCCATTTGCTAGTCCCAATCGATTTCTCGATTGAAAGGCCCCAGACAAGGGGGCACGTCCTTACTTCGACTTATAGCTTGCAAGGAAGTGGACTGCTTGATACTTTAACTCAAGGGTTAAGAAGAAGAAAGATAGGACCTTCTTTCATGTTGAGGACGTTGGCGTAGAAGGCGTTAGGAACGAAGGAAGTCAGGATATTTCCTCTCACAGTGATCCCTCGACATATCAGACTAGATATGAAATGGATGGTTCCCATGATGAATTGAGAACCCAAATGACTCGGCAAGTTAAACTTCTCTGGAAGCGACAGAAAATGATGGATAATTTCTTTACTCGGAGAGATGGAAGACCGAGTTACTACAACTTACTCGTTGGAGCGAGCCCCATGGAAATTTAAGCGATAACGAACTTGGCTCATACGGTCCCTACTCCGCGGTTTAGATCGGATGAGCCCTAAGACAAGTTGGCAACATCGTCTTGAATGAAACAAGGGGAAATCAACCTCCTCCTAGACATGTGCAGCATGCAACTTCTGACCATAACATTTTGTATGAAAACGATGATAATGCAAGAGCTATTAGAAACTTAAACGGAGTCCAACCAACCTTTGCCCCAATTCAGATGAATGCTTTAAATCCAACTCATCTTCAAAATGAAGCTCCCTATTTCTTAATGCAGGGGGGCAAATGGGAGCATTTGAGGTGACTATAATTAGACATTATCTCCACCTGACTCCGATCCTTAGGGCTTGGATGGGATACCAAAGACTAACATGAGCTGGACATGAACAAATCATTTCGTATCCAACTCTAACTCATGACTTGATGAGGGTGTATGAATTCAGAGAAGACATGGATTTGATGCTCTTGGCTTAGCAAAACCACCATGGAGGGAGGCACGGGATACAAGCTTTGAGCAGCATAATTCGACTATCCGCCGACTTTATGCACATTTTTTATCATCGAAGTTCCGTAAGATCCTAGACTACAACCAAAAGAATGTCTCCTCAAGACTAACCCGCATACATCCGAGCAGTGGATCACCATCTAGAATTAAAGGACAGAAGCCTAATTGACGGCTATTGCATATGTTTAACCAAGAAGCTAGAGGCCGGCTTCCACCTACTTCAAGACTTCATGCTAGGGGCACCAGCGCTGAATAGGACAGTTGACAACAACTTCTCGGAGACGAAGGTCAGATGACCGACATTATTTGATGTTTCACCAGAAGCGGCGCATCTCAAGATGACATGGATAACGTCAACTACAACCCTTTCACATGGACTACAGGGATTTCCACAATCCCCAACATCAAACTACCATCTTTGGAGACTTACAATGGCAAGATCGATCCTACCATGCATCTGATGCGCTAAATGCGTCGTACGGAAGTGTTATCGGCATTAGAAAACTTCATGACTAAGGGCTTCCCTCCATTTTTGACTTACATTGTTGCTGTATAATTTTGGTACCGTTTGACTCTTGAAATAATAAAGGCAAGGGTAGAGTCCCGGAAATGAATAATAGGACTGTGTAATTCTAGAGAGAGCCAATTTTATTGATCAAGTCAACAATCTTGTTTGGTAAGCTCAACGGAACCAAGTAAGAGAAATATACTCAACAAGACTGTGATAACTATTCCACACTATGCTGAAACATGAACGAAGGAATATACTCAACTCCAGGAATGATCCGATAAGAGTAGCCAAGTTCACTGATGCACGATGAGGCAATCCTCATTTTTTGACTAAAGTGAAGGGATGACACCAAAGTGAATGTGATTCGACCATTCGCGTATACAACTCCAACTCTTGCTGACTTGAGAAAAAGTATAGAACGACTTGGGTCGACTAAGATTGCTGAACTTGCATCTCTAACCCGATGCAACAATGGAAAGTACAGCGGTTAAAAGATTGGATATCCGATTGGCTTGGCCCAACCCCCCACCGACGCTGTGGGTATAAGCACTGACTTTGCTTGTCCTGCACTGACGTTAGGAGCATGAGCTTCAACTCACAGACTGACTTTGAATATGACCCTGACTTGATGCGTGATTCAGAACATATAAATTATATCTCCGGAATATGACATGATTCGTCTTGACTGTTCAAGCAAACCCACTATCTGGTCAAACATGACTTCAAAGATTTGATCTGCAACTACATCGAATGGAGAATGTGGAGAACTACTTTACTACCTAACGATTGTGAAGATCTTACGAGCACTGGTTTATATGATTCCAACAATGTCACTTATTGATTTGTATGTGATCATTGGATTATGAAATGATCTATAGCGATTGTGGATTCCTTTAAATATGATTTGATGCAACTATGGATTTCTGGTTCTTTATTAATATGATCTAAAGTGATCGTGGATTCCCGACCTCTCATTGTCACAATTCAGTGCGAACGTGGATTGTCAGATTACTATCCCGATGTTAGGATAGTCCAAAGCAAAGTACAAATGACAGATTCATATGCCAATTCTGAGGTGTTCTCTCCAAATGCTAGCTCAGATCCCAAAGATTCTTATACTACCACATGACTTGGAGAACTACTTCATACATTGACTTATATGTAAAAGAAAGTCTGACTTGACCACGTGCTTGACTTGCCTAGGAAGGCGACGTCGTTTGGCAACGACCTGTGTGTAAAATCATACTCGGGAGCTAACAATCCAGCATGACTTCTGATGATAGAATTCGACCTCTTGAGTCGATGAGGTTTAAACGATTACTTGATCCTTTCAACTACTCCAGCCATATAATTTGGCCCGATAAGCACTAATGGAACAATGCGATATATAACGAGCAGTCTATACAATGAAGAGTCGAAATATCAGACTACTCAAGAGGACACGGTGATTTTGATAAAGCCTTCTTAAGGACGGATGACGTTCCAAAAGGATTCAGCACGACTTATTCAAAGCACATCTCATCTGCGAAAATATGTACTTTGGAGGAAAAAGTGTTAGCCTGCTTTGTGACCAGGCCACCCAAAGCTTAAGTATTCTATCAGGAAAGCAACACAGGACTTGAGTATGAACTTGAATCGATCGACAATCACTTGGATGGAGTGATGGAAAGTTGGAAAACTTGAATTCTACATGCAAACATCGCCGGGTTGGATCTTCCCTTTCGGATCGGGTTGTATATTGGCAACTCAAAATCATCAACTTGGCGTGGATACGACACGGATCGGGTCACACCCCTCAGATCGGATTGTGGCTCTTGGATCAATCGAATTAAGGCAAGTATGCCTCATGAGCCCTCTGGGTCAAATTGAGTGGTTTGGGTCGGATATGCCGGAACTCGACCCGATGGCATGTACCGAAATAATGTGGCAGCTAGAATGTTAGCAAGCATTGGCTCGAGTCGGATAAAGCGGAACCCGACCCACCTGAAGCTACAACTACTCTTCAACATTGACCTATTCTTTAGACACGTTCACCCCCCTACACTTCCGGATATTAATACATTAGCCACAAAGGCACACTCCACATCTTCCTCTACAATTCCGAAGCATGCTGGATGCATGCCATGTGGCACCCGAGCCTAAGAACAACTTACATATGGCTATAAATATAACATATCTTGGACATTTCAGAGGACTTTCTGGCACTTTGGTTATTCATGTCTGCCATGGCCACTGCTCCGTAATAGATAATCACCATCTTCTTCAATAAAATCAATGAATTTGGAGAGAAGTATTCATTGTATTCGAGTGATTAAGTGACTATACTCATTGTAATTGTTATTTTGAATGAATTGAGAACTAAAGTGGATGTAGGCTTGTTAACGCCGAACCACTATAAATCCTGTGTGTCAATTGCTTTTTCTCTTCTTTAGATTATTATTCTCTGTTATTCTCTACGAAATCTATTCAATTGGGTGCTAGTGCCATTTTTTGGTCTAACAAATTGCTTGGTTTATTAATTGGTATAATAAAGTATTTTGGAATGTAGTATATGAACTTAAAGATGCTATACAAAAAACTTATAAAATGGTAAAATTGTAAATAAAAGGAGTCTATTGAATTTATAAAATTTATATGAAATGATTTTGAAAATATAAACTAACTTGATAAGCATAATATTAATTATATTTTACGAACATCATATTTTGAAAATGTTAACTTTAGTAAGTATAAAACAATGATTTGGTTAAAGTAAATGTAATAGGATATTGGTCAAAATTTTGGAGAATGTCTGTGAAATGATAAGTCTGCTTTAGGTTTTATATATATATATATATATATATATATATATATATATAATTTACAAAAGATTGGCGATTGTTAAATATATAATATAAATTAAACTTATAAAGATAAAATGGACTTATAAATATGATTTTAGGCAAACTTTAGTTTATGATAAGTCGTAAAGATAATAAAATTGATTATTATCATTTTAATTATGGTTTAGAGAATTAGAAAAAGTTTTGTACTTGGAAAGGTTGAAATAAATTTAAATTTTGGTAATATTAAGTATAACAAGAATAATATTGATGTGAACTTGAGTTAACAAGATAAAATTGAACATAATATAGATGTGTATACTAATATTAATAAGAACTAGGTTTGTATTATTAATGATAATTAAGACTTAAGAAATTAATTAAAATGAAATTATAGTATAAACTTCATTACGGATTTAAGTGTGAATTGTACATTTAACAAACATAACTTATATGAATGCTAATTTATGTTATGAAACACATATAACATTACGTTTGAAAAAAAAATGGATTATATTTGAAAATTTTAGGTTTGTTATATTTGACAAGAGTTAGTAGTTAAAATTTAATAAATAAATGAGTAGGGGAGAGATATAATTTTCCTTATTTGAAATTAATAATAAATAATTAATTTGAAACTATTTTATATTAAATATATTTGTAAATTCTGTTTTTAAAAAAGTTTCAAAAAATTTCTGTGATGTTAAAATTGGACTACCGAATATTTAGTATTTTTGGGATATACGTCTGATCAACGTATATGCTAAATTCTATAAATGCTAGGTAGATATAGAACCACATTCAAGTCGCTTGAAAATAATTCGGGTGACGAACATGGCATAATTAGTGTTTAATTTCAGGTATTGAAAGTGAAATGGATATATAATGTTAATTGAAACATCGAGTGAATACATAAAACTATGTTGAAATGTTGGGAGATATCTAAATTTTTGATTTAAATATATATTTCAGAATATAAAACTGACTAAGTAATAAATCTGCATAACTTGATTTTAAAATATATTAAATTACTTGATTACCTTTTCCCTGTCTCTTTACTTTTCGAGGACGAAAAGGTTTGAGTAAGAATGATTGTAACAACCTGAAGTTTTGAATTTTTTAATTGATGAATTAATTAAAATTTAATTTTTCAAAAATTTAAGATTTAATTTGTTACTGAAATAAATGAATTGGATTTCTATATACAAACGTAAGTAGTACAATTTGACAATGGAAATTAATTAATTATCAATGCCGACCTTAACTGTGAGTTAACATGATTAGTATTACTATTTGAATTTAAGTTCATTCTTTAAATTTAAATTTAATTAATAAACTTGCAATATTGAGTAATGTGGTTACTAAATTTATTATAATGAAACTTTTTCTAAAAAGTCAATTTTGGTCGAAATTTCAAAATTTTGAAACTTTTTTTATTTATGATTCTACCTAAATTTTGAATTGTCTAGCATTCTTTGTTTCATTAAAATCCTCTTCTATTTGCTTCAGATATCTATGAGTTTTTTAGTGAAAAATGCACAAATGGACGGTGCTTGTGTGATTTTTACTACTACTCTTTTTTTGAATTATAGATTGTATAGTTCCTTTAGCTTCTTGGGAAAGATTTTCCATCTCACGCATCATTAGTATTTCACGTTTGAATTTTAATACACTTGGTTAAGTTATAATACTTGTTCTCTTTCTCAGGACTTCTCATTCCTTTTCACCAAGATAATTTCTTCTTCTTCTTTCCAATCCTCTACTTTGTTAACTTCTTCCTAAATATTTCCATGGTTTCCCTCTCTATATAAATTCTCAAATCAAAACAATATTTCTAATTCCTATTCTCCTCTTTATTTCTTATTTCGTAAATCCTACCACAATCTCTTCTCTTCAACCTTTCTTCTTCTTTGTAAATCCCTAAACATCTCTCTTAAAAAAAGTCCTAAAACTTAATTTACAATCTCTTTTACAATTAATATTTTCTAAATCAAAATTCATCTCTTTAAAAAAGCCATGTTCTTTTTTTCAAAACCTAGATCTCATTTATCCCTGTTTGCATAAATCCCTTTGTTCCCTCCTTCCTGACAATGAAACCGTACCACCAACCACCAAGCCAGCCACCATCTAGCTTCTGCACTACCTAACCAACGCCTAGAAATTATTGAGCCCTACTGCATCCACTGGTCATACCACACAACCATGAACCGAACCCAAAATCAACAAATCCTAAACACTATTACACATTTTTTTATTTTTTGCTTTTTCATATTTTATTCTATCTTCCTGTGGTCATAACTTGCTCATAGAAAACCCAAATCCAGTTCTTTTTTTCAGAGGGTGAAACTGAAATAGCTACAACTTTTATACTAAAAACTTTTTTCTAATGTTGAATTATTCTATGTCAAAATCACGAATCCTTCAAACACATTTTTGGACCTAGTTTCTAACTCAGAAATTGTCTGTTACATTTTCGTCGTATCTCCTTGAATTTAATCAAAATTCAAATTTCATTTTTTATATTGAAGAGAAAAGAAATTGCAACAACTTTTATGTTGATGACTTTTCTAAATTCTGAAGTTAATCGGTTCGAAAATCAAATTTAAAATGATCACGTTTTTGTTCTGCTTTGTGAATTTTATAAAAATCTAAATCTATCTTCCCTAACCAAAAGCTCTGATCTACCCTCTTCTTTTAAATTGCTTTGGATATTTATTTGAGTATTTTTTCTTGTCATGGTGTTAGAGAGCGTGTAGTTGTTCATTTAGTTGAAGTTATGCATCTCGCTTTTCGTATCCATATCCATTTGTTTGTCGTCCCCGTTCAGTGCCATAAAAGATGAGTTTATCTCACATTTGGCTAACATTTTGGAAAATATGATTCAACACATGTGAATATTTAAATTAGAATGTTACGATTGTTTTAGTTAAAGATATTGTTATGTCAAATTTAAATTTACGTTCATGAATTGAAATTTTGTTATTTTGTGATATATGTTCATTTCTTACATGTATGACATGCCTTGACCGTTATTGACATAAATAACATGATACAAATTTGCTATATGACATATTAACATTGTTATATTTTTAATTTATGTTCACACACTGAAAGTTCCCTGTAGATTTAGGAAAATCATTATGGGCTGAAATGATATATACAGGAACCACTATACATATTGATATTGAATTATGATACAAGTTGAAATGATATATGCCTAATAATTTAATTAAATAGGCTAAAAAATACATACCCTATTCACTTCACCATAGCGTAGAAAATTATACAGGAATCCCATTTGTTAATAAAAACTATTTTCCGAAATTTTATAAGTATGCATTGATCTTAATAAATTGATTTTGAAAGTTAACTTAAATAATGAGTTTAAGTTAATGTTTAAAATAATTTAACCTGAATTTAAGATAAAGTTAATTTAATGAATTATTGTATGAAAATAATTTATAAATTTAATATTCAAAGTTAGAATTTAATATAACTAAATTTTATAATGTAAACTAATTTAATACAATATAACTTATCTTGATATACTAATTTATTTTAAATGTTTAAAATTAGTATAAAATATTTATTCAGTTCAAATAGATATATTTTAATTTTTTTAATTTAAATATTTATTTTAATAACTTTAATAAAGGATTTAATTTTAAGACTTAATTTGCTCAAATTAAGTAAATGAAAATATTTTTTGATTTTCTCGGTATAAGACTTTATTTGTTAAATCTAGAAATTTTGAAGTTGAAGAATATAATCTAAGAAATTAAAATGATAATCAAACTTTGAAAGTTGACTTGAATAATATGATGAAACTAAATGAATTTAGAATTAAAGTCTTAAACCAAAATGAAGTAAACATTTAGAATTATTATTTTTGCAAACCACTAAATTTGAAACTTGGACCATTTTAATTTAAATTAACTTGAATGGAAATTTGAAATTCGAATTTATGATAAGTCAAATTTTCAAAATAGAATATTTGAGGCAGATTGGATTGTTATATTTGAACTACTTATTTATTATAATTTTATAACTATTTTTAGTGAAACTATTTTATATATTTTACCAATTAAATTTTTATAACTATTTTTAAAAAACAATTTTTTGTATTAATTTAAATATATATATATTCCTATTATTTAAATACTTAAACTGTTTTCAAATATATTTTACTATTTGAAACCAAAGTCAATTTCATGTCCAAGTTATTATGTCCGAATTGATTTAAGATACAGAATTTCGATTTATAATGATAGCAGTGAAATAGAAATCAAAAGTTGAAACATGAACTTTGTAACGAACCGGGATTTTCGACTCCGAAAATCAACATCAAACTACCATGTTGACCATTCAGACATCGAATATTCCAGATCATTAATAGAAAGAAGTTAGAGGGTGAGAATAGATAAGATAGAAATATTAGAATAGAAGAAGAAGAAACAACACAACACAGAGTCTCACATCGCAGCGGAACAAAATATAATACAGAAATAATCTTTATTGAAAGCTTTTGAAATACTTACAATATCAGAGTACACATCTGGACAGTGATACTAATCTGTCCTCATATAACACACAGCGGAATAGTAATATCATACGTCTGGACTCTTCCAGCTTGTCTCTTTACAGCAGTCGATAACCTGAACCTGTACAACTCGGCCTAACCCGAGCATTTACAAAACACCGGGTCAGTCTGGTGAACCAGAGTGAGATAAACTCGCACAGTGATAAGGGTGAATCATCCAATCATGATTTTCAAGTTCAAAACCTTTTCAAAAGAAAAGGATAATCGTAAGACCAAGTCCACACATAAACACGGACGGTTTTTACCTTACGATAACCCAAAACAGTTTTGGAACCAATATCTTGTTCTGATATTATAATAATGTCTAAATACAAGTAAATAGCAATCTAGTAGAACGCTTGCATCTCACGCTCCACATATATAGTATACAATCAAAACCCGCAGGCGCTTATTGGAAATTGGATTCCGACTTGACAAGGTATGGGTCCACCTTCCGCACGTGTATCTCTAGAGACGAATACACTGGGTTCAACAAGAACTTCTTGCAACCCGGCCCTCACATGACCGACCACTCATTTCGCTTGAGTGTATCGAATGTATATCACCGACGGTTGGGATCAGCAACCGTCTCCCGACAAGGGACAGCATCGAAACATAGATTTAAGAAACAAATAGGACTTCCTCTAGATAGGTGCTTATACACCCTAATGGGAGCGACCCACATAGCCATGCTGCCTGCCCGATTTTTGTCATTTCCCGGCTGATAAGGCTTGAGGCTTAGATTAGCTTTTTAACATCTGGTCATCATTCACTTTGAATGCCACATCGTCAGATCCGTCAGATATCACTAATTGACGTCCACAAAAATACTCTAGCTGAAAGCTAGAGAATGGCAATTCCCTGCCCACAACTATCGTACGTTTGAAGAAATCAACGTACGTGATCCTTTGGAAATACTCTGTCAGACATCCGTCCATATACGTCATCCAGGAACAGGATGAACCGAAGGCACTCTCCTACCGCATCCATATAGGAATCACCCCATGGATCAGTAGCGAGAAGTCCTTGCAACCCGTAGATTCCAACTACGACAGAATCACAGTTTATCTCTGCTTGCCAGGCAGAGAATATTAGTGGTTCTTCCGTTTATGAAAATCCACAGTCTTCAATGCTCCAACTCGAACATCTTCTGAGGTCTTCACGTATTTGTTGGTCGGAATGGTTTTCGAATATAAATTCGATCCCGGTCTTTCCGTACCAACACTCGTATTGGTCAGATTTGATAGTCGGTGTTTTAACTATCAAAATATACAGTGTTTCAAACATGACACTCCAATGAGTTCACTGATTCAGTATTTAGCATCATTTGGCCTTTAACAAAACTGATTTACTTTTGTTAAATCAAAACTTCTAACTTCTTCAAATATTCAAAAATACGATATTTGAATAACTCCAATTCGATTTAACTCTAATCGATTAACTAATATTCGACTTCACTCCATTCGCTTGATTCTAGATCACAGCGATCACAATGGTTACGCCTGATTCCCTCAGGGAACATCCGACCTCCGTAGGCTATCTGCAGCCCTGCGAATTTCGCTAGCAGTCGTACGAAATGGCAACTTAGCCGAATAATTGTGTTTGGCTAATTCTATCTCGAATAACTATATTCCATTTCCCACTTGAAATCTCATTTAAAATCCTCATTTTTACTTGATCTCGTTTTCAAATAACGTTAATGTAAAGTTCACGCTTTACACTTTAAATCTCACTTAAAATCTCTGGTTTATAATAAACCCTTGTATCGTAATCTCCTTTCACTTAATTCATATAATTGAGTACGTCTATTTCCTTTCACCATTCAATTGGCTTGCATCTCACATTCGGTAACTTTTTAAATGAATTCCCATTTAAAAATATATTCCTAACTTTATCATTAAGTAAAATAATAACTTATTTCAAACATTTACTACTTTAGTAGTTAATCCTTTTATTAACTAAATTAAATATTAAATCCCTCTTAAACCCTTATCTAAATCCAAACAATATTCATTTAACTATTTTAGTCAAAACACATTAACTTGATAAACAAATTCAATTCAAAACGGTCGATTAAATTCACTTAAACTGTGGTTATTCCACTAACCGATTCCAAATAAATTCCCACTTTAAATGATTTAAAATTAAATCAATTTAAATAAATTCCATTTATTGGTTTCTTTACCAACCAAGTATCAAAGTTTAACCAGTCGATTCATTTCTTATTCTCTTACTGGTAAAATCTGATTAACATCAGTATTTACTCTATAAAATAAATTAATATCAAATTGAAGTTTGAATAAACAAAATATTTATTTCTCTTTAATAACTTTTATTCAAAACCATATATTTAAAAATCTAACTTCAGTTATAAAATAAATTTTATAACTTCAGCTCTATCGATTCACCTGACGGTGAATCAATATCTATAACCCGATTGATTTTAAAGGCCATACTCTGCCAAACACTTAACCAATATCACCAATTGGTTTAAACCAAACAGATGTTGAATATTCAGTCAATAATCAACCATCAAATCAATCACACAAACAGATCAGTTCATATATGAGCATATGAAAATAAATAATACATTTGAGGAATCCGGTTGGATCCCTCCAACCTGTTCTTCCCTGTATTCAAATGGTTATCTTAAATCAGACGGTTCAGTTTTGTTTAACTGATAACACTAAATAGCAACCATTCAACATCAACCACAAGCAATTCAAATAATTCAACCATTTTTAACCATGTTTATAAATAAACATGACCAACCAAGGTGAGTCACCTTTATTGGAACCAATCGGTAAAAATAACGATTTGGTAATTTCACTGAAATTAAACACAGTTTAATTTCATCAGTTAAATCAATAGATAAATGTCTAACTAGCATAACAGTCAACCATTGGCAAGCAGAGCACACAAAATAAAAACACCCAATTTATATAAAATATAAAAAGGGTAACTGAGTGAGTTTAACTCACTTTGAGTTGATTCCGTTGTTCAGACGGTTGAGTTTAATTAAATTAAACGAGTGTTTAATTTAAAAATAATCCAGTTGATTCCAGACTTGTCCAATCCCGTCCCTGTCGGTCCCCAAAATGGAGCGTTCAGCATTATGGTCCCAATGCCTTTCGTTTGGTTCAATTTTAATCTTGTTTTAAATTTCCGGTTACAGGCTCTAGTAATGTTCCTTCTTCCTTCAGGTTCATCATGCTTTCTAGTTGGAACTGCATAAATTGTTATATAATTTAGTTTATAATAACAATAATATCCTTTTTACTAACTAATGAAATGTTGAATTAAATTACTTTCTTATTAGTTACACCGGCCCAAATCCTTTATGCCATTTTCCGCTCAGGTTGTTGTTCCAATATCCGGATAGACTCCTGTAACAATCCAAAATTTAAAGCTTTGATTAAACACCTTAAACTCCTAGTTATTTCCTAAATCAATTAATTAAATAATTGTTTGCATCTGGGTTACTAAACAGGGCCGTCCCTTTCAACCATTGATTAATGCAAATCAGCAGATCCACTTTTGTATACTGCCTTGTCTTTGAAACACTGCTTCTAACTAAAACCTTCCCACCGACTTCGTTCTTGACCTCCATTCTGCAATGATTCTCATCTAATTAATTAACTATTGATCACCTATTAACTCGGATAAAACACTATTCAATTATACCCAACTGTAAGATTTATAGGATACCACAACAGGCCGACATTTCATTTCCTACAAGCTGTAATTTCCCTTCATGTTGAAACCTCTGCGCCTCGTTCATCCTCGTCGTCATTTCCATACCCGCCCTTCCAAGTTCCAACACGCACCGTACTGACACCAAAACCAACTGTCGTACCGTCCATCAGTGAGTGTCAGCGAGTGCGGCTGGGCCCACTTCCCCTTCGCCTGAACCGCCGTGTGACTCGGCCTCCTCCTTGCTCCCGAGACTGAGCTTAAGGTCGGTGGGTTTTAGCTCTAGATCCTGACTAATGACACAACTAACATCCATCTCCACCGGTCAATTTGAAAACCACGCCCAGCTCTATCATTTTACTGTTTGGGTTTTCGCGAATTGATGAAGGACTTGGAAAATTATCGGTGAAGATGTATATGGGTTACTGGCCATTCGTTTTACACAGGTGGAGGCGGAAAGAAATGAGCTGGGTTGACCACGAATAGAGGGTTCTTTTGAAGTGATAAAACGAAGGGAATCAGTTGAATATATAGAAGTGCGAGGGGACAGAGGGTACGATGCGATTAAATCACGGTTTTCCTTAAGAGCGAAGTTGGGGAACCAATTGTACGTGACGAGGGAAGATAGCAGAAGCTATGAATAGGTTATCGGTATGACTTCGGGTTTAAGGGATAGGTATCAGTGTTAGGTCGGCCTTACCATTAAATTGAACTGATATTTTTATTTTAATGTTTTAGAGTATGCTGCACATATTTTACTGAACGGTTAGGTTTTATATGATTATTATTAAATGAAACTTCACCGTGAAGTAACACACAGAAATCACCACAACCGACTGTCGTCTACTGATAAAAACGCTAATCTTGGTGTGAAAAGGTATTCCGGATCCAATGGGACAAGTTTCGTCGCAATCCGAGGTCGTATGAAAAAATTCCCTTTATGAAACCAGAAATGAACACACGTTTAATTTTTCTACGATCACCCGATAAATCAAATCAACTCGAAACTGCGAACATCGACAATAACTTTTCGATACGAACCCAACGACACTAATTTCGTCGCATTCTGAGACTGTTGCCCCGGTAGGCCATTTTAACGCGCACCGCACTACCCTTTTTAACGCCAAATTTTCCAGTCTCTAAAAATAACAAACTATATACATATCCTGACTCTAATCGACGATACGAACTCAACGGAACTGGTTTCGTGGCCTAATTCGATCGTCTGCTCAAGTTACACTCAAATACCCCTTTTATTATATAAATTACGCGCTATAGAAATTGAACGGACGTTTATAGCTACCGTGATCACATACGATATCGGTTTTCCACGCAATTCACCACCGTACAATAATTTAGCGATACGGTTCTAATAAAACTGATTTCGTCGAAATCTGAGTCCGTTTGCAAAACGGCCATTTTTAAAGGCCTATAATTTAATAACGATTTTCCATAGCGACTATTTCAAAATTTGATTTGGCCATAACTATCAAACTATAACACGAAATCTGGATTTTTCTCTTTCATATGAAAGCTATTGTCAACACGCTCCCAACGTGTCTTGTTTCACAGAAATCCGACTTATATCGAATCCTGTATTCTCGTTTGAAGTTCAAAATTCAAATTTACGAACTGCACGCCATTTTCAAGCTCGATTTATATTATATATATATTATAACGTTCAACTTCGTTTTAATAACGAATTAAATATTAAATTCCATTAATATTCCAATATAATATTTAAAACTAATTTAAATATTCATATTCAAATGGTCGAAAAACACGGGTCGTTACATTCTTCCCCCCTTAAAATAATTTCGTCCTCGAAATTGCTAAGGTAAGAAAGAACGTTATAAATTTATTAAATTTCAAATCTAAATTATTTTAAATCCAAAATCGATTTAATACCGTATATGAATATTTTCAAAAATATCGAAAATTTTCTAACACTTTAAATTTCCGAAAAATTTCGCCAGCACCTCCTCTGTACGGCTCAATCGGTACAACCATAATTCGCCTCTCTGGGCCTTCTCCAATCCAAAAGAAATAAACCAGCCAAGTGGCTTGCCAAATAGGCTCATAAATCACCAAACCCATATAGAAATAAACGTGTACCTTTTTGTCGGGCATATTATTATATCATCTCCGTCTGCTACTTTGTCACCATATACAAATGCATTCTCCAACCAAAATTCCAATTTTATCTTCAAAACCAAATCCTTTACGCGTCCAAGCCAAATCCCATTCTTAACTCAATCTCCATACATTATCAATTTCAACTCTTAACTTGCCAGCCCGTTACCATTTCAGATTCCTGTCTCACAATTCAAATCTGGTTCGACTTGATATATTATATTTCGCTTAAATTTCCAGTTAATTGGTTTCAATTCAATTCATATTCGCTTTCACAAATTTCTGTTAAATTTTGTTCTTGTTCAAATACTTTCCTTGGGAGTTTTTAAACAGTTCAGTTCTTTCAAAAATCAAATATTCCTTTCAGGATCCAAAACAACTTGTTTTTCTCAAAGCAATTCAAAACAAAATCTTTGGTAGTAATCCGTCACTTACCACTCGAAAATGAACACCGATGATGTCCGGATCATCCTCGGAATCTATTTTCCAGCTATTGAAGTGAGTTCAATACTATGTCACTTTCAAAACCAGTTCTAAACACTTTCATTTTGAAATCCATTTCAAAATATCCCTTTCAATGCTTGTAACAAATTTAAAAACCTCCCAGGATTTTAAAATTCTCATATATTAAGTCCAATTCCATTTTCAACCACTTGTCCAAATTTCCAAAGTTTTAATTTCAATTCTACTTTAAATTCAGATTTAACTCCTCTGATTTTCATATATTTCACTTATATGAATTCTGATTGGTTATATAACCATTTCACATTTTATAATCAACCAACACATCCAATATACTATAACACTTCAAATATATATCATTCTTTATATCAAAATATAATTTGGGTAAAATTATTCCATTTACCCTCTTTCAAAAACATACTGTGTCGAATTATTCTGTTCAAGAGTTTAGAAATACTTATCGACACAGTTTGCATTACTGTATCGACCAGAATTCATAAACTACTCGACAAACCAACCAACACAATATAAACAGTTTTTATAACAATTTACAAATACGCGCTCATATATATATACTCAAACTCAATCTAGGGTATTGCTAACCCCATCTCTACTGAGTCACGCCACAGAGCCAAGGTAATTACTTAACCAATTGCTCTGATACCACTGTAACGAACCGGGATTTTCGACTCCGAAAATCAACATCAAACTACCATGTTGACCATTCAGACATCGAATATTCCAGATCATTAATAGAAAGAAGTTAGAGGGTGAGAATAGATAAGATAGAAATATTAGAATAGAAGAAGAAGAAACAACACAACACAGAGTCTCACATCGCAGCGGAACAAAATATAATACAGAAATAATCTTTATTGAAAGCTTTTGAAATACTTACAATATCAGAGTACACATCTGGACAGTGATACTAATCTGTCCTCATATAACACACAGCGGAATAGTAATATCATACGTCTGGACTCTTCCAGCTTGTCTCTTTACAGCAGTCGATAACCTGAACCTGTACAACCCGGCCTAACCCGAGCATTTACAAAACACCGGGTCAGTCTGGTGAACCAGAGTGAGATAAACTCGCACAGTGATAAGGGTGAATCATCCAATCATGATTTTCAAGTTCAAAACCTTTTCAAAAGAAAAGGATAATCGTAAGACCAAGTCCACACATAAACACGGACGGTTTTTACCTTACGATAACCCAAAACAGTTTTGGAACCAATATCTTGTTCTGATATTATAATAATGTCTAAATACAAGTAAATAGCAATCTAGTAGAACGCTTGCATCTCACGCTCCATATATATAGTATACAATCAAAACCCGCAGGCGCTTATTGGAAATTGGATTCCGACTTGACAAGGTATGGGTCCACCTTCCGCACGTGTATCTCTAGAGACGAATACACTGGGTTCAACAAGAACTTCTTGCAACCCGGCCCTCACATGACCGACCACTCATTTCGCTTGAGTGTATCGAATGTATATCACCGACGGTTGGGATCAGCAACCGTCTCCCGACAAGGGACAGCATCGAAACATAGATTTAAGAAACAAATAGGACTTCCTCTAGATAGGTGCTTATACACCCTAATGGGAGCGACCCACATAGCCATGCTGCCTGCCCGATTTTTGTCATTTCCCGGCTGATAAGGCTTGAGGCTTAGATTAGCTTTTTAACATCTGGTCATCATTCACTTTGAATGCCACATCGTCAGATCCGTCAGATATCACTAATTGACGTCCACAAAAATACTCTAGCTGAAAGCTAGAGAATGGCAATTCCCTGCCCACAACTATCGTACGTTTGAAGAAATCAACGTACGTGATCCTTTGGAAATACTCTGTCAGACATCCGTCCATATACGTCATCCAGGAACAGGATGAACCGAAGGCACTCTCCTACCGCATCCATATAGGAATCACCCCATGGATCAGTAGCGAGAAGTCCTTGCAACCCGTAGATTCCAACTACGACAGAATCACAGTTTATCTCTGCTTGCCAGGCAGAGAATATTAGTGGTTCTTCCGTTTATGAAAATCCACAGTCTTCAATGCTCCAACTCGAACATCTTCTGAGGTCTTCACGTATTTGTTGGTCGGAATGGTTTTCGAATATAAATTCGATCCCGGTCTTTCCGTACCAACACTCGTATTGGTCAGATTTGATAGTCGGTGTTTTAACTATCAAAATATACAGTGTTTCAAACATGACACTCCAATGAGTTCACTGATTCAGTATTTAGCATCATTTGGCCTTTAACAAAACTGATTTACTTTTGTTAAATCAAAACTTCTAACTTCTTCAAATATTCAAAAATACGATATTTGAATAACTCCAATTCGATTTAACTCTAATCGATTAACTAATATTCGACTTCACTCCATTCGCTTGACCCTAGATCACAGCGATCACAATGGTTACGCCTGATTCCCTCAGGGAACATCCGACCTCCGTAGGCTATCTGCAGCCCTGCGAATTTCACTAGCAGTCGTACGAAATGGCAACTTAGCCGAATAATTGTGTTTGGCTAATTCTATCTCGAATAACTATATTCCATTTCCCACTTGAAATCTCATTTAAAATCCTCATTTTTACTTGATCTCGTTTTCAAATAACGTTAATGTAAAGTTCACGCTTTACACTTTAAATCTCACTTAAAATCTCTGGTTTATAATAAACCCTTGTATCGTAATCTCCTTTCACTTAATTCATATAATTGAGTACGTCTATTTCCTTTCACCATTCAATTGGCTTGCATCTCACATTCGGTAACTTTTTAAATGAATTCCCATTTAAAAATATATTCCTAACTTTATCATTAAGTAAAATAATAACTTATTTCAAACATTTACTACTTTAGTAGTTAATCCTTTTATTAACTAAATTAAATATTAAATCCCTCTTAAACCCTTATCTAAATCCAAACAATATTCATTTAACTATTTTAGTCAAAACACATTAACTTGATAAACAAATTCAATTCAAAACGGTCGATTAAATTCACTTAAACTGTGGTTATTCCACTAACCGATTCCAAATAAATTCCCACTTTAAATGATTTAAAATTAAATCAATTTAAATAAATTCCATTTATTGGTTTCTTTACCAACCAAGTATCAAAGTTTAACCAGTCGATTCATTTCTTATTCTCTTACTGGTAAAATCTGATTAACATCAGTATTTACTCTATAAAATAAATTAATATCAAATTGAAGTTTGAATAAACAAAATATTTATTTCTCTTTAATAACTTTTATTCAAAACCATATATTTAAAAATCTAACTTCAGTTATAAAATAAATTTTATAACTTCAGCTCTATCGATTCACCTGACGGTGAATCAATATCTATAACCCGATTGATTTTAAAGGCCATACTCTGCCAAACACTTAACCAATATCACCAATTGGTTTAAACCAAACAGATGTTGAATATTCAGTCAATAATCAACCATCAAATCAATCACACAAATAGATCAGTTCATATATGAGCATATGAAAATAAATAATACATTTGAGGAATCCGGTTGGATCCCTCCAACCTGTTCTTCCCTGTATTCAAATGGTTATCTTAAATCAGACGGTTCAGTTTTGTTTAACTGATAACACTAAATAGCAACCATTCAACATCAACCACAAGCAATTCAAACAATTCAACCATTTTTAACCATGTTTATAAATAAACATGACCAACCAAGGTGAGTCACCTTTATTGGAACCAATCGGTAAAAATAACGATTTGGTAATTTCACTGAAATTAAACACAGTTTAATTTCATCAGTTAAATCAATAGATAAATGTCTAACTAGCATAACAGTCAACCATTGGCAAGCAGAGCACACAAAATAAAAACACCCAATTTATATAAAATATAAAAAGGGTAACTGAGTGAGTTTAACTCACTTTGAGTTGATTCCGTTGTTCAGACGGTTGAGTTTAATTAAATTAAACGAGTGTTTAATTTAAAAATAATCCAGTTGATTCCAGACTTGTCCAATCCCGTCCCTGTCGGTCCCCAAAATGGAGCGTTCAGCATTATGGTCCCAATGCCTTTCGTTTGGTTCAATTTTAATCTTGTTTTAAATTTCCGGTTACAGGCTCTAGTAATGTTCCTTCTTCCTTCAGGTTCATCATGCTTTCTAGTTGGAACTGCATAAATTGTTATATAATTTAGTTTATAATAACAATAATATCCTTTTTACTAACTAATGAAATGTTGAATTAAATTACTTTCTTATTAGTTACACCGGCCCAAATCCTTTATGCCATTTTCCGCTCAGGTTGTTGTTCCAATATCCGGATAGACTCCTGTAACAATCCAAAATTTAAAGCTTTGATTAAACACCTTAAACTCCTAGTTATTTCCTAAATCAATTAATTAAATAATTGTTTGCATCTGGGTTACTAAACAGGGCCGTCCCTTTCAACCATTGATTAATGCAAATCAGCAGATCCACTTTTGTATACTGCCTTGTCTTTGAAACACTGCTTCTAACTAAAACCTTCCCACCGACTTCGTTCTTGACCTCCATTCTGCAATGATTCTCATCTAATTAATTAACTATTGATCACCTATTAACTCGGATAAAACACTATTCAATTATACCCAACTGTAAGATTTATAGGATACCACAACAGGCCGACATTTCATTTCCTACAAGCTGTAATTTCCCTTCATGTTGAAACCTCTGCGCCTCGTTCATCCTCGTCGTCATTTCCATACCCGCCCTTCCAAGTTCCAACACGCACCGTACTGACACCAAAACCAACTGCCGTACCGTCCATCAGTGAGTGTCAGCGAGTGCGGCTGGGCCCACTTCCCCTTCGCCTGAACCGCCGTGTGACTCGGCCTCCTCCTTGCTCCCGAGACTGAGCTTAAGGTCGGTGGGTTTTAGCTCTAGATCCTGACTAATGACACAACTAACATCCATCTCCACCGGTCAATTTGAAAACCACGCCCAGCTCTATCATTTTACTGTTTGGGTTTTCGCGAATTGATGAAGGACTTGGAAAATTATCGGTGAAGATGTATATGGGTTACTGGCCATTCGTTTTACACAGGTGGAGGCGGAAAGAAATGAGCTGGGTTGACCACGAATAGAGGGTTCTTTTGAAGTGATAAAACGAAGGGAATCAGTTGAATATATAGAAGTGCGAGGGGACAGAGGGTACGATGCGATTAAATCACGGTTTTCCTTAAGAGCGAAGTTGGGGAACCAATTGTACGTGACGAGGGAAGATAGCAGAAGCTATGAATAGGTTATCGGTATGACTTCGGGTTTAAGGGATAGGTATCAGTGTTAGGTCGGCCTTACCATTAAATTGAACTGATATTTTTATTTTAATGTTTTAGAGTATGCTGCACATATTTTACTGAACGGTTAGGTTTTATATGATTATTATTAAATGAAACTTCACCGTGAAGTAACACACAGAAATCACCACAACCGACTGTCGTCTACTGATAAAAACGCTAATCTTGGTGTGAAAAGGTATTCCGGATCCAATGGGACAAGTTTCGTCGCAATCCGAGGTCGTATGAAAAAATTCCCTTTATGAAACCAGAAATGAACACACGTTTAATTTTTCTACGATCACCCGATAAATCAAATCAACTCGAAACTGCGAACATCGACAATAACTTTTCGATACGAACCCAACGACACTAATTTCGTCGCATTCTGAGACTGTTGCCCCGGTAGGCCATTTTAACGCGCACCGCACTACCCTTTTTAACGCCAAATTTTCCAGTCTCTAAAAATAACAAACTATATACATATCCTGACTCTAATCGACGATACGAACTCAACGGAACTGGTTTCGTGGCCTAATTCGATCGTCTGCTCAAGTTACACTCAAATACCCCTTTTATTATATAAATTACGCGCTATAGAAATTGAACGGACGTTTATAGCTACCGTGATCACATACGATATCGGTTTTCCACGCAATTCACCACCGTACAATAATTTAGCGATACGGTTCTAATAAAACTGATTTCGTCGAAATCTGAGTCCGTTTGCAAAACGGCCATTTTTAAAGGCCTATAATTTAATAACGATTTTCCATAGCGACTATTTCAAAATTTGATTTGGCCATAACTATCAAACTATAACACGAAATCTGGATTTTTCTCTTTCATATGAAAGCTATTGTCAACACGCTCCCAACGTGTCTTGTTTCACAGAAATCCGACTTATATCGAATCCTGTATTCTCGTTTGAAGTTCAAAATTCAAATTTACGAACTGCACGCCATTTTCAAGCTCGATTTATATTATATATATATTATAACGTTCAACTTCGTTTTAATAACGAATTAAATATTAAATTCCATTAATATTCCAATATAATATTTAAAACTAATTTAAATATTCATATTCAAATGGTCGAAAAACACGGGTCGTTACAAACTTGATAATAAATTGTTTGATAATATGAAATTTGAAACTGAACTCAACACTTAATAGTTGCAAATAAATGATTTAAAGAAATCAATACTTGAAGTTAAATTAATTTATGACATTGAAATATGATTTTAAATGTAAATGACCATGGTGTGAAAATGTGAGCGTTTGATTGTTAAAGAGATCGAGGTCGGATGTTGGCATATTCTCGATCAATGCGGGAACCACTTTAATAATTGTAATGAAATGTAGTAAGAAAGCGATGATGGATTCCTTTAACCTTCAGACTGTAATTAAAATGACTAAAACAGAAGCTAAGGCTAAGTGAGTTAGCTACTCCAATCGGACACGCTTCTTTAATACCATATCTATTACTGTGATTTGATTTGGGTGCACCCCTTGAGTTATTAGAGCGTTGTTCGAGAGGGGCGGTAGTTACTATGCATTTCCACCAGTCCAGTTCTGCAAAATTGTAGAATCCTACACTAGGTATTGACTCGTGTGTCTTGTCATATTATCCTAATTGAGCCCCCTACGATTTTAATTCGACATTGTCGTGTCATTTCGCATCCTTATCCATTAACATTTATTGGTGTTTTGTATGCAAACGATATGATAATGTTTATAAATCGTGTAAGAGTAAAAATGTAATCCTTTTACATTATTTTAAATAGTATATTTATTGTAGACGCTATTATAATAGCGTATTGTGTTATATAATATCTAGTTTAATGGATTCTTGAGGATGTGGAATCCTAAACATCCTTAAAGTTACTTGTGCATTTCATTTGAACAATTCACTTGAGTCGATTAAATTCATGAGAATGTTATTCCTAACAAAAAGAAGGAAGGATTTCGAGACATTTGGAAGAAGTATATCAAAGACAGAACATTTCAAAAGCAATTAGAGAAGGTTGTTGGACATTTTTATAGCGATTAGTTCCAGTTCAAGGTGAGAAACTAAACTTTTTTGGCAAAATCGACTGGGTTTATAGTAGTTGTACCACAGTGTATAAACTATGGAAAACAAGTGTTCTTTATATGCATTGAACAACTAAACTGGGTTTATAGTGTCCGGGCCACTTAATTTGAAAAATCACAGGCGTGTAACCAGAGCAAATACACAACTATAATGCACAACATTCCAAACAGAGTAGGAGAATCATTCCTCAATAGCAAAGGAACCCTATTCAGCAATAAGTGAGGTCGCATGATCAACAAAATCCACAAACCTGGAGGCAAGCTTTGAGTCATAAAGAGCATGTTCAGTGGAATATATGATCGATCTGTCCTAGGAAATATTATCTAAATGTCACCGATTCTAGTCTCCCAAGTGGCCATCAAGAGCTATAGAAAAATACCATCCAAGACCAAATAATATAAACAACAATGCTCTCTAATACAATAGAGAGAAAGTGGAAGAAACGTCTTTTTTTCAAGATTGTAACATATGTCAGTCTGTTAGTGCATCCGGTTTCTTTTTGCATCAATCCAAGCGAAGGTAGAACAATACGGTTTTGGAGTATTCAGGCTTACAAGAGAGCACGAGGGGCTTCAGGAACCGGGTCAGGAGAGTAGGGACAAGAGGAGCTTTAGAAATTAGAGGAGGAATAGGAGGTGAATAGGAGGAGCATCAAGAGGGACAAATTTCGGGACATAGTGAAAAGTGGGCGGTGTAGGCAATAGAACCTCGGTCGGTGGAGGAGATGAGGGGGAGTGCTTATAGGAAAAGGGAGTGTGGCCGAAGGAGTGGCAGATATAAAATATATATGGGGTCCAACTGTACTGAACTCTCACTTCCGTTATAATATCTATAACGAGTTGAACGTTAATAGAAAATGGTAGAGGTTTATCAGAAGTAATCTCAAATAACGCTTTTGCATAGACAATTTTTTCATGAGCAGTTGTGCTAGCATCGAAGCATCTTAGCTTACCAATGTTGCCAGGTCAATCAAAGGCTGCATCACTGACGAAATTTGAGAAAAGTAGCTCTAGATAGGTATAAACAGAACCCACTTTATCGCACTTGAGATAGATCGAGTCCACTTGGAGACGATGAAGAGTTTGCCTTCTATAATCGAAGAATCTAATTGTAAGACATGTAGCCGGGAATCGAGTCTTGGAAGATACCTTTAATATCATCCCCAAGCCTCCATAATAATCTACACAAGGTTCTAGGGTCATGAATACGCTGCTTTGGATCTAGGAGAAAACCTACTACAAATCCTAACCAGAAGCTTTCTTCAGCTTCAACTATTTCAGGCGACAACTGCGACACCCCATCCACCACAGTAAGATTGAAGTTCATTGGCTTGTATAAGCCTGCATTACAGCTAAGAGTGTTAAAGAGGGATGAACATTGTAATGGAAGGGCAACAATATTCGTTAGCAGGGAAATGTTGAATTGGACATTTTGACAAGCAACTTGCATGCTAGATACAACCTTGCCCAAATCAGTGTTGCTAGGGACAGAAGCAACAATCCGACAACCAACCTTGCCTTTGAGAGCATCACTTTCATTTACAATATCCGAATTCACACAAACATTCAATAATTCATTTACTATTGCAGTAGTCTTCTCATAAGAAACCATCAATACATGCTCACCCAATCCAGTGTCAATACCAAGCGCAGAAGGAATTTTGGCAGCCATCGAGGACAGTAGCACAGGGAATTCGTTGACAGAGTCGAACTCAGGTGGCTTAGTTGGTCCTAGCGTAGTAGCTACTTTACAAGAAACAATGACCATTGTTGGTTTGGAGAGATCCAATGCAACATCAAAACGATTTAGATGGAGAAGGGTAAACCTGTATAATCTGCGAGGCGCGGAGGGTGGAGGAAGCAATGGAAGGGAAGATGGAAAGGCGACATAGAGGGTAAAGGAAAAAGTCAGCAGAGGGAAGGCGGCGAGGCAGTTAAAATCATTTTCAGATTTAATTTGACAAGTTAACATCATTAGTTGTAATTATGTATTATGATGATTAATATTAAAATATGATAAAATGATATTTGAGATACTAAACTTTGAGTGTCTCTGACTATAAATATGCATGAACATACTTGCATTGGTAGTATTTACTGAGGTTTAAGAGCGTTATGATGATTGTTTGTCATGTTTTGATTAGTAATATAATCGTTGAATCAAACATTTGTGTCAATGGTGTTGCAGGCTCTACTATCATTTCAAAGAGAGGCTTGCATCAGGGGGGCCCATTATCACCGCTTCTTTTTGACCTCGCGACAGATGTGTTCTCGAAAATTCTTATGGTCAGCCGCAATACTGGTATCATCAGAAGCTTTGGACGTGAGTATGTGGTGGGGGTGTAAATTCTTTACACTATGCTGATGATACTATTATATTTAGTAGTCCTGAATGTAAATACATTGCTACACTTAAATTTTTGTTATACGCTTTTGAAAGATTATCCGATCTAAAAATAAACTTTCATAAAAGTAGTGTTTACACTTTAGGATGTAGTGCAGATTTACCAGGAAATTTGCGGAGCTGCTTAACTACCAAGCTGATATTTTCACTTAATTATTTGGGGATGTGCATTCGACCAAGGAAACTAACGAAGAAGGATTGGCAACATCTGATAGAGAAAGTTGACAGTAGACTAGCGAGATGGAAATGAAATTCTTTATATAGAGCAGGGAAACTCGTGTTGGTTAACTCTGTTCTTTCTTCGACTCCGCTTTACTGGCTGTCATTCTATAAATGTCCTGGTTGGGTGATAGACAGAATTGACGCTATTCACAGGAACTTCTACTGGACTGGCAATAAGGAAACTAAGAAGTTGAGTTGCCTTATTTCTTGGGATTAGATATGCATGTCGATTGATCAAGGAGGACTTGTTATCAATTTAAGACAAATGAAATATTTCCTTCTTTGTAAGTGGCTTTGGGCAATCATCAGCGACAAGCAAATTTTTTGGAAGGAATGGATTATAAATACATGTTACAATGGTAGCTTCGATTGGAACTTAGACTTCACTCACTGTTCTACCTTCTAGAAAGGTGTCATGGGCAACTTACATTGGATTCAGATCGGAACAAAGATTGTAGTGAAAAATGGATACAACATCTCTTTTTGGTAAGATTGTTGGTTAACCCCCATCCCACTTTGTGTTGAATTCGTTGATTTGTTCGTAATTGCCTGCGACAAAAATTATACTGTTAGAGATATGTACAATGCGGATGCGGCTAACTTTCAGTGGAACCTATCCTTTTGCAGAATTGTGACTGGCAACGCTCTACTGCAATTGTGTCGTTTGTTTAACAGGATGGAGAATGTTAATCTAAATGATGACAAAAATGAGTTTTTATGGATGTTAGGAGGAGAGAAAAAGTTATTTAGTGTTAACAATATATACAAGATGATGAATTTTACCGGAAGAAAGTGGTTGGGTTTTGAATTTATGTGGCGTTTCAAGGTTCCTGCTAAGGTCAAAATTCACATGTGGATAGGTATGCATAACTGACTAAACACATTGAGTAGATTATGTCGCAAAGGAGTAAATGTTGAAGGTGGATGCGTGTTCTGCGATGAAGACGAGGAAGACTATCTGCATCTTTTCTTCACGTGTGACTTCGTCTTTTATGTTTGGACCAAATGCCTTACTTACCTTGACATTGATTTAAGCCGGAGTGATTATATTAGGGACCAGTTTACCTTCTGGCATGTCATGTTTTCTACTTTACATGATTCACCCAAACTCTAGTTATTTGTTTTGCTAAATTTTGCCTTTATGTGGATTCTTTGGCAAGAACGAAATTACAGAAAATTCAAACTCAAGATAAGAAAGCCTAACAAAGTTTTATACATCATTCTTTACCATGTTTTTGAATGGGCAGGCACCAGCAAATGGAAGGGTTCATGACAGAGCAAGGGGGAAGGAATGATCCATAAGCATGACTCGTTGCTTCTCTACTCAGTTTGGCGAAGCTGTTATTTTTTTTTTTGGGTCTGTACTATGCTTAATGTAGTAATTATTATGTAATGCTCTCTGTTTGGTAGGCCACACTATATGTATTATGGTATGTGCCTGCGTTTTGTGGCTGTATTGCTATGTATATAAATGATTGATGTATGTATGGTTCCACGTTTGTTTATATAGTAAGGCGTGAATCATCTTGATTCACTACCTTTTTTGCTTTCAAAAAAATATATATTCGTTGAATGGATGATTTAATAAGTCATGTTAATTACCCATTCACAAATACAAAAGAAATCACTTTCCTTTAATGAACGAAAGGTTGTTATAGAATGATTAAACCTCTTGAAAATGGTTTAAAATGTTTTAGAAATGAATTATAAGCACTTCAAGGGATAAATATGAAGTTTGGAAATAATATGATATCTAAAGAAATTTTGGCGCATCGCGATAACAGTTCGCTATTACGTGCTCCAAAAAGTTAAACTTTTGTGTACAACAAAATATGAATTTATTGAAATAAGAATTTTTGGAACTTTTATAACCTTAGTTTCCAACGAATCGAAAAAATTAAGATTTCGTTGAGTAAATCTTGAATTACAAGCATAACAAGTTTTGAAAAATATCGCGGTTTGGATTTCGAAATCCAGAAAACGCACTTGTTTGGAATTAAGATTTTAAATTCAATTAAAATGTAAAGTTAATCTTACAAATGGTTTAAAATTTATTTAAATTGAATATATGAATTTTGCAGCGATAAAAAAGTCATTTTGATCTAAAATTTCACTTTTCGTAGCACGTTTCAATAACAATTGAAATATTAAGTTTTAACTAAGCAAATTTTCTCCAAACTTCTATGAATAATATTTAATGATCAATTAAGTGTTTTAAAGAATATTTAAAAGTTCTACAACCTATATAGAAGTGTTTCAAATGATCGTTTTGAATAAAAAGCTATCATAAGCAATTATTTTAATCTTGTCTCTAATAAAGCCGATGAGTAAACCCAATTTTTCTATTTTTGATAATTGATTAATACATGGTTTGTAATTTTAAAATAAATGAATATTTCAGTTAGAACCTTTGCTAGAAATTTTAAATATAATTTTAACTAATATTTGTTCATCTTAACAGATTATCTACTAAATAAATAATGCTAGGGTTAAGAACTTCCAACAATCTTAATAGTTACGGGAGGTGGCTATGAAAGTTTTGTCCCTCTTTCGTTCTCTCATACTTAAAAAAAAATTATGTAATTTATCGTTCTCATAATTATACATAGCACTTACCAATTTCTTTATGTTTCACACTCAAATACCTTCATTTTTATATTGACGATAATAAACGGTTCTTTTTGATTTGATATTGCTCCACAACACTTAATCCATATATTTAAGTTAATTTATTAATTTGACAATTAAATATATATTATTTAATTGATTTGAGTAACTGATAATTATTAGATTGTCCAATAAATTATAAAAATCATCAATTTAATATGTATTTGATATTCATTAATTAAACAGTAAAATCAAGTTTTAGTTTGAAATTAAATTATACAAATCGCTTAATGTTATATACATTAAAAATGATACAAAGTTTGATTTGTAAATGATGGCACAACATATTTGGTATATACTATCTAAATAATTTCTATTTTTTACTATTATTTATAAATGCAACACTTATACAATTAACTGAGTGTACGAGTACTTAGCACTAGTTTGTATAGGATATATGGAAACAAATTTGCAAAGTAAACAAAAAGGTAAGAAAAAGGTTGCATAAAAGGAAATGGAAATAAATCTTTATCTAATTTTTTGTTTGAGTTGCACTTAAATCAAAGAGTAAGTAAAAAAAAAAACTGCAAAGATAATCATTCATTTACCCAACTTTCAGAAATTGGTAAATCATTTCACGATATATCTTTCTTTATTTATAGTTAGTTTGACAGCATAAAATTTTGATTCGATTGTATACTTCCAAAATTCTTCTTAAAAACCCCTAACTTAGGAATGGTGATGGGGTGGGTCAGGGCAGGTTTCTCATGCCCCAGACCCGCCCCGGGCTTTTTAAACCCCGCCCCAGACCCGGTGCGGGTCTAAAATTTTGCCCCACGCTCGAAACCCATACGGGTCAGGGTAGGCCCGACCCGCCCCACGACTATGTAGTTAAAGCCCCGCAAAATCCGCGTATAGCTTGTAGCGCTCTCCAGCCGCTATGCTATTTCAATTTAGCGCTGATGAACAGTATCTCCACTTTAAGCTCCGCTATTTTCCATTGCACCCGCTAAATCAATGCTATTTAACACCCGCTTTAACAATATTAATATATAAACGATGATTTGACCGGCTCTCTTTTAAAGTAAATCAGAAAAGTTAATGTAAAGAGCTAATTTTAACTCGTATATGACTTGTATAAGATAAAAATCTATAGTAATCATCGAATCTAGTGTGCATAACCTTGATATTCTTTGATTTTGTTACATAATATTAATTAATATTCATTTCGTCTACATAAACGATGCAAGAATGATAATTAATTAATTTTAATTATACATTTTTACATCTAGTTAAAAATTTTGCATATCCGCTATAGCCCCGCTAATTCCCCGCTTTATCCCCGCTATAGTTTTTTACACCTCTACCGCTATAGAAACGCTAAGCGCTTTAACTGCGCAACCCCATGATCTGGTGAAATTGTGTTCTAATGTACATAAACTTATATACTTATATTTTTTGACTAAACGATAAATTATATACAAATATAACTGTGTTTACAATGATAAGAGAATATAATAAAAGGAGTTGTAAGATAATTGTTCAAAATATTTGCATTTGTTATAAATGTTATGAAAAATTTACAACTTGTTGGTTGAAAGAATATAATATTCAAGTCATAACCACGTATACCTAAGAAGATTAACAATAAATCATTATAGTTATAAAGTGTTTTAATGAAGTTTCAATCATGCGGACCGGGTTGGGTTAGTCGTGCCTTAGACCCGTCCCTAGACCCGGACCTTCAAAAGCGGGTCGCGGGTCTACCCACCCCCAAAGACTTAATGAGGCAGGTCTAGACGGGTCTAAACATGGACGGGTCCCTAGACTCGTCCCATTGTTATCCCTACTCTAACTTTATATATCATTAAAAAATAGAGTGTAAAAATTAACCTTTTAAACAAATTGAACCACATTTCTATGAATATTAACAAATCGTAACAACACTTAAAATTAGGGTATGACAAATAAGCATTCTTTACATCACATTCTTAAATAATTAACAACATAAATAAAAATAAAAATTATATTTTGAAACTTAGAGATAAAATTCATACGAGTTGCACATGATTTTAATGCAAAAATATATTTAAATATGTGAAAATTAGTTAGGCATCCTTAAAAAGTTTCAAAATGTAAAGCGCATCCTCCCCAAACTTTTGTTATAAACCCGGTCCCTGTTTTTAAGTGCCGCTCTCTCTTTTTTTATCCCTTCCGCCTTCTGTTATGCCATCTTCCGCCTTTTGCCTTTTTCTACCAAAAAAAAATGCGGTCTCAGATTAAAAAAAAAATAAACCAAAAAACAGGAGATATTCCCAAAAGCATTCGCAAAAAAATAAAAAAATAAAAAAAGGTTGCATACTTCTGTGCAACAATGTCTGAAAAGTAGTATACATACATGCATATATTTATATAGTGTTTTTATATTGAAAATCTGGACCAATATATGCATACACGTATGCAACTATTACCAATAGTCGCATATATGTATGTGTACAAAGTTGAATTGAGATTCATATGTTACGAAAAGTTGCATACATGAATGCAACTATTCTGTATATATGCATGCATGTGTGCAACAAATTTAAAAGGGACGACGACCTCTGAATATGCGTATGAATGCATGCACGTATTTTGTACAAGAGCATAAATGTATGCAACAATGTCTGAAAACGGCGAATGCTTGAAAAAACAGTTCAAAATTGAATATGCATAAATGGATGTGTATATTGTTGTTTAACCGCATATATGTATGCATTTATACTACAGTTTGACGTAATACTGAAATACAAGCATGAATGTATGCAACTATTTACGAATAGGTGCATCTTTTGATGCGTAAACTGTTGTTTCGCATTTTTTGTGTTATTTTGGGTTTTAATATGGTTTTTGATTGTTTTAACGCATGAATTTTTTAGTGTGTATGTGTTTTATTTAATAATGAATTTTTGTGATTTTTTTTATATTTTTTCATGAATTTTTAAAAAATAGGGACCTAATTTACAATAAGTTTAGCACGGGATGTGAGCCTAATTTTGAAACTTAATAGGGATCTGTGACAAACAAACCCTTTACATATTCGTGCATATCTTTTTTTAATATGTTAAACATGTAGTCTGTAAAAGAATATAATTTACGTGCAAAATATGTATTATGATCACGCGTGAAAATACTTACTTAAGGGGCATTCGAGGGGCAAAAATGCCCATTTTTCGTTACAGACGGGTCCATGATGACACTGGGCATTTTTATCCGTTTGCCCAACGGCTCCATTCGAGCTGTTGGGCAAGGCAAAATTAAAAAACAAAATAAAAATGATTCGCTTAAAGCCCTAAACGCATTTTCTGGTAACTAAAATACCCCACTAAAATATCCTGCTAAAATAACTGCTACCATTTCACTCAAACACATCCTTGATGTCACTCTAAATAAGTAAATAAATGAGTTCACTAATTATACCCCGCTACCGTTTCACGCTTAAAGCGCCAAACGCATTACTTGTGAATTTGCTTACTATGATAACAAGTGCACTCAACAAACTCTTATGTCACGGTGATCCGTTTGCAATGAAGATGATTCCTATATCTTATCACAAGCTTTATGAAGACAAGAAGCATGTAGGGCTTGGCATAATTAATATATTCTTATGGAATAAAGCAGCCATATCATGTTATATTCAAAAGCTTTTTACTGATGAAAAATGCTTATGGTTAAGGTGGATTAATCATAATCGGATTGGAAATAAGAACTTCTGGTCAATGCTTATCCCTCAAGACTATAGCTGGAGATGTATTCTCAAACTTAGAGAAACCTTTTTGCCTTTTATACAATATAATAATATATGCTTGACAAAAATTTCTTTTTGGAATGATCCTTGAGCGAAACCAGGATTGATTTTAATTCAAGTTATGGATTATAATTTGAAGGTCAACTCTGGAATACCAGGTAATTCTAAAATTAAGAATTATATACATGATGGACAATTGGAGCTGCCATACTCAAATTCATTGGTGTTAAGAAAACTATGAAGTGAAATAGCATCGAACTTGAAGATGGTAGGTGATGGAGCAATCATGTGGAACGGAAGGCAACATTATAAAAAGCATGTTTATAATCTACTAAAGAATGAAAGGCAAAATTTTCCATGGTCATGTCAAATCTGAAATACAGGAAGCTCAGCTAAAGAAAACTTGCTCCTTTGGAAAGTAATGGGCAATGCCCTTAACACAAAAGAAAAACCGTGTTCTTTAGGAATTATCCTAGATAATCAGTGTTTGTTTTGTAAAAATGAAGCAGAAACCAATGTGCATCTCTTCTTCGAATGTACTTATGTGTATCAGATTTGGAGTAGGCTCTTGGCTTCTGGAGGGTTTCATAGAGCATCAAATTCAAGTGTGACTGAGTGGTATAACATATATAAAGCTACGAGATGGAAGACTAATCGATCAAGGCTATTGCTGATACTTTTATAGAAATTTATTTATTCGATTTGGTTATAAAGAAATAACAGAGTATTTGGGAAGTGCTCGAATACAGCTAGTCAATTGTTTGCTGAGATTCTTAGTAAGTTGCAGAAAAGTCAACGCATGCTAATTGAATAATCATTTTCCTGCTGTAGCTAGTTCCGAAGGACTTGAAGATAGGGTTTTGTTTTGCTGATTGCACAGGCAGTTGTCTCATTTTTGTTATGGGGATGTACATTTGTACTAAAAGCATTTTATATTGTTGTTGTAACCTGTAGAGGCTAACGATCGTATAGACTGATTGTAAACATTGCTAAAACTTGAGTGTGAATAAAATTTGCTTGCCTTTCGGAATTATGCCCTACTCCATCCAAGATGGGCATTGATAATGATATTCCCAGCCCACCGCACCAGGGAAGTAGCATTATTTTAAGCGAACGCGTTCCATGTGGTTGTACTTTGCGTCTTATTCCCCGTAGCGTCCAAGAAAGGGGCCCAACCACAAAGCGGGCCAATAACCCAACACACCAAAATAGAAAGAAATATCAAACTTTTTTCGATCTTCGCTGTCTTCCCGTTTCATAATTTTCCTCCAAAATGCCGGATTTAGCAGAGCTCTTCTTCCTCCATCTTGATTCCGAACCGGAGGACGAATTTTACAGATCCGATATCGATTTTGGAGGTGAAGAAACGTTCTTTTCTCCCCAGATCAACAATGATTCACAGATCGCGCGTTCTTTTGATTTCTTCGATCGTAACTCTCTTCGAGAAACTTTAGACGCTTCTGAATTCGCAACCGTGGAAGATCCTGCGGAGGTTGATAACCCATGGCTGGAGTTAGGGTTAGGGTTCGAAATCGGTGATGACGAAATTGAAATACGTGGTAGTATCAATAACGATCCGCACCAGGATGATGAAGGCCTCCATGTTATAGGGTTTGATACAGGTTCAGGACCGGATACAAATCGCGAAACCAATTTCCAGTCTTGTTTGGGGTTTGAAGAAGATTGCGACTGGGAGGAAGTAGATGGATGCGATGATGAGCGAGATTTTTGGAGCATGATGGGCGGGGAAAATCAAGAAGATATTAATGAAGAAGATGAAGAGGAAGTGAGAAATTGGGAAATCCTTTTGTCAGTTAACAGTGGGGAAACGATGAATAATACTGTTGTAGGAGAAGATGATGATTTTGTTAATCCAAATGAGTATGAGATTTTGTTTGGACAATTTGATGATTATGTCAGCGCGATTAGAGGCACCCCTCCTGCTGCAAAACTAGCTGTCGATAATTTGCCATCGGTAGTATTAAGTGAAGAAAACGTGAAAGACGATGTTGTCGTTTGTGCAGTTTGTAAAGATGAATTGGATAAAAACGAGAGAGTGAAGAAGTTGCCTTGCATGCATTTTTACCATGGACAGTGCATTTTGCCATGGTTGGGGATTAGGAATACATGCCCAGTTTGTCGATATGAATTGCCGACGGATAATGCGGAGTATGAGAGATGGAAAAATCAGAGGAGGGAGAGGAATCATGGTAGTGGTATCGCCGATGATGATGGCAGGTATGATTTCGAAAGTTTTTCAGATGCTCTTCTTTGAGAAATAAGATGCACTGCATTTGTTGTGCTGTTTTGAGTATATGAGAAACTTCGCTGGTTTTTAACCATCTTAACAAAAAAATGGGTTTCTTCTATATATGATCAGTTGGGTTGTTTTGGAATATAAGCTTATAAGGTGTTAAAGTCATGAATGTCTGCTGCAAGGTTCCTTGAAGATTTCATTTCTTGCACTGAGAGTACTATTTACTGTGTTGGTTTTGTAATATATAATCAAACAATCGGTTTCTTCTATGTGGTCAATTTGGTTGCTGTATAACATAAGCCTATAAGGTGTTAACTCATAGATGTTTGAATGTGCAAAATTTACCGGAAAGGCAACATATGTTGCTGTTGTTTCATTTTTAGCTGCAATAAAGTTATTGCTATTATTCTATCTAGAAATTTTCCTTCACATTTGTTGCAATTTTTATGGATTTACACTGAAAGGGTTTTTGTGTGATGCCTATACATGTCACATGCTAACATCTTTGAAACGAAGGAAGGCTTGTATATTATTTGAGCTTTAATCCTTCATTTAAATTATGTAATCTAGATAGAGTTTGTTGTATTAAACTGAACAAAGTATCTGTGGTCGTATTCTTTAGTATGCATCCTTTAATTTGGGCTCAGGTTTAGCAGCTAGTCAGTCAATTTTGCATTATTGTTAAGGTATGGTGCCAATGAAGTATGATTCATTTGTTAGGATAAATATTATATTCTTGAAATCATGCACCGCCACTCAGGAAAAAAAAGAGGTGAAAATCCATGTTTATCTTCCTTCCCACGCTCGAATAGCAGTCGCTGTAGCACAATGAAAGATTTTGAAGTGGGAATTTTCACCGTTATTAGATTTTTTTCACATTGCTGGAGTTGCTTTAATTAGTGTTTTTCCATGTTATGCTTAAACTTTAGCCTAACCAACCCATGCTCAAAGCTAGAACTTTAAGCACTTGAAAAAGAAAGAAGAAAATAAAATTTTAAGGGCCATTTTAGCTGTATGATAAAATAAAACTGACGCAGTTTAATTACTTAGGATCCATAAAGCAGCAGCTGTAGGAGTAGGATTTTGTAAATTTATGTAAAAGATGACACATGCTATACAAGAGTTGCATTGTGCATACTGCATTGTATGAAACAAGATTTACTTTAGATATGATGTTTTCACCTTTAGCACTTTTAGTTTTGCGACATCGATTGATTTTAACCTTATTTACCATTAGTTCATTCTCCATATCAAGCTATCATCATGTAGATAATGGCCGTTGTACTTGATTTGAAATATAGATAAAAATAGAGTATTTACTATTATGTAGGAAATGATATAAAAATTAGGGGTGAGCATTATTCGGTTAAACCAAATAAACCAATTTATTTTGGTCGGTTTGGTTCGGTTTTGAAATTAATTTGGTTTCTATTCGGCACGGAAAATTAATAAGTTCGGTTATCGGTTTAACCAAATTAACCAAACTTTTATTACGTTTTCAAAATTATCGATATTATAATAAATATTTTAGGTTAGTTCAATTATTTAGGTAAATATTAATCATCACCTATGTGTTAAAATTGATATTAGAAAGCATAAAAATCATAAATAATAATACTCTAATCATATATTTATAATTTATTTTAAATTATAGTGAACATTCCATACAAAAAGCGTAACATATCTTTAGTTTGGTTTAATCGGATAACCAACCGAACTTAATTTGGTTGCTTTGGTTTGATTTTAATTTTTATTGGTTCTAGTTTGATTTGATAAATTTCATAACGGATAAACCAAACCAACCAAACGCTCACCCTATATAAAATAGTGGATTAGGTTGATGAGTGCTACAGGGATGAGCCAGCAAGATTCTATGAAAAAATAGGATTTTCTTTTTTAGACTTTAGTCCGCTTTTATTACTAATTTATTACACAAATAGCTCAGTATGAAAACTAATTACCATTATCGTTCAGTTTTGACCTATTCAACGTTGATTTCAACAAAATACATTGAATTCATTTGAAATAATGACAATGTAAATATTTATTTTTATTTGAAATGGAACCATTGTAAACTAAAATAAAATACGGTGATGTCATTTCAGATGACGACAATGCATTTTTTTAAAAAGCTAGCATCATACTAGATGGCGTCAGCGTAAATTAAAAAAATGTCTATACTGGCGTCGTTTGCAATGACGTTGGTGTATTATGTTCAACTTAGTATTGAACTGATCAAAACATGACTATATTTGTTATTAGTTTTGAAACAGTGCTATTTCGATAATAAGTCCTTAAAATCTGGTTAAATTTGAAAAAAATCATATCAAATGTAGTCATATTAGAAGTGTATGGTACTATTGGCACAACGGCTATAACTTCCGGCTACATATCTAGAGGCCTTGTTACGACCCGTACTTCCCCGGTTGTGAAACAGAAACGGAAGAAGGATACAGGGAGGGCATGCGTTTCTTTCTAGTTAGAGGTGGTGTCAGTGCTTAAACTGGCTGACATTTATATTATTTTCACGTGTGTGGTTGTTGCTATTGCGAGACGCCTCGGTTTGATCGGACGATCCGGGTCCGATGGAGTCATTCGTTGGCTCATTTACGCCCCAAAGGGCGGGGAAACGCAGTGTTCAGGCATTTTAATCCACATCGGTGGACCGGCCATGTGGCTCCTAGGTGTAGTTGCGGCTGTAGCCTGAGGCTCGGGCTAGAGAGTCTCGAATTCGGTAGAGGACTATCTTTTGCCTCGGTTCACAGATGGAAATCCAACTTCCAATACGTGACTGTGCGGTTTTGATTGTAGAGCCTAGCATGACGACATGATATATGGTACCCATGCCGTCTATGGTTGATATTTATGATTGAAATTGTTTTGACGCTATACACTTATAATAGTATCAAATGATTTGTTTTTAACGTATCAAGCATGCTTTGGCTATTATAAGGGAAAACCCTATCCTTCGGTTTGTGTTGCATTGTGTGATGGGACCTGGGTCTTATAATAGCTTCATTGTTCTTTATTTAGCATTGCACTGTTGTTTTATGCACTGGTATTCTTGGGAGGAAACCCGTTCCGTGTTATACGGCGTGGTCCCTTGATTTACCTAACTTTAAAAATAAAAATTAATAACTGTTTTAGTTCTCACAACAGTCCCATGACTGACCTGGAGTTTATTGTTTTAACCTAAACTCTGGGTGCCCTTATTTTGACACGGGCAGCTAGTAGTTTTGGTTTTGCAGATTTATATTCATAGGATCCTGGTTTACAGCTGGAATGATATCCGGAAAGCTTTGTATCCGTATATCTCCTTCAGTTGTGTATTGTATTATTTTCCGCTGCTATGTAATTTATTGTAATCTCTGGTATTTGGTAAATGTGTAATATTGATTTATACTCTGTATATTCTTGTATTCTGATGGAATTGTTGTAATATACAATGAAATGTTCTTCTGTCTGCGTTCTATTTTGTCGTGTTCTCAATACAATTCGTTCTTTCTCTTCTCTTCGGAGACCGGGGAAGTTCGGGTCGTAACATCTTTGGTATCAGAGCTTTCGTTTACAAAGCTCAGAGAACAAGGCATCTTAGAACCATACGAAAGAAATCATCAGAGATTGGATTAGTAATATCCAATGGGAATGACTCGTTAGAGATGAGATCAGTAGTATCCTAGAACGAGTGTGAAGAGTATATTTTTGAAAATGAAAACAAATTTTGTTTTGAAATTTAAATCAATTATTCATATTTATTTATATTGATTTGGACAGTCCAGTATATAAAGATTTTGCGTATATGTCTGATCCACGTGTATTTGAAATTTTAATATACTAGATAGATATAGAATTACACTCTAATCGTCTGGAGATGATTTTGATGATGGAGCTCCATAATTAGAATTTATGTTCGAGTGACGAAAGTGAGGTTTCTATATATTTCAAATTGACTGGTGTGAGAACCAAAATTAGATAGGGCCTATTGTTGTGATTTGACATCAATCTGATTTTTAGACTATGTATCAAAGTTATGAATTTGAAAAGCTAATCAACTAATTGATTGCTGATTGTGTTGTTTGATTATTGGTTGATTAATTAAAATTTGAACCATATAGCCAATTTGAATCAAATAGTGAATTGTATTGAAAATTTATCGCATTTGCTTGCATATACATGTACTTACATTGAACAGGTCATAGCAAGGAGGCTAGAGCAGAAGAATAAAATTATTTGCCCGACAAATCGATACATATTTACCATAATTTACTGTTTTGTTTGGGTGATGATGATTTTATGAGCCGATTGGCTAGCCGCTTGGCTTTTTCTTTTTCTTTTGCATTGAAGAAGGCCATAGGAGGCTATATGAAATATCCCGATGTCCCCGGTGCAGGGGAGGTTATGGCGAAATTTTTCGGAAATTTAGGGTGTTAGCCAAATTTTTGAAAAATTTGAAAAGTTCTTAGAAACTGAAAAGTTGAAGAACTTAAGCCGTAAAGAAAAGAATGAAAGTTGAGTTGAAATCGTTTTGAAAACGAATTTAAAACGATTTATAAAATATGTTTTAAAAAGGAAATCGACGAAGTATATATTATATATATTATATATAATATATAGAGTTATAATAGCCAAACTCGTCAAGCCGGAGGATAGGGTTTATTCAAAAAAATTTAACTATGTCGGTAAATTTCATATATATATATATATATATATATATATATATATATATATATCCAATAACTATAAAATATTTTTCACTTTCAAAAATACGATCTTTTCCACTTCAAAAATATGATCTTTTCTATATCTAAAATATAATCCTTTCAATAACAAAATTCGTAACTTTTATATACAAAGACCATATTTTTATTCGCTATTTCCTCTATAAAAATTATATTTTTATTTCAACTCTACATAGATAAAAATCACATTTTTATCGCTTCATACATGTAAAAATCAAATTTTTTTATCGCTACTTCATATATGTAAAAATCGAATTTTTACTCCACAAATCTATATGGAAAAATCTAATTTTTTCTTCGCTAAAGATTATATTTTTATACAAACAAAGATTACATTTTTTTTCTTTGACGATATTTATAAATAAAAACCACATTTTTATCGTTGTCACATATATATATATATGTATGTATATATATATATGTATGTATGTATATATATATATATATATATATATATATATATATATATATATAAATCACTTCTTTCTATTTTTAAAAATATCGGCTTTGCTACGGTAAAAATCACGTCTTTACTACGATAAAAATCATAACTTTATACATTAAAAATCTGAATTTTATCACTGTTTATTTAGATCAAAACTGAAAACAAAACATACCATTCACATTTAAAAACTGAAAATTAAAAATAGAAATCGATTTAAATTTACTTACAGTGGGAATTTGGGGAGAGGGGGCTACTGCGCCGGAGATGGAGGGGCGGAGGGGTTGCTTCGCTGGTGGTCTGTTGCGCGGCTCGTGGTGGTGGCGGCAGGAGGCTGAAGGAGGTGGCTGAAATCGATTTGGGGCTAGGGTTTTCGGGTACTGACGGGTTTCGAGGAGGGAGACGCGGAGAGAGGGGGGTCCGGTCCAACGAGGCGACGCCGTAGGGAGGCGGTGGTGGCGGGCTTGGCGGCGCGTCGCGAGGTCTCATCGTTTTTTTTTTCATTTCTGTTGAATGACGAGGAAATGGGGAGGGAGAGAGAGTGTGAGGGTTGACCAAGCTTTATAATTTTTATATTTAATTTAATTAAACCCCATAAAGTTACTTTTTCATTTTAACTCGAAATCAAACCCACCGACTGTCGTCCCTAGCTAATTACCTCCATTCCGAACACAATGGGATATGTACCGTAAGCCAATTCGGCTGTTACGATCAGTTTCCATTCAAATCAAAATTTAAATCTATAAATTATTTGTCGTTGTTGATTTTAGTTTCTGCCTGGACTAAAAAATTGTAGATGGTTGAAATAGAATATTTGAAATAGAATATTTGAAAATAGAAATATATTAAAGCCGTGTTGATTAGATTGACGCCATTTTGACGTGTACGATATTTATATCGATTTTATTCATTTTATAATGAATATCGAAAGTGATTTCAAAATCTGATATTATGAAAAGAATTGAAATTTGAATTAAATTGAATAGAAATGAATTCGAATTGAAATTGAATAGAAATGAAATCGAATTGAAATTGAATAGAAATGAAATCGAATTGAAATTGAATTGAATTGAATTAGAACTGAAATTGAATTAGAAATCAATTTGAATTGAAATCGATTTGAAATGAATTTAAAACGAATTTATATTGGAAAATTCAATTTTGATTTGAATTTGAGATGGAAGTTGAAATCGTTTCGAAAACGAATTTAAAACGATTTATAAAATACGTTTTAAAAGGAAATCGACGAAGTATATTATATATATATATATATATATATAATGGCCTGAATAGAACGCGCCGCGCTGCGGTAGTTCGTGAATTTCGACCATTGACTTCGAATGGTTATTGCGGGAGATCCGACCGTCGGATTCTCCTAAAACCGGAACCGTTGGGTTTGTATTGAAAAGAGCTTTCTGGTGAATATTTGAGATTTGAAATCTAATGGTTGGATTTGGAATTATGTCCAAATCAAATTTGGAAAAGGTCGTTGTAAGTGTAGCTCGATGGCCGTTGATGGAAATCGACTGTGCGGGCCTTGATAAAATTACTAAAAACAGTAATAATTTGTGTAAAATCATAAGAAATGATTTGGGAAGAATTGGGATGAAAAACTCCATATTTGAAAAGATAAAAATAGATTTTTATCGAAATGAACTAGCTTTGAACTAGAAATATAATTCTATTCATTTTTAATTAAATAAATTGAATTTGAAAAGGGTTTTAAAAGTAATCAGAATTTCGAATAATTGAATGGGAATGGATTTGAATCGAAATTGTCTTTGGGATATCTCGATGTTGGATTACGTGATGATACAGGTATTGTTATGGAAATTTGAAAGATATATTTATATCGTTATTTCCAATACGATATTTGTTGGTCGTAGAATTTGATATTGAATATAAGCCGATATATTTTCTATTCAGAGCCTTGTATTTAATATCAAATGTGATTTGCGTTTGTCGTGAATGGTGTCTTCATTAACACTGTCCTTAAGCCCAGTGGAGAAAATATTAAATCTTTTTATTTAGATTTAATGAAGTGTACCAATTAAATAATATTTAATTGGAATTGAATTGGTATTGATTTTTGGGTTTATCGTGAACAGTGTTTTAAATAACACTTGTTCTTTAACCCGATAATTAATGGAATGTGATTTTGGGTTTATCGTGAACCGTGTTTTAATGACACTGATTCTTTAACCGTGTTATTAAGCCCAGTTGAGAAAAAAAAGATTAAATCTTTTTATTTAAATTTAATGCAGTGTACCAATTAAATAATATTTAATTGGAATTGAATTAGTATTGATTTTTGGGGTTTATCGTGAACTGTGTTTTAAATGACACTGATTCTTTAACCCAGTCAAAGATTAAAACTAAGTGGAGTTTTAATGAATCTTTAATTAGATGGAAAATATCGAGAATGGAGTATCACCAGTTTTACTCCAGGCGATAGTTAAATCTTTAATTAGATTTGAATGTGAAATGGTAATTGAATTTACCGATAACATCGTGGTGTTAGATATAAAGTATGACCAGTTTTACTTCATGGGATGAATAGGTTGGGATTGGGAAATAAAATAAATGATTACTTCGGTGTGGTTCGCTAATCCCGACTAGTTTGAATTGATATTCAAAGAAGATTAAAGAATAAATTTAAAGAATTTATCTTTTATAAAATTAATGGGAACATTTCCCAAAGTATAAGAATATTTGAATAAAAGAATATTCTGAATTGGAATGAGGCGTATGTTGTGTTTGTGTAACACTTGTTTATTATATACGCGAGTTAATCAGAAAGACCGGGTTTATCCCATTCTGAACAACTGATTCGACGTGGTGTCGAGGATGAAGACGGTGGTTGAAGACCGGAGGTCTTCACATCGTTTGGGTGATTATTGATGATCTTGATTGGGCTGCACACCCAAGAGGAGGGAATCAGTTAGTGATCGTCCAGACATACTTGGAGATCGATGGATATGCGGGGTACTAGGTGCCTCCGGTTTCGTTCAGACCCAGAACGAACTTGTAAATGGACCGTGTGTCTGACATTGGATTTTAGTCTGTGTGATTGATTTCTATTAAATACATATCTGTTTGGCAGCGGAGAATTTATTCTCTTGCTTAACGCCCTTCTCTGAGACGTACGAGCTTAGAGGTTATATATTGATGGATATCAAATGCATGGAGCGAATTGCCTGTGTGGCATGCCTAAGGGGCAATTCATCGAGGCTTCTGTTGAAAAGCAAAGTCTTGTGGTTGATGATCAAAGCACCGCCTATGTGACATAGCTTTGTGTAACGTGAATTCGCGAGCCTCACACCCCGGTTGTGAACCAAAAACGGGAGAAGGATCCAGGGAGGGCATGCATTTCTTTCTAGCTAGAGGTGGTGCCAGTGCTTAAACTGGCTGACATTTATATTATTTTCACCTGTGTGGTTGTTGCTGTTGCGAGGCGCCTCGATTTGATCGGACGATCCGGGTCGGATGGAGTCATTCGTTGGCTCATTTACGCCCCAAAGGGCGGGGAAACGCAGTATTCAGGCATTTTAATCCACATCGGTGGACCGGCCTTGTGGCTCCTAGGTGCAGTTGCGGTTGTAGCCTGAGGCTCGGGCTAGAGAGTCTCGAATTCGGTAGAGGACTATCTTTTGCCTCGGTTCACAGATGGAAATCCAACTTCCAATACATGACTGTGCGGTTTTGATTGTAGAGCCTAGTATGGCGACATGATATATGGTACCCATGCCGTCTATGATTAATATTTATAATTGAAATTGTTTTGACACTATACACTTATAATAGTATCAAATGATTTGTTTTTAACGTATCAAGCATGCTTTGGCTATTATAAGGGAAAACCATATCCTCCGGCTTGTGTTGCATTGTGTGATGGGACCTGAGTCTTATAATAGATTCATTGTTCTTTATTTAGCATTGCGCTGTTATTTTATGCATTGGTATTCTTGGGAGGAAACCCGTTCCGTGTTATACGGCGTGATCCCTTGATTTACCTAACTTTAAAAATAAAGATTAATAACTGTTTTAGTTCTCACACCAGTCCCATGACTGACCTGGAGTTTACTGTTTTAACCTAAACTCTGGGTGCCCTTATTTTGACACGGACAGCTAGTTGTTTTGGTTTTGCAGATTTATATTCATAGGATCCTGGTTTACAGCTGGAATGATATCCGTAAAGCTTTGTATCCGTATATCTCCTTCAGTTGTGTATTGTATCATTTTCCGCTGCTATGTAATTTATTATAATATTTGATATTTGGTAAATGTGTAATATTGATTTATACTCTGTATATTCTTGTATTCTGATGGAATTGTTGTAATATACAATGAAATGTTCTTCTGTCTGCGTTCTATTTTGTCGTGTTCTCAATACATAGGTCGTGACATCTTATATTCACCAGTTCTTGTTGGAGTCATGATGGGGGGTTCTCGCTTCGCGGTTTGGTGGCGAACGGGAGACTCTTACCCCCACATGTCCCTTGCGGGGGTTGGTTAGGCAGTGGCCGGGAGGCTCGAGAGGTTCGTCGTAAAACAAGCGTACTGGGGGACCAGTGACAGCCACGGTGGGTTTTACCTGCTGCTTTGGGGGATGAAGGGATGGTTGCAAAGCCTACCGGATTTCGTCGGGCTATGTCAGTTTGCTATCAGGGCTTTGGTTTACAGAGCTCGAGAACAAGACACATTAGAACCATATGAAAGAATTCATCAGATATTGGATTAGTAATATCCAATTAGGATGACTCGTTAGAGATGGGATCAGTAGTATCCTAGAACGAGTGTGAAGAGTATATTTTTCAATTGAAAACAAATATTGTTTTGAAAATTTAAACCAGTTTATACGTGTTTGAATATTTTTATTTATATTGAATTTGGACAATCCAATATATAAAGATTTTGCATTTACGCGTCGTGAACGTATATTCGAAGTTTTAATATACTGGATAGATATAGAACTGCACTCTAATAACTCGAAGATGTTCTGATGGTGGTTCGAAACATCATCAGCATTTATGTTCGAGCTTTGAAGGTGTGATATCTATATATTTCCATTAGACTGGTGTGAGAACCAAAATATAGCTAGAATACATTGTTGTGAATTGGCATCAAAAATGTGATTTTTGTATATATATTAAAATTATGAATTTGAAACGATAATCCACTAATTGATTGATGGTTGTGTTGTTTGTTTGTTTGTTTGAAATTTTAAACCGTTAGGCCAAATTGAATCAAATACTGAACTGTGTTGGAAAATTGTTTGGAAATGCATGCATATACATGTACTTACATTGATCAGGTCATTGCAAGGAGGCTAGAGCAGAAGAATAAAATTGTTTGCCCGACAAATAGATACATGTTTACCATAATTTACTGTTTTGTTTGGGTGATGATGATTTTATGAGCCGATTGGCTAGCCGCTTGGCTTTTTCCTTTTCTTTTCGATTGAAGAAGGCCATGGGAGGCTATATGAAATATCCCGAAGTTCCCGGTGCAAGGGAGGTTATGGCGAAATTTTTCAGAAATTTAGGGTGTTACCCAAATTTTTGAAAATTTTGAAAAGTTCTTAGAAATTGAAAAGTTGAAGAACTTAAGCCGTAAAGAAAACAATGGAAGTTGAGTTGATTAGTTAAATGACTTTCGACTTCGTTCCTTTTTGGGGACGAAAAGTTTTAAGTGGGGGAAGATTATAACAACCCGGAAAATGCGAGCCAATTTAAAAATTTTATTTTGGCAATTTTAGCGAATTTTGAATATTTAAAATGAAATATTTTAATAAAAACGACGAGAAATTTATTTTGAATAGAATCGAACGTATATATTTATATAGATCGTCGTTAGAATAGAAATAATTTATTTTAATTATATAACGAGCCTGAAATGGCGTGGTAGTTCGATAATTCGATTTCAAAATTCAATTGAACATACCGGGTGCAAAATAAACCGAATTTTAGTGAAACCAAAAATATTAGAATCTAATCGAGGATATCTTTCAAACGAATCCGAAAAATAAAAATTTCATAGCGGGAATCAAAAGATATGTCCAGTTGAAAATTCAGAATAGTCGCTATGGAATACTGGCCCTTAAAAATGGAAATTTTGCAAACGACCTCGGATTTCGACGAAACAACTTTTGTTGGATCCGTGATGTCAAGTTATTGCTAGGTTTCAAATTTCATAATTTTTTGAATCAATATGTGAGCGTGGCAAAGGAGGACGCGTTTGACCAGTTTAAGTTGATTTTAATCGACTGGAAAATGGCTATTTTTCCAACTGTCTTAGAATTTGACGAAATTAGTTTTGTTAGGACCGTATCGTCAATACGAAGCTAGAAAATATTTTTCAGGAATTTTTACAGCCCGTATGTGGCCCCGGTAATTAAAAATGTACGTTTAAAATAGAATATATAGAGTTATATTTGGATTTTGACGAAAACTGATCGTAACGATTGAATTGGCCTGCGATACATATCCCATTGTGTTCAGAATATGGTTAATTAGATAGGGGCGACAGTCATTGGGTCTCGTTTCGAGTTTGAATAAAAAGTCAACTTTTTATGGAAAATTAAATTAAAATAAAAATATGTAAAACCACTTTTCTACTTAACCCCCCTTCCCTCTCTTAAACGTTTAGAACAAAAAGAAATAAAAAAATATCGCGCTCAACCATTCTCCAGTCGTTGCCGCCACCGGCCTTGCCGCCGCCACCGTTGACTGTCGCTCCACCCCTCCTTCCAACACCTGACCCCTCCGCCTCCGATTCCCTTCAGCGCAGCCACCCCAAACCCTAGACCATCCCCTCAATCGAACCTCAGACACCCCGGGCCCCTACGCAGCGCAGCAGACCGCCACCTGAGCCGCTCCGACCCCCCCCCCCCCCAGCGCCTCCGACCACCTGAAGACGCCGCTGCCCACTCCAGAACCTCCAGGCTCCGCTGCACAAGTGGATTGAGGAAGCAAGGCTTGGGTTCCTCCAGTCCAGCAAAGAAGAAAGGTCAACACTGTTAATTATTTTCAATTTTTCGTTTAAATCGACATTAGAATTTTATTTTCAGTTTTGATTTAAATTTAAATTGAATTTTATTTTCAGTTTTATTATATGAATAACATGTAAAAGATTATTTTTCTGTTGTGAAGAAGATTAGATTTTGTTAATTAAAAAGATTATATTTATATACATAGTAAAGATCTGATTTTATAAACGAAAAGGTGAGTTTTTATAGAAGGAAGAGAGATGAGAGATTATATTTTATATGCGTATAAAAGAATGAATAATTTTTATATAAGTAGGAAGTTAAAAATATAATTTTTATATAAGTATGATAATGAAAATATAATTTTTACTAGATGTGAAGATTAAAAATATGATTTCTATATTATAGAAGTATTAAAAATTCGATCTTTATATTAGAAATAGATATATAAAAATATAATTTTTATATAGAGAATGGCGTGATAAAAATATGACCTTTATTATATGAACATCGTTGTAAAAATAGAATTTTTATCTATATAGTAGCGGTGTAAAAATAGATTTTATCTATATAGTAGCGGTGTAAAAATAGAATTTTTATCTATATAGTAGCGCTGTAAAAATAGAATTTTTATCTATATAGTAGCGGTGTAAAAATAGAATTTTTATCTATATAGTAGCGGTGTAAATATGGAATTTTTATCTATATAGTAGCGGTATAAAAACATGATTTTTATGTACATAGCAACAATCTAAAAATGTGATTTTTATATATGTAATAGCTACGGACAATGAATTTGATAAAAGGCGAGCATGACGAAGATTTCGACATAAGAAGAGTCGGGGCGTTGGTTTAGCTAGTCGGTGAGAATTTCTCACTTTAAATTTTCTTTTCTAGTTATAAATATATATTAGGATGCAGACGGTGTTTAGTAGCACCCATTGCCCGTCGTCCACAGACCATGGACGGCTTGTATGCTTGTTGGATGTGTTGTGAAATTTGTTTGTGATGTTGATGTGAAATTGATAAAAAAATGTAGATGGTTGAAATAAATTAATTATCGTTAAAAATATAATTTTTAATGTGGATGTGAATAAATAAATATTCATCTACAAACCGGACGGTTTGTTTATGTACACCTATTTGAAGGATATTGATGGGGATGATAAATTTTACACATCGCCCAACTGCGCAAATAATATTCAGCGTTTGTTGATTTGAAACACCACACGGGTGTTGGGATGATATTTGGCGTACACTAATCCCAATTATTTAATTGTATGTCGATCGATTGGTCGACAGGCTGTGCAAGCGTTAATTATTTATATTTAATGCTTATGTAGTTGTGTGGTGCACTTTGGATGATGGTTGATTATTTATCGTTGCTATTATATACATGTGTTGTATGGAAACCATATAATTAACATTATATGGTGATTGATTGTGCCTCATTCCAATCGGGAAAATAAAGAATATTATAAAATATATATTCATGTGTTGAATATAATAAATAGTCATGTGTTGACGATGTTCATGTGTTGAAGCTATTCATGTGTTGAGTAAAATATTTTAACAATAAAATTTACATCTTTATCATATTTAAAATTAGAATCTACTTTACGGTTGGAATCTGATTAAAAATCAAACGATAGATACCATAATTTTATAAAATATATTACATAACAAAAATAGTCATGTGTTGACAGTACTCATATGTTGAGATTAGTCATGTGTTGAAAGAAATATAGATTCATGTGTTGAATGGAATAAATATTCATTTGTTGAATATAATAATGAATTTATTGAAATATATAAAGCCGTGTTGATTAGAGTTGTGCTATTTTGACGTGAACGATATTTATATCGATTATATTCGTTTTTATAATGAGTATAGAAAAGGTACTGATTTCAAAATATATCATTTTGAAAATATTATCATTTATATAGTAATGATATGAAATATTCAATTTTGATTTGAAGTTGAATATAGAGTTGAAATGGTTTTGAAAACGAATTTAAAACAATTTATAAAATACATTTTAAAAAGGAAATCGACGAAATATATAATATATATATATTATATATATAATGACCTGAATAGAACGCGCGGCGCCGCGGCAGTTCATGAATTTGGATCATTGACTTCGAATTGACATTATAGGAGATCCGACTGTCGGATTCTCCTAAAACCGGAACCGTTGGGTTCGTATCGAAAAGAGCTTTCCAATGAATATTAGAAATTTGAAATCTAACGGTTGGATTTAGAATCATATCCAAATCAAATTTGGAAAAGGTCGCTGTAAGTGCAGTTCGATGGCCGTTGATGGAAATCGACTGTACGGGCCTTGATAAATTTATTAAAAATATTAATAATTTGTGTAAAATCATAATATGTGAATTAGAAAGAACTGGGGTGAAAAATTCGACATCTGGAAAGATAAAAATATATTTTTATCGAAATGAACTAGTTTTGAACTTGAATTAAAATCAATTTATTTTTGAAATAAATAAATTGAATTTGAAAGGGGTTTTAAAAGAAACCAGAATTTCCAATAATTGAATTGGAATGGATTTGAATCAAAATTATCTTCGGAATATTTTGATGTTGAATTCGTGATTATACAGATATTGTTACGGGAATTTGAAAGATATATTTATATCGTTATTTCCAATTCGATATTTGTTGGTCGTAGAATTGGATATTGAATATAAGCCGATATATTTTCTATTCAGAGCCTTATATTTAATATCAAATGTGATTTGGGTTTGTTGTGAATGGTGTCTTCATTAACACCTGTTCTTTAACCCAATTAACAATAGGATGTGATTTTGGGTTTATCGTGAACCGTGTTTTAAACGACATCGGTTCTTTAATCCAGTTAAAGATTAAAACTAAGTGGAGTTTTAATGAATCTGTAATTAGATTGAAATATGAATTGATAATTTAAATTATCAAATTTGGAAAGTGATAAAGAATGGAGTATCGCCAGTTTTGCTCCAAAGCGATCGTAAAGTCTTTAATTAGATTTGGACGTGAAATGGTAATTAATTTTACCGATAACACCGTGGTGTTAGAAATGGAGTATTACCAGTTTTGCTTCATGGGATGAATAGGTTGGGATTGGGAAATAAAATAAATAATTACTTCGATGTGGTTTGCTAATCCCGACTAGTTTGGAAAACCATAATATGGTTTGAAATGATATCCAAAGGAAGATTAAAGGATAAATTTAGAAGAATTTATCTTTGATAAAATTAATGGGAACCTTTCCCTAAGAATGCGAGAATTTGAATAAAAGAATATTCTGAATTGGAATGAGGCGTATGTTTTGTTTGTGTAACACGTGTTTATTATATACGCGGGTTATTCGGAAAGGCCGGGTTTATACCCATTCTGAATAACTGATTCGACGATATGTCGAAGATGAAGACGGTGGTTGAAGATCGGGAGTCTTCACATCGTTTGGGTGATTACTGATGATCTTGATTGGGCTGTACACCCAAGATGAGGGAATCAGTTGGTGATCGTCCAGACGTACTTGGAGATGGATGGGTATGCGAGGAAAGTGCCTCCGGTTTCGTTCAGAACCAGAACGAACTTGTAAATGGACTGTGTGTCTGACATTGGATTTTATTCTGTGTTGATTGATCTCTATTAAATATACATCTGTTTAGCGGCGGAGAATTTATTCTCTTGCTTAACGCCATTCTCTGAGACATACGAGCTTAGAGGTTGTATATCAATGGACATCAGTCGCATGGCATGAATTTCCTGTGTGGCACGCCTAAGTGGCAAATGATCAAGGCTTCTGTTGAAAAACAAAGTCTTGTGGTTGATGATCAAAGCACGGCCTGTGTGGCGCAGCTTTGTGTATGGCGTTAATTTGCGAGCCTCACACCTCGGTATGAGTCAAAAACGGGATAGTGACTGTAGGGAGAGCACGACGTTTCTTTCTAGCTAGTGATGGTTTCAGTGCTTAAACTGGCTGACATTTATATACTTTTCACCTGTGTGGTTGTTGGAATGTGAGGCGCCTCGGATATAGGTCTGTTAGGACCGGGAAACGTGTGTTCAGGAATAACTAATCCTCAAAAGTAAGAGAGGACCGGTCCTGAAGATCCAAGGATCATAGTGGGGTCCTGAGACATTTGCTAGAGTGTCTTGAATCGGAGAGGAGCTTGCCCCTTGCTTCGACTCATGACGGAAATCCAATTTCCAATATGAGATATTTCGGTTTTATTTGTAGAGCCTAGTATGGCGACATGATAGATGGTGCCCATGCCGCCTATGATTGATACTTATGATTTGAATTGTTTTGACACTATACACTTATAGTAATACCAAAATAATGTGTTTTTAACGTATCAAGCATGCTTTGGCTATTATAAGGTAAAAATCCTAACCTTTGGCTTGCGTTGCATTGTGTGATGGGACCTGGGTCTTATAATAGCTTCATTTTTCTTTATTTAGCATTGCGCGGTTTGTTTCATGCACTGGTATTCTTGGGAGGAAACCCGTTCCGTGTTATACAGCGTGGTCCCTTGATTTACCGAACTTTAAAAATAAAGATTAATAACTGTTTAAGTTCTCACACCAGTCACATGACTGACCTGGAGTTTATTGTTTTAACCTAAACTCCGGGTGCCCTTATTTTCGACACGGGCAGCTAGTAGTTTTGGTTTTGCAGGTTTATATTCATAGGATCCTGATTTACAGCTGGAACGATGCTCGGAAAGCTCTGTATCCGTGTATTACTTCTAGTTGTGTTTTGTATTATTTTTCCGCTGCAGTACTGTATTTAAATCTCTGATATTCTTTGTTGTATAATATTTATTCATACTATGTATATACTTGTATTCTGATGGAATTGTTGTAATAGACAATGAAATGTTCTTCTGTTTGCATCCCGATGTGTGTTGTCCTCAACGCAATCCATGCTTTCCTTATCGGGGAAGTTCGAGTCGTGTCACGACCCGAACTTCCCCGGTAAGGAAAGCCTGGATTGTATTGAGAACGTGACAAAATAGAATGCAGACAGAAGAACATTTCATTGTATATTACAACAATTCCATTAGAATACAAGAATATACAGAGTATAAATCAATATTACACATTTACCAAATACCATAGATTACAATAAATTACATAGCAGCGGAAAATAATACAATACACAACTGAAGGAGATATACAGATACAAAGCTTTCCGGATATCATTCTAGCTGTAAACCAGAATCCTGTGAATATAAATCTGCAAAACCCAAACTACTAGCTGCCCGTGTCAAAATAAGGGCACCCAGAGTTCAGGTTAAAACAATAAACTCCAGGTCAGTCATGGGACTGGTGTGAGAACTAAAACAGTTATTAATCTTTATTTTTAAAGTTAGGTAAATCAAGGGACCATGCCGTATAACACGGAACGGGTTTCCTCTCAAGAATACCAGTGCATAAAACAACAGCGCAATGCTAAATAAAGAACAATGAATCTATTATAAGACCCAGGTCCCATCACACAATGCAACACAAGCCGGAGGATAGGGTTTTCCCTTATAATAGCCAAAGCATGCTTGATACGTTAAAAACAAATCATTTGATACTATTATAAGTGTATAGTGTCAAAACAATTTCAATCATAAATATCAATCATAGACGGCATGGGTACCATATATCATGTCACCATACTAGGCTCTACAATCAAAACCGCACAGTCACGTATTGGAAGTTGGATTTCCATCTGTGAACCGAGGCAAAAGATAGTCCTCTACCGAATTCGAGACTCTCTAGCCCGAGCCTCAGGCTACAGCCGCAACGGCACCTAGGAGCCACAGGGCCGGTCCACCCATGTGGATTAAAATGCCTAAACACTGCGTTTTCCCGCCCTTTGGGGCGTAAATGATCCAACGAATGACTCCATCGGACCCCGATCGTCCGATAAAACCGAGGCGCCTCGCAACAGCAACAACCACATAGGTGAAAATAATATAAATGTCAGCCAGTTTAAGCACTGACACCACCTGTAGCTAGAAAGAAACGCATACTCTCCCTGGATCCTTCTCCCATTTCTGGTTCACAACCGGGATGTGAGGCTCGCTAATTCACATTACACAAAGCTACGCCACACAGGCGGTGCTTTGATCATCAACCACAAGACTTTGCTTTTCAACAGAAGCCTCGATCAATTGCCCTTTAGGCATGCCACACAGGCAGTTCACTCCATGCATTTGATATCCATCAGTTTATAACCTCTGAGCTCGTACGTCTCAGAGAAGGGCATTAAGTAAGAGAATAAATTCTCCGCCGCCAAACAAATATATATTTAATTGAAATCAATCACACAGACTAAAATCCAATGTCAGACACACAGTCCATTTACATGTTCGTTCTGGGTCTGAACAAAACCGGAGGCACCTAGTACCCCGCATATCCATCGATCTCCAAGTACGTCTGGACGATCACTAACTGATTCCCTCCTCTTCGGTGTACAACCCAATCAAGATTATCAGTAATCACCCAAACGACGTGAAGACCTCCGGTCTTTGACCACCGTCTTCATCCTGGACCCCACGTCGAATCAGTTATTCAGAATGGGATAAACTCGGTCTTTCTGAATAACTCGCGTATATAATAAACAAGTGTTACACAAACACAACATACGCCTCATTCTAATTCAGAATATTCTTTTTATTCAAATATTCTTACACTTTGGGAAAGGTTCCCATTATTTTTATCAAAGATAAATTCTTTGAATTTATTCTTTAATCATCCTTTGAATATCACTTCAAACTAGTCGGGATTAGCGAACCATACCGAAGTAATTATTTATTTCCCAATCCCAACCTATTCATCCCATGAAGTAAAACTGGTAATACTTCATATCTAACACCACGGTGTTATCGGTAAATTCAATTACCATTTCACGTTCAAATCTAATTAAAGATTTAACTATCGCCTGGAGTAAAACTGGTGATACTCCATTCTCGGTCTTTTCAATCTAATTAAAGATTCATTAAAACTCCCCTTAGTTTTAATCTTTAACTAGGTTAAAGAATCAGTGTCATTTAAAACACTGTTCACGATAAACCCAAAAATCAATACCAATTCAATTCCAATTAAATATTATTTAATTGGTACACTTCATTAAATCTAAATAAAAAGATTTAATCTTTTTCTCAACTGGGCTTAAGAACAGTGTTAATGAAGGCACCATTCACGACAAACCCAAATCACATTTGATATTAAATACAAGGCTCTGAATAGAAAATATATCGGCTTATATTCGATATCAAATTCTACGACCAACAAATATCGTATTGGAACTACCGATATAAATATATCTTGCAAATTTCCATAACAATATCTGTATAATCACGAAATCCAACATCGAAATAGTCCTCAGACAATTTCGATTCAAATCCTTTCCAATTCAATTATTGGAAATTCTGGTTTCTTTTAAAACCCTTTTCAAATTCAATTTATTTATTTAAAAATAAATAGAAGTATCATTCTAGTTCAAAACTAGTTCATTTCGATAAGAATCTATTTTTATCTTTTCAAATATGGAGTTTTTCATCCCAATTCTTCACAAATCACTTCTTATGATTTTACACAAATTATTACTATTTTTAATAATTTTATCAAGGCCCGTACATTCGATTTCCATCAACTGCCATCGAACTGCAATTACAGCGACCTTTTCCAAATTTGATTTGGACATAATTCCAAATCCAACCGTTAGATATCTAATTTCTAATATTCATTAGAAAGCTCTTTTTGATACGAACCCAACGGTTCCGGTTTTAAGAGAATCCGACGGTCGGATCTCCTGCAATATCCATTCGAAGTCAATGGTTGAAATTCGCGAACTACCGCGGCGCGGCGCGTTCTATTCAAGCCATTATATTATATATAATATATACTTCGTCGATTTCCTTTTTAAAACATATTTTATAAATCGTTTTAAATTTGTTTTCAAAACGATTTCAACTCCCTTTTCAAATTCAAATCAAGATTGAATTTTTCAATATAAATTCGTTTAAAATTCATCTCAAATTGATTTCAATTTAAATCGATTTTTTATTCAATTTCAGTTCGTTCTCAATTCTATTCAATTTCAATTCGATTCGAATTCTTTTTCAAAATATTCGATTTTGAAATCACTTCTCAATATTCATTATAAAAACGAATATAATCGATATAAATATCGTTTGCGTCAAAATGGCGTCAATCTAATCAACACGGCTTCATATATTTCTATTTTCAAATATTCTATTTCAGATATTTCTATTCAAAACTAGAATGAGGCCCAATCAATTATCATAGATTTTATTTCAATGGATTTCCATACAACGCATGTATATATCAACAATGACAAATAATCAACCATCATCCAAAATGCATTTTACACTTTTTAAGCTTCAAATATAAATAATCAACGCTTGTAACAGTCTGTCAATCAATTGGTCGACATACTACTAATTATTGGGATTAGTGTATGTCATATATCACCCCAATACCCGTGTGGGGTTTTCAAACAATCAAACACAAATTTTACTTGTGTAGTTGGGCGATGTGTAAAATTTATCGTCCCAATCAATATCAGTCAAATGTGTGTATATAAACAAATCGTCCGATTTGTTTATTTTTATTTAATTTTAAATACACATTAAAAATTCTATTTTCAACTATAAAATATTTTAATTATATAAATATTTTATTTTCATTTCACATCACACAATCAACTACACAGCAAAATCAAACAAACAAGCATACAAGCCGTCCATGGTCTGTGGACGACGGGTGTCGGGTGCAACTAAACACCGTCTGCATCCTAGTATGTATTTTAACTAGAAATAAATTTAAAGTGAGGAGTTCTCACCGAGGATTCCACTCCGCCGTGCTTTGCTTTTGAACTGTTGAACCGATTGGATCTATTTGAAATTCCAATGCAGTCCTTTTTACGCTGTTTATAATAAAAAATATATTTTTATCACTTCATCTCAATAAATAAAAATTCTATTTCTTCTTTATATATATTTTCTCGACGCTTCATTCTATATAAAAATTATATTTTATATTTCTATTTCATATACAAAGATCGAATTTTTATTTCATCGATATAAAAATCACATTTTTATTTCCACATATATATAATAAAAATCAGATTTTTATTTCGCTACATAATTAAAAATCAAATATTTATTATCTAAGTAATATAAAAATCGTATTTTTATTCTTTCTATACTATAAAAATCATATGGTATTCTTATAAAGTAAAAATCAAATTTTTATTCACTATTTAGAAAAAAAACATGTCATTATATTTTTGAAGTTATCATATAGAAAAGAAGTAAATCAAATTAAAATGAAAGGAGGCTTACAGTGGTCGGCGTTCATCCGCTCGAAGAGGTGGTAGCGAACCTCGTCGACTGAAAGGGGGGCGTTCACCTTCGTATGAGAGGGGGGCGGAGGGTTTGTGGGCGCACGGCGTTGGGTTTTCTCGAGTTGAAAGGGGGGTGCGGTTCCCATCTCGATCTGGAGGAGGAGAAGAAAGAGGAGATGGAGGAGGAGGAGGAGGCTGAAGCGGCGAGGCTGGGGAGGGGGGGGGGGTGGACGTCGATTGGAGGAGCGTCGGTTTAGTGTGGAAAAGGGGGGTTTGGGGCTGGGTTTCTTCGATGGGGTGCTGCGCAGAGGAGGGGCTTCTCGCCGGAGGTAGGGGGTCAGTCACGTCGGCGGTGGACTTCGGCTAGGGCACGAGCCCTTTTTTTTATTAAATCGATCTGAGTGAATAACGGGGAGGAGGGAGAGAGTTATAAGGATATATAATTTAATTATTTATTTTAATTTAATCCTCCTTTAAAGTTGACTTTTCTATCAAACTCCAATCGGGACCCAACGACTGTCATCCCTAGCTAATTACCCCCATTCCGAATACAATGGGATATGTATCATAAGCCAGTTCGGCAGTTTCGATCAGTTTCCGTTCAAATTAAAATTTAAATATATATATTCAATTCAAACGCACATTTCAATTTACCGGGGCCACATACAGTCTCTAAAAATCCCAGAAAAATTATTTCTAGCTTCGTAGTGACGATACGGTCCTAAAAAAACTAATTTCGTCGAATTCTGAGATCGTTTGGAAAATGGCCATTTTCCAGTCGATTAAAATCAACTAAAACTGATCAAACGCGTTTTCCTTTGCCACGCTCACATATTGATTCGAAAAATTACGAAAATTGGAATCTAGCAATAACTTGTCATCACAGATCCAACAAAAGTGGTTTCGTCGAAATCCGAGGTCGTTTGCAAAATTTCCATTTTTAAGGGCCAGAATTCCATAGCGACTATTCTGAATCTTCAACTGGGCATAACTTTTGATTCCCGCTATGAAATTTTGATTTTTCGGATTCGATGGAAAGATATTCACAAATAGATTCTAATATTTTTGGTTTCACTAAAATCCGATTTATTTTGCATCCGGTATGTTCAATTGAAAATTGAAATCGAACTATTGAACTACCACGCCATTTTCAATTCCTTTTATAATTTTATATAATTATTTATATTCTAACGACGACGTATATGAATATATACGTTCTATTCTATTCAAATTAAATTTCTTGTCAATATTATTTAAAATAATTCATTTTAAATAATCAAAATTCACTAAAATTGCCAAAATAAAAATTTTAAATTGGCTCGGATTTCCGGGTTGTTACAATCTCCCCCACTTAAAACTTTTCGTCCCCAAAAAGGAACGAAGCTGAAAGTTGTTTCATAAATCAACTCAACTTTCATTCTTTTCTTTACGGCTTAAGTTCTTCAACTTTTCAAATTTTTCAAAAATTTGTCTAACACCCTAAATTTTTGAAAAAATTCGCCATAACTTCCCCTACACCGGAGGCTTCGGGATATTTCATATAGCCTCCCATGGCTTTCTTCAATCCAGTAGAAAATGAAAAAGCCGAGCGGCTAGCCAATCGGCTCATAAAATCATCATCACCCAAACAAAACAGTAAATTATGGTAAACATGTACCTATTTGTCGGGCAAACAATTTTATTCTCCTGCTCTAACCTCCTTGCTATGACCTGTTCAATGTAAGTACATGTATATACAAGCAAATGCGATAAATTTTCGATACAATTTACTATTTGGTTCAAATTGGCCATAAGGTTCAGATTTAATTAATCAATCAATAATCAAACAACACAATCAGCAATCAATTAGTTGATTAGCTTTTTAAATTTATAACTTTGATACATAGTCTAAAAATCAGATTTTTGATGCCAAATCACAACAGTAGGCCCTATTTAATTTTGGTTCTCACACCAGTCAATTGGAAATATATAGAAACCTCACTTTCGTCACTCGAACATAAATTCTAATGATGGAGCTCCATCATCAAAATCATCTCCGGGCGATTAGAGTGTAATTCTATATCTATCCAGTATATTAAAATTTCAAATACATGTGGATCAGACGTATACGCAAAATCTTTATATACTGGACTGTCCAAATCAATATAAATAAATAATCAAATACGAATAATTGATTTAAATTTCAAAACAAAATTTGTTTTCATTTTCAAAAATATACTCTTCATACTCGTTCTAGGATACTACTGATCCCATCTCTAACGAGTCATTACCATTGGATATTACTAATCCAATCTCTGATGATTTCTTTCGTATGGTTCTAAGGTGCCTTGTTCTCCGAGCTTTGTAAACCAAAGCTCTGATACCAAAGATGTCACGACCCGAACTTCCCCGGTAAGGAAAGTCCGGATTGTATTGAGAACACGACAAAATAGAACGTAGACAGAAGAACATTTCATTGTATATTACAACAATTCCATCAGAATACAAGAATATACAGAGTATAAATCAATATTAGACATTTACCAAATACCAGAGATTACAATAAATTACATAGCAGCGGAAAATAATACAATACACAACTGAATGAGATATGCGGATACAAAGCTTTCCGGATATCATTCCAGCTGTAAACTAGGATCTTGTGAATATAAATCTACAAAACCAAAACTAAAATAAGGGCACCCAGAGTTTAGGTTAAAACAACAAACTCCAGGTCAGTCATGCGATGGTGTGAGAACTAAAACAGTTATTAATCTTTATTTTTAAAGTTAGGTAAATCAAGGGACCACGCCTTATAACACGGAACGGGTTTCCTCCCAAGAATACCAGTGCATAAAACAACAGCGCAATGCTAAATAAAGAACAATGAAGCTATTATAAGACCCAGATCCCATCACACAATGCAACATAAGTCGGAGATAGGGTTTTCCCTTATAATAGCCAAAGCATGCTTGATACGTTTAAAACAAATCATTTGATACTATTATAAGTGTATAGTGTCAAAACAATTTCAATCATAAATATCAATCATAGACGGCATGGGTACCATATATCATGTCGCCCTACTAGGCTCTACAATCAAAACCGCACAATCACGTATTGGAAGTTGGATTTCCATCTGTGAACCGAGGCAAAAGATAGTCCTCTACCGAATTCGAGACTCTCTAGCCCGAGCCTCAGGCTACAGCCGCAACTGCACCTAGGAGCCACAGGACCGGTCCACCGATGTGGATTAAAATGCCTGAACACTGCGTTTCCCCGCACTTTGGGGCGTAAATGAGCCAAAGAATGACTCCATCAGACCTGGATCGTCCAACAAACCGAGGCGCCTCGCAATAGCAACAACCACACAAGTGAAAATAATATATATGTTAGCCAGTTTAAGCACTGACACCACCTCTAGCCAGAAAGAAACGCATGCCCTCCCTGGATCCTTCTCCCGTTTCTGGTTCACAACCGGGGTGTGAGGCTTGCGAGTTCACGTTACACAAAGCTATGCCACGCAGGCGGTGCTTTGATCATCAACCACAAGACTTTGCTTTTCAACAGAAGCCTCGATCAATTGCCCATTAGGCATGCCACACAGGCATTTCACTCCATGCGTTTGATATCCATCAATATATAACCTCTGAGCTCGTACGTTTCAGAGAAGGGCGTTAAGCAAGAGAATAAATTCTCCGCCGCTAAACAGATATATATTTAATAGAAATCAATCACACAGACTAAAATCCAATGTCAGACACATAGTCCATTTACAAGTTCGTTCTGGGTCTGAACGAAACCGGAGGCACCTAGTACCCCACATATCCATCAATCTCCAAGTACGTCTGGACGATCACTAAATGATTCCCTCCTCTTGGGTGTACAGCCCAATCAAGATCATCAGTAATCACCCAAACGACGTGAAGACCTTCGGTCTTCGACCACCGTCTTCATCCTCGACACCACGTCGAATCAGTTATTCAGAATGGGATAAACCCGATCTTTCTGAATAACTCGCATATATAATAAACAAGTGTTACACAAACACAACATACGCCTCATTCCAATTCAGAATATTCTTTTTATTCAAATATTCTTACACTTTTGGGAAAGGTTCCCATTAATTTTATCAAAGATAAATTCTTTAAATTTATTCTTTAATCTTCCTTTGAATATCACTTCAAAAAGGTCGGGATTAGCGAACCATACCAAAGTAATTATTTATTTCCCAATCCCAACCTATTCATCCCATGAAGTAAAACTGATAATACTTCATATCCAACACCACGGTGTTATCAGTAAATTCAATTACCATTTCACGTTCAAATCTAATTAAAGATTTAACTATCGCCTGAAGTAAAACTGCTGATATTCCATTCTCGATCTTTTCAATCTAATTAAAGATTCACTAAAACTCCACTTAGTTTTAATCTTTAACCGGGTTAAAGAATCAGTGTCATTTAAAACACTATTCACGATAAACCCAAAAATCAATACCAATTCAATTCCAATTAAATATTATTTAATTGGTATACTTCATTAAATCTAAATAAAAAGATTTAATCTTTTTCTCAACTGGGCTTAAGAACAGTGTTAATGAAGACACCATTCACAACAAACCCAAATCACATTTGATATTAAATACAAGGCTCTGAATAGAAAATATATCGACTTATATTCGATATCAAATTCTACGACCAACAAATATCGTATTGGAACTACCGATATAAATATATCTTTCAAATTTCCATAACAATATCTGTATAATCACGAAATCCAACATCGAAATATTCCATAGACAATTTCGATTCAATTCCATTCCAATTCAATTATTGGAAATTCTGGTTTCTTTTAAAACCCTTTTCAAATTCAATTTATTTATTTAAAAATAATTAGAAGTATCATTCTAGTTCAAAACTAGTTCATTTCGATAAGAATCTATTTTTATCTTTTCAAATATGGTGTTTTCATCCCAATTCTTCACAAATCACTTCTTATGATTTTACACAAATTATTACTATTTTTAATAATTTTATCAAGGCCCGTACAGTCGATTTCCATCAACGACCATCGAACTGCACTTACAGTGATCTTTTCCAAATTTGATTTGGACATAATTCCAAATCCAACTGTTAGATTTCTAATTTCTAATATTCGTTAGAAAGCTCTTCTTGATACGAACCCTACGGTTCCGGTTAGGAGAATCCGACGGTCGGATCTCCCGCAATATCCATTCGAAGTCAATGGTCGAAATTCGCGAACTGCTGCGGCACGGCGCGTTCTGTTCAGGCCATTATATCATATATAATATATACTTCGTCGATTTCCTTTTTAAAACATATTTTATAAATCGTTTTAAATTCGTTTTCAAAACGATTTCAACTCCTTTTCAAATTCAAATCAAGATTGAATTTTTCAATATAAATTCGTTTAAAATTCATCTCAAATTGCTTTCAGTTTAAATCGATTTTTAATTCAATTTCAGTTTGTTCTCAATTCTATTCAATTTCAATTCGATTCGAATTCTTTTTCAAAATATTCGATTTTGAAATCACTTCTCAATATTCATTATTAAAACGAATATAATCGATATAAATATCATTTGCATCAAAATGGCGTCAACCTAATCAACACGGCTTCATATATTTCTATTTTCAAATATTCTATTTCAAATATTTCTATTCAAAACTAGAATGAGGCCCAATCAATTACCATAGATTTTATTTCTATGGATTTCCATACAACGCATGTATATATCAACAATGAAAAATAATCAACCATAATCCAAAGTGCATTTTACACTGTATAAGCATCAAATATAAATAGTCAACGCTTATAACAGTCTGTCAATCAATCGATCGACATACTACTAATTATTAGGATTAGTGTATGACATATATCACCCCACTACCAGTGTGGGGTTTTCAAGCAATCAAACACAGATTTTACTTGTGCCGTTGGGCGATGTGTAAAATTTATGGTCCCAATCAATATCAGTCAATGTGTGTATATGAACAAATCGTTCGATTTGTTTATTTTTATTTCATTTTAAATACACATTAGAAATTCTATTTTCAACTATAAAATATTTTAACTATATAAATATTTTATTTTCATTTCACATCACATCACACAATCAACTACACAGCAAAATCAAACAAACAAGCATACAAGTCGTCCATGGTCTGTGGACGACGGGTGTCGGGCGCTACTAAACACCGTCTGCATCCTAGTATATATTTTAACTAGAAATAAATTTAAAAGTGGGGAGTTCTCACCGAGGATTCCACTCCACCGTGCTTTGCTTTTGAACTGTTGAACCGACTGGATCTGTTTGTAATTCCAATGCAGTCCTTTTCACGCTGTTTAAAATAAAAATTATATTTTTATCACTTCATTTCAATAAATAAAAATTCTATTTCTTCTTTATATATATTTTCTCGACGCTTCATTCTATATAAAAATTATATTTTATATTTCTATTTCATATATAAAGACCGAATTTTTATTCCATCGATATAAAAATCACATTTTTATTTCCACATATACATAATAAAAATCAGATTTTTATTTCGCTACATAATTAAAGATCAAAATTTTATTATCTAAATAACATAAAAATCGCATTTTTATTCTTTCTATAGTATAAAAATCATACGGTATTCTTATAAAGTAAAAATCAAATTTTTATTCACTATTTAGAAGAAAAAAACATGTCATTATATTTTTGAAGTTATCATATAGAAAAGAAGTAAATCAAATTAAAATGAAAGGAGGCTTACTGTGGTCGGCGTTCATCCGCTCGAAGAGGAGATGGCGAAGGGGGGAAGGGTTCACCGGTCGTCGACTGAAAGGGGGGCGTTCACCTTCATATGAGAGGGGGGCGGAGGGTTTTTGGGCGTTGGGTTTTCTCGAGTTGAAAGGGGGGGTGCGGTTCCCATCTCGATCTGGAGGAGGAGAAGACAGAGGAGCGGAAGGAGGAGATGGAGGAGGAGGAGGCTGACGCGACGAGGTTGGGGGTGGGGGGGGGGGGGTGTTGGACGTCAACTGGAGGAGCATCGGGTTAGTGTGGAAAAGGGGGGTTTAGGGCTGGGTTTCTTCGATGAGGTGCTGCGCGGAGGAGGGGCTTCTCGCCGGAGGTAGGGGGTCAGTCACGTCGGCGGCGGCGCTCCGCCTTGAGGCGGCGGTGGACTTCGGTTAGGGCACGAGCCCTTTTTTTATTAGATCGATCTGAGAGAATAACGGGGAGGAGGGAGAGAGTTATAAGGATATATAATTTAATTATTTATTTTAATTTAATCCTCCTTTAAAGTTGACTTTTCTATCAAACTCCAATCGGGACCCAACGACTGTCGTCCTTAGCTAATTACTCCCATTCCGAACACAATGGGATATGTATTGTAAGGTTGTTCGTCTGTTTCGATCAGTTTCTGTTCAAATTAAAATATAAATCTATATATATTCAATTCAAACGTACATTTCAATTTACCGGGGCCACATACAATCTCTAAAAATGCCAAAAAAATTATTTCTAGCTTCGTAGTGACGATACGGTCTTAACAAAACTAATTTCGTCGAATTCTGAGACCGTTTGAAAAATGGTCATTTTCTAGTCGATTAAAATCAACTGAAACTGGTCAAACATGTTTTCCTTTGCCACACTCACATATTGATTCGAAAAATTATGAAAATTAGAATCTAGCAATAACTTGACATCACGGATCCAAAAATGGTTTCATCAAAATCCGAGGTCGTTTGCAAAATTTCCATTTTTAAGGGCCAGAATTCCATAGCGACTATTCTGAATCTTCAACTGGGCATAACTTTTGATTCCCGCTATGAAATTTTGATTTTTTGGATTCGTTGGAAAGATATTCACAAATAGATTCTAATATTTTTGGTTTCACTAAAATCCAGTTTATTTTGCATCCGGTATGTTCAATTGAAATTTGAAATCGAATTATCGAACTACCGCGCCATTTTCAATTCCTTTTATAATTTTATATAATTATTTATATTCTAACGACGACGTATATGAATATATATGTTCTATTCTATTCAAAATAAATTTCTTGTCGATATTATTTAAAATAATTCATTTTAAATAATCGAAATTCACTAAAATTGCCAAAATAAAAATTTTAAATTGGCTCGGATTTCCGGGTTGTTACAATCTCCCCTACTTAAAACTTTTCGTCCCCGAAATGGAACGAAGTCGAAAGTTATTTCATAAATCAACTCAACTTTCATTCTTTTCTTTACGGCTTAAGTTCTTTAACTTTTCAGTTTCTAAGAACTTTTCAAATTTTTCAAAAATTTGGCTAACACCCTAAATTTTCAAAAAAATTCGCCATAACCTCCCCTGCACCGGGGACTTCGGGATATTTCATATAGCCTCCTATGGCCTTCTTCAACCCAAAAGAAAAAGAAAAAGCCAAGCGGCTAGCCAATCGGCTCATAAAATCATCATCACCCAAACAAAACAGTAAATTATGGTAAACATGTACCTATTTGTCGGGCAAACAATTTTATTCTCCTGCTCTAACCTCCTTGCTATGACCTGTTCAATGTAAGTACATGTATATACAAGCAAATGCGATAAATTTTCGATACAATTTACTATTTGGTTCAAATTGGCCATAAGGTTCAGATTTAATTAATCAATCAATAATCAAACAACACAATCAGCAATCAATTAGTTGATTAGCTTTTTAAATTCATAACTTTGATACATAGTCTAAAAATCAGATTTTTGATGCCAAATCACAACAATAGGCCCTATCTAATTTTGGTTCTCACACCAGTCAATTTGAAATATATAGAAACCTCACTTTCGTCACTCGAACTTAAATTCTAATGATGGAGCTCCATCATCAAAATCATCTCCGGGCGATTAGAGTGTAATTCTATATCTATCCAGTATATTAAAATTTCAAATACATGTGGATCAGACGTATACACAAAATCTTTATATACTGGACTGTCCAAATCAATATAAATAAATAATCAAATACGAATAACTGATTTAAATTTCAAAACAAAATTTGTTTTCATTTTCAAAAATATACTCTTCACACTCGTTCTAGGATACTAATGATCCCATCTCTAACGAGTCATTCCCATTGGATATTACTAATCCAATCTCTGATGATTTCTTTCATATGGTTCTAAGGTGCCTTGTTCTCAGAGCTTTGTAAACCAAAGCTCTGATACCAAAGATGTCACGACCCGAACTTCCCCGGTAAGGAAAGCCCAGATTGTATTGAGAACACGACAAAATAGAACGCAGATAGAAGAACATTTCATTGTATATTACAACAATTCCATCAGAATACAAGAATATACAGAGTATAAATCAATATTAGACATTTACCAAATACCAGAGATTACAATAAATTACATAGCAGCGGAAAATAATACAATACACAACTGAAGGAGATATACGGATACAAAGATTTCCGGATATCATTCCAGCTGTAAACCAGGATCCTGTGAAAATAAATCTGCAAAACCAAATTTAAAATAAGGGCACCCAGAGTTTAGGTTAAAACAATAAACTCCAGGTCAGTCATGGGACTGGTGTGAGAACTAAAACAGTTATTAATCTTTATTTTTAAAGTTAGGTAAATCATGGGACCACGCTGTATAACACGGAATGGGTTTCCTCCAAGAATACCAGTGCATAAAACAACAGCGCAATGCTAAATAAAGAACAATGAAGCTATTATAAGACCCAGGTCCCATCACACAATGCAACACAAGCCGGAGGATAGGGTTTTCCCTTATAATAGCCAAAGCATGCTTGATACGTTAAAAACAAATCATTTGATACTATTATAAGTGTATAGTGTCAAAACAATTTCAATCATAAATATCAATCATAGACGGCATGGGTACCATATATCATGTCGCCATACTAGGCTTTACAATCAAAACCGCACAGTCACGTATTGGAAGTTGGATTTCCATCTGTGAACCGTGGCAAAAGATAGTCCTCTACCGAATTCGAGACTCTCTAGCCCGAGCCTCAGGCTACAGCCGTAACTGCACCTAGGAGCCGCAGGGCCGGTCCACCGATGTGGATTAAAATGCCTGAACATTCCGTTTCCCCGCACTTTGGGGCGTAAACGAGCCAACGAATGACTCCATCGGACCCGGATCGTCCAATCAAACAGAGGCGCCTCGCAATAGCAACAACCACACAGGTGAAAATAATATATATGTTAGCCAGTTTAAGCACTGATACCACCTATAGCTAGAAAGAAACACATGCCCTCCCTGGATCCTTCTCCCGTTTGTGAACCAGAAACGGGAGAAGGATCCAGGGAGGGCATGCGTTTCTTTCTAGCTAGAGGTGGTGTCAGTGCTTAAACTGGCTGACATTTATTTTATTTTCACCTGTGTGGTTGTTGTTATTGCAAGGCGCCTCGGCTTGATCAGACGATCCGGGTAGTCACCCGTAACTTCCCCGGTAAGGAAAGGCCAGATTACCTTGAGAACACGACAAAATAGAACGCAAACAGAAGAACATTTCATTGTCTATTACAACAATTCCATCAGAATACATGAATATACAGAGTATACTTGAATAAATTACATTCGATAAATATCAGAGATCACAATCAATTACATAGCAGCGAAAAATAATACAAAGCACAACTGAAGGTAATACACGGATACAGAGCTTTCCGGATATCATTCCAGCTGTAAACCAGGATCCTGTGAATATAAATTTGCAAAACCAAAACTACTAGCTGCCCGTGTGGAAAATAGGGGCACCCAGAGTTTAGGTTAAAACAATAAACTCCTGGTCAGTCATGTGACTGGTGTGAGCGATAAAACAGTTATTTAAAACTTTACTTTAAAAGAGAGTAATTCAAGGGACCACGCCGTATAACATGGAACGGGTTTCCTCCCAAGAACACCAGTGCATAGAATAAACAACGCAATGCTTTTTTGAAAAATGAAGCTATTATAAGACCGAGGTCCCATCACACAATGCAACGCAACCCGGAGGATAGGGTTTTCCCTTATAATAGCCAAACCTGTTTGGTACGTTTAAAACAAATCACTTGATACTATTATAAGTGTATAGTGTCAAAATATTTCAATCATAAATATCAATCATAGACGGCATGGGTACCATATATCATGTCGCCATACTAGTTCTACAATTAAAACCGCAATATCAGGTATTGGAAATTGGATTTCCGTCATGAGTCGAGGCAAGGGGCAAGCTCCTCTCCGATTCAAGACACTCTAGCAAATGTCTCAGGACCCGCCTATGATCCTTGGATCTTCAGGGCCGGTCCTCACCTAACTTTGGAGGATTAGTTATTCCTGAACACACGTTTCCCGGTCCTAGCAGACCTATATCCGAGGCGCCTCGCATTCCAACAACCACACAGGTGAAAAGTATATAAATGTCATCCAGTTTAAGCACTGGCACCACCACTAGCAAGAAAGAAACGTCGTGCTCTCCCTGCAGTCACTATCCCGCTTTTGACTCATACCGAGGTGTGAGGCTCGCGAATTCACGTTATACACAAAGCTATGCCACACAGGTCGTGCTTTGATCATCAACCACAAGACTTTGCTTTTCAACAGAAGCCTTGATCATTTGCCACTTAGGCGTGCCACACAGGCAATTCACTCCATGCGACTGATGTCCATCGATTTTCCAACTCTGAGCTCGTACGTCTCAGAGAAGGGCGTTAAGCAAGAGAACAAATTCTCCGCTGCCAAACAGATGTATATTTAATAGAGATCAATCAACACAGAATAAAATCCAATGTCAGACACACAGTACATTTACAAGTTCGTTCTGGGTCTGAACGAAACCAGAGGCACTTTCCTCGCATATCCATCGATCTCCAAGTACGTCTGGACGATCACCAACTGATTCCCTCATCTTGGGTGTACAACCCAATCAAGATCATCAGTAATCACCCAAACGATGTGAAGACTTCCAGTCTTCAACCACCGTCTTCATCTTCGACTTATCGCCGAATCGGTTATTCAGAATGGGTATAAACCCGGCCTTTCCGAATAACCCGCGTATATAATAAACACGTGTTACACAAACACAACATATGCCTCATTCCAATTCAGAATATTCTTTTATTCAAATTTTCACATCATTAGGGAATAGGTTCCCATTAATTTTATCAAAGATAAATTCTCCTAAATTTATTCTTTAATCTTCCTTTGGATAACATTTCAAACCGTATTATGGTTTTCCAAACTAGTCGGGATTAGAGAACCACACCAAAGTAATTATTTATTTTATTTCCCAATCCCAACCTACTCATCCCCTGGAGCAAAACTGGTAATACTCCATATCTAACACCACGGTGTTATCGGTAAAATTAATTAACATTCCCCTTTTAAATCTAATTAAAGATTTAACTATCGCTTTGGAGAAAAACTGGTGATACTCCATTCTCGATCACTTTTCAGATTTGATAGTTTAAATTATCAATTCACTTTCAATCAAATTAAAGATTCATTAAAACTCCACTTAGTTTTAATCTTCCCAAAAATCAATATCCTGTCTTTAACCGGGTTAAAGAACCAATGTCACCTACAACACGATTCACGACAAACCCAAATCACATTTGATATTAAATACAAGGCTCTAAATAGAAAATATACCGGCTTATATTCAATATCAAACTCTGAAACCAACAAATATCGTATTGGAAATAACGATATAAATATATCTTTCAAATTCCCATAACAATATCTGTATAATCACGGAATTCAACATCGAAATATTCCAAAGACAATTTCGATTCAAATCCACTTCCACTTTAGATATATTGGAAATTCTGGTTATTTTCAAAACCAATTCAAATTCAATTTATTTATTTCAAAAATAAATTGATTTTAATTCTAGTTCAAAACTAGTTCATTTCGGTAAAAATCTATTTTTATCTTTTCAAATGTGGAATTTTTCATCCCAGTTCTTTCCAATTCACATATTATGATTTCACACAAATTATTAATATTTTTAATAATTTTATCAAGGCTCGTACAGTCGATTTCCATCAACAGTCATCGAACTGCACTTACAACGACCTTTTCCAAATTTGACTTGGACATAATTCCAAATCCAACCGTTAGATTTCAAATTTCTAATATTCATTGGAAAGCTCTTTTCAATACAAACCCAACGGTTCCAGTTTTAGGAGAATCCGACGATCGGATCTCCCGCAACGTCAATTCGAAGTCAATGGTCGAAATTCGCAAACTGCCGCGGTGCGGCGCATTCTATTCAGGCCATTATATATAATATATATATATTATATTATATATTTCGTCGATTTCCTTTTTAAAACGTATTATATAAATCGTTTTGAATTCATTTTCAAAACCATTTCAACTCTATATTCGATTTCATATCAAAATTGAATATTTCATATCATTACTATATAAATGATAATATTTGAAAACGTTATATTTTGAAATCACTACCTTTTCTATATTCATTATAAAAACGAATATAATCGATATAAATATCGTTCACGTCAAAATAGCGCAACTCTAATCTACACGACTTTATTTATTTCAATAAATTCGTTATTCTACTCAAATAATGAATATTTATTCTATTCAACACATGGATATACACTTCTTTCAACACCTGACTAATCTCAACACATGAGTACTGTCAACACATAACTATTTTTGTTATGTAATATTTTTTTTTAAATTATGGTATCTATCGTTTGATTTTCAATCAGACCCCACCGTGAAGTAGTTTCTAATTTTAAATATGATAAAGATGTAAATTTTATTATTAAAATATTTTACTCAACACATGAATAGTTTCAACACATGAATATTCTCGACACATGAGCATCGTCAACACATGACTATTTTTATATTCTAATATTCTTTATTTTCCCAATTGGAATGAGGCCCAATCAATTACCATATAACGTTAATTATATGGATTCCACCGAACACATGTATACAATAGCAACGATAAACAATCAACCATCATCCAAAGTGCACCACACAACTGCAAAAGCATCAAATATAAATAATTAACGCTTACACAGCCTGTCGACCAATCGATCGACATACAATTAAATAATTGGGATTAGTGTACACCAAATATCATCCCAACACTCGTATGGGGTTTCAAATCAACAAACACTGAATATTATTTGTGCAGTTGGGCGATGTGAAAAATTTATCATCCCAATCAATATCCTTTAAATAGGTGTATATAAACAAACCATCCGGTTTGCAAATGAATATTTATTTATTCACATTCACGTTAAAAATTATATTTTTCACCATAATTAATTTATTTTAACTATCTACAATTTATTATCGATATTTATCGAAATGAAATGAAATGAAAAAAGCTCTGATATTTGAAAATAGAAATATATGAAGCCGTGTTGATTAGATTGACGCCAATTTGACGTAAACGATATTTATATCGATTTTATTCATTTTATAACGAATATCGAAAGTGATTTCAAAATCTGATATTTTGAATAGAATTGAAATTCGAATTGAAATTGAATAGAAATGAATTCGAATTGAAATTGAATTGAAAACGAACTGAAATTGAATTAGAAATCAATTTGGATTGAAATCAATTTGAAATGAATTTAAAACGAATTTATATTGAAAAATTCAATCTTGATTTGAATTTGAAAATGAAGTTGAAATCGTTTCGAAAACGAATTTAAAACGATTTATAAAATACGTTTTAAAAGGAAATCGATGAAGTATATATTATATATAATATAATGGCCTAAATAGAACGCGCCGCGCTGCGGTAGTTCGTGAATTTCGACCATTGACTTCGAATGGACATTGCCGGAGTTCCGACCGTCGGATTCTCCTAAAACTGGAGCCGTTGGGTTCGTATCGAAAAGAGCTTTCTAACGAATATTAGAAATTAGAAATCTAATGGTTGGATTTGGAATTATGTTCAAATCAAATTTGGAAAAGGTCGTTGTAAGTGCAGTTCGTTGGCCGTTGATGGAAATCGACTGTGTGGGCCTTGATAAAATTATTAAAAATAGTAATAATTTGTGTAAAATCATAAGAAATGATTTGTGAAGAGTTGGGGTGCAAAATTCCATATTTGAAAAGATAAAAATAAATTTTTATCGAAATGAACTAGTTTTGAACTAGAATTATAACTCTATTTATTTTTAAAATAAATAAATTGAATTTGAAAAGGGTTTTAAAAGTAACCAGAATTTCCAATAACTGAATTGGAATGGATTTGAATCGAAATTGTCTTTGGAATATTTCGATGTTGGATTTCGTGATGATATAGGTATTGTTATGGGAATTTGAAAGATATATTTATATCGTTATTTCCAATACGATATTTGTTGGTCGTAGAATTTGATAGTGATTAAAAGCCGATATATTTTCTATTCAGAGCCTTGTATTTAATATCAAATGTGATGTGGGTTTGTCGTGAATGGTGTCTTCATTAACACTGTTCTTAAGCCCAGTTGAGAGAAAGATTAAATCTTTTTAGTTAGATTTAATGAAGTGTACCAATTAAATAATATTTAATTGGAATTGAATTGTTATTGATTTTTGGGTTTATCGTGAATCGTGTTTTAAATGACACTGATTCTTTAACCCAGTTAAAGATTAAAACTAAGTGGAGTTTTAAAGAATCTTTAATTAGATTGAAAAGATTGAGAATGGAGTATCACCAGTTTTACTCCAGGCGATAGTTAAATCTTTAATTAGATTTGAACGTGAAATGGTAATTAAATTTACCGATAACACCGTGGTGTTAGATATGAGTTTTAATGAATCTTTAATTAGATTGAAAATATCGAGAATGGAGTATCACCAGTTTTACTCCAGGCGATAGTTAAATCTTTAATTAGATTTGAACGTGAAATGGTAATTGAATTTACCGATAACACCATGGTTTTAGATATGAAGTATGACCAGTTTTACTTCATGGGATGAATAGGTTGGGATTGGGAAATAAAACAAACGATTACTTCGGTGTGGTTCGCTAATCCCGACTAGTTTGAATTGATATTCAAAGAAGAGTAAAGAATAAATTTAAAGAATTTATCTTTGATAAAATTAATGGGAACCTTTCCCAAAGTATAAGAATATTTGTATAAAAGAATATTCTAAAGTGGAATGTGGCGTATGTTGTGTTTGTATAACACTTATTTATTATATACACGAGTTATTCGGAAAGACCGGGTTTATCCCATTCTGAATAACTGATTCGACGTGGCGTCGAGGATGAAGACGGCGGTCGAAGACCGGAGGTATTCACGTTGCTTGGGTGATTACTGATGATCTTGATTGGGTCGTACACCCAAGAGGAGGGAATCAGTTAGTGATCATCTAGACGTACTTGGAGATCGATGGGTATGTGGGGTACTAGGTGCCTTCGGTTTCATTCAGACTCAGAACGGACTTGTAAATGGACTGTGTGTCTGACATTGGATTTTAGTCTGTGTGATTGATTTCTATTAAATATATATCTGTTTGGCAGCGGAGAATTTATTCTCTTGCTTAACGCCCTTCTCTGAGACATACGAGCTCAGGGGTTATATATCGATGGATATCAAACGCCTGGAGTGAATTGCCTGTGTGGCATGCCTAAGTGGAAAATGATCAAGGTTTCTGTTGAAAAGCAAAGTCTTGTGGTTGATGATCAAAGCACGGCCTGTGTGGCATAGCTTTGTGTAGTGTCGATTCGCTAGCCTCACACCCCGGTTGTGAACCAGAAACGGGAGAGGACATCAGGGAGGGCATGCGTTTCCTTCTGGCTAGAAGTGGCGTTAGTGGTTTTACATGCCCTGACGAGTTTGACTTATGTGGTTGTTGCTGTTGCGAGGCGCCTCGGATATATCGGTCGATCCGGGACCGATGGAGTCATTGGACTCATTGACACCCCATAGGGTGGGGAAACGCCGTGTTCAGGCATTTTAATCCACATCGGTGGACCGACCCCGACGATCCAAAGGCTTGACTGAGTACTTGCCTGAGGGGCGGGCTAGAGCGTCTCGAATTCGGTGGAGGACGATCCCTTGCCTTGGTTCATAGATGGAAATCCAATTTCCAAATACGTGACTTTGCAGTTTTGATTGTAGAGCCTAGTATTGGCGACATGATTATGGTACCCATGCCGCCTATGATTGATACTTATGATTTGAAGTTGTTTTATACACTATGCACTTATAATAGTATCAAATTATTTGTTTTAAATGCAATAAGCATGTTTGGCTACTATAAGGGAAAACTCTATCCCCCGGCTTGCGTTGCATTGTGTGATAGGACCTGGGTCTTATAATAGCTCCATTTTTTCCAAAAAGCATTGCGCTGTTTTTTTTATATGCACTGGTATTCTTAGGAGGAAACCCGTTCCGTGTTATATGGCATGGACCCTTGATATATCTGATTTAAAGTAAAGTTTTAAACAACTGTTTTTGTTCCCACACCAGTCACATGACTCACCTGGAGTTTATTGTTTTAACCTAAACTCTGGGTGCCCTTATTTTGACACGGGCAGCTAGTAGTTTTGGTTCTGTAGATTTATATTCACAGTATCCTGGTTACAGCTGGAATGATATCCGGAAAGCTTTGTATCCGTATATCTCCTTTAGTTGTGTATTGTATTATTTTCCGCTGCTATGTAATTTATTGTAATCTCTGATATTTGGTAAATGTGTAATGTTGATTTATACTCTGTATATTCTTGTATTCTGATGGAATTGTTGTAATTAAAAATGAAATGTTCTTCTGTCTGCGTTCTATTTTGTCGTGTTCTCAAAACAATTAGGCGTTTCGAACGGTCTTGATCGGTTTAGCGACTGATTCGGATCGACCGAAATTCTGGGTCGTAATAGCGATGTTACGACCCGAACTTCCCCGGTCTCCGAAGAGAAGAGAAAGAACGAATTGTATTGAGAACATGACAAAATAGAACGCAGACAGAAGAACATTTCATTGTATATTACAACAATTCCATCAGAATACAAGAATATACAGAGTATAAATCAATATTACAAATTTACCAAATACCAGAGATTACAATAAATTACATAGCGGCGGAAAATAGTACAATACATAACTGAAGGAGACATACGGATACAAAGCTTTCCGGATATCATTCCAGTTGTAAACCAGGATCCTGTGAATATAAATTAGCAAAACCAAAACTACTAGCTGCCCATGTCAAAATAAGTGCACCCAGAGTTTAGGTTAAAACAATAAACTCCAGGTCAGTCATGGGACTGGTGTGAGAACTAAAACAGTTATTAATCTTTTATTTTTAAAGTTAGGTAAATCAAGGTACCACGCCGTATAACACGGAACGGGTTTCCTCCCAAGAATACCAGTGCATAAAACAACACTGCAATGCTAAATAATGAAAAATGAAGCTATTATAAGACCCAGGTACCATCACACAATGCAACACAAGCTGGAGGATAGGGTTTTCCCTTATAATAGCCAAAGCATACTTGATACGTTAAAAATAAATCATTTGATATTATTATAAGTGTATAGTGTCAAAACAATTTCAATCATAAATATCAATCATAGACGGCATGGGTACCATATATCATGTCGCCATACTAGGCTCTACAATCAAAACCGCACATTCACGTATTGGAAGTTGGATTTCCATCTGTGCACCGAGGCAAAAGATAGTCCTCTACCGAATTCGAGACTCTCTAGCCCGAGCCTCAGGCTACAGCCGCAACTGCACCTAGGAGCCACAGGGCCGGTCCACCGATGTGGATTAAAATGCTTGAACACTGCGTTTCCCCGCCCTTTGGGGCATAAATGAGCCAACGAATGACTCCATCGGACCCGGATCATCTGATCAAACCAGGGCGCCTCGCAATAGCAACAACCACACAGGTGAAAATAATATAAATGTCAGCCAGTTTAAGCACTGACACCACCTCAAGCTAGAAAGAAACGCATGCCCTCCCTGGATCCTTCTCCCGTTTCTGGTTCACAACCGGGGTGTGAGGCTCGCGAATTCACGTTACACAAAGCTCTGCCACACAGGCGGTGCTTTGATCATCAACCACAAGACTTTGCTTTTCAACAGAAGCCTCGATCAATTGCCCCTTAGGCATGCCACACAGGCAATTCACTCCATGCGTTTGATATCCATCAATGTATAACCTCTAAGCTCGTACGTCTCAGAGAAGGGCGTTAAGCTAGAGAATAAATTCTCCGCTGCCAAATAGATATATATTTAATAGAAATCAATCACACAGACTAAAATCCAATGTCAGACACACAGTCCATTTACAAGTTCGTTCTGGGTCTGAACGAAACCAGAGGCACCTAGTACCCCGCATATCCATCGATCTCCAAGTACGTCTGGACGATCACTAACTGATTCCCTCCTCCTGGGTGTACAGCCCAATCTAGATCATCAATAATCACCCAAACGACGTGAAGACCTTCGGTCTTCGACCACCGTCTTCATCCTCGACACCACGTCGAATTAGTTATTCAGAATGGGATAAACCCGATCTTTCTGAATAACTCGCATATATAATAAACAAGTGTTACACAAACACAACATACGCCTCATTCCAATTCAGAATATTCTTTTTATTCAAATATTCTTACACTTTGGGAAAGGTTCCCATTAATTTTATCAAAGATAAATTCTTTAAATTTATTCTTTAATCTTCCTTTGAATATCACTTCAAAAAGGTCGGGATTAGCGAACCATACCAAAGTAATTATTTATTTCCCAATCCCAACCTATTCATCCCATGAAGTAAAACTGATAATACTTCATATCCAACACCACGGTGTTATCAGTAAATTCAATTACCATTTCACGTTCAAATCTAATTAAAGATTTAACTATCGCCTGAAGTAAAACTGCTGATATTCCATTCTCGATCTTTTCAATCTAATTAAAGATTCACTAAAACTCCACTTAGTTTTAATCTTTAACCGGGTTAAAGAATCAGTGTCATTTAAAACACTATTCACGATAAACCCAAAAATCAATACCAATTCAATTCCAATTAAATATTATTTAATTGGTACACTTCATTAAATCTAAATAAAAAGATTTAATCTTTTTCTCAACTGGGCTTAAGAACAGTGTTAATGAAGACACCATTCACAACAAACCCAAATCACATTTGATATTAAATACAAGGCTCTGAATAGAAAATATATCGGCTTATATTCGATATCAAATTCTACGACCAACAAATATCGTATTGGAACTACCGATATAAATATATCTTTCAAATTTCCATAACAATATCTGTATAATCACAAAATCCAACATCGAAATATTCCATAGACAATTTCGATTCAAATCCATTCCAATTCAATTTTTGGAAATTCGGGTTTCTTTTAAAACCCTTTTGAAATTCAATTTATTTATTTAAAAATAAATAGAAGTATCATTCTAGTTCAAAACTAGTTCATTTCGATAAAAATCTATTTTTATCTTTTCAAATATGGAGTTTTTCATCCCAATTCTTCACAAATCACTTCTTATGATTTTACACAAATTATTACTATTTTTAATAATTTTATCAAGGCCTGTACAGTCGATTTCCATCAACGGCCATCGAACTGCACTTACAGCGACCTTTTCCAAATTTGATTTGGACATAATTCCAAATCCAACCGTTAGATTTCTAATTTCTAATATTCGTTAGAAAGCTCTTTTCGATACGAACCCAACGGTTCTAGTTTTAGGAGAATCCAAAGGTCGGATCTCCCGCAACGTCAATTCGAAGTCAACGGTCGAAATTCGCGAACTGCCGTAGCGCGGCGCGTTTTATTCAGGCCATTATATTATATATATATATATATATAATATATATATAGTATATACTTTGTCGATTTCCTTTTAAAACGTATTTTATAAATTGTTTTAAATTCGTTTTCAAAACGATTTCAACTTCCTTTTCAAATTCAAATCAAAATCGAATTTTTCAATATAAATTCATTTTAATTTCATTTCAAATCGATTTCAATTCAATTCCAATTTAATTCGATTGGGTTTCAATTCAAATCAATTTCAGTTCAATTTCAATACGTTTTAAATTCAATTCAGAACGATTTCAATTCTATTTCAATGCAATTCGAATTTCAATTATTTTCAATTTAATTCGAATTTCAATTCATTTCAATTGATCAGATTTTGAAATCACTTTCGATATTCATTATAAAATGAATAAAATCGATATATAAATATCGTTCTCATCGAAATGCGTCAATCTAATCAACACGACTTTTATTCAACACATGAAGTTATTTTCCAAATTGTAATGAGGCCCAATCAATTACCATATAGTGTTAATTATATGGATTTTCTACAACACATGTATATCTCAACAATGACAAATAATCAACCATCATCCAAAGTGCATTCTACACTGTATAAGCATCAAATATAAATATTCAACGCTTTTAACAGTCTGTCAATCAATCGATCGACATACAACTAAACAATCGGGATTAGTGTACGTCAAATATCATCCCAATACCCGTGTGGGGTTTCAAACAATCAAACACAGATTTTATTTGTGTAGGTTGGCGATGTGTAAAATTTATCGTCCCAATCAATATCAGTCAAATCAGTGTATATAAACAAATCGTCGATTTGTTTATAAATATTCATTTCATATACACGTTAAAAATTATATTTTTAATTATAAAATATTTTTCACTATAAAATATTTTATTTCATTTCACATCACACAGTCAACTACACATCAAAATCAAACAAACAAGCATACAAGCCGTCCATGGTCTGTGGACGACGGGTGTCGGGTGTTACTAAACACCGTCTGCATCCTAGTATATATTTTAACTAGAAATAAATTTAAAAGTGAGGAGTTCTCACTGACTAGCTAATCCAAACGCCACGACTCTTTATATGTAGGAAATCTCCGTCGTGCTCGCCCTTCGCCAATTTCGTTCACTACATATATAAAAATCACATTTTTATACTACTATTTTTAAAATAAAAATCACATTTTTTTCGTTCACTTTCAATTTAAAAATCATATTTTTATTATTCCTATGATATAAAGATCGAATTTTTACTAACAATAGAATATAAAAATCGTATTTTTATTCTTTCTATACTATAAAAATCATATTTTTATTCTCTACATTATATAAAAATCGATTTTTTATATTCTAAAGATCAAATCTTTTTTAAAGCTCTTGTCTTTTTATTTTTAAAGGTATAAACTTCTTGTTTCTAAATATTTAAACTTCTTCATTTAAAAACTAAAATTAACAAGGTTTTTTATAGTTTAAAAAAACTGAGATTAACAAGGTTTTATCTCTAAATTAACTACACAAAAGAAAGTAAAATAAATAAATGAATAAAGAAGATTTACAACACTTTTTTTTAAAGAAGGGGGAGGGGCTTCATCGTCGGGCGCTGCACTAGGGGTGGCGGAGCACCTTCGTTGGTGGCAGAGGCTCGAGGGGGGGTGCTGAGGTGGTGGCCCGCGGGTGGAAGCTGGGCTGTGCGGCTCGATTTGGCTGAGAGGGGGTCCGCTGTGTTCGAGGGGAAGGGGGAGAGGGAGCGTCGATGGGGGAGGGGGAGGAGGCGATGGGAGGAGGAGGAAGGGGGAGAGGCGCCGGGTGGAAGGATAGGCGGCGTTGTTAGGTCGGAGGGCGACAGGAGGAGGCTTCGACGAGTTTTTTTTCTTTTTTTTCTTTAAACTGAAATGGAACGGGAGAAAGGTAAAGGGGGGGGTTAAGGGAAAAGAGGGGTTGACTTTTTATTTTTAATTATATATTTATTATTTTTAAATTCCAAGAAAAGCAACTTTTTATTTCGAACTCCAAACGAGACCCACCGACTGTCGCCCCTAGCTAATTACCCCCATTCCGAACTCAGTGGGATATGTATCGCAGGCTGATTCGACTGTTTCGATCATTTTTCGTCAAAATCAAAATATAACTCTATATTGAATTTGAACGCGTATTTCAATTTACTGTGGTCACATACGAACTCTAAAAATTCCCAAAAAATATTTTCTAGCTTCGTATTGACGATACGGTCCTAACAAAACTAATTTCGTCAAATTCTGAGACCGTTTGAAAAATGGCCATTTTCCAGTCGATTAAAATCAACTGAAACTGGTCAAACGCGTTTTCCTTTGCCAAGCTCACATATTGATTCGAAAAATTATGAAAATTGGAATCTAGTAATAACTTGACATCGTGGATCCAACAAAAGTGGTTTCGTCGAAATCCGAGGTCGTTTGCAAAATTTCCATTTTTAAGGGCCAGAATTCCACGACGACTATTTTGAATCTTCAACTGGGCATAACTTTTGATTCCCGCTATGAAATTTTGATTTTTCAGATTCGTTAAAAAGATATTCATAAATAGATTTTAATATTTTTGGTTTCACTAAAATCCGGTTCATTTTGAATCCTGTACATTCATTTGAAATTTGAAATCGAATTATCGAACTACCGCGCCATTTTCAATTCCTTTTATAATTTTATATAATTATTTATATTCTAACGACGATGTATTTGAATATATACATTCTATTCTATTCAAAATAAATTTCTTGTCGATTTTATTTAAAATAATCCATTTTAAATAATCAAAATTCGCTAAATTTGCCAAAATAAAAATTTTAAACTGGCTCAGATTTCCGGGTTGTTACAGGCCTCCTTGAAAAGAGCTGCTCTTCCTAATACTATATTTAGGTACCGTTTGATTTTCTAACCGGGCAGTTAATGTTCCCGTCTGCATCGGACGCTTCGGACGCATCTGACGCGTCAACAGTGGGACACACGTATTTGCCCCTTCAAGTTGAAGGGCTCAAAAGTTAGCTTTCGCTTCTGACGTTTTGGACGCGTTCGATGCGGTAGGTATTTTTTTGCCCTTCTTTTTTTCCTCTCCCTATATATATTCCACCCATTTCAACACTACATCACCATATCAACTCTTCATTTTCCTCCTATTCTTTAACAAATTATGGTAGCTAGTGATGAATCTGATTGTGAAGATTTGCAAGATTTGTTAGATGTTCAAGAACTTATGGCTAATCAAACACAGGAAAGGAGCAGAATACGTAATTCTGTAAGTTCCGGCCTTGCTTGGGTTCATGAAATGCTATCAGGACACGCAGATCGTTGTCATAGCAATCTTCGAATGAAGCGATTATGTTTCAAATCCTTGTGTGAACGGTTAGCAAATTACGGATTGAAAGGCTCAATGCACATAACAGTCAACGAAATGGTGGATGTATTCCTATATACTATTGCATTGGCCCTCCCTACAAGGAAGGTTGCTGAGCGGTTTCAACGATCAAATGGTACGATTAATGTCATTTTTCATAAAGTTTTGGATTCAGATCTCTTATTGGCAGTCGATATTATTAAACCGGTCGATACCCAATTTAACCGAATCCCAGAACAAATTCATTCTTCAAACCAATATTATCCTTTCTTTAAAAATTGTATTGGGGCTATTGATGGGACACATGTGATGGCTCACGTGGGTCAAGAAGACATGCAACGTTTTGTAGGGCGGAAAGGATCTGCTACACAAAATATTATGGCTGTTTGTGCATTTGATTTAACTTTTACGTTTGTAAGAGCAGGATGGGAAGGAACTACGCATGACGCTAAAGTATTTAGGGAAGCTATAAATAATCCAGATATTAATTTCCCTTATCCACCAGCCGAATAGTATTATTTAGTGGATTCAGGATATCCACTATTGGAAGGATATATAACTCCTTACCGGTTCGTGAGATATCATATACCAGACTTTAATGACACACAAAATGAACCAAAGTCAGAAAATGAAATTTTCAACTACTATCACTCTAGTTTGCGTATGGCAATTGAAAGAACATTTGGTATCTAAAAGAAAAAATTTGTCATATTACGTAACATGTAGACGTATCCATACCATGTTCAAGTACAAATTGTTACTGCTACAAATGCTATTCACAACTACATCAGAAAATACAACGCTGGCGATCCAGATTTTATGCCGTATGATGACGACCCTGATTTAGTGTCAGACGAATATCTCGAAGAATATTACAGTATATCAAATCCCGAAAACAGAGATCGAGAACCCGTTCAAAGAACTAGAACAACATCCACCATGGCGGTTGTACGAGACAATATACAAAACGAACTAGTTGCCGCGGGAATGCATTAAAAAGTTTCATTATATTCTGTATTTTATATTAGCATTTTAAATTCTGCGATTTGTATTCCGCAAGTATGTAATTTTAACTCTGCAATTTGAATTCTGCAATTTGTATTTTGCAATCTACTATTCTGTTCAGCAATAAACACATACAAACACAAACAATTAAAAATAATATATACACAAACAATAAAATAATATCTCTGTCCCTTCTAAAATTCCCCTTTCGTAAAAAAAACACATTCCCGTTCGCAACAATTCCCTTTCAAATACCCCTTTCAAATTCCCCTTCCAAAAACGCTTCCTATTCAAAATCAAACGAACCTTTATTTTTCTTCTAAACTAAAAACGGCACCTAATATTTCTAAAAATCACACTCTATCCATCTTCTCTTTCAGAGCTCTGTCAGTTCATCAATAATGAAGAAAGCCAATGTTCATCCCAAGCCAGTTAGAAATCAACTTAGATAACTCAATCAAGTAAATTGTAGGATCTTGGGTAAACGACATGATTTTAATCAGATGTCTAAGCGATTTTCATTTAGAACACGAGATATGCCAACAGAAATTATACGGAAAAAGATTTCGTTTGATCCATGATTCTCCAAATTTGCCCGAATTTATTGTAATTCGGTGTGTATACCTAGTGGAAAGTCTATTAAAACGTGTAAAATTTGATATAAATAGCAATGTTTGTTTATGTTCGAAAAATATTTGTTCGATTTCATTTAGGATACAAGCTAAAACAACAAAGTTTGTATGAGCATAAATCTCGTCAGGTTCGTGTATGGTTTATTCGTTTAAAATAGAAACTAAATACACCTCCATCTATTTTGATTCGACCGTTTACACCTCGGTGATTTTGACAGTGGAACCCTAGGTGTTTTCTTGGCTCCAGTTTAACGCGGGTATAATTGGGTCGGTGGTATATAGCGAACTGAACCCAGTTTGCACAGTAAATTTTGTTATTGAAATTGCTCAAATTTGTTCTGTAAATTATTTATAGAAGATTAAAACTTCAGTATAACATTTGCTAGGATGTTTGACAATTTCCTACTTATTTATGTCTTTTATGTTAAATTATGTGTCTTTTGTGTTTGGATGATTTTCTACAAAGCATGAATGTTTGGCAATCTCCTGCTTTTGTCTTTTTTGTTAAATTATACATTTCTTTTGCTTTTGGATGATGTTCTACAAGCATGAATCCTTTTGATGGTTTGATCTACATGTTTGTGAAATGAGGAAAGAATGGTGGTGAATAGCCATTAGAACTTGAAGAACACAATAAAAATTACATCTCTTCTGTTTGGCTATCAACAGCCGTTTGTGTAATTGTGGTCCGATAGTGAATTGCCGACCTTCTGTTATTCCAAGTAGATGTGTTGTTCACTGGGTAGGATGAATCACCATACGGCTACACGAGACCGTACACATGCTTTTTTGGTATCATTCAAACCGGTAATAACCAACTCAAATCGTTTGAAACAGTCTGTTTTAAATATAAGGTTCAAAAAAAAAAAAAAATTGGACATAGACAGATCACAGGTACAAAATAGCAGAATAACTCGTAACGGAATAAATAACTTATAACATTCCTAACCCATGGTGGGTTGAGAACCAACTGACCCCTGACAGGGGGTCGGTACATCTGTTTTGGGTTTATTTGCAACCCAGTTGGTTGGATGAAACTTCTCCCTTAACCGGCTTATTTAAAGCCGACTACGGGGAGGAGCTTTGTTACCGTTACCACCTTAGCCAGCTTTAAATAAGCCGGCTAAAGGCAACTGCTAAATTTAGAGCCGTTATTACAGCCAATATTACGAACAACTTGACGGACGTATGGCAGCTGCGGAAGAAACAAATAAGTTGTACATGAAAACAAAGGAAACATCTAGAATAAAGAGATTAGAGAGAGCACAGGAAAAGCAACGACGACACGAAGAAGTTTAAGAAATGAGAATCACCGAATTGGAGTTACGAAACATGGAGTTAGCACAACAATAACGTGCGGATGATTTTTGTATTATGTGTGTCAACCTAGATGATCTAAATCCAATACAAAGGTTGTATATGGAAAAACAACCTGAGGAGTACCATAGACGTAACAGGGCTTAGCATGTGTCATTGTTTAAGTCTGCTGGAGTTTCATTTTAATTGAGTTGTACACTTTGTTGTTGTTTTAGTAGTTTAATTCAGTTGTATTAGGAGTTGTACTGTTAATTGTTGAATGAAATTTCAACTGTAGCCGTCATATTTATGTCATATCAATTCAAAATTGTATCATACATTAGAGTTTACATAACAGATACAACTCGTACCTGCTGAAAATAAAACATAAATAATGAAGCTTTGAATCAAAACATTCAGTAATTAACTATTGGTTTCCAGCATGCTCCCAGTAGTGCTCCATTAGTTCTTCTCGTAAGTCTAGATGAGCTTGTGGATCTCGAAAGTCTTCCAGACGTTGCAAATATTTTGTACATGCATTTGGGTCCTTATAAGTTTTTTTCCCTAAACTTCACTGCGATGTCCGGATAGTTTCGAAGTTGGAGTTCATATCCACCTCGTTCTTCTTTAACAATCATATTATGTAAAATAACACAAAGTACATGATATCAGCTATAACTGCTTTATCGTGGTAGTTTACTTCCTTCCATAATATATGAAACATACCTTGGAGTACTCCGAATGCTTGTTCAACATCTTTCTTCAAACTCTCTTGCTGTTTGGTGAACAAGGCTTCTTTTGCATTCTTTAACAAACATCTTTCTTCAAACATCGTTCTTCTTTAACATCTTTCTTCAAACTCCCTTGAATATATCAGTAATAGTTAAGCGTCACTCACCTTAATTCACTTCTTTTTTTTGTCATGTGAGTTAAATAGGGTTGTAAGAGCATTATGATAAGTTTTGGTCATTATATCTACAACGATCCATGTAGATATGAGAAGATTGAGTCATTGAGTGGTTAACGTCATACTATTTTATCGGTTCATTTAAAATATTAAGTACCTAGATCTGCAGTCATCGCTGTTTGATTTAACGTGTCTATAGATTCAATTTACGTAATATATTTTGGTACCGTGTTGTCACCATCAAATATGTAAGTTGCCTTTGCGTAATACAATGTGGCTACTGTTCAAGTAGCAGCCTGCTGTCAACACCATTAACTCAAATAGCGTGTCTTCATTCCACATACGACATGTGAAAAAGAGTTAGAGTAAGACAATGATAACACACTAGTACGTTGATAAATCGCTTAAACCACTAATACAATTAAAAGGAAAAAACACAACAAAAGAACACATAAAGCTAACTACTCTTAATCCTCTCCTAGTACAACGGTAACATCCAGCAAGCATTTCACTCTTAACGACTGCATTCATCCTCTTCAACCGATCATTTTTAGCTTACATCACTAGTGCGTATTGGACCCCTCTTTCCGTAAGAGGTGTATCTACCCAAGCAAAAAATTTACAACTTTGCATCGCTTGGCGTGCTTCTACCGCAATAAACGCTTTACAGCCATAAAAGCGACGTCCTCGTCTTGCTTTTTGTAATAATAATGTTACATTCGACTCTGCAATAACAAGTATTAAACGCCCCGTTATACTCGAGCTGGACCTATCGGGGTTTCAACGAGTAGTCAAACGCATTAGCTAAACATATAACAATTGTTTAGGAGCTTGTGGATTCACTACTTCCACGTTTTTTGCGCAGCACAGACGAGTTCCGTCTGAACCACCTCATTCGCCTCTTCTGTTTGGGTCTCAGGAACAAATCCAACTTCTTCGTATAGATTCTTGTTTCTTTCGTACTGAAACGACCCAAACTTCCCCGTGAAGGAAAGTACGGATTGCTTTGAGGACAAGACGAATCAGAACACAAACAGAAGAATATTTCATTGCTTATTACAATAATTTACATCATAGTACTAAAATATACAGAGTATGAATAAATATTATACATCAGAAAAATATCAGAGATTTACAGATTACAATGCTGCGGAAAATGATACAAAACACAACTGAAGGAGATAAACGGATACAGAGCTTTTCGTATATCATTCCAGCTGTGAATCAGGATCCTGTGAATATAAATCTGCAAAACCAAAACTACTAGCTGCCCGTGTGGAAAATAGGGGCACCCAGAGTTTAGGTTAAAACAATAAACTCCAGGTCAGTCATGTGACTGGTGTGAGAACTAAAATAATTATTAATTTGATTTTTAAAGTTCGATAAAGCAAGGGACCACGCCATATAACACGGAACGGATTTCCTCCCAAGAATACCAGTGCAGAAAACAAACAGCGCAATGCTAAATAAAGAACAATGAAGCTATCATAAGACCCAGGTCGCATCACACAATGCAACGTAAGCCAGATGATAGGGTTTTACCTTATAATAGCCAAATAATGCTTGATACGTGAAATTTAATCTTTTATTATTACTATAAGTGAAGAAAACAACTTCAAATATAAATGTATCAATCATAGACGACATGGGTACCATATATCATGTCGCCATACCAGTTCTACAACTAAAATCGCACAATGTCGTATTGGAAATTAGATTTCCGTCATGAGTCGAGGCAAGGGATCGTCCTTGCCGGCTTCGAGACACTCCAGCAAATGCCTCAGGGTCACATAGATCCCTTGGAATCGGTAGGGCCGGTACACATACAGCGGATTGGCAATTCCTGAACACATGTTTCCCGGTCCTATCGGATCTATCCATCGGCTCCGTAGAGACCGATATATCCTAGGTGCCTCGCATTCCAACAACTACACAGGTAAAAATAATATATATGTTAGGGCTTGTGAAATGTTGACACCACCCACAGTTAGAAAGAAATGTTGTGTTCTCCCTATGGTCTTTATCCCGTTTTTGACTCATACTGAGGTGTGAGGCTCGCGAATTAATGCTATATACAAAGCTATGCCACACAGACCGTGCTTTGATCATCAACCACAAGACACTTCTTTTCAATAGAAACCTTGATCAATTGCATCTCAGCATGCCACACAGGCAATTCACGCCATGCGACTGATGTTTATTGATATATAACCTCTGAGCTCGTACATCTCAGTGAAGGGCGTTAAGCAAGAGAATAAGTTCTCCACCGCCAAACAGATATATATTTAACAGAGATCAATCAACACAGAATAAAATCCAATGTCAGACACATAGTCCATTTACAAGTTCGTTCCGGGTCTGAATGAAACCGGAGGCACCTTATTCCTCGTCCCATATGTCCAATACAAGAGAGAGGCCCTCGCATATTCGTCAATCTCCAACTACGTCTGGCCGATCACCACTTTTTACCTTGTCTTAGGTGTGCCCAATCAGGACATCAGTAATCATCCAAACGATGTGAAGACCTCCGGTCTTCAACCACCGTCTTCATCGTCGACTTATCGTCGAATCGGTTATTCAGAATGGGTATAAAGCCAGCCTTTCTGAATAACTCACGTATATTATAAACAAGTTCTACACAAACACAACATACGCCTCATTCCAATACAGAATATTCTTTATTCAAATATCCACATTCTTAGGGAAAGGTTCCCATTAACTTTATCAAAGATAAATTCTTTTAAGTTTATTCTTTAATCTTCCTTTGGATATCATTTCAAACCATATTAAGGTTTTCCAAACTAGTCAGGATTAGCAAACTACACCGAAGTAATCATTTATTTTATTTCCCATTCCCAACCTATTCATCCCATAGAGCAAAACTGGTAATACTCCATATCTAACACCACGGTGTTATTAGTAAATATTAATTACCATTTCATGTTCAAATCTAATTAAATCTTTAACTATCGCTTGGAGCAAAACTGGTGTTACTCCATTCCCGATCATTTTCTTGAATTGATAATTTAAATTATCACATTCATATTTCAATCTAATTAAAGATTCATTAAAACTCTAATTCAGTTTTAATCTTCTAAAAAACCAATGTTAATGGTTATTCAAATCTAGGAAATAAATCCTGTCTTTAACTGGGTTAAAGAACCAATGTCATTTAAAACACGGTTCACGATAAACCCAAAATCACATTCCATCAGTCTCTAACCGTAAATTAGTAAGAGAACAATTCCCTAAGTATTAATCCCGAAGGACGAAACCAACATCAGATCAATACCCAGGAAACCATTCAACTTAGCTAATCTCCAGCTAGTTTCTAATTTTCTTGACTCTATTGGGTTTAAGAACCGTATTATTAAAGATACCATTCACGACAAACCCAAAATCTCATTCCATTGTTAATCACGTTAAAGAACACATGTTATTTAAAACACTGTTCACGATAAACCCAAAAAAACTTTGATATTAAATACAAGGCTCTGAATAGAAAATATATCGGCTTATATTCAATATCAAATTCTCAAATCAACAAATATCGTATTGGAATAACGATATATATATGTCTTCCAAATTCCTCCACAATATCTGTATAATCACGGAATCCAATATCGAAATATTCCGAAGATAATTTTGATTCAAATCCATTCCAATTCATATATTAGAAATTTTGGTTATTTTTAAAACTATTTCAAATCCAATTTATTTATTTAAAAATGTTGGATTATAATTCGAGTTCATAACTAGTTCATTTTGATGAAAATATATTTTTATCTTTTCAACTATGGAATTTTTCATCCAAATTCTTTCCACATCATTTGTTATGATTTTACACAAATTATTGATATTTTTAATAATTTTATCAAGGCACATACAGTCGATTTCCATAAGCGGTCATCGAACTGCACTTACAACGACCTTTTCCAAATTTGATTTGGACGTAATTCCAAATCCAATTATTGGATTTCAAATGTTTTATATTCATTGGAAAGCTCTTTTCGATACGAACCCAACGGTTCCAGTTTTAGGAGAATCTGACGGTCGGATCTTTCGTAATGTCTGTTCGAAGTCAATGGTCGAAATTCGCGAACTGCCGCAGCACGTTCTATTCAGGTCATTTAATATATATAATATATATATTATATATTTTTCATCGATTTCCATTTAAAAATTATTTTATAAATCGTTTTAAATTCGTTTTCAAAACGATTTCAACTTCATATTCAATTTCAAATCAAAATTGAATATTCCACATCATCGATATATATATAAATGATAATATTTTCAAATATTATATTTTGAAATCATTTCCTTTTCGATATTCCTTATAAAAATGAATAAAATTGATATAAATATCGTTTGCGTCAAAATGGCGCATATCTAATCAACACGGCTTTCATTCAACACATGGATATTTTTAACGGTTTATACATTCAATAAAAATGATATTTTTATTGTTTAAATATTTTATTCAACACATGAATATTTACTTTATTTAACACATGAATATTTATAATCCTTTTCTGAACATTATTTTAAAATATTCTTTATGTTCCAAATTGGAATGAGTCCCAATCAATTACCATATAATGTTAATTATATGGATTACATACAACACATGTATATCATAACAAAGGTGAAAAATCATCCATCATCCAAAGTGCATTACACAACTGTATAAGCGTTAAATATAAATAATTAACGCGTACAACAGTCTTCAACAAATAGATTGACATACAGCTAAACAACTGGGATTAGTGTATGTCAAATATTGTCCCAACACCCGTGTGGGGTTTCAATCAACAAACACAGATTTTATTTGTGCAGTTGGGCGATGTGTAAAATATATCGTCCCAATCCATATCATCAAATGTGTGTACAAATACAAATCGTCCGATTTGTAAATGAATATTTATTTTCATTCTTATACTCATTAAAAATTGTATTTTTAACTATAAAATATTTATTTCATCACATGAATATTTTATTTTCCTTTCACATCACAATCGCAATCAATATTCACAACACAACACAACCAAACAAGTCGTCCATGGTCTGTGGATGACGGGGAACAGTTAATATATGCTGTTATGAAATAAATAACTATATACAAATAATTTTGGTGAGAAGTTCTCACCTTGGGGTTCTACTCCGCCAGTTTTATTTCTGTATTTCAGAACAGTCGGGATTTGCGTGACATTCCAACGCAGTCTTCTCTACGCTGTTCATATTAAAAACCATGTTTTTAATATCATGTTTATATATTTAAAAATCCCTATTTTTATACCTCTAAATATCAAATCTTAATATCGTTAAAAATCAAATCTTTATAATTAAAAATCTATTCTTTTCATATAATCTAAATCTAACTTTTCATTATGAAAAATCATATTTTTTCATTACTAAAAATCTAATCTTTTTTTTTTGTTAAAAATCAAATCTTCTTGTTAAGAAAAATCATTTCCTTTTTATAATTAAAAATCATAACTTCCTTTTAAAAATCATAGCTACTTCCTTTTCTAAAAATCAAATCTTTTTCCATATAAAAATCTAGTCTTTATAAAATGCAACTTATATAATAAAGATTATAATTATATAAATAAACATCAAAACTTTATGTTTATAAAAACCTCACCTTTATATTACCATATAAACAATAAAAAAAACAATTTTTAATTGTTATATATATATATATAAACCAATTTTTATAACTTTAAAACTAATTACCTTAAGTAAAAATGAAAAATAAAATAAGCACTCACTATTTTTGCACTTCGGATGGTGGTGGAAGCTGTCAGCGGGGACTGGAATTGGAGGAGGAGCTAGGGTGATCGGAGCGGGGCCTAACGTGGTTGTTTTGGTGGTAAAGGGTGCTAGGCTTTATGGAAGGAGGAGGAGAGAGAGGGGTATCAGATGGCTGCGGAATGTCAGGTGGTGGATCGACTGAAGGGAGCGCGTTTTAGGGTGGTGCGGAAAAGGGGGGCGTTGTTGGCTTAGGGGGAGAATGGTCTCGCCGAAGTACGACTGGAAGGGGGAAATACCACCGACGACGACGCGTGGAGGGAGGGGGTGCAGCGACGATTATCGGTGGCGGGGAGGATTGGGCGACGCGGGTCCTAGGGTTGCGGGGGTTTTTTTTTTCGTTCTGAAAAAGTAAAGGAGAGAGAGGAGGGAAAGGTGAGGTAAGAGATTATATAATATTTTAATTATTTATTTAATTTATTTCTCCAAAAAGTAACTTTAAATTTTGATCTCTAAACGAGACTCAACGACTGCCATCCCTAATTAATTACTTCCATTCCGAACATAATGGGATATGTTTCGTAACCTAGTTTGGCCGTTACGATCAGTTTCCGCTAAATTTGAAATATAAATCATTATATTTTAAATTCAAACGCCCATTTTAATTTACCGGGGCCACAAACTGATTCTAAAAATTCCTGAAAAATTATTTCTATCTTCGCACTGACGATACGGTCCTAACAAAACTAATTTCGTCAAATTTGAAGACCGTTTGAAGATGGCCATTTTCTGGTCGATCCAAATTGACTAAAACTATCAAAACACGTTTAACTTCGCCACGCTCACATATCGATTCCAAAAATTATGAAAATTGGAATTCAGCAATAATTTGACATCCCGGATCCAACAAAAGTTGTTTCATCGACAACGGAGGTCGTTTGCAAAATTTCCATTTTTAAGAGCTATGTTTACATAGCAATTATTCTGAATTTTCAACTGGGCATAACTTTTTATTCCCGCTATGAAATTTGGATTTTTCGGATTCGTTGGAAAGATATTCTCAAATATATTCTAATATTTCTGGTTTCACTAAAATCCGGTTTATTTTGAATCCTGTACATTCATTTGAAATTTGAAATTGAATCTTCAAACTATCGCGCCATGTCGATTCAAATAGATATATACGTTCTAATTCTTTTCAAAATAAATTTCTCGTCGTTATTATTTTAAATAAATCATTTTAAATATTCAAAATTCATTAAAATTGCCAAAATAAAAAATTTAAATTGGATCTGATTTTCCAGGTTGTTACACGTACCCATCATACATTTTTTCCATTATTTTATCATTGATTTCCTTGTCACCTATATTAACCTAAAAAGAATCTAGAATTAAATTTAAAAAAAAAAGATGTTTGTTATGCATGTAGTGTATAAATTTAAACTTTAGTTTGGAGCAAAAAGTAGGTTGATTTCGTGGCTCAATGACTTGGATGAACGACTTTGCACTAATTGTAGTTTTTTTATTCCAGTTTGAAGTACTCAGCAATGATTTGGAAAGAGGGGTTGTTTCTTGAATTTATAGTGGTATATATCCACATGCCTACAGGTCCTTTTTATAGCATATATGCATCCACATGCAGCTTTTATAGCTTGTCCTTTTATAAAACTTGACCACAGTTTGAGTAGTAGCGTGTTGTCAACATTGCTACAATTTGAATAGTATTTCCTTTGCACATGGCTACAGTTTTTATAACATGTCCTTATCCACATGGGTACATTTTGAATAGCAGTGTGTTGTTACTCACAATTGGATGTTTGAATTGATAGCACATTTCACAATATATACATACAACATCATTACGCACAGTGATGTATGCCACGCTGATTGACCCTTTGAGGCCGACAACACCCTGTTGTATTTGACTACTCGTTTATCTAGTCGTTGAAGTTTACCACTCGTTGAATCATCACTGCTTATAAATAGTATTTCTTATAATTATATGAAATAATTATATTTAATTATAGAATCGAAAACATCCCTGCTTATAAATAGTATACTTTCTCAGTCATAACATTGCACCGAAACGCACATGGGAAAATGTCAGGCAATAAATGGTCTTCAACTTAGTTACTTATATTTGTGGAAGCTTATATCAAGTTTGATGAAAGACACGAAATTATACTGCAAAATGGTGGGGAAGTAAGCCATGAAATGTTTTTTATCTTGATCCAAGAAGCTTAAAACAACCATCTGACCATCCCTCGATGAGACCTACTACAGAAATTCATAAAACCCACAACGATTTTTGATAAGCTTGTCTCCGTTACTGCGAGATTATCGAGCTGGTTGAAGATGAGGATGTATTCAAAGAAAATTGTTCCACTTTCGATTCACGTTACCTATAAGAACACTGAACAGAATTCATTGGTCATGAAGCTTATGAAGTTCATTACAACTGGCTAACACGCTTTGGATCTGATTAAAGTTAATTGTTCCTATGATATGCATTTATGTTGGCTAAACCAGGATTCCAATTACTTTTCTATGATATTTAACCAAATCATCTATGATATTAATTATTATTCATTCACTCCGGTGTAATTCAAATTAAAGGAGGATTCAAAAACATAAGGAATAAAGTATTAAAGGAGTTGTACAAGTAGGGTCGTCCCCTCATTATTGTTGTGAACAGTCTGTGCTATTGTGTAGTGTTCAATCATGTCATCTACTTTAATAGTGGCATGCTGTGACACTTGCAGTACTGTATCAATGACAGTGGGTCCACTAAATTTCAGAATTTAAATGTAATCCATCTTACAATTTTCAAACGACTGGTGGGTCCTACTTACATGACTGTAGTATCCTGTGACTGTAGTTTAATGGTACTAGTGGAGATCTCTTTAATCATTAATTCCTTTAATATTGTGTCTGGTCACCAACGTGGCTACAATGTGTATTGGATGTTCCTTTAATACAAAACTGAGCATCATTATTTCCTTTACTTGTTGTGTCTGGTCACCAACGTGGCTACAGTATATAACGGAGATTCTCTATTACTGACGTTTTTAACGGTGGTTGAGGATTCATTGTTTTGTAGATTTAAATTCCGGTGACTTTGAGGTAAACCGATATACAAATTTAAATCAACTGAAAAAATACCGCTTGAATATCCAAGCTCATATGAGTAAACTGACCATCTGTATGGTGCAACTAATCTTAATCCATTTTCACCCACAGAACCAACTTTATGGTACATTGAAATGGAAGAGCGACACTACGAAAAAGTGCGACAGAGAGAGCTTGAGGTAGGGATGCACCAGATGCAGATAGTTCACCAGCAACAACCAGCTCCTCAACACACCCAAAGGTCACGAAGTTTAATTCCTTCTTCCCAAAACGTTGTTGATGTCGATGAGGTTCAATCTGTGAATGTTATATGCTTTTGTGGTTTTGAAGCACCACTCTTAGTCGTCAAGCATGGAAACGATGTTGGTCGCTGTTGCTATCATTGCTTGCTACATCCAAATGGATGTGTATTCGAATAGTAGGTAGTTGAATGTTTCCCAACTAGGGCCATTACTTATGCTTTGGAGTTAGAAGAAGAGATAAGGAGGCTTCACTGTAATGACCTGGATTCTTATGGGTTAATTATAAATATTTAATATGGATTTAAATATTGGGTCGATAAATATAAATGAATATTTATATTAAATTATCAGATTTAATAATCAATTTCGATTTAATATCGAATAGATTAAATTATCGTAGTACATCAGTTCGAGAAGTTAAAACTGAATTAGAAATAGTGCAGATAATCAATTCAAACTCCTGTTTGAATTAGAATAATACTACTGATTGATTATCAAAGAATTTATTTGTTTTAAAATTTATTTAAATCAATTTAAATTAATTTCTTCTTTATATGATCAAATGGGGTTTCGATACCTGTCCCGCTGTATTCAGAATAGCGTTATAACCCTAGGAATGTCAGTTGTTGGGTTCAGAAAGGAGTTAGAATCATGGGGTATTTTAATTAAAGGATACCGACTCAAAACAAATAAAATAAACCTAAATTTCTATAGAGCTGAAGTATCCATGTTGATGACTAACGTGGGCTATCTCCTCCCACTCAACAGAAAATGGAAATCTCTTACCTTCTTCTACTACAAAATCAGATACCCCGGTAAACAAAGCTTCAGAAAAAATCGAATATGCCCGACCTTATTCCTCAATCAAAATCAAAAGCTTCTTTAGCTCCTCTATTTATTCGTAAAACCTATCGGGAGCTTCATTCTCCTTCAAATCCGCGGTCGAACTCACGTTCAAACCTTCAGAATCTAGCGTGATTTTCTCCGATGTCGACGGTTAAACAACGAGCTAGGGTTTAGCTCGATTTCAGAATTTGGGGGTTCTAACCATTTCTGAAGCAACGCGAAATCTGGAATCGCAGGGATGTTGGGATGGCGGTGAACAGATGTCGTTCGATGCTTCGGGGAGTCAGTCAATGCGGGGTCAATCAGGTGAAGTGCATTGCATTTTTGGAGCCTAGAAGGATAGGGAAGGTGCGTTGGGAGATCTGGAACTCAGGGTCAACCTGAAGACATTGAAATGGGTGCTGGAATCTCAAGAATGGGCTAATACAATTGTGAAGTTCGATTGTTTTTGTCAAACTGTATTTGGGGTCGGAGTGTTGATGGATGACCTAAGACCTAGGGATGCGGCAGTAGGAAGTTTGGGAAGAGAACGAGTTTTACTGTGTTTATTGGAAGTAAATGGATTAAGGTATATTTTTGAATTTAGTTTTTAAATTCATATATATAGTTAGTAATTTATTTAAAGAAATTAACAACCCTATACATTTGGCTAGTATCAAAGATGAAATGGTAAACTAACCTTTCTCGTATGAAAATTAAAAGAAGTTAGATTTTTATTTTTCTCACTTAATTAAAAAGTAATTAAGGTAATTTTTTTAATTAAGAAATTAGAATTTTATTTAAGTTGTTCAATGATTTATATAATGATGGTTATATTAAATAAATACAAGATTATACTGAATGGAGCCAGTTGCAGATTACATAAGCGAGAACTAAAATTGGAATCATCATGGATCGGAAAATATAATCAGTGAGTAAATCTCACTCACCTTAATTAGAATTATATTTATATCATTAAAAATAATTGTTTGTTGCTTGTTGAATGCTTTCTGATTGTTTGAAATATATTAGTTATTTAGGGTTGACTATTATATATATATTGGGTTGATGGTTGGATTGATTCTCGCAGTCTCATTAGCGGATGTCCGCAGTTTCATAGCGGATGATTTCCTTATGCATCCCTCAAATATATATTAGTGGATGACCTTCATACCGCGATATCCTGCCTCGAAGCAGGATGGGTATTATTATGTTGACTAACGTCTGTGGATGCAAGAAAAACAAGTTGGAGGACCTCAAAAAAATATTATATGTTTGTTTATTTGTTTGCATATATATATATATATATATATATATATATATATACCGTCATATATGATTTGTTAGAAATCCCATGATTTGATAACTGACTGTTTGGGGTATTTAAATATCACTAGGGCTTAAATATTGATTTATAAAAATATCGAAAAAGGGTATTTGAGATTTAAAAGGGAAATTCTATTTTAGAAAAATAGAATTTGAATTTTTAAATAGATTTGAAATATAAACTTGTTTTGAAAAATAAAACAAGTAGTTCCTTTATAAACGAAGTTTATAAATAGTTCTTTTATAAAGGAAGTTCATAAATGAAGTGAAAAGAATTATCATTGGATAATTTAGAAATAAAATACAAGTGTGAAATTAAAAAGGGATATCTATTTTCCAAAAGTAGAAATATCGATTTCAAAAGGAATTGAAATCGAGACTTATTTAGAGAATTCGAATATAGAAATTTAAAGGGAGTTTGAATATATGAAATTCAATGGAATTGAAATAAAAATTGAATATAGAAATTCAAAGGGAGTTTGAATATATGAAATTCAATGGAATTAAAATAGAATTTGAATATAGAAATTCAAACGGGGTTTGAATATAGAATTTGAATAGAATTTGATATATAGAATTTGAATATAGAAAATATAAAGGAATTCAAATATAAGATTTGACTATCGAAAGTGAAATGGAATTTGAATATATAAATTCAAATGGAATTTGAATATAGAATTCAAATGGAATTCAAATATAGGATTTGAATATATAGAATTTGAATATAGAATTCAAATGGAATTTAAACTATAGAATTTGAATATATAGAATTTGAATAGAATTTGATATATAGAATTTGAATAATAGAAGTGATATAAAATTTGAATAGAATTAACTAAGTCGAAGAGGAATTAGTTAATCAAGTTTCAAATTTGAAGTTGAACTTTGAAAGGTGAATTGGATTTGTAAACGTATATTCGAAATCGAATATAGAACTTAAGTTTGAAATTTGAATTCAAATTAGTTAATAAGCAAGTTAAAATATATTTGAACATGTCATGTTCAAATATAAAAGTGAAATAGACTAAAGAGTTAATTAACAAATTAATTAACGAATTTAGTTAAACGATCAGGTATAGTTGAATTAAATTGGACAGGTATAGACGTACAGGAGACATGTATGGGATAAGGATAATGCAGGTATATAAATAGAATGTTCGACAAAAAGGTACATATTTAATTCATATACGAGATTTTATGCGCCGTATCGGCTAGCCGCTTGGCTTTTCTTTTTCTTTTTGGATTGGTGAGGGCCATGGGAGGCTATTTGAAATATCCCGATGCTCCCGATGCAAAGGAGGTTATGGCGAATTTTTCCGGGAACTTAAGGAGTTAGAATATTTTTAAGAAGTTTGATAACTAGAAATCTATATAGCAATATATATAGAAGTCGATAAGGAAACGAACTTAGAAATAGAATAATATAATCAAAAAGGAAGACTAGGAAATAAATCTCGTAAGAATAGAAAGAGAAAGCATATACGTGTTTAAAAGTGAATAAGTAATTGTATGGTATTGATTATTCGAGTAAGTAGTCATATCTGTTTTGATGTTATAAATGTTATTCAGTCAAGGTCTGAGAGGTAGTTATACCCCAACTTGATTGATTTCATTATTAACAAATAAATAGTAAGATTTCAAGCTTGAATATCAATGCTGAATAAAGAGTTAGTTGAATATAGTATTTGGGATGTCGTAACGATGTTTTACACAACATCCATTTTAACACAAATAAGTGTAAGCTTGGAAATATAATAAAGAATATTTCATAAGTATAGAAATAAACGAGATCGGAAAAGAGATAAGTAATTGGAATATTTTCCAATTATAAATAGCATAAATTTTCTAAAGTTTAGAAAATAAAGGAAGGCGATATTTGGAAATGTTTCCAAATAACGTAAAAGGCCAATATGGTTATTGAAAATATTGGTTAACAAATATTGATAAAGAAATAGAGAAGTGGTTTAATTAATGGAATATTAATTAAGGGCTCAGTGATTGTTTGATAATTGGATGAACACTTGTTTTCTTCGATAGTTAAATCATCGACTATCGAAACACTTGTTTTTATTCGATAGTTAAATCACAAATTATCGAAGTTTTGACCATCATTGTCAATATCGAGAGATCGGTTGGATTATTATCCAAAGAACGACTCTGTATTGGCACAAGCGTTGCGAACCATATATGCTAAAGATAATTGAAGATGGAGTAAAGTGCAAGGGCTATCGTATAAGTCTTAGATAACAGTGGCTAAGACGGATGTACTGAATAGTGCCTTCGATTCGTCCTGTTCCTGGATGACTTCTATGGATGAATGTCTGAGAGAGTATTTCCAGAAAGGTCACGTACATTGATTTCTTCAACCGTACCAAGAGTGGAAGCGGAGAGGAAAACTTCTTTAGCTAACACGTAATGTACTGTTGTAGATGTCAATTAGTGATTGTTGATGGATCTGACAATGTGGAATTCGAAGTGAATCCAATGTGATGATAAAGCGTAACCTCATGCTTCATCAACCGGTAAATGACAGAAATCGGGTAGGCAGCATAGCTATGTAGGTCGCACCTATTAGGGTGTATAATCACCTGATCTGGAGTTTCATTTACTTCTAAAAATCTATTGTTGATGCTGTCCCATTCGGGAAACGGTTGCTGATCCCAACCGTTGGCGATATACATTCGATATACTCAAGCGAAATGAGTGGTCGGTCATGTGTGGCTGAGTTGCAAGATGTTCTTGTTGAACTCGGTGTATTCTCCTCTGGAGATATACCAGCGGAAGGTGGTTCCATACCTTGTCATAGTTGGAAATCCCTTACCCAATAAATGCTTGTGGTTTTGATTGTATATATATGTGGAACGTGAGATGCAAACGTTCCACTAGATTATTATCTACTTGATTTAGACATTATTACAATATCAAGAGAGTTTTGATATAAAGATTATCATTCCTTTCAAAAGGATTCTGAAAGTTAAATCAAGTGTTTGGATTCTCATAAGGGAAAAACCCGTTCCGTGTTATACGGCGTGGTCTCATGAGGTATCATTTAGTTTTCTGAAACTGTTTACTCATACCTGCCCCATGACTGACCCGGAGTTTATTTGTTTTGTTCTACCTAAACTCTTGGGTGCCTAAATTTATACGGGCAGTCAAGTAGTTCAGGATTTTATAGATCTATCTAAAGGAGCTTGGAGCAGGAGGCTTCAGCGTTAGTTATATAGAGTTTTGTTCCGGTGTGTTGTAAGTGTTGTACTCTGATAAGTGAATGTTATACAGTTGAAATTTTGTATTTCAAAAGTTATGATATATTATATTTTGTTCTGCTGCGATGTGAGATTCTATGTTGTTATTTTTGTTCTTCTTCTACCTTTTTCTTCTAAAAAAAATGTTTCGTATTTTTGTGATATTTGGGTTGGACGTATGATGTATATAGTCAACTCTGATATTATGGATTTGCGGGTCATTATAGTTGGTATCAGAGCTTAGGTTGAGCGAATACCTAGGCTTGTTGGAATGTGCTCATTAGAAATAGGGTCAGTAGTACCCTAGAATGAGTTGAGTGCGTATATAAATATATATACGAGAGTGCGTATTGTTATTTGATTTAAAAACTATTTTATATTGTGTTTACTAGTCTATTGAGTGAATTATGAATTCTGATCGAATCGTGGGACACCACGTTGTCGATAGGAGTTTATAAACACTTGAACAGAAGACTGGACACAATATTGTTTTTAAATGGTTGAGTTGATTGTTAGAATTATAATCAAATTAGATTAAAAAACTGAAATAGTTATATATATAACCAATGGAATTTGTATATGAAATCAAATATACAAATGTGATAAATTGAAATTTAATTCAAACAAGAATTCAGAATTTAAAATCTTAGGAGTTTGGAAAATATTTTTCTAAATGTATTTTGAGAGAAATATAGCACTAAACTCACTTCAGTGGCTGGGAAATAACTCTGATGATGGTCGCAACATCATCAGTGGTCATTTTCGAGTTTCTAAGTGATGAATTGCTGCCTTAGAAAAAGTTTTAGATGGAAATTTGTTTGAAAAGAAAACAAGTTGTTTGAAAATTCAAATGTTTTGAATTTGGGATGGATATAAATATATGTATATATTTATATTACTTCAAAGGAGTTTTGAAATAAAACCCTGGGAATTTGAATGATTGAAATTAAATTTAACTTAAGTAAGTTAAATGGATCGAAATGAATAAATTTAGTAAAATCAATGTGAATGAAATATGAATTGAGTGTGAATAAAGGAAAACCAAAAGTGTTAAAAAGAAAATATATTTGTAAAACAAATATAAAGGAATTATATTTGTAAAACAAATACAAAGGAAGTTATGTGCAAACAAATAGAAGGAGAAATGTTTGTAAAACATTTACAAATAGAATTTAAAAAGAAATATTTGTAAAACATTTACAAATAGATTAAATGGAAATATTTATTTATAGAAAATAAATAGAATGTTATAAATGAGATATTTATTTGTTAAATAAATAGAATTTAATCAAAGGAATATTTAGAAGATGAATTGAAAATGGAAATCTATTTTAACAGATAAATAGAAAAGATTAATTTATAAATAACAGTTTATAAATTAAATTAAATATTTATCATTCGATTAATGGAATATATAAGTCTGAACTTATATAGAGAAGAGATATTGGTTTTTAACACCGGTAGTTTTAAATAGAAGGGGTACACAACACTTGTATAAGTGAAGTAACGTTATTAAAGAGAACATTTATAAAGTGAAGAACCGTTACTAAAAGTAAATCTTTATAAATGAATAAATGTTATCCAATAGGAGTTATTCGAATAGAAATAATCGATTAGAGTTAGAATAAATCGATTAGAGTAAGAATTAACTAGTTAGAGTTAATCAGTTAGGGTTAATCTGTAGAGTTAATTGAATATTAGTTATTCAATTAGAATTTATCGAATATTTGTTATTCAAATTAGGAGTTAACCAGATAGAGTTAATTGAACATAGTTAGTCGAATTAGGATTTAATTGAATGTTAGTTATTCAATTAAAGTTGATCTAATATAGTTATTGAGATAGAGTTAGTCAAACATAGTTACTCAGGATAAGTTGCCATTTCATACGACTGCTAGCATAATTCGTAGGGCTGTAGATAGCCTAGGGCGGTCGGATGTTTCCTGAGGGAATCAGGCGTAACCATTGTGATCGCTGCGATCTAGAGTCAAGCGAATGGAGTTAAATCGAATACTAGTCATTCAAATAGAATTAAAGGAGTTAATCGAATATAGTTCATTCGAATAGAGTTAAAGGAGTTATCGAATATAGCCTATTCGGAAGGAGTTAAGTGAAAAGAGCTAATCAAATAGGGTTAATCGATAAGAGTTAAATCCAATAGAGTTAATTGATAAGAGTAAATTGAATAGAGTAAATCGAATATAGTTTATTCGAAGAAAGGTTTTCGAATCTAGTTATTCGAAAGAGAGATTATCGAATATAGTTATTCGAAGGGAGGAGTTATCGAATAGGGATTTATTCAAAAGATAGTTACATAAGGAAGTTTGAAATGTTGAGTATCAACATAAATAAGTTTTTAAAAGATAAATGGGTTTGTAGCACTTTTTCTACCTTAGCAATTTCGAGGACGAAATTATTTTAAGTGAGTAAGATTGTAATGACCTGGACTCTTATGGGTTAATTATAAATATTTAATATGGATTTAAATATTGGGTCGATAAATATAAATGAATATTTATATTAAGTTATCAGATTTAATAATCAATTTTGATTTAATATCGGATATATTAAATTATCGTAATACATCAGTTCGAGAAGTTGAAACTGAATTAGAAACAGTACAGATAATCAATTCAAACTCCTGTTTGAATTAGAATAATACTATTGATTGATTATCAAAGAATTTATTTGTTTTAAAATTTTTTAAATCAATTTAAATTAATATCTTCTTTATATGATCAAATGGGGTTTCGATACATGTCCCATTGTATTCAGAATAGCGTTATAACCCTAGGAATGTCAGTTGTTGGGTTCAGAAAGGAGTTCAGAATCATGGGGTATTTTAATTAAAGGGTACCGACTCAAAACAAATAAAATAAACCTAAATTTATATAGAGCTGAAGTATCCACGTTGATGACTAACGTGGGCTATCTCCTCCCACTCAACAGAAAATGGAAATCCCTTACCTTCTTCTACTATAAAATCAGATACTGCGGTAAACAAAGCTTCAGAAAAAATTGAATATGCCCGACCTTATTCCTCAATCAAAATCAAAAGCTTCTTTAGCTCCTCCATTTATTCGTAAAACCCATCGGAAGCTTCATTCTCCTTCAAATCCGCGGTCGAACTCACGTTCGAACCTTCAGAATCTAGCGCAATTTTCCCCGATGTCGACGGTTAAACAACGAGCTAGGGTTCAGCTCGATTTCAGAATTTGGGGGTTCTAACCATTTCTGAAGCAATGCGAAATCTGGAATCGTAGGGATGTTGGGATGGCGGTGAACACATGTCGTTTGATGCTTCGGGGAGTCAGTCAATGCGGGGTCAATCAGGTGAAGTGCATTGCATTTTTGGAGCCTAGAAGGATAGGGAAGGTGCGTTGGGAGATCTGGAACTCAGGGACAAACTGAAGACATTGAAATGGGTGCTGGAATCTCAAGAATGGGCTGATACAATTGTGAAGTTCGATTGTTTTTGTCAAACTGGATTTGGGGTCGGAGTGTTGATGGATGACCTAAGACCTAGGGATGCGGCAGTAGGAAGTTTGGGAAGAGAACGAGTTTTACTGTGTTCATTGGAAGTAAATGGATTAAGGTATATTTTTGAATTTAGTTTTTAAATTCATATATATAGTTAGTAATTTATTTAAAGAAATTAACAACCCTATACATTTGGCTAGTATCAAAGAAGAAATGGTAAACTAACCTTTCTCATATGAAAATTAAAAGAAGTTAGATTTTTATTTTTCGCACTTAATTAAAAAGTAATTAAGGTACTTTTTTTAATTAAGAAATTAGAATTTTTATTTAAGTTGTTCAATGATTTATATAATGATGGTTATATTAAATAAATACAAGATTATACTGAATGGAGCCAGTTGCGGATTACATAAGCGAGAATTAAAATTGGAATCAGCATGGATCGGAAAATAAAATCAATGAGTAAATCTCACTCACCTTAATTAGAATTATTTTATGTCATTAAAAAAATTGTTTGTTGCTTGTTGAATGCTTTCTGATTGTTTGAAATATATTAGTTATTTAGGGTTTACTATTATATATATATTGGGTTGAAAGTTGAATTGATTCCCGCAGTCTCATTAGCGGATGCCCGCAGTTTCATAGCGGATGATTTCCCTATGCGCCCCACAAATATATATTAGTGGATGACCTTCATACCGCGATATCCTGCCTCGAAGCAGGATGGGTATTATTATGTTGACTAACGTCTGTGGATGCAGGAAAAACAGGTTGGAGGAATCCGAATGGATTCCTCAAAAATATATTATCTGTTTGTTTATTTGTTTGCATATATATATATATATATATATATATATATATATATATATATATATACACTATCATATATGATGTGTTAGAAATCCCGCGATTTGATAACTGACTGTTTGGGGTAATTGAATAACACTGGGGCTTGAATATTGATTTATAAAAATATCAAAAAAGGGTATTTGAGATTTAAAAGGGAAATTCTATTTTAGAAAAATAGAATTTGAATTTTTAAATAGATTTGAAATATAAACTTGTTTTGAAAAATAAAACAAGTAGTTCCTTTATAAACGAAGTTTATAAATAGTTCTTTTATAAATGAAGTGAAAAGAATTATCATTGGATAATTCAGAAATAAAATACAAGTGTGAAATTAAAAAGGGATATCTATTTTCCAAAAGTAGAAATATTGATTTTAAAAGGAATTGAAATCGAGACTTGTTTAGAGAATTTGAATATAGAAATTTAAAAGGAGTTTGAATATATGAAATTCAATGGAATTGAAATAGAAATTGAATATAGAAATTCAAAGGGAGTTTGAATATATGAAATTCAATGGAATTGAAATAGAATTTGAATATAGAAATTCAAATGGGGTTTGAATATAGAATTTGAGTAGAATTTGATACATAGATTTTGAATATAGAAAATATAAAGGAATTCAAATATAGGATTTGACTATCGAAATTGAAATGGAATTTGAATATAGAAATTCAACTGGAATTTGAATATAGAATTCAAATGGAATTTAAATATAGGATTTGAATATATAGAATTTGAACATAGAATTCAAATGGAATTTAAACTATAGAATTTGAATATATAAAATTTGAATATAATTTGATATATAGAATTTGAATGTATTAAATTTGAATAGAATTTGATATATAGAATTTGAATAATAGAAGTGATATAAAATTTGAACAGAAATTGAATAGAATTAACCAAGTCGAAGAGGAATTAGTTAATCTAGTTTCGAATTTGAAGTTGAACTTTGAAAGGTGAATTGGATTTGTAAATGAATATTCGAAATCGAATATAGGACTTAAGTTTGAAATTTGAATTCAAATTAGTTTATAAGCAAGTTAAAATATATTTGAACATGTCATGTTCAAATATAAAAGCGAAATGGACTAAAGAGTTAATTAACAAATTAATTAACGAATTTAGTTAAACGATCGGGTATAGTTGAATTAAATTGGACAGGTATAGACGTACAGGAGACATGTATGGGATAAGTATAATGAAGGTATATAAATAGAATGCTCGACAAAAAGGTACGTATTTAATTCATATATGAGATTTTATGCACCATATCGGCTAGCCGCTTGGCTTTTCTTTTTCTTTTTGGATTGGTGAGGGCCATGGGAGGCTAATTGAAATATCCCGATGCTCCCGATACAAAGGAGGTTATGGCGAATTTTTCCGGGAATTTAAGGAGTTAGAATATTTTTAAGAAGTTTGATAACTAGAAATCTATATATCAATATATATAGAAGTCAATAAGGAAACGAACTTAGAAATAGAATAGTATAATCTAAAAGGAAGACTAGGAAATAAATCTCGTAAGAATAGAAAGAGAAAGCGTATACGTGTTTAAAAGTGAATAAGTAATTGTATGGTATTGATTATTCGAGTAAGTAGTCATATCTGTTTTGACGTTATAAATGTTATTCAGTCAAGGTCTGAGAGGTAGTTATACCCCAACTTGATTGATTTCATTATTATCAAATAAATAGTAAGACTTCAGGCTCGAAGATCAATGTTGAATAAAGAGTTAGTTGAATATAGTATTTGGGATGTCGTAACGATGTTTTACACAACATCCGTTTTAACACAAATAAGTGTAAGCTTGGAAATATAATAAAGAATATTTCCTAAGTATAGAAATAAACGAGATCGGAAAAGAGATAAGTAATTGGAATATTTTCCAATTATAAATAGCATAAATTTTCTAAAGTTTAGAAAATAAAGGAAGGCGATATTCAGAAATGTTTCCAAATAACGTAAAAGGCCAATATGGTTATTGAAAATATTTGGTTAACAAATATTGATAAAAAAATAGAGAAGTGGTTTAATTAATTGAATATTAATTAAGGGCCCAGTGATTGTTTGATAATTGGATGAACACTTGTTTTCTTCGATAGTTAAATCATTGACTATCGAAACACTTGTTTTTATTCGATAGTTAAATCAGACTATCAAAGTTTTGACCATCATTGTCAATATCGAGAGACCGGTTGGATTATTATCCAAAGAACCACTCTGTATTGGCACAAGCGTTGTGAATCATATATGCCAAAGATAATTGAAGACGGAGTAAAGTGCAAGGGCTATCGTATAAGTCTTAGATAACAGTGCCTAAGATGGATGTACTGAATAGTGCCTTCGGTTCATCCTGTTCCTGGATGACTTATATGGATAAATGTCTGACAGAGTATTTCCAGAAAGGTCACGTACATTGATTTCTTCAACCGTACCAAGAGTGGAAGCGGAGAAGGAAATTTCTTTAGCTAACACGTAATGTACTGTTGTAGACATCAATTAGTGATTGTTGATGGATCTGACAATGTGGAATTCAAAGTGAAACCGATGTGATGATAAAGCGTAACCTCAAGCTTCATCAACCAGTAAATGACAGAAATCGGGCAGGCAGCATGGCTATGTAGGTCGCACCTATTAGGGTGTATAATCACCTGATCTAGAGTTTCATTTACTTCTAAAAATCTGTTGTTGATGTTGTCCCATTCGGGAAACGGTTGCTGATCCCAACCGTTGGTGATATACATTCGATACACTCAAGCGAAATGAGTGGTCAGTCATGTGTGGCTGAGTTGCAAGATGTTCTTGTTGAACTCGGTGTATTCTCCTCTAGAGATATACCAGCTGAAGGTGGTTCCATACCTTGTCATAGTTGGAAATCCATTACCCAATAAATGTTTGCGGTTTTGATTGTATATATATGTGGAACGTGAGATGAAAACGTTCCGCTATATTATTATCTACTTGATTTAGACATTATTATAATATCAAAAGAGTTTTGATATAAAGATTATCATTCCTTTCAAAAGGATTCTTAAAGTTAAATCAAGTGTTTGGATTCTCATAAGGATAAAACCCGTTCCGTGTTATACGGCGTGGTCTTATGAGGTACCATTTATTGGGGAATATCATTATTATTTTTATGCTTCTTTTATATTTGGAAGTTTCTAAATCAAGACAGAAGTTCTATGTATTACTTTTAAGAATGATTGAGACAACTATTGTAAAAGCTTGACTGAACCACATTGTTTATAAAATGACTTTATTTTCCGCTGCTTTATTTGTCTGTCTTGTAATTTATCTGCATCTTTTACCTAAAATTCTCCACTAAAGTTAAGGCATTCCCTTTGTGAGTGACCTTAACAGAGGTGGGGTGTTTCACTTGGTATCAGAGCTGAAGGTTACCAGATCGGATAAAAGATTTGAAAAATTATTTTCAAAACGGTTTTAAAAGAAGCATTTTCAAAAGAATGGTTTTGTTTAAAGGCATATTCCCCAAAGCCATATGCACTATCTTTTGATTCTCTGTTTGAACCTTTGTTCCTTCTTTCCTGAGTCTCCGGGGCTCCTGGCTTTCTGGGAGGTAACCTCATCGCGGCATGGTTCCGTAGGCTCTATGAGACTATGACACCTGTCAAATGGCGAAGAAGTGCCCAACCTCCATCCAAAGTCGTAGTAGTTTCACCTGCGGCTAATTCTCTTCCAAGCTTTGTACGGTTTCCCGTGCGATGGAGGCAATGTTCGAGAGACTTGTCAACATGGTTCACAAAGGAGGTAAAGAGAAAGAGGCCAAAGGGGAAGAATCACAAACAAGGGATTGGAATATAATAAGGGCAGAGGAAATAATAGATCCCGCAATAAGAGGAAGTATCTTTTCTACAGTATAGCGGGTCATTTAATTATAGGAAGTAAAAGACAAGTGGTTATTTTCAGCATGGTAAGGCAGGGCATCTTATCAAGGATTTCCCAGAGGACAAGAACAAGGACAAAGGACAATATTTTCAGGAAGTCAAGTGCATGCTTTTACCGCCAGCGTACCTGAGAGAAAGATAGTAAAGTTTAATTTTTCTTTTTGATCATCCTGTTAGTACTCTTTTTGATTTCAGCGCTTCACATTCGCTCATATCTGCTTCCGTAGTTGAGTCTCTACACCTTAGTACTAGTATAATGGAAGATCCCACTATTGTCTCAAATCTGGTCGGTGGTTCGGCTCATTTATCTTTGGTTTGCAAGGATTTGAGAATATTTATATTAAGGATTGAGTTTAAGTGTAATGCTTATGTTTTTGGTTTCATGGGCTATGGGTTGATTCTAGGCATGGATTGGTTAGCTAGTAATTGTGATAGGAGGGTAGTTAGACTTTTTACTTGCCTTGGGAATACGCTCGAGATTTCGTGCGATCCTAAGGGGATCAGTTAGGCTTAGCTACCTAGAATCGCTTGATGCATCTATCGAGGATTTGTGATCCGTTAGAGTAGTCCATGAGTATGCAGATGTTTTAGATTAGGTTAGGGATTTTCCCCCTAAAACTCGAGATAGACTTCCTCATATATCTAGTTGACAACGCAAAGCCAGTTATGCGATCAACGATAGTTTTGGAGCAAGATTGGCGAGGATAGCTAGAGTCGGTTAAGTGCTCAGTTATTTGATTGTTTTGCTAGTATCATCTCACATAAATCGTCCAAATTCAGAGGAGGTATTCCTTGGGTGCTTGTCTAATATTGGTTTAGGCCTTTGGGGCTTGTACTGGAGGGATGTCGAATCCGACTAGGATGGTTTGCGTGAGAAATAAATGGTTGTGGCAGGCACCCTAAGTAAACTGACCTTAAGAGAGGTAAAAAGTACATAGTAACCTTTAGCTTTAGACCCTCGTATTTGTGACATGATGGATAAGCTAAGTAGAGGAGAGACCTCTAATCATCTTAGTATATACACTTTGTATCATGGCTCACACCTGTTTATCTTGGAAAGATAGTTCGAGTACATTGGATACCCTCTAGCATAGTAAGTGATTGAGGTCTTATCTTTACTAGTGAGTTTTGGAACTGGAGGTCAAGAAGCTTCGCAACTGTGAAGTTAAATTAGTTAAGGTACAGTGGAGTGAAGCTCAAGAATACGCGATGTGGAAGACTAAAGATAAGACACGCGCATCATACCCTTTTTCTTGAGGGTATATCCTTGATCTCTTTTTCTAGGAATTTTATGCATGTTTGTTTCTATCTTTTTTTAGGTATATCCACTAGGTCACATCTTTGATCCTTAGGTAGAAGCCAATAGATGTAAATATGTGTTTTAAACATGTTATGATTGGTGGCTGCAAGTGGTTGCAAGTGGTTGCTCGTGGATGCATATACACACATTAGGCACTAGATCGGCTCAGTCACTTTCATATTGCATATGCATGAGTGAATTTTTATATCTACGAACTGAAATTTGATGTGTTATCATATGAATGTTGCATTTATATGAACGATTGTGCACTCAGGTAGAAGTTATAAAGTATGATTAGGAATAATTCCATACATGATAGACTCATGGCACTGACATAATTCGCATTGAAGAGGTCAACTGAATCAGTAGATCGCCTGATTTTGCATTAGATAAGGACATGTACACACACTATGCATATGATCATGAAAGCATTAGAAATCTTTTTAAGGACAATGGACGCCCGTGATTGAATGGTTGAGTAGATGGATGTTGAATGTTAGGATATGCATTTTTCTTAACTTAGAGATTTCAGTGACGAAATCATTTAAGGAGGGGAGAATGTGACACCCCGTATTTTCTGAGAATATTAAAAGAACAAATTAAATAATAGTTAGTTTTTTAAAGTGAGAACTAAGGGAAATGGGTTACGCCATTGCGTTCATCTCGGAATTCTGCTTGGAATAGAGCCTAAGTTTAAGTAAATCGGACTTCGTATGAGTAAGTTATGGCCCTCAGAAGTTTCAGGAATTTAAATATAATAAAACAGCTCAGATTTAAATTTAAAATTCAAATCACACAGCCGGCTGGGTGGGAAATTTCCCGCCTAGGACCCAGGTCGACCAGGGGGTCGACCTGGGTCAAATAGGTCGACCTGGGGGTCGACCTCCCCCCTATTTCTAGATCCAAGGCCCGGTTCGTTTTTCTACATTTGTACGCCTGTTCTGACCAGATTCGTTGATCCCTATGCTATATAAACACCCCTAAGGCTACAGTTTTCTCTACATAACTCCATTACGCCTATACTATACCCAAATTCGTATCAAAAATAAATTAAAGACATCCTTATGCTGCTCTAGTTCTTCAGGAAATAAAGTTTAGAATTCAAGTATAGATTCAAGGCTAATTCAACAACTTCAACAACTATTTTCTAAGAATCAAATCTAAATCAGAGAACCGATAATCTACGTCAAGGGATCGCTTATCAGTTTCAGAAAACAGATTCCAGAAATACAAGAATCATTCCCTTTTTGTAAGTTCAAGTTACTTTAAGATGTGAATTCTTAATTGAAATTCTTGGCATGTAATAATCTGGATCTAAGCTATACTTGATTATGAGATAATCCTTTAAGATTTATCAAATCTAATTTATTAGATTTATGCCTGCAATGTTATTCAAATCTAATCCATTAGATTTATGCCTGATGCAAGTAATTCATTTATTTGAATCTGTACTTGTATATGCCTTTGGGAATCATTAGTGACTATGCAATTGGTCCAATCATATCTATTGTTGTTGTATATCGGAATTGTAATCTTGTTTAAGTTCTAGATATAACTCTTGTCAAACTTATATGTCTATGATGGTTCATAATGATATTCATATCAAATCTATATGCCTGCAATGTATTCTATGCAAAACTTGTCAATTTGGTATATCAAATTTATTATACCAATAGTTCTTATCGTCATATGCCTATTCTTATGCCTCTTATGTTCCATATTGTTTCTCCGCTTATTCCATGGATCTTGCGTTGAATCTTGAAATACATACGTTATGAATGTGGGGGTATTTGGGTATAACATGAAATTGACATTTATTTGGCACAGTTTGGAACGTGTATTATGGCATGACTGTTAAGATGCAATTTAGGGTAGATTGGGTATAGCCAATTTTGATTAATAACTTGAAATTGGAATTTGTTGGGCATAACTTGGGGATTGGAACATGACTAGTTTTGGTGAATTTGGTAATTAGCATGTAAAATATAGATTTGGGTACATATGGTAAATGTGTAAATTAAAGATGAACATGCCTAACCCGAGGTTAGATTGAGTTGTGGTGTAAAGCTTCCCGGAACCTCCCGGCACATCTAGTAACCACAACAACTCCTATCTAATGTGAGAGGTTAGTGCATCATGCCCAAGAAAAACCCGAGGTTAGATTGAGTTGTGGTGTAAAACTGCCCGGAACCGCCCGGCACCTCCAGTAACCGCAACAACACATATCTAATGTGAGAGGTTGGTGCATTAATAAATCAATTAATGCTAATGAACAAGACATGTTAAGAAAATGAGTAGGGTTAAGTTAATAGGAACACTTAACCAATATAACAAGATGAATGATTAGGGTTAAGTTAATAAGAAACACTTAACCAATATAACAAGATGAATGACTGGGGTTAAGTTAATGAGAAACACTTAACCAATATAACAAAATGAATGACTAGGGTTAAGTTAATAGGAAACACTTAACCAGTATAATATGATGAATGGGTAGGGTTAAGTAGTAAAAAACACTTAACCAGTATAACTTGATTAGTGGTAAGGTTAAGTTAAAACAAGAGGGCAACACTTAACCAATATGACTTGATTTGTGGTAAGGTTATGTTAAAACAAGAGGGCAACACTTAACCAATATAACTTGATTTGTGGTAGGGTTAAGTAAACACAAGAAGGCAACACTTAACCAAAGTAACATGACAAGTAGGTGGGTTAAGTTAACTTGAATTGATTGATGACACTTAACCAATACAACATGATGAACATGTGGGGTTAAGTTAACAGGAAACACTTGACCAATATAACTTAATGGACGAACAGGGTTAAGTTGATAGGAAACACTTAACCAATCCAACATGATAAGTGAGGAGGGTCAAGAAACACTTAACCAACATGACATGATGAATGGGTGGGTTAAGTTAACATGAATGGACAACACTTAACCAATATGGCATAATGTGCAGGAGGGTTAAGTACATATCAAGTTGGGTGGGTAATATTAGGAAATATAGGCCCACAAACTTAACCTTTAAATAAACATGCTTGAATTGGTGGGAGGGTTATGTACCTATCGGGTTGGTGGGTAATATTAGTAAATATAGGCCTACAAACTTAACCAGTAAGAAACCCTAGTAACGGGCACCCATTTCAGCAGTAACCCACATAGATGTATCATAATACCCTGAACTAGGCAGGGTGGGGAACGATTACTGGACTGATTATAAGCGGTAAAAACAGCGGCAGGGGGTACGTCAGTGTAGGTTCCGCGGTTTACGGGCGTGCATGTACTCCGAAGTGGGAAAAAGCAGGCACGGGGTACTAGTAGTTATACATTGTGCATCTTGAATCGTGTCGGGTCGCTATCATAAGGATTGATACACCTTATGGTGGGACTAACATAGGGTATCTACACATAAGAGAGGGACGATTGACACAAACACAAGAAAAATTAATACGAGTAAGGAGTCGATCGATAGGGTAGTAAGGGTACATCTAACATGTTCATGGCCATTAGGCAGACTGAGGTGGAATCCTAACGAGATGTACACCTGAAGGCTACCACAATTGCGGGGATTGGGATTACATTACAATATGATCATTTTATATAGATTACTAGTTGGGATACTAGTTAGGTGGTGCAGAGATATAAAAATCAGAATAACAAGGTAGTAGCGAAGCAGAGAAAGAGTAGAAGCACATTTAGTTTATCTTGCCTTATCATATCTATACTAATCGTATGTTATCTCGTTATCCTTGTTCTCACGGTATTGTCTTATATTCAGTTTATTCATGTCAAGATGCTTTTTCCTGTTTATATGCTGAAAGTCATTGGACTTACCAGACTTATGTCTGACCTAGTTTTGTTTCGCCTCTTTTCTTCCGTTCCCCCCACCAGGTTCACAAGGAGGAAATGTTATCACTTAGCTTAGTTTTTTTCCAAGCTCGAAGATAGTTGATGTATTGCTTTGGACTCTCTCTTCCATTGCTATGGCTGGTTCATGCTTTATTGGGGAATATCATTATTATTTTTATGCTTCTTTTATATTTGGAAGTTTTTAAATCAAGACAGAAGTTCTATGTATTACTTTTAAGAATGATTGAGACAACTATTTTAAAAGCTTGACTGAACCACATTTTTTATAAAATGACTTTATTTTCCGCTGCTTTATTTGTCTGTCTTGTAATTTATCTACATCGTTTACCTAAAATACTCCACCGAAGTTAAGGCATTCCCTTTGTGAGTGACCTTAACAGAGGTAAGGTGTTCCACTTTACCTACACCATGGGATTTTAAATAAAATTTCAGACCAAAATGACCTTATTAAAAAAAATCAATATTAAAGAATGAAAATATATACAATTCTCCCTTGTTAGCATTATGTATACTCAATATAATTTCTCTTGTAAAGTTAGTATATTATAAATTAATTTATGTCACTGGTTATGTTAATTTTATATATTTTTTTAGGATCAAAATATATTCATATCATTACAAGTAGCATTTATATATAGTCAATTTTAACAGTTTTCACTTAATTAAATATAAAAAATAAAAATTAAAACTAACAACTAAAATTAATGTTATACAGAGCACTAAATTCTTCAATCTTTCATTCAAATCTAATCATGTTTACACCAAAATTTAACTAGTTTAACTTTTAATATTTAAAAAAATAAGTTCAAATTTCGATCATCTAAAATTAAAAGTGATTTAAAAATGAAACAATCAAATAATTTAAGATACTAGTGTTAAAATAAATGTTTTTTTAGTTTTAGGTGAATATATTACATTGAATTCCCAGTTTTATATAATTTAGTTTTAAGGTTACAGAGAGGAAAGGTGATGAAAATATAAAAGAGTAAATTTGTGAAAGACATGGTGTACGAAAAGAAATTTTTGGTGTATGCTATTTTATTTCATTTTATGGTGTATGTTAAGGAATTATAGGTGTATGTATAGAATTAGCCTTCAATTTATTCCAATACATGCAGTTTCATAATCACAATTATTTATTTTCTCAATTTAAATTATCAAAGTAGTTTAGACTCTTGAACTCGCATTTTGTCCTTCCTAGTTTTTAAAATTTACAAATCATAAAAATCTGTTTACCCTGAGCATCCAAAAACCTGGGTTGTTATAGACTCCCCCTTAAATAAATTATGTCCTCGCAATTTATTTAAGATAACATAAATATATTTTCCATTTCTAGAAAGTGCAAAATAGGGAGAAGGGCAAACTTAGCATATTTTTTGACCAAAAGTATTGTAAGTTTGGAATTTGGCTAAAAGGTCAACTTTTAGTGCAAAATGGATAATGTAGTGGGGCCCTCTGAAACCCACATTTGCACTAAAATGTGGACTTTTGGCCAAATAACAAACTTTGCATACTTTTGGCCAAAAAATATGCAAAGTTTGTCCTTCTCTCTAAAATCATCTTCTAGAAACTGATACCAAATTTTATTTAGTGGAAAATAGGTAGAAGGACAAACTTACCAAAAAATCTGGTGAAAAATATGTAAAGTTCAGAATTTAGTGAGAAGGCCAAATGATAATGTAAATGGAAAAAGGTTAATGGGCCCCTGAATTCCACCTTTAGTGTAAATGTGTCCTCCCTAATTTTGAAATTTCCCATACTTTTCACCAAAAAATTGTCAAAGTTTGTCCTTTAAAAGAAAATCCTCTTTTATTTACTTAAAAAAAAATTAGTTTGAGTTATAAAACAAAACTCTTAAGTCTTCAATCTCTTCTACCAATTTATCACACAATGAACAACGAAGGAAGAAATTTTAAATACTTATTTTACCAAGATTTTTCTTCTCATCTCAAAACATATACACGTATGATTTAAATTTTTATAGCTTATCTTTCACAAGGAATATCTTTAAAATACACGCTCGCCTTTCTCTAGTTTCCAACCAATAACTGACGTTGCCTCACCATCAAAGTTGTTCTAATTTCCAAACAATGACTGCTTCTTTAGTTATAATATTAATTAAACAGGCTCACTATTTGTTGTTTATTATCACTAACTTGGCGACTGCGATCGCCCTTTATACCTAAGTATTAGAGTATATTTCAGAAATATTGGTCATGTTCAAGATAGTTATTTATTTAAAACAACTTTTATAGTCAAAGCACTTTATATTTATTTCACATAATTCTTTTCAAATCACAATTTTCACTTAACAACTTATTAACTTATTTCGAATAATATTAAACCCCTAAATTTATAATGGATTTCCCATCATTTGGCTACAAAGTCGATATAATATCACTACTGCCTTTCCAACTCTATAACAAATCTTGTCTCATCTAGTGTTTAATACTATTCTCACGTAAATATTTTACTTTATCTTTTTACAATTTTTTTTACTTTATTACTCATAATATTGTGTTCGAACGTCTCATACATGTATATAAGAAATTCTTATCATTGATTAGACATATCAATCAGAATCCCTTAAAATACTCAATGGGGAATTCAACACAAAGATAATAATAAATCTTAGTTCACCCACATGGTTGTCTTTATCATTTCATTATCACAACTATTCTTTCTTTATTTCAAATAAAGACAACCTAACACTAATTTTCACAAGTTACTCACTTAATTTATATCCACTACTCAATTAACTCTTAATGAAACTTTAATCATCTATATTTACCATCCCATAATCCCACTTATAGATTTGTTAAATTTAGTACAGCTAAAACAATTCATTGGTTTCTGCTGCACAAATCTGATTTATTTTAATTAGCACCCACTTATCCGAAAATAAATTTCACTTAATTTACCTTGGATTTAATTTATTTACCTATCCTGGTTCGTATTATTTAGTTTAACAATCAAGTAGACACAAGAGGTTAGGGTTTAAATTTTTATCAAAGATTTTAAATCCAAGATTTAAGCACCGAAGGAATTTAAGAGGATAAAGTCTCTTATTAAGATAAACTACATATGATAGGATTTTAATCATGAAATACTACATAATGAAATGCATTCGTAGACATATTCCTAAAGCTTCTATTTACACTAGACTCAACTAATAGGAAACACGGGCTAAGGATAACAATGAAAAAGATAAAAGTAGACACAAGTGTTATCCTTACATGTCGTAACAAATGTAGTATTCAGGTTCTGTTATGTGTGTATTGCGATTTGTTCTGAATTTTGCTATGATACACAATTGTAACACCCTACCCCAAGACCCACAATAATAAAGAGCATTAGCGAGCAATATTGCTGATTATAGAGGAGAATCATGCTGATTAGGAGTAACCATCCATAATCTTCTATTAGACGAGTATCGAATATGTCAATTGGGTGTATACATTTTTCTTATCTCAAGTGGATTGACGTACTCGGTTCATCTAATATAAAACTACGATGGCTTAGGATCGTATCCAAAACAAACTACTACAATTCTTTTTGGAGCATGAAATTTCATTTTTTGTGTTAAAAAAGGGAAAACTCTATACTTCTGATTATTCTATCTTTATTTGAGCACATCACAGATAATATATCACAAAAATAGAATACATATAAATACAACAACAGAATCATATAAATACTGTTGGAAATGTTTTACAAACATTAAGTGAATTATTAAAAATGTTGAATAAGTGTATAAATGGCTCCTATGTGTGAATAGTCCCACATCATGGGATTATATGGAAGAGGCAAGGATTTATACTTGTCTCTAAGAAATCATGTTGGGGCCTTGGGCTCCCAATACATGCTTTGTCGTGAGGAGGGAGACCATGCATCATGAACACCACACACGCGCGCGACCGACCGACCGACTCGACTCGACCCGGCCCGGTCCGGTTCGGGCTCGGGCTTGGGCTTTGTGGTGTAGACACTTATATTTTTGGACCATAAAACTTTGCAGTTTTTGAACCATTTTTTTATGGAAAATTATTTTCTGCACCGATAATTTTTTCTGCAACGGTAAAAACTTTGTCCCCCGAAATTTTAGCAAATCCGATTTTTTCTCCCAAACCCTAATTTTTGTTCTATATATATTTTTTATCTACAAACATAAAAACATATATTGAATTCTGTTTTCTTCGAGCCTCCGCCATTAAATCTTCCATTCAGAAAAATCGAGCAATATTATTTTCGAAAGTGCAAATCTGCACTGATTTGTTGTGTAAGCAAATCGGTTATTCTGTTTAGAGGCTGTTTTATCCTACAGGCGGCGGCGAAGGAATGAACTGGTTTGCACCTCTGACCAGATCGCCGAATCGTCTTCAAGAAAGCGACCTAGTCCACGACTCAACCATTGTTTTTCCAACAAATTGAAGACGAAATTGAAATAATGCCTTCGAACTCAACCGTAGACGATGCTGCTCCGCCCTTTACTTTGCAGAACCCTCTCGTGACTGCTGCTCCATTCAAATTCGAAGGCTTTCATTTCAAGTGATGGCGTCAGAAGATGGAGTTCTTCGTCACAATCAGAAAGGTTGTGGCTGCGCTGACTGTTGAAAAACCGCAGCTACCAGATAAACCTGACGAGACTGACGCAACGAAGATGGCATCATGGACTGAACAGTCAAAACAACTGCAGACCTGGACTGAACAAGATTATCTATGCAAAAACTTTATTCTGAATGGACTGAGCGGCGATGTATATGATTACTATAACTCAGATGAGAAGACAACAAAGGAGATATGGGAAGCACTGAAAAAGAAGTATGATACAGAGGAGGCAGGGCAAAGAAATATGTTGTAAGTCGCTAACAAAAGTATCAGATGACTGACGACCGATCAGTTGAGATGCAGTCTCATGAGCTACAGAAAATAGCTCATGAGATCATCTCCGAAGGTGTGGCACTGGACTAAGAATTTCAAATTGCTGTTATCATTGACAAATTACCCCTTGGCTAGAAAGATTTTAAAAATGTTTTACGTCATAAGACTAAGGAATTTTCCTTAGAAAGCTTGATCACGCGCCTCCGTATTGAGGAGGAGGCACGCAAACAGCACCAGAAAGAAGAGGTGTTGATTGTCAATAACAACAACACTAAAAAGACCACACCGCTGTTTTGAAACCGAATCAGAAATCTTTTAAGAATCAGAACAGGCGCAACAAACAGAATGGGAATCTGCAAGGAAACCCAAAAGGACAATAGAAACCAGCCCAAAAGAATGATTCTGGACAGTTGTTTCTATGCTACAACAGTGGAAAACTAGGTCATATGGCACGAAAGTGTCGGAACAGGCCAAGCTCTGCACCGCAGGCTAACCTGACTGAAGAGCCTCTTACGGCTATGATTACTGAGATTCACCTTGTTGGTGGATCAGAGGGTTGGTGGGTAGAAACTGGTGCCTCTCGCCATGTCTGCTATGATCATGGCTTGTTCTCTACATACACGGCTGCTGAAAGTCAGAAAGTGTTGTTGGGAGATTCTCACACCACTAAAGTTGTAGGGATTGGCAATGTGGAAAATAAGTTTACCTCTGGAAAGACTGTAATTCTGAAATATGTTATGCATACTCCATAGATTAGAAAGAATCTGGTGTCTGACTTTCTCCTTAATAAGGATGGGTTTAATCAAGTTATTGGGGCTAATTTGTATACCCTAACTTATAAGGGAACTTTTGTGTGAAAGGATTATGCTTGTGAGGGTATGTTTAAATTGAATGTTGAAACTAATAAAGTGACTACTTCTGCTTATATGTTGTGTGACTTTAATATTTGGCACTCTAGATTATGTCATGTTAATAAACGAATAATTCACAACATGAGCACCCTGGATATGATTCCTAAATTGACAGAATCTGAACTTGAGAAATGTGAATTCTGTACACAAGCAAAAATCACAAAGAAACCTCATATATCTGTTGATAGAGTTTCTGAACCCTTAAACTTGATTCATTCTAACATATGTGAACTTGATGGTACTTTGACTAGACAAGGACATCGTTATTTTATCACTTTTATTAATGACTGTTCTGATTTCACAAATGTATACCCTATGAAAAATAAAAGTGATGCCTTTGACATGTTTAAAACATTCAAAACTGAGATTGAGAATCAAGCAAATAGGAAAATTAAGAGACTTCGTAGTGATAGAGGTACAGAATATGAATCCACTTCAATTCTGGAATTCTATAAACAACATGGTATAGTACATGAAAGAACTGCACCCTATTCTCCTGAGATGAACGGTAAAGCTGAATGGAAAAATAGGACATTTACCGAACTTGTAGTTGCCATATTACTAAATTCTGGTGCAGCAAAACATTGGGGGGGGATATTTTATTGACTGTATGCTATGTTCTGAATAGAATCCCCAAATCTAAGAATAAAATTTCGCCTTATGAAATTTTAAAGAATTATAAACCCAATGTTTTGTATTTTAGAACTTGGGGTTGCTTAGCATATGTTCGCATTCCAGACCCTAAGAGAATAAAATTGGCTAGTAGAGCATATGAATGTGTATTTATAGGCTATGCTATTAATAGCAAAGCATACAGATTTTATGGCCTTAGTGCACATAATGTAATTGAATCAAATGATGCCGATTTTTATGAAACTAAATTTCCTTTTAAATTAAGGAATAGTGGGGGCACTTCAAGTATGCCTATTAGAACAGAACTTAATGAAAATTCTGAAGCTGAACCTAGAAGAAGTAAAAGAGCAAGAACCATAAAAGATTTTGGTTCAAATTTTTGTGCTTTTACTATTGAGGAGGATCCCATAAACCTCCAAGAGGCCTTATCTTCCTTAGATGCTGATTTCTGGCAAGAGGCTATAAATGATGAGATGGATTCTTTAGAATCCAATAAGAATTGGCGTTTGGTAGATTTACCTCCTGGTTGTAAGTCTATAGGCTGTAAATGGGTACTTAAAAAGAAATTAAAACCTGATTGCACTATTGATAAATATAAAGCACGACTAGTAGCCAAAGGTTTTAAACAAAAAGAAAACATAGATTTCTTCGACACTTTTTCACCTGTTACTAGAATCACATCCATTCGGGTATTAGTCTCACTTGCCTCTATTCATAATTTGTTAATACACCAAATGGATGTGAAAACCGCATTTTTGAATGGTGAATTAGACGAAGAAATATATATGGACCAGCCTGAAGGATTTGTGGTACATGGTCAAGAACATAAAGTATGCAAATTAGATAAATCATTATATGGTTTAAAACAAGCACCTAAACAATGGCATGAAAAATTTGATAACTTAATCATTTCACATGGTTTTAAAGTTAATGAAAGTGACAAATGCATTTATTACAAATCTGAGAATGGCATTTGTACTATTATATGCCTTTATGTAGATGACCTACTCATTTTTGGGTCAAACATTCATGCCATAAACTCCGTCAAATCCTTATTAAGTGACAATTTTGATATGAAAGATCTAGGTGAGGCGAGTGTAATCCTTGGTATTAAAATTACTAGGTCAGAAAAGGGAATTTCTTTGGATCAATCTCATTACATTGAGAAGATCCTAAAGAAATATAATTACTTTGACTGTAAACCCGCAAGTACACCATATGATCACAGTGTAAAGTTATTTAAGAACACTAGTGAACGTGTAAGACAGTCTGATTATGCGAGCATCATTGGCAGCCTTCGGTATGCCACTGATTGTACTAGACCCGACATTGCCTATGTCGTGGGATTATTGTGCAGGTTTACCAGTAGACCTAGTATAGAGCACTGGCATGCTATTGAAAGGGTGATGAGATACCTTAAATGAACCATGGACCTTGGATTACATTATGAGAGGTTTCCAGCTATACTTGAAGGATATTCTGATGCAGACTGGAATACCTTATCTGATGATTCTAAAGCGACCAGTGGATATATATTTAGCATCACTGGAGGAGCTGAAATCCAAGAAACAGACTATTTTGGCTCAGTCTACTATGGAGTCCGAGATGATAGCACTAGCACAGCTAGTGAAGAGGCAGAGTATTTGAGAAACCTGCTAGCTGAGATTCCCTTATGGGAAAAACCGATACCGGCTGTGTTGATACATTGCGATAGTACCGCGGCTATTGCAAAAGTTCAGAACCGTTATTATAATGGTAAGAGACGACAAATACGTCGTAAGCACAGCACGGTTAGAGAACTACTTTCCACAGGTACCGTTAGAGTGGATTACGTACGTAGTGTAGAAAATTTGGCAGATCCTTTGACGAAAGGACTGTCAAGAGAGAAAGTCCACAATTCTTCTAAAAGAATGGGACTATTGCCCTTAGATTGTTGAGTCACGCACAATGGTAACCCGACCTAAATGATTGGAGATCCCAAGAACTAGGTTCAATGGGTAAAAACAAGTTGTGTAGTGATAGGATTTGAGCATGCTATTTAATAAACCAAGAAGCATGTATTCCTGAAGTGATTAGAGGATGAGTTAATAGAAACTCTTAATGAGATCTATACTCTATTTGGAGTGGAGTACCTACCATCAGGAGTACTCTTGATAGACTCATCTTTGTGAATGTGGAAATATGGCCGTTTCCTATGGAGTTTTGGGCAAAACTTCTAGAGCATTCACTAAACTAGGATAGACGTGCATGGCCATAAATGCACGGGCTTAATTGATTGCACTATAGAAAAGGTTGTGTGTGGTTTGATGTCAGGAATAGAGTTCAAGACTACATGTCACTCTAGTAAAAACAGAATCTTACTCACTATGCAAAGGTTCAAGTCGGATGACACCTTTGTTTATGCACAATCTTATGGATTTAGAAATTGCTCAAAAATATTTTTAAAAATTCAAGTGGGGGATTGTTGGAAATGTTTTACAAACATTAAGTGAATTATTAAAAATGTTGAATAAGCGTATGAATGGATCCTATGTGTGAATAGTCCCACATCATGGGATTATATGGAAGAGGCAGGGATTTATACTTGTCTCTAAGAAATCATGTTAGGGCCTTGGGCTCCCAATACATGCTTTGTTGTGAGGAGGGAGACCATGCATCATGAACACAACACACGCGCGCGACCGATCGACTCGACCCGACTCGGCCCGGTCCGGCTCGGGCTCGGGCTTTGTGGTGTAGACACTTATATTTTTGGACCATAAAACTTTGCAGTTTTTGAACTGGTTTTTTATGGAAAATTATTTTCTGCACCGATAATTTTTTCTACAATGGTAAAAGTTTGCAACGGTAAAATCTTTGTCCCCCGAAATTTTAGCAGATCCGATTTTTTCTCCCAAACCCTAATTTTCGTTCTATATATACTTTTTATCTAAAGATACAAAACCATATATCGAATTCTGTTTTCTTCTAGCCTCCGCCATTAAATCTTTCTTTCAGAAAAATCAAGCAATATTATTTTCGAAAGTGCAAATCTGCACTGATTTGTTGTGCAAGCAAATCGGTTATTCTGTTTAGAGGCTGTTTTATCCTAGAGGCGGCGGCGAAGGAACGAACTGGTTTGCACCTCTGACCAGATCGACGAATCGTCTTCAAGAAAGCGATCTAGTCCGCGACTCAGCCAATACAACAATAGAATACAATATATACATGTGCTAAATACTCAAATGGTTTCATATAAACCATATACATATACAATATACTCCAAAATAATAATATATACAAATGACACAAATACACGATTGTATAACTAAGATAATAACTTCAAAGAGGCACAATATGTATAACATAACCACCAATCAACCACAACTATAACCTAAAATAACTCGGAGTAACCCAAGTATACAGGGGTCGGACTAGCTTAAACATATCAGTATAATAAGATAAATGCAGAATACTATCGTTAAGAGAACATTTCCTTTTCGTAAGAGAAGGAATCACATAATCCTAATTAAACTCAAAAATGCTAAAATGACGACTCCTTTCTATTAGAAAGGTATATAATAACACAGAACAACAGATTTCACAAAAGATAAACTCATGAGTTTATACTCAGATTACATGTGAACAACATTAACACAGACCTGGATATTTCCATTGGTATGGCTTACCCAAATTCCAAATTGGGGTAACTAAAACTTAGAGCCGCGAGACATAGGATCAACATAAGAAAATTTACCACAGTCAACGAGTACTAGTTTTGAGATAAACACATATCATCATTTAAATCACAAAAGGAATCAAAACACATACACCAAATTATCATCAAAATGCTCCAAATGCTGCATAATAAAATCATAAGAGTTTAAAACCACAAAAGTAATCACACATCTTGAATCCTCAAATTAGTCATAAGACTATAATGGAAATACATCATAACATATCACCAACAATGGATCCAAAACATCACAAACAACAAAATCACCAAATGCATCAAAAACATCAGAAATTATTCATGTGCTTCACAAATGATTTGACGACCCAGAAATTTTAACAATTTTAAATTGGATTTTTAAATATATAATTTGGATTTTCTTAATATAAAATGAATTTAATAAGGTTTAAATATGAATTTGATTTAATAATAAAAATAATTTTAATATGAATATGTTTGAATAGTAATACAGGCCTTTAATTTTGCTAAGACATAAGATAAATTTTTTTAAGAAATTCTAAATATTTAAACATATTTTTAAGGATATATTTAAACATAAGATTTTATTAAAAAATTATATATTGAAAATGAGCAATATAGATTGAAATAAATATTTTTAAAATAATTAATAAGTGCCAATATTGTTTAAATTTTGATAAAATAAATTGTAGGTGTTTTATATAGTTAAACCTTAACATAGAAGTAATAAATGCCTACCTAAAAAAGTGTCACTAATTCGTAGCATTAATAAATGTTTCAACAAATGTTCTGAAGTTAAGTAATTTTTATGGCCCTTAGGATAAGGATGAAAGGAGTCTGTGGCTTCAAGCATGGTAGAGAAGTCTTATGCTAGCCATGTGTCCCTTGTTAAAAGACAAGAATACCTTTAAAAAAATTCTATATAAAAGGACCAAAACCCTTCTTTTACAACACAAACCCTTCCCTTCCTTTACACCAATCTCTTCCTTACCTTCCCCCTCCATTCGTCTACCATATCCACCGCCGGCAGCACCACCAGTAGCCTACCAGCCCCCTCCTCCACCGTGTATTCAATTACTCCCAAAACAAATTCTTTCTGTTTTGAAATCCCACGGCCTAACCTCCAATCCACATTTCCTCTCTGCTTCAGCCACGTCACCACCCACCAGCCCTCCACCGCCGACTGCCAGCACCACCCAGTTCCGCGTCCCCCTCAGCCTATGGACCCCACACCTCCTAAATCCACTTAAACACCCTAAAACCCTATAAAATCGAACTCTATCCCCTCCTTCTGAGACCTACCATGTCAGCACCACCGTTAGGCCCCACCTTCGGTCGCCAACTTCACCCACTACCGGTCGTGCCACCCCCTCTCTCCCCTTAAAGCTCTACTTCCCTCTCGTAAATTAAAAAAAAGTTGAAGTGTATATATATATGGGTTGCAAAGAAGAAAAACGTACGTATAGTTGTAGCGCTGTCCGTTAGTCCATTGGTAGTCGTTAAGGAACTCCGACAGTGAAGATATTGGAGTTATGGTGGTGAGAATCTCTAATTTAAAGATTTTTAAATTAATAGGAAATGGTTAAGTTATAATTAGTTGACTTAATTATAATTGGTTAAGTACTGATGATTATTATTGTATGTGATGCTGAATGGATGTTCATATTGTTAGAAATATGAGAGGACCCGTACCTTCCATGGTAAGGAAAGAGCGGATACTCTGAGAACAACACACAAAAGAACGCAGATAGAAGAACATTTCATTGTATATTACAACAATTCCATCAGATTACAAGAGTATACAGAGTATTAACAAATAATATACATTATAAAATATCAGAGATTACAATACATTACATAGCAGCGGAAAATAATACAATACACAACCAGAAGTAATACACAGATACAGAGCTTTCCGAGTATCGTTCCAGCTGTAAATCAGGATCCTGTGAATATAAATCTGCAAAACCAAAACTACTAGCTGCTCGTGCGGAAAATAAGGGCACCCAAAGTTTACGTTAAAACAATAAACTCCAAGTCAGTCATGGGACTGGTGTGAGAACTAAAACAGTTATTAATCTTTATTTTATTGTTAGGCAAATCAAGGTACCACGCCGTATAACACGGAACGGGTTTCCTCCCAAGAACACCAGTGCATAAAACAACAGCGCATTGCTAAATAAAGAACAATGAAGCTATTATAAGACCCAGGTCCCATCACACAATGCAACGCAAGCCGGAGGATAGGGTTTTACCTTATAATAGCCAAATAATTCTTGATACGCCAAATTTCATCATTTATTATTACTATGAGTGTATAGTGTATAAAACAACTTCAAATCATAAGTATCAATCATAGACGGCATAAGCGCCCCATCCCACTATGTCACCATATATAGGTTCTACAATCAAAACCGCAAAATCACGTATTGGAAGATGGATTTCCATCTGTGAACCGAGGCAAAAGATAGTCCTCTACCGAATTCGAGACTGTCTAGCCCGAGTCTCAAGACAAGTACTCAGTCAAGCCCTTGGATCGTCAGGGCCGGTCCACCGATGTGGATTAAAATGCCTGAACACTGCGTTTCCCTACCCTTTGGGGCGTAAGTGAGCCAAAAAATGACTCCATCGGCTTCACATAGTCACTGATATATCTGAAGCGCCTCACAACAGCAACAACCATATAAGTCAAACTCGTCAGGGCATGTAAAACCACTGACGCCACTTCTAGCTAGAAGGAAATGCATGCCCTCCCTGAGGTCCTCTCACGTTTTTGATCCACTATCGGGGTGTGAGGCTCGCGAATCAACGCTACACAAAGCTATACCACACAGGCCATGCTTTGATCATCACCTACAAGACTTTTCTTTTCAACAGAAGCCTTGGTCAATTGCCACTTAGGCATGCCACACAGGCAATTCACTACGTGCGATTGATGTCCATCGATATATAACCCTTGAGCTCGTACGTCTCAGAGAAGGGCGTTAAGAAAGAGAATAAATTCTCCGCCACCAAACATATATATATTTAATAGAAATCAATTCCATAGAATAAAATCCAATGTCAGACACAGTCCATTTACAAGTTCGTTCTGGGTCTGAACGAAACCGAAGGTACCTTGTACCTCGCATATCCATCGATCTCCAAGTACATCTGGTCAATCACCAACTGATTCCCTCCTCTTGGGTGTACGGCCCAATCAAGATCATCAGTAATCACCCAAACGACGTGAAGACCTCCGGTCTTCAACCACCGTCTTCCTTTTCGACACCACGTCGAATCAGTTATTCAGAATAGGATAAACCCGGTCTTTTCGAATAACTCGCGTATATAATAAACAAGTGTTACACAAACACAACATACGCCTCATTCCAATTCATCAGTCACTAACCGTAAATGAGCAAGAGAATAATTCCCCAAACATTAACCCCGAAGGCCGAAACCAACATCAGATCAATACCCAGGAAACCATTCTTCCTAGCTAACCTACAGTTAGTTTCTAAATTTCACATTCTTAGGGAAAGGTTCCCTTTAATTTTATCAAAGATAAATTCCTCAAATTTATTCTTTAATCTTCTTTTGAATATCAATTCAAATCAAATTATGGTCTATCCAAACTAGCCGGGATTAACGAACCTTACCGAAGTAATCATTTGTTTTAATTTCCCAATCCCAACCTATTCATCCCATGAAGTAAAACTAGTAATACTTCATATCTAACACCACGGTGTTATCGGTAAATTCGGTTACCATTTCACGTTCAAATCTAATTAAAGATTTAACTATCGCCTGGAGCAAAACTGGTGATACTCCATTCTCGATCTTTTCAATCTAATTAAAGATTCATTAAAACTCCACTTAGTTTTAATCTTTAACTCGGTTAAAGAATCAATGTCATTTAAAAAAGGGTTCACGATAAACCCAAAATCACATTCCATTCTATCAGCCTTTAACCGTAAAATAGCAAGTGAGCAATTCCCTAAGTATTAACCCTAAAGGCCGAAACCAACATCAGATCAATACCCAAGAAACCGTTCAACTTAACTAATCTCCAGTTAGTTTTCTGATTTTCTTACTCCTTTGGGTCTAAGAACAGTATTATTGAAGATACCGTTCACGACAATCCAAAATCACATTTGATATTAAATACAAGGCTCTGAATAGAAAATATATCGGCTTATATTCAATATCAAATTCTAGACCAACAAATATCGTATTGGAAATAACGATATAAATATATCTTTCAAATTTCCATAACAATATCAGTATAATCACGAAATCCAACATCGAAATATTCCAAAGATAATTTCGATTCCAATCTATTCCAATTCAATTATTGGAAATTCTATTTATTTTCAAAACCATTTCAAATCCACTTAATTTATTTTAAGAATAAACAGAATTATAATACTAGTTCAAAACTAGTTCATTTCGATAAAGTCTATTTTTATCTTTTCAAATATGGAGTTTTTCATATCAATTATTCCCAAATCATTTCTAATGATTTTACACAAATTATTACTATTTTTAATTATTTTATTAAGGCCCGTACAGTCGATTTCCATCAACGGCCATCGAACTGCACTTACAGCGACCTTTTCCAAATTTTATTTGGACATAATTCCAAATCCAACAGTTAGATTTCCAATCTCTAATACTCGTTAGAAAGCTCTTTTCGATACAAACCCAAAAGTTCTGGTTTTAGGAGAATCCGACGGTCGGATCTCCTGCAATGTCCATTCGAAGTCAATGGTCGAAATTCGCGAACTGCCGCAGCACGGCGCGTTCTATTCAGGCCATTATATATATAATATAAATATTATATATATTTCGTCGATTTCCTTTATAACGTATTTTATAAATCGTTTTAAATTCGTTTTCAAAAGGATTTCAACTTCATATTAAATTTCGAATCAAAATTGTATATTCCACATCATCGATATACAAATGATAATATTTTCAAAACGATATATTTTGAAATCACTTACTTTCTAATATTCATTATAGAAATGAATAAAATCTATATAAATATCGTTCACGTCAAAATGGCGCCTATCTAACCAACACGGCTTTATATATATTTCAATAACTTCGTTATTCTATTCAACAAATGAATATTTATTCTATTCAACACATGAATATTTATTTTTCTATTCAACACATGAATTTATATTTTTCTATTCAACACATGAATATTTATTTTTCTATTCAACACATGCATATATATTTTTCTATTCAATACATGAATATTTATTCTATTCAACACATGAATTTATATTTCTTATTTTCCAAATTAGAATGAGGCCCAATCAATTACCATATAATGTTAATTATATGGATTTTCTACAACACATGCATATAACAGCAACGATAAATAATCAACCATCATCCAGAGTGCACCATACAACTGCATAAGCATTAAATATAAATAGTTAACGCTTACATAGTTTGTCAATCCATCGATTGACATACAACTAAACAATCGGGATTAGTGTACGTCAAATCTCATCCCACTTCCCGTGTGGGGTTTCAAATCAACAAACACGGATTTTATTTGTGCAGTTGGGCGATGTGTAAAATTTATCGTCCCAATCAATATCAATCAAATCAGTGTATATAAACAAATCACCGATTTGTTTATGAATATTTATTTTAAATACACGTTAAAAATCATATTTTTAACTATAAAATATTTTATTTCATTCTGCATCACACAATCAAATTTCACAACACAGCAATCAAACAAACAAGTCATCCATGGTCTGTGGACGACGGGTGTCGGGTGCTGCTAAGCACCGTCTGCATCCTAGTATATGTTTCAACTAGAAATATAAAATAAAAGTGAGGAGTTCTCACCTTGGGGTTCCACTCCGTCATTCTTTATTTCTGAACGGTTTGGATTTTCCCGACATTCCAACTCAACCATTTCACGCTGTTCACAATAAAAATCACATTTTTATTCTTCTCACTATATAAAATTCATATTTTTATTCTCTACATTATATAACAATTATATTTTTCTTTCCGTTATGCATATTTTTCATTTCAAACTATATATATCAAAATTTCATATTTTTCATTTCAAACCATATATAAATAAATCATACTTTTCATTCCAAACTATATATAAATAAATCATACTTTTCATTTCAAACTATATATAAATAAATCATACTTTTCATTTCAAACAATATATAAATAAATCATACTTTTCATTTCAAACTATATATAAATAAATCACACTTTTCTTATAATGTTATATATAAAATTGAATTTAAACACTATATTCTATAATTTAAAAATTGAATTTAAACTCTAATTACCATTTTTTCTAATTTTTATTTTTAAACAAATGCAAATTTAATTCTCAAAACATTGCTATTTCATTGTTATGACATTCAAAATGAAAAAGAAAATTCAAAACAACTCACTGTGATTTTCATCGCTCAGCACAGTGAAACCCGACCTCATCGAACTAGGGTTTCCCCTTATGCCGCCGCCACGGTGGTCAGAACCACCATCAATCGCCACCACGTGGTAGCCCTTCGAAAACCGCGCCTTCCCCCACCAACCGTTCCCAGATCGAAGGCCCCTGGTGGCTTAGAAACTCGCTCGAAGTCGGAAGGTTCACACTCGAAATTCTCTCTCCTCGTGCAACGATGGTTCATGAAACAGGGAGGGATTTAAAGAGGGGATCAAATGCTATAATTTTGCCTTAAGGATGAAGGTCGATGGACGCTCGGATTTGGAGATTCATGAAGTTGAAATCGGGAGTGCGTGGATCGTCCATCGCGTTTGGGGGTTGAAGAAAATTGCGTTGACCACGGGCCAATGGGAGCTTAGGGTTTTAACTAATTGATGGGGTTATATATATTTATTTTATTTTTAAATTCCAAAATTACCCCCTTGTTGATATGAACTCCAATCCGAACCCAACAAATGCCGCTCCTAGCCAAATACCCCCATTCCGAACACAATGGGATATGTTTCGTAACCCAACTCGAGTGTTTGGATAGGTTTTTCTTTAAATAAAATATAAATCCATGTATATTCAATTTAAACGTACATTTCAAATTACCGGGGTCACATATAGACTCTAAAAATTCCGGAAAAATTATTTCTAGCTTCGTATTGACGATATGGTTCTAATAAAACTAATTTCATCAAATTATGAGACCATTTGAAAAATGGCCATTTTCTGGTTGATCGAAACTGACAGAAACTGTTAAAACACGTTTAATTTCGCCACGCTCACATATTGATTCAGAAAATTATGAATTTTGAAACCTAGCAATAACTTGACATCACAGATCCAACAAAAGTGGTTTCGTCGAAAACCAAGGTCGTTTGAAAATTTTCCATTTTTAAGGGCCAAAATTCCATAGCGACTATTCCGAATTTTCAACTGGGAATAACTTTTGATCCCCACTATGAAATTTCAATTTTTTGGATTCGTTGGAAAGATATTCTCAAATAGATTCAAATATTTTTGGTTTTGCTAAAATCCTGTTTATTTTGAATCATGTACATTCATTTGAACTTTGAAATCGAATTTTCAAACTACTACGCCATTTTCAATTCCTTTTTATATATATAAATAAATATTTATATTCTAACGACGATTCGAATAAATATATAAGTTCGAATTCTATTCAAAATAAATTTCTCGTCGCTATTATTTAAAATAATTCATTTTAAATATTCAAAATTCGTCAGAATTGCCAAAATAAAAATTTTAAATTGGCTCAGAATTTCAGAGTTATTACAATCTCCCCCACTTAAAACTTTTCGTCCCCGAAAAGGAACGAAGCCAAAAGTTGTTTCACAAATCAACTCAACTTTCATTTTTTTCGTTATGGCTTAAGTTCTTCAACTTTTCAAGTTCTAAGAACTTTTCAAATTTTTCAAAAATTTGGCTAACACCCTAAATTTTCGAAAAATTTCGCCATAACTTCCCCTGCACTGGGGACTTCGGGATATTTCATATAGCCTCCCATGGCCTTCTTCAATCCAAAAGAAAAAGAAAAAGCCAATCCGCTCATAAAATCATCCAAACCCAATAAATTTGTAAACATGTACCTATTTGTCGGGCAAACAATTTTATTCTTCTGCTCTAGCCTCCTCGCTATGACCTGTTCAATGTAAGTACATGTATATGCATGCAAATACGACTCATTTTCAATACAATTCACTATTTGGTTCAATTTGGCTAAATGGTCAACATTTTAATTAATCAAACAATAATCAGACAACACAATCAGCAATCAATTAGTTGATTAGCTTTTCAAATTCATAACTTTGATATATAGTCAAAATTCACATTTTTTGTGCCAAATCACAATAATATGCCCTATCTAATTTTGGTTCTCACACCAGTCAATTGGAAATATATAGAAATCCCACTTTTGAAACTCGAATATAAATTTTGATGATGCAGCAGCATTATCAGAATCATCCCCGGGCGATTAGAGTGTGATTCTATATTTATCCAATATATTAAAACTTCGAATATACGCCGATCAGATGTATACGCAAAATCTTTATACACTGGACTGTCCAAATCAATACAAATAAATAATCAAATATGAATAATTGATTTAATTTTTCAAAACAAATTTGTTTTCATTTAAAAAATATACTCTTCACACTCGTTATAGGATACTACTGATCCTATCTCTAACGAGTCATTCTCATTGGATATTACTAATCCAATCTCTGATGAATTCTTTCGTATGGTTCTAATGTGTCTTGTTCTCTGAGCTTTGTAAACCAAAGCTCTGGTACCAACTGAGAGGACCCGTATCTTCCCCGGTAAGGAAAGAGCGGATACTCTAAGAACAACACACAAAAGAACGCAGACAGAAGAACATTTCATTGTATATTACAACAATTCCATCAGATTACAAGAGTATACAGAGTATTTACAAATAATATAAATTATAAAATATCAGAGATTACAATATATTACATAGCAGCGAAAAATAATACAATACACAACTAGAAGTAATACACGGATACAGAGCTTTCCGAGTATCGTTCCAGCTGTAAATCAGGATCCTGTGGATATAAATCAACAAAACCAAAACTACTAAATGCCCGTGCGGAAAATAAGGGCACCCAGAGTTTAGGTTAAAACAATAAACTCCAAGTCAGTCATGGGACTGGTGTGAGAACTAAAACAGTTATTAATCTTTATTTTACAGTTAGGAAAATCAAGGGACCATGCGTATAACATGGAACGAGTTTCCTTCCAAGAACACCAGCGCACAAAACAACACCGCAATGCTAAATAAAAAACAATGAAGCTATTGTAAACCCAGGTCCCATCACACAATGCAATGCAAGCCGGAGGATAGGATTTTACCTTATAATAGCCAAAGAATGCTTGATATGACAAATTTCATCTTTTATTATTACTATGAGTGTATAGTGTATAAAACAACTTCAAATCATAAGTATCAATCATAGACGGCATAAGCGCCCCATCCCACTATGTCACCATATATAGGTTCTACAATCAAAACCGCAAAATCACGTATTGGAAGTTGGATTTCCATCTGTGAACCGAGGAAAAAGATAGTCCTCTACCGAATTCAAGACTGTCTAGCCCGAGTCTCAGGATAAGTACTCATTCAAGCCCTTGGATCGTCAGTGTCGGTCCACCGATGTGGGTTAAAATGCCTGAACACTGCGTTTCCCCACCTTTTGGGGAGTAAATGAGCCAACAAATGACTCCATCGGCTTCACATAGTAACCGATATATCCGAGGCGCCTCGCAACAGCAACAACCACGTAAGTCAAACTCGTCAGGGCGTGTAAAACCACTGACGCCACTTCTAGCTAGAAGGAAACGCATGCCCTCCCTAGGGTCCTCTACCGTTTCTGGTCCACTACCGGGGTGTGAGGCTCGCGAATCAACGCTACACAAAGCTATACCACACAGGTTGTGCTTTGATCATCACCTACAAGACTTTGCTTTTCAACAGAAGCCTTGATCAATTGCCACTTAGGCATGCCACACAGGCAGTTCACTACGTGCGTTTGATATCCATTGATATATAACCCCAGAGCTCGTACGTCTCAGAGAAGGGCGTTAAGAAAAAGAATAAATTCTCCGCCGCCAAACAGATATATATTTAATAGAAATCAACTCCACAAAATAAAATCTAATGTCAGACACACAGTCCATTTACAAGTTCGTTCTGGGTTTGAACGAAACCGAAGGTACCTTGTACCTTGCATATCCACCGATCTCCAAGTACGTCTGGACGATCACCAACTGATTCCCTCCTCTTGGGTGTACGGCCCAATCAAGATCATCAGTAATCACCTAAACGACGTGAAGACCTCCGGTCTTCAACCACCATCTTCCTTTTCGACACCACGTCGAATCAGTTATTCAGAATGGGATAAACCCGGTCTTTCTGAATAACTCGCGTATATAATAAACAAGTGTTACACAAACACAACATACGCCTCATTCCAATTCTTCAGTCACTAACCATAAATTAGCAAGAGAATAATTCCCTAAGTATTAACCCCGAAGGCCGAAGCCAACATCAGATCAATACCCAGAAAACCATTCTTCTTAGCTAACCTACAGTTAGTTTCTAAATTTCACATTCTTAGGGAAAGGTTCCCATTAATTTTATCAAAGATAAATTCCTCAAATTTATTCTTTAATCTTCTTTTGAATATCAATTCAAACTATGGTTTATACAAACTAGCCGGGATTAACGAACCTTACCGAAGTAATCATTTGTTTTAATTTCCCATCCCAACCTATTCATCCCATGAAGTAAAACTAGTAATACTTCATATCTAACACCACGGTGTTATCGGTAAGTTCAATTACCATTTTACATTCAAATCTAATTAAAGATTTAACTATCGCCTAGAGCAAAACTGCTGATACTCCATTCTCGATCTTTTCAATATAATTAAAGATTCATTAAAACTCCACTTAGTTTTAATCTTTAACTGGGTTAAAGAATCAATGTCATTTAACAATCGGTTCACGATAAACCCAAAATCACATTCCATTCTATCAGCCTTTAACCGTAAAATAGCAAGTGAGCAATTCCCTAACTATTAACCCCGAAGGCCGAAAACAACATCAGAACAATACCCAAGAAACCATTCAACTTAACTAATCTCCAGTTAGTTTCTGATTTTCTTAACTCCTTTGGGTCTAAGAACAGTATTATTGAAGATACCGTTAACGACAACCCAAAATCACATTTGATATTAAATACGAGGCTCTGAATAGAAAATATACTGGCTTATATTCAATATCAATTTCTACGACCAACAAATATCGTATTGGAAATAACGATATAAATATATCTTTCAAATTTCCATCACAATATCTGTATAATCACGAAATGCAAGATCGAAATATTCCAAAGATAATTTCGATTCCAATCCATTCCAATTCAATTATTGGAAATTCTGTTTATTTTCAAAACCATTTCAATTCCACTTTATTTATTTTAAAAATAAATAGAATTATAATTCTAGTTCAAAACTAGTTCATTTCGATAAAAATCTATTTTTATCTTTTCAAATATGGAGTTTTTAATCCCAATTCTTCACAAATCATTTCTTATGATTTTACACAAATTATTACTATTTTTAATAATTTTATCAAGGCCCGTACAGTCGATTTCCATCAACGGCCATCGAACTGCACTTACAGCGACCTTTTCCAAATTTTATTTGGACATAATTCCAAATCCAACAGTTAGATTTCCAATCTCTAATACTCATTAGAAATCTCTTTTCGATATGAACCCAACGGTTTCGGTTTTAGGAGAATCCGAGGGCAGGATCTCCCGCAATGTCCATTCGAAGTCAATGGTCGAAATTCGCGAACTGCCGCAGCGCGGCGTGTTCTATTCAGGCCATTATATATATATATATATATATATATATATATATATATATATATATATATATATTTCGTTGATTTCATTTTAAAACGTATTTTATAAATCGTTTTAAATTCGTTTTCAAAACGATTTCAACTTCATATTAAATTTCGAATCAAAATTGAATATTCCACATCATCGACATACAAATGATAATATTTTCAAAACGATATATTTTGAAATCACTTACTTTCCTATATTCATTATAGATGAATAAAATCGATATAAATATCGTTCACATCAAAATGGCGCCTATCTAACCAACACAGCTTTATATATATTTTAATAACTTCGTTATTCTATTCAACAAATGAATATGTATTCTATTCAACACATGAATATTTATTTTTGTATTCAACACATGAATATATATTTTTCTATTCAACACATGAATATTTATTTTTCTATTCAACACATGAATATATATTTTTCTATTCAACACATGAATATTTATTCTATTCAACACATGAATTTATATATCTTATTTTCTAAATTAGAATGAGGCCCAATCAATTACCATATAACGTTAATTATATGGATTTTCTACAACACATGTATATAACAGCAATGATAAATAATCAACCATTATCCAGAGTGCACCACGCAACTGCATAAGCATTAAATATAAATAATAACGCTTACACAGTCTGTCAATCCATCGATTGACATACAACTAAACAATCGGGATTAGTGTACGTCAAATCTCATACCAATTCCCGTGTGGGGTTTCAAATCAACAAACACAGATTTTATTTGTGAAGTTGGGCGATGTGTAAAATTTATCATCCCAATCAATATCAATCAAATCAGTGTATATAAACAAATCTCCAATTTGTTTATAAATATTTATTTTATATACACGTTAAAAATCATATTTTTAACTATAAAATATTTTATTTCACATCACACAATCAAATTTCACAACACAGCAATCAAACAAACAAGTCATCCATGGTCTGCGGACGACGGGTGTCGGGTGCTGCTAAGCACCGTCTACATTCTAGTATATATTTCAACTAGAAATATAAAATAAAAATGAGGAGTTCTCACCTTGGGGTTCCACTCCGTCATTTTTTATTTCTGAACGGTTTGGATTTGCCCGACATTCCAACTCAACCATTTCGCGCTGTTCACAATAAAAATCACATTTTTATTCTTCTCACTATATAAAATTCATATTTTTATTCTCTACATTATATAACAATTATATTTTTCTTTCCGTTATGCATATTTTTCATTTCAAACTATATATATCAAAATTTCATATTTTTCATTTCAAACCATATATAAATAAATCATACTTTTCATTTCAAACTATATATAAATAAATCATACTTTTCATTTCAAACTATATATAAATAAATCATACTTTTCATTTCAAACTATATATATATATATATATATATAAATCATACTTTTCATTTCAACTATATATAAATAAATCATACTTTTCTTATAATGTTATATATTAAACTGAATTCAAACAATATATTCTATAATTTAAAAACTGAATTTAAACTCTAATTACCATTTTTTTCTAATTTTTATTTTTAAACAAATGCAAATTTAATTCTCAAAACATTGCTATTTCATTATTATGACATTCAAAATGAAAAAGAAGTTTCAAAACAACTCACTGTGAGTTTCATCGCTCAGCACAGTGAAACCCGACCTCATCGAACTAGGGTTTCCCCTTTTGCTGCCGCCACGGTGGTCAGAACCACCATCAATCGCCACCACGTGATAGCCCTTCGAAAACCGCGCCTTCCCCCACCAACCGTTCCCAGATCGACGGCCCCTGGTGGCTCAGAAACTCGCTCGAAGTCAGAAGGTTCACGCTCGAAATTCTCTCTACTCGCGCAATGATGGTTCATGAAACAGGAAGGGATTTAAAGAGGGGATCAAATGCTATAATTTTGCCTTAAGGATAAAGGTCGATGGACGCTCGGATTTGGAGATTCGTGGAGTTGAAATCGGGAATGCGTGGATCGTCCATCGCGTTTGGGGGCTGAAGAAAATTGCGTTGACCACGGGCTAATGGGAGCTTAGGTTTTTAACTAATTGATGGGGTTATATATATTTATTTTATTTTTAAATTCCAAAATTACCCCCTTGTTGATATGAACTCCAATCCGAACCCAACGACTGCCGCCCCTAGCCAAATACCCCCGTTCCGAAAATAATGGGATATGTTTCGTAACCTAACTCGACTGTTTCGATAGGTTTTTCTTTAAATTAAAATATAAATCCATGTATATTCAATTTAAACGTACATTTCAATTTACTAGGGCCACATATTGACTCTAAAAATTCCAGAAAAATTATTTCTAGCTTCGTATTGACGATACGGTTCTAACAAAACTAATTTCATCAAATTCTGAGACCGTTTGAAAAATATCCATTTTCTGGTCGATCGAAATTGACTGAAACTGTTAAAACACGTTTAACTTCTCCACGCTCACATATTGATTCAGAAAATTCTAAATTTTGAAACCTAGCAATAACTTGACATCACAGATCCAACAAAAGTGGTTTCGTCGAAAACCGAGGTCGTTTGCAAAATTTCCATTTTTAAGGGCCAAAATTCCATAGCGACTATTCCGAATTTTCAAGTGGGCGTAACTTTTGATCCCCGCTATGAAATTTCAATTTTTTGGATTTGTTGGAAAGATATTCTCAAATAGATTCAAATATTTATGGTTTCGCTAAAATCTGGTTTATTTTGAATCCTGTACATTCATTTGAACTTTAAAATCGAATTTTCAAACTACCGCGCCATTTTCAATTCCTTTTTATTTTTATAAATAAATATTTATATTCTAACAACGATTTGAATAAATATATTTCGAATTCTATTCAAAATAAATTTCTCGTCGCTTTTATTTAAAATAAATCATTTTAAATATTCAAAATTCGTCAAAATTGCCAAAATAAAAATTTTAAATTGGCTTAGAATTTCAGGGTTATTACAAAATACATATACACTAATTAGCATTAGGAATTGTAATGCTTACACATAATTAAAATGTGTGTTAAATTATTGTTGATATGGACAAACTAATGCTTGTTAATATTGTTTAAATATGGTTGATTATGGTTTGATGAACTCACACACCATAGTTATGGTATTATATGGGTAATAAATTCGAATCTCCCTTCCCTATAAATGACGATTATATTATTTTTATATTAAAATAGTGATCGAGAATCAAATTTTGAATTTGATTTCCAATATTGTTTAGAAATTTAAATTAAGCAAGCACGAAAAATACTCATAAAAGACAGAAATGGTTTTGGTAACGATTTCAACTATATATGGTCCGTTAAAGTTTTAAATCGGTTTTTGAAATTCAAATTGAAAAGTTATTTGAGTTGAGTATATAAATGTTGGTTTAAACACAAATAATTTGTTTTATTAGTCTTATTTATTTTTATAATGAATGTCTGCGACTTTTGGAAATAATCGGACAAGTTTTGGAAAAATAATATTTTATTAATATTGCATTATTATAATATCCAGTCTTCAATTTAATAATTTAAAGTTTGAGATTTGAAATATCATTTTTAATTATAATTATATTGGAAGAGATTCAGACGATTTTCTATTATAAGTCGTAATATGGCCTGAATGTGACATGTCGTGCAGCGACAGTTCGTGAATTTCGTCCATATGTTTTAAACAACTATAACTAGTGTGTTTTAAATCGGATTGGCATGAAACGAAAAACGTTGGATTTCTTATAATGAAAGTTTTAAAATGGAAAAGAAATTTTCATATTCTAATGTATAGTTTTCTAGTTATGATTAAATTAAATTTAGAAAAGGTTGTTATACATGTAGTTCGGTGACCGAAATCAGAAATCTAATAAAATGTGCTTACAAAAATGATTAAAAATACGAAAAAATTATGATAAATCACAATTTATTATTTAGAATAGATTTGAGTTGGAAATATTGAGCTTTGAATGGTTTTAAATGTAATTTGATTTAATTAGTTATTTTGCAGTACTTTTATAACGCTGTCATAAAAATTTTCTAGAACATACAAAATTTGAAGTTTTGAACCTACCAGATTATTATTCTAAACTTATATCATCATTTAAAGATGATTTATCAAATATTTGATAGTATCCAATTATAATTGGATAGGGATTGGGAATAATCAACGAATATATGATATTGATGTTGTAAATGAAGACTTATTCTATTTGAGGAATTATAAAGGTGGTTTTACCATTAGTACAATTATAGGATAGGTTAGATATAGGATTAATATAAAATATGTGCTAATATAATTTCTATCCACATCGCTATGTTGTGATGTTAAATGGTTTGATAAATTTTTGAGTTAAGTCTAGAATTTTGAATTTAAATGAAATGGGTTTGGATAGAGATAATCTTCAGATATTCGATATGGAATTCCGTTGTTGGACGTATAATATATGATGAATTTAAAAGATATTTTTATCGAGATTCCTCTTATAGTATTCGTCGATTTCATGAATTGGTATCAAATATAAGTTGATTAAACTCTATGTAAACTTATGTTTGAATATCAATAGATTTTGAGTTATCATGAATGGTGTCTTTAATAATATCATTCTTTAACCCAAGTAAAGGTGGAGTTAAGATGTGGTAATTTGAAGATCTAAGATATGGTTAATGGAAGAAGAAGGATTATGTTCTGGCTATTAAGAGTTGATAAAGTAAATAATCTTTGAGTTAAATATTTAATTGGGGTTTCAAAGAGAGGGTTCAAATAAATGTATTTGAAATTAAGAAACTTGGAATAAATCAAACTTTGATTTATGAGTTATGAAGTTAAAATTCGAGAATGAATTGATTTACTATTTGGAAGGATATTTGAATTGAAATACTATGTATTTCATAACTGTTTTTTTAAAGTACGCTTATTATTTGGAAAAACCTTGATCAGATATATATCCGGAAACCATTCTGAATAATGATACAACATTATGGAGAAATTGAAGATGGTGGTTGGAAACCGGGGATCTTCACATCGTTTTGGATTATTTGCTGATGTCTCGGTTGGGCCGTACCCAAATACAAGGTTATAAGTGGTAGTGGTCCGGACGTATTTGAAGAATTTTCAGATACGCAAGGTCCACTCTTCTTTATTGGACGAGGAATAAGGTGCCTTCGGTTTCGCTCAGACCCAGATTGGACTTGTATGGATTGTATGTCCGACATTGTAATTGACTGCATAGCAACTGATCACTGTCGAATATATATCTGTCTGGTGGCGAAGAATTTATTCTATAAGCTAAACCCCCTTCTCTGAGACATACGAGCTTAGAGGTTACATACTAATAGATAACAGTTATATGTGATGGACAATGTGGCATACTTAAGTGATTGAGCTATTGATGATCAAAGCATGGCTTATTTTAAAGCATATCTTTGTGTAGTGATACTTCGTCAAGCCTCATACCCCGGTAATGGCCTAAAACATGAATAATGTTGTAATGACCCAACAAATTTGATGCTTGAATTTTGATAATAATACATAAAACTTATATTAATTGTCAAAACCCAAGTATCGAAAATACCAAATAGTTAGTAGAAAGAAATTAGAGGAAGAGATAAGAAAGAAAGAAAGTTAGAATAGAAGAATAAGAAGAAGACCCAACACAGAATCAGCATCTCACATCGCAGCGGAATAAAATGTAATATATAAATAAATCTTTATTCAGAGCTTTGAAATATACTTACAAACATCAGAATACATCAATACATCTAGACAATTATAATAATTTTTCCTCATATACAACACACAGCGGAATAATACTAGATATCATACATCTGCAACACCTCCATCTCGTCTCTGGACTTTATAGAACCCGATAACCCGAACCTGTAAAACTCTGTCTGACCAGAGCATTGCAAAAGCCAGGATCAGTCTAGTGAACCAGTGTGAGTAAACTCACTAAGTTTAAAGGGGATCATCCAACTTGATTTTAAAGTCTAATCTTTTCAAAAGAAAAGGATAATCCTAAGACCAAATCCACACATAAACACGAACAGTTTTTACCTTACGATAACCCAAAACATTTTGAAATCATATCTATTATCGTATTATAATTATGTCTAAATACAAGTAAATAACAATCTAGCCGAACGCATACATCTTAAGCTCTACATACATAGTATACAATCAAAAACCATGGGCTCTAATTGGATAATGTATTTCGACTATAACATGGTATGGAACCACCTTTCGATCAGTGTACTCTAGAGGGGATACATTGGAGTTCAACAAGAACATCTTGCAGCTCGACTGTGACGGCCCACCCCGCACCAACCGACATTTACTCGAAAGGTGCGTGTACACATGTCCAGTTAGCACGGAACGGGTCGTCAGAAGGAAAAGGGAAGAAGGAAATGAACATACAAAGAACCTGTAGAATGTCTCACAGCGCATCGAATAAAATATAATAATAACATACTTGACAAAAACAGGAGAGACAGTGCAAAAGCTTAAAACCAAAACTAAACATCATGGCAGCGGAAATTCAAAATACAGCTTATTACAACTTTCAAACTGTCTCAAGGCAAAAGCAAGATAAAGGAGGTACACTACTAATGCCCAAGTAGCGACCACCAACGACACAGGGAGAATGTGTATATATATATATATATATCATACGTGGAAGCCTCCTGCCCGCCTCCGAATCAGCTACTCGCGCACCACCAGCTAGCTTGTCTCTAGTCTACTCGTGTGAGCACCCAGAGTAATAAGAGGAGACATAAAACTCTGGGTTAGACATAAAGCCTGGTATGAGCGATAAGCATCTGAAGTGAACAATAACAGGTAGACTAAAACATACCTGAACCTGGGCCTGCAACCAAAGAGTTAGCACTAAATACTGTACAACACTCTAAGGTACCATATCAAACGGTGTAAAGATACGGAGGTGGGGGAGGTGTGCATGTCATAGTGATGGCAAACAATCAAACATAGCATCCATCCTCACATCTCTCACTCAGTGCGTAAAGCATACGATGTTCACCACCTCGATCACCCACCCTTTCTACGATCACTTTGCCCCATGAAGTCATAAATGGCTTCACTGCACTTATAATGTAGCCACTAATCCTTTGCTATGTCCACTTGCCCCATGGGGTTATTCACCCCATCTGCGCTGGCTCATAGCCTTACCAATCCTTACTATGTCCACTTGCCCCATGGAGTTATTCACCCCATCTGCGCTGGCTCATAGTCTTACTACGCATCACCTTGCCCCTCAGGTCATAATGACCCTAGTGCACTGATAACGTAGTCTTGCTACCATCACCTTGCCCCTCAGGTCATAATGACCCTACTGCACTGATAAGTAGCCATCCCTCATTTTTAGTGGTGAATCGAAGTTATGAACGTCGACAACTCCTTAGCACACGTCCCGCAGCAAAGTCCAACCATGAAGTGAACTCATCGGTTCCCAACTGGATCCTGAGCTCTAACTTCCCATATTGGACTACCTTTGCATCTTGGGTTATTGGTCAATACTGGGTCGGGTCAGGTTCCTCCTCAAGCCATCGGTTCGGATCGGGTGTCCTCCATTGGTTCGGGTCGGGTCTTCTTCTGGTACGGTTCGGGTCGGGTGTTTCTCCTCGGTTCGGGTCGGGTGCTTCACTTTGGGTCGGGTCGGGTGCCATTCCCCCTCTAGTTCGTGCTTCCGCTCTGATCCGCCTCCTCATCCTTCACGTGCTACGATCCGATCCATCCTCCTTTATCCGCTCGGATCCCTCCTATTTAATCCGATCCGATCCCAGTTCAGTTAGCGTGGCCTTCCTTTTTGCCAATTTTCTCAAGTGCCAGGTTCTGATCCGGTCGGATACCTTGCCCAGTTCAACATATCCGATCCGAGCCCCATATCCGATCCGATCCGAACCCTACAGTGTTTTCTGAAACTGTTCCAGCAAGTGTTTACGCCATTCGACGACGTTTTCGACCATTCTAACTATTGAAACCAATCACAAAGCATATCATACAGTCATAGCAACATGCATAATCAACCACAAACATCAAAACATCAATATGATAGGTTAAAATGGATCAAACATACCCAAAATCCCATATTTTCCCCTTGAGCATGTTTAGGTGAAACTAATGATAGGATTAGCAAAACTTAACCAAATTAACCCAAATTCATATCAGAGGTCTAAAACAACATTTAGGAATTTATGAACATTTTTCCCGAATTTATTAGTGTATAAATTCGCTAATTAACACTAATTACCCCTAATTAGCCATAATTAGTGCAAAACTATGCAAATCACTCACCTTAGCCACAAATAAACTAAAATCTGAAATAAATCTCTGATTTGATGTGAATCCCAATGCTAAACAGCAGCTCCAATGTTACTTTGGTGTAGATCTTACTTGATTTTGGGTTGCTAAGCCAAATCCTTGACCAAAAGGTGATTTGGAGGTGATTTAGAGGTTAGAGGTCATTTTTAGGGTTCCTTGGTGATAAGTGGAGGCTAGAAAATTGAAATGGAATGATCCTCTATCTCATTTCAGCTTCCCATAACCCTAATCCCGAAATGGGTTATGGGCCTATCCACTAATCACCCGATTTGGCCCGGTTAAGCAGTTTTTCGCCCTCCAAACCTTGTTTCAGCCATATCTCCTTTCCAATCAAAATTAATGGCCAAAACAGTACCAACTTGGGGGAAAATGGTCATTTAAAAATCGACAAAAATCATGAACATGAGAAATGACTCTAATGGATGTTTCCCAAAGTTACATGACCATACGACTTCATACGGGAAAGAAATAAATATTCTACGATCCCCCGATGCGTAGAATGCGGGTCATTACACTCCCCCCCCCCCCCCCTTTGAGAAATTTCACCCTCGAAATTTCCTAATCAAAACACACATAAGGGTTCCCGCATGCCTATCAACCATAAAACAACAATCAAACATGCAAACAAGCAAAACAAGTCTACCCTAGCATGCGGAAAACTAAATTGCAAAATAAATCTTACAGGACAAAGAGTTCTGGATATGCCCCCCTTATGCTCTCCTCTGTCTCCCAAGTACAATCGTTCTCGTCCTCGCCCCACTGAACCTTGACTAGCTTCACCGACTTCCTTCGCAGTTGCTTCGTATCGTGCCCCACAATACGAATCGGCTTGCGGTTCCCAACCGCCTCGGGTTCTACTTCGAAGTCCTCTAACTGATCAGGTGAAATAGTCATATCTGAGTCGTGAACGAACTTTCTTAGTTGGGAAACATGAAATACATTGTGAACTCCCGCCATTTTCTCTGGTAAGCCAACTCTATATGCCAAATTCCCGATTAGTTCAAGAACAGGGAATGGGCCAACAAATCTTGGTGCCAACTTGCCTCTCCTGCCAAATCATATCACGCTCTTCAACGGAGAGATCTTGACAAACACCAAGTCACCAACGAAGAATTTCAAGTCTCTTCTCCTCTTATCAGCATAACTCTTCTGCCTATCTTGGGCAGCTTTCATTCATTGCTGAATGATCTTAATCTTATCCGAAGTTTCCCTCACCACATCTGGTCCAAGCACGAACTTCTCGCCAGTATCTATCCAACATGATGGTGAGTTGCACGGTCTTCCGTACAAAGCTTCATATGGAGCCATATCGATACTGGATTGGTAGCTATTATTATATGCAAACTCTACTAGATGCAAATGGTCATCCCATGATCCACCAAAATCCAATATACAAGTTCTCAAGAGATCTTCCAATATACGATTCACCCTCTCTGTCTGACCGTCGGTCTGAGGATGATATGCGGTACTAAGATGTAATCCTGACCCTAGAGCCTCTTGTAAGCTCTTCCAAAACCCACTAGTGAACAACGGGTCTCGGTCACTCACAGTGCTTTTGGGTACTCCATGAAATCTCACTACCCACTTCATATATAATTCTGCCAACTTGGCTGCCGTTCTGGTCGATTTGACTGGTATAAATCTTGCACTTTTAGTCAATCGATCCACAATTACCCAAATGCTATCATATCCCGATCTAGTCCTTGGTAGGCCATCGATGAAATCCATCGAGACTTGCTCCCATTTCCATTCGGGAATTTCTAATGGTTGCAACAGCCCACTAGGCTTCTTTTGCTCGGCTTTAACTAGCTGGCAATTCATGCATTTGGATATAAACTTCCCAACGTCTCTTTTCATCCCTTCCCAGTAGTAAGTCTGTCTCTTGTCTCGATACATCTTATTACCACCGGGATGTATAGTCAGTTTTGAGTGATGACATTCTCTAAGCACTTCATCTCTCAAACCATTCACGTTGGGCACAACTAGTCTTCCATTCTTCCGAAGCCATCCATCTCGATCAAGCCCATACACATTCATCTCCTCATCGATACCCATCTCTAACTTGGAGATGATTTCCAATAGATTAGGATCGTCCCTCTGACTAGAGCCGATCCGCTCAATCAAAGTGGGTCTGATCGTCAAACTTGCTAACATAACTGGATCTAAGTCGCACTTTGGTCTGAAATCAAACCCCGCGATATACTCCAGTTGCTTTCATTCAAGAAACATTGCCCCTAAACTGGCATGTCTCCTACTCAAGGCATCGGCTACCGCATTACCCTTCCCGGGTGTGTATGCGATATCAAAATCATACGAAGCCAAAAACTCTAACCATCTCTGCTGTCGGAGATTCAGATCCTTATGGGAGAAGACATACTTTAACGATTTATGATCGATAAACAACTCAAATCTTTCTCCCAAGAGATAGTGTCTCCACATCTTCAATACGAACACAATCGCTGCTAATTCCAAATCATGGGTAGGATACTTCTTCTCATGCGGATTTAGTTGCCGACTAGCATAAGCTACAACCCTACCTCCTTGCATCAATACAGCACCCAGTCCGGTACCACAAGCATCCGTGTATACCGTCATCTCTTTATTCCCTTTAGGAATGACTAACACTGGTGCACACGTCAAATTCTCTTTTAGACTCTTGAAGCAATCCTCACACACTTCGTCCCAGACGAAGGACTGGTTCTTCTTAGTCAATTGAGTCAATGGTGCTACTATCTTGGAGAAGTCCTGGATAAACTTACGATAATATCCAGCTAATCCCAAGAAACTTCTTATATCTGTTGCATTCTTGGGCGTAGGCCAATCCTGTACCGTAGCCACCTTCGCAGGGTTCACGGCAATACCACTCTCGGAAACAACGTGACCCCAGAATCTCACTTCCCTTCTCCAAAAATGACACTTTGAGAATTTCACTTTCAATTGGTGTTTCCTCAACACCTCCATCACTATCCTCAAGTGTCCCTTGTGTTCCTCCTCTGTCCTTGAGTAAACAAGGATATCATCCACGAACACAAGAACAAACTTATTCAACTGATCTCTGAATACTCGATTCATGAGATCCACAAAATAGGCTGGTGCATTGGTCAACCCAAATGGCATGACCAACCACTCATAAAATCCAGACGGCGTCCTAAATGCCGTTTTCGGAACACTCTCATCTGCTACTCGAAGCTGATGAAATCCTGTCGCGAGGTCCAACTGGGAGAACACTCTTGCTCCTTCCAGTTGATCAAACAAATCATCTATCCGCGGCAGAGGATACTTATTCTTCCTCCTCACCTTATTCAACTCGCGATAGTCCACACAAAAATGAACGGAACCATCTGCCTTAGTGGCAAACACAACTGGTGCTCCCCACTCGGAGACACTCCTAATAAATCCCTTCTTCAAAAGATTGTTGACTTGCACCCCGAGCTCTCGCTGCTCCCTTGGTGCCATACGACGAAGTGGCATCACTATAGGTCTGGCATCTTTCACTAAATCAGTACGGAACTAAATCTCTCGGTGTGGTGGAAGCTCGGTCACCTTCTCGAAGACGTCTGGATACTGGCCAACCACGGGCACATCTGACAACTCATCCTGCGGGATGTCGAGGGAATTTACAAAACTAGCCATAAACCCATCACTAGGGAGACTACCAAACACTACCCTCCGCCCATCATCCGCCCTCACTGTCACCAAAAAGCCCTCACAGTCTACCACCACCCTGTATCTTTGGAGCCAGTCGACTCCCAATATAATGCCATACCCAGTAAAGCGCAGAACAAAGCAATCACATACAAACATACATCCATGACTTGATAAGACCAAATTTATGCAAATCATACTAAGGCTAGTCGAACCACCAATCGGGTTCTTCACAACCAATGTTCTATCGACTATCTCGGGTTCCAGTCCCAACCTATCTACCAGGTCACTAGATATGAAGGAACGGGAAGCCCCAGTATCAAACGAAACTCGAACTGGTACATCATAAATAGAAAGCATACCTTGAATAACAACATTCTTTCCTTTCTCCGCCGTAGTTGGGGCATTCGACGAAGAAGGAACAGCATCAATAGCATATGCTTTCACAATCTGCTTCTCCTTAAGAGGTTGCAGACACTTATCCTTGAAATGTCCCACTTGACCACAATTGAAGCACTTCTTATCCGCTGGCTTGGCCCGACAATCTTTAGCATAATGGCCCTTCTTACCACAGCTGAAGCACTCAACACCCTTCTTGCTCTTTTTCTGGCCACCCTTAGATTGGTCCTGCTTCCTCTTATTCTGAGAGCTATTCTTGCCTTCACCGCCTGCTTGCGGCTTTGGCCCTTCTGCAGATGCAGCCTCAGTCTTTGACTTAGGGTAAAGACTCTCTCATCTCAAGGCTTCCCCCACGATCGATTCAAAAGTCTCATCAATGTGATTGATAAGCCTTTCCCCCAAGTATCCATCCAAACCAGTAATGAACTTCTCATTCTTTTTCTCAGGAGTGTCAATGAGAGACAGTCCATACTTCGACAAAGTGTCTAACTCAGCAATATAGTCAGAAACTTCCCTCCCATTCTGCTTGAGTTCCAAGAACCTCTTGAACAACACTGACTTCTGGGCAGCTGGAATGAACTTCTCGCTAAAGCGAGCCTTGAACTGATCCCAAGTAACCTGATCCTCTGGAGTAGCTGTTCTAATGGCATTCCACCAATTCATCGCTTGCCCTTGCAGCTGACGAGACGCTAGCCTTCTCTTCATCGCATCCTCAAGACCCAAGTCATCAAAGATACGATCATAGCTATCCATCCAATCTTGAACATCTGTGGCCGACTTCGTCCCGTAGAACGGCTTTCCACCAAGGTTAGTGTAATCCTTGCATAACTTGGCGAAATCAACCCTAGGCGCCTGCACTACTGGGCCAACACCAACTCCGGGATTGGGAACTGCCCCTTGCACTTCTCTAAACATGTCTCTCATGAGGTCAGTAAACATCGCTCTCATGTTAGCGGCATCCCCATGGTTGGTCCCTCTACCAGCACCCCTCGTGTCTCGGTTCATCGTCAATCTGAAAAAGGGAAACGATTAACGACCCCATAGTGGTGCTAGGGCAGTGCGACTTCATTCTTATACTACTAATAGTATATATATATATATATATAATATTTAAAAAACCAAAGTAATCACAAATACGCGCTCTCATATACGTACTATCTCTCCCTAGTGTCTTTCCCTAGGTTAACTACGCAACCTAGAGCTCTGATACCAAGTGTGACGGCCCGCCCCGCACCAACCGACATTTACTCCAAAGGTGCGCTGTACACATGTCCAGTTAGCACGGAACGGGTCGTCAGAAGGAAAAGGGAAGAAGGAAATGAACATACAAAGAACCTGTAGAATGTCTCACAGCGCATCGAATAAAATATAATAATAACATACTTGACATAAAACAGGAGAGACAGTGCATAAGCTGAAAACCAAAACTAAACATCATGGCAGCGGAAATTCAAAATACAGCTTATTACAACTTTCAAACTGTCTCAAGGCAAAAGCAAGATAAAGGAGGTACACTACTAATGCCCAAGTAGCGACCACCAATGACACAGGGAGAATGTGTGTATATATATATCATACGTGGAAGCCTCCTGCCCGCCTCCGAATCAGCTACTCGCGCACCACCAGCTAGCCTGTCTCTAGTCTACTCGTGTGAGCACCCAGAGTAATAAGAGGAGACATAAAACTCTGGGTCAGACATAAAGCCTGGTATGAGCGATAAGCATCTAAATTGAACAATAACAGGTAGACTAAAACATACCTGAACCTGGGCCTGCAACCAAAGAGTTAGCACTAAATACTGTACAACACTCTAAGGTACCATATCAAACGGTGTAAAGATACGTAGGTGGGGGAGGTGTGCATGTCATAGTGATGGCAAACAATCAAACATAGCATTCATCCTCACATCTCTCACTCAGTGCGTAAAGCATACAATGTTCACCACCTCGATCACCCACCCTTGCTACGATCACTTTGCCCCATGAAGTCATAAATGGCTTCACTGCACTGATAACGTAGCCACTAATCCTTTGCTATGTCCACTTGCCCCATGGGGTTATTCACCCCATCTGCGCTGGCTCATAGCCTTACCAATCCTTACTATGTCCACTTGCCCCATGGAGTTATTCATCCCATCTGCGCTGGCTCATAGTCTTACTACGCATCACCTTGCCCCTCAGGTCATAATGACCCTACTGCACTGATAACGTAGTCTTGCTACCATCACCTTGCCCCTCAGGTCATAATGACCCTACTGCACTGATAAGTAGTCATCCCTCATTTTTAGTGGTGAATCGAAGTTATGAACATCAAAAACTCCTTAGCACACGTCCCGCAGCAAAGTCCAACCATGAAGTGAACTCATCGGTTCCCAACTGGATCCTGAGCTCTAACTTCCCATATTGGACTACTTTTGCATCTCGGGTTATTGGTCAATACTGGGTCGGGTCGGGTTCCTCCTCAAGCCATTGGTTCGGATCGGGTGTCCTCCATTGGTTCGGGTCGGGTCTTCTTCTGGTACAGTTCGGGTCGGGTGTTTCTCCTCGGTTCGGGTCGGGTGCTTCACTTTGGGTCGGGTCGGGTGCCATTCCCCCTCCAGTTCGTGCTTCCGCTCCGATCCGCCTCCTCATCCTTTACGGGCTACTATCCGATCCATCCTCCTTTATCCGCTCTGATCCCTCCTCTTTAATCCGATCCGATCCCAGTTCAGTTAGCATGGCCTTCCTTTTCGCCAATTTTCTCAAGTGTCAGGTTCCGATCCGATCGGATCCCTTGCCCAGTTCAACATATCCGATCCGAGCCCCATATCCGATCCGATCCGAACCCTGCAGTGTTTTCTGAAACTGTTCCAGCAAGTGTTTACGCCATTCGACGACGTTTTCGACCATTCTAACTATTGAAACCAATCACAAAGCATATCATACAGTTATAGCAACATGCATAATCAACCACAAATATCAAAACATCAATATGATAGGTTAAAGTGGATCAAACATACCCAAAATCCCATATTTTCCCCTTAAGCATGTTTAGGTGAAACTAATGATAGGATTAGCAAAACTTAACCAAATTAACCCAAATTCATATCAGAGGTCTAAAACATCATTTAGGAATTTATGAACATTTTTCCCGAATTTATTAGTGTAAATTCGCTAATTAACACTAATTACCCCTAATTAGCCATAATTAGTGCAAAACTATGCAAATCACTCATCTTAGCCACAACTAAAATCTGAAATAAATCTCTGATTTGATGTGAATCCCAATGCTAAATAGCAGCTCCAATGTTGCTTTGGTGTAGATCTTCCTTGATTAGGGGTTACTAAGCCAAATCCTTGAACAAAAGGTGATTTGGAGGTGATTTAGAGGTTAGAGGCCATTTTTAGGGTTCCATAAGTGGAGGCTAGAAAACTGAAATGGAACGATCCTCTATCTCATTTCAGCCTTCCCATAACCCTAATCCCGAAATGGGTTATGGGCCTATCCACTAATCACCCGATTTGGCCCGGTTAAGCAGTTTTTCACACTCCAAACCTTGTTTCAGCCATATCTCCCAAACGGTAAGTCCGTTTGGCTATTATGACCACTCTACGGAAAGTTAAACCATCAAACGAATCCAATGGAAGTGGTTTCAAGTCAAAATTCCTTTCCAATCAAAAGTTATGGCCAAAATAGTACCAACTTGGGGGCAAAATGGTCATTTAAAAATCGACAAAAATCATGAACGTGGGAAATGACTCTAATGGATGTTTCCCAAAGTTACATGACCACCGACTTCATATGGGAAAGAAATAAATATTCTACGATCCCCCGATGCATAGAATGCGGGTCATTACATCGACCGCACATAACCGACCATTCATTTCGCTTGAATGTTCCGAACATATTGTCACCTACGGTTGGATCCAACATAACCGTTCCTGGGAGGAATAGAAGCGAAAGAAGAACAAAAAAGAATATTCTCTAGATGGTGGCAATACACCCTACATGGAAGCGACCCACTTAGCCATGCTTCCTGCCCGATTTTTGTCATTTCTGGGTTGATGAGGATTGAGGTTTAAATATCTTTCTAGAACATCTGATCACTATTCACTTTGAATGCTACATTGTCAGATCCGCTAGAAAATCATTAATTGACGTCCATAAAAATAGTCTAGTTGTTAAGCTAAGAGAAATGTCCCTCTCCACCAACAACTATGGTGCGTCTGAAGAAATCAACGTACATGACTCTTTTGGAAATACTCTTCTAGACATCCGTCCATACAAGTTGTCCAGCGACTAGACAAACCGAAGGCACCCTCCTACCATATCCTAGGTGTCACCCTATAGATCAATAACAAGTAGTCCTTGCAATCCATAGACTCCAACCACGACAGAACCATAGTTTATTTCAGGGTGCTAACCAAAGATTATAAGTAATTCTACTGTTTTATAAAGATCCACGGTCTTCAAATGCTCCATCTTGATCATCATCTGATATCCTCCACGTTTACGTATTTGCTAGTCAGAATTGTTTTCGAATATAAGTTCGATCTCAGTCTTTCCGTACCAATAGTCGATAACTAGCCAGGTTTGATAGTCAATATTTAACTATCAAATAAATAATCATTCAATCATGAAAATGAAATGAATTCACTGGTTCAGTACTCAGCATCACTTGGTCCTTTTTACTTTAGAAATAATTAACGAATGGTTAATTTAAAACTTCAAAAACTTCCAATATTGTAAACACAGATTCACTTATTATTTTAATATATTAATATTTTGAAACCATTTTATTTAAATACTCATAAAATATCTTATAGCAATAACCCCTTTTCTATTTAATTATCATTTCAAAACATTAGTTACAACATTATTCATGTATTTCTATACTTCAACATCCATCAGTCCATTAGCGTAAATTGGTAAGCGAATAATTCCTTAAGTATCAACCTCGAAGACCGAAATCAACATCCGATTAATACTCAGAAAATCACTCAACTTAACCAATTTCTATTTAGGTTTCAATTCTTATCTTAACTCCATATCAACCCATTTTATTCCACTTCTAATCCATTCAACCATTTTCCACTTTAAAATTTTCGTTTTAATTCCATTACTTAATAACATTTCAGCCTTACACTCCTTCCTATAAACATCATTTATAAAACTCAGGTTTAATATTAAGCCCCTTTTTATCTCGATTCCTCTTTACTAAATTCAAATATAAACTAAAAATTTATATAAGTCATCACATTTTCTTAAATTTTTCTTTTATATCTTCGTTATAAAAATTGGGTTTTACTAAAAAGTCCGTTCATACTCTCCTTTCACAATCCAACCAAACTTTATTCCAAACTCGATTACATACATAATAAATTTCATCATTTAAATAGAAATTCCTTAAATTATCAAAATAATAATTTACCTCATCGTTAACTACTATAAAAGTAATTGAGTTCTTTATTAACTAAAATAAATAATATATTACTTATAAACTTAATTAATAAATACTAATATCCTTTTATTAAATCTTTATTCAAATATATATAGATTTCAAAATCTATCTCCAGTTATAAAATAAATTTTATAACTTGATCACTGTCGATTCCCCTAAGGGTAAATCAATATTTATATAACAATTTATTTTTTTTAGGCCAACTGCTGCCAATTACTCGACCAATACCGCCCATTGGTTAATAATAAGCAAACATTGAATTTCGATTCAATAATCAATAATCAAGTCAATCATCCAATATATCGGCTAAATAATTCATATAATTATAATATAAAAGTGAACAATAAATTTGAGGAATCTAGTTGGATCCCTCCAACTTATTTTTTCCAACATCCAAATACATTAACTCAAATAAAATCGTATATTTCAATAAACAGATATAATATTCAACAATCAAATAATAACATTATTCCAAACATCAATATTTCAATTTAATACGTTTATATTATTATGAATGTAACCAACGAGATAAGTTACTTCAATTGGAAATAATCATTAAAAATAACAATTGATTTCGATTAAATTAAATGAATGTCTAATTTAATCGGTTCTGTTAAGACATATAAATTTATGTTCAGCATCCATTAAACAATTAAGAATCATAGCATACAAATATTAAACCCGATTTATATAAAATATAAGTGGGATAAAAAGTGAGTGAGTTGTACTGTAACAACCCGAATTTTAATAACATGCTGAAACAAGAAATCAAAGTATAATTAATTTTTAATATGAGAATTATGGGAAATGGGTTGCGCCGTTGCGTTCATCTCGGAATTCTGCATGAAATAGAGTCTGAGTTTTCGAAAATCGGAGTCTGGATGAAGAAGTTATAGCCTGTAGAAGATTCAGCAAATTTCAGGCAGCACAGAACCAGGCAGGTCGACTTGGGGGTCAGGTCGACCAGGTGGTCGACCTGGGGGTCGACCTACCCCCTACAAGTCAACCATATATCGACCTCCCCCCTTACAGGTCGACCTGGTCGGCCTGTTTTGACCCAGAACCCACTTTTGAAGCCTGAGACGTGTTTTGATGGTCCGGATTGATTCTAGGGTTGATCTAAAGGCCCTAAATATTTCCTACACCTATAAATACACCCAAAGACCTAACCTAATTTATAACAAATCATTCTTACACCAAAATGTTGCAGAGATCCCTCTTGATCATGGCCGCCACCTCTAACAAATTTCCTAAGCTTTCATACACAATCCAATTCGAAGATTAAGGCTTCTACAATGATTCAAGACAATAAATCAACAATGCCGCAACATTTTTACAACAAATTCAGTTCTTAATTCCATGTCCATGATCCGTAATTCTAGTTATTTTCATATTAAAATAACTAAATTTAATATGGACATGTGATAAAGTGAAATTGGACTTTTGATTCAAGTCTATTCTTGTTTCTTCTTGGATCTTGTTTTTGGGAACTTTTCTTTCTTTATTCTCGTGACAAGTTTATGGTCTATTCATCTTGTTGTAAACAAATTTTCTTGGTTCATGTTGATATTATTATCAATATCTATTCTTTATGCCTGAGATGATGTTTTTATGCCGTTTTCTCTCTGATCTTGTTTTTATTGCAACTTCTACCTTCCCCTATTTATTTTCTTTTGATGAACCTAGGTCAATTTAGGACCTAGGCCTAAACTACGATATACGTGCGATGGTATACGGGGGAAATATTGGAATATTGCCTAGTGGAAAATATGTATTTGGTGGAATTAAAGGCATAATATGAAAATTGGATGTTTGGGGATAATTTACCATTAACATGAAACGGGGTAATTTTGTGTATTGTCATTATAATGGTTATTGTGCGATTGGGATTAATATATGTAATTTGACATGGATCTTGATATATGTGATTTGGCTAGAACTTGTTATGGGTAAATTGGTGTAAACGTGGTATACATGTAATTTTGGGTATAAAACTTGATCTATGTAAATTAAGCATAGCTTTGTAAACATGTAAATCATGAATCTTGCCATATGTAAAACGGCATGAAACTTGGTATATGTGTAAATTGGCGTAAAATTGGCATACATGTAAAACGGCATGAATTGAACATATGTAAATTTGGTATGAATTGAGCATATGTAAAATTGACATGTAATCTAGAACTTGGGCATATGTTAATTATGAAAAATTTGGAGTTGAAACATATATGATAATTTATGGCTTGGTAGAGGTTTAATATGAACGCGCCTAAGTTGGGTTTTGGGTAGTTGGCATGTTTTGTAAATAAAAGGCTATAACTTGGCATAACTTTATAGTGAATTGTGATAATAATTTGGGAATACGTTTTGGGGGAAAAACGTGAATTATGAACTTGGTAATTGGCATATAACTGGAAATAAGAACGTGGTTGAAACATGAACATGAATATAAATATTGTAACACCCCACATCCGTTAGTGTCACTCACAAAGGGAATGCACTAAGTTCTGTGGAGCATTTAGGGTAAAAGATGCAGATAAACTACAAGACAGACAAATATTAAACAGCGGAAAATAAAACTTTGCTTTATTGATAAAATAGTTTGTACAATAATTTCTTTACAATATCAGAGTATCATCTGTCTTACAAAATAAAAAAGCATAAAACAACATTTATGTTCCCTAATTTTAGCAAGATCCAGCCATAGCATCTGAAAGAGAATCCAAGCAAAACTTAAGCAACACTTTCCTAGTCATGAATCATAGGTGTTTAATCACAGTAGTCCTTGTTATGTCATAGGCAATAGTTTATGTTTCCTAATCAAAGGCATAGGTTTGTGTTCATAGTCAAGGAAATAATTCTCATAGTCACAGTCATAGGCAATGTTCATAGTCATAGGCAATGTTCATAGTCATACGCAATGCCTAATTGGTCATCGAATCAAAACAGTTCTTAATTAGGTCCAAAGATATAGGCACAGATTCGAATAGAAAGATTTGGCATATTCTTTTATTCCTTTAATTTCATGTCACGAATAGAGAGAAATGTTCAAATCTAAAAAGTAACCAACTTACAGAGATTAGATTAGATTCGTAGAAAAACAGTCGTTGAAGTCGTTTGAATCATCACTTGAATCCTAGCTTGACTTGAATCTCCTCTTGAAAGTCTTGAGCAGCATTTCCTCGTCTTGATTTATTTTATATATTAGTTATTTATACATTTTCTCAGAGGCAGCATAAGGATAGAAAAGAATTGTGAATAGAGAAGGAGACTAAGGCTGTTTATATAGGATTAGGCGGACGAACCTAGGCAGAAAACGTGACCAAATACATCAGAATGAACCAGGTTCAGAAAATTGGAAAAAGCAGGGGGGAGGGAGGGTCGACCCCAGGTCGACTACCCAGTCGACCTGGGTCCTAGGCGGGAGTTTTCCCGCCCAGCCCAATCTGGGTCTGTTTTTTGAATTTGAACTCGTTTCTGACCTGTTCGAATTTTAAATCGAATTCTGAAACTTCTGAAGACCATAACTCCTTCATACGGAGTCCGATTAACGCAAGCTCGGACTCTATCTCATGCAGAATTCCGAGACGAACGCAATGGCGCAGCCCGTTTCCCTTGATTTTGATTTTAAAATTTAATTCTGCCTTGATTCGTGAATCTTAGTGTTACAGAATTATGGGGTGTTACATTCTCCCCCACTTAAAAGGATTTCGTCCCCGATTCCTCAAGTTAGGAAGAATGTGTCCTACCCTCCAATCACCCATCTACTCAACCATTCAATCACAGGCATTCATAGTCCTTAAAAGATTTCTAATGCTTTCATGTTCATATGCATAGTGTGTGTATATGTCTTTATCTAATGCAAAATCAGGCGGTCTACTGATTCAGTTGACCTCCTTAATGCGAATCATGTCAGTGCCATGCGTCCAATCATGTATGCAAGCATCCCTAGTTATGTAAATACTACATGCGTGCACAGCCATTCATCCATATGCAACATCCATATGATAACATATCGAGTTCAACTTACAAACAATTACATATCTGTAAATGCAATATGAAAGCGTCTGAACTGATCTGGTGCCTAATATGTATGTATATGCATTCACGAGCAACCATTAGCAACCACTTGCAACCACCAATCATAACATGTTTCAAATACATGTTTACATCCACTGGCTTCTACCTAAGGATCGAAGATACAACCTAGAGGATATACTTTGGAAAGAGAGAAACAATTATGCGTAAAGCTCCTACAAAAAAAAAGAAATCGAGGGTGCACCCTTAAGGAAAAAGGGTATGACGCTAGTATCTAGCCTTCTTGAGCTTTACTCCACTGTATCTTAACTAATTTAACTTCACGATTGTGAGGTTCCTGATCTCCATTTCCAAAATAAACAGATGTCAATCACGGTACCAAGTATATGTACTAAGATGATTAGAGGTCTCCCTCTTATCCGCCATGCCGTAACTATAAGGGTCGAAGGGTCACTACGTGCTTTTTCGAGTGCCTGTCACAACTATTCATCTCTCACGCAAACCATCCTAGTCGAACTCGACATTCCTCAAGTACAAGCCCCAAAGGCCTAAACCAATATCAGACAAGCGCCCAAGGAATATCTCCTCTGAATTTAGACGATCTACGTGAGATGATATAAGCAAACTCGATAGCTATTCTCAAATCCCTACTATCCAAAAATAAACTGGTCAGACCACCAATTGGATTTGAGACTCTAGTGGGATCTTTCTACTATACAAGTACTATGGTGCAGAGACTCAACTATGGAAGTGGATATGAACAAATGCAAAGCGCTAAAGCCAAAGGAAAGAGTACGAACAACAAAACTAGACTCTTCCAGCAGAATTTTACTACCTTTCTCCTAGGTACGCTTGGTGGCGAAAGTAGGTACTTGCCCTTTTGAAAATCTTGTCCTTGGCCCTTAATTACACCTTAGTAAAGATACCTCCTCCTGTCTTAGGTTTTATAATTCCTTCCTTCTTTGTGAGCTAAATCTACATCCATGAATTCCTCATCCTCTTCCGTGTGTAGTCATGTTGACAAATCTCTCGAAAGCTGCTTCCATCGTACAGAGAACCCTACTAAGCTTGAAAGAAAACTGGCCATAGGTGAAACAACTATGGCTATGGATGGAAGCCAGGCACGACTTCGCCCATCTATGAGGTTACCTCCCAGAAAGCCAGGAGCCCTAGAGACTCAAGAAAGAAGGAGACAAGAATTCAAACAGAGGAAGAGAAGATAGTGCATATGGCTTTGGGGAATATGCCTTTAAAACGAAAATTTCCTTTTTAAAATGCTTCTTTTAAAACCGTTTTGAAAATAATTTTTTCAAATCTTTTATCTGATCCGGTAACCTTCAGCTCTGATACCACGTGTAACACCCCACATCCGTTAGTGTCACTCACAAAGGGAATGCACTAAGTTCTGTGGAGCATTTAGGGTAAAAGATGCAGATAAACTACAAGACAGACAAAAATTAAACAGTGGAAAATAAAACTTTGCTTTATTGATAAAATAGTTTGTACAATAATTTCTTTACAATATCAGAGTATCATCTGTCTTACAAAATAAAGAAGCATAAAATAACATTTATGTTCCCTAATTTTAGCAAGAGCCAGCCATAACATCTGAAATAGAATCCAAGCAAGCAACACTTTCCTAGTCATGAATCATAGGTGTTTAATCACAGTAGTCCTTGTTATGTCATAGGCAATAGTTTATGTTTCCTAATCAAAGGCATAGGTTTGTGTTCATAGTCAAGGAAATAATTCTCATAGTCACAGTCATAGTCATAGGCAATGCTCATAGTCATAGGCAATGTTCATAGTCATAGGCAATGTTCATAGTCATAGGCAATGTTCATAGTCATAGGCAATGCCTAATTGGTCATCGAATCATAACAGTTCTTAATTAGGTCGAAAGATATAGGCATAGATTCGAATAGAAAGATTTGGCATATTCTTTTATTCCTTTAATTTCATGTCACGAATACAGAGAAACGTTCAAATCTAACAAAGTAACCGACTTACAGAGATTAGATTAGATTCGTAGAAAATCAGTCGTTGAAATCGTTTGAATCATCACTTGAATCCTAGCTTGACTTGAATCTCCTCTTGAAAGTCTTGAGCAGCATTTCCTCATCTTGATTTATTTTATATATTATTTATTTATACATTTTCTCTGAGGCAGCATAAGGATAGAAAAGAATTGTGAATAGAAAAGGAGACTAAGGCTGTTTATATAGGATTAGGCGGACGAACCTAAGCAGAAAACGTGACCAAATACATCAGAACGAACCAGGTTCAGAAAACTGGAAAAAGCGGGGGAGGAGGGGTCGACCCCCAGGTCGACTACCTAGTCGACCTGGGTCCTGGGCGGGAGTTTTCCCGCCCAACCCAATCTGGGTCTGTTTTTCGAATTTGAACTCGTTTCTGACCTGTTCGAATTTTAAATCGAATTCTGAAACTTCTGAAGACCATAACTCCTTCATATGGAGTCCGATTAACGCAAACTCGGACTCTATCTCATGCAGAATTCCGAGACGAACGCAATGGCGCAGCCCGTTTAGTGTTACAGAATTACGGGGTGTTACAAATATGAACACGAACGTGAACATGGCTAACTCGAGGTTGGGTTGAGTTTGCAGTGTAATTCTGCCCAGAACTGCCCGACATATCCAGTGATGGCAAATAATAAGATCCAATGTGAGAAGTTAGTCATATCGTGCTTAAACCCGAGGTTAGACTGAGTTGTGGTGTAATTCTGCCCGGAACCGCCCGACATATCCAGTGACCGCAACAACAGGTCTAATGTGAGTGGTTAATGCATTAATAATTAATTAATGCCAATAAACAGACATGCTAAGAATGGAAAGGTTAAGTAACATATGAATAGTTGACGCATAACCAACATAACATGTTAATTAGTCCAGTGGGTAGGGTTAAGTAAACTAAGAACGTTTAACCAACATAACTGTTAATCAGACCAATGGGTGGGTTAAGTAATTTGACTAGGCTAATGACACTTAACCGATATGACATGAATGGGTGGGTTAAGTAATATGACTAGGCTAATGACACTTAACCGATGTGACATGAATGGGTGGATTAAGTAATATGACTAGGCTCATGACACTTAACCGATATGACATGAATGGGTGAGTTAAGTAATATGACTAGGCTAATGACACTTAACCGATATGACATGAATGGCTGGGTTAAGTAATATGACTAGACTAATGACACTTAACCAATATAACATATCGCGTGGCAGGGTTAAGTCAACTTGAACATATAGATAATACTTAACCTACTTAGCATGATACGTGGGTGGGTTAAGTCATGAACTGCTTGAAAACACTTAACCAATTTGATGTGCTAAGATGTCGGGGTTAAGCTTTGAATCACTAGACAACACTTAACCAAATTGACATGGTACGCGGGCAGGTTAAGCCATGAATTACTTAAAAACACTTAACCAATGCAATCTGACGAATGGGAGGGTTAAGTTAAATGGGTTGGCGATGCTTAATCAATATGACATGGTGTGTGGTAGGGTTAAGCAAACACGCGAAGGCAACACTTAACTGATATAACAAGACATGCGGTAGGGTTAAGTAACACAAGAGTGAACACTTAACCAAGGTAACATGATAGGGGTGGGGTTGAGTTAACTTGAATGGATAATACTTAACCAACCTGTGGGGTATACGAATAGACCCTAGGAAAACCCTAGTAGCGGGACCCGTTTCAACAGTAACCCACATTAGGTATCAATGGTACCCTGAGCTAGGCAGGGTGGGGCACGATTACTGGGCTGATTATAAGCGGTCAAAACGACGGCGGGTGATGCAGCAGTGCAGGTTCCAACGGATTACGGGCGTGCACGTATTCCGGAGTGGAAAACTTAGCCACTGGGCTACAGCAGATATAAAGTTGTGCATCAAGAATTGTGTCGGGTTACCATCCTAGGGATTGATACACACTAGGGTGGGACCAGCACAGGTATCTACGAATAGGGGGCCGCGTGACACAAACAAGAGCTAGGTCGAGTAGGAGCCGATCGATTAGGGTAGTAAGGGTACATCTAACACATTCATGGCAATTGGGCTGGTTGAGGTGAAATCCTCATATTAGATGTAGTCCTGAAGGCTACCACAACTACGGTATTGAGATAACCTTTGAATATAACACATATGAAACATTGTAAGTAAGAGCCGATCAATTAAGATAGGTACGGTGGGGACATGAAACTGTCAATATGAGGTGGGACCCTCATCATGGGATGTGTATCTATAAAACTATCATGTGGGTTATGGGGGATCACTTATCTTGCAATTATAACTGAGTAAACTAATTGGAACGCTAGTTAGGTGGTGCAGAGAGCATAGGAAATCAAGGAAAATACTGTAATGGTGAAGCTTAGAAATCTTGTGATGTTATACTTGATAGAAAACTTGCGATGTGATACTTGGTAGGAACCTTGTGATGCTACTCTTGATAGGAAGTACGGGATGTTATACTTGATTCATTGTGCCTGCAGCTTACCTCGTCATCATGTTTATGTTTACTTTCAGTTTATTCATGCCATATTATCTTCACCTGTTTTTATGCTGAAAGTCACTAGGACTTACTCAGTCTTTATGACGGACCCAGTTTTTTTTGCCTCTTTTTCTTCCGCCCCCCCCCCCTCACGTTCGCAGGATAGGAATACAGCTTAGTTCGGATCTTACCAAGCTTCAAGGCTCTTTCATGTACGACTTGGATTTCTCTTGGCTATGGCTTTCTTTGCTTTATTGGGGAATACTACAGTTTAATTTTATGCTTCTTTGTTTTTGAGCAAGACAGATATTTTGACTATGTAATTGGGTATTGGAAGTTGATGGGCTTTAATTGTAAACAATTATATTTAATTAATGATTTGAAGTACTTCTACTTTACTTTCCGCTGTTTTATACACGTCTGTCTTGTAATATTTCTGTTCAGTACCCATAATGCTCCATTGAAGTTAAGGCATTCCCTTTGTGGGTGACATTAACGGATGTGGGGTGTTACATTTGGTATCAGAGCAGAAGGTTACCAGACTAGGCAAAAGCTTTTAAAAACCTTCTGAAATTATTTTCAAAATGTTTACAAAGAAGCATTTTTCTAAGAAAAGTTTTGTTTTACGAAAGGCATATTCCCCAAAGCCATATGCATTATCTTTTGATTCTCTCCTTGAATCTCTTCTCTCTTTCTTTTTCACCATAGTTTTGTAGGTGTACGACACATGTAGGAGGGCAAAGAAGTGCCCAACTTCCATCTGTAGCCGCAGTAGTTCCATCTACGACTAATCTTGTTTCAAGCTTTGTAAGGTTGTAGCGTGATGGAGGTAACTTTCGAGAAACCGACCAACAAGCTATACAAGGATAGTAAAAATGAGGATAAAGAACATAAGCCTAAGGATGAGAAACTTGTTGATATGGCTTAATCCACGAAGGAGGAAAAGGTGAAAGGGAAGAGGCCAAATGAAGAAATAATAAAACCCATGACAAGAGAGAGTATCTTTAGTATGGTAAAAAGGGACATGTAGTTAAGTATTATAGGACAAGGACAAGGGCAAAGAACAAAATCGTCGAGAGGGCAATTGTATGCTCTCACTACTAGCGTACCCTAGAGTGGTGGTAACGTTTTTGTTAAAGGTTTAGCTTTTATTTTCTATCATCCCGTTAGAACTTTGTTTTTGTACATCATCCTTTTAATTCTGCTTCGAAAGTTGAGTCTCTACACCTTAGTAATAGCATAGTAGAGGATCCTATTTTTGTCTCAAATCCTATTAGGAAATCAGTTCATTTATTCATGACTTTTTTGGATTTGAGAATGTCTATGCTAAGTGTTGAGTTTAGAAGTAATGCTTATGTTTTTTTTTGGGCTATGAGTTGACCCTAGGGATGGAGTGGTTATCCAGTAATGGTGCCATTCTTGAGTGTGAAAAGAGGGTAGTTAGACTCTTGACTTGCCTTGGTAATGCCCTCGAAGTCTAGTGTAACCCTTAGGGTTCTTCCATGCTTAGTTACCTAGAATCTCTTGATACATTTATTGATCCTCTCGAGTAGTGTTCGCCACTAAGGCGGATGGTTCATTTCTCTTATGTATGAGTTATAGAAAATCAACTTAGTAAGTACATTTGGCAGCATGGTTGGCATTTGTTTGTTTTCAAGAGATAGTTCTTCTACGTGGAATACCTTATAATAAGTAAACGAGATCCAGGATTCATTAATGAATTTTGGAGAGCTTGCATGAAACCATGAGTACGCAGTTATGTTTGAGCCAAGTATACTAGAAAAAGAATGAGTGAAAGTGGAACGAGAGGCAACAGTGAAATGAGTTCCAACTCATATTTTGGAAATAGGAATTAAGAAGCTACGAAATTGTGAAGTTAAAGACGACAAGCACAATGGAGTTAAGCTCAAGGAAATGCGACTTAGAAGATTGAAGATTAGATATGCGCATCATATCTCCTTTTTTTAAAGAATAGATTCTTGATCCCTCTTTTCCTGTAGAGTTTACTTGCATGCTATCTTTTAAGTATATCCTCTCGGTCCTATTCTCAATCCTATTTCTGTTGCAAAACCCATAGGGATCATCTGTTAGTAATACATGTTGGGGCTTGAGGGTGTTCATTGGGTTGAGTAATTCTTTAATTGTCAGCCTGATGTTGATTTCGGTCCTCGGGCTGGTGCTTAGGAAGTTCTTCTCCTAATCAGTATATATGTGACATAGATTTCCAGTTTTGACATTGCCTAATGGGCACAAAGTTTTTACTTGCTTCTATCATTCGACTATATCTTTAGGTAGGAACAATTGGGTGTAAACATGTGTTTGAGACATGTTATGATTGATGGTTGCAAGTGGTTGCAAGCGGTTGCTAGTGGTTGCTCGTGGATGCATATATACGCACCTTAGACACTAGATGGGCTTCGTCACCTTTCATATTGCATATGCATGAGTGTTTTTATGAATGAAATTAAATGTGTTATCATGTGGATGTTGCATATGGATGGATGTTTGTGCACACATATAGTGTTTATGTGATTAGAGATATTTGCATACATGTTAGACTCATGGCACTAAACATATTTTGCATTAGGAAGATCAATCAGGCCTGATCATTTGTATTAGACAAGGAACATATACACACACTTCTTGAATATATTCATACAGCACTAGAAATCTCTTAAGGACAATGAATTCCTGTGATTGATGATTGAGTAGATGGACGATTGGATGGTAGAACACATTCTTCTTAACTTAAAGATTTCGGGGACGAAATCCTTTAAGGAGGGGAGATTGTAACAACCCGGATTTTAATAACATGTTGAAACAAGAATTCAAGGTATAATTAATTTTTAATATGATAATTAGTGGAAACGGGTTGCGCCAATTGCGTTCGTTCGTCTCGGAATTCTGCATGAAATAGAGTCCGAGTTTTCGAAAATCGGAGTCCGGATGAAGAATTTATGGCCTGTAGAAGATTCAGCAAATTTCAGGCAGCACAGAACTAGGCAGGTCGACCTAGGGGTCAGGTCGACCAGGTGGTTGACCTGGGGGTCGACCTACCCCCTACAGGTCGACCATATGGTCGACCTCCCCCCATACAGGTCGACCTGGTCGGCCTGTTTTGACCCAGAACCCATTTTTGAAGCCTGAGACGTGTTTTGATGGTCCGGATTGATTCTAGGGTTGATCTAAAGGCCCTAAATATTTCCTACACCTATAAATACACCCAAAGACCTAACCTAATTTATAACAAATCATTCTTACACCAAAATGTTGCAGAGATCCCTCTTGATCATGGCCGCCACCTCTAACAAATTTCCTAAGCTTTCATACACAATCCAATTCGAAGATTAAGGCTTCTACAATGATTCAAGACAATAAATCAACAATGCCGCAACATTTTTACAACAAATTCAGTTCTTAATTCCATGTCCATGATCCGTAATTCTAGTTATTTTCAGATTAAAATAATTAAATTTAATATGGACATGTGATAAAGTGAAATTGGACTTTTGATTTAAGTCTATTCTTGTTTCTTCTTGGATCTTGATTTTGGGAACTTTTCTATCTTTATTCTCATGACAGGTTTATGGTCTATTCAGCTTGTTGTAAACCAATTTTCTTGGTTCATGTTGATATTATTATCAAGATCTATTCTTTATGCCTGAGATGATGTTTTTATGTCGTTTTCTCTCTGATTTTGTTTTTATTGCAACTTCTACCTTCCCTATTTATTTTCTTTTGATGGACCTAGGTCAATTTTGGACCTAGGACTAAACTATGATATACGTGCGATGGTATACGGGGGAAATATTGGAATATTTCCTATGTAAAATATGTATTTGGTGGAATTAAAGGCATAATTTGAAAAATGGATGTTTGGGGATAATTTACCATTAACATGAAACGGGGTAATTTTTTGTATTGTCATGATAATGGTTATTGCGCGATTGCGATTGATATATGTAATTTGACATGGATCTTGATATATGTAATTTGGCTAGAACTTGTTATGGGTAAATTGGTGTAAACGTGGTATACATGTAATTTTGGGTATAAATCTTGATCTATGTAAATTAAGCATAGCTTTGTAAACATGTAAATCATGAATTTTGACATATGTAAAACGGCATGAAACTTGGTATATGTGTAAATTGGCATAAAATTGGCATACATGTAAAACGGCATGAATTGAACATATGTAAATTTGGTATGAATTGGGCACATGTAAAACTGACATGTAATCTAGAACTTGGGCATATGTTAATTATGAAAAATTTGGAGTTGAAACATATATGATAATTTATGGCTTGGTAGAGGTTTAATATGAACGCGCCTAAGTTGGGTTTTGGGTAGTTGGCATGTATTGTAAATAAAAGGCTATAACTTGGCATAACTTTATAGTGAATTATGATAATAATTTGGGAATACGTTTTGGGGCAAAAACGTGAATTATGAACTTGGTAATTGGCATATAACTGGAAATAAGAACGTGGTTGAAACATGAACATGAATATAAATATGAACACGAATGTGAACATGGCTAACTCGAGGTTGGGTTGAGTTTGCAATGTAATTCTTCCTGGAACCGCCCGGCATATCCAGTGACTGCAAATAATAAGATCCAATGTGAGAAGTTAGTCATATCGTGCTTAAACCCGAGGTTGGACTGAGTTATGGTGTAATTCTGCCCGGAACTGCCGGGCATATCCAGTGACCGCAACAACAGGTCTAATGTGAGTGGTTGATGCATTAATAATTAATTAATGCCAATAAACAGACATGCTAAGAATGGAAAGGTTAAGTAACATATGAATATTCGACGCTTAACCAACATAACATGTTAATTAGACCAGTGGGTAGGGTTAAGTAAACAAAGAACGCTTAACCAACATAATTGTTAATCAGACCAATGGGTGGGTTAAGTAATATGACTAGGCTAATGAAACTTAACCGATATGACATGAATGGGTGGGTTAAGTAATATGACTAAGCTAATGACACTTAACCGATATGACATGAATGGGTGAGTTAAGTAATATGACTAGGCTAATGACACTTAACCGATGTGACATGAATGGGTGGGTTAAGTAATATGACTAGGCTAATGACACTTAACCGATATGACATGAATGGGTGGGTTAAGTAATATGACTAGGCTAATGACACTTAACCAATATGACATGAATGGGTGGGTTTAGTAATATGACTAGACTAATGGCACTTAACCAATATAACATGACGCGTGGCAGGGTTAAGTCAACTTGAACATATAGATAATACTTAACCAACTTAGCATGATACGTGGACGGGTTAAGTCATGAACTACTTGAAAACACTTAACCAATTTGATATGCTAAGATAGCGGGGTTAAGTTATGAATCACCAGACAGCACTTAACCAACTTGACATGGTACGTGGGTGGGTTAAGCCATGAATTACTTGAAAACACTTAACCAATGCAATCTGACGAGTGGGAGGGTTAAGTTAAATGGGTTGGCGATGCTTAATAAATATGACATGATGTGTGGTAGGTTTAAGTAAACACGCGAAGGCAACACTTAACCAATATAACAAGACATGCGGTAGGGTTAAGTAACACAAGAGTAAACACTTAACCAAGGTAACATGATGGGGGGTGGGGTTAAGTTAACTTGAATGGATAATACTTAACCAACCTGTGGGGTATACGAATAGACCCTAGGAAAACCCTAGTAGCGGGACCCGTTTCAGCAGTAACCCACATTAGGTATCAACAGTACCCTAAGCAAGGCGGGGTGGGGCACGATTACTGGGCTGATTATAAGCGGTCAAAACGGCGGCGGGTGATGCAGCAGTGTAGGTTCCGACGGATTACGGGCGTGCACGTATTCCGGAGTGGAAAATTTAGCCGCTGGGCACCAGTAGATATAAAGCTGTGCATCAAGAATTGTATCGGGGTTGCCATCCTAGGGATTGATACAGCCTAGGGTGGGACCAGAAAAGGTATCTACGAATAAGGGGTCGCGTGACACAAACAAGAACTAGGTCGAGTAGGAGCCGATCGATTAGGGTAGTAAGGGTACATCTAACACATTCATGGCAATTGGGCTGGTTGAGGTGAAATCCTCATATTAGACGTAGTCCTGAAGGCTACCACAACTACGGGGTTGAGATAACCTTAGTATATAACACATATGAAAATTTGTAAGTAAGAGCCGATAAATTAAGATAGGTGCGGTGGGGGCATGAAACTTTCAATATGAGGTGGGACCCACATCGTTGAATATGTACCTATAAAACTATCATGTGGGTTATGGGGGATCACTTATCTTGCAATTATAACTGAGTAAACTAATTGGAATGCTAGTTAGGTGGTGCAGAGAACATAGGAAATCAAGGGAAATACTGTAATGGTGAAGCTTAGAAATCTTGCGATGTTATACTTGATAGAAACCTTGCGATGTGATACTTGGTAGGAATCTTGTGATGCTACTCTTGATAGGAAGTATGGGATGTTATACTTGATTCATCGTGTCTGTAGCTTACCTCGTCATCATGCTTATGTTTACTTTCAGTTTATTCATGCCATATTATCTTCACCTGTTTTTATGTTGAAAGTCACTAGGACTTAATCTGTCTTTATGACTGACCCGGTTTGTTTTGCCTCTTTTTCTTCCGTCCCCCCCCCCCCCCCCAGGTTCACAGGATAGGAATACAGATTAGTTCGGATCTTACCAAGCTTCAAGTCTCTTTCATGTACGGCTTGGATTTCTCTTGGCTATGGTTTGCTTTGCTTTATTGGGGAATACTACAATTTATTTTTATTCTTCTTTGTTTTTGAGCAAGACAGATATTTTGACTATGTAATTGGGTATTGGAAGTTGATGGACTTTTATTGTAAACAATTATATTTAATAAATGATTTGAAGTACTTTTACTTTACTTTTCGCTGTTTTATATACGTCTGTCTTGTAATATTTCTGTTCCAGTACCCATAATGCTTCATTGAAGTTAAGGCATTCCCTTTGTGAGTGACCTTAACGGATGTGGGGTGTTACATGTACTCACATTGATTTCCATTCTTTGCTGAAACAATCCATTTTAATTAAATTAAACGGGCGTTTAATTTAGTTAAAAATCGTGGTAGCCGTCAACTCTGATCAAACCAGTTTCATCGTGTCGTGCTTGTCGATACGGACCCGACGTCATATGTTTCATATGATTCTGTTACTGTATGGCACAATTACAATCTCAATATGATATTCACTTTAATAAATTAATTTTATTTATACCTAAATAATAATCATCACTTAAGTACTACTTAAATTTGGTTTAAATCTGATTAGGCACTTTTAATCTTCGTTAGTCACTATGTATTAACTTCAGCTATATTATATATACTTATAACTAGGCGGTTTATGCACACCAAAAAAATTAATTTGTCACAATTGCTACGTAAAATTATTCCTGGGCCGCTATAAATAGTTTAGGCACATCGGATATTTAATAATCAGCCCAGATGATTTAGGCAGTTTTCTTCTTTTAAATATTCACCTGCTACGTATAATTATGTAACATATAATTGGCATGTTAACATAAGGGATTAGGATGTTAATAAATTTTTGCCACAAACAAGAATACCTAGGCTACTTTACGTATTTTGGTTAGGCAAATATCAGGTTTAGGCACAATTATGCACAAATATATTTACCTTCACTTGTACTGTATGTATATATAAACGCGGTTAAGGCATAGTAATTTAAGCAACTTTTAACTAAAAAGGCATAACGAATTAATATACTTAGGCATGAAAACCATGGTTAGGGACAATAAAAATATTTCAGCCACGTACTGTACATTTTCCCACTCACCTTCTGTGCTTTGAAACTACGAGCCTGCCTTCCTTTTTTTTCGATCCGCACCTGCTTCGGTACAATTTTTTCTTGTTTTTCGAATCTGCTATGTTCGGCTACCTATACCCTAACTCCACTGCACTTCGTTTGCCAACCCCCTCTTGACCTTCTGCCACGTTGACCAGTAACCGACGTCAACCTGCACACTTCCTCACCATGATCACCAACTCATCTGCAACCGTCTCCACTTCTGCGCCTCTCCCTTCTCAAAAAAAAGCAAGTCTCAAGCTTCTCCATTCACACACGAACTGCATACCTATAACGACCCGGGGAATTTGACGCTCAAATTTCGACAGTAATACGCAAAACCCGTATTACTTGCCAAAACCCAAGTATCGAAAACACCAGATACTTAATAGAAAGAAATTAGAGGTTGAGATAAGAAAGAAAGAATTATTATAATAGAAGAAGAGGAAGAAGAATCACAATCGAATTAGAGTCTCACATCACAGTGGGACAAAATATAATATAGAAATAAACCTTTATTGAAAACCTGAAATAACACTTACAATCAGAGTACTTCAGTCAAGACAATCTGAAGTGTTAGAATAACCTATCTTCGTATACAACACACATCGGAATAAATAACAATACGTCTGAACTCCTCCAGCACGTCTTTTGAACTTCATAGTGTCCAATAACCTAAACCTGCAAAACCATGTCTAACCCGAGCATTTACAAACGCCGGATCAGTCTGGTGAATCAGAGTGAGAAAAACTCGCTAAGTTCACAAGCAACATCCAACTTCATTTTAAAGTCAAAATTTCTTTTCGAAAGAAAAGGATAATCGTAAGACCAACCCACATATAAACACAGACGGTTTTTACTTTACGATAACCCATAACATTTTTGAAATCATTATCTTTTCTGATATTATAATAGTGTCTAAATACAAATAAATATAAATCTAGCAGAACTCTTGCTTCTCACACTCCATATATATAGTATACAATTAAAACCACGGGCGCTTATTGGAGACTGGATTCCAACTATGACAAGGTATGGAACCACCTGTCAATAGTGTATCTCTAGAGACGAATACACTGGGTTCAACAAGAACATCTTTCAACCCAACCACACATGTCTGACCACCCATTTCTCTTGAGTTTATCGATTACAATGTCACCTTACGGCTGTGCAGCTACCATTTTCCGTGAGATATACAAATGAAAAGAAGTAACAAATATGAATATTCTCTATATGTTGACAATACACCTTAATGGGAGCGACCCACTTAGCCATGCTGCCTGCCCGATTTTTGTTATTTCCTGATTGTGAGGCTTGAGGTTTAAATTCCTTTCTAGAACATCTGGCCACCATTCAACTTTGAATCCCACGTCGTCCCTACACGTCATCCAGGAACAGGATGAACCGAAGGCACCCTTTTACCACATCCTAAGTATCACCCTATATATTAGTAGCGAGTAGTCCTTGCAATACATAGACTCCAACCATGTTAGAATCACAGTTTATCTATGGAATCTACCCAGAGATTATAAGCAATACTTCTGTTTTATGAAGAACTATGGTCTTCAAATGCTCCATCTCGATCATCGTCTGATCTCTTCCATGATTACGTATTTGCTAGCTGGAATGGTTTTTGAATATAAATTTGATCCCGATCTTTCCGTACCCATAATCGACAATTGGCCAGATTTGATAGTCGGTTATTTAACTATCAAATAAACAAATATTCATCCATAAAAATAAAATAATTGTACTAGTTCAGTATTCAGCATCACTTGGCCTCTTTGATTAACCCGACGTTAATTTAAAACTTCTATATTTTCAATACTAGGAAAACGTTTCCTGTTTCTTATACAATATAAGAATATTCGATTATCCTCTCATTTCTACTTCATTGGCTCCTCATTATAAATTGGTAAGTGAATAAATCTCTAAGTATCAACCCCGAAGGCCGAAACCAACATCAGGTTGATACCGCGAAAGTTACTAAACTCAATCCATGTACAACAAGTTCTAATTTCCTTTAAAACTATATCAAATTCCTTATCATATTCAATATATCTTTTTAACATTTTAAACAAGTCAATGATTAAAATATAAATCAATAGTGTATAAAAACTTCATTAAAACTTATTTCAAACCCATTTTGGTATATCATAACAAAACTCCGTTTCTTGTTTAAAATACGGGTTTTTCAATCGACTCCTTGTCTTAATTCGCCCAGCTAACTCCAATTCACTTTGGTACCTATCTCTATTCTCATTTCATATCTTATACTTCTAACATTTCATTTATTTTATTAATCGTTTCGAAGTTGACAGCTTTATTAACTCCTTTCCATAACTGCAGTCATTTACGATATTATCAAATAACCTTGGTTTGAAATATCTCCACCAAATCTGGATTTTATGAAATCCAATTAAAGAGAATTCAATTTAATATATATATATATATATTATTGTTAATATAAACTTGCTTAAAAACTCATTTCATTAATGACAGGGTTTTAAGACTTTATAAACTTCTATTAATTAATTTATAACAAATTTAGTGATCAATTACCATTTAAGCAGTTGACTTATTCAACTTAACATAACTAACTCACCTAAATAAATTAATAATCTAGTTAATTTAATTAATCCCACTTATTTAATTATTATTTAAATAAATGATAATCGATTTGTATACGATCCCAATCCAATTGTTTCTTAAAAAACACTGCATCTCGGTTATTAATCATTAGATTAATTTCTACTTACCTACTTTTATATCTTATTTACATACAAATTACTTTATAAAACCATTTAATAGTTTCTTATAACTTATATAATAAATATAAAATATTTCTTTCCTTTTCATAAACTTTAATTCAAAATAATAGACTTTTAACCTATTTTTAGTTATAAAATAAATTTATAACTTCATTTTCGTTAATTCACCAAACGAAAAAACAATATTCATAAAACGATTTATTTTAGGCCATTTGCCCTCAATTACCTAACCAATACTGCCCATTGGTTAACAACAAAACAAATGTTAAATTTAGATTCAACAACTAATGATCAAATCAATCATCCAATCAGACTGGTTAACATTTCATATACGTTATCTCAAATAAAATTATCTGTTTAAATAAATAGATAAAATATTCAACAACCAACAATAACATTCATCCAACGTTCATATTTCAAAAATACATTTATGTCATTATAAACGTAACCAATGAGGTAAGTTACCTCATTTTGGAATAATCGTTAAAAATGACGATTGGTTTAAATTAAATTAAATAAATGTTTAATTTAATCAGTTCGGTCAACACATGTAATTATATTCAGCATCCATCAAACAACTAACAATCATAGCACACAAATATTTAAACCCGACTTATATAAAATATAAGTGGGATAAAACTAAGTGAGTTGAACTCACCCAAATTTCTGTTTGTTGCTAAAATGATTCGATTTCAATGAACAAGTGTTTAATTTAACTGAAAATCCCTGTCGATTCCAAATCCATCCAAACTGCTTCCAGAATGAAGTGCTCACCACCACGCTCGTAGTACAACTCGTTTGGTCTAGTTATGTTTATATAGTCGTTGAAAACGTTTTAGGTCCACGAATTAAATAAAATAATTATCTACTTAAATAAACTACATCGCTCTTCTTGTCCAACACAAAAATAAACTACATTGCTCCTTTCTCAACATAGCTATGATATTCATCATCCAGGTTCTCCCTTCCTTGCTCAACGAATTCGAACACCATCTCTACCATTGGGTCTCCGCTAACAAATCTCCACTATCCCGTATCCATTGTTTCCGATTCACACCTTCGACCGGAATTACATCTCGACCTCGGTGCCTGTAATGTGCAACTTTTTCCCCACCTCCGTGCTCCGCCCCATGTTGTTCAAAGCCCATGGACCCCGTTGCTTCAGACTACACACATGTTTTAATTTGTACCTGCCATGTGGATTTGTTTTATCTCTTTAAAGCTTGCGTTTGAACTTTTAATGGCGGCCACCAATGTTTTCTGGAAGTAAAGAAATGGGGATGAAGACCCTATATTTATACACACATGTGAAATGAAGGGATGAGTGTCACGTATTTTCCTACTTTGTAGCCATGCAGTGTAGAGGATAAGGATGCAGCGATATATCTTTTCTTTGGGAGGAGGACGAAAGCTTTCCAGAATGAATGGGTAGGAATTTTTTGACATTGAAAAGAAAATACATATAAGCTGTTGAAAAGAATATACTTAGTTGTTTTAAATAGAATAGAGTACATAGGCTTGTTTCTAAAAAGAAAGAGCAAGTAGTCCAGGGTATGAATTGTTCTATACCCAAATTGGATTTTCCCATGTGCGGGATCAATCTTAGCCACTGAATTGTACAAAATCTAATGGTTTTGAGTGGATTGTAGGACCCGTTCATTAGATTATTAATAATATGTATGGTTGATGTGTGGTTGTGATTTGTCGGGCACAGGGGAACATCAGAGTTGGGTACAGAAGAAATGACCCCGTAGTTTAGAATGTTGGGTACATATAGGGTAGGTTCGAAGAAAAAAGAAAAGAAAAAATAGGGTAGCTCGAGATTTTAAAATAGTGCAGTGCAATGTGTTTTCAACGTGATGGCTCTTTACGCCTTAGTTGGTAGAAATGTTTATGGGGTAGATTGTTTTGAATAGAACAGGGTAGAGCACTATTTTAAAAGTTACTTCAGTCTTGAGTTTTCCACCTATATTATTTATTTGGTAAACGGTTAACAAATACGTGTACCGCTATTCACACTTTCGTAAAGTATACGCACCGATACACAACGACTCCAAACTCAACGAAATTAAATACACCGATACATCTTGACATTCCGGTCTCAAAATTAATTTCATTGAAAATGAACTCCATTTGCAAAACAACGTTATTTTAATTCCAATATATTTAACGGTTCACATTTAAATTGCATGCACAGATAAAACAACTCCGTTTGGCTTCAAACTGGAAATCTAACAATAACTAACCATACGTATTCTAATAAAATTCGTTTCATCAGAAACGAAGGTCGTTTGGAAAATAACTGTTTCTAAGGCCTACATAATATCGATATAATATACATTTAATTCAAAACAGTCCAATTTAATAATAAAAAAATTATTATTGTTGTATATATACCTAAATGGAATAATATATCACTTCAAATTTAACCAATATGGAATTATAACTCATCTTTTAAACATTTCAAGTTAGTTGATATCCAAAATATATAAAAATCCTATAAATTATTAAAATAAACGTTATAGTTTATAAACGAATTACATAACGACTATTTTAAAATTTGATTTGGAAATAACTTACAATTTATAAAACGAAATTTTGATTTTTCACTTTCATTAGAAAAATATAATCAATTAGATTCAAACATTTCTGGTTTCACAGAGTTCCGACTTATATCATATCCTATATGTTCAACTGAAGTTCAAAACTTAATATTATGAACTACTGCGCCATTACGAGTTCGTTTATAATTTAAATATAAATTATATATTCAAGCTTCGTTTTAAATAAATAAATTTTATATTATAAATCCAATAATAATTCCAATACAACATTTAATATAATTAAATGTATTAATACTTGACTACAAAAAATACGGGATGTTGTAGTACCTCGAGCTGAGCGTTGTTTGATGGTATATTAATCAAGCATGCGTGTTCTTCAGTTTACCAAAGGGGAGAGTTTTTTCTTTCTTCTTTTGGAGGCATTCGTTTTTTTTACGTAGTTGGGAAGAGAAATAGGAGTTTTGGTTTACGGTGAGGAGCAGTGTAGTGTGTGCATAATAGGCGGTGAAGAAGAAGATAGGAACAACGTCCTGTCCTATTCAAACATAGATGGTAGGTTAGCAGGGGATAGATGGTTTGTGCGTGTAGTTGTAGAGGAAGTCGTGATGAAGTGAAAGGAAAGGGATATGACATGTACATAAACGATATGTGCATGTCATTCTTTGTCTTTGTAAAAAAAAATAGGGTAGGCTTGGCTGAGCATGAACGTTAGGGTTTGCGTGATGTGCTTTATCAGAGAAATAGGCTGATATAAGATAGGTTTTATATACTTAAGGTTAGAAATAGGGTAGTTTATATATTACAAGGTACCGCTATTTAACACCGACCGTTAAATTCGCGCGACACACACGAACTTCAAATGCAACGAAAATGGATGCACTTTTATGTCTTGACAATTCGGTTCCAATGAAAGTAATTACATTGAAATTTAACTCTGTTTGCATAACGACATTACTTTGATTCAAATATATTAGTCGGTTCACAATTTAAATAGCATCCGCTCACAAAACAACTATGATTGGCTCCAAACCAGAAATATAATAATAATTAGTCATACGTATTCCAATAAAATTCGTTTTGTCGAAAACGGAGGTCATATGGTTTTGATTGTATACCTATATGTCAACATACTGGGATGGGGAATTATGTTGGCTAAGATTGATATATTTATTTGCGAAATGGTTTTTCACACTATGTACTAATAATAATATGAAAGAGGATTTTCTCGTATCAAACCATTTTTTGTTATGATAAGACAAAACTTGCCCATTTGGTGTGCTCTTGAATTCTGTTATGTGGGACGAGCTTTTGCTTGCTTCATTTTTCAAAAAGTCATTACGAATTCCTGTGCATTAGTATCCACATGGAGTAAACCCGTTTCGCATTAGCAGCATCGTCCGGTGAATTATCTAACTTTAAAATAAACCCTAAAAACAACAGTTTTTGAATTCTCATACCATTCCCATGACTGACTTGGAGTTTATTGTTCCCATACCTAAACTCTGGATGCACATAATTTTCCACATGAGCAGCTAGTAGTTTGGTTTGCAGTTTTAGTCCACATAGCTGGATTCAGGTTTGAAGCTTGATTAATGTTTGGATCATTTTTCTTCCGCTGAGAGTATATTTTTATTTCTTTCCGTTGTGTATCCGCTGTACTCTGATATTTCTTGTAACTCCGATGTAATATATCATTGTAATAATAACGGAAAAGTTCTTTTATTTTGTGCGAATGTGTAAGCACACCGAACAATCGATCTTTATGAATGGTTTTAGTCGTTTTAATTACCGGTGAAAACTAGTCAAAAAGGCGGGTCATTACACTTGGTATTAGAGCTTTGGTTTGTACAAAGCTATGGGGTACGACATATTTGAATAAAAGGAAAAGTACTCATTAGATTTAGGATTAGTAATATCCTATAATGATGAACTCATTAGAGATAGAGTTAACAATGCCCTAGAATGAGTTTCTAGAGTATTAAGTACAAGAGAGCGTCTTTTCTCGTGAAACCCGTAAGTTTTAAAAACCAATATGTTTTTTAAATATAGAGAAATCTATGAACTTGGACTAAATCATTGAAGCATTAGTAATTCTCCCTAGACTAACTAGTTAATATAGTTAGAATTCGAATGCGAACATCCTTAATAGTCATATATGATTGTAATTAGATAGATAACCTGGGTATGAAAAACCATTAAAAGATAAATTAAGGAAATTTTAAATTTGTATCAACGATTTTGGATAGTCAATCAATAAACTGTAAGTAATGATTTTGGTTTGGTAAGTAAAGATAAGGTTGACCTAATTTAGGTTAATTAGATTTCTTAACCATTTTTAATATATAAGTACTGAATGTTAGATTATACCGAATAATTTGAGATATGAACACTTAGTAAGAATAGTTACATAATTTGATTAAAAATGTATTGAGGTAAGTTAAGTGTAAGGTAAACAATAGGTTACATAATTTAAGACTTAATAGTAGATTATGGATTAAACTTAGGAAATGAATCCTAACTTTAAAATTTTCTTATAGATTTTTAGGGTCGTAGACACCTTAGTATTAAGCAGTATCTCTCTCAGTTTTTTATGGGTGATGATAGTAGTAGCTCTGGGTCTAACTCGAAGAGTCATATGAGGGATCCACCCAGTGATGATGCGAGCAATGGACATGAGCCTATGTAGCCCGAGGACTCTAATCCTATTGATGATGATGAGCAACTTGATGAGGATGCGAGTTTCGACTCTGAGGCATATGAGCACATAGTTGGGAGATATGCACTCCCATTGATGGCGATGATTGGCAGCCACAGTAGGACGATAATATTGAGATGATTCCGGATGAGCCTCGGGATGTTGTGATTTTAGAGTAGATAGAAAAATTGGATGTTGCAGCCCATCTCGATGTGCAAATTCCTGCAGGATTTGATGATGAGATGGTAGATTGGATTTAACAGGATGTATTATCAGAGGAGCAAATACCAGCTTTTGAGGGCCCTGAATGGGACCTTGCTCCAAAGTCAGCAGATGGAGAGATTGTAGATGAGGATAACAATGGAGAAATCATATATGGTGATGGATATCTTGCTGACGATGAGGCAGAGCATGATGAGGAAGAAGACTTTGTTGACGAAGAACCCAAGGAGATGAGTTTGTATAAACAGACCGGCGAATACACCTGGTGAGTAGTTAGTTGGTGGTTATTGTTTTGTACATGTTGTAGATAGGTAGTATATTAAGTTCTTAGTCACACAAAAATAGTTTTCGGCTAGGAAATCTTTTGGGGACTAGCACGTGGTAGAAAAGGTATACTTTTGTGGTTATATTTTTGGACTACCTCAAGTACATAATACGTGCTCAGGTAGGGGGATGTCATACTTTTGTACTCTGACAAGGATGATATCATGATATGATAGTTTTTGGGTTCACTATGATATATGTGTTATTTTATGGATTTATGTGAATGTTAAATTATTCTACATGACATTTTGTGAAATTGCTTCCAAACCACGTAAAGAAATTTTTAATCTTGTAATGATGTTTAAATCATTCCTTGTCGTGGAAGAAAAGTTTTAAGGAGGTGAATGTGAGGACTTAGAATATTTAACTAGTTTAAATTGGATTTTATATAAGGGTGGTTGAATGTGACGACTCGGAATATTTAACTAGTTTAAATTGGATTTTTAAATATAATTTGGATTTTCTGAATATAAAATGAATTTAATAAGGTTTAAATATGAATTTGATTTAATTATAAAAATAATTTTAATATGAATATGTTTGAATAATATATAGATCTTTAATTTGCTAAAATACAAGGATATAAATTTTTAAGAAATTGCCGAATATTTAAAACATATTTTTAAGGCTATATTTAAACATAAGATTTTATTAAACAAATATATATTGAAAATGGATAATATAGATTGAAATAAATATTTTTGAAATAATTAATAAGTGCAATATTTTATGAATTTTGATAAAATAAATTGTTAATGTTTTGTATAGTTAAATCCTAACCTAATGGTAATAAATACCTACCTAAACAAGTGTCACTAATTAGTAACATTTATAAGTGTTTCAACAATGTACCTAAGTTAAATAATTTTTTAAAGCCCTTAGGATAAGGATGAAGGGAGTATGTGGCTTTATGCATGGTAGAGAAGTCTTATAGTAGCCACGTGTCCCTTGTTAAAAGACAAGAATACCCTTAAAAATTCCTATATAACAGGACCAAAATCCCTCTTTTACAACACAAATCCCTCCCTCCTTTACACTAATCTCTTCCTCACCTTCCCCTCTCCATTCGCTTACCATAGCCACCGCCGGCAGCACCACAAACAACCCACCAGTCCGCCTCCTCCACCGTATACTCCACTATCACAAAAACACCTCCTTCGCTTTTGAAACCCCATAGCCTAACTTCCATTCCCCATTTCCTCTCTCCTCCAGCCACGTCACCACCCACTAGCCCTATGCCGCTGATTGCCAACACCATCATGTTCTGCCTCCCGCTCAGCCCATGGACCCTACACCTCCTAAAACCAAATAAAATCCAACTCCACCCCCTCCTCCTTAACCTGCCACGTTAGTACCACCGCCAGGCCCCACCTTCGATCACCAGCCTTACCCACCACAGTCGTGCCACCTCCTCTCTCCCTTTGAAGCTTGGCCCACTCTCTTAAATTAAAAAAGTTGAAGTATATATATGTATATATATTGGTTTGCAAAGAAGAAAAACATACGTATAGTTGTAGCATTGTCCGTTAGTCAGTTGGCAGTCGTTAAGGAACTCCGAAAGTGAAGATATTGGAGCTATAGCGGTAAGAATCTCTAATTTAAAGGTTTTTAAATTAATAGGAAATGGTTAGGTTATAATTAGTTGAAGTTAATTATAATTGGTTAAGTATTGATGATTATTATTATTATGTGTGATGCTAAATGGATGTTCATATAGTTAGAAAACACATATACACTGGTAAGCGTCAAGAACCGTTACGCTTACAAATAGCTTAAATATGTGTTTAATTATTGTTGATATGGATGAATACATGCTCGTTAATATTGTGTAAATATGGTTGATTATGGTTGGATGAAATCACATACCATAGTTATAGTATTATATGGGTAATAAGTTTGAATCTCCCTTCCATATAAATAGCAGTTATATTATTTTTACATTAAAGTAATGATTGAAAATCAAGTTTAGAATTTGAGTTCCAAAACTATTTGGAAATTTAAATTAAGTAAGCATGAATAATATTCATAAATGATAGAAATGGTTTTGGTAACGATTTCAACTATATATGGCCCGTTAAAGTTTTAAATCGGTTTTTGAAATTCAAATTAAAAAGTGAATTAAATTGGAGTGTATAAACGTTGGTTTGAACACAAACTGCTTGTTCCGTTAGCCTTATTTATTTTTATAATTAAAGTCTGCAGGTTTCGGAAACAATCGAACGAGTTTTGGAAAAATATTATTATTTCATTAATATGTTATTATTATTATATCCAATTTTCAATTTAAACAGAATTTGAAGTTTTTTATTTGAAATATGGTTTTTAAAAGGATTTTTCATATGTTTATGAAAAATTATAACCATATTGGAAGAGACTTGGAAAATTTCCTATTATAAGTTGTAATATGGTCTGAATGGGCCGTGTCGCGCAGTGACAATTCGCAAATTTTGGCCATAAATTTTAAATGACTATAACTAATGTGTCTTTTAAATCATATTGACGTGAAATGAAAAATGCTAGATTTCTAATAACTAGTTTTCAAATGGAAAAGAAAATTTCAAATTCTAACGTATAGTTTTCAAGTTAAATTAAATTTAAAAAAGGTCGTTATACATGCTGTTCGTTGACCGAAATTAGAAGTCTAATAAAACGGGTTTATAAAAATTACTGAAAATATGGAAAAAAAATATGATTAATCACAATTTATTATTTAGAAGTGATTTGAGTTGGAAATATTGATTTTTGAATGATTTTAAGTCTATTTTGATTGAACTAGTTATTTTGTAGTACTTTTGTAACGCTATTATAACCTTTTTTCTGAAATTATAAAATTTGAAGTTTTAAACCTACCAGATTATTATTATAAACTTAAATAATCACTTTAAGGTGATTCATCAAATATTTGAGATTTTCCAATTATAATTGGATATGGACTAGGAATAATCGGTAAGTATGTGATATTGACATTGTAAATGAAGACTTTACTATTTGAGGAATTTAAAATGTGGTTTTACCATTATTCTAATTATAGTGTGGGTTGGATATGGGATTCATATAAGATATGTTCAGATCCAATGTTTTAATGTTAAATGGTTTGATAAAATTTTGAGTTAAGTCTAGAATTTTGAATTTAAATGAAATGGGTTTGGATAGAGATAATCTTCACGTATTTGATATGGAATTCCATTGTTGGATGTATACTATATGAGGAATTCGAAAGATATTTATATTGAGATTCCACGTATAGTATTCGTCGATTTTGTGAATTGGTATCAAATATAAGTCGATTAAACTCTATGTAAACTAATGTTTGAATATCAATTGATTTTGGGTTGTCGTGAATGGTATCTTCAATAGCATCATTCTTTAACCTAAGTTAAGGTGGAGTTAAGATGTGGTAATTTGGAGATTTTAAGATAATGTTAATGGAAGAAGAAGGATTATGTTTTGGTTATTAAGAGTTGATAAAGTAAATAATCTTTGAGTTAAAGATTTAATTGGGATTCCAAAGAAAGGGTTCAGATAAATGTATTTGAAATTAAGAAACTTGGACTAAATAAAACTTTTATTTATGAGTTACTAAGTTAAATTGGAGAATGGATTGATTAATATTTGGAAGGAGAGTTGAATTGAAATCCTATGTAGTTGATAACTGTTTTTTTAAGTACGCTTATTATTTGGAAAGACCGGGATCAGATATACATATATATATATATCTAAAAACCATTCTGAATAATTATACTACGTTATGAAGCACCTGAAGATGGCGGTTGAAGACCGGGGTTCTTCACATCGATTTGGATTATTTGCCGATGTCGTAGTAAGGTCGTCACCCAATACGAGGTTATATGTAACAACCCGCATTTTACGTATCGGAGGATCGTAAAATATTATTATTTAATTCACTGAAGGTTGGATCATTCTCATATTTTGATATGTTGTTTATGGGAATACGGGACATATCCATAATTTTTACAATTTTATTTGTCATCATTTTGCCCCTGTTAATTTTGTATAGGGCACGATTTTTTACTGGGATCGAATCAGGTGATGAGATCGATTTCATTGGAAAGGAATGATGTTTCCAATTCCGTAGAATAGTCACACTAAAGATTTGGTTCAGCGGTTTGGGAGAAATCGTTGTTTTAGTGCTACAAAATTTATGTTCAGGCTAATTGGTAATTAATGGGTTGATTTGTGGGGCCCGCTAAGGCTTGGGCTATTGGCTATAAATAGGGGGGTAAAGGCATGGGAGATTGTTTAGTTTCTTCATTTCTCTCATTTGGTTGAGCTCGTGTTCCTCCTTGCCCAATCAAATACCTCTCTTCTACCATTAAAATTCTAGTACACAAGAAGATTGAAGAACTGCATTGAGTAAAGCTAGCTCTTCATCGAGTGAAGGAAGATCGCATCGAATTGAGATGTTTGAGATTTATCATCATTGTCCGGATTTGAGATTAGTCGACTTCAAGTTATATTAAAAAACTGGTGAGTGATAAGCATCTTTCTCATGGATTCAATCGAGTATATGGGTTGCTTGATCTCATTTTCATCATTTACAAGTTGTTTTCACCTCGATCTACATCATGGTAAGTATATTTTCATTCGAATCACAATAGGATCTGACCTAGCAACTTAAATCAGTTATTCTTATGTTAATTCAAATGTTTAGGCAAGTTTAGATTCATTATTTTGTTTATACATTGATTGATCATGATTTGGTGAGATTCAAATGATTATATGATGATTAATTGTTATGCAAGTGTTTTTTGATGATTGCATGAAGCATTGTGATTGAATTGGTCGATTTGGATGAGTTGCGTGCATCGACTTTGTCGTTTGTTAATGAATTGAAGTCGGGTCGTGTATCCTTCGGGTTGTTTGGCTTGTTGCTCAAGAAATGGATGGGTCGTTTTTGGATATGGGTCGTTTTTTGCTATGGGTCGTTTTTGGCTATGGGTCGTTTTTTTTATGGATCGAGCAGAAAATACTATTGCATTTAACAAACGTTGTAGATGGGAATTTAAGCGCTATGGTATGTTTTTCATAGCAGAAAGGCTGAAGTGCTATGGAATGAATGTCAACTAAAAGTGATGATTATTTTGGTTCTAGAATGGAGGTGGCTACGAAGTGAACTCAGGGAGAAATATTCGAAGTGATATAAAGTGTTCGTTAATCGGCGAAATGCAACGAATGTGAATACAACTCAAGTGTGTTTGAGCTCATGGATAATGGTTGCTCGATATGGTATCTGAGCTTGTGGATAGTCGCCAGGGATGACGACTAGAGATATCAAAGGCCAAGCGATTATTGTTAATCGGAGGTTCTAGCAGACACAAAGAAGGGTTTTAATAGGGACGTCTAAAAGGCTAGTTGGACTAATCGAGTACCCTGGGCACTCACGATGGGCCTTGATGTCTTCTGGGAAGACAAACATACGAGTCACGATGGCGTATGAAGTTTTTTCTAGAACCAAGGTTACCATTAGCCCTTGACAAAATGGCATAACGTAGTCAGTCATACGATTAACGATGGTCTCATGGATAAAGTGGCGGTTATAGCCAGAGTCATGGATGTTGATTGCTTTTCATGTACCATCTTGTGTGGATTGTCGACATTGAAGGAGACATCTCTTGGGTGCTTGTCTGATGTTGGTTTAGGCTTTCAGAACTTGTGCTTGGGGAATGTTAATCCCGATTAGGATGGTCTACACTGGATAATTAATTTCTATGTCTGCTATGTTTTTCTATATGATTGTTTGTAAAGGCTATCACTGTCAGATGTGGGGGAGATGGTTTGAGTTTTTTCTCTATTGTTGAGTTGGTAAATTAGTAGATTGATCTACCTATTTCTCATATACTTTGTAGATGATGTTAGATAGTTGTTTATCGCTCATTAACGCTATTGTCTGACTCAAGGTTTTATGCTTCTTTCTTATTAACTTGGGTTGTTCATCCATGTTTTGGATGGGCAGACTGAGTAGCAGGTAGTAGATCCTGATGAGGACGATGCTGCAGAGCGATGACGAGCAGGAGGTTGATGTATTATTTCCTGCATATTATTATTTGTTTCCACTATTATTGTTGTTATGATACTCTGAGTGATTGTAATGAGGCTTTTTATATAGAATTTGATGATGTATTCCAGTGGTACTATGGATATCCTTTTGATGACATGAAAGTTTAAAATTCTGCGCAATTATGCTTCGCTAATACTGCTTATTGTATATGTTCTATTATATTTTATCCTTGCGCTGTGAGTTATACGGCATGTTTCGCTTGTACATATCTTACCCTGATGATTGTCCATAGCTACCTGGCACACCTTTCAGCGCAGTTTTCCTATTGTTAAGTGCGGGAGTTATGGGCGGTCATCACATTTGGTATCAAAGCTCTGGTTAATCAATTTTAGCCAAAGTTCAAATACGTAATGACGTATAAGAGACGTATTTGTAGGTTTCTAATGGTCGTATGCTATATTATAGTGTATAGTATAGTAGCGCTTGAACTTCATTTGCAGTTTTTCTCATATGTGGACTAATCATTCTACTTTTCAGATTTAGAAAGAGTTGTCGAACGGGGAGACATACTTACAGGGAGGAGACTGTGCCTGGAGGGGGAAATGGTGGTATACATGATTACCCAGCTTTGTTCGTGGTCATGATGGTAGCGTTCATAAGAAGGGTCCGCGCTCCAGAGACAACTACGGTAGATGTAGGGGTTCAGGTGCAAGTGCCTAGGGTTGTGGACTTCACGAAGCTATGCAAAGACTTTAATACTCTAGGAGGAAACTCATTCAAAGGGACAGAGCCGACTGAAGAGATTCAAGGGTGCTTGATATTTGCATTTGGATTTTTGGAGACTTGGGCATTGATGGTGCGACTAAGAGGAAGCTTGCATCGAGACAGTTACAGGGCAAAGCTATGGATTGGTGGAACTTTGTCATCCTAGAAACTCCAAAAGATGATATTTCATGGCAGCAATTCCAAGTCAAGTTTGAGATGAAGTTATCTCTACCGTTCAGAAGTCTATTCTATTCAAGAGGTTTGTTGAGCTGAAGCAGAATGGTAGGTTAGTGCTGGAGTATGTTTCTGACTTCGAAGCTTTGTCGAAGTATGTTCGTTCATATGTCAAGAATCCTTATCAAAAGAACGAGAAGTTTGTGATGGGCTTGGATAATTATCTGGGAAATCACCTAATTGATCATTTGGATTATACTTATGAGAAGATCATCGAGAAAGATTTAAGGCACGAGAGTTTCTTTCCCAAGGAAGAGACTATTGATAAGAAGGAACCGAAACCACAATAGGATAATAATAACAAGAAGAGGATGCAACAACAGCAGAAAGAAAAAGAGGTAAAGAAAAAGCAGAAATGCGAGGTGATTTGCTTTAATTACCAGCAAAAAGGCCATTTTTCCACGGATTGCAAGGATCCGAAAGGTGAAAGGAAGTGCTTTAACTGTGGAAAGCCTAGGGATGACAAGAAGAATTGTTCAGAACCACCAAACGGAATGCAGATCGTGAAGGAATATGCTTTGGAAGTTGTTCCATCTTCTTTGAGGGCTCCTACGGCGGAGGAGAAAGAGAAGAGCATTTTCTTTCAAGGTACTCTTTCCATTTGAAATGTTTTCAGTTCGCGTGTTGATACTAGAGCATCGCATTCTTCCGTGGGTTGTGAGTTTATGTACCGCTTGGGTTTGGAACCCGAGATTTGTAGTAGACCATTGGTGGTGACTGATCCAGTGGGGGGTTCGTCCAGCTTGTCTATAATTTGTCGCGGTCTAGTGTTGTCAAGTCATGGTTGCTCCTTTTGTGTGATTTCCAAGTTTTGAACTTTTCTCGGTTTGGCATCATACTGGGTATGGACTGGCTCAAGAGGTATGTGGCAAAAGTGGATGGTGAGAAGCTAGAGGTGACAGTAGGAAATGTGGAAGGGCGAATAGTTTTGATTAAAGGTAAACCAGAAGACGAGGTCTTCGTAAGCTATTTATATTCGCTTGTGATACCACGGGGAGACTTGTCATTCGCAATGATGCTAATGAGTTCGATGATGCCTTTGACAAGATCAAAGGGTTGCCGCCGCATCGTGAGATTGAGATTCAGGATCGATTTGGTCAAGGGTATTAGACCTATCATTATGCCTCTTAGGCGGATGGCGCCTAAGGAACATCGAGAGTTAAAGGTGCAAGCACGTGACATTTTGGAAAAAGGGTTTATTCTGGGAAGTGTATCCGAATGGGGTGCACCAGTTGTGTTTGCAACCAAGGCTAATGTATCTTCGAGATTGTGTGTGGACTATCATGGCTGAATATGATGACCAAAAAGAACAAGTATCCATTGCCAAGGATAGACAACTTGTTCGATCAACTTCACGGGGCCAAGGTGTTAACTCAAATAGATTTGGCAATGGGATATCACCAGTTGAGGGTAGCAAAGGATAATGTGTCGAAGACAGCTTTTAGGGCACCATCTGATTTCTTCGATTGGTTGGTGATGCCATTTGGGTTGACTAACATGCCAACGTATTTCGTGGGTCTTATGAATAGGGTGTTCGGAGATCAGCTGAACAAGTTCGTGCTTGTCTTCGTGGACGATATTTTGGTTTTCTCCCGGAATGAGGAAGAGCATAAGATGCACTTGCGAGTTGTTTTGGAAATCTTTCGAAAGCATCAGCTGAAAGCTAAGTTTTCGATGTGTCACTTATGGAAGAGCGAAGTGAGATTCTTAGGCCATGTTGCTTCTGTAAATGGAATAGCGGTTGACCCTGCTAAGGTGGCAGTAATCCAGGATTGGGGTAGACCTAAGAATGCTGCGGATCTTCTGAGTTTCCTTGGGTTGGTAGGATATTATCGCTAGTTTATCAAGGATTTCTCCAAGATAGCTGCACCATAAAAGAAAAAGAATCAGATGTTCACATGGGATGCAAAGTTTGAGCAAGCTTTTGGAATCATGAAATTGAGACTGACGAGTGCTTCGGATTTGATGATTCCAAGCAGGAATGAAGAAATGGTAGTATACACTGATGCATGTTATACTAGACTTGGAGCAGTGCTAATGTAGAAGGAGAGATTTGTGGCCTACGCGAATCGATAGCTGAATCCACACGATAATAATTTTCCAACTCATGATTTGGAGTTAGCAGCAATAGTGTTTGCTCTGAAGATATGGAGACATTACCTGTTGGGAGTTCGATTCGAGTTGTTTACAGATCATAAATCGTTAAAATATCTTTTCTCCCAAAAGGATTTAAATCTTCGGCAGCAACAGTGGTTAGAGTTTCTGGCATCCTATGATTTTGGTATAGCCTATACTCCTGGTAATGGTCACGCACTGGCGGATGCGTTGAGTCAAAGACATGCAAGTTTGGGAGCGATGTTTTCGGAATGGAAGCACCATGAGTATTTGGCAGGATTTGATTTCAGGCCTCGATGTGAGTTAGATCTTGAGATGTTGGCGAGCTTATCGATAAGGCTTACTATCATCTAAAGGATTGGCGAAAGCCAGAAGCATGATACAAAGCTTATCAAGATCATCTAGAAGCTGGAATCAAAATATAAGGATTTCGAGGTCAATCGAGATGGTTGGTTTTGGAAGTAAGAGAAAGTTAGCTCCAAGGTTCGTTCCACCTTTTCCAATAGTCAAATGAATCGGAAAGCTTGCATATAGACTCGATTTACCTGAGAAGATGTCGGGCATGCACAACATTTTCCATGTATCGTTTTAATGGAGGTGTGTGCATGGTTCGAATGTGGTAGTATCTTCGGAAGGGTACGAAGACCTAGAAATCGAGTGCGTAGTTACGAAATCTCGCAAGCCGCTTCACGTTGTAGGGAATGACACCAAACATCATAGGAGGAAGACGGTTAAGCTAGTCAAGGTGAAATAGAGTGAGGATGATGACGATTGTACGTGGGAGACAGAAGAGAGTATGGAGACGATTTATCCAGAACTCTTCGTCGGTATGACCCATTAATATCGTGTCACCTAACAACATTGTAACTTGTACCGTTCGTTAGAATTTTGTAAGCTAGGTTAAGGCTATGGATGCATGGTATGATGATGCTAGTTTTGATGGTAAATTGGCTGCTCATGGGTGAGAGGCATGCAGAGTTGTTTCTAGTTGCTGGTGTCTGCTTGCAATTTCGAGGGCGAAATTCCTACGGGGGAGGGGGGAGAGTGTAACGACCCACATTTTGCATATCTAAGGATCGTAAAACAAAATTATTTAATTCCCTGAGGGTTAGATCATTCTCATATGTTGATAGGTTGTTTATGGGGATGTGAGACATATCCATAATTTTTATCAATTTTATTTGTGACCATTTTGCCGCTATCAGTTTTGTACAGGGAATAAATTTTGACTGGGATTAAATCAGGTGCTGAGATCAATTTCATTGGAAAGGAAATGATGCTTCCAATTCCATGGAGTGGTCACATTAAAGGTTTGGTTCAGCGGTTCAGGAGAAATCACTATTTTAGTCTACACAATTTCTGTCTAGGCTAATTGGTAATGATTTGTGAGGCCCGCTAAGGCTTGGGCTGTTGGCTATAAATAGCGGGGTAGAGGAATGGGAGAAAGTTTAGTTTCTTCATTTCTCTCATTTGGTTAAGCTCATGATCCTCTTTGCTCAATCAAATACCTCTCTTCCACCATTAAAATTCTAGATTTACGCAAGAAGATTGAAGATCTACATCGAGTGAAGGAGGATCGCATCAAATTGAGAGGTTTGGAGATTGATCATCGCTATCCGGATTTGAGATTATTCGATTTCAAGTTATTTTGAAGAATTTATGAGTGATAAGCATCTCTCTCAAATATTCAATCGAGTATATGGGTTTTTGATCTCATTTTCATCATTTACAAGTTGTTTTTATCTAGATCTACATCATGGTAAGAATATTTTCATTCGAATCACCATAGGATCTAACCTAACAACTTAAATCGCTGATTCTTATGTTAATTCATATGTTTAGGCAAGTTTAGATCCATTATTTTTTTATTCATTGATTTATTATGATTTTGTGAGTTTTATATGATTATACGATGATTAATTGTTGTGCAAGTGCTATTTGATGATTGCATTAAGCATTGATGATTGAATTGATCGATTTGAATGAGTTGTGTGCATCAATGTTGTCGTTTGTTGATGAATTAAAGTCGGGTCGTTTTAGTTGGATCGTGGATCCTTCAGGTCGTTTGGCTTGTTGCTCAAGAAATGGATGGGTTGTTTTTGGCCATGATTCGTTTTTGGCTACGGGTCATTTTTTCATGGATCAGGCAAAAGATACTACAACATTTAACAAACGCTGTAGACGGGAATTTAAGCACTATGGTATGTTTTTCATAGCGGGAAGGCTGAAGTGCTATGGATTGAATGTCGACCAAAAGTGATGATTATTTTGGTTCAAGAATGGGCGTGCCTTCGAAGTGAATTCAGGGAGAAATATTTAAAGTGATATGTAGTGTTCATGGATCGGTGAAATGTAACGAATGTGCAGACGACTCAAGTGTGTTTGAGCTCGTGGATGATGATTGCTCGATATGGTATTTGAGCTTGTGGATTGTCGCCAGAGTTGACGACAAGAGATATTGGAGGCCAACAGATTATCGTTAATCGGAGGTTCTAGCAGACTCAAAGCAAGGGTATAATAGGGACGCCTAAAAGGCCAGTTGGACTAGTCGAGTACCTTGCGCAGTCACGATGGGACTAGTTGTCTTCTGGGCAGACAAACATACTAGTCATGATGGCGTATGGAGTTTTGCTAGAACCGAGATTACCATTAGCCCTTGATAGAATGGAATAATGTAGTCAGTCATATGATTAACAATGGTATCAACGCAGGATTGTCGGTGATTGCCAGTGTCATGGATGTTGATTGTTTTTCTTGTATCATCTTGTATGGATTGTTCGACATCAAAGGAGACATCTCTTGGGTGCTTGTCTGATGTTGGCGACGGCCTTCTTGGCTTGTGCTTGGGGGATGTTAATCTCGGTTAGGATGGTTTACATTGGATGATTGATTGCTATGTTTGCTATGTTTTTCCAAGTGATTGTTTGTAAAGGCTATCACTGTCAGATGTGGAGGGAGATGGTTTGAGTTTCTTCTCTGTTGTTGAGTTGGTAGATTAGTAGATTGATCTACATATTTCTTATATACTTTGTTGCTGATGTTAGATAGTTGTTTATTGCTCATTAAGACTATTTTCTAACTCAAGGTTTTATGTTTCCCTCTTATTTCCTTGGGTTGTTCATCCATGATTTGGATGGGCAGACTGAGTAGCAGGTAGAAGGTAGTAGATCTTGATGAAGACGATGCTGTAGAGCGATGAGGAGCAGAATGCTGACGTATTATTTCCTGCATATTATTATATATTTCCTATGTTATGGTTGTTATGATACTCTGAGTGATTGTAGTAAGGCTTTCTGTACATAATCTGATGATGCATTCCAGTGTTACTATGGATATTCTTTTGATGACGTGAAAGTTTAAAATTCTGCGCAATTATGGTTCGCTACTACTGCCTATTGTATATATCATATTATATTTTATCCTTGCGCTGTGAGTTATACAACAGGTTTTTCTTGTACTTATCTTACCTTGGTGATTGTCCATATCTGCTTGGCACACCTTCCAGCGCAATATTCCTCTTGTTAAGTGTGAGAGTTGTGGGCAGTCATCACATTGTAAGTGGCAGTGGTCCGGATGTATTTGGATAATTTCCGGATATGCAAAGGTCTCTCTCCTTTATTGGATGAGGAATAAGGTGCCTTTGATTTTTTTTTTATACCTAGAACGAACTTGTATGGATTGTGTTCCTGACATTGTAATTGCTGCGTAGCAACAGGTCAATGTTAAATACATATTTGTTTGGTGGTGTAGAATTAATTCTCTTAATTTAACACTCTTCTCTGAGACGTACGAGCTCTGGTATACATGGTGAATGGACAATGTGACATACTTAAGTGATTGAGCTATTGATGATCAAAACATGGCTTATTTTAAAGCGTAGCTTTGTGCAATGAGACTTTGTCAAGCCTTACACCCCGATAATGTCCTAAAACATGAATAATGCAGTAATGTTGTATGGTTCGCTCCCATTAGGAGATGGTCATTCCCTTCTAGATAAAAAGTGTACCATTGTATGGGGCCCAGGTATTATTTATGTGCAAAATATACTTATATGGATGTTGGTTTGCGAGCGCTTGGTTAAAGTTTGGTTACGACCATGGAATATCATATTCTTGTTGCCATCTAGCCAGTCAGCATACAGAGATGGTCCATCTTTGTGTAGTAGTGATCCATAATTTTATTCTCCAGGAACGTCCCTCTAGAGGCGTTCCCATGGTTTGGTAAGAAAGATCCTTTGCCATGGTCATTATTGGCATCCAATTCACCATTACAAGCCTGTACGGTTTTGATTGTATACCTATATGTCAACATAATGGGATTTGACATTATGTTGGCTAAGATTGATATATTTATTTGTGAAATGGTTTTTCACACTATGTACCAATAATAATATGAAAGAGGATTTTCACGTATCAAAGCATTTTTGGCTATCATAAGACAAATCTCGCCCATTTGGTGTGCGCTTGCATTATGTGATGTGGGACAAGCTTATGATAGCTTCATTTTTCAAAAATCATTGTGGATTTCATTGCACTAGTATTCACATGGAGTAAACCTGTTCCGCGTTAGCGGCGTGGTTCGGTGAATCACTTAACTTTCAAATAAACCCTAAAAACAACTGTTTTTGAATTCTCACACCAGTCCTATAACTGACGTGGAGTTTATTTTTCCCACACCTAAACTCTGGGTACCCATAATTCTCCATATGGGGAGCAAGTAGTTTCGTTTGCAGATTTAGTCCTTAGAGCTGGATTCAAGTTTGGAGCCAGAGCTATGCTTTGGATCATTCTTCTTCCGCTAAGAGTATATTTGTATTTATTTCCGCTATGTATTTGTTGTACTCTGATATTTCTTGTTACTCTAATAAAATATTATTGCAATAATAATGGAAAAGTTCTTTTATTTCATGCAAATGTGTAAGCATCCCGAACAATCCATCTTTATTAACAGTTTACGTCAGTTTAATTATCGTCGAAAACTGGTCAAAAAGGTCGGTCATTAAAAATGTGCTCCCTCTGGAGTTTAGGCCAAGTGTTATACATGTATTACTACATCAATCACTATGACCCCCTTTTCGGTCGAGTGCATCTTGTCCCCCTGGTTAAGAGAATATGCATATGAGTCACCCTGTAATGTCCCGAGTTTTGACTAAGTTTCTAATACAGTTGATTTTGTATTATTTCACCAATTAATTTATATTAAATAAATTTAATATAATAAATTGAGAAAATTTCAAGAATATATATTAATTATTTAAACATTTCTTGAACCATTTTCAGTATGTAGGTATAACAAGAAAGTGATGCCTTGTTATTTTGTTTTATATTTTTATTTGTTATAAAAACATATGTAAAATTATAATAACATCATTCAAATTAAAGCAAATGTAAGTAGCTTAGGCAATATTAAATACAAATCACATATGAAAAATGTAGTCTACTTCGTGAGTTAGAAATTGGTTTTTTACTCTGAATGCCATTTAAAAATTAGAATACTTGATTATATACACTTCAAAGAGTGGTGCACACTTATGCATTTAAAAATTTGGTTACTTAGTAGCCAAGCATGAGTTTTAAAGTTGTCATGGATGTGTACTTCATCTTTAGGCCGCATGGCACTTGTTACATGGAGCATATAGACCACCTTAAAACTAGACTTCTTTCTTTTTAAAACTAATCTACATAAGCTATCAACCCGCCTGCAAAACATTGGCTACACCTACCTCATTTAGCTGTTGTATAAGATGGAACTGCACATAGCTAAGTACTGTTGCATTTATTCCCAATTAATACACTCTACGCAGGTGATAGCATAGCTATTGCTTTCAATCATACATTGTGAATTTGCAACATCCCTATAAAATCACTACACATAGACATGGCCACTTAGCTTCATCTTTCAAATCACATTAACAGCAGCTAAGAACAGAGGTTTTACAGTTGCATACATTTACATCTCATTTTGCACATGGATACTTGGGTATAGGACTTCATGCAGCAAGCTACCACCTAAAAGGGTTATATACACATACATGACATTGACATAGCTTCATTCGTCCCATAAAAACATATACAGCTAGAGCATGACTTTCTTCTTATCAATATACACTAGCACAGCTATAAACGTCCACATTCTTTCCAAATCGACTACACCCTGCTATAAAACCATAACTCATCTTCCCAATACACCAATGCACAGCTAATAACATAGCTGCATTTCCATCAAAAATAGTACATTCACTTTCCCATGCATACATGTGCTCTCCATTATTTTAATCATTTGTTCGCACTATATATACACAATGCATTCAAACTAAAACTGGAAAATGATCTGGAAACAAACCAGAGAAAACTTAGGTAGAAAATAATGGCCACAAACATGGACAAAGTTTTAGAACACAGGGGCTAAAATGTGAGTAAACATATATGTCTTTCCCTACTTTGTTTCAAGTTATTATTCACTTCTATACAATTACATACTGGCACCTATTTTAACCTGATTTTTTTGTATTGTAGTAAGCTGTTTAAGAATAAAAATATTGTCATTATGGTGCCTATATGTTTACATTCTACTAATGATCTTAGAAATAATCTTGACTAAGATCTAGACTCTTAAATACTATTTGTGTTTAGTTGATAACATGATTTAATCACCGGAATAATCCGAGTAATATAAAGACTGTTAAGTAAAACAAACTGGAAGGAGATCTATTGCAAAACATGACCTTGAATGTAGAAAACCTGGGAAAAACAGAGGACCTGTTTAAGTGGGTAAACCATACATCTTCTCCTTTCAGATTTGCCTTATCCTTTGTGGTTCTATTGATGTGTTCACCTATATTGTGTTAATGCTGTTTATCACTAGTATATTGAATACATGGATACCTTATTAGGGAAAAACAAAAGTCTGTATTATGAAACAGACATGATTTTTTTTTAAATACTCAGTAACCTAGTTTCAAAAATCTCTAATCCAAATTCTAGAGTGTATCAAGATTCAAGTTTAACATGAAGATTGTTTAAAATTTAGTGTAGTTGATTTTAAAAATAGGTTCACCTCTAAAAAAGTTTATATATGTTCAGATACATATAATATACAAAGAAAAGGTCATAAAAACTAAAATTTTCAATCATCATAAATTTAAAATCCAATTGTATAGTTGTATTCATTAGGATAAATCGTAAATTTTACGATTTGTTTCATGATTTTTAGTATAGTAATTATGTAGAATTTTGGGGTTAATTGGAAATTGGAAATTGGGGATTTTCTGGTGATTCCGGTGGTCGAAGGTCATAGGGTTCGCACTGTTGAGCCATTTGTGATCGGAAAGCATGGGAAAAATCTTTATTTATTTTTCCATGGGATGAATTGCGAGATTGAATCAAAGTTTTGCTTTTTCGTATGTTTTTGTGACGTGGGGGTTGGCGACGAAATGCGCCATCGCAGGTGAACGAAGCAGGATCGCACCTGGGGGAAAGGATGTCGGAGGACACCAAGAACCTCTGGTCAAAATTTGGCGATGATCGATGATGTACGGTGGTAGCGCGAAGCATTTTCTCCGTTCAACTTGAATTACAGGTTTGGGATGACACGATTTATTTTGGATATAGATTTTTGTGGAGTTTTTAGGTGATGGTGTTGGTTTCCGGTGGTGGTAGGCGGTTGGGGGAGTGGTTGCGGAGGCGAGATGGCCAGAGACAGTGATGGGTGCGTGCACGGTGCACGACATGCACAGCAGTGGAAACAAGGAAGTAAAAGATAGAAAAGGAAAGAAGAAGAAGGAGATGGGAATTGGTCTGTTGGTCGTGGCATGTACTGGAGAAAGAATGGGTTGATCGGAGCAGATGCTGGTCGAGGTGGGTTTGATCGTGGAAAGAAACGAATAGGTGACATGCAAGGGAAGTTTAAAATAAATGGAAAGGATAAAGTGAAGATGGGATCAGGCAAAACAGAAGGGAATGTAGGAAAGGAAGGAAGGAAAGAAAAGGGGTACGGGCCTGGGAAATGTATCGGGCCTTATTGGGCCAACTTTTTTAAAAGAAGAAATTAAAGAAAGAAAATAAAAGAAATAAATAAATAAAGGAGAAGTAGGAAAATATAAAAGAAAAGGGATTTTTAGAAATGACTTTTTTTTTTGTGAATTGATATACAAATGAAAAATAAAAGGGAGAACCGTTGATATGGAAACTAAAATCTAGTAATATCAGATAGCGAATGGCTGAACTATAATCGTAATTAACGGATTGGACGTTGACTAAGCTATTTTATCTAAATTAAAACATAACTGTTGTTATATAATGGCTAGCGAATTCCGTAAACCCAAAATTTATTTGTTCAATTAATTATTTAATAAATTGAGTGTGCTAAATTATGACACCCGTTAGTGGACATTGACACTGTTCCACTATAAACTGCATTTACTAAAGTGTTTGGACACCCCGTTAGCAGAAATAAGCATCCATTCTACTATTTTATCAGTGAAATATGTTGTTGGGTTATTTTATCATCAAGTGATAATACTGAATTGTAATTAAATGGTTGCTTGTGTAAATTGGATTAATGTCTTAAATGTTTTTGTTATAAGAACTGCTATATGCTAGTGGGACTACTGAGTCATAATTTCTTTAAAGTAAATCAGAAATTAACTCAAGTTGCCAACAATTTGAATAATTGTCTTAAGAAACAATTAAAGATGATTATTTTAAATCAATTATATTATTAATTTAAAAAGAAAAGATTTACTGTAACTTGTTAATCAGATTGTTTTATGTTGATTTACATCAACCGTTTAAATAGAAGTTGACTATGAACATTATTTGGGTTTCAAATAATTGTGGAAATAGTTTTTAACAAGTAAATTGTTAAAATGTAGAAATGTTTTAAAGCTAATTAATATTTTAATTGACAGTTTTTTTTGTAAGCTAACTGTGCAGTTAAATAGAGAAGTTAAAATTTGATAGAGTATCCAAAGTGATGTTTTAACTTGATTAATTCTTTAATTAAGTAACTTTTAAAGATCAGTTAATTATCAAAAGGAAAGGGAATTAAGTTGATTCATTTGATTTAAATTCCTTGGTTTTAAACATTTAAGTTAATCAAGTTAACTCGATAAATATGTTCAAACAACAACATTGTATTGAAGTGGATTAAGATTTAAAATCAATTGGATTTACAAATTCTGGTGGGTAGAATATTTTGGATATCGAACTTCAACGAATCTTGACGATAAGGTGATTTCAACTCAAGGTCTGAGAGGTAATTAAAATACCCCAACTTGAACGGTTTCACCATTATCCAATAAATAGTATTAAGTTGTATTCAAAATAAGTGTTAGGATTTAATGTCGCTTTCAGGTATGAAACGTGTATTCAAGGGCAAGATTTCCATGCTAGATTTTAAGTAAAAAATTTCTAAGTTAAGTAGTAATTCTAGTTTCAGACAAGTATAAACAAAGTTAATGTTTGAATTTAAATAATTGAAGATTATTTAAATTAGTCTTAGTAGATCCAATAGAAATAAATCTATTCATTTTATTTTATTTTTGATAGTTAAATCACCGACTACCAAATCTTGACCTTTTACGTTGTCGTTTCGAAGAGTCCGGAATTTAATTCCACTTTGATTCGATTTATATGTTTCAAGTCAGAGATTTTCTAAGACCATTGAAGAAGGAGTTTATGCAAGGGCTGTTCTGTTTACATAATAGTGCCTTCGGTTTGTCCTAGGACAACCTGCATGGACGAATGTCAGACAAAGTATACCTAACAGGTCGCGTAAGTTGATCTCTTCAAAATTATGATTGGTGGCGGAGGAATTCGTTTCTCTTAGCTTTTACCCATGGTTTTGGGGAAATAAATTTATGATTTGATGGGTTTGACGATGTGGCATTCAAAGTATATAAAGATGGTCTATTACAAACAGTAAGTTCTGGCCTCAAGCCTCACAACCGGAAAATGACAAAAATCGGGCAGGCAGCATGACTATGTGGGTCGCTCCCATTAGGGTGTATTGTCGCCTATCCAAAGAATATTCATAATTATTTCTCCTTTCGTTTCTGTATCTCCGGATAATGGTTATGTGGGCCCAACCGTTGGTGACAATATATTCGAAACACTCAAGAGAAATGAGTGGTCAGTCATGTGTGGGCCGGTTGCAGGATGTTTTTGTTGAACTCAGTGTATTCCCCTCTGGAGATACATTATCGAAAGGTGGTTCCATACCTTGTCATAGTTGGAAATCCATTATCCAATAAGCGCCCGCAGCTTTTTTGTATACTATATATGTGGAGCGTGAGATGCGAAAGTTCTGCTCGATTGTTATTTATTTGTATTTAGACACTATTATAATATCATAATAATATTGGTTTCAAAGAATGCTTTGGTTATCGTAAGGTAAAAACCATCCGTATTTATGTTTGGATTGGTCTTACGATTATCTTTTCTTCCATAAGGTTTTTTGAAAGTAAAAATCAATCTGTTTCAAAATCGTTTACTCACACCAGTCCCATGACTAACCCAGAGTTTATTTTCTATGTTTTACCTAAACTCTTGGGTGCCCAAATTTGTTTGTGCAGTCAAGTCGTTCAGGATTTTATAGATTTTCTGGAGGAGCTTGGAGCAGGAGGCTTCAACATTAGATATATAGAGAGTTTATTTCTGCTGTATTGTATATGTGTTATACTCTGATAAAGTATGTAAGTTCAAATCCAGTTTGTATTTCAAAAGTGATTATATATATCTATTATATTTTATTCGTTCTGCTGTGAGATTCGTGTTTACTCTAATTCTGTGTTGTGATCATCTTTTCTTCTATTCTAACTTTTCTATCTTATCTATTCTCACCCTCTAATTTCTTTCTTCAACACCAGAGTTTTAGTGTTCTTTGCATTGGACTTGGGTTGTATTTAGTCAACACAAAGAGTACCTAAATTTGGGTCGTCACACTTGGTATTAGAGCGAGGTTGAGTAATAATTAACCTTGGCTCTATGGCGTAACTGGATAGAGATGGGATTAGTAATATCCTAGATTGAGTTTGAGTGTATATATATATATATATATATATGAGCACGTAATTTGTTAATTAATATAAAAAAACTGTTTTATATTGAGTTGATTAGTTTGTTAAGTAGTATATGAATTCTGGTCGACATAGTAAGCGCAACTGTATCGATAGGCGTTTCTAAACTCTTGAACAGAGTAATTCGACACAGTACTGTTTTGAAAGCTGGGCAAGTGAAATAATTTTGCCAAAATTATATTTTGGTATAAAAAGATTAATTCACTGAAATTATTATATGTATGTGTCGATAGTTGGTATTATAATCAAATAGGATTATAAATTGAAATAGTTATATATTAAACCAAATGAGTTTGTATAAGAATAAAATATAAAAATGAGACAAACTGGAGGATTGTTTAGGTAAAACAATTTGTTTTGGGAAAATTCACAGGTTTTGAATTTAAAAGGGAATCAAGATATGTGATTTCTAACTAGTTCGGAAAAAAACCAGAAATTGGGATTTTGGATTTTGAAATTTAACTAGAGTAAGTTAAATCAGATTGAGATTTAAAAGGAAAATTTGAAGCAGATAAATATGTTTGAATGGGTTTAATTCAAATTAGTGGAATAAATGAGTTTTGGAATTATTTTCCAAATATAATCAAGTATATTTTCTATAATAGAAAATGGGTAACATAAGTTTATAAGGGGTAAGAAATGAAATTGGGACCTAACTGGAGATCGGTTGAGATTTCTGTGTGTTGATCTGATGCTGATTTCGGTCTTCGGGGTTAATGCTTTGAAGATATTTTCTTGCCAATTTATGGTCAGGGACTGATGAATGAGTTTGTATTGTACATCTTGATTGTTGTGAAATGGTTGGTAAGTAAGCTTTGTGTTTTGGATGCTTGTTGTTTGTGGGATGACCCGTATATGTGTTTAAGTCCATGACATGGTATATAACTGTAATCTCCCAGTCACTCTTCAATATCGAGGACGGAATTATTTTAAGGGGGTAGATTGTAATGTCCCGAGTTTTGACTAAGTTTCAAGTACAGTTGATTTTGGATTATTTCACCAATTAATTTATATTAAATAAATTCACTATAATAAATTGAGAAAATTCCAAGAATATATATTAATTATTTAAACATTTCTTGAACCATTTTCAGTATGTAGGTATAACAAGAAAGCGATGCCTTGTTATTTTGTTTTACATTTTTATTTGTTATAAAAAGATATGTGAAATTATAATAACATAATTTAAGTTAAAGTAAATGTAAGTAGCTTAAGCAAAATTAAATACAAATCACATATGAAAATGTAGTCTACTTCATGAGTTAGAAATTGGGTTTTACCCTGAATGCCATTTAAAAATTAGAATACTTGATTATATACAGTTCAAAGGGTGGTGCACACTTATGCATTTAAAAATTTGGTCACTTAGTAGCCAAGCATGAGTTTTAAAGCTGTCATGGATGTGTACTTCATCTTTAGGCCGCATGGCACTTGTTACATGGAGCATACACACCAGCTTAAAACTAGACTTCTTTCTCATTAAAACCAATCTACATAAGCTATCAACCCACCTGCAAAACATTGGCTACACCTACCTCATTTAGCTGCTGTACAAGATGGAACTGCACATAGCTAAGTATTGCTGCATTTATTCCCAATAAATACACTCTGCGTAGGTGATAGCATAGCTATTGCTTTCAATAATACACTGTGCATTAGCAACATCCCTATCAAATCACTACACACAGACATGGCCACTTAGCTTCATCTTTCAAATCACATTAACAGTAGATAGGAACAGAGGTTTTACAGTTGCATACATTTACATCTCATTTTGCACATGGTTACTTGGGTATAGGACTTCATGCAACAAACTACCACCTAAACAGGGTTATATACACAACATGACATTGACATAGCTTCATTCGTCCCCTAAAAGCATATACAGCTAGAGCATGACTTTCTTCTTATCAATATACACTAGCACAGCTTTTAATGTCCACATTCTTTCCATATCGACTACACCCTGCTATAAAACCATAACTCATCTTTCCAATACACCAATGAACAGCTAATAGCATAACGGCATTTTCCATCAAAAACAGTACATTCACTTTCCCATGCATACATGTGCACTCCATTATTTTAATCATTTGTTCGCACTATAAATACACACTGCATATATTCACAATGCATTCAAACTAAAACTGGAAAATGATCTGGAATCAAACCAAAGAAAACTTGGGTAGAAAATAATGGCAACAAACATGGACAGAGTTTTAGAACACAGGGGCTAAAATGTAAGTAAACATATATGTCTTTCCCTACTTTGTTTCAAGTTATTATTCACATCTATACAATTACATACTGGCACCTATTTTAACCTGAATTTTTTGTATTATAGTAAGTTGTTTAAGAATAAAAATATTGTCATTATGGTGCCTATATGTTTACATTCTGCTAATGATCTTAGAAATGATCTTGACTAAGATCTAGACTCTTAAATCCTATTTGTGTTTAGTTGATAACATGATTTAATCACCGGAATAATCCAAGTATGTGGATTAATAAATATAAAGACTGTTAAGTAAAACAAACTGGAAGGAGATCTGTTGCAAACCATGACCTTGAATGTAGAAAACTTGGGAAAAACAGAGGACCTGTTTGAGTGGTTAAACCATACATCTTCTTCTTTCAGAGTTGCCTTATCCTTTGTGATTCTATTGATGTGTTCACCTATATTGTGCTAATGTTGTTTATCACTAGTATATTGAATACATGGATACCTTACTGGGGAAAAAAAGTCTGTAGTATGAAACAGGCATGATTTTTTTTAAGATACTCAGTCACCGAGTTTCAAAAATCTCTAATCCAAATTCTAGAGTGTATCAGGATTCAAGTTTAACATGAAGGTTGTTTAAAATTTAGTGTAGTTGATTTTAAAAGTAGGTTCACCTCTAAAAAGTTTATATGTTAGATCAAAATTTGGACCTAACACCCAAATTGTTCTGAATCTTATAGAGTTTCAACTGAAGAATGAGGAAAAAGAAAATAACACACAGAATTTATAGTGGTTCGGCGTTAACGAGCCTACGTCCACTTTATATATTATTGATTATACTTTGAAAGCTAATACAATCAAGGATTTCTCTCAATACTCTAGTAGTCTGACAATAATGGCGGATTCAGTACTCAATATTGCCAAAAAGATCCCAAAAAATGCCAAGCTCCGGGCTATTTATAGCTGATTTTGTCAGGCGGGTCGTGGTAACACGTGGCACGAATCCCGAGAATATCAGATCGCATCGCTGCCGTTGAAGAAATAGTCAAATTAGCCGTTGCGGACAGGTGTCGCGATCCCCTGGAAAATAGGATCGTGCAAATGGGGAGAATTGGTCAAAATGATGGTTAGGGACACGTGTCGCTAGATCCGTGCATCTCGGATCGCTGAAGACTAGCTCGTGTTTGAACGGGTCAGAGGCTCCGCCATGCATCAGGGGATCGGATCGGTCAATACTGGGCAATAACACATGCATGGATCAAGTCGCATAGAGGTGTCGTTTCGCTGATGAAATGGGGGCGATCCGATAAGATGCGATCCGATATGGGGGCGATCCGATGAGGGGTGAGTCAATGGTGCGATCCGTTCCTTCATGTACTCAGAGAATGTGGTTTCATGCTTTCTTCTTATGAATGAACCTGGGTGGCTTGGTCAAAAAGCTAGCCAACATTTTGCCCCCTCGAAGTATGTTTTATGGATGACGGAACATGCTTCGAAGCTATAGAACCGTCTTTTCGCATCGAGTCGCAAAACAATGAACAATTCCTTTTCTAGGACTTTTCAGAGCCTTCATCACTGAATCTGTTGGTGATTTATCGATTCGTATTGCATACTCGAGTCGCGGTCCTTTAGCAAGCCATTCGAGCCGTTCGTCTCATTCTTTGGTGAGCGCTTGAGCTTCTTTACGGAACGGAACGAAATGGGCTTCCCTCCGAGACGTGGTGGGCATTTGGTTCGCGGCCCGCCTATTTTCGCGGATCGAATAAAACAAAAAAGGGGAGACAAACGGTCACCCTTTTGCCTATATAAGTCGGCCCTCCTCTTCACTTTCTTCCTTCTTCCTTCTTTCGTATCGTATCGCCTGCGTCACTGAGGAAACACCTGAGTTTTTCAAACCTCCAATAACCTGACTGTTCTCCCAACTTTTATAAAGGTAATCTATCGAAAGAATCCTTATGCGATGTCGCTCTCAATTCTATGAGTTTTTTCGACTGGTTTGAGGGAGAAACGATGGGATTTTGTGATTTTTTGAGGGAACCAGCAAGGCGCCATGGCTGATAGGTTCAGAGGTTGAAGTTCGAAAACGAGAAGGAGAGGAGGAAAACGGAGGAGGAAGGAGAAGAAAGAAGGCTGGTTCGGATCATGAGCAAGGAGAGGAAAGGAAGAAGATGAAGGCCAGTGGCGAGTCAAAAGGTCGTGGTGGCGGCAGTGGCACGCTTCGTGGGGGACTGCAACGATCCAGCAAAGACCCCGATAACTCAATTTCACGATTCGTGAGGGGGGCGATCCCTCTGCCCTGCGATCCAAAGGAGGGCGACCCTCTACCCTGCGATCCGAAGGAGGGCGATCCCTCTACCCTGCGATCCGAACCAATTTTTGAACCTTAGACGATGCCTTGTCACCATAAAACTCTGAACAGTTAGGCTAGGGCCTTGATTTGGACTTTCTGGACTGAATGACCACATAATTTTAACTGCATATGACGACTAATACTTTGATGATCTTGATAGCTTTTACGCTTTATCTTTAATGCATGCACAAGCACACACACCGGCACTTGCACACACGGGGGACGGGTAGCTTTAATCTCACTTTTCATGTTTTCTCGCCTAGCAGTAATGTCGGATAATCAATCTTCTTCAAGATCCGCTACAGAAACGGAGTCCGAGGTTCCTGAGCAATACAACCCTGAGGTCCCTCCAATTAACCCAAGAGGTGAAGATTCTGGCTCCGAATACGAGGCAACAGAATCAAATCCGTCTGAAGGTACTTCATCTAGTGAAGAATCTGAGCTAGACAGGCGAGCTCCTGACGAGATTCCTGGCGCGCTCGGAATAGATAAATTTTCTGATTCTTTAGCATCTAAGCTCGATGATATAAAGCTTAAAAGAATCTGCTTGAGACATGGGATTCCATGGGATGATGTTTTGACACTCGGTAGCGAAGATAGACCCCACTTAGCTCCGGAAGGATATATGGCAATCAGTCGAACCATGTGGTTGGTAGGAGCTATCCCTCCGTTTCCTCCGATCGCCATCGAGACTTTAAAACGACTGGGTATTGCTCCGATGCAGCTTCATCCTAACGCCTACGCATCTCTATACACCCTGTATGTTTCATACGCGGAGATCCTACATGCCGAACTTAAATTCAGAGATTTGACATTCTTCTTTCTTTTCAAGCATCGTTCTTCGGCAACTCCAAATTTCTCTTTCTTTGAATCGGTGGCGAATAGGAAGGTTCTGTACGACGGATATAACAATATAGGGGATCCTAAGTCTGATTGGTTTTATATAAAGAAACAGGCCGGATGCTCAAGAAGATGGCTCAAATCAAGTAAACTTTAAGCTTTTAATTGAATATCTTGTTCATGAAGTCTAGGCGTTAACATTCCCCCCCCCCTTTTTTTGTCTTAAACAGATCACGTCTTCCCGAAAACGGAGGGTCCGCTATACAACAATCGATTGTCCATTCTTCTACAAAGCAGATCCGACTTTCTAAGGATCAAAAAATGCATTACTGATGAAAATCTTCATAAGCATCATCTTCTGGATAGAAGATTTGGACTTGGTGCTGGCGGCAAACCTTATAAGTACGTGCCCCCAACGGAGGGAGAGGGAACTTCGCAAGCGGTAGAAACAACTAAGTTTCGCAAGAGTCCTTCCCCGATAGTCATCCAAGACGATGAGGACCTGAACATATACAGAGGGGATGAGGTCCGCGGTGACAAGTCCAAGGAAATCCCAATTTCTACTCCAATCGAAACCGCTGCTCCCGATGATTTGACAGAAGAGCAGTTATTCGACGAGCTGAGCAAAATTCCTCTACCCGATGATGTATATACAGAGAAGGACTTTGAAGGGGGGCCATTCTTCCCTAATCTTGAGGAGGCCATCGCTCCAACTAGAGAACAAGAAACTAGCAAGAAGAGCCTGTCTTCAGGCCTGGGTCTGTTAGGGGGAATTATATGGGATGCACAATTCACACACACTATCTTGCCTCGCACTCTTATATCGTCAATATTCAAAGGTTTTTAATATGCTCTTTTCTTTTTTGCAGGAAAGATGTCCCGCAGACGATCTTACTCTTATCGTTCTCTTCGTGAGGGCACACCCAGTCTTCATCCGGGTACTTAGCGTTCTCGCGGCCCTTCTCACAAGCCGACTTCCTTGCAACCCCGGTCTCCACCAAAATCGACCTCTACCAAGCCTTCCAGTTATCCGGTAGTTCCTGCAGGGGGAAAGAAACTTCCTAAAGAGTTAACTCCTCCAAAGAGTGCACCTTCCCACAGCAGGTCGTCAAAAAGGCATCACGAATCTAAAGATAAGGGCAAGGATCCATTCCAAGAGTCTGAAAAGGAGAGGAGTGACATAGTCCCTTCCAGCCAGCCAGAGTTGGCTGCCCCCGGGTCAAGGGATTACATGCATGGTCCCGAGATTCAAGGTAGGCTGGAAAAGCTGCGGGAACAATTCCCAGACATATTTTTTGACAGTATGACATTTGTTCCAGCCTTGGAACCGGTCCCTAAGAACTGGGATAATGAAGTTGTCGGGCACATTCGCCATGTTGCCAGGCAGTATGAGATGATGAAGAAACATGCAGTTAACCTTTCAAAAGTCATACGAACGCTCGAAATAGAAGCACATAGATCTAAAGCGAAACTTGAAAACAACGAAAGGGCCAGGACAAAGATGGAGAAGGACCTGGAAGATGCTCAATCCCAACTTGCTTTAGCGCGGAGAGATACTGAAAATTATAAGATTGAATTAGAGAATGCTAAGCAGCGCTTTCATTCGGAACTTGACTCCAATAGCCAAGAGAAAATGGCCTTAAAGAAGGAGGTTGAAGATCTCAAAATGGCCAATATCGAGTTGAAAACAGCATAATGCCATTTTGAAGCTGAGAGAGCTGCTTGGGAGGCAGAAAAACAAGTTTAAAAGAAAGTTTGGCTTTGGCTAAAGCAGAAAAGGTGATTTTAAATGATCAGGTCGTGGACGCGGAGAGACGGGCAGCTCTCGCCGAAAAGAATGTTGAAAGTGTCATCGAATTGGCCACTGCTTCTAACAACAAGCTCCTCGAAAGAGAGAAGGATATCGAGGGGTTTGAAGAGATGATTTTCGACTTCCTTGGCCAAGTTCTCAAAACTCGCAACATCTCGTGGATCCCGGATTACCACGTTACTTTAGCCAATTTATGGGATGCCATTGTTGAGGGTGAAAAGCAGAGATTGGGGGTCGAAGAAATTGATGAGGATGAGTTGATGAAGAGCATCTTGAGGGATAATGAGCCCGAGGACCTGGCAGAGGGTCGTCGTCTGATTCTAGCGGAGATGGAAAAGGAGAGGGCCCTGGCTAAGGGTAAAGGCAAAGCTGACGAGGGTTCGAGTTCAGCCGTGGAGCCCAAGACCTCCGGAGTTGAGGAATACCATCCTGATGATCCACTAATCCATTTGGGCCTAACTCCCGTGGTTGTTGGAGCTCCTGCAGCTACTCAAGAAGGAGGATCTGCGGAAGGTATCTCCCTTTTTTCTCCACAATTTGCCAAAGCAATTGTGAATTGTCGTCGTCTGGTAGAACAACCAATTGAATTAGTAATGTGTGTTCCTCATGATACAGGTGGCGAGCCCGTCGAAAAGGGTGCTGAAAAAGAAAAAGAAGTGGAGAAGGAGGCTGTCTCGCCAGGTGCCGGTATTGATATATCAAAGCAGGCTGAGATCACAACAGCAGAAAGAAGCATCCCGGTACCTAGTACTGATGTTCCCAAGGATGCTGAGACCATCGAGGCCTTGAAAGACATGGATGGGCGCCATGTAGAGGATGAGGAAGACATTATCGGCGCCAAAAAAGCCGACGACGATGATGACGAAACCTTGGCCAGCCGAAAGGCTAGGCAGGAGAAAGAGATGGCTTCGAAGAAGGTGGCAGATGAGGCTTTGGACGTAGTCCCTCTTGCAGAATTTGATCCCAAAACTGGGATGATTTCGAAAATCCAGCCCAAATTCATCAGCAGACAGCTTCATTTTGCAAATCCCGATGACTTTTCGGCTTCCCTTTCTGATAGAAGGAAGAGAAAAGAGGTGGAAGAGGAATCTTCGGAAGAGTCGGATGTTTCTCTCATTGACAAAAGGAAGAGGAAGAAAGGGGATCAGTCCGATGCCGATAGGGCGAAGCTGTAAAAACAGAAGCAGGAGAAGAGGCCAAAGCGTAAATAGGATATTGTTGCTTGTTGATATTTTGTCTTTAGGTTTTCCACTGGCCAAGAAGTGTAATTGTGAGACTGGCCCTCACTTTCCTTTCTAGGTTGTTTTTCACTTAGTAGGTTTGCGGTACATAAATGAAAGTTTATCTCTTTTTGCATCATTGTGTACCTGTATTCAAATAAACTTTCCATGTTTAGTAACAGACGATCTAATTATATCTACAAATCAATCACACAACAGAAAGAAAATTTTCGTGTTGTACTGCTGCATTAAAGTTCGTGTGTATATGCATATGGCCCCCAATCAATCGTTAATGTGGCGCTTAACTAGGGCTTATTAAAGATTGATTAGCATTATTCGCATGTTGCCCCCTATTTCTGAATATGGGGGACTTAGAAAATTTCATAGGATAATTGTTCTTATGGTACTGAATCTCTTGTGTTGGGCTATGTTGGCAAATTGAAGGCTGTTTGCCTAGTTGAGATAGGGCTGAAAGCTAAACTTAGCCGGGGTAGCCGCTTGTTTCAGACCCTTTGGTCAAATTCAATAGTTCAATCGGTTCTCGTTCCTCTAGCAGGGAAGAAGATCTTTCTCAGCGCTCAATTGGAGACGCTTTTATACTATCTCTCTCTCTGGAGAGTTAGAGTTCGAGCTCAGCGATTCATTCGCTCCCCGATCCTTCAGCGGGGAAGGATCTCTTTCTCAGCGCTCAATCGGAGATGCTTTTATACTCTCTCTCTCTCTCTCTCTCTGGAGAGTTAGAGTTCGAGCTCAGCGATTCATTCGCTCCCTGATCCTTCAGCGGTGAAGGAGCTCTTTCTCAGCGCTCAATCGGAGACGCTTTTATACTCTCTCTCTCTCTGGAGAGTTAGAGTGCTATCAATGATATAATTTACTTTATTGTATCCTCAGAGTCTTGACTTGTGATTACATTCCATTCTGATGGAAGGCATTTATGATTATATGCTTCTGGGATCGTTGGATTATTCACAACGATTTTTATAACAAATAAACAGGCAGATAAATAAAGGTACAATAAAGGTAAATAACGCACAATATTTTTATAGTGGTTCGGTCGAATCATGACCTACGTCCACTTTATAATTTTTTGCTTTAAGGAATCAGAATATTCTAGGCAAGTCGTGCCTTGTACATGGTTCTCAACAAAGCAAAAGAATAGATTTGAAACTTTTATGTTAAGTATGGCCGTAAATGTTGGGCATTCCATACTCTGGGGATTTCCTTTCCATCTACGGTTGCCAGCTTGAAGATTCCATTATCAAGCTTGCTCAGAAATGAGTACGGTCCTTCCCACTTCGCTCCCATATGAGTTGGGGGTGGAAAGACACGTTTCAGAACCAAGTCTCCGGGTTGCCAGGTTCGGGCTCGAACCTTTTTGTTGTAATATCGAGCGACCTGCTGTTTGCATCTCAAGGCACGCAGGTCTGCTTCATCCCTCTTTTCTTCGATCATATCTAGGGACTCAAGGATAAATTCATTATTGGACATCGGATCATAATAAGTCACCCGGTGAGAAGGTACCTTTATCTCAACCGGGATGACTGCTTCCGTTCCAAAAGCAAGGGAGAACGGGGTATGTCCTGTTGCCGATTTATATGTTGTCCTATAGGCCCATAGTTCCAAGGGAAATTCATCAGCCTACATGGCTCTAGCCCGCTTCAGTCTTCTTTTCAGAATGGACTTAATTACTTTATTTGCCGCTTTGACTTGTCCGTTCGATTGCGGGTGCGCAACAGAGGTGTACCGATTCTCAATGTGGTATTTTTGGCAGAAATTTCTGAATTCAGCGCTATCGAACTGAGTTCCGTTATCCGTTATCACAATCTTTGGAATCCCAAATCGGCAAATGATGTTTCGAACGATAAAATTGATCACTCGTTTGGTAGTGATTGTAGTTAGTGGCTCAGCCTCGACCCACTTAGTGAAATAATCCACGGCCACAATAGCGAACTTTGCTCCGCCCCTTGCTATGGGGAGACTTCCAATGATATCAATTCCCCACATAGCGAAAGGCCATGGGCTCATCATTGTTTTTAACTGGTTAGGAGGTGCTCTAGGTATTTTTGAAAATCTCTGGCACGCATCACACCGTTGTGCGTATCTTGCCGCATCCTTGTTTATGGTAGGCCAGAAATAACCATGCCGCAACACCTTCTTTGCCAAAGTTTGCCCTCCAGTGTGGTCGCCGCATTCGCCTTCGTGAACCTCCTGCAGCACATGCTTGATGTCATCGTGAGCTATGCACCGGAGGAGGGGCATCGAAAATCCTTGCCTGTAAAGAACTCCGCCTTGCAGAACATATCGGGCGGCTTTACGAATTACTTTACGCCTCTCGCTTTTCTTGGTTGGAAGCGCTCCATTCATCAGGAAATTCTTCAGAGGGGTCATCCAGGACTCCCTTTCCGGTTTCGTCTCTTGTATTAGGTTGATTTCCATTTGATCTATGCTAGGGGACCGAAGTACTTCAACGGGGGCTAGCCCGGTCACTTCAGGATCGTCGGAACTAGCCATCTATGCCAACTTATCCGCCTGTTGATTCTCTGATCGCGGAATATTAGATATGCTGTAGTGATTAAAATCGTTCAGCAACTCTTTCACTTTCTTTAAGTATAAAATCAATCTTGCACTTTTAGCCTGGAATCTTCCAGTAACTTGGTTCACGACTAACTTGGAGTCGCAGAAGATGTTCAGCTTTGTTACCTCTAATTCCTTTGCGTTCCTAAATCCGGCTATCAGAGCTTCATATTCGGAATCGTTGTTAGTGGCATGAAACTCCATCCGGATTGCATAGGTTATCAATCGTTTCTCAGGAGTTTCAAGCACTATTCCAGCGCCGGATCTTTCGTCATTCCTGGCGCCATCAGTATACAATCTCCAGGCATTGGGATCGAAAAGTAATTTTGAAGGATTGACCTCTTCATTGGCTATATCTTCCTCCGGTACGGTAAACTCTGCTATGAAGTCGGCTATCACTTGCCCCCGAATTGACCGTCTAGGCTGAAAGTTCAGATCAAATTGACTTAGCTCAATGTTCCATTTAAGTAATCTTCCTGACGCCTCTAGTCTCTGTAAAACTTGCTTGAGTGGGTGATCGGTGTATACGGTAATGGGATGCGCCTGAAAATAATGTCGAAGCTTTCTAGAGGTGATCAGTAAACTATACGCCAACTTTTCTATCCTTGGATAATTACGCTCTGCTGCCGTTAATTTTTTGCTCACGTAATACACAGGTCTTTGGACCTTATCCTCTTCTCTTACCAACGCTGAGCTGATCGCATGGGATGGCACTGCCAGATACACAATAAGTCCTCGTGATCCATTGGCTTAGATAATATCGGAGGTTTCTCCAGGTGCCTTAGTAAATTCTGAAATGCTTCTACGCAGTCGGGCGTCCATTTGAAGTGGCGTTTCCCCCGCTTTATTAATTCGAAGAATGGGATGCACTTATCCATAGCCCTGGAGATAAATCTGCTTAGTGCGGCCACTTTTCTTGCAAGGCTTTGCACATCCCTAATTTGCCTAGTTTCCTGAATGTCTCTGATTGCCGCGATCTGGTCTGGATTAATCTCAATCCCACGGGAACTGACGATGAATCCCAAGAATTTTCCAGAGGCAACACCGAATGAACATTTGGTTGGGTTGAGTTTCATTCCGTACTTTCGAAGAATGCCGAACGTCTCTGCCAAATCAGTAGTGTGTTGAGAAGATTGCTTGGACTTAACCAACATATCGTCGACGTATACTTCCATTGTTTTCCCAATCTGGTTATAAAACATTCTGTTGACTAAACGTTGATATGTAGCGCCCGCATTCTTCAAGCCAAAGGGCATCACCACATAACAATATAATCCCAGATCCGTGATAAAACTAGTGTGTTCTTGATCTGGAACATGCATCGAAATCTGGTTATATCCTGAATAAGCATCCATAAATGAGAGAAGCTCATGACCCGCCGTCGAGTCTACCAACTGGTCAATCCGGGGTAACGGGAAACTATCTTTTGGATAGGCTTTGTTCAAATCCGAGAAGTCGATACACGTTCGCCACTTCCCGTTGGCCTTCTTTACCAGGACTGGATTCGAAATCCAGTCTGGGTAGGTCGAGTCTCTGATAAATCCATTACTCTTTAGCTTTCCAACTTCTTCTTTCAAGGCAGATGACCTCTCTGGGCCCAACATTCGCCTTTTTTGCTTTACCGGAGGATGTTTATGGTCAATGCTTAATGAATGGCTCATGATTGATGGGGATATCCCATACATGTCTACGTGGGTCCAAGCAAATACATCCAAGTTGTTTTTTAACAAATCCGTCAATTCTTTAGCGAGATTCGGATTTAACTGGGATCCAATCTTAAGGACCTTCTCCGGGTCACTGTCATCGATCGGTACATCCACAGTTGTCTCGTTGGGAGTCGCCATTCTGCCCCCGGGTTCTTGATCCTCTCTGGGATCTATATCCTCGGGCAACTCTCTGGGCGACTCTCCAACGACTATCCTCTTTAGTTGCTATAAGGTTTCCGCCCCCGTAGGGGGAGAAGCGCCTTTAGTTTCTATGTCCCCTCCATTGCGAAGTAATTTTAGTTCGGCAACATAACATGCTCACGCAGCAATCTGATCTCCTCTGACGATACCAATGCCAGCTTCTGTGGGGAATTTCAATAACAAGCACCAGGGGGCTATACAGGCTCTAAACTTTGCGAGGTCCGGTCGGCCCAAGAAGGTATTGTAGGGCGATTCAACGTCCAAAACCACGAAGGGAAGGATTCTCACTCTCTGGCGTTCTCCTTCCCCAAGCGTAACCGGTAACTCTACATAACCCATTGGAGTGGTAGATGCTCCGTTGAATCCACGGATCCATCCTTGACAGGGCTTCAAGTCTTTTATTTCGAGGTTCATCTGGTCAAATGTCCTTTTGAAAAGAATGTTGACGGAACTCCCGTTGTCCACTAAAACCTTATGAACAGTGGCTGGTCCAATAGGTACTGTAATTACAAATGGATCTTCAGTCGGGGCATGGACTCCAATGCTTTCTCGTTCTCGGAAAATGACATCGTCGGTCATCATCTTTTGTTGCTTTACCGGGATATTGTCCTCTGGGTTGCTACACTCCCCTACCTCGAGGTGTTGCTTGGCTGCATTGACATATTGATCTAATGCCTTGGAACTATGCCCGGCAAGATAATGTCCTCCGATTACGGTATTGATAACAATGTTCTTTCCCTTTTGCTGGGCAGTCGGCCTAGCAGCAAGTTGATTCTGGTTCTGATTTGGGGCCTGTACTGCTTGCCCCCTGTCTCTGGACGTTACTCTGTATTCATCTAACTTTCCTTCTCGAAGCAGCCTTTCGACTACATCTCTTAGGTGACGGCATTCATTTGTCGAATGGCCGTGAATCTGATGAAAGAGACAAAACTTCCCCGTTTCACGTTCTTTCTCCGTCGACTCTCTGGGAGGTGGCCTCTTATTCTGGAGGACTTCATATGCATCCATGAAGATATTTTCCAGAGTATCATTTATTGGTGTATAACTTTCAAAGGCCCTGGGACGAGTCCTTCTCTGGGAGTCGTTCCCTCGGTTCCTCTTCCGGTTGTTGCCGTTACCATTATTATTGTTGTTCCCTGACTGACGACCACCCTGATTCCGATTTCCGACATTAACCTCGACTTTCCCCGAGCTGTCTCCTGTCTACTTAATGGCGACATTGCTCTGGATTTCCTCCTTATCAGCTGTTTTTGCCTTTCGGTTAGCATATACTTCTTCCCAGCGTAAATGTACGTTAGCTTTTTCGTAGAATAACTCTCTAGTATGGGGTGGCTTGCCTGCCAGGTATCTCCCGAATTCAGTGTCTTTATCTACTCCATCAATCAGGGTTGCGACAACGGTTGGTTCATGGGGATCTTTAACTTCAGTAGCGGCCAAGTTGAAACGGTCTAGGTACGCCCTCAAACTCTCGCCTGGTCGCTGCTTGACAAGGAACAAATCAATCACACTCTTTGTCTTTTGTGCATAGATACGGAATTGTTCTACGAACTTCTCACTCAACTCCCTGAAGCTAGAAATCGATCTTGCTGGCAAGCGAGTAAACCATAACAATGCTACATCCTCCAAGAATATGGGAAATGCTTTGCACTTGACAGCGTCAGAAGCTGCGGCAGCGGTCATTGACCAAGAGTATCTCATCAGATGCTGGACAGGATCAGACCTACCCGCATATCGGTTCATCTGTGGCATGTTGAAACGCCTCGGGAAAGTCGCATCCAAGATATCATCAGTGAAAGGGGTGTGACTGCGGTCAATTCCCCATTCTTCATTCCGTTGCCCACGGCCATCTGCCAGGATTTGATGGATCATGGCTGCCACATTTGCACTGGTCAGCAGAGGTTCAGGGTCAGTGCTTCTAGCTCGGCGGGGTTCTCTAGTCTCTCTTCCGGGAGCAGTCACAAAATCTGGGGCTCGGATAGGGTTTCGTTGCCCCCTGTTACCATGAGCACGTGCGCAATGACGGGGCTGAGATAGTCTGTTCTGTACAGGATTGTCCACATCTCGAGCTCTGGGAGTCGCGGCGTGGTTGTTCACATTACGGTTTGAGGGCCCCGCCTCCAGCGCTGCTTCTTCCCGTGATGGCAAGGTTCCGAACCGAAGCTGCTCTATGTTTTCGGCTCTCTTATATGGTCGCCGCGGAGGTCTCGGCGATTCCTCTGACGAAGAAGAATATCCTGGAGTGAGCGGACGAGCTGGTGGCGTCCTTTGCCTTGCGATTTCATCAAGCCTTTTATCCATAGCAGTCAAATTTTGTCGCAGGACGGAGCTTTCCTGCCTCTGGGCAGCCAATTCATCAAACAATCTCTCCCACATTTCGGAAAAGCGAGAGAGATCCCCCTCAGTAACGGGAGCAGCATGGTCATATTGGTCATCATCACCTTCTCTTATGCGCAAAGAGCTTGAGCCAGGTCGAGCGGAGGGGCCAGGACGGTAGGAGCAAGTCATAGGCTCCTTTCCAGGTCGAGTTGTAGTTTGGTCATCAATTCGGATCGCTGTTGATCGAGGATGGTGGCTCGCAACGTCCCCCTGGGATCGGTTCCTGGTCACGATGCGCGGAGGATTCGAGGCGTTATCTCTGGATCGAGTAACAACCCCTTCAGCAGTCTGGATCGCCTCGTTCTCGTCGACTCGGAGCGTGGCGTCTCCATCGGATCGGGTCGCCCCCTGCGCTCCGCGATCCAGAGTTTCCTCATTGCCTAGCTCGTGCACACTTTCTTCGATTGTTTCATTGGTTCGTGAAGCTCGTGCTTCCTTAGATCTCTTTCCAGCCATGATATCCGAATCGCTGGAATATTCAAAGAACTGAATAGTGAAACTTTAGGACTGAATTCTCAGTGAAAGCACCAAAATGTTAGATCAAAATTTGGACCTAACACCCAAATTGTTCTGAATCTTATAGAGTTTCAACTGAAGAATGAGGAAAAAGAAAATAACACACAGAATTTATAGTGGTTCGGCGTTAACGAGCCTACGTCCACTTTATATATTATTAATTATACTTTGAAAGCTAATACAATCAAGGATTTCTCTCAATACTCTAGTAGTCTGAAAATAATGGCGGATTCAGTACTCAATATTGCCAAAAAGATCCCAAAAAATGCTAAGCTCCGGGCTATTTATAGCTGATTTTGTCAGGCGGGTCGTGGTAATACGTGGCATGAATCCCGAGAACATCGGATCGCATCGCTGCCGTTGAAGAAATAGTCAAATTAGCCGTTGCGGATAGGTGTCGCGATCCCCTGGAAAATCGGATCGTGCAAATGGGGAGAATTGGTCAAAATGACAGTTAGGGACACATGTCGCTAGATCCGTGCGTCTCGGATCGCTGAAGACTAACTCGTGTTTGAACGGGTCAGAGGCTCCGCCATGCATCAGGGGATCGGATCGGTCAATACTGGGCAATAACACATGCATGGATCGAGTCGCATAGAGGTGTCGTTTCGTTGATGAAATGGGGGCGATCCGATAAGATGCGATCCGATATGGGGCTGATCCAATGAGGGGCGAGTCAATGGTGCGATCCGTTCCTTCATGTACTCAGAGAATGTGGTTTCATGCTTTCTTCTTATGAATGAACCTGGGTGGCTTGGTCAAAAAGCTAGCCAACATTATATATGTGCAGATACATATAATATACAAAGAAAATGTCATAAAAACTAAAATTTTCAATCATCATAAATTTAAAATCCAATTGTATAGTTGTGTTCATTAGGATAAATCGTAAATTTTACGATTCGTTTCATGATTTTTAGTATAGTAATTATGTGGAATTTTGGGGTTCATCGAAAATTGGAAATAGGTGATTTATTGGTGATTCCGGTGGTTGAAGGTCATGGGGTCAGCACTGGTGAGCCATTTGTGATCGAAGAGTATGGGAAAACCTTTTTTTATTTTTCCATGGGATGAATTGCGAGATTGAATCAAAGTTATGGTTTTTCGTATGTTTTTGTAGCATGACGGTTGGCGATGAACTGCGCCATCGCAGGTGAACGAGGCGGGGTCGCACCTGAGGGAAAAGATGCCGGAGGACGTTAAGAACCTCTGGTCAAAATTTGGCGATGATCGGTGATGTACGCTGGTAGCGCGAAGCATTTTCTCGGATCAACTTGAATTACAAGTTTGGGATGACACGGTTGATTGGATATAGATTTTTGTGAAGTTTTTAGGTGATGGTGTTGGTTTTCGGTGGTGGTAGGCAGTTGGGGGAGTGGTTGCGGAGGCGAGATGGCCAAAGACGGTGATGGGTGCGTACATGGTGCATGACGTGCACATCAGTGGAAACAAGGGAGTAAAAGATAGAAAAGGAAAGAAGAAGAAGGAAATGGGAACTGGTTTGTTGGTCGTGGCATGTATTGGAGGAAGAATGGGTTGATCGGAGCAGATGCTGGTCAAGGTGGGTTAGATCGTGCAAAGAAAGGAATGGGTGACATGCAAGGGAAGTTTAAAATAAATGGAAAGGAGAAAGTACAGAAGGGATTTGGCAAAACAGAAGGGAACGTAGGAAAGGAAGGAAGGAAAGAAAAGGGGTACGGGCCTGGAAAATGTATCAGGCCTTATTGGGCCAAAATTTCTTTTAAAGAAGAAATTAAAGAAAGTGTTGACCTGATTTTAAGTCAAAGCCGTCACACATGAAATCATTGATCAACAATACGCTCAAGTATCCTGAATACCGTCAGAAGACAGGTAGCGATTTGGTCGAAATCGCATCACAAACAAAGAAAGGCCCGGATCTCCTACTAGGTGACCATTTTTGGGCCTGAAAACAGTGATTACGGAGCTAAGCTCAGTAACTCTTGTAGATCTCTGAATTAGCTTCAGTTTGAGCTTTCGTTTGGCTAAAACGGACTTACGGTTTGAAAGTTACGCTCGTTTCCGTGAACACATGCAGAATTGGAAACTTGAACATTGGAAATCTAGAAACCGGATCGGATCGGATGGACGGAGGACCCGATCTGAACGTCTCTGGCACACTAGCTTGGCACAGCTCCCATTCTCATCAGTCCGGACCGGATCGGAAGGGGCAAACCCGATCCGCTTCACCTTCGAGCACACTAGCACATGAAGTCTTCGGATTGAAGACACCAACTCGGTTCGGATCGAAAGTCCGAACCGACCCCCCTGCACCTGATCAGACGCAGCAGCTTTGACCTGCTCTTTAGGCGTAATCGCCTCCTATTTACCCGGGTCGGCTTCCACCTGTCCTAGCACGATCTGAAGACCACTCTTCCACTATCTTCGTGATGGCCTCAGTGCATGCCACGTGCCCCTCCGATCCAATCCAATTCAGAGCACCTAGCTGCTTCTCCACACCTATAAATACACCAGGAGATGGTCATTTCAAGGGACTTTTGGAACTCTAATTCTTCATGGCTTCCATTATGGTTCTTCGCAAGGCTATTGCATAACCTAGAAGTCGAATTCCACATTACAACACGAGGATTTCGTGTATAATCTTCCCTTTAATCTCCCCTTCTTCATTGTAAACACGAGGATTTCATGTATAAACGGCAAGCAAACAACATTGTAATAGCTTCTTAGGATTTAAGAAACTATAAAGTGGACGTAGGCTTGGATTGAGCCGAACCACTATAAAAATCTCGTGTGTCTCCTCTTATTTTACTGCTTTTTCTGCACTGATCTGTGATTGTGAGGTTTTCGCATAGAATTTGGGTGTTAGGCCCAATTTTCGGTCTAACAGAAAGAAAATAAAAGAAATAAATAAATAAAGGAGAAGCAGGAAAATATAAAAGAAAAGTGATTTTGGAAATGATTTTTTTTTGTGAATTGATATACAAATGAAAAATAAATGGGAGAACCGTTGATATGGAAACTAAAATTTGGTAATATCGGATAGCGGATGATTGAACTATGATCGTAATTAACGGATTGGACATTGACGAAGCTATTTTATCTAAATTAAAACACAACTATTGTTATATAATGGCTAGTAAACTCTGTAAACCCAAAATTTATTTGTTCGATTAATTATTTAATAAATTGAGTGTGTTAAATTATGACACCTGTTAGTGGACATTGACACCATTCCACTATAAACTGCATTTACTAAAGTGTTTGGACACTTCGTTAGCAGAAATAAACATCTGTTCTGCTATTATATCAGTGAAATATGTTGTTGGTTTGTTTTATCATCGAGTGATAATACTGAATCATAATTACATGGCTGCTTGTGTAAATTGGATTAATGTCGTGAATGTTTTTGTTATAAGAACTATTACCTGCCAGTGGGACTACTGAGTCATAATTTCTGTAAAGTAAATCAGAAATTAACTCAAGTTGCCAACAGTTTGAATAATTGTCTTAAAAAACAATTAAAGTTGATTATTTTAAATCAATTATATTATTAATTTAAAATGAAAAGATTTACTGTAACCTGTTAATCAGATTGTTTTATGTTGATTTACATCAACTATTTAAATAGAAGTTGATTATGAACATTATTTGGGTTTCAATTAATTGTGGAAATAGTTTTTAACAAGTAATTGTTAAAATGTAGAAATGTTTTAAAGCTAATTAATATTTTAATTGACAGTTTTTTTTGTAAACTAACTGTGCAGTTAAATAGAGAAGTTAAAATTTGATAGATTATCCAAAGTGATGTTTTAACTTGATTAATTCTTTAATTAAGTGACTTTTAAAGGTCAGTTAATTATCAAAAGAAAAGGGAATTAAATTGATTCATTTGATTCAAATTCCTTGGTTTTAAACATTTAAGTTAATCGAGTTAACTCAATAAATATGTTCAAACAACAGCATTGTTTTGAAATGGCTTAAGATTTAAATTCAATTGGATTTACAAATTCTGGTTGGTAGAATATTTTGGATATCGAACTTCTACGAATCTTGACGATAAGGTGATTTCGACTCAAGGTCTGAGAGGTAATTAAAATACCCCAACTTGAATGATTTCACCATTATCCAATAAATAGTATTAAGTTGTATTCAAAATAAGCGTTAGGATTTAATGTCGCTTTCAGCTATGAAATGTATATTCAAGGGCAAGATTTCCATGCTAGATTTTAAGTAAGAATTTTCTAAGTTAAGTAGTAATTCTAGTTTCAGACAAGTATGAACAAAGTTAATATTTGAATTTAAATAATTGAAGATTATTTAAATAAGGTTTAGTAGATCCAATGGAAACAAATCTATTCATTTTATTTTATATTTGATAGTTAAATCACCGACTATCAAATCTTGACCTTTTACGTTGTCGTTTCGAAGAGTCCATAATTTAATTCCACTTTGATTCGATTTATACATTTCAGGTCAGAGATTTTCGAAGACCATCGAACAAAGAGTTTATGCAAGGGCTGTTCTGTTTACATAATAGTACCTTCGGTTTGTCCTGTCCCAGGACAACCTGCATGGACGAATGTCTGACAAAGTATACCTAACAGGTCGGGTAAGTTGATCTCTTCAAAATTATGATTGGCAGCAGAGGAATTCGTTTCTCTTAGCTTTTTACCTGTTGTTTTGGGGAAATCAATTTGTGATTTGATGGGTTTGACGATGTGGCATTCAAAGTATATAAAGATGGTCTATTATAAACAGTAAGTTCTGACCTCAAGCCTCACAACCGGAAAATGACAAAAATCAGGCAGGCAGCATGGCTATGTGGGTCGCTCCCATTAGGGTGTATTGTCACCTATCCGGAGAATATTCATAATTATTTCTCCTTTGGCTTCTATATCTTCGGATAACGGTTATGTGGGCCCAATCGTTGGTGACAATATATTCGATACACTCAAGAGAAATGAGTGGTCGATCATGTATGGGCTGGGTTGCAAGACGTTCTTGTTGAACTCAGTGTATTCCCCTCTAGAGATACACTATCGAAAGGTGGTTCCATACCTTGTCATAGTTGAAATCCATTATCCAATAAGCGCCCGCGGTTTTGTTTGTATACTATATATGTGGAGTGTGAGATGCAAGCTTCCGCTAGATTGCTATTTATTTATATTTAGACACAATTATAATATCAAAATAATATTGGTTTCAAAGAATGCTTTGGTTATCGTAAGGTAAAAGCCATCTGTATTTATGTGTGGATTGGTATTACGATTACCTTTTCTTCCATTAGCTCTTTTTGAAAGTAAAAATCAATCTGTTTCAAAATCATTTACTCACACCAGTCCCATGACTGACCCAGAGTTTATTTTCTATGTTTTACCTAAATTCTTGGGTGCCCAATGTAACACCCCACCTCCGTTAAGGTCACTCACAAAGGGAATGCCTTAACTTTGGTGGAGCATTTTAGTAAACAGAACAGAAACTTACAAGACAGATAAAACAGTACTTGAAAATTTTTAACTTTATTACAGCGGAAACAGAAATTAATATGGTTACATCCTTTCAATTTCAGAATTCAAGTACAAAATATCAATCTTGTACAAAAGCCTTCAAAATGCATAGTTTAAAATCATAATCCCCATGGAACGGAAGCTATACAGAGCCAAGCCATACTTTAAGCACTTCAAGCAAAGAGAAATCCGGATCAAGCTAAAGTATTTCCCTCCTTGGATAACCTGGGGGGGAAACGGAAGAAAGGAGGCGAAACAACCAGGGTCAGACAAAAAGTCTGGCAAGTCCAGTGACTTTCAGCATATGAACAGATAATAATAATATGATATGAACATAAAACTGGATGTGAGATAACTATAACAGGTGTAGCAGATATAACAGAAAAACAGAATGATATAAACTATTGTTTTACACTTCTCTGCACTAATACTAGTATAGCAGAATTAGGTGTCTCCCTAATGTCTAAATTGAAGCAGGAACGGGTACAGAATACTTTATTAGAAACAGAATGCTAATAATGGGCCTTTACTACCCGATCAGAAACAGACAGAAGCAGAAACAGATTTATCTCTACGGAAACAGAATGTAGAATTAGGTGTACACTAGTAATGGGCCTTTACCACCCGAACAGACGGTACCACACAGAAACAGACAGGTGTTACCACCCAACAGAAACAGACAGAACTAAGCGTACCCTAAAACCCTACCCCAAGCGATCGGCTCCCTAATACATAAATATCCTGTGTCGGCCCCACAGTAGGGTGTATCACTCCCTAAAGTGACAACCAATTGGCACAGACCTATTTACAGATGTAACGGCGTCTTACATCCTCAGAGGCAGACCGGGATCCATGCACGCACATGACCCGGTTGGAACGCACCATCAACACCCCTCGCCATTATCAGAATGAACCACTTATAATTAGTTCAGTAAGCGTGCCCGGACCCTACCTACTGTTGGGTCAAAGTTTTGATACCAGAAAGGGTTACTGACTAATATGGGTCCCAAACAACAGATGACACAAGTAATTCCCCTCCTAACCTTGTGTCCCCAGACTAACAGATTTCAGATTTATTTGTTTACAAGTTCAGACATACAGAATTCAGATTTACTAGTTCACAAATTAAGTTAACAAGTTTTCAGACTAACGGATCAGATGTACAGATTTTTCAGATTTGTCTAACTTTGTATTGGACGGGTTTACTACACCTATTAATCCCGTTGGTTTATCCCTATTTTCCCCAATACGTTTTAGACGTCATTCTTATCTTAGATTTGCATTAATTAATTATTAATGCCCAGACCTCTCACATTAGGTCGCTAGCTTGTGGCCGCTGGATGGGCCGGGCGGTTCCGGGCAGACTTCTGCCACAAGCCAGACCTAACCTCGTGTCTTAAGCAGGTTATGACTAACTTCTCACATTAGAACCTATTGTTTGCGGCCACTGGATGTGCCGGGCGGTTCCGGGCAGAATTACGCCGCAAACTCATTCTAACCTCGAGTTAGCCATGTTTATCTTTGCGGCCAATTAATTAATAATTTACCGTTTATGCGCACGCCCAATATATATATATGCCAATTCAGATTATATCAATAACAGGATGATTATATCAACACAGCAGATAACAGATTTTAGCAGATAGCAGGTTTTTCCAGATTATATGACTTAACGGATTTAATAGATTTAGCAACTTAGCAGATTTTGGCATATAACAGGTTAGGCATCTCAACAGACAAATTTAACAGATTTGGCATTTAAATCTAATTAGCAGTCTATGCAATATAACAGAACTAGCAGTTTTAGGCAACTTAGCAAATTAGCAAAATAGGCATTTTCAACGGATTCAGTAAATGACAGATTTAGCAGGTTTAATATTTCTAAAGGTTCTATTTACATGCCTTGCCTAAACATAAATTAGGCCTAAATTCATATGCCTAAATAATTGTCGTGATTCACAATAAGATCATATACTTCCATGTTTGCATACATTTACATAGCGCAGAATATGGACATAATTTACCCTATAACATATGTTCTAATTTTTGTTAAACTAACCTTATACAGCAGATTCACATATAAATTATACCAAATATGATCATTAATTACAATGCATGCCATATATGCAAAATTCCCTATTTAGGTGTAATCACAATAGTAGAGATCCTAATTAATGTAAATCTTTTACACCTACGTTTCCATATCCTTCTTCTTATTAAGTCATGAATCATTATGCAAAATATACCCAACAATCTAAATCTTTAAATCATATCTTCTAAAAAATCAGATCTTGACTTTTATATGCATTTTGTCCAAAGTCTCAAATCATATGTAATCATACAATGGTTCCTCTTTTCTTCTATCATAGAATATGCATAGATCCAAATCTAGTTTACAACATATGCTCATCTTTTTTTCTAATTAATTACAGATCTAAATTACAACATACACTATGCATACAACATATATAAATTATATGTTCATAGTCAAATTTATGCATCCAATCCCAAGTCACATGTCCAATATATTTTATGCCTCAGACCTAAAGTCATACATTCAATTCAGTCTTGTCAAATTTCGCATCATTCATTATTTATCCCAAAATTTGCGTTCATACGTTCATCTCTTATGAGATTAGGCACAGGCTCGTGGTAGCCTGGCTATAGAAACAGAAAAGAAGAAAAGGGATACAGAACAGTCACAGAAAAACAGATCTGACAGAAGAGAATATATACACAATCTCAGATTCAGAATTAAAAACATATCAAAATTATAATTAACGTTTATAGCGGAAAATAACTGTACTTGCCTTGATTGGGTTAAAGAAAGAACTTTAGTTGTTACAGAATTGTTGCAGAAGCTTTTATCTCAAATTTGAATTTAGGATGATGTTGATTGACTTCTAGTTTTGATTCTAGCAGAGTAGCGACGCCATTTTTATTTTTAATTAGAAGAAGAGAGCAATGGAGGCTAGAGAATTGTGTTAGAGACTTAGGTTAGGTAGAGTCTAGGGCCGTTTTTATAGAGTTTATGAACTGATTAGGACCATCGATGTTGCTTGGATTGATCGTAGCCATTCATTCGAAAGAGAGACCAATTAGAGCCTGCCACCTAGCCCTAATGACAAAGCATGCTTCTGAAAATCGACCAACATAGACTAGGCCAGCCAGGGTGGACTGGGTTCGACCTGGGTCTGGACCAGGTCGACAGCCCTGTCGACAGCCCTGTCGACCTGGCTAGACCAGGTCGACAGCCCAGTCGACCTGGGTGTCTTAGGCGGGAATTTTCCCGCCCTGGCCAATTGGGCCCGATTTTTAATTTTAAACTTAATTCAGAAACTTCCGGAGGCTATATCTTCTTCATACGGACTCCGTTTTTCGAAAACTCAGACTCTATTTCGCGTATTTTTCCGAGACGAACGCAATGGCGTATCCCGTTTCCCTTAGTTCTTTGATTTCAAATTAATTATACTTTAATTTGTTAATTTCATAGTTATAGAATACACGGGGTGTTACATTCTCCCCCACTTAAAAGGATTTCGTCCCCGAAATCCTCAAGTTAAGAAGAATGTGTCCTACCATCCAATCACCCATCTACTCAATCATCATCCACAAGCATCCATTGTCCTTAGAAAACTTCTAATGTTGTATGAATATATGCAAAAGTGTGTGTATATGTTCCTTATCTAATGCAAAGATCAGGCGGTCTACTGATTCAGTTGACCTCCTTAATGCGAATTATGTCAGTGCCATGAGTCCAACATGTATGCAATAGAATTCTGATGATATATATTATTTCTATATGAGTGCACAATCATTCACTCAAATGCAACATTCATGTGCTGAATCAACCATTTTGCATCCACAAGAATTGAAAAATGCTCACCCATCCATATGCAGTATGAGAGTGTTTTCGAGTCGATCTAGTGCCTAGTGTGTGTATATGCATCCACGGGCAACCACTAGCAACCACTTGCATCCACTTGCAACCATCAAACATGACATGTCTCAAACACATGTTTACACCCATTAGTTTCTACCTAAAGTTCAAATATTCGATCGATAGGATACAGTCGAATGATGGAAGCGAGTACAGATAGAACGAAAATTTGGTTCCCATTAGACATGGGTCCTAAGTATCGGCCCCAAAGACCGAAACCAACATCAAATTGACCCCCAGAGGATCACCTTCTTTAGACAATGTCAAAACTGGAAATCCTATAAAAAGTATTTAGATATTTACAGACTACTGGTACAGATCAGGTTCCCTAATGATTCTTAGGAAGTTAAGCATGATAAAATCATACCCCCCGAAAACTCAGAATGTATGCGTCATACTTGACGCCTAACACAGATATCCCTCAAACCCCAATCTCAAACAGATGATCCATAACCCTTATGGGTCTGAGTCTATAGCGGAATTCAGAAATAATACTAGCATTAAAGTGCAGAGTATCGATTACAAAATCAAAATACCAGAATCAGAAAAAGTCATAATCAGATAAAGAAATTAAACCTACTATAGAAATTTTCCTATTTCTATCCTAGCCACTAGCCTCAAGAGTGTTCGCCTGCCCTCCTTGTCCTCGTCTCTTCGGGCAGTCCCTAGTGAAGTGTCCCATCTCCCCACAGTTGAAGCAAGCGCCCTTCCTTTTTCTGCAATCCTTGTTCAGATGAGTTGAGCTCCCACAAGTAAAGCACTTTTCCCCCTTCTTATCTTCAGACTTCTCATCCTTCTTTTGTGTTTCTTTTTTGGGCCCCGCTTTCTTATTCTGTGGTTCTTCCTTCTTTGTCTCTTTCGGGCCCTTGTCTTCCTCGTGCAGTAGTGCCATATCCACCAATTTCTCGTAAGTTGCTCCCATGGGTACATGGGTCATGGCTAGGCTGTGCAGTGGCTCATTCAATCCTTTAACAAAGCGGAGAGCCTTTTTATGCTGAGTGTTGACTAAATCCAATCCGAATCTTGCTAGTTGGTTGAACTGGTTGACGTATTCCTTAACCGTCATACTTCCTTGCTTAAGAGACAAGAACTTTTCCAATTGTAAACTTCGTTCAGCTTGCGAGAGGAATTTTGTCACAAACCTTGTTCTGAAATCCATCCATGTCTCAATCGGCCTCTCGGCGTTAGTGACTTCCCACCAGTAGGAAGCTTCGTCTTTGAGCAGCCATACTGCCAACTGTACCTTCTGCCTATCGTCCACCTCGAAGATAACGAATAGATCCTCAGTTTCTTTGAGCCAATTCCTTGCTTCTACGAATGATTCAGTTCCTTTGAAATCCTTCCCACCCATGGCCCTAAAATCTCTACAGATCTTTGAGAAAGCAATTGCACGAGGAGGGGGTGGAAGAGGGGGATGATTTGCTGGACCTGCAGCGGCGGTCCTAGCCTCAAGATATTGACGAAACCAACCGGGTACATGAACACCCTCTGGTATCTCAGATGCTTCAGACATGCTGGAACGAAAAAGGAAAGGTTCAATACAAAAAGGACTGAAAGAAAGATATATGGCTCTTGGGGATCATGTTTTTCAAAATAAGCTTTATTTTTGAAAATACTTCCTTTCAAAACCTTTTTTTTTTTAAAATAATTTTTCAAAACTTTTTTTTTTATAATCTGGTAACCTTCACCTCTGATACCAAGTGTAACACCCCACCTCCGTTAAGGTCACTCACAAAGGGAATGCCTTAACTTTGGTGGAGCATTTTAGTAAACAGAACAGAAACTTACAAGACAGATAAAACAGTACTTGAAAATTTTTAACTTTATTACAGCGGAAACAGAAATTAATATGGTTACGTCCTTTCAATTTCAGAATTCAAGTACAAAATATCAGTCTTGTACAAAAGCCTTCAAAATGCATAGTTTAAAATCATAATCCCCATGGAACGGAAGCTATACAGAGCCATGCCATACTTTAAGCACTTCAAGCAAAGAGAAATCCGGATCAAGCTAAAGTATTTCCCTCCTTGGATAACCTGGGGGGAAACGGAAGAAAGGAGGCGAAACAACCAGGGTCAGACAAAAAGTCTGGCAAGTCCAGTGACTTTCAGCATATGAACAGATAATAATAATATGATATGAACATAAAACTGGATGTGAGATAACTATAACAGGTGTAGCAGATATAACAGAAAAACAGAATGATATAAACTATTGTTTTACACTTCTCTGCACTAATACTAGTATAGCAGAATTAGGTGTCTCCCTAATGTCTAAATTGAAGCAGGAACGGGTACAGAATACTTTATTAGAAACAGAATGCTAATAATGGGCCTTTACTACCCGATCAGAAACAGACAGAAGCAGAAACAGATTTATCTCTACGGAAACAGAATGTAGAATTAGGTGTACACTAGTAATGGGCCTTTACCACCCGAACAGACGGTACCACACAGAAACAGACAGGTGTTACCACCCAACAGAAACAGACGGTACCAACAGAAACAGACAGAACTAAGCGTACCCTAAAACCCTACCCCAAGCGATCGGCTCCCTAATACATAAATATCCTGTGTCGGCCCCACAGTAGGGTGTATCACTCCCTAAAGTGACAACCAATTGGCACAGACCTATTTACAGATGTCACGACGTCTTACATCCTCAGAGGCAGACCGGGATCCATGCACGCACATGACCCGGTTGGAACGCACCATCAACACCCCTCGCCATTATCAGAATGAACCACTTATAATTAGTTCAGTAAGCGTGCCCGGACCCTACCTACTGTTGGGTCAAAGTTTTGATACCAGAAAGGGTTACTGACTAATATGGGTCCCAAACAACAGATGACACAAGTAATTCCCCTCCTAACCTTGTGTCCCCAGACTAACAGATTTCAGATTTATTTGTTTACAAGTTCAGACATACAGAATTCAGATTACTAGTTCACAAATTAAGTTAACAAGTTTTTAGACTAACGGATCAGATGTACAGATTTTTCAGATTTGTCTAACTTTGTATTGGACGGGTTTACTACACCTATTAATCCCGTTGGTTTATCCCTATTTTCCCCAATACGTTTTAGACGTCATTCTTATCTTAGATTTGCATTAATTAATTATTAATGCCCAGACCTCTCACATTAGGTCGCTAGCTTGTGGCCGCTGGATGGGCCGGGCGGTTCCGGGCAGACTTCTGCCACAAGCCAGACCTAACCTCGTGTCTTAAGCAGGTTATGACTAACTTCTCACATTAGAACCTATTGTTTGCGGCCACTGGATGTGCCGGGCGGTTCCGCGCAGAATTATGCCGCAAACTCATTCTAACCTCGAGTTAGCCATGTTTATCTTTGCGGCCAATTAATTAATAATTTACCGTTTATGCGCACGCCCAATATATATATATATATGCCAATTCAGATTATATCAATAACAGGATGATTATATCAACACAGCAGATAACAGATTTTAGCAGATAGCAGGTTTTTCCAGATTATATGACTTAACGGATTTAATAGATTTAGCAACTTAGCAGATTTTGGCATATAACAGGTTAGGCATCTCAACAGACAAATTTAACAGATTTGGCATTTAAATCTAATTAGCAGTCTACGCAATATAACAGAACTAGCAGTTTTAGGCAACTTAGCAAATTAGCAAAATAGGCATTTTCAACGGATTCAGTAAATGACAGATTTAGCAGGTTTAATATTTCTAAAGGTTCTATTTACATGCCTTGCCTAAACATAAATTAGGCCTAAATTCATATGCCTAAATAATTGTCGTGATTCACAATAAGATCATATACTTCCATGTTTGCATACATTTACATAGCGCAGAATATGGACATAATTTACCCTATAACATATGTTCTAATTTTTGTTAAACTAACCTTATACAGCAGATTCACATATAAATTATACCAAATATGATCATTAATTACAATGCATGCCATATATGCAAAATTCCCTATTTAGGTGTAATTACAATAGTAGAGATCCTAATTAATGTAAATCTTTTACACCTACGTTTCCATATCCTTCTTCTTATTAAGTCATGAATCATTATGCAAAATATACCCAACAATCTAAATCTTTAAATCATATCTTCTAAAAAATCAGATCTTGACTTTTATATGCATTTTGTCCAAAGTCTCAAATCATATGTAATCATACAATGGTTCCTCTTTTCTTCTATCATAGAATATGCATAGATCCAAATCTAGTTTACAACATATGCTCATCTTTTTTTCTAATTAATTACAGATCTAAATTACAACATACACTATGCATACAACATATATAAATTATATGTTCATAGTCAAATTTATGCATCCAATCCCAAGTCACATGTCCAATATATTTTATGCCTCAGACCTAAAGTCATACATTCAATTCAGTCTTGTCAAATTTCGCATCATTCATTATTTATCCCAAAATTTGCGTTCATACGTTCATCTCTTATGAGATTAGGCACAGGCTCGTGGTAGCCTGGCTATAGAAACAGAAAAGAAGAAAAGGGATACAGAACAGTCACAGAAAAACAGATCTGACAGGAGAGAATATATACACAATCTCAGATTCAGAATTAAAAACATATCAAAATTATAATTAACGTTTATAGCGGAAAATAACTGTACTTGCCTTGATTGGGTTAAAGAAAGAACTTTAGTTGTTACAGAATTGTTGTAGAAGCTTTTATCTCAAATTTGAATTTAGGATGATGTTGATTGACTTCTAGTTTTGATTCTAGCAGAGTAGCGACGCCATTTTTATTTTTAATTAGAAGAAGAGAGCAATGGAGGCTAGAGAATTTTGTTAGAGACTTAGGTTAGGTAGAGTCTAGGGCCATTTTTATAGAGTTTATGAACTGATTAGGACCATCGATGTTGCTTGGATTGATCGTAGCCATTCATTCGAAAGAGAGACCAATTAGAGCCTGCCACCTAGCCCTAATGACAAAGCATGCTTCTGAAAATCGACCAACATAGACTAGGCCAGCCAGGGTGGACTGGGTTCGACCTGAGTCTGGACCAGGTCGACAGCCCTGTCGACCTGGCTAGACCAGGTCGACAGCCCAGTCGACCTGGGTGTCTTAGGCGGGAATTTTCCCGCCCTGGCCAATTGGGCCCGATTTTTAATTTTAAACTTAATTCAGAAACTTCCGGAGGCTATATCTTCTTCATACGGACTCCGTTTTTCGAAAACTCAGACTCTATTTCGCGTATTTTTCCGAGACGAACGCAATGGCGTATCCCGTTTCCCTTAGTTCTTTGATTTCAAATTAATTATACTTTAATTTGTTAATTTCATAGTTATAGAATACACGGGGTGTTACACCCAAATTTGTACGGGCAGTCAAGTAGTTCAGGATTTTACAGATTTTCTGGAGGAGCTTGAAGCAGGAGGCTTCAACATTAGATATATAGAGAGTTTATTTCTGTTGTATTGTATATGTTATACTCTGATGAAGTATGTAAGTTCAAATCCAGTTTGTATTTCAAAAGTAATTATATATATCTATTATATTTTATTCGTTCTGCAGTGAGATTCGCGTTTACTCTGATTCTGTGTTGTGATCTTCTTTTTCTTCTATTCTAGCTTTTCTATCTTATCTATTCTCACCCTTTAATTTCTTTCTTCAACACCTGAGTTTTAGTGTTCTTTGCATTGTACTTGGGTTGTATTTAGTCAACGCAAAGAGTACCGAAATTTGGGTCGTCACACACCCTTTGAGTCTGCCCCCCTCCCCCCGAAGCGAGTACTAGCATACACAAACAACAAAGAATGTTTCATAGACAACCAAACCGTAATCCAAATAATGAAAATACTGCATTTTATACTGTACATTTTTACTACTCGATTTACTATACGCTAGCCTACATCACACTAGAAAACATCAAACGTCCTCAATATTCGAGTTATGAATTGAACTATATAATTAATCTACGTGTCTCATACCATGCGATTAATTTAACTGTTTGGATCACAACCTCGCTTTCTCGAAGGTTGCGAAACCCTATAATTTTATATATAGAAAATAATCAGTTTTTCAGAAAATAGATTATTCAAAATGATTTAGAAAACATTCAAATTATTTTATAAAAAATCCTTATATTTCAAAAATATCATTTGTACTATTAACTCGAGACGATTTTATTTATAAACCAAATCATAGAAAAATAGTTGTCTCAAAGTCAATAATATATTTATAAAGAAAATTTCTTTTTGAAAACATTTCATAAAATGTGCATGTTGCCACAAAGAAACATAAAAATTTCTATATAGAACAACATTTGAAATCAACATGAAAACCATAAATCTGAAATATAGATTGTGCATAATTTTCGCTCTTCCTAAATGGGATCAAAGCTTTGAGAAAACATCACCAAATCCACTTCAAAATCATCATATTAACCAAGGAATCACTCAGGCAAGAACAAAAGAAGGCACAACAACATCAGAAGTTTCTTGTGTAACTTCAACTACTTGTGTCGACATAGGACACGGGAAGGGACCAAGCAATTTTGCCTGTTTTGCTTCTAACTATGAACATTTTTTATGATCAAATATCGACGATTTTAGAATACCCAATTGCACAAATATGGAGTATAAAACTTAGACAATGATAGCAAAAAGAATCACAACGAACATTTGCAATAATAAAAGTTCATTCACTTTCATTGATGAACTCAAACAATATTGTTACTATAACTCAAAAATTATAAGAAACTATTTTCAGTAAATGAATTTTCATAGGAAACTTTCATCAGGTCAAAATTTATCAACATTAACATAGAATTAAGCTAGAAAGTATGAATTGAACCTACCTTATTATTTACAGTAAGTAAGCACAAAAGGAGGAAGCTTTAACTGTGAAATGTCTTGAGAAAGGCTCAGGTACCCAGTAAATTCCAAGATACCGACAAGCAAACCAAAAAGAAGATCCTACAGTGAATTTTCTTTCTAAAATTTGAGAAAATAGAGAATTGAGTCTTTATTTGGAATTGATTTACCTGTTAGGAAGAAAATTAGCAAGATGTTTCTCTCTTTTGTTTTAATTTAACTTAAATTTAGGAAATTTGAGAATCTCCTTCGTAGGCTTCCATTTCCTAAAAGAAGAAGTGTGGAGGAGGGTGCCAGAAGTGAACGTACAAACTTAAATTTTCGCTCATTCTCCTCACTAATTTCCTTGGGCTTGGTCTAGTTAAGCCCATTAGGCTTATGTGAGTTAGCTTAAGATTAAGTATACTTAAACCAAGCCTAAACTATGTAGTTTTTTCACTCTTTTCACCTATGTAAAATCCCCAAACACCTACTTAGCACTAATTTTCGATCATGTCTAAATTATATAACACTTTAAATTTCTTTTAACCAGATCTAACACAAATCTTGGCACGTTAATACACAAATTAAATTTTCAAACTAAATGTTCAACTTACACAACTTTTGTACAATACACACGCCTTGAATTTTTTTTAAACTTGTACAAACTTCATTATTTATCATAAAAAACTTATATAATTATATTAAAATTGTTTTTTAGCACACAAATATTGATTCTAATCAATATTTACATTTTTTGCATTGTACCTACAATTGTATTTATTTATACAACATAGTTTTTCACCAAAATTCATTATACACATTTATTGCAATTTATTGCAATAAAACATAGTAAAACTTAATAATTCCTATTTCACCTTAATTTCCACTTTATAAAGTTTTCTAAACTTTATTTTCCATACTTAAATTTATTTACACTTATTTAACATACCTTATACCGTTTTTGGCCAAACACCCTATTTCATACAAAGTACTTAATTAAATATTTCTTTTTTTGGCAAAGTCGACCAGTTTTTATAGTGATCCGTAACACTTATTATTATAATAAATAATAATTACGATAGGTACAGAAGAATGGCAAACTGCCAAACTAGTACAAGTGGTTTTTAAGATGGACCGTCCACCACTAGCGGTTTTTAATATGGACCGACCACAGCTAATAATCTAGCTAAAAAGTACATGAACTAATCTAAATGACTAGACTACTCAGTTACCAAAACAATAATTTCCTGTGTACCATGCAGGGTAAAAAATAATTTACATTTCAAGTTACAACCTGTGACAAAAAACAAGTAGGGACACATTAGCTAACACCAAACATGGTGTGCAATTACATATTGTTGGCTAGCTTTTTGGCTAAGCCACTAAGAAAACAAACATCCACGAGTAGATGGACGAAGGCTCGTGCACACATGTTCAAAGAAAATACACCCCGGCTCGTAACACTTTGGGATTGACTCATGAAGATGGCTCGCAGTCCAGCTCCCTAGTCCGTTCGGGATTCAGGTCCACGACCCGCTCGTGGAACTACCACACGACCCCGCTTTCACACCAGGGTCAGACCAACCCTGTATTAAGGAAATGGTGGCCATGACTTAGTCACCCACGAACCACAGATCAAGGATCCAGTGACACGTGTCCATAACGGCCATGTTGACCATTTCTCCACCCACTCACGAACGGCTCTAAGATCCTAGGGATAGAGGCCACATGTCCTCACGAACCGTCATAGAAATCACCTGCCAATAGCCCAACACTTGGCATTTTTTAGGATCTTTTAGCAATTCAGAGCTCTGATTCCACCATTATCGAACCTTCATCATTTATAATCAGAGATATTTTCGAAATTGTTGAGTGAATCACTATTGTAAAAGTGAGATTGAGAGAATATTGTGATAGTACTTGCATTCAAATGTATAATCAAAATCATATAAAGTGGATGTAGGCTCTCTAACGCCGAACCACTATAAATTTGGTGCATTTGTTGCTTTTTCTTCCATTTCTACTTTTAATTCTCTGCAAATCAAGATAATTTAGGTGTTAGATCCATATTTTGGTCTAACATTTTGGTGCTTTCACTGAGAATTGAATTCTCAGCCTATCGGATTATTGCTCTACTATTTGGATTTTCAAGTCCAAAGAAAATAGTCTGCATTCCCATTGTTTCATTTTTGAAGACTTCAACAAGGTCAAGACGTTATGGCCACAAAGAAATCCAAGGATTCACGAGCTTATCGAGCAAGCGAAGCTAACAAAGAAAGCGTTCAGGAGCAGGTTGAAGTGAGCTCCCCGGCTCGCGATCGTAGGGGGCGAACCGACCCCAGGAGGGAGTCAGGACCCGGTCCTAAGAGGGAACCACGAGACGCCCCCAAGAATATGTCATGAGCCGCCCTGACGATGGGGCCACGAACCATTCCACAGAGATGGACACGAATTGCTCCGACCAAGTGACCACGACCCGGCCTAGAAAGGAAATTATGGCTTGATCTACTCACACTGATGTTGTTGCTCGACCTGGCTCAAGTGTTTAACATCCAACGGTGGATGTAAATGATCAGTTACCTACCTCTGCTCCAGTAATTGAAGGAAATTTGTCCCGTGTTCTCAATCTGTTGGAGAGGACGAATGACGCTTTGGAGGCTCAACGATGTTAGAGTATCTTGATGGAAGAAAATATGGTTGCGATGAGAAGGCAAATAGACGAACTTCAAAGGCCGAGAATGCCTTCACCGACTCATCGCCTTACTCCCGACTATTCCTCCTCGTCAGAAGAACCTCCTAGACCCCCACGACGACAACTAGAAAGGCCTGAAAATATGGAGCAGCTTTGATTTGGATCCCTTCCTTCTTGAGAAGAAATGACACTTAACCTGGGACTTAACAACCGTAACTCGAATAATCCTACTCTTTTGCCTGCAAGGGGACCCACAATACTACCTAGGGGTCAGGATGCTGAAGTCCCTATTCAGAATCAATCATTACTATCCCCTCGCCACGTGATTGACCGTGGATATAGGGGGCAAGGAAGCTCTGCTTAGGCCCCAGACTTGGGAGAGATACATCAAAGAGACATCGGGGGGCCCGCAGGGCAAGGAGCGTTGATTCAGAATCCACCTTGACTAATGCTGATGTTGAGGCAATGGTGAGGCAAATCATGGCAGATATCCATGGATAAAGAAACGAGGATTGGGGTATAGACCATAGTCATACGCCATTCACTGATGATATATTAGACGTTCGATTCCCGAGGAGATTCAACATGCCAACCATGAACCGTTATTCGGGCAGGACGTATCCAGATCAGCATTTAATGAGATATTCATGGTATATGAATGTTGTTGCGGCTCCCAACGTAGTGAAGTGCAAAGCATTCCTGATCTTTCTAGAGGATGTGGCGTTAATGTGGTTTACACACTTGCCTGTGTGATCGATCTCTAGCTTCAAGGAATTGAGTGAAAGGTTCATAAATCAATTCCGGTTCCATACTCAATAGTCCAAAAACGTCGTTGAGCTATCACTCATTAAGCAGCGTCCCGATGAAACTTTAAGATTGCACTTAGACCGCTTTAATTTAGCAGTCACGGAGGTTAGAGACCCTCATGAGCAATCTGTCCTAATGGCCTTAATTGACAGGGTAGATATAGATACGCTGTTCAACAAATATTTAGCTGAAAAACCTCCGCTAACTAAGGAAATATTCTATGAAAAAGACAATATCCGCCTATGCGAAGAGGAATTGTATGCTAATAGAAAGAGGAAGGTCATGGATAAGGAAGATATATAGAGCAATGTAGACATCAAATAGTTTGGAGATAGCTCTGGAAAGTTAGAGGTCAATGTCGGAAATAAGAATCAAGGTAGTGGCCGTCAAGGTGGAAACGACAACAAAAAGAAGAATGAGGAAACGACTCACAGAAGATACCTCGATTCAGGACTTTTGAAAACTTCACACTGTTGAATGATACACAGGAGAATATTTACTTCGACACTTACAATGTTCTTCAGTATAAGAGGCCTCCACCACGAACTCTACGAAGAAAGAGCGTGAAACAGGAAAATTCTGCCTTTTCCATCAGACTCATGGTCACTCCACTAACGAGTGCTATCATTTGAGAGACGTTGTTGAAAAATGCTTCGAGAAGGGAAGTTGGACGAATACAAGGTTGCTCCAAGAGATAGGGGGCAAACTGGACAGGCCCCGAATCTAAACCAACCCGCTTCTAGACCCACTGCTCAGCAGAAGGGAAAGAATATTGTTATCAACACTTTAGTCGGAGGACCTCATCTGGCTGGACATAGCTTCAGGGCAATAGATCAAGATGTAGATATGGCCAAACATTTTGAGGTAGAGGAGTGCATTAATCATGAAGATACTGCCATGATAAAACAACAGAAAACGATGTCTAACGATGTTATATTTCGTGATAGAGATAGTATTGGAGTTCATTCCCCTACCGAAGATATTTTAGTGATCACATCCACTATTAGTCCTGCTTTAGTCCACCAGATATTAGTGGACAATGGAAGTTCGGTTAACATCCTATTTAAGAAAGCGTTTGATCAGATGAAGCTCGAAGCAAAGGGTTTGAAGCCCTGCGATGGATGGATCTGTGGCTTCAATGGAGCCTCACCATCTTTAATAAGATTTGTAGAATTGTCTGTAAGTCTGGGCGAAGGAGATCGTCGGAGAGTGAGAATTCTCCCATTTGTAGTTTTGGTTATTGAATCGCCCTATAATGCCTTCTTGGGCCGACCGGCCCTAGCGGAATTCAGGGCTTGCATTGCGCCCTGGTGCCTATTGTTGAAATTCCCAACAGATGTGAAAGTGGGAGTAATTAGGGGTGACCAAGTCGTTGGATGAGCCTGCTATATAGCAGAGTTAAAGTTGCCCAATGAAACAACTGTGGATATCCCGATTGATCCTAGAGAGGATGGAGGTGTACATTAACAAAAATGGAGCGACATACCAATGGTTAGTAAATCGAATGTTCTATAATTAGATCGGAAAGACAATGGAAGTGTACGTTGATGACATGCTAGTGAAATCCAAACAATCATCTAACCATACGGCCGACCTAGCAGAAATGTTCGATATCCTTTGACGGTACGGAATGAAGGTCAACCCTCTGAAGTGTTCATTTGGGGTTGCTTCCAAAAAATTCTTGGGCTTTATCGTTAATTTGCATGGAATTGAAATTAATCCAGATCAGATCGCGGCAATCAGGAATATCCAAGAACCAAGACAGATTAAAGACGTGTAGAGCCTCGCTGGAAAAGTTGCTGCATTGAGTAGATTTATTTCTAAAGCAACAGATAAATGCATTCCATTTTTTGACTTGATAAAGTGAGTAAAATGCAATTTCCAATGGACTCCTGATTGTGTGGAAGCCTTTCAGAATCTGTTGACTCATCTGGAGAGACCCCCGATATTGTCCAAGCCAGTCGATCACGAAGAATTGTTCATATACTTGGCAATGTCATCCCATGCAATAAGCTCAGCTTTGGTAAGAGAAGAAGATAAGGTCCAGAGGCCTGTGAACTATGTGAGTAAAAAGCTGGCGGCAATAGAGCGAAACTACCCGAGGATAGAAACACTTGTATATAGCCTACTAATCGCATCCGGAAAGCTTCGCCACTACTTTCAAGCTCATCCCATCACCGTATACACTGACCATCCGCTCCGACAAGTTTTGCAAAGGCCAGAGGCATCAGGAATGCTGCTCAAATGGAATATAGAGTTAAGCCAGTTTGATCTAAACTTCTAGCCCTGAAGGTCGATAAGGGGGCAAGTGTTGGCTGATTTCATAGCGGAGTTCACTATTCCTAAGGAAGATGTAGCAAGTGAAGAAGCTGGTCCCTCAACACAACCATTCGGCCCTAGCACCTGGAAGCTATACACTGATGGTGCCAAGAATGACAGAGGGTCCGACGCCGGAGTTGTGTTCGTAACTTCTGAAGGATGGTCGATCTACTATTCTCTGAGATTAGACTTTCATACCGCTAACAATGACTTTGAGTATGAAGCCTGATTGCCGGGATAAGGCTTGCAAAGTAGTTGGGGATATCAAGGTTGGATATCTTTTACGACTCCAAGATAGTCGTAAACCAGGTCAATAAGGAGTTTCAAGCCAAGGGGCCAAGACTTGTGTCATATTTGAAAGAAGTGAGAAAATTGCTGGACGGTTTTGAACACTACAGAATAACCCATATTCCCCGATTAGAGAATCAGAAGGTAGATAAGTTGGTCAAGCTGGCTAATTTTGATAGCCCCGAGGACACAGAGATGGTCCCAATTGAAACATTGGAGGCTCCAAGTATCGATCGGATGGAAATTGATCATGTACTAGAAACTGAGCCGGAAAGGGAGTCATGGATGACACCCCTAAAGAACTTCCTGATGAATGGAACACTTCCAACCAAGAAAAGCAAAAGGCATGCTGTTATACAAAAAGCCTCTAGGTATGTCATGCAAGGTGAGGTCCTCTCCAGACAAGCATTCTCGTTGCCACTCCTCCGGTGTATAGCCCATGACAAGATCGACCGTGTACTGAGGGAAGTGCAAGAAGGTAAATGTGGCGACCACACTGGAGGCCAAACGTTGGCTAAGAAGATATTACAGTATGGTTATTTTTGGCTTACCGTGAATAAAGATGCATCTAAGTATGCACGGCGTTGCAACAGATGACAGAAATTTTCTAAGATCCACAAGGCACCTCCTAGTAGTAGATTAAAAACGATGATGAGCCTGTGGCCCTTTGCTGTATGGGGAATTGACATCATTGGAAGTCTTCCCATTGCGAAGGGAAGATCAAAATTCGTTATCGTAGATGTGGATTACTTTACAAGCAGAATCGTTGACCACTATCACAAATAAGCGAGTGATAAATTTCGTCGTCAGAAATACTATATGTTGATTCAGGATCCCGAATATTATCATAACATATAACGGGACCCAATTGGATAGCACTGAGTTCCGAGATTTCTGCCAGAAATAACATATAGAGAAAAGGTACACTGCTGTAGCGCATCCGTAGTCAAATGGACAAGTAGAAGCGGCAAACAAAGCAATTAAGTCCATTTTGAAGAAGAGACTGAAGCGGGTCGGAGCTATGTGGGTCGACGAGTTACCCTTGGCATTTTGGGCCTACAGAATTACTTACAAATTAGCCATGGGACATACCCCTTTCTCCCTCTCTTTCGGGTCAGAAGCGGTCATCCCAGTCGAATTTGAAGTACCATCCCACGTAACCACATACTATGACCCGATAACTAATAAGGAACTGCTCCTCGAATCCCTGGATATGGTTGAAGAAAAGAGGGACGAAGCAAACTTGCGTGCCTTGATGCACACGCAGCAGGTCGCCCGGTATTACAATAAGAAGGTATGAGATCGAACCTTTGAATCCGGAGATTTGGTTCTCAAGCGCATCTTTCCACCCCAGTCCATTTGGGTCCAAAATGGGAAGGACCATATACCATCCTAAGGAGGCTTGATAATGGATCCTTCAAGCTATCGACCTTGGATGGAGATGAAATCCCCAGAGTGTGGAATGCCCAACATTTGCGACATTACTTGACATGAAATTGTCATTTTTACTCTCTTGTTTTTAGGACCATGTAAAACGGCACAACTTGCCTAGAACAATTTGGTTACATAAGCAAAAGATTACAAAGCGGATGTAGTTCATGATTCAACCGAACCACTATAAAATACCATGTATCATTTACTTTTATTGCACCATTTCTTATTCATTCTTTCATTCTTTGCTCATAAGAGCTATTATGATTGTGATATTTGACATAAAAACTCACGATGATCTCGAAAGACATAATTCAAAGAGCCTTTTTATCAAATTAGAAGGAAATGAGGGAGATAAAGTAAATGATGCAGCATCAAGAACTCTAACCCTTGAGACTTGGGGAAGAAATAAAGGACAAGGAAATGGATTATCCACGAGGCATGAAGGTGCACCACAATTAAAAGACCGCCTCAACTCCACTCTACCCTTGGCATCCGATGGGAGAGTATAAAGGCGGTAGGGACTGAGCACCATGAATGAAGTCCAATCCCACTGAAGGATTGGGGGATAAACTGAAAGCTGAGTTCGAACTCTATCCTAGACATACGACACGAGAGTATAAAGGCGTTTTAATCAAATGCCACAAAAGGGCTCCTTTCCTGCTGAAAGATCGGGAACAAGAATGAAAGCTGAGCCCGAACCCTTCATTCCCGGACATGGAGGGCAACACTTATCCAATCCTAATCAATCCTCAACAAGCCCTGGCCAGGCACCGTGTTAATGATTGATTGGGGGCATAGATACCATACACATATACGCATAATGTAATTTCAATTTTTTCATTGCCAGAATGATTTATGATGTGATTTTAACTTAGTTATGATATGAATGGTCATTATAACCAAGTACGATAAACTTGCGGGTACACAATAATGCGAAAGAAATAGGATTCTATTTACAAAGTGCAGAACTACAAGCTAGTCAAAATGTGAGGGCCACTCTCACAATTACATCATATGGCCAAAAACTTAAAGCGAGCAAAAGTAAACAAGCTCTACTTAGGTTTCGGAGACTGCCTCAATTTCTTCTCTTTCTTCTGCTTCTCTGGCTTCTCCTTGTTATCATAAGATTCGTCGTGCTTTTTCCTCTTCTTGTTATCTGAAGGAGGGTCTTGTGGAGAATCAGAAGACTGAGACGTGAGTTGTGTGGTTATCGACTTAGTGGAAAGCTTTATAATCACACCGGATCCAGGAGCAGCTGCAGAGAGAGGTGGCACATTTAGAGGCTCTTCCTCAATTTTAAGTTTTAACTGCTCATCCTTCTTGACCTTCATATCGGCTAAGGTCTGATTATCATCATCCTTTGTCTCCCCTATGATAGTGACTTCTTCTTCTTCATCCCCATCGTCACCGTCATTGTCCTTCAAGGCTCCAATGATTTCAACATCCTTAGGAACATCAGTGCTTGATAGCGCAATGGCCTTCTCGGTCGCTTCGACCTCAATCTGTGTAGGGACTTCAGGGACCTTAGGGCTTGATGATACGGTGACCTTCTCGACCACTGCCTGCTCTACTACAGTCCCCTCTGTCGGCTTGGCACCTACATTATATGAAGCAACTCTTATTAATTTGGGAGAAAATGTGGTCTTCTCAATTGTTTGCTCCACAATGCGACGACAAGTTATGATAGCTTTAACAAATTGTGGACAGAATGTGGAGATACCTTTTGCCAACTGCTCGTCCGGAGCTCTAGTAGAAACCCCAGCAGGTTGGGGAACTGGAATTTTAGAAATTAGCGGGTCATCAGAGCTATATTCGTCGGCCCCAAGAGCCTTGAGCTCCATGGCTAAGCTTGAACCCTCGACAACTTTGTGCTTGCCCTTAAGCTTAAGCCTCTCTGCCTCCATAGACTCTTTAATTTGACATCTTCCCTCTGCTAAAACCTCAGTCTCTTCACCTCTGAGGAAGGTCTGCATAAGTTGGTTCTCGTCGGCATCCTCGACCTTTAAGCGTTGCTTTTCATCTTCAACAATCTAGTCCCATAAATTGACCAAAGTGGTAGGATAATTCTTGATCCATGAGATGTCTCGAGTTTGAATGATCTGAGGAAAAAATCCATTAACAATTCATTAAATCCTTATATCTCTTGCTCTGTTGCGGCGAGTTTAGCAGTAGCATGCCCTTCGGCAAGGACTGCTCTTTCCTCGGCTTGAGCGAGCTTGTCTTTCAGAGCTGCCTTTCTTTCTCCCAAGCAGCATTTTCCGCGGCAAAGCGGTCCTGTGATGTCTTCAACTAAGTATTAGCCAATTTGAGATCTTTTTCATAGTTATGTGCTCTTGGCTGTTCGAATCATGCTCAAGATGAAAACGTTTCTTCGCATCCTCCAACTGTGTTTTGTAGCTTTCAGCGTCCCTCTAAGCTAAGGCAAGGAGATCTTGAGTATCTTCAAGTTGTTTCTCAGCCTTGTCCCTGGCCTTGTTATCGTGTTCAGCTTTTTCTTTAACTTTCGCCACATCCATTTCCAAACGATGGATAAACTCTGAGGGCTTCTTAGCATTCTTCTTCGTTGCCCTATATTGAGTAGCCACGTAGCCCACTTGGTTAATGACTTCTGTATCCCAGTCATCGGAAATTGGCTCGAGATCTGGAACGAAAAGCATCCTACCAAAATAGATGTCAGGGAACTGCTTCCGCATACGCTCCAGCTTCGCTTGATTTTCAGGAGTAAGGTTCACCTCCTGTGCAGTAATAATATCAATGTTGCGCTATCCTAACAGGACGAGAGATTTCTCTCCCTTTTCCAAATCTTTGCTCAAGTCTTGATGCTTGTCTTTGGGTTCATGATGCTTCATGGAGAACTTATCCTGAGGAAGAATACCCTTCGGGGGAGTCGGAGCCTTGGAAAGTTGTTTGCCTCCCGCACGTGGCACTTGACGACTACCGCGCTTCTCGAGATCATGTCTCAAAGGAGAACGAGAGCGCATAGGATGAGGCTGATAAGAATCATAGTGTTTTCTACTATCTCGTCCCCGACTATCACTGCGATCATGCTCGGTTGCGGGATTGAGTCTGGGCGTGCACTCACGAAGCTCATGATGAGAATAGGAGCGGTGACTAGGCATTTTTCCTGCAAAAGTAACAAGCAAGTATAAGAAACATGAGTACATAAAGTGTATGAATGTTGTGACATATGGTGCATGTGATGTGTATATCCCATGATATCCCACCTAACAGACCAGGGCCTGGAGCTAGGCTTGTCTGTACAGTTTCCTTTTCTTTGGCGGGAGTAGACTCTTCCTCGGAGATAGGGAAGAATGGCTTCGCTCCAAAATCCTCATATGTGCAAATGTTATCCGGCAAGGGGAGCTTGTGTAAATCCCCATAAGTTTTTTCCTCTGTCAAAGAACCATGAGTTGAGGGCATGGTTGGCGTAGGTGTCTTGGGAGAAGTCTCCCTTTCAGGGATGGAAGGATCCTTTGGTTTGTCAGCTCGGACTTCACCTCCTTTGTATATGTTCATTTCTTTGTCATCTTGAACATCCGTAGGTGAAGGACTTTTCAGAAACTCAATTGTCTTTGTAGCTTCCGTAGTCACTTCCTTCCCCCTCCCCCGACCGGAGGCATGCTGCTAGATTCCCCAATCATCTAGATAGGGGGCACATACTTGTAAGGCCTGCCGCCCTAACCAAGCCCAAATCTTACATCAAGAAGATGATGTTTATGAAGGTTCTCATCAGTTATGCACTTCTTGATCTTTCAAAAACCTAAGTTGCTTTTTACAAGGTGAGCCAAGCGATCTTCGTACATTCTACCCTCTTACTTCTTGGGGTTGGGAACTATGAAATGAAATTAAGTCTTAGAAGAGTGCTTTATGCAATCAAAATAGATACTGAAGGATCTAAAACCTACTTGACTGCAACCACCTCCTCGCACAACCAGCCTGATGCTTTATATAGAACCACTCGGATTTAGCATCGCCCAAGTTGCTATGTCCCTCATTCAAGACTTTCCTAGCAAGGATAGACTCAAAGAAAACGAAATTCAGGGTCCTTGTCGAATGATATTTAAAATGGTAGTAAAAGTTCAAGTCCTTATAAACGAGCTCTGCTCCCAGACGCAATATATAAAGTATATATAGCAGCATAAGCATTGGGGTGAAGCTGCATAGGAGCAATGCGCAGTCGTTTCAAGAGACTAACTACAATTAGACGAAACGGAGGAATAGCACTTATTGAGCACATGACTTTACTGATGGCCATATACCCCTCCGGAGTAGAATGAGGTATATCTCCTTTCCCTGGGCTTTTAACATCATCCCATGGGACATGTGCCTTAAGCAGAGTTTCTTTAACCTTAAATCATCCATTTTGGAAGTTATGGAATCACTCAGCTTGTCTAATTTCTTAACTCCCTTAAGCTCATTGGGAGCCCAATCATTCTCTTCATCCTCAAGCGACGTGCTTTCAGAAGATGTTGATTCCACATCAATATCTGTTTCATAATCAAATCCAGAATTATTCCAATCTAGGTCCGATGGAAGTACGTCGGTATTATAATAGCTTGATGATTCTAGATCTGCACTTTTCTCTGATAGTCTTGTTGAGCGTTTGTCAGACATGTCTGTTTTGTTGATAAACAAGTATGGAAAGAATTAGATCTTAAATACCCGTGACCCCCGGGTGTGTGCAAGTGTTAAGTGTGTGTGGTACTGAAAAGAAAAATCATAAAGTGAAACAAATGGGAAAATTATTGACTATAGTGGATCTTTAAGTTAAGTCCTCATTTAATCCAGTTCAAGAAGCTCGTCTCGAGGACTCTACTCTAAATGTCCTTGGAATTATCCTGATTATAATGGGCTCTTGATTGAATAATAAGTTGGCGTGTCCAATTAATTGATGCCTGATTAGTTGAGTATACTTGAAAGAGGAAATGCAACTCGGAGATAAGCCAATTTATGAAATTTCATAATGCGGCTCGTGATCAGCGATCGGCTCGCAGGAAAGAGGTCGGTTCATGATCATGGCATAGCTCATGATCGAACATCCTCCTTAGCACCATATCAGCTCTCCCTGTGTGGCTCATGAAGGGGAGACTGGTCTGTGCAAGGGATTTATTTCAAGGACGGACATGTAAAACTCATCAGCTGTGATTGAGCGGATCGCTAGCCACCTTTACGACCCGCCTCAATATCCGCTCCCACAAACTGGCACTTTGCTACCCTCCACAAGCAAACCCGTCGCCATTCTTCATGACCCGCCTCATTGCCTTGACCCACGATCCGATATAAAGAGACTCATCTCCTACCCAAGCCTCTATTCAATCACCGCCACGAGCCGATTTACAACAGTGACATCGCTTCCACACTCCTTAAATTCTTCCTCCTCAATTTGCAATCACCTAGCAAAACATTCCTCGCGATCCCTCACTCCTCGAACTCCTCATCGTCCACCTACATAGTCGCCCGATTGATGAATAACACCAGTCACCATCACCACCAATGCTGGCGGCAGTGTCAAGAACAATATCGAGTAGTTTACCCATGGAAATTAAAGAAAGATGAAGGAGAAATCAATGGCCAAATCGGCAGGCAATCCTTGACAATAGGCTAGTAATCGAAATAAAAAACCTATCCTTTTTTATTACCTTTTCGGACTGAACAAACGATTTCGAAGTTGTGTTAATTTGGAGAAAATGCAAATTAGGGTTAGGAATTGGGGAAAAGAAGATGACGACAGTCAAAAAAGTAAATAGTGGGAACAGTAAAATTGATTTATATATAAAAGGCATGGACCCTGCGTATTCTAAGGCATGGCCCACCATCATGCAAGCGAACCAATGGGTTCTTGATACTCGACCCAGTATGGTCGGAGCGACTCAATGGACAGTGAGTGTTAGATCCACATGTAAAGCGAACGATGAAGCTGGTAACTCGAGCACAATATAAAACTAAGCGCACCTGAGGAACTGTTGGTACGCCGCCTTGGAATCCGAGACTAATAAACAGTGAAATAATTGGAAGCTCGAGGATGTATTAATACTCATCAATGGATACGGTCTTTTGAAACATTGCAACCTTACAAGAAGGTACGACTGTTGGTGTTCACCATTTTTGGAACAGACATATGTGCAATTTCGGAGCACGTTCCATCCCTGATAAAACGTACTCCGAGGGAGCAAAATGTTGGCTAGCTTTTTGGACAAGCCACTAAGAAAACAAACATTCACAAGATGGACGAAGGCTCGTGCACACATGTCCAAAGCAAATACACCCCGGCTCACGACACTTTGGGATCGACTTGTGAAGATGGCTCGCAATCCAGCTCCCCGATCCGTTCGTGACTCAAGTCCATAACCCGCTCGTGGAATTACCACACGACCCGGCTCTCACATCAGGGTAACGCACCGACCCTAGATTCAAGAAATGGTGGCCATGACCTAGTCATCCATGAACCGCAGATCAAGGATCCAGTGACACGTGTCCATAACGGGCATGTTAACCATTCCTTCACCCACTCACGAATGGCTCCGAGATCCTCGGGATATAGGACACATGTCCTCACGAACCGCATGTAGAAATCACCTATGAAGTGCCCAAAAGTTAGCTTTTTTAGGATCTTTTAGCAATTCAGAGCTCTGATTCCACCATTATCAAACCTTCATCATTTCTAACCAGAGATATTTCGAAATTTTTGATTGAATCACTGTTGTAAAAGTGAGATTGAGATAATATTGTGATTGTACTTGCATTCAAACGTATAATCAAAGTCATATAAAGTGGACGTAGGCTCATTAACGCCGAACCACTATAAATTTGGTGTGTTTTTTGTTTTTTCTTCCATTTCTAGTTTTAATTATCTGCAAATCAAGATAATTTGGGTGTTAGGACAATGTTTTGGTCTAACACATACCAAAAATTACATCCCCAATGACCAAGTCAGTAACAATAAGAGCATAAATAGCGGAGCACCAAGACAATACAGAGCCAAACAAGGATCAACATTGGGGAGAATCACTTTCTAAGTATTTGACATAATTTTATTACTAAGAAAATCTCATTCGAACTACTAGGAAACCAAAACAAAGCGAAACTCTGTAAGATAACATGATAATGCAACAAGCTACAAAGCAAGTCATCACAACCAAAATCAATATAGCATTTGACAACCAAGATTACAAGTGGTCAAAGCAAAAATATTGAACACCCAAACCAAGAAAAACCTAGGATCACCGAAGTTAGAAAACTTTTGCTGAGATCGAAGGACAGACAGGGGGTGAATTGTGGAGGTAGTAGACCAAGACCATAACACTAACTCCACCCAGGACAAAACCCAAGTCGATAAATCCTCCAGATCAGACCACAAGCAAGAAAAACACCACAAGAACACAAGTCAAAAACCCAAAAATATACTGACAACTCGCAAACCAAATTGTCGAACACCTTTAGAAAACCAACAAACATCACCATCCAAAACCAAAACCAAAAGACCATGAAAACATATCGAGTTACCACCAGTTGTTGAGCAGCCTCATACCACGGGGTGGCTGTGACAAGATAAGAATCTTGGCAGACAGTTGGATTGGTATGGCCAACGCTGAAGTCGTGAAATTTCTACCCATGATGACGAATCATACAACGAGAGGTCAACTCAAAAGGACACCGTGTGAACAAGGGGTTGGCTCTTGCATAGGTGCAGATCTGGAAATGAAATAGAAAGCGGTAGGGTTTTGAAGGTAGAATAAGTGACTAAATCACCAAATAGAAGTAAGCTAGGTTGAGAGACGTAAGATCTGAAGGCATCAGAGTGATAAGGTTAAGAGGTGAAAAGGAAATAATGAAGGCAGAAGGAAAATAAAGAGAAAAAAGAAGGTGGTTAAAGAAGACCTAGACTCGATCAAAGACGAACAGAACAGTTTGTATATGATTAATTAAATATTTCAAATTGCTTTGAAGCTCGTATTAAAAATATACAACATTTAAATATTTATTACAAACCAATATTTTATATATTTATTATTCACTTTAATAACTAAAAAGGTTGCTATGTAATAATTACTAATTATTACACTTATTAAGTAAGTAAGTTTAACATAATCTATAAAATTTCACCAACTTTACTATTACCATCGTAAATTTGTTTAACAAGCTCAAGTTGGAATAAATTTCCTTATTGCATAATTTGAATTCAGAGCATTCCAATACACGAAATTTCATAATCATAATTCTTTATTTTCTCAGTTTAAGATATCATAAGAGTTTAGATTCTTGAACTCGTATTTTGTCCTTTCTAGGTTTTAAAATTTACAAAAACCATTATAACCAATTTACCCCAGGTACCCTAAACCCTGGTTTGTTACACCTAGTGCTTAAATAATATTATGTATGGCTTTCTCTCTGCCTCAAAATCTACCATTTTGGAATATGTATCGGATGAGACCTATATAGGCCCCAAAACCTAAAATTTCTCAGACGTTAGCCCTTGAAAAATGATGAATAATGGTTCAAATGATACCTCAATCCTACTTCTCATGCGAAAATTATTGCATTTTGAAGTTTCAACTGAGTCGACGATTGAGAAACATGTTAAATGTTTGAAATATGCATTAGACGATTGAAATCTCAACCATAAACCTAGCCTTATGACCAAAGATTTTGATCATTTCCTCAAACTGGCTAGATATTTGGTTGATAAAATTAGACATATGGTTGCTTGGAACAACCTGTTTGCACTTTCAATCTTAAATGGCATAACTTTTAATCTGTGGCTCTAAATGACTCGCAGCTCCTTTTGTGACCACAGAGAAATTCTCCACAACCAAGAATCTTCAAACCATGAATTTAAACAAGTTTTGAAATGGATTTCTACTTAAGTGCCTTCGATATACAGCTTAGTGTAAATGAGATCATTTCCAAGATATTGTTTCGACAATTTCCAAACACAATTGTAAACATGGTAGCTTAAAGATAGAACATGACACCATATTCATTTGTAACTGAGTTCTTAGAATCAACAAGTTCATCATGACTGATGATAGTGATTCAACAATTCGTTCTGGGACTCATATGAAAAACAAATTTGTTATTCCAACTTTAGTGTCTTCAATGTACAATATTGTATGCCCTTTCAGACACTTCCAACATGAGTTTATGCCCTTGATGTAGATCCTACGATAGAGAGGGTGTTGAGTGCTTAATTGCACTCTTAGAATGACCTTTGGCAATATAATGGTTTCACAACCACATCGACCTTAACTACCAAATATTGCAAGCAGTCCTTTAATTCAAACATAACAAGCAATCATTTAATTCAAACACAAAATGCAATCATGCATTTTGAACAACAACATTCTAAGCACAACCAAGTAATTCATCTTAATTATCATTCAACTGTGTTATCTTCTCCTAACACTTCCAATTTGCACAAAGATCGCATCTACAACACCTAATTTGGATTTTATACCCAAGCTCTAACCATAAGTTAGTGATTAAACATGAATATTTAACACATTCAATGATCATATAGCCTAGGAGAAAGAACTCACTCACCGAATAACAAATGAAATCAAAGAGAAGTAAAAAGCTCAATCTGGCTCGCTCTTGAGCTTTTAAATCTGGCTTCTTCTTTTTTAAGGAACACTTGTTAGATGGTAAATACAGATGATCTTCTAATTTGAATTTAGAAATTTATTTGGTAATTTTTCTTTTTGAACGAAGAAGTTATGGCGATTTGAAAGTATTCCAAATCACTTAAAGAAGAAAGGGAAAGAAGACAAAGAAATAATAAAGTGAATGGGTAATTTCAACCCTTTTAAGTGCATAAGCATTTACAAATGACCATTTTCCCATAAATCGTTGTTCATCCATTTTTTTTCAAATTCATCTAAACTTAACATGTCTTATATGAACTCCATTTATAAATAATGTTATGGAACAGATACAAAATATCTTATGCCCTAACTCGTTCACATTCAAAAATCCCAATTTGAAGCCATTAACGATTAACTATGATTCACAATGATAATTCACCATTAATAACTAATGTAAACTACAGATCATTACGTTCTCCCTTCTTGAAAAGATTTCATTGTGGTATTGTCAATAACAGGGAAATGTAATGCGCGATACGTGAAAAGTCGGTGTGTGTGTGTACGACTTGTGCAGGATCTATAATATGGCTATGCGGAATGTATGTGATAACTTAAGCTATTCAATAGTTACGCGGGTAAAAATTCGCAAACAAGAAATATATCACTAACAAATATAAATGTTGTAGATAAAGTAAAGTAGAGTAACGACACCAGGATTTTTATACTGGTTCGGACCTCCCGTCCTACGTCCAGTCCCGAAGCTCCTCTTCGGCTTTTCACTAAACAACACCCTCGCTTCACCTGGAGGAACAGGTTCACAACACTACTTGATTTGCGGGCTACAAGTTTACCCACTTGATTTCACGGGCTACAAGCTTGCCCACTTGATTTCACGGGCTACAAGCTTACCCACTTGATTTCACGGGCTACAAGCTTACCCACAAGGCGATTACAAGAGTTTGACCTTGAATGTGTTCTTTCTTCAACACTAATTAGTCAATGATTGAGTACAACCTTCCTATAATCTTATCCTCAAATATATATTGATGTTTGCAAAGATTTGGAAGTGTATTATCGAGTTGAATCACAAGTGTGTTAAATATGCTTGGAGATTCAAACGATAATTGAATGCTTTTGAGTGCTTTTTGAATGCTAAGAATAATACAATATAGATCAGAGAATGGAGAGAAAATTCAGTGATTTGATTGATTGAAAACTGATGTATTTATAGTAATTGAGAAGTTGCAATTATTGGTGAAAAGTTACAATCAAAAGAAATGATTTAAACGAAGAGAAATGGATGCAACTTTTCAAGAAAGAAGATAACTCTTCATGAAATTCAAAAATAGGTCGACAGGAAAAATTAATAGGTTGACAGGTTTTTGACCGTTATTTCAAAAAGCTGTTGACCTGTTAATTTTAACAGGTTGACCTGTTATTTTTAACAGGTTGACCTATTTTTGTCAATATACAGTAAAACCGAGTTTTCATGCATAATTTTGAAAGCAATGAGAAGTATGATTATTTGAGGATAGATTTTAACATAAAATACTCTAAATAACCAACTTCTAACCTATAAAACCATTGAATCTTCTTTTTGTCGGTCATGAAGCTTCTTCTCGTCATTAATCAAAATGATCATTAAAAGTCCTTGACTCAACATTCTCCCCCTTTTTGATTGATGACAACATAGCTTTTAAAATATGATCTCCATTGCTATCTCCCTCTGTATATATGCTCTAACTCCCCCTGAGTATATGATCTCCCTGGACAAAAATTAACTAAATCTCTGCAAAAAGAAGGTTAGTAACCATTCTCTCCCCCTTTGTCATCGTCAAAAAGGGTATATGAAACACCTTTAAAGATCCAACAATATTGAACAGCATACGTAGAGTGTTTTACATATTAAAGATCATAACAAAATAAAACGACCTAACTAGCAACCTTACCAAATTAAACATAGCACCAATCAAATACAAGTGCTAATAGAGTGTTTTAACATAAAACAAAATATAAAAGGATAGATCGAATCACTGAGGTGGCACATCTGAATCAGTCTCGTCTACTTCTTCTTCATCTGATTCCTTCTCTTCATCTTGTTCGTCTTCATTTCCTTCCTCAATGTATGAAGTACCATGTCCACGACCAACATGGGCACTTGATCCAGAACTAGTGCTTTCCTCCGAAGTAGACCATGTAAAAGTAGGAGGCATTGGACATTTTCCCGGATTCTGAACATGTGTGGCTGAAGATGAAGCTCCGCAAGAAATTGCATCCCAAAGAATGCCAAAGAAAGACTTAAGCTTGTTAAATTGTTTATCCATTTTGGTGTCTAACCGATCGAGCTTGGTATCGGTTCGCTTGAGTCTTGCTTCTAAAAGAAATTGATTTCTTGCTATTTGTTCAAGAGAATCCTTTGTTGTAGAATTTGGCGAAGGAATCTTAATGTCTTCCGGTCTTGGAGTAGGAGCTTGTGATGAAGATGCTTCAGGAGGACCTCTTTGTTTATATTGCTCAAATGGAATAATGGTCAAGCATGGATCCGGAAGTTTCATTCCCTTCTTTGATACTTTATCAATACACTTAGGTGTTGAAATCTTGGATTCCGGAGATTTATTCCGCAATTCATGAGGAGACACATTATATATTCATTGTAAAATAAATGTTTGCGAGAAAGTTTATTTACCAACGATATCTCATCAAAAATCATATCAATCCAATTGATATTGATATCACCATATATAGCATATAACGTCTTAAAATTTTCTTTGTAGATGGCATCAAAATTACCGGTTCGTGGTAAGAGAGAATGAGCAATACAATGATGGAGAATTCTAGCCGTAGGTCTCAAATTTATTCCTTTAGCGCTTGACTTGTGATCTTCAATGAATAAATGGCTAATTTTGTCTCTAATATGAATGGGACAGAAATCAGAAGAAAATTTTGTACCATTATTTGAAGATTTAAGAACTTCTTCCATTCGGGGCTTGGAGATGAATACTTGTTGATCACATACAACTGACCATAAGCAATTTGATGAATTCGCTGGCTTGTATTTCTCCAAATTGAGATTAGCATAGAATAATTTTATCATAATGTGATTAATCTCAACATTATTGTCCTCAAAACTAAGAAGAGATGATATTTTTTCTTTCGTTGCAATTTCTTTAACATCATAGAGGAGAAAATCGAAGTATTTGATAAACATCTCTTCATGAATGGTATAATCTTTCATCTTATTCCATCTTGATATAGCAATCGGATCCTTAAGCCAATGTTTGATTTGAGCATCTATGGGTTGTTGTTGAGAAGTAGAAGAAGAATTTTTTGATTTCTTTGATTTTGGAGCCATTGGAGAGAAGTTGATGGAATTTGAGGAGTTAGGGTTTGAAGAAAAGTGTTGATTTGAGTAATGAAGAGGTTAAAAACGAAATAGTGTGTGGATATAGGAGATTGAACCGACTATTGGATGTTTAAAAACATTATAACCCGAAAACGGTCGACCTAAAATAGTATACCGGTCGACCTAATTAGTTTATGGTTTGAAATCAAAGAAAAAATGCTAAAATCGGCCGACATAAAATTGTGATCGGTCGACCGTAAAAACTCTCTGGAAATTTTTGTGTCTTAAAACCGGTCGAACTAAAATTATTACCGGTCGACCTGTTCGTGTTTTAAGAGAACAGTCGACATCTTTTTTTCAACCGGTCGACCTAGATTATTCTCTGGAAATTAAAAGTGTACAAACCGGTCAACCGAAAATTATCTACCGGTCGACCTTTTTTGATGGAAATGAATTTTTCAGCCTTTTGTTGATCGAATTCAAAGCCAAACAAAGTATTATTATAAAAATATATAACAAATAAATGAAGTAAGAAATAAAAACATCATTAAAAACATTATAAAGCATCTCCTTTGATCCGATAAAAAGAACTCATTTTCTTGGTTCCCACGGAGAGTATTTCCCACTAGCGCCTTCATTTTTGTTGAAATTTTTATCCTACGAGTTCGGTGTTCTTGTTGATGATGATGGCATTTGCGTGGGTTCATGAACATTATTCTTGTTTGAACCACAGAAAAGTGAAGCTAGCTGTTCGAGATACGTTAAGCGAGAAGAAGTTAATCTCTGCTCGTAGTACATCTCCCTTTGGAGATCGACTTGGTGTTTTTGATAGTGGTGTATCTTTTCAATCTTTTCTTTGGTTCGTGGGGAACAAAAAAAGAGCCTTCTTGCATCGTTTCGATGTTGGAGTATTTCCAGGTGTACGAGAATTCTGATGAAAACCAGGAGGGTGTTACGGTGTCTTAGGGGAGTAGTGTTCTTCGGACTAGGAACTTGTTATGGTGATGTGCGATTTTCGTGCACATTCATCACAGATATGAGCCATGATAATACGTTGTTTAATGGAGATTTAGAGAGAAAAGTTGTCTGAGAGCACTCAAAAAAAAACATAAACATATATATAGAAGGAATTTTCCATTTGGAGAAAGAAAAGAGATGGTTCGTATTTCTTTAACCATAGAAAAATTATCTTCTAAATATAGTAAAAAAAAAAATTGGTTTCTGAAAAAAAAAAATGTATGAACTTTTGATATATGTTAAAAAAAAATTTACTCTTCGAGTTCTTTTCTTGAAACCAAGCCTAGCTCTCTACGTAAGTTGACAAAACTTGATTCCAGTAGAGGCTTTGTAAATATATCAGCTAGTTGATTTTCCGTATTTACGTATTCGAGATTTATATTACCCTTTTCAATGTTATCTCTCAGAAAATGATGTCGAATATCGATGTGTTTAGTCCGAGAGTGGTTAACTGGGTTTTTGGATAAATTTATCGCACTCGTGTTATCACAATATATAATAGAATTCAATAAGTTTATACCGAAGTCTTTAAGTGTTTGTTGCATATATATAACTTGTGTACATGCTAGTGCCGCTGATATATATTCCGCTTCACACGTCAAAAGTGAAACAGAATTTTGTTTCTTACTAAACCAAGAGACAAGTGATTTTCCAATAAAATGGCACGTACCACTTGTGCTCTTTCTATCCGTTCATGATCCTCCGAAATCAGCATCACTATATGATACTAATAAAAATGTACATTCTTTTGGATAGAAAAGACTGAAATCTTTGGTATTATTAAGATAGCGAATTATACGTTTCACTGCTCGTAAGTGTGGTTCTTTAGGATCAGCTTGAAAACGTGCACACAAACAAACACTCATCATAATATCAGGACGACTTGCCGTAAGATACAGGAGAGAACCGATCATGCTTCGATATAATTTCTGGTCAACATTCTTTCCAAATTCATCTTTTTCAAGATGTGTGGTCGTACTCATAGGAGTTGGTTTACTAGAGGTATTTTTTAGTCCGAAGCGTTTAACTAGATTTCCGCAATATTTTTCTTGATTGATAAAAATACCATTTGAAAGCTGTTTGATTTGAAGACCGAGGAAATATGATAATTCTCCCATATGTGACATTTCGAATTCTTTGGTCATAATATTTGCAAATTCTTTGCAAAGTTCATCGTTTGTTGAACCAAAGATAATGTCGTCTACATATATTTGGATAACTAATATATCTTTTCGAGAATGTTTAATGAATAAAGTCTGATCAACTTTTCCAATTTGAAATCCAGAATCTATGAGATAGCTTCTTAATCGTTCATACTAAGCACGAGGTGCTTGTTTCAATCCATATAAAGCTTTCTTAAGTTTATATACATGATCCGGATATTTCTCATGTACGAACAAAGGAGGTTGTTCGACATATACATTCTCTTTGATAAACCCATTTAAAAAAGCACTTTTGACATCCACTTGATAAAGTTTGAAATCATGATGACACGCAAAGGATAGTAATATTCGAATAGCTTCTAATCGAGCTATGGGAGCAAAGGTTTCTTCATAATCGATACCTTCTTCCTGATTATATCCTTGTGCTACTAATCTTGCTTTATTTCTAGTAATGTTCCCTTGTTCATCGGCCTTATTTTTATATACCCATTTAGTTCCTATAACTGATTGATCAGTCAGCCTTGGAACAAGTTCCCATACATCATTGCGCTCGTATTGGTTTAGTTCTTCTTGCATGGCAATGATCCAGTATTCATCAGTAGAAGCTTCCTTAGGATTTTTAGGTTCGATATTTGAGATAAACGCAACATGACCCATTTGATTAAGTTGACTCCTTGTTCTAATTTGTGATGTTACTTCTCCAATAACATTTTGAAATGGATGATCTCTTAGAATTCTCGTAGGAGATCTAAATCTTGGTGGAGAAGGTACAATAACAGGTTGAGGAATATTCTCAATAATTTCTGAGTCAGAGTCATTATTTGTGATGGTAGGATTATCAGTGACTATAGTTTCTTCGTCATCCGATATATTATGAGACGGTTTATAGAATTTGTCAAAAGATACATGAAGTGATTCTTCAATAGTTTTAGTTCTCTTATTGAATACACGATAAGCCTTGCTTCGATCCGAATAACCAATAAAGATTCCTTCATCATCTTTTGAATCAAATTTACCAAGATGATCTTTCGTGTTTAAAATAAAACATTTCGAACCAAAAACTTTGAAGTATGAAATATTTGGCTTTCTTTCATTAAATAATTCATAAGGTGTATTTTTAGTAAGAGGTCGAATGGATACACGATTCAAAACATAACACGCAGTTGCTACAGCTTCTACCCAAAAATGTTTTGGTAAAGTACTTCCATTTAATAATGTCCTTGCACATTCTTGTAATGTCCGATTTTTCCGTTCTACAATTCCATTTTGTTGTGGAGTTCGAGGAAACGAAAAATTATGATTAATACCTTTCTTTGTACAAAAATGTTCAAATTCATTATTTTCGAACTCTCTGCCATGATCACTTCTTATATTCTTAACCTTAAGTCCTTTTGACTTTTGAATTTTATTGACGAAGGATTTGAAATGAGTAAACGTGTCACTTTTATTTTTCAAGAAAATCACCCATGTATAACGAGAATAGTCATCAATAATTACAAACACATATCGACTATGATTTATGGATTGTATTTGAGTAGGTCCAAATAAATCCATATGCAATAACTCAAGTGGTTGTAATGTTGATATTACCTTCTTAGATTTAAATGATGATTTTGTCAATTTTCCTACTTGGCATGCGTCACAAAGATTGTCAACTTTAAAGCTAAGTTTGGGTAAACCTTTAACTAGTTCGTTCTTGGCTAGCTTGTCAATAGTTCTGAAGTTTATATGACAGAAACGTTTGTGCCATAGCCATGGATCATTATTATTTGCTACAAGGCACATATCTGAATTATGATTGATATTCATATTTAGAATATAGATGTTTCTATCTCTATGTCCTTCAAAAGCTATATTTTGATCTTTATCTAAAATACTACATTTATTATTTGAAAAAGAAATGGTAAAACCTTTGTCACACAATTGACTGATACTTAATAAATTATGTTTCAAATTCTTAACTAACATGACATTTGTAATAAGAGGTAAGTTAGATGTACCGAAATTGCTCACATCGCCTTTGCCGATGATATAACCTTTTGAATTGTCTCCAAAAGTGACTGAGCCACCATCCGAATAAGTAATATTTGTTAATAAGCTCTTATCTCCAGTCATATGCTTTGAGAAACCACTGTCCAGTATCCACTTTCCTCTTTTCTTAAGTGGGACCTGCAAAACATAAAATTAAGCCCATGGTACCCACTTTTTATGGGGTCCTAAGAGTTAGGTCTTAGGAATCCAAACCCATACAGGTCCGGTATCCCCTTTATACAAAAAATTAGGATTATGATGCACAGTACTCAAATTTTTTTGAATATACTTGTTCCTAATCAAATTGTTATTTGTTTTAGGAACCCATATTTTTATAGTTTTGACATTCTTCTTTTGAAATTTCACAATCGGTTTTGGTTTGGAATATACTAAACTAAGATTTTTCTTTGCTTCAGTTTCTTGTACTACCTTATTTTTCCTTTTTCTTTTACCAAGATGTTTCTTGATAACTTGTTTCTTATATCCCAACCCTTGCTTACTTGTAGCTGATTGTGAACTCTCAATAATTTTTGTCAAATTTTCTTGACCTTTGTTAAAGTTAGAAACATTTTTAGTAATATCGTCTAACTTTGTTTGTAAACTAGCTTTTTCAAGATCTAGAGATTTAACTTTTGCTTTAATCTCATGATTCTCAGTAGTAAGAGTATCATTCTTCTCTTTTTGAACTTCAATTTCTTGAGTCAAAAGAGATAGTTGAGAGTCAATACTAGATGATGATTCTTGAGCCTTTTCAAGTTCCTCTTCTAATATTTTCTTTTCATCTTTTAACATATCTCGTTCAAATTCTACTCTACTTAAATCAGCTTGAGCTTGTTTGCATTGTCGTTTCATATCTTTAAATTTATATATCAACTCAGCATTTATATCAAGAACTTCTTCAAAAGAAGGAATTTGTACCTCATCTTCTTTAGCCATAAAGCATATATTTGCTTGTTCATTATCTGAGTTGCTTTCACTTTCGGATGAAGATGAATCTGAATCATCCCAATTTACTGAGAATGCCTGTTTCTTTGACTTGTCCTTTTTGTGTTTGAACTTGTCATTTTCTGTCTTCTTCTTTTGTTCTGGACAATCATTTTGCATATGTCCCTTCTTATGACAGTTAAAGCATTCTACATTCGATGATGATGGTCTGTTTGATCCGAACTTCTTTTTGTTGTATCGACTAGCTTTTCGTTGCTTTAAGAATTTTTTGAATCCTTTTGCAATGAATGCTAGATCCTCATCTTCAGAATCTGAGATGTCTTCATCAGCATGAAAAGCTACATTTTTCTTTTCTTCTTTTTGTTCTTTTCGAGGCTGCAAGTTAGCTTCATAGGACATAAGATTTCCTATCAATTCATCTGGCTTCATGGTGGAAAGATCATTAGCTTCTTCTATGGCTAATACTTTTCCTTACCATTCATTAGTTAGTGAATGTAGGACTGTTGAAACTACATCAAAGTCAGAATATTTTTGCCCTAACCCGATAAGAGCATGATGAATAGTTTGAAACCTTGAATACATCTCATTGATTGTTTCATTTGGCTTCATTTTAAAATTTTGAAATTGACTTTTCAACAAAGCTATTTTTGCTTGTTTAACCTTGTTAGTACCTTCATGAGTGGTCTTTAGTGTTTGCCAATTTTGATAAGCAGTGGTACAGATATTAACACGGTTATACTCATTTTGGTCTAATGCACAAAACAACATATTTATTGCTTTTGCATTTACAGATGCTGTTGTTTTCTCAACAGGAGTCCATTCTGCATACTCAGTTGTTGGATTAACTATTTCTTTCTGAGTAGCATTCCAAGTGTCATAACTTGTTGATTGCATATAAAAAGCCATACGTGTTGCCCAATAGCTATAGTTTAGGCCATTAAAGAAAGGAGGTCTTTGTGTCGATTGACCTTCAGTGTAAGTGGTGTTACTCGTACTTGCATTATTTGCCATATTACTAGAATATATCAAATAACTGTGTTACGGTTATATGATGACCTTGCTCTGATATCAATTGAAAAGTCGGTGTGTGTGTGTGTACGACTGTGCAGGATCTATAATATGGCTATGCGGAATGTATGCGATAACTTAAGCTATTCAATAGTTACGCAGGTAAAAATTCGCAAACAAGAAATATATCACTAATAAATATAAATGCTGTAGATAAAGTAAAGTAGAGTAACGACACCAGGATTTTTATACTGGTTCGGACCACCCATCCTACGTCCAGTCCCGAAGCTCCTCTTCGGCTTTTCACTAAACAGCACCCTCGCTTCACTCGGAGGAACAGGTTCACAACACTACTTGATTTGCGGGCTACAAGTTTACCCACTTGATTTCACGGGCTACAAGCTTACCCACTTGATTTCACGGGCTACAAGATTACCCACAAGACGATTATAAGAATTTGACCTTGAATGTGTTCTTTCTTCAACACTAATTAGTCAATGATTGAGTACAACCTTCCTATAATCTTATCCTCAAATATATATTGATGTTTGCAAAGATTTGGAAGTGTATTATCGAGTTGAATCACAAGTGTGTTAAATATGCTTGGAGATTCAAACGATAATTGAATGCTTTTGAGTGCTTTTTGAATGCTAAGAATAATACAATATAGATCAGAGAATGGAGAGAAAATTCAGTGATTTGATTGATTGAAAACTGATGTATTTATAGTAATTGAGAAGTTGCAATTGTTGGTGAAAAGTTACAATCAAAAGAAATGATATAAATGAAGAGAAATGGATGCAAATTTTCAAGAAAGAAGATGACTCTTCATGAAATTCAAAAATAGGTCGACAGGAAAAATTAATAGGTTGACAGGTTTTTGACTGTTATTTCAAAAAGTTGTTGACCTGTTAATTTTAATAGGTTGACCTGTTATTTTTAAAAATAGGTTGACCTGTTATTTTTAACAGGTTGACCTGTTTTTGTCAATATACAGTAAAAACGAGTTTTCATGCATAATTTTGAAAGCAATGAGAAGTATGATTATTTGAGGATAGATTTTAACATAAAATACTCTAAATAACCAACTTCTAACCTATGAAACCATTGAATCTTCTTTTTGTCGATCATGAAGCTTCTTCTCGTCATTAATCAAAACGATCATTAAAAGTCCTTGACTCAACAATACGCTTATACAGATAGCATATAAGTTAATGCTACTAATAAGACACAAACAAATCTAAATATACAAGCAAAACAAATAACATCTTAGAGCAAAACAATTGGAATCATACTGATGAAAAGTATAAATAGACTTGAATAAGCTTTATGTTGTTAGGAATGCAAATTACGGATCGTACGGCTAAATTAGCACTAGAAAGGAGGGGGTGAATAGTGTTTAACGAAATCTAAGAATTTCTTGAGATCCTTTAAAAAATACCAGAATCGAATGCAAACCACAAATATGAAACGATCACAGAATGAATCATATATGCAATTAATAAATAAAAGCTGTAAAGGAAATAACACACCAGAAATATATATTGGTTCGAAGTTACCCTACATCCAATCTCATACAACTTTTCATTGCATGCATTTCTTTTTAAATAAACTTCAATATTACAATCATCGATTTCAATGCCATGAGGTCCACACCCAACTGCTTCCAAGAGCAAGGAGCTTTCTTGATTTAACAGGAGCTCTCCTGATTTAACCGGGCTACAATAACACCTAATTGATTTGTAGGATACAATCACAGTCAGTTGATTTGATCGGGCTACAACCACACCTTTTCAGTAATAGTTTGGCAGAGAGACTTGATAAGACTTTGATCTTTTCGACCTTAAATTACAAATACTCTCATAACTATAAATAGCACTTGGATCTTTGAGAAAGAGTGATAGATAATTAAACTAGAGATGCTCTGGTTTGATTCTCTTTGGATTTCGGCAGAGTTTGATTATGGAAACTTGAAAATTAAGAAGGTAAAAGGAGAGAAGAAGGAGTGAGAGGATAATGAGAAGTAGTTAAAAAATTCATTTTTTGGTTGGGTATATATAGGGAATCAACAACCTGTCTATTCACGAAAAGTTTTAAATAAATAGACACTTCTTTTGAAAATTAGTTTTTTTGGGAAAAAACGGCTATCATGTCGACATGGGTGACCCCCTATGTCGACATCCCCTGTGAAGTCTCATCTTTTTTTGAAAATAATTGGATTGATGTTTAAATAAATCAAGGTAATTCTAGAATTTAAAAAAAAAACCTATATATTAAAATAGTATAATACAGTAAAAATATAAATTTAAAACATATATTTATAGTCTATAATTATGATATCAAAATTTAATATAAAATTATAAGTATAAATATAAGAAATTTAAAACTTAAGATATAAAACTATAAATATAAATATAAGAAATAAAAATTATCTAAACCAGAATTTAAATTAAAAACAAGAAATGTAAAAGACAAGATATTATTTAAACAGGAAGTAATTTTGAAATATTTTAAAAAGCTAAGAAGAGTTTGGAGTTAAAAAGGAATTTCAAAAGACAAAAATGGTTTTCATCCTACGAGAAAATTTTAGTGCAATTATGAAGCTTTAACAAAAATTCTAGACTCTATTACTTATCCTGATATCTTTGACTTCTTAAACTCTTGTTACAATCCTGAATTCTTCTTCTTTGTAATCTACATCTTGAATCTGGAAACTATGCAGTCTTCGTTTTCAATTCCCGCGCACACACACACACGCATGCACGCACGCGCACACACACACACACAAAGAGTGCTAATATACATTTTATATAATACTTAAAAAGGTTGTTGTCATCAAAACCATCATCTCAATTCCTAACAATCTCCCTTTTTTGATGATGACAACCTTTGTTTATAAAATATACTTACCTGACACCTTTATCCTTCAATTACTCCTAACTCCAACAATTCCTCCTGTAATTACTAACTCCCCTTAATCCAAGCCTATTCTAACCTATTTTATAATTCTCCCCATTTGTTATCAACAAAACTATACCTAGACTATAATGACTCTAATACCCCCTTAAACTATTGTACTATTTATGTTGGTGAAGAATAACAAGATCAGTGCATCATATAATATAAAGCAAGCAATATTAGGCTTAAAATAGCGTAATGTATAATAATCAATCAAATCATCATTTAAGCAATCCAAACCAAACTATTATGTTTACAAAATCAATTCAAATCATAGAATCCATTCAAATTCAAGTTTTCACACATAATCAATTAAATTCAAACATAGCACACCAAATTCAAACATAAATTCAAACATTTCTTAGAATTTTTACCCATCCTTCTTCTCCGAAGATTAGATCATCCTTTAAAGCATCCCATTCCTCATTTTCTTTGGTAAGAGTTTCTTTAGAATCATTATTTTATTCTTCTTTGCTAATTGCAAAAATCATCCATCAAATGTCATCAAAATGCTTCTCTTGATTTTTAATTATCTGCATTTGACTTAATTCTAAGTGTCATTGATTGCGGAGAATGATAGAAAGAATGTTTTTGAAAGAATTGAGTGCCTTTTCAAGATTTTAACTCAAATTGTGAATTGTAGGCACCATGATATTGATAAAATTAGTAGATAGTAATTGGCAACCAAAGAGAAACGAAAAGATAACTTTTGTAGAAGAAATAGGTATTTATAGGCTATGAAATTCACTGGAATTGAATAGACATTAGTTGGTTAAGGAAATTTCTGAATTCAAACAAAATTTGAAAATGTGATAGCTAGATGTCGACATTAGTTTTTCAAATTTTTGGATTTCGCAATTTTTTATTTTTTGTTGTGTATTGATTTATATATTAATATTCTTAGCATAATAATTAAACATTCTAGAGAAGTTTTAGAGATAACGAACAAAAATAAAAGATCTTTATTGATAATATTAGATAACGATAAATAGAAATGGTTAATATGGAATTAAAACACGGTAGAAATAGAAACTAACATGACATGGAAATAAAACTAGAATTCAGTGGAAGATGATGATAGTACAAGCTTGCGGCTTACTTTTCCAAAAAACTTGTTCATCTTTGTGGAGATATTTTCTATTTTCTTACTAAATGACCTTTTTATAATCTTTTGATTCCCCATAATAATATTTTGATTCTTAAGAATGATTTTATTAGATGGATTGGGGACACTAGCGGGATACTAAATGCTTTCTAAGGAAGTATTTTCTTCTTCCTCCTCTTCCTTGCTTTCCATTCCTTCCCCCTTCTTATTCCATTTAATGAGCTAACATTTCCTCTTTTTATGTAAGTGTTTCATATTATTGAAATACTAGCGGAATCTTCATAAGAGATAAATTTCCAGAATTAAAGACCTTTTTGGAAACAAACTCTTGTCCTTTGAAATCAACTCCAAAAAATTGAAAATACGCGTAAGGTAAATTCCATGATACAAAAGTATTTTCACCCATTGAAATTTTTTTGGCTCGAAACCCATCCAAATAACATGAGCCCAACTAATGTAATAATTTCCATAAATGGCAAAAAGAGCTTTGCAAACATTCATAGTGGGGTTATTGAAATTTCCCGATCGATGTGTAATTATGTGTTGAAGAAGTAGATTTATGATTCTTGCTTTTGGTCGAAAATAACGGTTTTTGAATTCCAAATTGTTATCTCCTTCAAAAATGTGATGGAAAGTCTCTCGATCATGTTCATTAATTTCGAAATTCGAGAGGTTTGTTCATGTGCTCTTACAACCCAAAATATTTCCCAAAATTATACATTCCAAAATAATTTGAGTGCCTGTTACGCTACTCCCAAATTCACCTTCCTTTCCTTTGTAGAAAGCTCGAATTAAATTTGCATAAAACATTTTTAAAGGATTCAAATAACACATGTAAACATTTTCTCTTCAGTCAATCAAACTAAGAATGTCATTTTGATCAAAGAAAGTATCAAGTTCATAAGATGGAAAATCGTTGAAAGTAGAAAATTTAACAGTATGAACTTTACCAAGGTTTACGTAGTCAATGTAAGCTCACTACACCATAATGGGATTTTCGCAACCCCTTAATGCGGCAGCTTTGCAACGGCTTTGAGCCATTGCTAATTTGCAACGGCTTTTGGCCGTGGCAAAGCTCTTTAGACAATTGGTCCCCATTGTTTCATCTTTTGCAACTTCTTTAGGCTGTTCTAATTGGCAATTGTACTTCCCTACCTCCCGGTCAAACTAGTACGCTCCCTTTTCTCCAAAACACACCATGTTGTCCAAATCAGTACGCTCTCTTTTCACAAAACATTCCAAAATAAATAAAAGGATCGAAAGAAAAACCCTAACATCAACTGTCGATCCCAAATCGAAGCTCATTTCCAGTCCGATTCCAAATTGGAGATTGCGATTTCAATCGAAGACCCTAATCTCGATTGGTTCAAGGTATGGAATTGTTCTTCGTTTCAATCATTCGTCGTCGATCCGTTTTATTTTCTAACAATCTTGATTGACTCACGATTGCGATTTGTTTTCTACCAATCTAAAGGGGAATCCAGATCCATTGATTTTTCTCCAAAAGTTTGCGCCCATTGCTTCTATATTTGGTAAATACGTCGTTTATCTATATATTTTTGCCTTTATTATTTATCAGCTACATTATTGATCAGAGTAAGTCAAAGTATAGCAAGATCTGATTGATTTATACATATTGCTGAGTCATATTCGTATAGTCATTGTACATGAGCAATAGTAATGTAAAGAAAATAGGCAGTTATTAATACTCAACTATTGATTGTTCCTGAATAATATTCGATGCTGTAGGGTATGCGAAATTTTTTTATACTGATTCTCACATGTTGAAGAGTTAATTAGGAAGATGAAGCCATTTTATCTAATGCATGAATGGTGTTACATTTGCAATCTTGTATCAAAGTTTCTACCCTGTCATGGAACTGATGCCATTAGCAAACAGTATGTGACGCATTGAATATTTGGTCATATTTAGACATCTATGTATATTTTAAATAATACAAAGCCATAATAAAAAATTAGTATTTATATTAATAGCCACTCTGTGGTTTCCATGAAGGAAAGATGCAAATAATACTGCGCATAGGCTTGAATCTTATGGTATTGTTCCTTGATGATATTTAAAAGCTAAACATACGTTTAAAATCCTAAAGCATTCTTAACAAAAAAATCATAGGTTTATGTGAACACAAAACATTTTGTCTTTATTTTTTTAATCAAAGTGACTTAAAGCTTATAAATGCATATTTTAAGGGAGGATGAAGCTTTTGGACTACGCAGCAGTTAGGAAGAACGAAACATTTTACATGATGTGCAAATTTCTACCTTTTCTTACATCAGCAATATTACACGTATAATAATCAAGTAATTTGAATTCTCCAATCAAAGACAAATAGGATTATGCTATCGGGCCCGAAAGATGATAAGCGGGAGCAAGACAAAAGAAAATCCGACGCTTGTTATTCATGGGGCAAATGAATCATGCGTTTCACAAATTTTACGCACCGTTCAGGCGTGTGTTATTTCGGGCCTCATAGCAAAACTATGAAAAATATGATATTACAAAATAAAATAATCATCGATGTTGAACTTGAAAAATGAAGCACCACTATCAGCAGGAGACTGATAATAGTCGGCCTTGAAGAAATTCCTTGTTGATGCAGTTGACATTGATCCTCCATTTACCCACCTGGCAGTAGATAACGGCTCAGAGATTTCAATCTAGTCAAAGGCAAATATCAGATTACAAATATATGAATTGAAGCCAAATTATGTAGTTAACAACATTATATGTCGATTTAAAAGTAAACAGGAAAGGAAAGCAAAATTCAAACGTTACAATAAGCAGTGATATTACATGCATGCTGCATGGTTTGCTCAAGGACAAGGTTAAATAAAGGGACAACTAAGTACGTGAACAAATAAATTATTTTGTAGTACAAGTAGAGTTTTTTTTTAATTCTTGACTGGTTCCCCTAGTCTTACATTTAGCATGAAAACTACTCTTTTAGCTCAGCTACTTCTGGTACCAAATATTGAATAAAAATACCATACTTTTTTTTTTTGGTTAAAATCATTTTTGATTGGGTAGAGTGTATAGACTGATGGTCAATGATAATCAATGTTATTTCATTCGAAACACAATCTAAAGGGTAAGGTTAACTTCTAATTTTAGTACAAAATACCGACCTATATACATCACATCACATCACATTGCACCGTTTAGCGAAACGTCTAATGACAAACAGATGCTCTTATCCGCACGTTTGCACAATAGTGCGACTATATTATAAACTCTAGATTGATGTTGTATAAAAATGAACCAGAAAATTAAACTATAGTGAAACCTTATATTATTTCTGATAAACAATAATCAATGAAGGGATAAAGTTTATAGTTGCTTTTCTGTCACCTCATCCTTATAAACTTTATTTTAAGTTTGAAACTATGTGAATTTAGATCAGTATAAAAAAAAGTTACAAACTCATGTTCCTTTTCTAATCCACTTTATATTTGTTTTGTTCTTTGTGTATTCCAGATAAAGATACCAATTCTTGGAAAAGTTATATACTTCACATGAAAATATAGTAACAGCAGCAGTCATAATGGAAAAGTACAACTAACTTAGATCATAAAGGTAAATCAGAGTACTATGCTAGTGAATTATAATTCTGTTCATCATAAAATAGTGATGTAAAAAGATTAGGATTACAAAAAAGTAGGTACCATCTCAAATCGATCAACTTTCCCAACCATTTCAGTGCCGGTGCTTCTTCAGTCGAGTGTTGGGTGTGAATCTCAGCATTTACCAATATGAAAATCAACTGTAGAAAACTTATGTATGATGAAGAATCTCACTGACCTCGAAAAAGCTGGAATGAGGGAAATATGGCGTCATGTCATCCAGTAGAAAATATAAAGGTGGAGGTAGCTTCCCATCAGGTCATAAATAAGCAGCAGTGTAAACAAACATATTTTAGGGGAGTATAACAGTAAGAAGAAAATGATGTAAATAACTCAATAATACTGCTGCAAATCTTTATTCATCTAATCACATGTACTTTTAAATTCAAGAAAATAAATAATATGTCTACATTAACTATGACAGCATACAGTGTTGAGCATTTCCTACAAATCCATTATCTAACTTAATATCATCCATTCCGCCATAAAGAACAAACATTGAAGACGCCTAGGTATGACATATTAACAGTTACATACAAATTAGAATTGGCTAAGTAGTTGTTTATTATGTTGTGTAAAACAACAAAACACCTTAATAGCCAAAATATAGTGAAGGTTTTGTGCAAGAGAGTCCAGTAACGATAAGAAAGAGAAACTTAAGGGACTAAAAAAAAAGGAAACTGTTAAGGGAAGAAGATCACGCAGAGGGCTCTGACCAAAACAATTTAGTATTTTATCCTCCTTGACATTTTTGATAACATACCATCAGTCATTAGACAAAAATGGCAGGTAGCCACTGAAAAATGTAAGAAAATGCTAATCTATCATAATTACAGTATTACAAAGTGGGGTATCAATTTTTTTTAAACATAGCACAGGTTTGCCATTTAAATTTGTATATATTAATAAGTGAGGTAATTAGGGAGAAGGACAAACTTTGCCAAAAAATTAGGCTGAAGGACACCAAGTTTTATTTTTAGTCTGAAGGACAAACTTTGAACCAAAATTAAGCTAAAGGAAAATGATAAATGTAATTAGCATTATATTCAGTTTTTTACACTACATGAAAATGCTAAATGTAATTAGCATTATTCAGTTTTATACTGCAGAAAATGCTAATTATATTTAGCATTATCCTTTAGTCTAAATTTTTTCAAAGTTTGTCCTTCAGCCTAAAAATAAAACTTGACGTCCTTCAGACTAATTTTTTTCCAAAGTTTATCCTTATGCCTATTTTCCACTTAATAAATTTACCGTAATTACATATGTTAATTTTTTTGAAGATAGAGTTTTTAGGTACTTACCTTAAAAGTTTAAAAAATTGGAAAAATGAACCCCTTCCATATCTAGAATTGAAGTTTCTTTACTCATTTGATATAGAGAGTACAGTTAGCTTATGTTCTAACTTCGAACTTCTCAAAATATAGTATATATTATTTATGCAGACCAATCCAATTTTGTAAGTATTGGTCATACTTTGTGGTAACATGTACAGAAGATACAACAAATTGTTTGTGTGTGTTTGAATCTATGATTTCGCAAGTGAATATATTCAGTGTGATATATTTTTGCTACTAAGCAAGATACGAACTAAAACCTTGCTCTTAACAAAGAACTATGCAAAAATCACCAAAAAGAATAATAGCAACATACCAATCCGAAGCGACCCTTCTTCTTCTTAAGTTGCAAAGTTATTGTCTTTGTTAGCTATTGCAAAGACAATATATGGATCATAAAATCTGGAGGAAGCAAGGAACCATAAATTATTTCGTTTAATTAAAACCATAGTAGCTCACAATGCACCTCGTATGTGTTGATTAAGAAAATAAATGGTTGGTGAAATGCATACATGCGTGAATATGAAAGTGAATGATTAACTGTTTTTACCTAGAAATGCTTCTCCCTAACCTGCATCATACAGAAACGGGGCACACTTTTAAAAATTCACTTACACTAAAGGACAAAACTCTGTAATCGATCACATCACAAGATGGATCAGTCAGCATTAACGGTTGAGCTTAAACCCTTTGATTTCGTTAACCAACACTAAAGTAATATGAATCAGAATATATATATATATTCAGCATTAAATTACCGGACAGCTGTGACAAAATTGGTATTATATACTAGCTTATCTGCATTCATTAATTAAAAGAAAAAGAAGAGAGTGGGCTTCTATTCGTAATTCACCCAGTTTTCAAGAGGCACACTGTAGGGAAGTCATGCAATACGTCAAGTAATTTACTCTTCTGGATTTGTCAAAATAGCGTGGTGCAAACATATTCGTTGTACAATCAGTAATGTAGTGTCAAGAAGGGAAACATGAAAGGGCTAAACGAGCGAGAGTTGAGAGGAAATCACAATGTGTTTCACGTGTTGGACAATCTATCTCCCTTTCCACCCTTTTCATGTAGACCTAATTAATCTATGTATTTGTTGAATTGATTGAGGCTCAATTCATCGAAAATGATATTTAATTTTTGGAAAACGATATTTAATTTTATATATAATGTACAGTTAGTTGGATTGAATGTTGAAAATATACGTATATGTGTTTAAATTCATACACGTACAATTAGGGATTGAAGAGCACTAACCATAATATATTATATTTGTACAACCTTAGAGAGTTTTTTCGGCCCCATCTGATAAGTATTACATATGATCGTTATGTGAATGTTCGTTTTATTAAAAGATACAATATTTGTTGGATTTGTCCTTTGTAATGGACAAGATACGAACACAATAACGAAATTAAATCTCGTAAATCATTTCATTTTAAACGGTTCTCAAAATTTCGAAAGCGCTTCCTTTATGCTTCATGTGTATGCGCAATTGTGTACTGTCCAGGGAACTAAAGTGAAATTCTGTCAAAATTTTGTTCAATCGTTTAAATTGAAAAGATTTATGCGATTTAATTACGTTATTGTATGTAATGAACAGGAATTTTCGGCCCCGCAAATCGACATAAATACCTTTACTGTAACTCACGTCGACCCTCCAAACACCGAAAACACTGGACGTTATTAGAAAGAAATTAGAGGGTGAGATAAGAAAGAAATAAATATTAGAATAGAAGAAGAAAAAGAAACACCACATCACAGAGTCACACATCGCAGTGGAACAAAATATAATATAGAAATAACTTTATTGAGAGCTTTAAATAAAACTTACAATATTAGAGTACATCACACACCACGGGACAGTTATAATAACTTGTTCCCATATACAGCACATAGCGGAATAGTAGCCATATAATATCATACGTCTGGACTCTTCCATCTCGTCTCTTCACAACATTCGATAACCTGAACTTGTACACTTCGGGCTAACCCGAACATTTACAAATCACCGGGTCAGTCTGGTAAACCAGAGTGAGATAAACACACTAAGTTTTTAGGGTATCACACAACCTGATTTTTAAGTTAAAACCTTTCAAAGAAAAGGATAATCGTAAGACCAAATCCACACATAAACACGGACGGTTTTTACCTTACGATAACCCAGAACATTTCCAAAATAAATATCTTATCTGATATTATAATAATATCTCAATACAAGTAAATAGAATCTAGTAGAACGCTTGCATCTCATGCTCTACATATATTATACAAACAAAACTGCCAACGCTTATTGGAGATTGGATTCCAACAATGACAAGGTATGGGACCACCTGCCAATCGTGTATCTCTGTAACGACCCGCATTCTACGCATCACAGGATCGTAGGATATTTATTTCTTTCACATATGAAGTCGTATGGTCATGTAACTTTGGGAGACGACTATTGGGGTCAGTTCTCATGTTCATGATTTTTGCCGATTTTTAAATGACCGTTTCGCCCCTAGCTGATCTTGTTTTGACCATAACTTTCGACTCAAAAGGAATTTTGACATGAAGCCACTTCCATTGGCTCTGGATGATGGTTTACAATTCTGTAGAGTGGTCACATTAGCCAAACGGACTCACTGTTTGAGAGATATGGCTGAAAAAAGTTTCAGATGGTGAAAAACAGCTTAATTGGGCTTAACCGGGTAATTAGCAGATAGGCCCAAAGGGGATTTCGGGATTAGAGATGTATAGGGGCTGATTAGGGTTAGAAAACATTTCTTTCAGTCGCCACTTTCATTCTTGGAACCCTAACAATGGCCTCCAACACCCAAATCAACTTTTAATCACTTTCTAATCAAGTTTTGGCTTAAACTACATCAAATTAAGGATAAATAGCACCAAAGCAAGGTTAAAGCTGCTGTGTTGCATTGGGAACAGTGCCAAACAGAGAATCATTTTTGTTTTGGGGTTTTATTTGTGGCTAAGGTGAGTGATTTGCATAGTTTTGCACTAATTACGGTTAATTAAGGGTAATTAGTGAAGATTAGCGAATTTATACATTAATAAATTCTGGAAAAATATTTATAAATTCAAGAATATTGTTTTATATATCTGTTAGAAATTTGGGCTGATTTGGTTAAGTTTTGTTAATTCTATGATTAGTCTTGCCTAAACATGCTTAAGGGAAAACATGAGTTTTTGGGTATGTTTGATCCATATAAACATGTCATATTATTGTTTTAGTGTTTGTGGATGATTATACATGTTGCTATGACTGTATGATATGTTTTGTGATTGCATAGAAAAGTTAGAATGGTTGAAAACGCCGTCGTTTGGCGAAAATAACTTGCTGGAAAAACTTGCAGCAAACCGGATAGAAGCATTCGGATAGGAGCATTCGGATAGGAGCATTTGGATAGGAGCATGCGGATAGGAGCATCCGGATAGGAGCATGCGGATAGGAGCATCCGGATAGGAGCATGCGGATAGGAGCATCCGGATAGGAGCATTCGGATAGGAGCAACTGAATAGGGGCATCCGATCCGAACTGGATAGGGGCATCCGATCCGAACTGGATAGGGGCATCCGAACCGAACCGGATAGGGGCATCCGACCCGAACCAAATAAGAGCACCCGAGCACCCGAACTGAACTAGAAAGGAGCATTCGAACCGAACCAAGTAGGAGGGGGCGAACCGAACCGAACCAAACCGGAGGATCGAATACCAAGTGGACCTAAACCCGAGATGCAAAGGAAGTCCAAATGAGGAGTTGTACCTCAGGATCCAGATGGGAACCAAGGAGGGAACTTCATGAGTTGGGCTTTGCTGCGGGACGTGTGCTAAGGGGTTGTCGATGTCTGTAACTTTGGACCACTATGTGTAGGGAGTACGTGAACGGATTCAGGGCCACAGTGGCCTAGGTACGACTAAAGAGCTATAGACCAATGAAGTGGGGTCATTTGTAAAGATTTGGCCATGACTTCATGTGGTACGATTGGTAATAGCAGTAGTTGTACAGGTTGAACTCCGTCACTACTTCGATGGGTCTAGTGATTGATAGTGGTGGACATCGTATGCTTTACGCACTGAGTGAGAGATGTGAGGATGGTTGCTATGTTTGATTTGTTTTCCATCATTATGACATGCACACCCCCACCCCCGTTATCTTTACACCATTTATTCAATGGCACCTTAGAGTATTGTACGATATGTAGTGCTAACTCTTTGGTTGCAGGTCCAGGTTCAGGTATGGTTTAGTATACCTGTTATTGTTCTGTTTAGCTGCTTATCGCTCATACCAGACTTTTTGTCTGACCTAGAGTTTTATGTCTCTTCTTATTACTCTGAGTGCTCTCACGAGCAGACTGGAGATAGGTTGGCTGGGTATACACGAGTAACTGATCCGGAGACGAGCAGGAGGCCTCCACGTATGATACATATAGATATTCTCCCTGTGTTGTTGAGGATCACTGCTTGGGCATTAGTAGTGCATCTTCTACTTTAGCTTTCTTTTGCTTTAGAGACAGTTTAAGTTGTAATAATGATGTTGGATCATAAGATGTATTTGGATTTCCGCTGCTATGTTGGTTTAGTTTTCGGCTTATGCACTGTCTCGCCTGTTTTATGTCAAGATTATGTTATTATTATATTTTGTTCCATGCGCTATGAGACATTCTACAGGTTCCTTGTTAGTTCATTCTCTTCTTTCTTTTCTTCTGACGACCGTTCCGTGCTAACTGGGCATGTGTACAACGCACTTACGGAGGAAATGCCGGCTGGTCCGGGGCGGGCCGTCACACTTGGTATCAGAGCTCTAGGTTGCATAGTTAACCTAGGGGAGTTATTAGGGAGAGATAGTATATGTATATGAGAGCGCCTATTTGTGATTATTTTGATTTTTAAAAGCTATATATATACTATTAGTATAGCTAAGGATGAAGTCGCACTGCACTAGCACCACTATGGAGATGGTTAATCGTTTTCTCTTTACAGATTGAACGATGAGCCGATACGCAAAAGGTGCCAGTAGAGGAGCCAATAATGGGAATGCTGCTGACATGAGGACGATGTTTACTAACCCCATGAGGGAGATGCTTAGGGATATACAGAGGGCAGCTCCTAATGCTGGTAATGGTGGTGGCCCAATAGTGCAGGCGCCTAGAGCCGATTTCGCCAAGCTGAATAAGGATTATACTTGTCTTGGTGGGAAGCCGTTCCACGGAACGGAGTCGGCTATGGATGTTTAGGATTGGTTGGATAGCTACGAGCGTATCTTCGAAGACTTGGGTATCGAGGATGCGATGAAGAGGAGGCTAGCATCCCGTCAGCTGCAAGGACGGGCAATGAATTGGTGGAATGCTATAAAGGCAGCTACTCCCAAGGATCAGATTACTTGGGATCAGTTTAAGGCTCGCTTTAGCGATAAGTTCATTCCATCTGTTCAGAAGTCAGTGTTGTTTAAGAAATTCTGGGAGCTCAAGCAGAATGGTAGAGCTGTCTCAGAGTATATTGCTGAATTCGACACTTTGTCGAAATATGGGTTATCTCTTATTGATACTGCCGAGAAGAAGAACGAGAAGTTCATAACTGGTTTGGATGGATACTTGGGGGAAAGGCTTATTAACCATATCGATGAGACGTTTGAATCGATTGTGGGGAAAGCATTGAGGTCGGAGAGTCTTTACCCTAAGCCGAAGACTGAGGCTGCATCTGCAGAAGAACCGAAAACGCAAGCAAGCGGTGGAGGCAAGAATGGTTCTCAGAATAAGAGAAAGAAGAATCAGACCAAGGATGGCCAGAAGAAAAAGAATAAGCAAGATGTTGAGTGCTTCAGCTGTGGTAAGAAGGGCCATTATGCTAGTAATTGTCCGGCCAAGCCAGCGGATAGGAAGTGCTTCAACTGTGGTCAAGTGGGACATCACAAGGACAAGTGTCCGCAACCCCCTAAAGAAAAGCAGATGGTGAAAGCATATGCCCTTAATGCTATTCCTTCTTCGTCGAATGCCCCAACTGCGGCAGAGAAGGGAAAGAATGTCGTCATCCAAGGTATGCTTTCTATTTATGATGTTCCTATTAGAGTTTTGTTTGATACCGGAGCTTCCAGTTCTTTCATATCTAGTGACCTGGTAGATAGGTTGGGATTGGAGCCTGAGATTGTCGATAGACCTTTAGTAGTGACGAACCCGATTGGTGGTTCGACTAACCTTAGCATGATTTGTCGTAATGTGGTCTTATCGAGTCATGGATGCATGTTTGTTTGTGATTACTTTGTTTTGGGCTTTACTGGGTTTTGCATTATTTTGGGAGTCGATTGGCTCCAAAGATACAGGGTGGTGGTAGACTGTGAGGGCTTTTTGGTGACAGCTAGAGCGTATGATGGGCGGAGGGTAGTGTTTGGTGGTCTACCCGGTGATGGGGTAATGGCTAGTTTTCTAAATTCCCTCGACATCCCGCATAGTGAGTTGTCAGGTTTGCCCGTGGTTGGCCAGTATCCGGACGTTTTCGAAGAAGTGACCGGGCTTCCACCACACCGAGAGAGTGAGTTTCGTATTGATTTAGTAAAAGATGCCAGACCTATAGTGATGCCACTTCGTCGTATGGCACCAAGGGAGCAGCGAGAGCTCGAAGTGCAAGTCAGCGATCTTTTGAAGAAGGGATTTATCAGAAGGAGTGTTTCTGAATGGGGAGCACCAGTTGTGTTTGCTACCAAAGCGGATGGTTTCCTTCGTTTATGTGTAAACTACCGCGAGTTAAATAAAGTGACGAGGAAGAACAAGTATCCTCTACCGTGGATAGATGATTTGTTTGATCAGTTGAGTGGCGAGAGAGTATTCTTTCAGTTGGATCTCACGACAGGTTTTCATCAGCTTAGAGTGGAAGCTGAGAGTATAGCTAAAACGGCATTTCGGACGCCGTCTGGATTTTATGAGTGGTTGGTCATGCCATTGGGGCTGACCAATGCCCCAGCATATTTTATGGATCTTATGAATAGGGTATTCAGAGATCAGTTAAATAAGTTTGTCCTTGCGTTCGTGGATGATATTTCGGTCTATTCGAGGACAGAGGAAGAACACAGGGAACATTTAAGAATAGTGATGGAGGTGTTGAGAAAACACCAATTGAAAGCAAATTTTTCTAAGTGTCACTTCTGGAGAAGGGAAGTGAGATTCTTGGGACATGTTGTTTCAGAGAATGGTATTGCTGTGGATCCTGCGAAGGTGGCTACGGTACAAGATTGGTCTACGCCTAAGAATGCAATGGACATAAGAAGTTTCTTGGGATTAGCTGGACATTATCGTAAGTTTATCCAAGATTTTTCCAAGATAGCAGCAGCGTTGACTCAGTTGACCAAGAAGAATCAAGCTTTCGTCTGGGACGAAATGTGCGAGAATGCATTCAAGAGTATAAAGGAAAAGTTGACGCGCACCAGTGTTAGTCATTCCTAAGGGGAATGAAGAGATAACGGTATACACGGATGCCTATAGTACCGGACTAGGTGCTGTATTGATGCAAGGCGGTAGGGTTGTAGCTTATGCAAGTCGGCAATTGAAACCGCACGAGAGAAGATACCCTACCCATGATTTGGAATTGGCAGCGATCGTGTTCGCGTTGAAGATGTGGAGACATTATCTCTTGGGAGAAAGATTCGAGTTTTTTACCGATCATAAATCGTTAAAGTATCTCTTCTCTCAAAAGGATCTAAATCTCCAACAACAAAGATGGTTAGAATTCTTTGCTTCCTATGATTTCGACATCGCATATACACCAGGAAAGGGCAATGCGGTGGCTGATGCGTTGAGTAGAAGACATGCCAGTTTAGGGGCTATGTTTCTAGAATGGAAACAACTGGAGTACATCGTTGGGTATGATTTCAGACCAAAGTGCGAATTGGATCCAGAAATGTTAGCAAGTTTGACGATCAGACCCACTTTGATTGAGAGGATTGGTTCCAGTCATAGGAGCGATCCTAACCTATTGGAAATCATCTCAAAGTTAGAGATGGGAATCGACGGAGAGATGAACAAGTATGGGTTTGATCGAGATGGATGGCTTAGAAGGAATGGAAGGCTAGTTGTACCCAATGTCAATGGATTGAGAGATGAAGTGCTTAGAGAATGTCATCACTCAAAACTGACTATACACCCCGGTGGTAACAAGACGTACCGAGACGTGAAGCAGACCTGCTACTGGGAAGGGATGAAAAGAGACATTGGGAAGTTTATATCCAAATGCATGAATTGCCAGCTAGTTAAGCTGAGCAAAAGAAGCCTAGTGGTTTGCTACAACCATTAGAAATTCCAGAATGGAAGTGGGAACAAGTCTCATTGGATTTCGTTGATGGGTTACCAAGGACTAGATCGGGCCATGATAGCATTTGGGTGACTGTGGACCGATTGACTAAGAGTGCGAGGTTTATACCTGTCAAGTCAAACAGGACGGCAGCTAAGCTAGCTGAACTATATGTAAAGTGGGTAGTGAGATTTCATGGAATATCCAAGCGCATTGTGAGTGACCGAGATCCATTGTTCACTAGTGGATTTTGGAAGAGCTTACAAGAGGCGTTAGGATCAGAATTACATCTCAGTACCGCGTATTATCCTCAAACCGACGGTGAAACAGAAAGGGTGAATCGTATATTGGAAGACCTCTTGAGAGCCTGTGTATTGGATTTTGGTGGATCATGGGATGACCATTTGCATCTAGTAGAGTTTGCATATAATAATAGTTACCAATCCAGTATTGGCATGGCTCCATTTGAAGCTTTGTACGGAAGACCGTGCAACTCACCGTCATGTTGGTTAGAAACTGGTGAGAAGTTTGTGCTTGGACCCGATGTGATAAGAGAAACTTCAGACAAGATTAAGGTTATCCAACAGCGAATGAAGGCTGCCCAAGATAGGCAGAAGAGTTATGCCGATAAAAGGAGAAGAGAATTAAAGTTCTCCATTGGCGACATGGTGTTTATCAAAATTTCTCCATTGAAAAGCGTGATACGATTTGGCAGGAGAGGCAAGTTAGCACCAAGATTCGTTGGTCCATTCCCAGTTCTTGAGCAAATTGGGAATTTGGCATATAATGTTGAATTACCGGACAAGATGGCAAGAGTTCACAACGTATTTCATGTTTCCCAGTTAAGGAAATTCATACACGACCCAGATGTGACTATTTCACCTGATCAGTTGGATGATATCGAAGTTGAACCCGAGGCGGTTGGGAACCGCAGGCCTATGCGTATTGTTAGGAATGACACGAAGCAGCTCCGAAGGAAGGCGGTGAAATTAGTCAAGATTCAATGGGGCGAGAATGAGAATGACTATACTTGGAAGACAGAGGAGAGCATTAGGAAGACGTATCCAGAACTCTTTGTCTGGTAAGATTTCAGTTTTGATTTAGTCTTTCCGTATGCTAGGATAGGTTGTTTTGTTTGTTTTGCATGTTTGATTGTTATATATGATTGGTAGGCATGCGGGATCCTTTGTATGTTTTGGGGTTAAGGAATTTCGGGGAAGAAATTTCTTAAGGGGGGGAGAGTGTAACGACCCGCATTCTACGCATCGCAGGATCGTAGGATATTTATTTCTTTCACATACGAAGTCGTATGGTCATGTAACTTTGGGAGACGACTATTGGGGTCATTTCTCATGTTCATGATTTTTGCCGATTTTTAAATGACCATTTTGCCCCTAGCTGATCTTGTTTTGACCATAACTTTTGACTGAAAAGGAATTTTGACCTAAAACCACTTCCATTGACTCTGGAAGATGGTTTATAGAGTGGTCACATTAGCCAAACGGACTCACCGTTTGAGAGATATGGCTGAAACAAGTTTCAGATGGTGAAAAACAGCTTAATTGGGCTTAACCGGGTAATTAGCAGATAGGCCCAAAGGGGATTTCGGGATTAGAGATGTATAGGAGCTGATTAGGGTTAGAAAACATTTCTTTCAGCTGCCACTTTCATTCTTGGAACCCTAACAATGGCCTCCAACACCCAAATCAACTTCTAATCACTTTCTAATCAAGTTTTGGCTTAAACTACATCAAATTAAGGAGAAATAGCACCAAAGCAAGGTTAGAGCTGCTGTGTTGCATTGCGAACAGCGCCAAACAGAGAATCATTTTAGTTTTGGGGTTTTATTTGTGGCTAAGGTGAGTGATTTGCACAGTTTTGCACTGATTACGGTTAATTAAGGGTAATTAGTGAAGATTAGCAAATTTATACATTAATAAATTCTGGAAAAATATTTATAAATTCAAAAATATTATTTTATACCTTTGTTAGAAATTTGGGCTGGTTTGGTTAAGTTTTGTTAATTCTATGATTAGTCTTGCCTAAACATGCTTAAGGGAAAACATGGGTTTTTGGGTATGTTTGATCCATATAAACATGTCATATTGTTGTTTTAGTGTTTGTGGATGATTATACATGTTGCTATGACTGTATGGTACGTTTTGTGATTGCATAGAAAAGTTAGAATGGTTGAAAACGCAGTCGTTTGGCGAAAATAGCTTGCTGGAAAAACTTGCAGCAAACCGGATAGGAGCATTCGGATAGGAGCATGCAGATAGGAGCATCCGGATAGGAGCATTCAGATAGGAGCATCCGGATAGGAGCATACAGATAGGAGCAACCGGATAGGGGCATCCGATCCGAACCGGATAGGGGCATCCGATCCGAACCGGATAAGGGCATCCGACTCGAACCAAATTAGAGCACCCGAACACCCGAACTGAACTAGAAAGGAGCATTCGAACCGAACCAAGTAGGAGGGGGCGAACCGAACCGAACCAAACCGGAGGATCGAACACCAAGTGGACCTAAACCCGAGATGCAAAGGAAGTCCAAATGAGGAGTTGTACCTCAAGATCCAGATGGGAACCAAGGAGGGAACTTCATGAGTTGGGCTTTGCTGCGGGACGTGTGCTAAGGGGTTGTCGATGTCTGTAACTTTGGACCACTATGTGTAGGGAGTACGTGAACGGATTCAGGGCCACAGTGGCCTAGGTACGACTAAAGAGCTATAGACCAATGAAGTGGGGTCATTTGTAAAGATTTGGCCATGACTTCATGTGGTACGATTGGTAATAGCAGTAGTTGTACAGGTTGAACTCCGTCACTACTTCGATGGGTCTAGTGATTGATAGTGGTGGACATCGTATGCTTTACGCACTGAGTGAGAGATGTGAGGATGGTTGCTATGTTTGATTTGTTTTCCATCATTATGACATGCACACCCCCACCCCCGTTATCTTTACACCATTTATTCAATGGCACCTTAGAGTATTGTACGATATGTAGTGTTAGCTCTTTGGTTGCAGGTCCAGGTTCAGGTATGGTTTAGTATACCTGTTATTGTACTGTTTAGCTGCTTATCGCTCATACCAGACTTTTTGTCTGACCTAGAGTTTTATGTCTCTTCTTATTACTCTGAGTGCTCTCACGAGCAGACTGGAGATAGGTTGGCTGGGTATACACGAGTAACTGATCCGGAGACGAGCAGGAGGCCTCCACGTATGATACATATAGATATTCTCCCTGTGTTGTTGAGGATCACTGCTTGGGCATTAGTAGTGCATCTTCTACTTTAGCTTTCTTTTGCTTTAGAGACAGTTTAAGTTGTAATAATGATGTTGGATCATAAGCTGTATTTGGATTTCCGCTGCTATATTGGTTTAGTTTTCGGCTTATGCACTGTCTCGCCTGTTTTATGTCAAGATTATGTTATTATTATATTTTGTTCCATGCGCTGTGAGACATTATACAGGTTCCTTGTTAGTTCATTCTCTTCTTTCTTTTCTTCTGACGACCATTCCGTGCTAGCTGGGCATGTGTACAGTGCACTTACGGAGCAAATGTCGGCTGGTGCGGAGCGGGCCGTCACAATTTCTAGAGGCAAATACACTGGACGTCTTGCAACCCGGCCCACACATAACCGACCACTCATTTCGCTTGAGTGTATCGAATGTATATCACCAACGGTTGGGAGCTACCCACCGTCTTCCCGAAAAGGGACAGCATCGAAATAGATTTAAGAAACAAAGGGATTTTCTCTAGATAGGTGATTATATACTTTAATGGGAGCGACCCACATAGCCATGCTGCCTGCCCGATTTCTGTCATTTACCGTTTGTGAGGCTTAAGGCCAGAATTTACTTTGAAACATCTTATCGCCATTCACTTTGAATGCCGCATCATCAAATCCATCAAATATCACTAACTAACGTCCACAAAAATATTCTGCGGTTTAGCTAAGAGAAGGTGTACGGCCTTCACCGCCATCACAGAAATACGTTTGAAGAAATCAACGTACGTAATTCCTTTGGAAATACTCTGTCAGACATCCTTCCATACAAGTCATCCAGGTACAGTATGAACCGAAGGTACCCTCCTACTGCATCCAATATAGGAATCACCCCATGGATCAATAGCCAAAAGTCCTTGCAACCCGTAGATTCCAATCACGACAGAACCACAGTACGTCTTCGGTTGCAGACCAAAGATTATTAGAAGTTTTTCCATTTACGAAATTCTACGGTCTTCAATGCTCCAACTCGATCATCTTCTGGTATCTTCACGTATTTGTTGGTCGGAATGGTTTTCAAATATAAATTCGATCCCGGTCTTTCCGTACCAACAATCGTATTGGACAGATTTGATAGTCGGTGACTTAACTATCAAAATATACAGTGTTTCAATCATGACACTCCAATGAGTTCACTGGTTCAGTATTCAACATCACTTGGCCTTTAATTTAAAATAAACTAATTCACTTCTTATTAAATAAAAACTTCTAACTTTTTAATCTTTGAAAATACGACATTTGAATTCTTACTTAATATACTAATGTTCTCAAAACCAATCCTTTATATCACTAAAACTTATAACCATATTCAATTCCTGCTTAATTCTCCTTTCAAAACATTTGTTACATCATTCTCTATTATTTGATCTTTGGGAAAATCTTTTCAATTTATTACTTCATAACCAACATTATGTGATATCGTTCATCTCATTCTTGAAACGATAACTAATGTTTATTGGTATAAAATAAATCTAACTTTACATTTCCTTTACTTCGATCTCTCATTATATATATATATATATATATATATATATATATATATATATATATATATATTCTCCAAATTACCACCAAACATTACATTATTTCACTAATGGAAATAATGAACCATCACTAACCCCTTTTACGATCACCAACTAATATCATCCTCAGCTAATCCTGATGTTGTTTAAGTTGGGGTATTTCAATTACCTCTCATACCTTGATCAACAACGTTTAGATTCTTAGATAAATATAAGTTGCAATCAAAACCTAATATTCCATTGCAGTGTCAAAACAATTCCCACCACAACTTGGATTGGTAATACAACTCTGTAACCCACTTCTTTAACCAGATTCACTTATTTCCAATCTCCTTTTAAATCTATTCGACCATTCCCCACTTTGGAAATCTTATTTCAATCCTTCACTTTTACTTTATTTCAATATCCAATAACGTTAATTTAATCTCCTTTTGTTCTCAATTTCTTTTACTTAACTCAATTATTAAGCAACCATTTAATTTACTCTCTTATATTCGCTTCAACTTCTCTTTATAACTTTGTTATAAAAATTTGGGTTTAAATATAAAACTCATTCATAGACTCCTTACACCATCCCATTAGATTTCATTTCACTTCGATTACTTTTGAAGAGTAATTTCCTAAATTATTATTAATTAAAATAATAATAATTTATTGCTATCATTAACTACATTAGAAGTTAATTTCTTTATTAACTAAATTAAATAGTAAATCCCTTTAAAATCTTATTTGAATTTAAACAATATTCATAAAAACCCATTAATTTGATAATCAATCCCAATTCAAAACGGCCGATTAAATTCACTTAAAACGCGGTTATTCTACTAACCGATTTCGATTAATTCCTACTTTAAATTAATTAAAAATATAATAAATTTAAATAAATTCCATTAATTGTTTTCTTTACAAAACAATTACCAAAGTTTAACCATTCGATTTATTCCTTATCCTCATACTCGAAAATATGATTAACATCAGCGTTTACTTTGTAAAATAATTTAAAACCCAATCAAAGTCTTAAATAAAAAAATATTTATTTCTCTTTAATAACTTTTATTCAAAATAATATATTTAAAATCTAACTTTAGTTACAAAATAAATTTTATAACTTCATCTCTATCGATTTACCTGACGGTGAATCAATATCTATAAAACGATTGATTTTATAGGCCATACGCTGTCAAATACCAAACCAATACCGCCCATTGGTTTAAACTAATAGATGTTGAATATTCAATAATCAACAATCAAATCAATCACAATAAACATGACAGTTCATATATGATAATATGAAATAAATAATATATTTGAGGAATCCTGTTAGATCCCTCCAACCTGTTCTTCTCTGTATACAAACAGTTATCTCCACACAGTTTAAAACAATTCAAACAGATCAAACAATTCAAACAATTAAACCCGTTCATTGATAAACGTGACTAATAAGGTAAGTTACCTTTATTGAAAACAATCATTAAAATAACGATTTGGTATTTTATTGAAATTAACCAACGGTTTAATTTCAGCAGTTAAATCAGCAAATATATAATTAGCAAACAGTCAACCATTGACAAGCAGAGCACATAAAATAAAAACCCAATTTATATAAAATATAAATAGGGAAAATACTGAGTGAGTTTAACTCACCTTGATTTGATTCCATTGTTCAGACGGTTGAGTTTAATTAAATTAAACGAGTGTTTAATTTAATTAAAATCCAGTTGATTCCAGACTTGTCCAATTATGTCCCTGTCAGTTCCAAAACGGAGCGTTCAGCATTACGGTCCCAATGCCTTTTGTTTGGTTCAATTCTGTCACATATGTACGAGTTATAGATATTATAACTATACGTTTCAGTTTGAATTTTATAATTCTTTATTTACAATTTCTTTAGTTATTTACTTTCAAAATAATATCATAGGTCGGCAAAGCTTCGTCAACTTCATTCAGAACGCATCATCCCTGTATTAGTCCAAACAACAATTAGATTAACTGACAATATTATTATTATGTGTACTTTTAATTTAAAACTTAACAACTTACTACTTATAGAATTAATTTACTTTACTTTGACAGTGTGTGGTGCCCGATTTCCATTCCCTTGATTTTGAGTAAACAGTTCAATTTAGTATGCTTTATTTCGATAGAAAACTTCCATCTTGCTTTATTCAAATTCACGGGCCCATCCCATCTCCACTTTAATGATCTCCTGCACTAGATTACATCTTTAGTGTACAGGAATTTAAATGACCATGATGATCACTTGTTAAATTTCTTAATTATATTATTACCGACAAATTTCCATTTTTCATTTTTATCTGGAAACACAGCTTGAAATGAGGTTGCGTTGCTGTTTTTATTTGTTCCAGTTCGATTCATCTGCAATGGTTGATTCACTAATTCAGTTAAACTTTAATAAATTAGTAAATTAAAATTTAGATTAGGATAAAAATGAGGGTCGTTACTATTGTTTTCTCCTGCTTCAACCCTTTGAAACCGGCTTCACTTCTTCATGCTCGTTCCAGTTCCTTGTACAGTTTGGTTTCCTTCTATTTTAAACCAGTGATTTGTTCATCATTAAATGAAATTAAATAGTTTTAATTAGTACTTAATTAACCCAAAATCCTTAAAACAAATTACGTGAAAACTATATAGACCGATTAGAAGTGCTTCATCGGTTTGGGTCCTCTGCTCCTTCTTTCCATTCAGTTCTGCTCACAATGATTTCCAGTACTTCTGTTAATTTGCCCAATAACCCTTTTCACTTCGTTCCTCCTTGCATTCTTCTCGTGACTTTTGCTTCTACCTGGTTTACGTTGGTCCACCCACCAAACCGCTGCACTGATTCCCTTTCCAATCACCTCCAGGTTTCCCCCTTCAAAAATGACAACCAACATTGCCTCGTTATGGTTCCAATTCACACTGAATAAACATTGTCACCATGCTTCTTTGCGTTCATCCTTCCCTGCTTCGAAATCACCCAGCTCGACCGACACTTCACGCCACAAGGCCCCATTCCTGACTGCCGAACCCCAATTGACAGATGCCAGTCCAAGCATCTCGGCTGCCTCTTCCAACGCTGCAAGTATGGCACCCCCTAGCTATACTGTTCGCTTGTAAATGGTCACCACAGTCGCTGCTTTCAGATAGGATTTCGTCCTCCATGACAAATGTTAGATCATCATCCCCGTTGGTCGAACGGCCCTCACAGAGATCTACGAGATTATAGTAGTAAATTAATTGATTTGGTGAAGGGTTTGATCAGAAATTGAAGGAGGATAGGATGGTTTTCTAGCCGTTCAATGAATTTGGGGTGGCGGCTTGGAAATGGTTTGACCACAGAAACGATTTAGGGTTAGCTGAGAAACGGAATATATATAGTGGTCACAATTTATTAAAATATTATTATTCAATTATAATGTGAAACTTCGTCACGAAGTAACATGCAGAAACCACCACAAATGACTTCTGTTTACTGATAAAAAAGCTAATCTTAGTGTAAAAAGGTATTCCGGACCCAATGGGACAAGTTTTGTCGAAATCTGATATCGTTTGAAAAAATTTCCTTTATAAAACCAGAAATAAACACGCGTTTAATTTTTCCACGATCACTAGATAAATCAAATCAACTTGAAACCTTGCAATCCTATAATATTTCTTCAACACGAACCCAACGACACCAGTTTCGTCACATTCTGAGACTGTTTCCCCGGTAGGTTATTTTTACGTGCACCGCAATGCCATTTCGGACACCCAATTTCACGGTCTCCAAAAATAACAAACTATATACCTACTCTGACTTTAATCGACGAAAAGAACTCAACGGAATTGGTTTCGCGGCCTAATTCGATCGTCTGTTCAAGTTACACTTGAATATCCCTTTATTAAATAAATTACACGCTATAGAAATTGATCGGGCGTTTTTGGCTGCCATGGTCACATACGACATCGTTTTGCCATGCCATTCAACATCGTACAATTATTTAACGATACGGTTCCAATGAAACTGATTTCGTCAAAATCTGAGTCCGTTTGCAAAACGGCCATTTTAACGCGCATATTTTAATAACGATTTTCCATAGCTACTATTTCAAAATTTGATTTGGCCATAACTTACAAACTATAATACGAAATCGAGATTTTTCTCTTTCATATGAAAATTATCATTAATATGGTTCTAACGTTTCTCGTTTCACAGAAATCTGACTTATATCGGCTCCTGTATTATTAGTTGAAGTTCAAAACTTCAAATTACGAACTGCGGCGCGATTTCAAGCTCGTTTTATATTAAATATAAATTTAACGTTCAAATATCGTTTTTAATAACGAATCAAATATTAAAATTCATTAATACTCCAAATATAATATTTAAAATAATAAATTAAATTAAATATTTGACGACCAAAACACGGGTCGTTACATTCTTCCCCCCTTAAAATAATTTCGTCCTCGAAATTGCTAAGGTAAGAAAGAACGTTACAAACCCACTATCTTTTCAAAAATAATAAATTGAAAACTCAATTTTTATTTCCAAAACAAATCTAATCGGTTTTAAAATCAATTCATTCCAAATAAAAGAATTTTCCAAAAATCTTCAAAAAAAATTCTAACACCTTAAATTTTGGAAAAAAATCGGCAGAGCTTCCCCTGCACGGAGGACATCTGCAAAATCACAGGTTCAAGAAATATATATACATCGACCAACAGGGTCGAAAAAATTTAAAAACCAAACTCAAAACCCAAATAAAAACCAAAATTTCATATTTTGCGTAGGCGTACCTTTTTGTGAGCGTTATTATGGGGTAAGCAATATTTTACATTCGAGCTTGCTTAGTTATTATGCAGCTCTATTCAAACTGGATTCAATTAACTCCAGAATTTTCTCTTGGATGGATTTTAAAGCTGAATTGGCACTTCGGCACCTGTTCTCAACTCAAATTTATTAGTCCCCAAAACAACATCAATTAGGTTCAAATATCCATATCATAACTGTCCCACTAGTTCTACACACAATCTAATCCACATGAGATTATAATTATTTATAATTACTTCATTTATTTCTTTAATTATCCATTCAGGCTTATTAATCTGGATTGATTTATCCAACTTATTTATTTCATATTGGTTTCCAACCAAGTCCATCATTTCAGATTTATATTCAAGCAATCAACAACACAATCCAAACATATCATTCCAATCAACACTAACAAATCACTTGATTTTCCATATTGTAATAAATTGAGAAAATCATTACTTTTATTATAAAATAAATTGGGCAAAAATAATTTCAAAAATAATTTTATAACAAATTACAAATACGCGCTCTCATATATGTAACCAACTCAATCTAGGGTATTACTAACCCCATCCCTATCGAATTACACCACGGAGCCAAGGTTATCACTAAACCAATAGCTCTAATACCACTGTAACGAACAGGGATTTTCAGCCCTGCAAATCGACATAAATACCTTTACTGTAACTCATGTCGACCCTCCAAACACCGAAAACACTGGACGTTATTAGAAAGAAATTAAAGGGTAAGATAAGAAAGAAAGAAATATTAGAATAGAAGAAGAAGAAGAAACACCACAACACAGAGTCTCACATCATAGTGGAACAAAATATAATACAGAAATAAGTTTATTGAGAGCTTTAAATAAAATTTACAATATTAGAGTACATCACACACCATAGGACAATTATAATAACCTGTTCCCATATACAACACACAGCAGAATAGTGGCCATATAATATCATACGTCTGGACTCTTCCAGCTCGTCTCTTCAAAGCATTCGATAACCTGAACCTGTACACTTCGGGCTAACCCGAGCATTTACAAAACACCGGGTCAGTCTGGTGAACCAGAATGAGATAAACACACTAAGTTTTTAGGGTATCACACAACCTGATTTTTAAGTTAAAACCTTTCAAAGCAAAGGATAATCGTAAGACCAAATCCACACATAAACACGGACGGTTTTTACCTTACGATAACCCAAAAGATTTCCGAAATCAGTATCTTGTCTGATATTATAAATAATGTCTAAATACAAGTAAATAGAATCTAGTAGAACGCTTGCATCTCATACTCTACATATATAGTATACAAACAAAACCGTCGGCGCTTATTGGAGATTGGATTCCAACTACGACAAGGTATGGGACCACTTGCCGATCGTGTATCTCTAGAGGCGAATACACTGGGTTCAACAAGAACGTCTTGCAACCCGGCCCACACATGACCGACCACTCATTTCGCTTGAGTGTATCGAATGTATATCACCAACGGTTGGGAGCTACCCACCGTCTTCCCGAAAAGGGACAGCATCGAAATAGGTTTAAGAAACAAAGGGATTTCCTCAAGATAGGTGATTATACACTCTAATGGGAGCGACCACATAGCCATGCTGCCTGCCCGATTTCTGTCATTTACCGATTGTGAGGCTTGAGGCCAGAATTTACTTTGAAACATCTGATCGCCATTCACTTTGAATGCCACATCGTCAAATCCATCAGATATCACTAATTGACGTCCACAAAAATATTCTGTGGTTTAGCTAAGAGAAGGTGTACGGCCTTCTCCGCCATCACAGAAATACGTTTGAAGAAATAAACGTACGTAATTCTTTTGGAAATACTCTGTCAGACGTCCGTCCATACAAGTCATTCAGGAACGGGATGAACCGAAGGTACCCTCCTACTGCATCCAATATAGGAATCACCCCATGGATCAATAGCGAGAAGTTCTTGCAACCCGTAGATCCCAATCACGACAGAACCACAGTACGTCTTTGGCTGCAGACCAAAGATTATTAGCAGTTCTTTCGTTTACGAAATTCTACGGTCTTCAATGCTCCAACTCGATCATCTTCTGGTATCTTCACGTATTTGTTGGTCAGAATGGTTTTCGAATATAAACTCGATCCCGGTCTTTCCGTACCAACAATCGTATTGGACAGATTTGATAGTCGATGACTTAACTATCAAAATATACAGCGTTTCAATCATGACACTCCATTGAGTTCACTGGTTCAGTATTCAAAATCACTTGGCCTTTAATTTAAAATAAACTAATTCACTTCTTGTTAAATAAAAACTTCTAACTCTTTTAATCTTTGAAAATACGACGTTTGAATTCTTACTTAATATACTAATGTTCTCAAAACCAATCCTTTATATCACTAAAACTTATAACCATATTCAATTCCCGCTTAGTTCTCTTTCAAAACATTTGTTACATCATTCTCTATTGTTTGATCTTTGGGAAAATCTCTTTAATTTATTACTTCATAACCAACGTTACGTGATATCGTTCATCTCATTCTCGAAATGATAACTAATGTTTATTGGTATAAAATAAAACTAACTTTACATTTCCTTTGCTTCGATCTCTCATTATATATATATATATATGTGTATATATATATATATATATTCTCCAAATTTCCACCAAACGTTGCATTATTTCACTAATGGAAATAATGAACCATCACTAACCCCTTTTACGATAACCAACTAATATCATCCTCAGATAATCCCGATGTTGTTCAAGTTGGGTATTTCAATTACCTCTCAGACCTTGATCAACAACGTTCATATCCTTAGATAAATATAAGTTACAATCAAAACCCAATATTCCATTTCAGTATCAAAACAATTCCCACCATAACTTGGATTGGTTATACAACTCTGTAACCCACTTCTTTAACCAGATTCACTTATTTCCAATCTCCTTTTAAATCTATTCGACCATTCCCCACTTTGGAAATCTTATTTCAATCCTTCACTTTTACTTGATTTCAGTATCAAATAACGTTAATTTAATATCAACGCTTTTACACTTAAAATCTCATTTACGTAACCCTGGTTTTATATAAACCCTTCTGTTCTCAATTTCTTTTACTTAACTCAATTATTAAGCAACCATTTAATTTACTCTCTTGTATTCGCTTCAACTTTTCTTTATAACTTTGTTTTAAAAATTTGGGTTTAAATATAAAACTCATTCATAGACTCCTTACACCATCCCATTAGATTTCATTTCACTTCGATTACTTTTGAAAAGTGATTTCCTAAATTATTAATTAAAATAATAATAATTTATTTCTATCATTAACTACATTAGTAGTTAATTTCTTTATTAACTAAATTAAATAGTAAATCCCTTTAAAATCTTATTTGAATTTAAACAATATTCATAAAAACCCATTAATTTGATAATCAATCCCAATTCAAAACGGTCGATTAAATTCACTTAAAACGCGGTTATTCCACTAACTGATTTAAATTAATTCCCACTTTAAATTAATTAAAAATATAATAAATTTAAATAAATTCCATTAATTGTTTTCTTTACAAAACAATTACCAAAGTTTAACGATTCGATTTATTCCTTATCCTCATACTCGAAAATATGATTAACATCAGTGTTTACTTTGTAAAATAATTTAAAACCCAATCAAAGTCTTAAATAAATAAAATGTTTATTTCTCTTTGATAACTTTTATTAAAAATAATATATTTAAAGTCTAACTCTAGTTACAAAATAAATTTTATAACTTCATCTCTATCGATTTACCTGATGGTGAATCAATATCTATAAAACGATTGATTTTATAGGCCATACGTTGTCAAATACCAAACCAATACCGCCCATTGGTTTAAACTAACAGATGTTGAATTTTCAATAATCAACAATCAAATCAATCACAATAAACATGACAGTTCATATATGATAATATGAAATAAATAATATATTTGAGGAATACGGTTAGATCCCTCCAACCTAATCTTCTCTATATACAAATGGTTATCTCCACACAGTTTAAAACAATTCAAACAGATCAAACAATTCAAACCATTAAACACGTTTGTTGATAAACGTGACCAATATGGTAAGTCACCTTTATTGGAACCAATCATTAAAATAACGATTTGGTATTTTACTGAATTTAATCAACGGTTTAATTTCATCAGTTAAATCAGCAAATATATAATTAGCAAACAGTCAACCATTGACGAGCAGAGCAGACAAAATAAAAACCCAATTTATATAAAATATAAATGGGGAAAATACTGAGTGAGTTTAACTCACCTTGATTTGATTCCGTTGTTCAGACGGTTGACTTTAATTAAATTAAACGAGTGTTTAATTTAATTAAAATCCAGTTGATTCCAGACTTGTCCAATTCTGTCCCTGTCAGTTCCAAAATGGAGCGTTCAGCATTACGGTCCCAATGCCTTTTGTTTGGTTCAGTTCTGTCACATTTGTATGAGTTACAGATATTATAACTATACGTTTCAGTTTGAATTTTATAATTTTTTAATTACAATTTCTTTAGTTATTTACTTTCAAAATAATATCATAGGTCGACATAGCTTCGTCAACTTCATTCAGAACGCATCATCCCTGTATCAGTCCAAACAAAAATTAGATTAACTGACAATATTATTATTATTATGTGTACTTTTAAATTAAAACTTACCAACTTACTAATTATATAATTAATTTACTTTACTTTAATAGTGTGTGGTGCCCGATTTCTATTCCCTTGATTTTGAGTAAACAGTACCATTTAGTATGCTTTATTTCGATAGAAAACTTCCATCTTGCTTTATTCAAATTCAAGGGTCCATCCCATCTAAACTTTAATGATCTCCTGCACCAGATTACGTCTTTAGTGTACAGGAATTTAACTAACCATGATGATCACTTGTTAAATTTCTTCATTATACTATTACCGGAAAAATTCCATTTTTCATTTTTATTTGGAAACACAGCTTGAAATGAGGTTGCGTTGCTGTCTTTATTTGTTCCAGTTCGATCCATCTACAATGGTTGATTCACTAATTCAGTTAAATCTTAATAAATTAGCAAATTAAAATTTATATTAGGATAAAAAAGAAGGCCGTTACTATTGTTTTTTCCTGCTTCAACCCTTTGAAACTGGCTTCACTTCTTCACGCTCGTTCCAGTTCCTTATACAGTTCGGTTTCCTCCTATTTTAAACCAATGATTTGTTCATCATTAAATGAAATTAAATATTTTTAATTAGTACTTAATTAACACAAAATCCTTAAAACAAATTACGTGAAAACTGTATAGACCGATTAGAACTGCTTCATCAGTTTGGGTCCTCTGCTCCTTCTTTCCATTCAGTTATGCTCATAATGATTTCCAGTAATTCTGTTAATTTGCCCAATAACCCTTTTCACTTCGTTCCTCCTTCAATCTTCTCGTGTCCATTGCTTCTACCTGGTTTACGTTGGTCCACCCACCAAACCGCTGCACTGATTCCCTTTCCAATCCCCTCCAGGTTTCCTCCTTAAAAAATGACAACCAACGTTGCCTCGTTATGATTCCAATTCACACTGGAATAAACATTGTCACCACGCTTCTTTGCGTTCATCCTTCCCTGCTTCAAAATCACCCAGCTCGACCGACACTTCATGCCGTAGGGCCCCCTTCCTGACTGCCAAACCCCGATCGACTGATGCCAGTCCAAGCATCTCGACTGCCTCTTCCAACGCGCTGCAAGTATGGCACCCCTTAGCTATATTGTTCTCCTATAAATGGGTCACGACAATCGCTCCTTTCAGATAGGATTTCGTCCTCCACGACAAATGTTAGCTCATCATCCCCGTTGGTCGAACGGCCCTCATAGAGATCTACGAGATTATAGTAGGAACTTAATTGATTTGGTGAAGGGTTTTATCAGATATTGAAGGAGGATACGATGGATTACTAGCCGTTCAATGAATTTGGGGTGGCGGCTTGGAAATGGTTTGACCACAGAAACGATTTAGGGTTAGAAACGGAATATATATAGTGGTCACAATTTATTAAAATATTATTATTCAATTATATTGTGAAACTTCGTCGCGAAGTAACACACAGAAACCACCACAAATGACTTCTGTTTACTGATAAAAAAGCTAATCTCAGTGTAAAAAGGTATTCCGGACCCAATGGGACAAGTTTTGTCGAAATCCGACATCGTTTGAAAAAATTTCCTTTATAAAACTAGAAATAAACACGCGTTTAATTTTTCCACGATCACCAGATAAATCAATTCAACTTGAAACCTTGCAATCCTATAATAATTCTTCAATACGAACCCAACGGCACCAGTTTCGTCGCATTCTGAGACTGTTTCCCCGGTAGGCTATTTTTACGCGCACCGCAATGCCATTTCGGACACCCAATTTCACGGTCTCCAAGAATAACAAACTATATACCTATTCTAACTCAAATCGACGATACGAACTCAACGGAATTGGTTTTGCGGCCTAATTCGATCGTCTGTTCAAGTTACACTTGAATATCCCTTTATTAAATAAATTACACGCTATAGAAATTGAACGGGCATTTTTGGCTGCCGTGGTCACATACGACATCGGTTTGCCACGCCATTCAACATCGTACAATAATTTAACGATACGGTTCCAATGAAACTGATTTCGTCAAAATCTGAGTCCGTTTGCAAAACGACCATTTTAACGCGCATATTTTAATAACGATTTTCCATAGCGACTATTTCAAAATTTGATTTGGCCATAACATACAAACTATAATACGAAATCTGGATTTTTCTCTTTCATATGAAAATTATCATCAATACGGTTCTAACATTTCTCGTTTCACAGAAATCCGACTTATATCGGCTCCTGTATTCTTAGTTGAAGTTCAAAACTCCAAATTACGAACTGCAGCGCGATTTCAAGCTCGTTTTATATTAAATATAAAATTAATATTCAAATATTGTTTTTAATAACGAATTAAATATTAAAATTCATTAATACTCCAAATATAATATTTAAAATAATAAATTAAATTAAATATTTGATGGCCAAAACACGGGTCGTTACATTGTATTTGTAACGGGAAGTAGGATGACCCACCAGCAAAGTGTAAATGGTCCTTATACCAGCAGAATCTTTGGAATCCACTGTTCCTCTTATAGTGTTGGTATAAAAGATTGAATATATCCAAAGCTCTAAAATGTAGCAGAAATCCATGGCATATTACTGAAAAGACATGAACTTAGTAACCAAAAATTAGAATTTTAATTTATTAAATGTTAGCTCCAAAGATTTGATCAAAGTAGGGAAGGCTAACATAAAGTAGCAAGCCAATTCTATTTAATTGCTTGGTCGAAGAAAAATAATTATGGCCTGTTATATTTGATACACAGGTCGGTATGTCTTCTAGTGTTGACAAACAGTGGATGAAAGAATCTAGTCGTAGAACTCCGCGATATTTGGAAGGAGTGCAAAAGTTTATTAATTTCATTGAAGAAAATGGTGGTAATAAGGAAATCCATTCTTGTCCTTGCGCTAAATGTCAGAATATGATGAACAAGATTAAATTAGAGGATATTCATTTTCATTTGCTTAGATGGGGAATTGATCAAACGTATACCATTTGGCATTTTCATGGAGAAGAATTGATGGGAAAGGATAAACAACCCATCAGTCAAGTCATGCATGTCGATGATGGCGAATATCCCAGAATGGAAGATCTAATCAATGATGCCAATAAATTTCATAATTTCCAATCGGGAAGTCAATTCCACGATAATGTTGACGAACTGCCTATCATTGATGTTGACTGGCAATCCGATCAAAGTAAAAAGTATAAATCACTTTTTGATAGTGCAAAAGAGCCGTTGTATCCTTCTTGTCCAAAAGGGATAACAAAATTGTACGCCATTGTGAAGCTGAATGGTTTGAAAATGCAATACGGTTTTTCCGACAATGGTACGACCGCACTCCTCGAATTTATAAACGAGTTAATTCTTGAAGGTAACAGACTACCAACAAAATATTCGGACATGAAGAAGATAATTAAACTACTTGGGATGGATTATAAATCTTATGATGCATGCATTAATGAATGCATGCTATATTGGAAAGATGACGCAAACAGAGTTTCTTGTAGAATCTGCAATGAACCAATATATAAGACAACATTTAGCAAAGAAAAAAGGGCCACCAAGGTAGCACAAAAGATTTTGAGACATTTCCCTTAAATTCCCAGATTGAGGAGACTTTATACAATACCATGGATAGCAGAAGCTATGACTTGGCATAGTCATGCAAAATCAGATCCAACTGTAATGCATCACCCATGCGACACTCCGCAGTGGCGAACTATAGTTTCTTTTGATAAAACATTTGTCGTTGAACCGCGAAATGTTACGTTGGGAATCTCAACGGATGGATTCAGTCCACATGCATCTCTAGGTTCCCGCTATAGTTGTTGACCAGTAATTGTAGTATCATATAATCTTCCTCCATCAATGTGCATGAAAAGAGAGTTTTCAATGTTGACACTGTTGATCGTTGGACCAAAACAACCAAGAAAGGATATTGATGTCTATCTGCAAGCGTTGATAGATGAGTTAAAGCAGCTATGGGAAGGAGTAACAGCTTTTGACTCGTTTAACAAAAATGAGCTCACAATGAGAGCTAGGGTGTTGTGGGCAATTCACGATCATCCTGCATTTAGGACATTATCGGGGTGTACAACTCATGTTTATTTTGCGTGTCCTACATGTGGAGAAGAAACATGTTCTTATTATCTTTCTGCTAGTAAGAAGATGTGTTACATGGATCATCGAAGGTTCCTTCCTTCCAAACACAAGTTTCATGATGAAAAATCAAATTTTAATAATAAACTAGAGCATCATCGTCCTCCAAGGTCACTGAATGGTTATCAAGTTAAAGAAAAGGTAGCGAATATCAAGATGAAAGTTGGTAAAGACAAACCTGAAATTGGTCGAAAACGAAAAAAGAAAGTCGAAGAAGAAGAATATGAAAATGTTCCTGCGTGGTACAGGAGGTCCATCCTCTTTGATTTGCCGTATTGGAAAGCAAATTTGGTCCGACATAATATTGATGTTATGCATACAGAAAAGAATGTCACTGAATATCTCAATAGCACAAATTTAGGTCATAAAGACAAATCAAAAGATGGCCTCAATGCACGGAAAGATTTGAAAAACATCGATATAAAACAGAATTGTGGGTGATGGAAGATCCTGAAACAAATAAAACAGCTATGTCAAAAGCTACTTTCACCTTAAACATGGAAGAAAAGTTACGATTTTGCACCATTTTGAGAAACTTGAAAGTACCTAGCAAATTCTTTTTGAACTTCTATAATAACGTGAACATCAATCCTATTGAACTGATAAATATGAAATCGCATGATTATCACGTCATAATGCAACTATTACTTCTTGTACTGCTTTAGCATTGTTATCCGCAACATAAGGATCTACATAATGTTATACATCACATTATTATATTCTTTTACATCGTATGCTCAAAGGTGATAAATAGGGAACATTTATTAAAAGCAAAGGCTAGTTTGGTAGAAGCCATTTGTGTGCTTGAGAAACATTTTCCACCTGCATTTTTCGATATCAGCATCCATCTTATGGTCCATTTAGCCGATGAAGCATTGATTTGCGGTCCTAATTGATACAAGTTGATGTATCTTTTTGAACGGTAATTACTAATTTCACTTTTATTCACATCATTTAATTTAAACAACTATTGATTGTTTATAATTTATATCTTTCATAGGTTGATGAAAATATATAAAGGATATGTTCGCAACAAAAGATATATTGAAGGGTTTATTGCGGAATGATATATTGTTCAAGAATATAGTCTTTATTGCATGGAGTATATGATGAAAGGAGGCGACGACACTCATAAACATACCCGTGAGTTATTTTTAGACGATGATGACGAGTTTGCTAGTGAGATGCCTGTAGATAATGGTAAAGATATAATCTTAACCCAAGTGCAGCATGAACAAGTTCGTAGATGGGTCCTTAATAAGCATGATGGGTTGGAAGAACGGGAGAAGTAAGTTTAATAATTTGTCTTGAATTTCCATTAGCATAAATCAATTTACTTATACATTTTAAAATTTATGTGTTGTAGAAGTTATGAAATCTATGTGGTAAACACTAATCTCATGGTTGAGTTATTCCTACAGAAACCTGTCAAAGTTTTACTCTATGGTTACGTGACGAGGTAAATATAACATCGTATTAAATATTTCACGTGCATTTAACTTACTCCTTGATGACCATAATTCCCACATATTAATTTTTGTTAGCTGACGAGGATCGACGATGTTGATCCAACTCTTTGACAACTGGTGAATGGGCCGATCTTCAAGGCACGTTGTTATGTGAAGTACCAAGTAAACGAATTCAGATTTTCCCAAAAAAGTTACGAAGAGTGGTTGCTAACACAAGACAGTGGTGTATGTATGAGAGCAATTACCAAATTTAGAGTGACCGGGATGGACAAAAATTACAAGGAAGAAGAAACCAAGTATTATGGAGTTATTCAACAAATAATTGAGTTGGATTACATTGACTTTAAACAAACAGTTTTCTATTGTGATTGGGTAAAGGTTGAAGACAAGGTCAATGGTTGCAAGATTGATCCCATTTCAAACTTAATCATGGTTAACTTAGAAAAATTGAAGAGTAAAGACAGAGTGAACGATGAGTCGTTTATTCTTGAATCGGAAGCGACTCAAGTGTTCTACTCGAAAGATTTAAAACATGATGGATGGTTTGTGGTTTTACACACACCAAAACGGTTGACTAGTAATGTTGATGACATTGAGTTTCCTACTATTTACCAATCTTCTTTTGAAGATAATGAGAAATTAGAAAACCTTACAAAATATGTTTGTTGATATTAAATGCATTTCTTACGGGAATTGAGTTGAAGCATTTCTTTGATGTATGAGGTGACTAGAAATTGTGTGTAAAAAATGTTGAATTCTACTTGCTATTTTTTACTTGAATTGTTAATTTTCACTTGATATTTTTCACTTATGCGTAATAGGGGCATTAGTAATTGATAAGTTTCTTGAATTAACCATATGACATACTACTATTCATTGCACGATCAGTACACATTCAATATGTGTTTCATTTTTTGTACTTGCAGCAAATTATTGGTCTTCAAAATGTTGCTAAAATTCAAAAAAGACCGCTTATGTGACCTTTATTATAATTTGACTAATTAACAAACACACACATAGTTGCTCTGTCTAATTTATTTTGCCTTTGGTATCTTGCATTTTTGGTCTATCGAGACAAATCACTTTATGCATTTTTTATAATATTTGCTATGCACGTGAAGCAGTCTTTATTCATTTCTTTTTATCCTATATTTAAGTCTTTATTCATTTCTTTTTAACTGTTAGCAAACGTAAACTGAACATTTTTGTTTTTGTTTATCTTCATCGTTGCTGTATTTAACATTACATTGAAACCAAATCTCCGTCGCTTTCCATGAGCATATATTCTTACACTGTCTACCTTATATATCCTTATGACGTCTTTTTTGTCAAAATCATGCTTCTTGCTTGATATTCTACAATTGTGGTTAATGCCTTAGCAACCAAGAAGCAAAATAATGTATCTACAATCATGGTTTGCCACGATTAGATGGACATTGTTGGTTGATTATGTATAATCGAAACTCAGTAAGTAATATTCTTATTAACAATAAATTTTCAAGTTATGCACTTGCATGAAGTTCTGAAGTATAATAGTTACTGGTTGTGTTTTGAATTTGATGTTACTACTTTGGTCACTTACCTAAAATAACAGTCTTTTGTTACTGGTTCACCATTATGGTATGCTAATGTTTATGCGTTATATCCTGATAACTGTCAAATATCATGATAAACGTGTTCACCATTATGGTATGCTAATGTTTATGCATTAATTGTATTTTTACATGGTTTAGCTATAGAAATTTATCAATATAAATACCTTTATTTAAAATAGAACAACATGCTGATGTATCATTATACCTTCTGCAGCCGACACTTATGATTTTTTTAGTTGGATCGGTTTACTTGTTAGCCCAATTTTTCTACCTCGTCCGCATACATGTTTCTTTCTCAATTTTTTTTGGTGACATTTATTTAGTGGATTTTTAAAAATTAAGTTCTATCTGCTATAGTGGTAACATGTTATTTATTTATTCTACAAGCTAAATTCTTCTCACATTTTTCGATTTGTGTTTTTATTAACATGTATATGATGTTATATGATATTCGTCAACACTATAATAGAAAATGACGGACTTGTAGATTCGCTTATCACCATTGTACGTCTTTTCCTTTTGACTGTTTTATGCTAACTCAAGTCATATTTAACATATTCAAGGATCAAGATTTTTATTTGGACGTATAAGTTGAAGCACAATCCATTTGTTTACCTCAGGTAACAAATTGCTTGGCTTTGACTAGTAACAACAGAATTCAAAGGGATATGCATAACTTTCATTTTACCATTTATACATTTTTTCTGGGGTTTCCACACGTATTTAACATCAAAAGCTTGTTCAACAACAGTTAAACGCACATATATTTGTAACATTACATCCATGGCCCCTTAATAACGATATGTGATCTTACTTATTAGTTTAATGACAAGTGTTAATGTAAACAATTTTAATACAAGGAAATCAGCATGTCAGACTGCACATAAAAATAATAAAATTGAATGCAACTGATCTGAATCAAATTTTAAATTTGATTGATTTTGGTTTTGAAACTATTAGTTTGATTTTTTTCGAATATCGAAAAATCATATTGATTTTGACCATCTTTATATGATTTTTAAAAGCAACGAGACAAGAGAGTAGATGTACTTAAGAGAGAAGACCGTGTACATGTAGACATGGATTCCTAACATTGCAGCGGGCATAAAACAAATACCTAAGCAAAACATGGACTACGTGATAAACTAACACCATTTCTGTTTTCTTTACTTCTTCGATAATTTCTTAGTGTATTAATTTTGGCTTTGGAATTATGAATTTCTTATATCCAATGATTATGGCTCATGAATTATGTTTCTTTCCTCTTCTTTCCCATATAGATCTGTTTTTCGTACGATAAACGATCGACACACGGATACCGTCATACCGATGATGTATTAGGAATCATCTTTAATCCTAAGAAATGCAATTCCTTGTCGTGCGTCTTTAAATAGAAAAAGAAGATAAGAGTGATTCTTCTTCTTTCACTACATCTTCATTTACCAGTTCTAGATAAAATCTAAAATTGAACAACTATCCCATCTCTTTTCTTCTTCCTAAGCTGACAATTACATTAAGCTAAGTGGCCATTTGAGATTCCAACATATTTAGAAAAAAAAATGTTATTCAAGCCATATTTACTTCTAGTACAGTAGCGAATGCAGCGATCCACGAGTATGAAAACCTACCTATCAATGAAGTAAAGGCATGTTAGTTTATTAGATTATTGAACTTTATTACTGAACTTATAGTCCTTATTTATATATGTGCAGATTACCAATTGTTCGAATAAAGAATGTTAGAATCCCGAGAAGCTCCAACCCAGTCTATGCAATCATCAACAACACAACCCGAGAAGGTTGACATAAATGCATATGGAGTTCCCGTTTCAAAAAATGCGTGAAAAATAGGCAGACGCATTGGTAAACTTGTGCGGATGCATGTGCCGATCTCCTATGAAAGCTGGGATAAAGTACCGCCAAAAATAAAAAATGACGTGTAGGTTGCATTGTTGGTAAGTACATTTATCACAATGTAAGTATATTTTTATTACAATGCCATTTTTAGTAAATAATTCGTAATTTTTGCAGAAACGTCTTGAAGTTGATCCAAATACAAAAGAATTTTATTTCGAAAAAATGTGTGAGTCTTTTAGGAAACATAAGAGTGAGTTGAGGACAAAATACTATGACAAATTCAACAATTACGATGAAAGGTTGAAAAATTGTCTACCCACTATTAGTCAAGACGACTGGGAGGGATTTTTGAAGAACGAAGAGAAACCCGGTGTGAGCGAGCGAAGAGAGCTAGGCAAAAAATGAAGATCAGGATATAGCTGTGGCCACCACACCGGTCGAACAAGTCATGCTGTCGTACAACATGATATGTTTTCAATTTTAGTTTTCCATTTTTGATCTGGTCCGCCATTCCAATTACCATAACTGACTGCTGCAGTACATATACGACACATTCTGATTTATTTGAAGGTCAATAAAAACATGGTGGTAATTGGTAAAATACGTAATATTCCAAGTTGTAACAAAGTGATTGCCTTCTTTTTACTACTCTGATTCACTGTACTGTTAACTTTACTATAATCCTTTCTTGAAAGATTATGCCTAATGAAAGAAATATACGATTAAACATCTCAGTTTATACTGACTTTTGCATGCTCAGAAATATTTTCTCAACTTTCTTTTAACCCAGTTAAAATTAATACACACTTCAAATTTGTGTTTATACTAACTTTTCAGATGAAACCATTGAAACTAGTTTTAATTAGGTTGATTTTAGAAGGAAAAAAATAGTGTGTGAACTTGAGAATTTGAATCATTAACATGTAGGTGGCAATCTGAAAAGTAACCTATGTCTTTTGGATAAAATGTAAATGGAATAAAAGGAAGTGCTTTTTTTATGTATCTTACCAACATTGATATAACCATGTCTCTATAATAGATTAATGAAGATTGAACCAGTGCATTTTTTGGTACCCAGATTAACACTTATTTGTTCTTCATTCTGTTCAACACTTAATTGTCGCCCATCTTATTTGTTCTTCACTATGTTCAACTCTTAGTTCAACTTATAGTATGTATTAGCTCTTATTGACAACTAGGTTAATTGTAATATAACAAATAAGAAATTTGGCAAGATAATCAGCTTATAGAATTTTTTTTACAGTTGTACTCTTGTCGAACTTACTAAAAAATGTATACGGAAACACATTCAAAACAATTGCATAACACTGATGTGGTTTATATATGTGTTTTAAAAACATGTATTATTTTATTTTTAATTAATATGATTACAGGTAGGAACCAAATTTTTTAACCATTTAAAGCTAACACTATATGAAAGTAATAATCTATGTTACCAAGCTTTTAATTAACGTTTATTGTGGATTCATAGCTCAATCTATGTAATTTCTAATGTAGTGTACTGCGTACCCAACTAAGTCAATTCCATGAAAAAAAATATTTCCTTCATCCATCTACTAGAAATAAGCTTTTAATAAATGATAAAAAATAAACATTTAGCTTACTATCATCTTGCAAAGCATTGATTTAATTTAAGCTATTAGAGAATGCAATTATACTCTATTTTAACATGAATTTCTCTACTCTTCTTATATGTTAACATATGGTTCATTTTTGTGCATGCTATCATTCTTCATATGAAAACAAAAAAACATAATACCTATTGCCTCCATAGTAGTTAAGGCGCAGGCGCAAGGTCTGCACCTTGCTGGTTTCTGAGTTGCCTCCGCTACCGGAGGTGCACGCGTGCCTTTGGAGCTTTTTTGCGAGGCGCGAAGGCTCAGAAAGGCGCGCCTCGAGATCGCACATACTTTTTTTTGCTCTGAAACCAAAATCGAACATATTTGTTCGATCGTCGAGATACTTTTTTTGCCTTGGAACCAAAATCGAACATATTCGTTCGATCGATATAATGTTTTCAACCCATTTGAGTTTGAGTTCGACATCGAGCAGAAAAATCATGCAGCCTCTTCCGTTGCCTCCCATTGTACTGTTAGCTATATTTTTCTAACCTATGCGCAGCGTGTTTCTTTGCAGCTTTTTTTGTTTTGCAGCATGTTTTTCTGTTAAATATATGCAACATTTTTTTTTTGCATTTTTTTTGTTTTTGAACATTTTTTGTTCAACTTGTCTGTTTTTTGCAGCAATTTTTTTACTACTCCTAACACTGCAGTTATTTTATTTCATGTTTTATTGTAGGCTATTGCAAATCCAAATAAAATAACAGGTCGTGAAGTATGGGAGAAAACTTATACGAAAAAGGATGGAAGCATATCCGATTCCGCTTCTCCATACTTTGTAAGTTAACCAAATAACTGCTTATTTGAATTATTCACTATTTCAATTTATATATTTAAGCTTCATGATTAGGATAAAATTGCGAAGGCAAAGGAAGCAATCGAAGACAGTGAAGAAAAAAAGTTGTCGCTGGATGAAGACATACTTTCACAAGTTTTTGGAAAGGATAAAAGAGGCTAGACTCGTAGTATTGGAAAGAAGATATCAAGGGCCCAAGTTAAGGCCTCCAATATTGCATGCAAACAAATTAAAACTACTCAAAACATGGAAGATCGAATGACCAATGTAGAGGGTGCATTGAAGTCTTTAGTGGAATTGATTAAGGGAAAATATAAGAAGCAAACACCAAATAATGCTTCGAACGAAGGAGAAAGTAATGCATGTCACGATGTTATTAAAAGACAGTCGGACAATGACATTGGCAATCCACATATTTCTTCCAATTCGGTAAGTTTGAAGTGTGAAATCTTAAACTTTAATCTGGAGGTCATTGCGATAGGTACAGTATGCAGAGGTTCGATGGGTTCAATTATTCACGAAAAGCTGTACCGCCAACATATGAGAAGTTGGTTATGGACAACATACTGCTGCCAGATGAAAGCATAACCAAGCAAAACCATCCTCTTGCTACGACCTTTGAAGAAGTTGGAGTTGGCGGTTTTGTGTGCCATCCAAAGAATCTTATTTGATACCTATAGACACCGGAGCATATAAGCATATCAGGTAACTAATTTTATCATTTAAATTATCGTTTATCATTTAACCCGGTATACTTAAACTATCATTTATCATTTTTATTTTGTGGAGCACCTTCTTGTTTTTGTGTGTGTGATCATTTAGTAACTATTTTAATTTAGTAACTACTTTTATTTTGTACGATCATTTAATATCCACAATATGTCATGATGTAGATCAATAATAATGTACAAAAAATGGACCAACAAATTGACTAAAAGAGTGCTCCATGTGTTATAATTTTTGGCTTTATAAATTGAATGATGATCCATACAGCTAGAACTTCCCCTTGTTAAAAAAAAAGTTTGTGTATATAGGTGTTCATGCACTTGTCTCTGTCTATAATCCTTGCATAACCTGAACATATGCATTTGACTTAATGTCTTTGGCACCTTTTGACGCCTTAAATTAACTTTGTTAATTCTTTATGCAAAACCTTAAATTAAATTAGCATATGCATCCCCTATTTTGTTGGCTAAAAAGATTTTGGTCTGAAGGCCTAAACTAAATTAGATTCCATAATTACATGCTTGTGAACGACCACAATTTTTAAGTTATGGTAGTGGACTGTAACAATCCCTTTTTTACATTAGTTGCTAAAGTATTTGGCCACTTGTAGTCTGTACATGATTCCGCCTTGTTTTAAAATTCATTCCTTGAATTCATTTCCATAGTTAGATTTCTCTTAGGTTATATTTCCTGAATCTGAGTCTCGATAATGTTTTAAAATTCATCTTAGGAAATTTAGAACCAATCCTTTTGAACTACTAAATTCTTCTCTAACTTATTTAAATTTGAGTCTCTATCCTTTGGAAATTCCTTATCGATTATATTCATCCGTTAAGTCTACATCTAGTTTATATATATTTCCAAACCAAACTTGAATCTAACGTGATAAGCAATGTTTTAGAATTTAAATTAAAACTTGAATGAGTAAATAATTATAGTATTAAGCATTTAGGGAATGAATAATAAAGCCGTAACATTTGGCTTATTACTTATGTAAGTAAAACTTGGCTATGCAGATTAAACTTTGTAATTTGAAGGCCCTATATTATAAAATTCCTCATGAGTAAATTGAAACCTTGAATAAAATAAGCATTTCAAAGGAAATTTGAATGAGTTATAGCTTTATGAATTTATAAATATTATGTTGAAGGAAATCGGAATGAATTATATACATTTGTTAACTTATAAATCTTATATTAAGAAATTTATACAAATAGACTTGAAAACTGATAATTTGAAATAATAAAGTATTTGAATTTATAAGGATTGTGAAAATAAAATACTATTCAGATAAGTTGTAATTATAATTATTTTAAATTTTAATTTTTATTTTAAGCTTATATTTAATTTGATAAAATAAATAATGTAAGCAAACTTAAATAAGATTTGTCTGAATATACAACTCGAGTCTTGACAAATGGTTGTATAAATTAAACTAAGTTTTTTGAAAATTTCCAAATTACTTGTGTTAAAAATAATTGAAGTACAGATTTAATCCCTAATAGGTCATCATGTGAGTGAGTTTGGATTTAAAATTTAAGTGGACAGATTTAAATATCTTAAATGCTTTGGCCTAGTGACACACATGAATAATATCTCAATGAAATGTGGCGGCATGGCACAGATTGTATGCAATAGTAGAAGTTTGCTTCTGAAAAGATCTGGACATGCAAACATTACTTTAATACAAATATGTAAACATTAGAAAATTGTTATATTGATTATATTATTATATGACACATTCATGCAACAAAGAGGATATACCTGCAAGGGTAGAAAGCACCATTTGCTCAGCGAAAGTAATGACATGTTGAGAAATTCTGATAGGATTTTCCTAATGATATTTGTTGACGCATTTTCTTATGCTTAAAAAATGAACAAATATAGTCAAGATAATATTGAAAGGAACGCATGATATGAAAGAAATATTCGATAAACGGTTCAATATAGCTCAAAAGAACGTGTAATTCACTTAGATTATCCAATCGAGATGGGTTTAGATGTTATTCAAGGTCGCGCCAATTGAGTGTGCAATTTACTTGGATTGTGGTTGCTTTTTTTACTATTTTTATGACAATTGACTGCTTCTAGTGTTGTTTATATTTTCATAGTATGCGCACATTATGAATCATTTTATTATATTGTGATTTCAGTTTTCATTCCTGTCATTACGGGTTTATTATGAGATATTATGAATCATTTTATATCCATATTGTAGTTCCTGTCAGGTTACATTGCAGTTCGTTTTCTGAAACTCATACTTTCATCTTGCAGTTTTTTGAGCTTAAGTTGTGCTCTTAATGGATCAAAGTGATCAGCTATTTAGTTCTGCCATTCACATTATAGTTTTGGGTGGTTGCTGATTGCTCTATGAACTTGTTCACACTTGTTTGTTATGACTTGTACAACGTTTTAATGGTTGTTCGTGTTGTTTTAGGACATGATCAATACACGTTTTCGTCTCGTCTGGTTAGGCCAGTTCGCATCCTTAGCTTTTAACGAAAGAATAAATATCCGTTAAGTTGATTACCCGTAAATCGCCACAGCTTGCGATTCCGGAACTGAAACTGTAATCAACTATTCTACTTGCCAGTAGGCATCAGATTCAAATCTTTGTTGTTTACACTATGTAGTAATAATAATTAATAATATTGATATTAAATACGATTATACTGACAAATATATACTAGGAATATGACCATTATCTCTCAAAAATGACAATGTATGTTGCCCTTATCTTTCATATATGCATCATACTGACAAATATATGTTCATCTGAACCATTCAATCATTTGGCAACTCAAATTTGAATTCTAAAGTAAGTTGCTTAATGCAAATGTAGTTCACCTTTGTATTTCTGTAGCATAAATGCCCTCATGCAAAATATTTTGTAGCATATGTATAATTCAGCATATGAAATCAATACTTAAAATTCCACCTACTTAGTATACTTGACGCACCTGAGGGATTGAATAAATATTTAACAGTATTTTATTATTGTCTCTGCCAACACAAGAAAAAAGATGTTGAATATTTCAGTTATGATTTCTTACTTAATGCAGCTGCTTGTCTTGGCAGATTAAGAGTATGAACACTACAACAAAATGACCCTATTACAACGGTGGAACACCGTTTAATATACATTTTATAATGGTGGGCTAACCGTCGTGTATTAAGAAGTTGAAATAGACCAAAATCTTTTGCAACTTTTTTGCACTGTTGCAACACCCTTGTAATATGTATATTTTACAACTTTTTTCCACCGTTGTAATAAACTTTATTACAACAGTTATGCACCGTTGTTGTTGTAATTTTTACAACTATTTATAACCGTTTTGATATATTTTATTACAACTTTTATTTTACATTTGTAATATATCCACAAATTATATTAATAAGAATATATATATATTTTATATGTGCAACAATAAATAGATAAATAACATAAGAAATAAATGTAAGTTTAAAGGCATCATGATCCATTCATTGATAAAAATCACAACTTTATATCCACAATACAAATTATAAATCATATACGACATAAAAATGTAAAAAAATACAACTGTCCTCGCCTTTAACCCAATTACAAAGCCCAATTACCACATAAAAATGGAACTCCTTCAGCGTTTACAGTCTTCGGTTCGTTGTCTAGGTTATTAGTTTCCATCTCGCAGCTCTTCAGTCTGGACTCGGGGTTCTGTAGTTCTCAACCAAAATGAAGATAAAACAAAAATTATCAGAAAATAAAAACCAATGAAGCTAATCAATTTTTGAAAGACGTGAACATTACCTCCAACCTGGAAGTCAAATTACTTGCATGGTTTTCCGTATGATCAACCTTAGAAGTTAAATGCTTGATCTCCTCACCCTAACCTGATGTATTTTATAATATGACTAACGTTAACGTTTGAAAAACTAATACAGTTGAACTTGGTCGTGAAGACGTCAAGTGCAACCTAAGAAAATTTCAAATAGCATGATTAGGAAAAATTAGGACCAACCAAGAATTACTATTTAACTTGGTTCGGCTTTAGAGCAGAAAGTTCATTGATCCTTCGCAATTTGCAAGGCAACCCATAGGTTACTACATCTTGAATTGTCCAACACTTATCCAATATAAATGTCTCCTTTCTAAATTCCCTTTGTATGATTTCTCCTAAGTTCCTCCAAGTGACCATTTCTGGAATGATTAAGTAATACTCGCAAAAGTTGGTGTTTTTCCCCGAGTAAAACAGCATCCTGGGATCTGAAATATAAATGTGGGGCACATAAGGGATTTGAATTGATACCCTTTTCTGAACAAAGGTTAGTCGCTATTATTAGTGCTTTAGTATGGAATAATAGAGACTCAAAATATTGGTACAGTTCTCTTTTCTTCAGCTCCTAGGTTGAGGTGAACATCAAATGTTGAAGTAACAGTATAACACCGGCTACAAATCATATCTAATAATTCAACTATACATGAATGAGTAATGTGGAAAACCATCTTTAATAAGCTACTCTATAGAAGAAAAAAATAATAGAGTCCAGTTTCAGCCTATCTGAATCCTATCACATATGCGAATGTAAATAACTATCAAATATGCCTTACTTTTTCAAAAACACAAGAAGAACAGAATAATTTATCTCAACTCCAATCTAACCTGTAATTTAACAAAAAAACACAAGGGTACACATATCATCTCGAAAAAAAATTGTTGTACCCATTCTGTCGAGCGCAACAATGCATGAAACCAGATTGAGATGCCATGCTCCAACCGATTGACCGAGCTACACTGTCCCATTACTCCTATGATTAACGCCACAAATCGAGCTAGTCATGAATTCAACCAGCAATATTCATATTTAAATTCGAGTATTGAAACTTTAGTCATCCTTGAAAAGGGTAACGTAGAAACTTACCTCCAAACCAAGCTCGCAAGCCTTCTTGGCAACCAAAGCTGCTCCGAGCATTACATTAGGGTTTCATGCGTTCGTGGAACTAGACCTCAAATTGTAAACAATCTAGAAATAGTGATTCATATCGGAGGCTCACCGTCGTCGTCGGAGAAGGAGGCGGTGGTGTTAGAAGTGGAGTTGGGTCTCGTGAGTTTAATTGGGGTGGTGGTGTTGGGTATCGTGAGTCTTGAGTTTAGTTGAGGCGATGGTGAAGACCGTAATACTTTTTTTGAGCCGGCCATTGAAGATCTGGAGAGCTAGGGTAAGGTCTCGAAATTTAATTGGGTTCATGAAAATTTGGGTTAGAAAAGTGGGCTTTCGGAGGGAAGATTGAAATTTCGGGGACAAACATCCGGGCTTGTGGAGGGAAGCAAAAAATTTGGTTTACAGGATCCTAAAAGTTTTATTTCGGAAATGTTTCGATTTTTCCTTTGTAGCTAAAACGCGTTTTTTTTAAAGCCGAAGTGTTTTGATTTTAAAGCCAAGAACTAAATGGCAACGACTAGGATTATTTCCAGAGGCATGACATATTCATAGGCTTAATTGAATGCACGGAGTCAAGCAAATTCAGCATGTTGATCACCTAATTACTCATTATTAAATACTTAACAATCATTATTAAAAAATAATGACTATTTATTAAATATTAAGGAATTATTATCTAATAGTAATTATTATTTATTTGTAAGGTTGAAATCGGTTATTAATTATTATTAAAATATTAATATTATTAATTATTAAATATTAGATATTACTAATATTTAATTGGCCTCTATTACAATTGGTAGAAAAAAGAAATGCTGAAAATAATTTTGTAAAATTTTCTAATAAAATCATTTTAATTATTAATTACCAAAATTAATTACTAATATTAAATATTACTTCTTATTTATTACTTCTTAATTATTAATATTAATGATTATATCTTAATTATTTATCACTAAAAATTAATTATTAACTATTTGACAATTAATTATTAAATTACAGTTATTGCATGTTTTCAAATTAACTATTATTTATTATTATTAAATAGTAATATTACTTCTTAATAACTATTACTTTATTACTTCCTAATTGATTATTAATAGTAATTATTAGTTATTAATTATAAATAATCAATATAAATATATTAAATATTAATTATTAGTTGTTAAATAATTATATTAAAATATAGTCATATATTACAACTGTCCAAAAATAAAAATTGTGATAGGATTTTATTACAATTGTCAAAATAACAAAGTTGTTAGAAATAAGTTTATTACAACTTTTGTGGAAAAAAGTTGTAAAAAATATTTATTACGACGTTGCTTTTACTACCATTGTAAAATTAAAGTTGTAATATGGTGTTTTTGTTGTAGTGGAAGAGATGCAGTCTACTTTTCTTGGACATGTTAAGAGCTTATGTCCATTTCATTTATGGTTTATGCTTGTAGTATGATATTCGAATTATGACGAATGTTTGAAATTGTCAATTATGGTTTATGCTTGTAGCGTGCTATTTCGATTATAACGTACGTGTGTAGTATTAGTACTTTATGATGGTATGTGTGGTGTAATATTGTTTTGGTGAACTCAAAATGTAAGATCGGAATAGTATTTTGGTATTTGTACTTTATGAAGCAACATATGTATTGAAATTATCTTAATATTATGAACAGTTGTGGTATCTATATCAAATATTCATAGATTTTTGTTGAATATGAAATGCAGGGAAAGAAATAAAAAAATGGAAAAATTTTAATATAGCAAAGGCCCAAAACTGTTGCAAAATAAAATAGGCAACGGCCTTTAGTCGTTGCTGAGCAAAAATTATTCGTTGTATCACAACATGTAGCAACAGACATAAGCTGTTGCTATATATGATTCTGCAACGGCTAATAACCGTTGCAAACTATGAAATTGCAACAGCTCAAAGCCGTTACAAAAAAGCATATTTAGCAATGGCTTTGAGCCGTTGCGAAATGTTTGCAAACCAAGTTGTTGCAACGGCTCAAAGTCGTTGCTAAGTTCTTTTACAACGGCTTAAAACCGTTGCAAATTTATGAATTCGGTGTAGTGGCTTTGATAGCTTTCAAATCATTAAAAATAAAATCTTTAATGGCTTTGGACAACCTCATGGAGCTTGGAGTGCTTGAGGAAGCCACTGATGAAGTTTATGAAGAGTAATAGATAAATCTGAATTTTGAATAAAAGGTGAAATGTGATGATAACGATAGAGAGATTAATAGAGAAACCATAGACATGTTCTCTGGTCAAAAGGTACCTTTTCAATACATTGGAGTTGGTGAAAAGGTGGATGAAATTTCAAAAGTTTGAATTCAAAATTTGAGTTCAAATTTTCATGAAGCGTGTCAATATGGGTATAATGGATTATCAACATGAGTCCGTTTATTCAAAGGACATGTGTAAACCTATTTCCTATTATATATACACCATATATTCTAATTTATATAATTATTTGCCTTTTGTTCTTCGTCATCGGAGGGTGAATTAAAACTGTCTAGAGTGGCGGTATATGTTCTTTTCCTTTTCTTTGATGTATTGTTATTTGAAGGATGATTCTGTCTATCTAGATATGGACAATCTCTTATCAAGTGGCTTAGTTCATCGCAATTGTACCATCAAATGTTGTTTGGAATCTCATTATTTTTCATAGAATTCATATGCCCATTCATTCTGAGATTATGCATTTTCCTGTGTTTAGAAATTTTCTAACTTTCCTTATTATCAGTGTTATCTCTTCGTCGCCGTCACTGTTTGAGTCTAAATCTTTAGTAATTGCATTGAATGTTATTGACTTCTTTTCCGATGACTTGTTTTCTTTCCTTTATTGTACTTGAACTTCAAACGATATTAGATTTCTAATTAATTCTCAATTTGCAGGGTACTGATATCTGTAACGACCCGCATTCTACGCATCGGAGGATGTAGAATATTTATTTCATTCTCATACGAATTCGTATGGTCGTGTAACTTTAGGAAACCACTATTGGGGTCATTTCCCATGTTCAGGATTTTTGCTGATCTTTAAATGCTCGTTTTACCCTTGGTGAATCTTGTTTCACCTACAACTTTTGATTGGTAAGGAGTTTTGACCTAAAACCACTTCCATTGGATTCGGATGATGATTTACCTTTTCGTAGAGTGGTCACAAAAATCAAACGCACTTACCGTTTGCGAGATATGGCTGAAATAAGGTTCGGCAGGTGAAAAACAGCTTAATAGGGTAATTAGCAAATGGGCCCATAACCCATTTCAGGATTAGGGTTATGGGGAGGCTAAAATGAGTTAGGAAACCATCTCATTTCATTTTTATCAGCCACCAGTTTCATTTCTTCAACCTAGCAATGGCCTCCATCTTCCAAATCTCATTATAATCGCTTCCTTATTACTTTTTAGCCACTAATTAACCAAAACTACACCAAATCGAGTCAAAATAGCATCAAATCCGAGATAGAGTTGCTATACATAGAGATCCATGCCATAACAGTAGAGTTTCATATCTAAGATTTCATTTGTGGCTAAGGTGAGTGATTTGCACTTTTATTCACAAATTATGGCTAATTAGGGGTGATTAGTGATAATTAGCGTAATTATGCATCATAAAAATCTGGAAAAATATGTAGGAATTCTTAAATATTATTTTATGTCACTGGTGAAAATTTGGATTAAGTTTGCTAATCCTATAGTTAAAACATAGTTAAGAGAATTAAAGGGAAAATCATGCTTATTGGTATGTTTGATCTGAAATATTTCATGTAAATGATGTTTTAATGTTTTTGATTGATTCTATATGTCGTTACCGCTGTCTAGAATGTTTTGTGATGTCATAGAATGGTTGAAAACGTTGTCGTTTGGTGAAAATAGCTAGCTGGAAAAATTTGCAGATTTTCAGGTCCGATTAGGAGGAAGACCCGATCCGAACCGGTTAGGAGGGAGACCCGAACCGATCCGGATAGGAGAAAGACACCCGAACGGACCCGGATAGGAGAAAGAGTCCCGAACTGATCCGGATAGGAGAAAGACACCTAAACCGAACCAGATAGGAGAAAGACACCCGAACCGAACCGGATAGGAGAAGGAGAGAAGGAGACCTGAACCAGATAGGAGGAGGAGACCCGAACCGAACTGGATAGGAGGAAGAGACCCGAACCGAACCGGATTGGAGGAAGACTCGAACCGAACCGGATAGGAGGAGGAGACCCGAACCGAATCGGATAGAAGGAGGAGACCCGAACCGAACCGGAAAGGAGGAGGAGACCCGAACCGAACCGGATAGGAGGAGGAGACCCGAACCGAACCGGAGGAGACCAAAACAGAGATGCAAGGGAAGTCCAAATGGGAAGTTATTACTCAGGATCCAGATGGGAACCAATGAGTTAACTTCTAGAGTTGGGCTTTGCTGCGGGACATGTGCAAAGGGGTTATTGATATCTATAACTTTGGTTCACCATTGAAGAGAGGGGGCATGTTGAAGAACCAGAGCCAGGAAAGTGTGGACTCGTTGGCCCTTAACCTAGAGCCAGGGATGTGTGGACTAGGTAGGGTTATTGACTATAGACCAGGGAAATATGGTCATAACAATAGTCGACGGAGTTGCCATCATGGCCCCAGTGGATTTGGTGATGAAAGCGATAGATATCGTATGCTTTACGCACTGAGTGAGTGATGTGAGGATGACTGCTATATTTGATGTTTGCTATCACCATGACATGCACACTCCCATTTTACACTTTATGTTAGTGTTACCTTAGAGTACTGTACATCTTGTTGTGCTAACTCTTTGGTTGTAGGTCCAGGTTCAGGTAAGATTATTTATATCTGTTATTATTTTATTTTGCTACTGTCGCTCATACCAGACTTTTGTCTAACCCATAGTTTTACGTCTCTTCTTATTACTCTGGGTGCTCCTAAACGAGCAGACTAGAGACATGTCAGGTGGTTATCCATGAATAGCTGTCCAGAGACGAATAGGAGGCTTCTACATACTATTTACATATATTCTCCCTGTGTTGTTGATGGTCACTACTTTGGGCATTAATAGTGCACCTTCTTTATTTCCTTGTTAGAGACAGTATTATGAAGTTGTAATAATGGTTGGATCATAAGCTGTATTTTTTCTTTTGGATTCCGCCACTACTACAAAACAGGTTTGTTGCTTCGCCTCATTTGCTTCGGTTACTATTATAACAGAAGCAAATAGTATCATTTGCTTCTGTTCTGTTAACAACAGAAGCAAATGCATCAAAGCAAATGGTATTAATTGCTTCGGTTATGCCAATAACAGGAGCAAATAGTATAATTTGCTTCTGTTGTACGCAAAACTGAAGCAAATGCACCGAAACAATGTGTTATTTGCATCGATTACTTAGAATTGAAGCAAATGCACCGAAGCAAATAATGTATTTACATCAGTTCCATAAGAACAGAAGCAACTGCACCGAAGCAAATAATGTATTTGCATCAGTTCCATAAGAACAGAAGCAACTGCACCAAAGTAACAACAAATTATTTTACAAGGCAAATGCAAATATCAATAATCATAGACAACCTTGCATATGTCATTATTTATAATTTATTATAACGAAGGATTGTTAATAAATAATTCATAGTTAAAAATTATTATAAATAATCAATAATTATATTTTATATTTAATATTTTATTGTAATTAATTACTAATATTTAGTAGATTGTGGTTAACATTATTAATTTCATTTAATAAACAAATGAATTAATTATTATTACTAAATAATTAACAAGCAATATTTAATATTGAATGTTTAACATTTATCATTAAATTAATTAGTATTATTTAATAATTAATTAAGAAGTAATATCTAATAATTATTTTTCGATAATTATTATTTATTAATTACTATTAAATAAATAATTATTAATAATTATATACAATTAAGACTAATTAATATTTAGCAATCAATGTTATAATTTAATACTTATAAAATTATATTTAGTATTTAATAGTTAATTTTATATAATCATTTGTTAGTAACGAAATGTCAATAATCATAAACAACTTTAAACAATTATTAACTAATAATGAAATATTTAGTATTTAATAGTTAATTACCGATAATGAGTAAATAATAGTTAATATTTATTAATTAGGTCAGTGACGAATTAATATAATTAATAATAAATAATTAATGTTTACTAATTGCATTCAAAAGCAATTAATATATAATATTTAATATATAATGTTTGTTGATTAAAAATTAGTAATTAACAATGCGTATTTTTTAATTAATAATTATAATCAAATAATTAGTATTTATTGCTTGTTAACCAATACTTAGTAACTAATAATATTATTAATAATTAAAAATTAAAAATTAAAAATTAATATTATTTTTTTACATAAATTTACTATTGCTTTATACATTATAATAATCAATATTAATAGTATACAACTAATTGTAAATAATTAATATTTAGCTAATAATTTGTACATGATAATTTTTAATTAAATAATTAATATTTAGCTACTAATTTTTAATTAATAATATGCAACTAATTTATCAAATATTTTGCTAATAATTTGTACATGATAATATTTAGCTAGTCATCATCAATATTAAATAATTAATGCTTAATATTTAATATTTGATAATTAATAAGTAATATTTAATATTTATTAATTAATAATTAGTACAAAATAATTCTTTTTCAAAAAATCACGTAATTATTAAGTCTACTTAACAATAATAATAAGCAAACTGAAATAAATAATAGTGTTATTTGCATTTGTTCGTTAGATGCCGAAACAACTGCAGATAAATTGTGTCACCAATTTGTGTTCTAATAGACTTTCCAAATAATTATTCTTGATAATCACTAACATACACATAACAATTTGTGTTTAGTAATTAATATTGGAACACAATAGAGAAATAATAAGCAATAACTAATAATTCATAAAAGTAAAGTTTAATAATTATTCTTTAATAATTAATAACTATAAACTACTTTTAATAAGTAATACTTAATAATTAAGACTATTATTTAATAATTATGAAATAATATTTATTACTTATTACTAAATAATTGTTATATCTGGTTATTTAAAAAAATTAAGTATATTTAAGAATATTTGATAATTAATACGGATGTGGACAATTCATATCTGCAAAAATATCGGTCATCTATGTACCAAAGTGTTCATTTTTTATTTCCAGGTTATCCTTAAATCTTACGTCTTATAAACAAAATTAAGTAATCATAAAATCACTGTATATTTTTAACCATTAGATGTATGGTACCAACAAGCATCCTACCATTCTTCTTTGTACTTAACCCTAAATATAATCACGCTTACCTGCACCATCCAACAAACACCACAATTTTTCATTCCTCGCTTCATTTTCTCCCACAAATCCATTTTATCCCAATCCCAGTCTGTTAATTCCCAAATCTGAAATCATGGTCGCTCCTCCTGTCTCCATCGCAACCACGCCTGTTCTACCTACCTCGTTCCATGCGCACCACCAGGGTCGCTGTTCCAACAGACCTCTCGCCTGAACCGGTCTGCCACTGTCCTTCCCTTCTCCGTAGTCGAGAAGTGCACTAGTCAGCACTGACGTTGTTCTCTCCGTTCGTCAGCTCTTGAACCCTGTAGCCATCTCGGAAGTCGCAGAGCCTCCGCAAGCCATCACTGACCAATGATGTGTTCTGCCACAATCGAAGCCCATCGACAGCAACCTGCTAAAACCCCCGCGTCACCAACTTAAGTTAAGTTTACTTACGATTGGGCTTATTTCTAGTGTGTTCATTTATGTTTGTAAAAGCAAAGAAAAAATAAAGTTAAAGGTTTGTAAAAGCAAAGAAAAAAATCGCAATTCATTATAGGGGGAAGTGGGACAGATAATGAATCTTGGACATAATGCAAAAAAGCAACAGACGGCTACATCAAAGAAGAGGCTAAAAAAGGATAAACATACAGGTAAAGAAAAACATGTAAGATTGAAGGGATGGAAAGAATAATATAGCCATGATAATTTCTTGCCAGTTGTTTGGGAAACCGATGTGGTTTTTGAGAAGTATAATATTGACAAACCAAGGAAGACGTACAAACATGTTCCCAATGCGTGAATGTAGGAAACTATGTTACATGATAGTTCTTGAATTCAAAAATCACAGACAACCAAGTTACAAAAATTGAAGGCAAAGCGAAATACATATTTCCATGACCTTAGTGAATGCGGAGGCAACATACCATAGTTATTTAAACCATAAACCAGATGTAAACACAGAAAATGATTGTAAATGGACTAAAAACATACATACAGAGCAAAGCGAATGTTAGTGCACTCCAGCATGATGTGCAAGTGCAGTACGAAAATTGCTACCCCGCTATAAACACTGAATTCAATTAACAGTTAAGCTGAATACACGTGGTAGAACTTTTCACCCTACAACAATTATAATAGCAAATTCGTAATTTGTGTTTATTACTACATAACAAAACAATGTAATTATAAATCAAAATGAGTAGCTGATTAATGACCATTATCATTACACCCTGCATGTGCTATTTAGTAGGTTGGTTTTCTTCCATGTCTTGGGTTTTATCAGTTTTGATTTGGATACTACGTTTTGATTTAGTTTACTTCTATCATTTGGGAATATATATATATATATATATATATATATAGGCTTGTTATGTCACCCTATAATATATGCTACATTTTTCCGAGCCTTTAACACTTTCATTGCGTGCCATATAGTTAAACAGAAAATATGAAGCTATAAAAAGTCATACAAGTAATAATATGGCAATATGTTGTTTTAGAAGAATATTGTAGTATGATATTTTAACAAATGGAGGCTATTAGTTGGTTTACCCTCACACTGGATCATACAAAAAGAAAGAAAATTTAACAAATATGCAACCCTTAAGCATGTTGGAAATTTCGATGTAGCACTTGCTAATTAATTGTGTAAGATTCCCACGTGTGAGATTATTTAAATTTTTGTACTTATCCTTTATGTAAGTGAAGAAAACATCTTCTTTAGATAGACATTGTCATTGTGCCTTGTTACTTATTTTTAACTAAAGTACATGCATGCTTACATAAGTCCTATCTTGGTTTTATGAAAAGGTCTGCATCTAGCAATGCAGTAGTCATTAACCCAAATAACCAAGATTTTAGATAAGATCAGTGATCCATTGTTTACCATTATCTGTGAGTTAGTCGATTGTTCCTAAAGGTACCGTTAGGCATGTTTGTCATATCATTTTGTTATATAATAAAATAAAATAAAAACAGCAATTTGAGCGTATTTTTCTGCTGTACCAAATATTCTGTAAAACTCTGATATTGTTTCGCTGCATAGATTTGTGCACTGTTTTCTGTCTATGATTCTGGGTGCTTTTTTCTGTTTAAACCCGCTAAGCTAATAACGAATTCGCCATTTGAGCGTCTTGAGTCTGTTTAATTACGGATTGAAGACAGTAAAAATGGCTAGTCGTTACATGAAGTTTTGGGGAGTCCTGAAGTTCAATGTCTTCAGGTGAAGTGTTAAATTAAAGACTACTTAAGAGTAATTGTGCACTTATCACGTTGGAATACTAATTTGATTATTTAGTTTTGGTGCACTTGTTTGTTTTATTATTGTGTTGAAATGTGAAATTTGTGCATATATAATACATTTGCTTCTTCTTACCCACTGATACTTTCATTTGTCAGGATATGGTTAGAAGGTTCCATGTTACTCCAACTGGAAAATGTGGATAATGCAAATTTGATCTTTAAATGAGTACAAACATATGCTCCAACTTGAAAAGGTGAACAGTGCAGATTTGATCTTTATTGAAGTACAAACGTCTACTTATGTATTCAATGTATGAATATATTGTTTGATATCTAATTGTGAGACACATATTATTGTAATTCGGTATTTTGAAGTATATATTACTGTAAACATTTAGTGTGCTAATAATACATGTTTTTGTGGTCATAGCTATCTGTCACTGTGCTTTGATATCGTTTCAGGATTTGAATCCTGAAATGGTGCCATTTTTTTATTTACTTTGGTTAACATTTGCTTCGGTTGTTTACACCATGTTACTTCTGTTTAACAACGGAAGCAAAAACATTTTGTTGCTCCATTTCAACAACAGAAGCAATAAACATTAGTCTGTTGCATCATCTTCAGTTGCTTCGGTTATAGAACCAAAGCAATAGGGGGTAAGAAACCGAAGCAAATTGTGTTTTTTGCTTCGGTTTTCCAGCCGAAGCAACACATTTTAGCCTATTGCATCGTCCGCAGTTGCTTCGGTTGTAGAACCGAAGCAACAGGGGGTAAACAACAGAAGCAACAAACCAGTTTTGTAGTAGTGCGCAACTCTGATGGCCATGGTTTAGTTTTCAGCTTATACATTGTCTCACCTGTTTTATGTCAAGTTATGTTACTATTATATTTTATTCCATGCGCTATGAGATATACTATAGGGTTTTGGTCATTCATAGTTTCAAAACACTTTTCCTTTGATGACCGTCCCGTGCTAGTCGGGAATTTGCACAGCGCATTTCAGGGAAATGTGGACTGGTTTGGGGTGGGCCACCACACTTGGTATCAGAGCCTAAGTTGCGTAGCTAACTTACGGGAAGACATCAGGGAGAGATAGTATACGTATATGAGAGCGCGTATTTGTGATATTTAGTTTTCAAAACTATATATATATATATACTATTAGTATATCTAAGGATGAAGCCGCACTGCACTGACACCACTAAGGAAAAAGTTAATCGTTTTCTTTTACAGACTGAACGATGAGCCGAAATACGAGGAGTACGGGGTCAGGGGACAACGGTAGGAATGTCCCTGATATGAGGACGATGTTTACTACCTTAATGCAAGAGATGCTTAGGGATGTTCAGGGAGTAGTTCCTAATGCTGCTAATGGTGGTGGTGGAGTAGTGCAGACACCTAGAGCCGATTTCGCAAAGCTCTGCAAGGGATTATACTAGTCTTGGTGCGAAGCCGTTCCACGGAACGGAGTCGACTACGGAGGTTCAGGATTAGCTTGATAGTTGTGATCGCATCTTCGAGGATTTGGGGATCGATGATGCAACAAAAAGAAAGCTAGCATCGCGTCAACTTCAAGGACGAGCAATGAATTGGTGGAATGCTATCAAAGCGGCTACTTCCGAGGATCAAGTTACATGGAATCAGTTTAAGACCCGTTTTAGTGACAAGTTTATCCTAGCTGCTCAGAAATTAGAATTGTTCAGGAAGTTTTTGGAGCTTAGGCAGAATGGTAGGGCGGTCTTAGAGTATATTGCTGAATTCGATACCTTATCGAAATATGGATTGTCCCTTATCGATACTGCCAAGAACAAGAATGAGAAGTTCATAACTGACCTAGATGGGCACTTGGGGGAAAGACTCATAAACCATTTTGATGAGACATTTGAATCTATTATGGGAAAGGCATTGGGTCTGAGAGCGTTTACCCTAAGTCAAAAACCAAGGTTGTTGTTACATCTGCAGAGGAGCCAAAGCCGTAGGCAAGCGGTGGAGATAAGAATAATTCCTAGAATAAGAGGAAGCAGAACCATAACCAGACGAAGGATGGTCAGAAAAAGAAGAATAAGAAAGATATTGAGTGATTTAGCTGTGGCAAGAAGGGCCACTATGCCAGCAATTGTCGAGCAAAACCAGGGGAAAAGAAGTGCTTCAACTGTGGCTAAGTGGGACATTTTAAGAATGATTGTCCACAACCCCCCAAGGAGAAGCAAATGGTGAAAGCATATGTTATCAACGCTATTCCTTCTTTGTCGAATGCCCCAACTGCGACGTAAAAGGGAAAAGGTGTTGTTATTCAAGGTATACTTTCTATTTATGAAGTTTCTGTTCGAGTGTTGTTTGATACCGGGGCTTCTCATTCCTTCGTATCTAGTGACCTGGTAGATAGGTTGGAATTGGAACCCGAGATTGTCGATGGACCTTTAGTTGTGACGAACCCGATCGGTGGTTCGACTATCCTTAGTATGGTTTGTCGAAATTTGATCTTATCGAGTCATGGATGTATGTTTGCTTGCGATTACTTTGTTTTGGACTTTACTGGGTTTGGCATTATTTTGGGAGTCGATTGGCTCCAAAGGTATGGGGTGGTGGTAGAATGTGAGGGGTCTTAGGTGACCATTAGCGTGGATAATGGGCGAAGGGTGGTATTGGGTTGCCTACCTAGTGATGAGGTGATGGCTAGTTTTTTACATCCCCTCGACATCATGCATGATGAGTTATCAGATGTGCCTATTGCTGGCGAGTATCCGGACATCTTCAAGGAAATGACCGGACTTCCACCACACCGAGAGATTGAGTTTCGGATTGATTTAGTGAAAGATGCCAGACCTATAGTGCTGCCTCTTCATCAAATGGCGCCAAGGGAGCAGCGAGAGCTCGAGGTGCAAGTGAGCGACCTTTTGAAGAATAGATTTACCCGAAGAAGTGTTTCCGAGTGGGGAGCACTAGTTGTATTTGCGACTAAGGCTGATGGTTCCCTTCGCTTATGTGTAGACTACCGCGAGTTGAACAAGGTGACTAGGGAGAATAAGTATCCTCTTCCACGGATAGATGATTTGTTTGATCAGTTAAATGGAGCAAGAGTGTTTTCCGAGTTGGATCTTGCGACAGGATTTCATCAGCTCATAGTAGCAGCTGAGAGTATATCTAAAACGGCATTTTGGACGCCGTCTGGATTCTATGAGTGGTTGCTCATGCCATTTGGGTTGACCAATGCACCCGCATATTTTGTGGATCTTATGAATAGAGTTTTCAGAGATCAATTAAATAAGTATGTTCTTGTGTTTGTGGACGATATCTTGGTTTACTCTAGGACAGAGGAAGAACACAAGCAACATTTGAGGACAGTGATGGAGGTGTTGAGAAAAACCAATTGAAAGCAAAATTTTCTAAGTGTCACTTCTGGAGGAGGGAAGTGAGATTCTTAGGCCATGTTGTTTTAGAGAATAATATTACTGTGGATCCTGCGAAGGTGGCTACGGTACAAGATTGGTCTACGCCCAAGAATGCAACGGACGTGAGAAGTTTCTTGGGGTTAGCTGGATACGATCATAAGTTTTTATCCAAGACTTCTTGAAGATAGCAGCACCATTAACTCAATTGACCAAGAAGAATCAAGCTTTCGTTTGGGACGAAAGGTGTGAGAATGCATTTAAGAGCATAATAGAAATGTTAACGTGTGCACCAGTGTTAGTTATTCCTAAAGGGAACGAAGAGATGACGGTATACACGGATGCCTGTGGTACCGGACTAGGTGTTGAACTGATGCAAGGAGGTAGGGTTGTAGCTTATGTTAGTCGGCAACTGAACCCGCATGAGAAAAGATATCCTACCCATGATTTGGAATTGGCAGCGATCGTGTTCGCATTAAAGATGTGAAGACACTATCTCTTGGGAGAAAGGTTCGAGCTGTTTACCAATCATAAGTCATTAAAGTATCTTTTCTCTCGGAGGGATTTAAATCTTCGTCAACGGAGATGGTTAGAGTTCTTGGCTTCATATGATTTCAATATCGCATACACACCCGGGAAGGGGAATGCAGTAGCTGATGCATTGAGTAGGAGACATGCCAGTTTGGGGGCCATGTTTCTGGAATGGAGGCAACCAGAATATATCGCGGGATATGATTTCAGACCTAAGTGTGAACTAGATCCAGAGATGTTAGCAAGTTTGATGATTAAGCCAACCTTGATTGAACAAATTGGTTCCAGTCAGAGGGACGATCCTAATCTATTGAAAATCATCTCCAAGGTAGAGATGGGTATCGACGGCAAGAGAATGAACAAGTATGGTCTTGAGCAAGAAGGATGGCTTCGAAAGAATGGGAGGCTAGTTGTACCCAACGTTAATGTGTTGAGAGATGAAGTGCTTAGAGAGTTTCATCACTCGAAACTGACTATACATCCCGGTGGTAATAAAATGTATCGAGACATGAACCAGACCTACTATTGGGAAGGGATGAAGAGAGACATTGGGAAGTTTATATCAAGTGCATGAACTGCCAGTTAGTCAAAGCCGAGCAAAAGAAGCCCAGTGGTTTTTTACAACCATTGGAAATTCCCGAATGGAAATGGGAACAAGTCTCAATGAATTTCATTGACAGTTTGCCAAGGACTAGATCGGGTCATGATAGTATTTGTGTGATTGTCGATCAATTGACCAAAAGTGCAAGGTTTATACCAGTCAAGTCGAATAAAACGGTAGCTAAGTTAGCAGAACTGTATATGAACTGGGTAGTGAGATTTCATAGAGTACCTAAAGGTATTGTGAGCGACCGAGATCCATTATTTACCAGCGGGTTTTGGAAGAGCTTACAAGAAGCTTTAGGGTCAGAATTACATCTCAGTACCGCATACCATTCTCAAACCGACGGTCAAACAGAGAGGGTGAATCGTGTATTAGAGGATCTTTTGAGAGCTTGCATATTGGATTTTGGAGGGTCATAGAATGACTATGTGCATCTAGTTGAGTTCGCTATTAGTCCAGTACTGGTATGGCTTCATTTGAAGCTTTGTATGGAAGACCGTGCAACTCACCATCATGTTGATTGGAAAGCGGTGAGAAATTTGTGCTTGGACCGGATGTAATAAGAGAAACTTCAGATAAAATCAAGGTTATCCAACAATGAATGAAGGCTGCCCAAGATAGGCAGAAGAGCTACGCTGATAAAAGACGAACAGAATTGAAATTCTCTTTTAGCGACTTGGTATTCATCAAGATCTCTCCGTTGAAGAGTGTGATTCATTTTGGTAGGAGAGGTATGTTGGCACCAAGGTTTGTTGGTCCATTTCCAGTTCTCGAACAAGTTGGGAATTTAGCGTATAAAGTTGGATTACCAAACAAGATGGCGGTAGTGCACAATGTGTTTCATGTTTCCCAATTAAGGAAGTTCATGCACGATTCGGGTCTGACTTTTCACCAAATCAGTTGGATGATATCGAAGTGGAATCTGAGGTAGTTGGGAGCAACAGAACGATTCGTATTGTCGGATATGGTACGAAGCAGCTTCGAAGGAAGACGGTGAAACTGGTTAAGGTCCAGTGGGGTGATAATGAGAATGACTATACTTGGGAAACTGAGAAAAGCATAAGAAAGTCATATCCAGAACTCTTTGCCTGGTAAGGTTTGATTGTTGCAAATGGTTGATAGGCATGCGGGATCCTTGTTGTTTTCTTAGTTAAGGAATTTCGGGGGCGAAATTTCTTAAGGGAGGGGAGAATGTAACGACCCACATTCTACGCATCGGAGGATCGTAGAATATTTATTTCATTCTCATACGAAGTCGTATGGTCGTGTAACTTTGGGAAACGACTATTGGGGTCATTTCCCATGTTCATGATTTTTTCCGATTTTTAAATGACTGTTTTACCCCTGGCAAATCTTGTTTCGCCTATAACTTTTGATTGATAAGAGTTTGACCTGAAACAACTTCCATTGAATTCGGATGATGGTTTACCTTTCTGTAGAGTGGTCACAATAATCAAATAGACTTACCGTTTGGGAGATATGGCTGAAATAAGGTTTGGAAGGTAAAAACAGCTTAATCGGGCTTAATAGGGTAATTAGCAGATGGGCCCATAACCCATTTCGGGATTGGGGCTATGGGGAGGCTGAAATAAGTTAGGAAACCATCTCATTCCATTTTTCTCAGCCGCCACTTTCATTTCTTCAACCTAGCAATGGCCTCCATCTTCCAAATCTTATTCTAATCTCTTTTTAGCCACTAATTAATCAAAACTACACCAAATCGAGTCAAATTAGCATCAAATCAGAGATAGAGCTGCTACAATACATAGAGATCCGTGCCATAACAATAGAGTTTCATATCTATGATTTCGTTTGTGACTAAGATGAGTGATTTGCACTTTTATTCACTAATTACGGCTAATTAGGGGTGATTAGTGATAATTAGCGAAATTATGCATCATAAAAATCTGGAAAATATGTAGAAATTCTTAAATATTATTTTATGTCACTGGTGAAAATTTGGGTTAATTTGGATTAAGTTTGCTAATCCTATAGTTAAAACATGGTTAAGAGGATTAAGGGGAAATTCATGCTTTTTGGGTATGTTTGGTCTAAAATATTTCGTTTGAATGATGTTTTAATGTTTTTGATTGATTCTATATGTTGTTACCGCTGTTTGGAATGTTTTGTGATGTCATAGAAAGGTTATAATGGTTGAAAACGCCGTCATTTAGCGAAAATAGCTTGCTGGAAAAAGTTGCAGATTTTCAAGTCCGGTTAGAAGGAAGACCCGATCCGAACCGGTTAGTAGGGAGACCCGAACCGATCCGGATATGACAAAGACACCCGATCCAATCCGGATAGGAGAAATACACCCAAACCGATCCGGATAGAAGAAAGACACCCGAACCAATCCGGATAGGAGAAAGAGACCTGAATCGACTCGGATAGGAGAAAGACACCCGAACCGAACCTGTAGGAGAAGGAGACCCGAACCGAACCGGATAGGAGGAGGAGACCCGAACCGAACCGGACAGGAGGAAGAGACCCGAACCGAACCGGATTGGAGGAAGACCCGAACCGAATCAGATAGGAGGAGGAGACTCGAACCGAACCAGATAGGAGGAGGAGACCCAAACCGAACCGGAGGAGACCAAAACCGAGATGCAAAGGAATCCAAATGGGAAGTAATTACTAAGGATCCATATGGGAACCAATGAGTTAACTTCTAGAATTGGGCTTTGCTATGGGAAATGCGCAAAGGGGTTATTGATATCTATAACTTTGGTTCACCGTTGAAGAGAGGGGGCATGTTGACGAACCAGAGCCAGGGAAGTGTGGACTCGTTGGCCCTTAACCTAGAGCCAGGGATGTGTGGACTAGGTAGGGTTATTGACTATAGACCAGGGAAATATGGTCATAGCAATAGTCGAAGGAGTTGCCGTCATGGCCCCAATGGATTTGGTGATCAAAGCGATGGATATCGTATGCTTTACGCACTGAGAGAGTGATGTAAGGATGACTGCTATATTTGATGTTTGCTATCACCATGACATGCACACTCCTATTTTACACTTTATGTTAGTGTTACCTTAGAGTACTGTACATCTTGTTGTGCTAACTCTTTGGTTGTAGGTCCAGGTTCAGGTATGATTATTTATACCTATTATTGTTTTATTTTGCTACTGTCGCTCATACCAGACTTTTGTCTGATCCAGAGTTTTACGTCTCTTCTTATTACTCTGGGTGCTCCTAAACGAGCAGACTAGAGATAGGTCAGGTGGTTATGCACGAGTAGCTGTCTGGAGACGAGTAGGAGGCTTCTACGTACTATTTACATATATTCTCTCTGTGTTGTTGATGGTCACTGCTTTGGGCATTAGTAGTGCACCTTCTTTATTTCCTTGTTAGAGACAGTATTTTGAAGTTGTAATAATGGTTGGATCATAAACTATATTTTTTGTTTGGATTCTGCTACTCTGATGGCCATGGTTTAGTTTTCAGCTTATGCACTGTCTCACCTGTTTTATGTCAAATTATGTTACTATTATATTTTATTCCATGCGTTGTGAAATATACTACAGGTTCTTGGTGATTCGTAGTTTCAAAACCCTTTTCCTTTGATGACCGTCCCGTGCTAGTCGGGCATTAGCACAACGCATTTCAGGGAAATGTCGACTGGTTTGGGGTGGGTCGTCACAATATTATTATCCTCTTCAATCGCCAAAGTATTTTGATCCCATTCTGGAGTTAATGAATTCAAATTTTTTTTACCTTGGTGTTTTTTAGATTATATTTTCCCATGGCAATTAGTGAATGCACAATATCCTGAAATCTACAGTACATAACAGAGATAGACTCATTCAGATCCATTTTGAATAATTGAAATTGACTAGTTAACATGGATATCTTGGCTTGTTTAACTTTGCTATTTAACTTCATTTGTTCCTTCATGAGTAATTTGCAAAGTCTTCTAGATTTTACATTCATACTTACAAATAGACACGTATTAAATTCATTTCTATCAAATGAACAAGATAAAATATTCATGGCTTTTGAATTATTTTGTGCGATAGCCTTTTTCTCAACAGCCCATTGTGCAAACTTAGTTGTGGGTTGCAACATACACAATTTGTGTGATATTCCAAGTGTCTAATCCTATAGGTTGTAACTGTATCTTCATTCTACAAGCCTAATATGCATAATTACTTCAATTAAACAACTATGGTCTAACAGTGGACCAACCCTCTATAAATGAATTAGAATTACTAGTGTTGACGTTATTGGTGTAGGTTGCCATTTAAAAACCTTTTTTATAAAAAACAAATTATGAAATTTTGAAAAACCAATGCTTCGATACCAATTGTCGGGAATGCGGATTATGGATCTTAAGGCTAACTTAATACTAGAAAGAGCAGGGTGCATAGTATTTAATGGAATTTATGAATTTCTTGAAATCTTTTTAAATATATCATAATAAAATGCAAATCATAGATATGAAACAGTCACAGAATTAATCACAAATGCAAATAATAAATAAAATCAATAAAGGAAAGAACACACCGAATTTTATACTATTCGGAGTTACCCCACATCTTATCCCGTGCAACTCTAGGTTATGTGGATTTATTTTCAAATAAACTTCGATATTATAATCCTCGATTCCAGGACCATGAGGTCCACCCCAACCGCTTCCGAGCATAGGGAGCTCTCTTAATTTAACCAGACTACTAGATCACCTGGTTGACTTACGGGTTACAATCATGCGTAGTTGATTTGAACAGGCTACAACCACACCTTTTCAATAATAGTTTGGTAGAGAGACTCAATAAGACTTTGATCTTTTCGATCTTTGATTACAAATACTCTTATAACTTTGAATAGAACTTGAATCTTTGAGAGAGGAGAGAGAGAGAGAGAGATAAAGAATTAAATTAGAGATGATCTGGTTTGATTCTATTTGAATTTTTATAGAGTTTGGTTATGGAAATTTGAAAATTAAGCAGATAGATGGAGAGAAGAACGAGGGAGAAGACAATGAAAAGTAATCCAAAAAATAATTTTTGGTTGGTTATGAATAGGGAATCAACATCCATGTCTATTGAGGAAAGGTTTTAAACGAATAGATGCTTCTTTTGAAAACTGAATTTTTGGAAAAAAAAAAACGGCTACTATGTGGGTAACCCCCTTTGTCGACATCCCCTATGTTTTTTTTTTTCGAAAATAATGGAAATGTTTTTTAAATAAATCAAGGTAATTCTGAAATTTAAACAAACTATTTTCCTATATATTAAAACAGTATAATAAAATAAAAATATGAATTTAAAACATACATTTATAATTAATGAAAGTGATATCAAAACTTAATATAAAATTATAAACATAAGCATAAGAAATTTAAAACGTAAGATATAGAACTATAAATATAAATATAAGAAATTAAAAATATTTAAATTAGAATTTAGATTAAAAACAAGAAATGTAAAAGACAAGATATATTATTTAAACATAAGTAATTTTGAAATTTAAAACTATTATTTACAAAAATGGTGAAAGATATAAACCCGAACACTGGTGATAATTCTAGATCCTATGATCTTGAAGGAAATTATGCAGATACTGGTTGGTAGGAGGTCAAATCTAGGCAAAATTCAAAAGCTGCTACAGTGGAAATTCGAAACAATTCTCCACCTATAAAGAAATGATCTTCCCAATCGAATTATGCAACGCACATGGCAGATCATACAAAAGTATAAATAATTCAACCAGATCTACATGTGCGCGTGTCCCACAATCGAGTAATGTTAATATCATGAACAAATCTGGCCAAGTATTCAAATCTGGAACTTGTACGTAAGCCAACGCTATGGCAGGTAACACAACCATTATTAGAGGAATAAAACAATTTGTTATTGCTTCAGATGGTGAAGGCAAATTCGTTGAATTGGATGACAAAGTTTTTGACTCGGTTAAGAAGATGTGGAAGATTCTCTGTACATCTACCTAGTTGGTAGGAGACCATTCTATATTCATTTAAATGCATACATTAAAAGAGAATGGAAACCTACTAGTTGTTGGGTTGTTTGTGCTAGAGAAAACAAATTCTATCTGACTAAATTTGAAACAGAAGATGATTGTAGTAGAGTACTAAATTTGAAACAGAAGATGATTGTAGTAGAGTACTTAATGGGGCTCCATGGTTCATGGATAACAAGTTAATATTCATCAAAAGATTGGAACCTAATTTACGACTTGAATGAGATATGTTAGAATTCCACCTCGTTTGGATTAGACTTAAAAAATCTTGATCTAGCACTTTGGAATGCTAGAGGCATTAGCAAACTAGCTAGTATTGTTGGTACTCCTCTTATTATGGATGAAAATACCAGAAATGCTGAAAGATTAAACTATGCACGTGTACTAGTTAACATGAAAGTAAATAGTGAAATAATACATAATCTACGTGAAAAAGACAACAAGGGAAACTCATATTTACAAGAAGTTGAGTATGAGTACATTCCCTCAACTTGCGAAACATGCAGATGCTTTGGCCATTCTGATTCACAATGTGAAACAATGGTTAAACCAGTAAGATAAGTCTGGGATGCAAAAGTTAGTAAACATAACAATGACAAAACTATAAATCAACATGCTGACCGTAGCGACATTGTTGCTAACCCCCCATACCCCACTAATATTATATCCACAGATACCATTGATGTTAGTCTTACAGAGGTGGTTCATCTGGTTCCTCTGCGGTTTGTTTCACCGAATGATGAGCCTCAAAAGGCCCAAGAGGTAGAAATGGCGTCACCAGCGATGTCAGTTCATCTGGTTGATTCTGAAAAAGAGTTTCTTCCTGAAACAACAGAAGATTTAAGAAAGTTAGAAATTTACATACCTAGCTCTAATAAAGAAAGTATTCATGTAAAAGAACATAACAACAAGGTTTTTCTAAACCGAGTCAGGAATACAATTTGTTGGGGATGATGCATTTAAAACTGAAACTGGCGCATCTAAGGTAAGACAAGCTTCTCCTCATCAATTGAGGAAGAGAACTCTCAACCAAAATGTCAATAATTTCATGAAATGTTAGAGGTCTAAATAATGACATTCGTATTTTAGTCCTCTACAATCTACGAAGGAAGTTTCTTCCTTTTATTTTGGATGTGTTAGAGAATAAGTTGAATAAAGAAAATATTAGTTTCTTTGCTAACAATTTGGGTAGTGATTGGGACTTTATGCACAATGATGATAATAATGTCAAAGGCAGAATTATGATTATATGGAATTAATGCACTTGGATTATTCAAGTCATCAACATGGACGCACAACAAATCACTGTATGCACAGATTTTTTTTTTTTTTGGGGGGGGGGGGGGGAGGACTTAAAATGCAGATTACTATGGTGTATGCTCATAATCTTGTTGAACAACGTGTTGACTTGTGGGCCAAAATTAAAGACATAGCTTATAATACTAATTTACCATGGGTGGTTATGGGAGACTTCAATGTGTATCTTAGGGCCGATGATAAGCAAGGGTACTTACATTGAGAACAACCCAATTGGCATATATCAACAATTATGTGCTTGCCACAAGGCTAATGGAACCAGTGCATGGAGGCCTGCATTTCACATGGTCCGGTGGTCAGAACAGTTTTTTTTTTTAATGTAGATTGGATCGTGTTTTAATTAATGCTAGTTGCATGTATAAATTTGCTGATATGAAAGTGAATGTGTTACCTCTATCCTCTAGTGATCATTGCCCTATTCATATTTCTTTAATCACTAACGATAACTATGAAAAGGGTAAACCATTTAGATATGCTAATCACTGGCATCTTCTAGATGGTTACCACACTAATATTTTTCTTTCGGAGTTGATTCATATCAGGGAAAGTAATATGTATAATCTTGTGAAGTTCTTGAAGAATGCAAAATGCAAACTTAAAGAGTGGAACAAACGTAGATCCAAAAGCAATGACAACATTGAAAGACTAGAAAAAAAGTATACCCAAATGCAACAACAACATTGAAACACTATAACAACAGTGTGTAGATGCACTTAAAATCATTGAAGAGGGCGACAACACTGATCAAGCTTGGAAAAATTACGCTGATTATCAAAAAGAGCTTAAATTAACATTAAAAGTTGCTGAACTAAAACAAAAGGCGAAAGAAAAATGGCTCACTAATGGGGATACTTATTCTAAATTTTTCTATACTAAAATGTATGTTCGTCGCAACATTAATTACAATTTCCAAATTCTTGACCAGGATAGGCAAACAACTGTTGATCTTGAAGTGCTTGGAAGGGAAGCTATTAATTATTTCAATGATCTATATAATGGTGAATCAACCATTGATAACTTACCTAGAGTTACTCCCGGAAGGCTCATCAAGTCTAATGGGAGGAGGAGGATGGTCTTTGATGTCTCCAGTAATGAAGTTACTGATGCTCTGAAGTCGATTCATTTGGATTCCACCACCAGGCCCAATGGTTTCGGGATCACCTTCTTCCTGTACCATTGGAGGGACTAGTAACAGTATGTTGTGTTAGCAATGTAGGAAGCGCTTAGATCTGGTAAAATTTTGAAAGAAATCAGTCATACGTTCCTTTGCCTCATTCCGAAAATAGATAAACCTTCTTGTATTGCGGACTACAGACCAATTGCTTGTTGCAATGTTATTTATAAGATTCCGAGTAAAGTGAGATGTAATAGAATGAAAAAGGTGCTACCATACTTGATTGTTGAGTGTCAAAGTGCTTTCATTAACGGTAGGAACATTTCCAAAAACTCTTTGCTAGCTTATGAATTGCTTAGAAACTTTAATAATAGAGGTGTAGACAAGTTTTGCTTGAAAGTGGACCATCAGAAAGATTGTGATAAAATTAGTAGAAATTTCATTATTCCTATGCTTAAATGCATGGAGTTTCCAGATAAGTTTGTTGATCTAATTAAAGAATGCATTTCCATGCCTACCTTTTCTATCCTGATCAAAGGAGTTTTGAAAGGTATTATTTCAAGTAATCGTGGTATCAGACATTATGATCCCATATCCCCCTATTCATTTGCAGTTGCAATGGAATATTTCTCCCTTCAAATGGAATTAGCCACCCGTAAAAAGCGTATTCAGACCATCCACAATTTCCCTCCTAAAATCAGTCATTTGTTATATGCTGATGATCTTATTATATGTATAAAAATCAAATTGTGATGTAGCTAATGAAGCGTAGGACATTTTTAATAGGTTGGATATACATGTGGGTTTGAAAGGTTAAGAGCAGAAAAAAAATGTTATTTCAATTCACATTGCTTTAGAAGAGATGATATTCTGAGAATTCTTAATGTTTCTGAAGGTGAATTACCAGTTATGTATTTGGGTGTTCCGTTATCATACAACAAAATTACTAATAGAGAGTGTGCTACTCTTATTGCTGGTATTAGAGATAGACTTCAAGGTCGGAGTTCTAAACTCTTATCAATTGCTGGCAGAGTTGAATTAGCTCATATGGTGATTCAAGCAAAAATTCTTCTGGTTACAAACATTTCAATTAACTGATGCTACTAAGACCAAGAGTTTTTGTGCTGATTTTATTTGGGGAGGAGGACTTCATAAGATTAAATATTGCGACTTATGTAAACCCATGAAAAATGGAAGAGTTGGTTTAAGAAATATTAGAGTTATCATGGATACTTTTGTTGCCAGATTGGGCTAGAAAATCATCAATTCTCAAGGATTGTGGGTCAGATGGATGAGGAAATGATAATCAGAGATAATTTCTAGACTATGGAGGATGATAATAACTCGTCTTATACCTAGAAAGCAGTGTGGATATCTCGTGACACACTGGCTTCCAACTGCGTGAAGAAGATTACTAATGGGAGAGATACTGATCTATGGTGTGATCCTTGGTTTCAAGGAAAATCTCCTGTTAACCGATTGGGTTAGGATTGTAACACCCCACGTCCATTAATGTCACTCACGAAGGGAATGCATCAACTTCCATGGAGGTTATAAGTGAATATAGAACAGAAAAATTACAACAAGACAGATAATAAGTAGTACTTGAAAACTAAAACTTCATTTTATTGCAGCGGAAACGTGTTTATTACATCACAAAACCATTAATCAGAGTCAAGTACATTATCCATCTTCATAAAAACAAAATACATAATCCCATTACACAGATAACCATTAAAAAGATAACAAGCTGGACTTTACTTCAACGGTCCAAGCTTTCCAAGAGAGACTAAGCAATCCAATCAAACTCCACTAGAGCTGGGTCCAACCTGAGGACCTGGAGGGGGAAAAGGATAGAAATGGAGGGGGTCAGACATAAAGTCTGGCGAGTATGATAATTCTAACAATACTATTATCAAAATAACTAGACCAAGGCATAAGCTGGAAGACAAGTAAATATCTATGAACTATTAGGTATGGAATGAGCAGATAAAGATAACGTGAAAGATAACGTTAAAGGTAACGGTAAAGGCATACCTAATTTCTAACGAATAATTACTACACTGCACCGCACACCACTACACTGCACCACACCAGTCACCCTATTGTTTGATCCCACTTGCTTCACACAGAAACTTTATAAATAGCCTTACGTACCCCTAGCTGACTACATAGGTGCCGTCTGCCCCTATCTCCACTAGGTGTACCCCACTACCCACTTTCGATCGGCTCCCTACTCGTAGATACCCGTGCTGGCCCCACAGTGGGGTGTATCACTCCCCTAAAGTGGCAACCCGATACAACTTGAGAATGCACGGCTTATACCTACACGATGCAACAACGTCTTACCTACCAGCCCGGGTCCACACACGCATATGAAACCCGTTGGACTTGCGTTGCCACCGCTCCCCATTTTGGCCTCTTACAGTCAAACCCAGCATGCGTGTCCCGTCCTCGACTTGGGTCGAGCCCACAAAGATACGTTTGGGATACTGGTCGAAATGGGCCCCCACAAGCTACCCACCTAAGCTTGTCACTAGTATATTCCACTTAACCCTCTTAGTCATGTTCATTTACATGTGTGTTTGGTTAAGTCTTACTAATCGTATTTCACATGCCACTAAGGGCACCCCCTAGATTCCTCATGCCACCCAAGGCACCTACTTAACCCCCATGTCCCACCTTACATGTTTATCTAGTTAAGTATTTCTTAATTCATTCAGGCCATAACCTCATAAAGGCCTCTCACATTAGACTGACATTTATGGAAGCTGGATTTGCCGGGCGGGTCCAGGCAGTCTTACACCATAAAAGAGTCTAACCTCGTGTCTTTACAACCGTTATGCTTTAGTTTAGGCCTAGGACCTCTCACATTGGGCTGACATTTGTGACCACTGGATTTGCCGGGCGGGTCCGGGCAGGTTTACGTCACAAACGAGTCCAACCTCATGTCCTAAGCATTGATTAACACTTAAAATCTTTTACCCCAGTTTTAATAATTCCCTATTCAAATTATTAATTAAGTCAACTTTTAATGATGTCCATAATTGACTCAATTATGGCCATCCACTTATGGCATGCAAAATCATATCAATTGCACCCCAACTTTTTAATATTAAATCCTTAATATTACCCCTACCCCACATTTATACGTTCGCTTATTCAACGCATAATATAGGCTAGACTTGTATAGTCTAACACCTAGCACAAAGATAAATTATCACAACATATAGACAATTAAAATAAATCTAATCATAATAGGGGTGAAACTTGCATAAACTACACATGTTAAGGATCAAAAGGTGTCAACTTGTTAAATGTCTCAATTTATATAATATGATCATAGCCCAAATCTATACATAAACTTGCATATAGGGTTTTTAGGCAACATAACGATGGTGTGAACTAGCATAGGATATCACATATGTCATAGCATAATTCTAGATGTCATAATAGATGTCTTGGTATATGTTCATAACTTTTCTAATCAATCTAACTTGCATATGTGACTTGTCATATAGATCAACATAACCCAAACATGATGATTTAATTAATATGAACTAACTAGCATAGATGGTAACATCATGGCCTTTTTAACATGTATGATTCATCACAATTTAGCATAGAAACTTTCAACATACATAACATCATCATAGCATGATTTACAACATATAAGATATCATCATCACATAACATTGGATTTACAATATACATGATAGCAAAAGGGGTTTACAACAACATATATGATAATTCACATCATCTACTCATAATCCATTCATAACTCAACCTAATTAAAATGATAATAATCTTGTTAAGATCATCATACTCACAATTTAGAGAAGAAAAAAGAGAGTTTTACTTTGCTTTAGGGTTGAGAGAATTAGAATTGAATTTGCTTTTCTTCTTTCTTAGTTGGCGGCGGCTCCATTGATTTCCATGGCGATGGTATGACGGTAACTATTCTATTTTAATTAGGTTTAGGGTTAGCATTAGGATGTATTTATAGGTGTAGGAAGTTATTTAGGACCATTAGATTAACCCTGAACCATGAGAACCAATCAAATGCAAAATCTGCATTTGAGCGAATCGGCCCACGGGTTGACAGCCAAACACCCTGGATTAACACCTAGTCGACCCAGCAGAGCTCGGGTCGACCTTAAAAATGGGCCGGTTCGGTTATTTCCCCTCCCAATTCGCTATTTTGAACTTTTTCACATATTTATTTATTTAATTTTTAATTTATATATATATATATATATATATATATATATATATATCTGCGCAACCCATTTCACTTAATTCTTTTCTAAAAATTAAGTATACTTTAATTTGTGAATTTTAATGTTATAAAATTACGGGGTGTTACATTCTCCCCTCCTTAAAGGATTTCGTCCCCGAAATCTCCACGTCAAGAAGAATGTATATCCTACCATCTAATTGTCCATCTACTCAACCATCAAACACCAGCATCCACTGTCCTTAAAAGACTTCTAATGCTTTAATGTTTATATGCACAGTGTGTGTATATGTCCATATCTAATGCAAAATTAGGCGGTCTACTGATTCAGTCGACCTCCTTAGTGAAATTCATGATAGTGCCATGCGTCCAATATGTATGCAAAAGATTCCTAATGATACATATTAATTCTATATGCGTGCACAACCATCCACCCGAATGCAGCAACTATATGATAATACAACCATTATACATCCTTTTTACTAAATACATCCATATATATACAATATGCAATATGAAGTGACTGAACCGATCTGGTGCCTAATAGTGTGTGTATATGCATCCACGAGCAACCACTAGCAAACACTTGCATCCACTTTGCATCCACCATACATAACATGTCTCAAACACATGTTTCAACCATAGGATTATCCTAACTAAAGGTCAAAGATACTAGCGAGAGGATATACAAAAGATAAGATAAGTACAAGCTAAGCGATAAAGGAGAAATTAAAAGACATACCCTCAAAAAGAAAAGGGTATCGTGAACGCGTCTTCTCTTCTGTCTCCCAAGTAGCGTTGCTCTCATCATCTCCCCATTGCACTTTGACTAGTCTGACCTCTCGATTCCTCAACCTCTTGATCTCTGACCCAAGAATGCGCGTAGGAGCTCGTCGAATTGTCGCATCACGCTCTATCTCCACCTCTTTAAGAAAGCTCGGCTCTACCACTTCCGCGGTCTCATGCAAGCACTTCCTCAAATGTGACACATGGAATACGTCGTGTACACCACTAAGTCTCTTGGGCAACTCCACTCTATACGCCATCTATCCAATTTTCTCCTTAATAGGAAACGGCACTACAAACCTTGGTGCTAATTTCCCAACGGACCCAAAGCGAACAACGTCCCGTAATGGAGACACTTTGACAAAGACCATGTCCCCAACTTCAAACTCGAGATCTGTCCTCCTCTTATCCGCATAAGATTTCTGCCTATCTTGCGCTGCTTTCATCCTCCTTCGAATCAAGTCGATCTTCTCCGAAGTCTCCCTAATCATATCGGGCCCAAGTAAGATCTTATCCGTAGATTCCCACCAACATGTAGGTGAATGACAAGGTCGTCCATAAAGAGCTTCGAATGGTGCCATACCAATGCTGGACTGAAAGCTATTATTATATGCGAACTCAACCAATGGAAGATGCTCTTCCCATGTACCCCCAAAGTCTAGGATACACAGCCTCAAAAGATCCTCTAGAATGCGATTCACCCTCTCGGTCAGGCCGTCCGTCTGAGGATGATATGCGGAGCTCAAACATAACTGAGTCCCTACCGCCTCTTGTAAGCTTCTCCAAAATTCGCTAGTGAAAATAGGATCGCGGTCGCTCACTATGCTAGAAGGAACACCGTGCAAACGAACTATCTCTCGAACGTATACAGAAGCTAACCATGGAGCAGTCCTCTTACTCTTCACGGGAATAAAATGGGCGCTCTTAGTAAGTCTATCTACTATAACCCAAATTCCCGTATTACCCTTCCTCGATCGCGGTAATCCATCCACAAAATCCATCGAGATGCTTTTCCATTTCCATAGTGGAACCTCCCATGGGTGAAGCAACCCACCGGGTTTCTTTTGCTCTGCCTTTACTTGTTGGCACACCAAGCATCTAGCGACATACTCGGCCACGTCTTTCTTCATGCCGGCCCAAAAGTAAACTCTCTTCATGTCTTTGTACATCTTGTCCCCGCCGGGATGAATGGTCATCTTCGAACGATGTGCTTCGTCAAGAATAGTCTTCCTTAGGTCATCGTCTTTTGGTACACAAAGTCTACCGTCCCTACGTAACCATCCTTATCGTCTAGGGTATACCTACGGAGATAGCTTGATGACTCCCCTCCTTTGAGCTTTTCTACTAACTCAACTAACTGTGGGTCGTCTCGTTGTGCCTCGCCAATCCGTCCCAAAAGCGTAGGTCTGACCTCCAAGGATGCTAGCAAACCGGGTACGAAGTCAACGGAAGGTCTAAAGTCAAACATCGAAATGAATTCTAAACTTCGCCGCTCAACAAACAAAGGACTTAAGGATAATCTTTTTCTACTTAAGGCGTCTGCCACCACCCTTGCCAGGGGTATAGGCTATTTCGAAGTCGTAGGACGCTAAGAACTCCATCCACCTTTGCTGCCTTAAGTTCAAGTCCTTTTGAGAGAATAGGTATTTTAAAGACTTGTGGTCAGTGAATAATTCGAATTTCTCGCCAAGAAGATAATGACGCCAAGACTTAAGCGCGAAAACAATAGCGGCCAATTCTAGGTCATGTGTAGGATAATTTTTCTCATACGCTCTCAACTGCCTTCCACCATAGGCTATTACCCTACCCTCTTGCATTAAGACTGCGCCTAGTCCTGTCCCACAAGCATCAGTATAAACGGTAAACGGCTTACTCCCGTCTGGCAATACTAAGACTGGGGCTGAAGTCAAAGCTCTCTTCAAATGTTGGAACGCATCATCACAATCTACGTCCTATGTGAAAACTAGGTTCTTCTTCGTCAAGCGTGTCAATGGAGGTGATATCTTTGCGAAGTCTTTGATAAACTTCCTATAGTAGCCAGCCAACCCCAAGAAACTTCTCACTTCGGTAGCATTTTTAGGGACCTTCCAATCTTGGATGGCCACCACCTTCGCGGGATCCACGGCTATCCCTTCTTTGGAAACCACGTGCCCTAAGAACCGTACTTCCTTCCTCCAGAAGTGACACTTAGAAAATTTAGCCTTAAGGCTATGCGCTCGAAGAGTCTCCAACACTTCCCTAAGATGTAGTGCATGTTGTTCTTCATCTTAAGAAAAGATCAAGATGTCATCTACAAAGACTACCACGAATTTGTTAAGGTACTCCCTAAACACCCTACTCATCAAATCAACAAAGTATGCGGGGGCGTTTGTCAAACCGAAGGGCATCACTAGCCATTCATAGAAACCGTCCGGAGTCCTAAAGGCAGTCTTGTCAATGCTATCCTCAGCCACTCTCAACTGATGGAAACCAGTGGCTAAGTCCAACTGCGAAAACACTGAGGCGCCAACTAACTGATCGAAGAGATCATCAATCCTCGGCAGTGGGTGTCTGTTCTTCTTAGTAAGCTTATTAAGTTCTCTACAGTCCACACAAAGTCTAAGGGACCCACCCGCCTTCGTGGCAAATACTACTGGAGCACCCCACTCCGATATACTTCGTCTTATGAACCCCTTCTCAAGCAACTCCTTCACTTGCATACCGAGTTCCCTCCTTTCACGTGGAGCCATGTGGCGTACTGGCAAAGATACTGGTTTCGCATTATCCACAAGATATATTCGAAAATCTATCTCCCGCTTCGGAGGCAAGCCCTTCACCTCCTCAAACACATCCGAATATTCTCGGACCACTCTAACAGATCGTAGATTTTCCTCAGACGCGTCAAGCGATTCTAAATAACTTAGCATAACGGAATCTATGGGATTATAAAAGATTTTGAGAGCATTACCAAGGCGAGTCATGAGCCTAACTACTCTCCTTTCACAATCAAGAACGTCCCCATTTCTGGATAGCCAATCCATCCCTAAAATTAGCCCATAGCCCGTGAAGCCCAACACATAAGCATCATATCTAAACTCAACGCTAAGTATAGAAATTTTCAAATCCAAACACATCATGGACAAATGAGCTGAGCCCCCAATTGGATTTGAAACAACTAAGGGATCCTTTACTAAACTGGTGTTTAAGTGCAGTGATTCAACTAATGATGTAGAGATAAACGAATGCGATGCGCCCGAATCGAATAAGGTACGGACAGGATGATCAAATAGAAAAACTAAGCTTTCAATAGAAATGGTTCTACCTCGATCTTGCAGCGGTGGGACCGCGAGAGCCTGAACTTGTCCCCTTGCCTGCCCTGGTGCTATAAGAGCCTGTACCTGTCCTCCCGAGGTAGCTCCTGCCCTCTGCCCCTTCCTTGGGCAGTCCTTCACTAAATGTCCCGCATCGCCACAATGAAAACAGCCTGTCTTCTTTTTCTTTCGGTAATCCTTGCTGAGATGGCCTGGTGTCCCACAGTTAAAGCACTTCTTCTTTCCCTTGCCGTTATTGTCTTTTCCACCCTTCTTGTTTTGCTGTTGGGGTTTCTTCTGATCCCCTTTCTTTTCGGGTGCCTTATCAGCTTTAGCGCTTTTCTCCTCATGCATAAGCGCCATTTCTACTAACTTCTCAAAGGTGGCCCCCATCGGGATGTAGGTCATAGCCAACCCTTGCAATGGTTCATTCAAGCCATTCACGAACCTTAGAGCCTTCCTCTCCGGCGTGTTTACTAAGTCCAAGCCAAACCTTGCTAACTGGTTAAATTTATTGACATATTCTTTCACTGATGAGCTTCCTTGCTTCAATGTCAAGAACCTTTCCATATATAGACTTTCTTCCGCCCTTGAGAGAAACCTCGCGTCGAACCTACGTCTGAAATCCGCCCAAGAGTCAACAAGACGCTCCCAATTAGTGACCTCCAACCAAAACGAGGCCTCTCCCTTCATCAACCAAGCTGCTAATCGAACTCTCCTCCCTTCTTCTACTTCAAAGATTTCTAGCAATTCTTCCACCTCCTTAAGCCAATCTCTAGCTTACACAAACGTTTCTGACCCTTGAAATGGTCTTCCACCCATAGCCTTGAATTCCTTGCACGTCTTTGCAAAAGTATCTACGCGAGGAGGAGGAGGAGGAACGGGTGCAACTGGTGGTGGAGGAACATTGGCTGGACCTGCAGCGGCCCTAGCCTCCAATAGCCTCCTATACCATCCTGGTATCATTACACCGTCGGGTAGATTAAGATCTTCAGCCATGCTGAAATGAAAAAGGAAAGATTCAAAATGGAGAATTCGAAAGATAAAGATATGTGGCTATTGGGGATTATGTTTTTCTTAAAAACTTTTCTCTTTAAATTTCTCATTAAAACATGTTTTTGAAAACACTTCTTCCAAAAATAACTATTTTTCTAAAGTATTTTTATCTGTTCTGGTAACCTGGCTCTGATACCACGTGTAACACCCCACGTCCATTAATGTCACTCACGAAGGGAATGCATTAACTTCCATGGAGGTTATAAGTGAGTATAGAACAGAAAAATTACAACAAGACAGATAATAAGTAGTACTTGAAAACTAAAACTTCATTTTATTGCAGCGGAAACATGTTTATTACATCACAAAACCATTAATCAGAGTCAAGTACATTATCCATCTTCATAAAAACAAAATACATAATCCCATTACACAAATAACCATTAAAAAGATAACAAGTTGGACTTTACTTCAACGGTCCAAGCTTTCCAAGAGAGACTAAGCAATCCAATCAAACTCCACTAGAGTTGGGTCCAACATGAGAACCTGGAGGGGGAAAAGGATAGAAATGGAGGGGGTCAGACATAAAGTCTGGCGAGTATGATAATTCTAACAATACTATTATCAAAATAACTAGAACAAGGCATAAGCTAGAAGACAAGTAAATGTCTATGAACTATTAGGTATGGAATGAGCAGATAAAGATAACGTGAAAGATAACGTTAAAGGTAACGGTAAAGGCACACCTAATTTCTAACGAATAATTACTACACTGCACCGCACACCACTACACTGCACCACACCAGTCACCCTATTGTTTGATCCCACTTGCTTCACACAGAAACTTTATAAATAGCCTTACGTACCCCTAGCTGACTACATATGTGCCGTCTGCCCCTATCTCCACTAGGTGTACCCCACTACCCACTTTCGATCGGCTCCCTACTCGTAGATACCCGTGCTGGCCCTACAGTGGGGTGTATCATTCCCCTGAAGTGGCAACCCGATACAACTTGAGAATGCATGGCTTATACCTACACGATGCAACAACGTTTTACCTACCAGCCCGGGTCCACACACGCATATGAAACCCGTTGGACTTGCGTTGCCACCGCTCCCCGTTTTGGCTTCTTACAGTCAAACCCAGCATGCGTGTCCCGTCCTTGACTTGGGTCAAGCCCACAAAGATACGTTTGGGATAATGGTCGAAATGGGCCCCCACAAGCTACCCACCTAAGCTTGTCACTAGTATATCCCACTTAACCCTCTTAGTCATTTTCATTTACATGTGTGTTTAGTTAAGTCTTACTAATCATATTTCACATGCCACTAAGGGCACCCCCTAGATTCCTCATGCCACCCAAGGCACCTACTTAACCCCCATGTCCCACCTTACATGTTTATCTGGTTAAGTATTTCTTAATCCATTCAGGCCTTAACCTCATAAAGACCTCTCACATTAGACTGACATTTATGGAAGCTGGATTTGCCAGACGGATCCGGGCAGTCTTACACCATAAAGAGTCTAACCTCGTGTCTTTACAACCGTTATGCTTTAGTTTAGGCCTAGGACCTCTCACATTGGGCTGACATTTGTGACCACTGGATTTGCCGTGCGGGTCCGGGCAGGTTTACGTCACAAACGAGTCCAACCTCGTGTCCTAAGCATTGATTAACACTTAAAATCTTTTACCCCATTTTTAATAATTCCCTATTCAAATTATTAATTAAGTCAACTTTTAATGATGTCCATAATTGACTCAATTATGGCCATCCACTTATGGCATGCAAAATCATATCAATTGCACCCCAACTTTTTAATATTAAATCCTTAATATTTACCCTACCCCATGTTTATACGTTCGCTTATTCAACGCATAATATAGGCTAGACTTGTATAGTCTAACACCTAGCACAAAGATAAATTATCACAACATATAGACAATTAAAATAAATCTAATCATAATAGGGGTGAAACTTGCATAAACTACACATGTTAAGGATCAAAAGGTGTCAACTTGTTAAATGTCTCAATTTATATGATATGATCATAGCCCAAATCTATACATAAACTTGCATATGGGGTTTTTAGGCAACATAACGATGGTGTGAACTAGCATAGGATATCACATATGTCATAGCATAATTCTAGATGTCATAATAGATGTCTTGGTATATGTTCATAACTTTTCTAATCAATCTAACTTGCATATGTGACTTGTCATATAGATCAACATAACGAAACATGATGATTTAATTAATATGAACTAACTAGCATAGATGGTAACATTATGGCCTTTTTAACATGTATGATTCATCACAACTTAGCATAGAAACTTTCAACATACATAACATCATCATAGCATGATTTACAACATATAAGATATCATCATCACATAACATTGGATTTACAATATACATGATAGTAAAAGGGGTTTACAACAACATATATGATAATTCACATCATCTACTCATAATCCATTCATAACTCAACCTAATTAAAATGATAATAATCTTGTTAAGATCATCATACTCAAAATTTAGAGAAGAAAAGAGAGAGTTTTTCTTTGCTTTAGGGTTGAGAGAATTAGAATTGAATTTGCTTTTCTTCTTTCTTAGTTGGCGGCGGCTCCATTGATTTCCATGGCGATGGTATGACGGTAACTATTCTATTTTAATTAGGTTTAGGGTTAGCATTAGGATGTATTTATAGGTGTAGGAAGTTATTTAGGACCATTAGATTAACCCTGAACCATGAGAACCAATCAAATGCAAAATCTGCATTTGAACGAATCGGCCCACGGGTTGACAGCCAAACACCCTGGATTAACCCCTAGTCGACCCAGCAGGGCTCGGGTCGACCTTAAAAATGGGCCGGTTTGGTTATTTCCCCTCCTAATTCACTGTTTTGAACTTTTTCGCATATTTATTTATTTAATTTTTAATTTATATATATATATATATATCAATATATATATATATATATATATATTTCTCTGCGCAACCCATTTCACTTAATTCTTTTCTAAAAATTAAGTATACTTTAATTTGTGAATTTTAATGTTATAAAATTACGGGGTGTTACAGGGATACTTATTCAGCCTAGGGTTGCCCATAATGGTTTGTCGATCAAATTATTAATAATGACAGTTGGAAACTTGATCATTTTACAGCCTTGACTGATGTACGTAATATTATTACGCAATCACCTATTTTTGACAACTGAGAAAAAGATATTTGGGTCTGGAATCAAAATGACAATTTCATATTGGGTAAGGCATATGACAATATTAGACAACACAACCCTACTTTTGATTGGTCTAAAATTGTTTGGAACCGCGCTAATGTACCTAAGATGGCTTACTCTACCTATAAGGTTGTTTAGCAACATCTCCCTACTAAAGATATATTATGCAATTGTGGAGTTAATGTGGATCCTATTTGTGTACTGTGCAACAATATAGAAGAATCTCACTCTCACCTATTCTTTCAATGTTCATTCTCCAGATTTGTTGTGCAAAGAGTATTTGGCGAACAAGCTATGCAATTAAAGAACGATAATTTGGAATAATTAGCCGCGTACCTAGTTAATAGATGGAAGCACAAAGACATGGCATCCAACACACATTGCTTCACCCTCACAACTGTGATTTGGTGGATTTGAAGGAGCGCAACAGGTGGATATTCAAGAACTTCAACAAGACAGCAGAGGAAATTAGTTGTTTAATTGAAATCGACATAGATAACACGACGGAGATCATATTGAGAAGAAGGCTTACATCCATCCTGGAACACAATGGAGATGATGCAGTACTCGAGGATCGAACAGAGATAGACGCTGGAACCAAATAGCTTGGATCACCCTCGGCCTCCATGACTTAGTTAGGGATTTGGGGGAGTAGTTCGAATTGGGAAAATAACAGATGAACTCAGTTTGTAATGTATTGTTTATTTATTTTTGTCGGTTGGCATTAATTAATGGGTACCAGGTGCGTTGTATTACCCCTTCATCATGGGTTAATACGCCTTAATAAAATTTATACCCACTTTTAAAAAGAAAAGAAATTTTGAAATATTTTAAAAAGCTAAGAAGAGTTTGGGGCTAAAAAGGAATTTTAAAAGACAAAAATGGATTTCATCCTATAAGAAAATTGAAATGAAGATTTTAGTGCTATAATAGAGTTTTAACAAAAATTCTAGACTCTATTACTTATCCTGGTATCTTTAACTTCTTGAACTCTTGTTATTCATGTGCCTTCAATCTTGAATTCTTCTTCTTTGTAGTCTACAATCTTGAATCATGAAACCATACAATCTTCATTTTCAATTCCTATATATATATATATATATATATATATACTGCACACGTATAAAAATCTAGATAAAAAGTGTTAGTATATATTTTATATAATAGTTAAAAAGGTTGTTGTCATCAAAACCATCATCTCAGTTTCTAGCATATCTCACTTGACACCGTTCTCCAATTTCCAAATGGGTCCTATAAGTAAAGAACACTCTGGTTCCACTTCCACTTCCTCAAGCCAACTTTGTTCAATGATCACATTCGTACCATATCACACTTTCACTGATGTAAAGCATGGAACACATATTGTACCCTAGACATCTTCTTTGGTGGATCAACCCCATATGCTAATTTCTCAATCCACCCGATAATAGGAAATGGTCCGACTAATAAAGGAGCAAGCTTTTTTGGAATTGCTAAATTAAATAACTCCACAAATGTGATGTTTTCATAAACACCATATCACCAACATCAAACTCAACGTTGATATGTCGTTTATTAACATAGGACTTTTGCAAACCTTGAGAAATCTTCATTCTTTTTCAATTCAGTTCGGTCTTCTTCGAAGTTTCTTAAATCATATCTAGTCTGAGTATTAACTTGTTAGTCGTCTCCCACCTACATGCAAACAATTTACAAGGCTTTTCGTACAAAGCTTCGTAATGAGCCATACTGGTATTAGCTTGGATGCTACTGTTGTACACGAATTTAACAAGAGGCAAGTGGTATGTAATAACCCAGAAAATCAGAACCAATTTAAATTTTTTATTTTAGCTATTTTAATGAATTTTGAATATTTAAAATGATTTATTTTAAATAATAACGATAAGAAATTTATTTTGAATAGAATTAGAACGTATATATTTATTTGAATCGAAGTTAGAATACAAATATATATTTTAATTATAAAAGGAATTGGAAATGGCGCGGTATTTTGAAAATTAGATTTCAAATTTCAAATGAATGTACATGATTCAAAACAAACCGGATTTTAGTGAAACCAAAAATATTGGAATCTATTTGAAAACATATTTCTAAAGGATTGGAAAAATCCAAATTTCATAGCAGGAATAAAAAGTTATGCCCAGTTGAAAATTCAGAATAGTCGCTATGGAAATATAGCCCTTAAAAATAGCAATTTTGCAAACGACCTTCATTTCCTATGAGACCGTTTTTGTTGGATCCGGAATGTCAAATTATTGCTGGATTCCAATTGTCATAATTTTTGGAATCAATACGCGAGCGTCGTGAATTTAAACGTGTTTGGTAAATTTAGTTTGAATTTAATCAACTGGAAAATGACCGTTTTTCAAACGGTCTCCAAATTCAACGAAATTAGTTTTGTTAGGACCGTATTGTCAAAACATAGCTAGATTTATTTTTTTGGAATATTTAGAGTCCAGTATGTGGCCTCGGTAAATTAAAATATACGTTGAAATTAATTTTGAACGTTATATTTATTTATATTTTAATTTTGATGGAAACTGATCGTAACAGCCGAATTGGCTTACGATACATATCCCATTGTGTTCGGAATGGGGGTAATTAGCTATGGTCGACAGTCGTTGGGTTCGATTTGGAAATAGAAGAAAAAGGTAAAATTTTGAAATATAAATAAATTAAATAAATAATTAAATAGAAGTCAACTCTCCCTAACTCCCCCCCTCCGTGTTCCTTTCTCTCAGATCGAACAATTAGGAAAAAAACGACGGATCGAAGAAAACCCGTTGCCCTTACATCCAACCTCCGTCACCGTCGTGCGTGCGCTGCCACAGGCCGGTGTTGACCACCGGACTCCGCTTTCCTCCTCCGCCTGCTCGCCAGAACCGCCAACGCCCTAATCAAAGAGCCCCGAGCTCTAATGCCTGAAATCGCGCAGCGCCCTCCCCCATCTCCGACGACACCAGCGAGCCACCCATCCCCTTCGACACCGCGACCAACACCACTACTCCCCCACCCCAAGAACCGACTGTAAGTTTTTTACTTTATTTATTTATTTATATTTATTTGAAGTTTTTCAGTTAATAAAAATGCAGTTTTCAGTTTATACAAACAGGATTTTTCAGTTTATAAAAAAAATATGGTTTTAACTATATAAAAATCTGATTTTTATTTATTTAAAAGGTTCGATTTTTATTCATTTAAAGGTAAGATTTTTATAAATATAAAGGTTAGATTTTTATTATAAATATAACATCATATAAAAATTGGATTTGTATACATGAAGGGCAAAGTTAAAGATTAGATTTTTATGATGTTAAAGATTTGATTTTGAAATATAAAAAGATTTGATTTTGAAATATAAAAAGATTTGATTTTGAAATATAAAAAGATTTGATTTTTGAGATTAAAAAGATGTGATTTTTTTTAAAAAAAGATTTGATTTTTTTAAAAATAAAAAAGATTAGATTTTTGAACTAGTAAAGATTTGATTTTTAACAAAATAAAGATTCGATTTTTATATAGAGAATAACAAAATAAAGATTCGATTTTTATATAGAGAAGAACGAAATAAAGATTCGATTTTTAGTTATATAAAGAAGTGAAAATATAATTTTTAGCGAAGTAAAAATATAACTTTTAGAATTGAAATAAAAATGTGATATCTACTATGAACAGCGTGAAGAAGATTGCATTGGAATTTCAGGCAAGTCAGCACTGTTCTGAAATTCAGAAATAAAAATGATGGAGTGGATCCCCAAGGTGAGAACTTCTCACTTTAATTTTATTTTCTAGTTAAAATATATACTAGGATGCAGATGGTGCTTAGCAGCACCCGACATCCGTCGTCCACAAACCATGGACGACTTGTTTGATTTGATTGTGATGTGGAATGGAATAAATAAAATATTCATGGGTTGAAATAAAATATTTTATAGTTAAAAATATAATTTTTAACGCGTATATGAATAAAAAAAAAATTATAAACAAATGGGACGATTTGTTTATGTACACTCATTTGACTGATATTGATTGGGACGATAAATTTTACACATCGCCCAACTGCACAAATAAATTTGTATTTGTTATTTGGAAACCCCACATAGGTATTAGGATGATATTGGACATACACTAGTCCCAATATTTAGTTGTATGTCAATCGATTGGTTGATAGGTTGTTGTAAGCGTTAATTATCTATATTTAACGCTTATGCACTGTAGTGCACTTTGGATGATGGTTGATTGTGTATCATTATTGTTGTATACATGTATTGTATGAAATCCATATAATCAACATTATATTGGTAATTGACTGTGTCTGATTCCAGATCAGAAAGAATGAATATTTTAAAATAACGAATATTTTAAAATAATATTCGGTAGAAGATCAAAAATCTGATTTTGATGTCTGATTTGGGATAGACACGAAAATATTTAAATATATAAAGCCGTGTTGATTAGTTTAACGCCATTTTGACGTGAAAGGTATTTATATCGATTTTATTCATTCTTATAATGAATATAAAGAAGGAAGTGATTTCAAAATTTAATGTTTTGAAAATACTATCGTTTATATATCGATGACATGGAATATTCAATTTTGATTTGAAATTGAATATGAAGTTGAAATCATTTTGAAAACGAATTTAAAACGATTTATAAAATACGTTTTAAAAGGAAATCGATGAAATATATATATATATATATTGTATATATATTAAATGGCCTGAATAGAACGTGCCACGCAGCGGCAGTTCGCGAATTTCGACCATTGACTTCGAATTGACGTTACGGGAGATCCGACCGTCGGATTCTCCTAAAACCGGAACCATTGGGTTCGTATTGAAAAGAGCTTTCCAGCGAATACAAGAGATTTGAAATCTAACAGTTAGATTTGGAATTATGTCCAAATCAAATTTGGAAAATGTCGCTGTAAGTGTAGTTCGATGACTGTTTATGGAAATCGACTGTACGGGTCTTGATAAAATTACTAAAAATATCAATAATTTGTGCAAAATCATAATAAATGATTTGGAAAGAATTGGGATGAAAAATTCCATATTTGAAAAGATAAAAATATATTTTTATCGAAATGAACTAGTTATGAACTAGAATTATAATTCTATATTTTTAGATAAATAAATTGGATTTGAAATGGTTTTAAAAATAACCAGAATTTCCAATATATGAAGGGGAATGGATTTGAATCGAAATTATCTTCGGAATATTTCGATATTAGATTCCGTGATTATACGGACATTGTGAAGGAATTTGGAAGATACATACATATACATACATACATACATATATATATATATCGTTATTCCCAATACGATATTTGTTGGTTACATAATTTATATTGAATATAAGCCGATATATTTTCTATTCAGAGCCTTGTATTTAATATCAAATTGGTTTTAGGGTTTATCGTGAACGGTGTTTTAAATAACACTTATTCTTTAACCAGATTAACAATGGAATGAGATTTTGGGTTTGTCGTGAATGGTGTCTTTAACAATACTGTTCTTAAACCCAATGAAGTTAAGAAAATTAGAAACTAACTGGAGATTAGCTAAGTTGAATTGTTTCATTGGAATTGATCTGATGTTGGTTTCGGCCTTTGGGGTTAATACTTATGGAATTGTTCTCTTACTAATTTACGGTTAGAGACCGATAGGATGGGGTCTTAAGTAACACTGTTCTTGAACCCTATGTGAAAAGAATAAATCTTTTAATTAAGATTTAAAGAAGAATTACCAATTAATTAACATTTAATTGGAATTGAAAATGGAATGTGAATTGGGTTTATTGTGAACTGTGTTTTTAACGACATTCGTTCTTTAACCCGATTTATAGTGAAACGTGATTTGGAATTTATAAATTGTTTATTAAGATTTAACAGGAATTTTCCAAAGTAAAGTTTTCCAATTTAATATATTAAATTGGAATTGAATGGAACTCGACTGATAACAATCGAAGTCAACTTCTGTGGAGGAAGACTGTTAATACATATGAAATTTAAAAGGCTTGGCCGTTATTTCATTTATATTATTAGTCAGATATGGAAATTGATATCGATTATATATTGATTCGTTTTTCCGTGAAGATTCCATAATTAATGGAATGTGATTTGGGTTTATCATGAATGGTGTTTTAAATAACGCTTGTTCTTTAACTCGATTAACAATGGAACGAGATTTTGGGTTTGTCGTAAATGGTATCTTTAATAATACTGTTCTTAAACCCAATAGAGTTAAGAAAATTAGAAACTAACTGAGTTAAGTTGAATGGTTTCTTGGGTATTGATTTGATGTTGGTTTCGGCCTTCGGGATTAATATTTAGGGAATTGTTCTCTTACTAATTTACGGTTAGAGACTGATGGAATGTGATTTGGGTTTATCGTGAACTGTGTTTTAAATGACATTGGTTCTTTAACCCAGTTAAAGACAGGAATTATTTTCTAGAAGTTGAATAATCATTAATATTGATTTTTGGGTAGACTAAAACTAAGTGGAGTTTTAATGAATTTTTAATTAGATTGAAATGGGAATTGATAATAAATTATCAAATTTGGGAAATGATCGAGAATGGAGTATCGCCAGTTTTGCTCCTAGCGATATCTAAATATTTAATTAGATTTGAACGTGAAATGGTAATTAAATTTACCGATAACGCTGTGGTGTTAGTTATGGAGTAATACTAGTTTTGCTCCATGGGATGGATAGGTTGGGATTAGGAAATTAAATAAATGACTACTTCGGTAGGGTGCGTTAATCCCGACAAGTTTGGAAAACCTTAATATGGTTTGAATTGAGAATCCAAAGGAAGATTGAAGAATAAATTTAAATAATTTATCTTTGATAAAATAATAGGAACCTTTCCCAAAGGATATGAATATTTAAATAAAAGAATATCCAGAATTGGAATGAGGCATATATTGTGTTTTTGTAGCACTTGTTTATTATATACGCTAGTTATTCGAAAATGCCGGATTTATACCCATTCTGAATAACTGATTCGAGATAAGTCGACGATGAAGATGGTGGTTGAAGACCGGAGGTCTTCACATCGTTTGGATGATTAATGATGTCTTGATTGGGCTGTACACCCAAGACAAGGTAATAAGTGGTGATCGTCCAGACGTACTTGGAGATCGACAAGATATGCGAGGACCTCTCTCCTGTATTGGACATACAAGACGAGGAATAAGGTGCCTTTGGTTTCGTTCAGACCCAGAACGAACTTGTAAATGGATGTATATCTGACATTGGATTTTATTCTGTGTCGATTGATCTCTATTAAATATATATCTATCTGGTGGCGGAGAATTTATTCTCTTGCTTAACGCCCTTCTCTGAAACGTACGAGCTCAGAGGTTATATATCGATAGACATCAGTTGCATGGCGTGAATTGTAAGTGTGGCATGCTGAGATGCAGATGATCAAGACTTCTATTGAAAAGCAGAGTCTTGTGGTTGATGATCAAAACACGACTTTAATATAGCATAGCTTTGTGTATAGCGTTAATTCGCGGGCTCACACCTCAGTATGAGTCAAAAAAGGAGTAAGGGAATGCAGTGAGTGTATGACGTTTCTTTCTAGCTATTGGTGGTGTCAGGGTTTTGCACACCCTGACATTGTTATATTTTTACCTTTGTGATTGTTGGATTGCGAGGCGCCTCAGATATATCGGTCTCTACGGAGCCGATGGATAGGTCCTGTAGGACCGGGAAACGTGTGTTCAGGAATAATTAATGCACTTTTGCAGTTTGAATGGACCGGCACTGCAGGATTCAAGGGTTGCCCAGAGTGTGTAGTCCTGAGGCACTTGCTAGAATGTCTCGAAGCGGGCTGGGAGTACATCCCTTGCCTTGACTCATGAAGGAAAACCAATTTCCAATATGTGAATTTCGGTTTTGATTGTAGAGCCTAGTAGACATGATAGATGGTACTCGTGCCACCTATGATTGATACATTTATATTTGAAGTTGTTTTGACACTATACATTAATAATAGTATCAAATGATTTGTTTTAAACGTACCAAGCATGTTTGGCTATTATAAAGGAAAACCCTATCCTCCGGCTTGCGTTGCATTGTGTGATGGGACCTAGGTCTTATAATAGCTTCATTTTTTCAAAAAAGCATTGCGTTGTTTATTCTATGCACTAGTATTCTTGGGAGGAAACTCGTTCCGTGTTATCCGGCGTGGTCCCTTGATTTACTTTATTTTAGAAGTAAAGATTAAATAACTGTTTTAGTTGTCACATCAGCCACATGACTGACCTGGAGTTTATTGTTTTAACCTAAACTCTGGGTGCCCTTATTTTCCACACGGGCAGCTAGTATTTTTGGTTTTGCAGATTTATATTCACAGGATCCTGGTTTACAGCTGGAACGATATTCAGAAAGCTCAATTGTGTTTTGAATCATTTTCCGCTGCTGTATAATGTATTTTAATCTCTGATATTTATCAAATATATATTATTTATTCATACTCTGTATATTCTTGTACTCTGATGTAAATTATTGTAATAAGCAATGAGAAGTTCTTCTGTTTGTCTTCTTATTTGTCGTGTTCTCAGACAATCTGTTCTTTCTCTTCTCTCCGGAGACCGGGGAAGTTCGGGTCATTATATGCTCTTCCTAAGAGCCTCTAAAATTCAACACAAATTCGTAACGAATCCTCTAACACATGATTTACTCTTTTATTTGGCCATCTGTCTAATGATGATGGGCTGTACTCAAATTCAACTTCATGTCCAAAGCTTGTTGCATACATTCCCAAAATTTACTTGTGAAAGAGGACCTTGATCACTCACCATAGTAAAGGGCACACCATGTAGCCTTTCCGCTTTTTTAACATACAAACCTACTAAAAATGAAGCTATTTCCCAAACTTACTGCAATGAAATAAGCGCTCTTGTTAAGACAGTCTGCTATAACCCACATACTCTCATTTCCTTGCCAATTCCTTGATAAATCATCAATGAAATCTATGGAAATATGCTCATGTTTTCTAGTGTGGAACTTTTAAAAGGCAATAGCAGTCCCCCAGGGTAATTTTGCTAGGTTTTAACTCATTGACAAGTCAAGTACTTCTCAACAAACTTCGCATCATGTCTTTTCATGTGTTTCCGATAATATACATGTTTCACATCATTATGCATTTTGTTGCTACGGGGATGAATAGTCATCCTAGAAGGATGTCACTCTTAAAGAACATCATCAACCAAATGATCAACTTCGAGAATGCACAAATTCTCATCCATACAAAGGAAAACCCTCGCATTAATGGAATAACGAGCATCCAATAATACGGTTTATGCTTCCTTCTTCTTTCACAATTTAGCCAAACTCTAGGTTCTTTCTTAATTCTATTCTGTTTGATTTCGTTATAACCACAACTATACCCACTTTTTCTACCTTCTTCTGACACCAATATACAAGAACAAAATACTTGATCAGCTATTTAATATCAACAACATGTTTTTTGTCAAATTAGAAAAAAACTCACTTTGTCAGTCATTAAATATTGAGCGAAGTCAACTTCAATATTGTTGTCTTCTTTTAATTGTACATCTTTCTTGTTGTTATCTACTCATTTAGTCACACAATCACTACATTGAATACCATTCTCGCCTATGTCCAAATAGGTTCCTTCAACCATAACATCTTCAATGGTTATATCTCGCAACAAGTTATTACCGACAACTAAATCTACAGTTAAATCATTTTTATATTCCTATAAAAAATATATTAAAAAAACAGTAGGAAAAAAGACCGCCATTATGAATGCCGACAGATGAATACTGCAACAATTGGTTTAAAACAAATCGATTGCGAATCTTTATACCACCCAAAAATTTTGAAATTCAAAAAAGGAAAAATAGAAAAAAAATGTAGGTCGACTTAATTGAGATGTTATATTTTTTTTGAATCTTTACGAGAATCATCCATATTACATTCTAATTTTTTTTTTAACAACTTGAGAGGATTTCTAGGGTTTGGTATGTCATAATCACAAATGTAAACAACAACAAAGTTATTGGTGTGACCATTTTTAAGTCTCTTGTATTAACGAGTATTAGCAAAAACTAGCAAAGCTCTTTAAGAAATGGTTAGTTTGGGTAAAATTCCTATTATGTTTCAAAATGACCAAAAGGGTAAGTTTGGCTCGCATCCCTAATAGGGTTGGAAATTTACGTTACATCCGGGCCTTATTTTTTTAAAATTACATCCTTATTTTTCGTAAATCATCAAAAAAGCAAATAATAATAATAAAATAAAATATAAATCACGTACATTCATAATTAAATACAATTAATCGTCATCAAATTCATGTGTTAAAACCTTAAGAAAACGCATTAAAAACACGAAATTGCAGTATATTGCATCAAACAATGCATTTATTTGCAATTTACGCATACATTTCTGCATAAATTGCAGTTGTGCTTCAAACTGCAATATGTATGCAGAAATGAATGCAGTAATAGTACAATAAATGCATCGTTTGATGCATTAATTCAATCCTGACCTGTTTTTTCAAGCATACGCTTTTTATGCATACATTTCAACATTTATAAGCAATAAATGCATACATGTCAGCACATATTCATAAGCCTTCATCCGTTTTAACATTTATGCATACATTTCAGCATATAATACAGAATAAATGCATACATTTCAGCAACAATTCGTAGCCCATGCATATTACTTTATCTTTATATGCATACATCTCAGCGAGTATAACCAACATATGCATATATGTATGCATATATTCTCCCAGATTTTTCAATATAAACTATGAATGAATATATGCATATAGTAAGTATTGATGCTGGGATGTATGCAATTTTTTTTAGGTTGTTTCTGGGAATATTTGCGATTTTTTTTTAATGTACCAGCCTTTTTTTTTGAAAAACACGTAAGGTCAAAAATAGGGACCCGCTTTACAATATACTTTACAGGGGAAGACCGTTTACATTTGGAACAATTTTAGGGACGTGACGCTAATATTCACTAACCAAAATATCATTATTATCAAATAACGTTTATAATTTAGGCCCCTAGAATTAAGTTAACTAATAATTGTATAAATTTAAGCAATTATTCAGTGAATAGTTGCATACATTTATGCAATTATATCTAAGAATCAAGGAAATTTTTGCAATTATTCAACGAGAAATTGTGAAAATTTATGCAATTATTCATCAAAAAAATTGCGGAAATTTCCTCAATTATCCATCAAAAAGATTTGCAGAAATATCTGCAATATTTCATAGAAAAATTTGCAAATATTTATGCAATTTTTTGATATAATTGCATAAATTTCTGCAATTATTCACTGAATAATTGCATAATCTTTTGTAATTACTCAATAATTAAATTTTAGGGACTTAGTTTACAATTCTTTATAGGGAAGGAGTTTTTGTATGTTAAGTTTGATTTTAAAAACCTAAGCCTATTATTCACTTAGAAAATTGTGCTGTTGGTTTCATTCACTTAACCTAAAAAATAATAATAAGGAAATTGTTAAAAGGACTCCACTTTTAGTAAAAGGAAGTACCATTTTTAATTTATTGTAAAATTGTTAGGGGGGTTAAAATAAATTAGTCTTCTCTTAAACAAATTAATAAAATTTCCAATATTAACCCTATAACCCTTATTGATGTAACATTAAACCTAAAAACAAATTAATGAGTATATTTTAACGGTGTATAATAAATAAAAAATGGATGTAGTTAAAGTAATGAAGACACATGAAAGTTGTTTGGGTGATCAAAAGTCATCGGGTCAGGTAAGTAAACACGATATCGTATTGAAATTGGATGATTGAATTTGAATTATTATAATGGAGTTTTTAGGCACAAGGACAAAATTAAAGAAAAATTTAGGCACAAGGATAAGATGCCAAAAATTTAGTCACCATGATACTTTTTAGTGTAAATCAAGGAATTCAGGGTTGTTAGATCGAAATTTGGACCTAACACCCAAATTGTTATGAATGTTGCAGAGTTTCAAATGAAGAACGAGGAAAAAGAAAATAACACTCAGAATTTATAGTGGTTCGGCGTTAACGAGCCTACGTCCACTTTATATATTATTGATTATGCTTTTAAAGCTAATACAACAAGGATTTCTCTCAATATTTCAGTAGTTTGACAACAATGGCGGATTCAGTACTCAGTATTGCCAAAAAGATCCCAAAAAATGCCAAGCTCCGGGCTATTTATAGCTGATTTTGTCAGGCGGATCGTGGACACGTGGCACGAATCCCGAGAACATCGGATCGCATCGCCACCGTTGAGGAAACAGTCAAATTAGCCGTTGTGGACAGGTGTCGCGATCTGCTTGAAAATCGGATCGTGCAGATGGAGAGAATTGGTCCAGATGACGGTTAGGGACACGTGTCGCCAGATCCGTGCGATTCGGATCGCTGAAGACCAGCTCGCGCTTGAATGGGTCAGAGGGTTCGCCATGCACCAAGGGATCGGATCGGTTCGCTCTGGTCAACAATACAAGTTTGGATCGGATCGCCTGGATGTGTCGTTCGCTGATGAGATGGGGGCGATCCGTCGAGACGCGATCCTCGGTGGGCGATCTGTCGAGACGCGATCCCCCGTGGGCGAGTCGATAGAGTGCGATCCGTTCCTTCATATTCTTGGGGAACATGGTTTCCTGCTTTCTTCTTACGAATGATCCTGGGTGGCTTGGTCAAAAAGCGAGCCAACATTTTGCCCCCTCGAAGTATGTTTTATCGATGATGGAACATGCTTCGAAGATTCTAATCTACCTTTTCCTGAAGGGACGCAAATCAACAGTCGCATTGGTTCAAATCAACGTATGCACGAATCGGATCGCCATAGAACGCCACGGTCCGAGTGGTCACGTGCCCGTCTCGAGCTGAGTATCTAGGCCTTTGTGCGAGACGCGGCGGACTTTTCTTCGAGCCGTGTCGGGCTTCGAGCTTGGTGGGCCATCGTTTGAGGCGGTCTGTGGGCTTCCATGCGACACAAGCTTTGGATCGTAGCCTGTATGGTGTTTCGTGGACTGAATAGGACAAAGAAGGGGAGACAAACGGTCGCCCTCTTTGCCTATATAAGCCGACCCTCTCCTCTTCATTCTCCTTCTTCTTTCTTTCTGCCGAATCGTTTCGCCTACACTATCGAAGAACGAACCCAAATTTTTCAAACCTTCGAAAATCCGAGCATTCTCTCAATCTTTAGAAAGGTAACTCCACAAAAAGTATTCTTATTCGTGAACGCCGCTCTTTCATGAACTTTCTCGACTAGAAACGATGGAAATTTGTGCTTTTCTGACGAAATCATCAAAACGCCATGGCTAACTGGTGTGGAGCTCGGAGTTCGAGGATGGAAAGGAAAGGAGGAAAACGAAGGAGGAAGAAGAAGAAGAGGGAAGGCCGGTTCGGGTCGTGGTCAAGAAGAGAAGACGAAAGCGAGTGGCGAGACGAAAGATCGTGGTGGCAACAAAGGGACGTATCGTGGGGGTCGCAACGGTTCGTGAAGGAGCGATCCCTTCGCCCGGCGATTCGATGGGGGGAGATTCCCCTGCCCTGCGATCCGAAAGGGGCGATCCCTCTGCCATGCGATCCGAAAGGGGCGATCCCTCTGCTTTGCGATCCGACTCATAGCTGACTATACGAAGAAATTTCAGACTTTAATCAACGCCTTGTCACAATAAAACTCTGAACAGTTAGGATAGAACCTTGACGTTGGACTTTCTGGACTAAATGACCTCATAATTTGACTGCATACGACGACTAATGTTTTGATGATCTTGATTGCTTTCACGCTTTATTTTTAATGCACACACGAGTACACACACCAGTACTTGCACACACGGGGGACGGGTAGTGTTAATCTTATTGTTCATATTTTCTCGTCCTAGCAGCAATGTCGAATGATCACTCTTCTTCAAGATCCGTGACAGAAGCGGAATCCGAGATTCCTGAACAGTACAACCCTGAAATTCCTCCAGTCAATCCGGGAGGTGAAGATTCTGGATCTGAGTACGAAGCCACAGAATCAGATCCGACAGAAAGTACTTCATCCAGCAACAATTCTGAGACTGATGAGCGAGCTCCTGACGAGATCCCAGGCGCACTCGGGATAGATAAATTTTCTGATTCTTTAGCATCCAAGCTTGACGAGATAAAACTTAAAAGAATCTGCTTAAGACACGGCATTCCTTGGGACGATGTCTTGACGCCTGGAAGCGAAGATAGACCCCACCTAGCACCGGAAGGGTATATGGCGATCAGTCGAACAATGTGCGTAGTAGGAGCTATCCCTCCGTTTCCCCCGATTGCCATCGAAACTTTAAAACGACTAGACATTGCTCCGATGCAGCTTCATCCAAATGCCTACGCATCTCTATACTCACTATATGTTGCATATGCGGAGATCCTGCACTCCGAACTTAAATTCAGAGATCTGGTATTCTTCTTTCTTTTCAAGCACCGTTCTTCGGCAATTCCAAACTTTTCTTTCTTCGAATCAGTGGCGAACAGAAAGGTTCTGTACGATGGGTATAGCAATATAGGGGACCCTAAATCTGATTGGTTTTATATAAGGAAACAGGCCGGATGCTCACGAAGATGGCTCAAATCAAGTAAACTTCGATCTTCTAATCGAATATCTTGCTCAAGGAGTCTAAGTATTAACATTTTTCCGCCTTTTTCTTTGTCTTAAACAGATCATATCTTCCCGAAAACGGAGGGTCCGTTATATAACCATCGATTATCCATTCTTTCACAGAGCAGATCCGACTTTCTAAGGATCAAAAAATGCATTACTGATGACAATCTTCACAAACATCGTCTTCTAGACAGAAGATTTGGACTTGGCACTGGCGGCAAACCTTATAAGTACATGCCCCCAACGGAGGGAGAGGGAACTTCACAAGCAATAGAAACAACTAAATTTCGCAAGAGTCCTTCTCCGATAGTCATCCAAGACGATGAAGACTTGAACATATACAGAGGGGATGAGGTCCGCGATGACATGTCCAAGGAAATTCCTATCTCTGCTCCAATCGAAACCGTTGCTCCCGATGATTTGACAGAAGAGCAGTTATTTGACGAGCTGAATAAAATCCCTTTACCCGATGTTGTATATACAGAGAAGGACTTTGAAGAGGGGCCTTTCTTCCTTGCTCCTGAAGAGACTAGTGCTCCAACTAGGGGACGAGAAACTGGTCAGATGAGCCTGTCTTCGGGCCCGGGTCTGTTAGGGGGAATTATATGGGATGTACACATCACACACACTGTCTGACTCTGCACTCTTATATCGTGGGTATTCAAAGCTTTAATGTGATCTTTTCCTTTTTTGTAGGAACGATGTCTTGCAGGAAATCTTACTCGTATCGTTCTCTTCGTGAGGGCACACCCAGCCTTCGTCCGGATACTGAGCGCTCTCGTGGTCCTTCTCATAGGCCGACTTCCTTACAACCTCGGTCTCCACCTAGACCGACCTCTACTAAGCCTTCAAGTCATCCGACAATTCCGTCAGGGGGAAAGAAACTTCCAAAAGAGTTAACTCCTCCAAAGAGTGCGCCTTCCCACAGTCGGTCGTCCAAAAGACATCATGAATCTAAAGATAGGGACAAAGATTCATCCAAAGAGAGTGAGAAGGAGAGAAGTGACATTGTCCCCACAAGCCAACCAGAGTTAGCTGCCCCCGGGTCACGGGATCACATCCATGGTCCCGAGATCCAAGGTAGGCTGGAAAAGCTGCGGGAACAATTTCCAGGCATATTCTTTGACAGGATGGTGTTCGTTCCTGCCTTGGAACCAGTTCCTAAAAATTGGGATAATGAAGTTATCGGCCACATCCGCCATGCGGCCAGGCAATATGAGATGATGAAAAAGCATGCAGTTAACCTTTCGGAAGTCATCCGAACACTCGAAATAGAAGCACACAGGTCGAAGGTGAAACTTGAAAATAACGAAAGAGCTAGGACAAAATTGGAGGACCTGGATGATGCTCAGTCCCAGCTTGCTTTAGCACGGAGGGACGCTGAAAATTATAAGACTGAATTAGAGAATGCCAAGCAGCGCTTTCATTCAGAGCTGGACTCCAATAGCCAAGAGAAGATGGCCTTAAAGAAGGAGGTTGAAGATCTCAAAATGGCCAACATCGAGTTGAAAACATCACAAGGCCATTTTGAAGCTGAGAAGGCTGCTTGGGAGGCAGAAAGAGCGAGTTTAAAGGAAAGTTTGGCCTTGGCTAAAGCAGAAAAGGTGATCTTGAATGACCAGGTCGCGGACGCGGAGAGACGGGCAGCTCTCGCCGAAAAGAATGTTGAAAGTGCCATCGAGTTGGCCACTGCTTCTAACAACAAGCTCCTCGAAAGAGAGAAGGAGATCGAGGGGTTTGAAGAAATGATTTTCGATTTCCTTGGCCAGGTTCTCAAAACTCGCAACATCTCATGGATCCCGGATTACCATGTTACTTTGGCCAACTTATGGGATGCCATTGTGGAGGGTGAAAAACATAGACTGGGGGCCGAAGAAATCGATGAGGATGAATTGATGAAAAGCATCCTAAGGGACAATGAGCCTGAGGATCTGGCAGAGGGTCGTCGCCTAATTCTGGCACAGATGGAACGGAGAGGACCCTGGCTAAGGGTAAAGGCAAAGCTGATGAGGGCTCGAGTTCGGCCGTGGAGCCCAAGACCTCCGGGGTTGAGGAATACCATCCCGATGATCCATTAATCCCTTTGGGTCGAACTCCTATGGTCATTGGAGCCTCTGCAACTACTCAAGAAGAAGCATCTGTTGAAGGTATTTCTCTCTTTTCCCCACAATTTGTTAGAGCAGTTGTGAATTGTCGTCGTCTGGCAGAACAACCAATTGAATTAGTAATGTGTGTCTCTCGTAATGCAGGTGGCGAGCCCGTCGACAAGGGTGCTGAAAAAGAGAGAGAAGTGGAGAAGGAAGCTGTCCTGCCGGGTGCTGGTATTGATGTTTCAGAGCGGGCCGAGGTCACAATAGTAGAAGGAAGCATCCCGGCACCTAGCACCGATGTACCCAAAGATGCTGAGATTATCGAAGCTTTGAAAGATATGGATGGCCGCCATGTAGATGATGAAGAGGACATTATCGGCACCAAAAAGGCCGACGATGATGACGAGGAGACCTTGGCCAGCCGAAAAGCCAGACAGGAGAAAGAGTTGGCTTCGAAGAAGGTGGGAGATGAGGCTTTGGATGTAGTCTCTCTTGCAGAATTCGATCCCAAAACTGGGATGATTGTGAAAATCCAGCCCAAATCCATCAGCCGACAACTTCACTTCGCAAACCCCGATGACTTCCCGGCTTCCCTCTCTAGTAGAAGCAAGAGAAAAGAGGTGGAAGAGGAGACTTCAGAGGAGTCGGATGTTCCCCTCGTACACAAGCGGAAGAGGAAAAAAGGGGATCCATCTGAAGCCGACAAGGAGAGGCTGGAGAGGCAGAAGCAAGAGAAGAGGTCAAAGCGTAAATAGGATGTTTGTTGTTTGTTGATATTTTGTCCTTAGGTTTTCCACTGGCCAGGAAGTGTAATTGTGAGACTGGCCCTCACCTTCTTTTCTAGGCTGCTTTTCACTTTGTTGATTCTCTGTACATAAATAAAAGTTTATCTCTTTTTGCATCCTTATGTACCTGTATTCAAATAAAATTTCCATGCTTAGTCATAGGCCATCTGATAATAATTAAAAATCAGTCAAACAACAGATAGCCAAGGGAAAATTTTCATGCTGCGTTGCTATTTTAAAGCTCAGTATATGTATATGAGTATATGTGCTCCCAATCAGCTGCTATCATAGCACCTGACAGGGGTTTACTTAAAATTTGTTAGCCTTGTTGGCAAGTTGCCCCCTTTTTCTGAGTGTGGGGGACTCAGAAGATTTCATAGGATAATTGTTCTTGTGGCACCGAATTTCTGACACCTTTCTCAGTGCTTAATTACAGATTTCTTTATACTCCCCTGACGGTTGCCAAGGTTAGAGTTTGAATTCAGTAGTTCAGTGGTCCCCGATCCTGTAGCAGGGAAGAAGTTCCTTCTCAGCGCTCAATCGGAGACGCTTTTATACTCTCTCTCTCTCTGGATAGTTAGAGTTCGAGCTCAGCGATTCACTCGCTCCCCGATCCTTCAGCGGGAAGGGAGCTCTTTCTCAGCGCTCAATCGGAGACGCTTTTATACTCTCTCTCTCTGGAGAGTTAGAGTTCGAGCTCAGCGATTCACTCGCTCCCCGATCCTTCAGCGGGAAAGGAGCTCTTTCTCAGCGCTCAATCAGAGACGCTTTTATACTCTCTCTCTCTCTCTGGAGAGTTAGAGTTGTGGATCAAGCGGTCTGCAATCATGCACGCTTATCAATCTCGTTTTAGGTTTACATTTTAACCCAAGCTCCGAGGATTAAAACCAGTCGGGCAAGTAGTCGGGGTATCTGCCAAGGCTTTGAGTTCCTCCGAACAGTCTACGGGAGGAATGGTTGGCACCGGACTTCGGGTACCTGCATTATTCACCTTGATTTTCATAAAAAGAAACAGGCAGATAAATAAAGATGCAATAAAGGTAAATGACACACAGTATTTTTATAGTGGTTCGGTCGAATCATAACCTACGTCCACTTTATAATCTCTTGCTTTAAGGAATCAGACTATTCTAGGCAGGTCATGCCCTGTACATAGTTTTTTTTAACAAAGCAAAAGAATAAATTTGAAACTCTCATGTTAAATATGGCCGTGAATGTTGGGCATTCCACACTCTGGGGATTTCCTTTCCATCTACGGTTGCCAGCTTGAAGGTTCCATTATCAAGCTTGCTCAGAATAGAGTACGGTCCTTCCCACTTCGCTCCCACATGAGTTGGGGGTGGAAAGACACGTTTCAGAACCAAGTCTCCGGGTTCCCAGGTCCGGGCTCAGACCTTTTTGTTGTAATATCGGGCGACCTGTTGTTTGCATCTCAGGGCACGCAGGTCTGCTTCATCCCTCTTTTCTTAGATCATATCCAGGGACTCAAGGAGCAATTCATTATTGGTCATTGGATCATAATAAGTCACCCGATGAGAAGGTACCTTTATCTCAATCGGGATGACTGCTTCCGTTCCAAAAGCAAGGGAGAACGGGGTATGTCGTGTTGCCGATCTATATGTTGTCCTGTAGGCCCATAGTGCCAAGGGCAATTCATCAGCCCACATAGCTCTAGCCCGCTTCATTCTTTTTTTCAGAATAGACTTAATTACTTTATTTGCCGCTTCAACTTGCCCGTTCGATTGTGGGTGCGCCACAGAGGTGTACCGATTCTCGATGTGGTATTTTTGGCAGAAATTTCTGAATTCAGCACTATCGAACTGAGTTCCGTTGTCTGTTATCACAATCTTTGGAATCCCAAATCGACAGATGATGTTTCTCACGATGAAGTTGATCACTCGTTTAGTTGTGATTGTAGTTAGTGGTTCTGCCTCGACCCACTTAGTGAAATAATCTACGGCCACAATAGCGAACTTTGCTCCGCCCCTTGCTATGGGGAGACTTCCTATGATATCAATTCCCCACATAGCGAAAGGCCATGGACTCATCATTGTTTTTAACTGACTTGGAGGCGCTCTAGGTATCTTTGAAAATCTCTGGCACGCATCACATCGTCGTGCATATCTTACTGCATCCTTGTTTATGGTAGGCCAGAAATAACCATGCCGCAATGCCTTTTTTGCCAAAGTTTGTCCTCCAGTGTGGTCGCCACATTCGCCTTCGTGGACTTCTTGCAGCACACGTTTAATGTCATCGTGGGCTACACACCGAAGGAGGGGCATTGAAAACCCTTGTCTGTAAAGAACTCCGCTTGCAGAACGTATCGGGCGGCTTTACGAATCACTTTACGCCTCTCGCTTTTCTTGGTCGGAAGCGTTCCATCCACTAGGAAATTCTTTATAGGGGTCATCCAGGACTCCCTTTCTGGTTCCGTCTCTAGTACTAGGTCGATTTCCATCTGATCTATGCTAGGAGACCGAAGTACTTCAACGGGGGCTAGCCCAGTCACTTCAGGATCGTCAGAACTAGCCATCTTTGCCAACTTGTCTGCCTGCTGATTCTCTGACCGCGGAATATGAGATATGTTGTAGTGATCAAAATCATTCAGCAGTTCTTTCACTTTCTTTAAGTATAAAATCAATCTTGCACTTTTAGCTTGGAATCTTTCAGTGACTTGATTCACAACTAACTTGGAGTCGCAGAAGATGTTCAGCTTTGTGACTTCTAGTTCCTTTGCAATCTTTAATCCGGCTATCAGAGCTTCATATTCGGAATCGTTGTTAGTGACATGAAACTCCATTCGGATTGCATAGGTTATCAATCGTTTCTCGGGGGTTTCAAGCATTATTCCAGCGCCGGATCTTTCGTCATTCCTAGCACCATCAGTATACAATCTCCAGGCATTAGGATCGAAAAGTAACTTTGAAGGATCAACTTCCTCGTTTGCTATATCTTCCTCAGGGACAGTGAACTCTGCTATGAAGTCAGCTATCACTTGCCCCCGAATTGATCGTCTGGGCTGAAAGTTCAAATCAAATTGACTTAACTCAATATTCCATTTGAGTAACCTTCCAGATGCCTCCGGTCTCTGTAGAACTTGCTTGAGTGGATGATCAGTGTATATGTTTATAGGATGTGCCTGAAAATAGTGCCGAAGTTTTCTAGAGGCAATCAGTAAACTATGCGCCAACTTTTCTATCCGTGGATAATTACGCTCTGCTGTTGTCAATTTCTTGCTCATATAATACACAGGCCTTTGGACCTTATCTTCTTCCCTTACCAATGCTGAGCTGATCGGATGGGATGACACTGCCAAATACACGAATAAATCCTCGTGATCTATTGGCTTAGATAAAATCGGAGGCTTCTCCAAGTGCCTGAGCAAATTCTGAAACACTTCTACGCAGTCAGGTGTCCATTTAAAGTGGCGTTTTCCTCGCTTTATTAATTCAAAGAAGGGGATGCACTTATCCGTAGCCCTGGAGATAAATCTGCTTATCGCGGCCACTTTTCCGGCAAGGCTTTGCACATCCCTAATCTGCCTAGGTTCCTGAATGTTCCTGATTGCCGCGATCTGGTCTGGATTAATCTCAATACCACGAGAACTGACAATGAATCCCAAGAATTTTCCAGAAGCAACACCGAACGAACATTTGGTCGGATTGAGTTTCATTCCATACTTTCGAAGAATGCCGAACATCTCTGCCAAGTCAGTAGTGTGTTGAGAAGATTGCTTGGACTTAACCAACATATCGTCGACGTATACTTCCATTGTTTTCCCGATCTGGTTATAAAACATCCTGTTGACCAAACGCTGATATGTAGCGCTCGCATTCTTCAAGCCAAAGGGCATCACCACATAACAATATAATCCCAGATGAGTGATAAAACTAGTGTGCTCTTGATCTGGAACATGCATCGGAATCTGGTTGTATCCTGAATAAGCATCCATAAATGAGAGAAGCTCGTGACCTGCCGTCGAGTCTACCAACTGGTCAATCTGAGGTAACGGGAAACTATCTTTTGGACAGGCTTTGTTCAAATCCGAGAAGTCGATACACGTTCGCCACTTCCCGTTGGCCTTCTTTACCAGGACTGGATTCGAAATCCAGTCTGGGTAGGTCAAATCTCTGATAAATCCATTACTCTTTAGCTTTCCAACCTCTTCTTTCAAGGCAGCGGACCTCTCTGGGCCCAACATTCGCCTTTTTTGCTTTATTGGAGGATGTTTAGGGTCAATACTCAAGGAATGGCTCATGATTGATGGTGATATCCCACACATGTCCGCGTGGGTCCAAGCAAATACATCCAAATTGTTCTTTAAGAAATCCGTCAATTCTTTAGCAAGATTCGGACTTAGCTAGGATCCAATCTTAAGGACCTTCTCCGGGTCACTGTCATCGATCGGTACATCCACAGTTGTCTCGTTGGGAGTCGCCATTCTGCCCCCGGGTTCTTGATCCTCTCTGGGATCTATATCCTCGGGCATCTCTCTGGGCGACTCTCCAACGATTATCCTCTTTGGTTGCTATAAGGTCTCCGCCCCCGAAGGGGGAGAGGTGCCTTTAGTTTCGATATCCCCTCCATTGCGAAGTAACTTTAGTTCGGCAACATAACACGCTCGCGCAGCAACTTGATCCCCTCTGACGATACCAATGCCAGCTTCTGTGGGGAATTTCAATAACAAGCACCAGGGGGCTATATAGGCTCTGAACTTTGCGAGGGCCGGTCGGCCCAAGAAGGCATTAGAGGGCGATTCAACATCCAAAACCACAAAGGGAAGGATTCTCACTCTCTGGCGTTCTCCTTCCCCAAGTGTAACTGGTAACTCTACATAACCCATTGGAGCGGTGGATGCTCCGTTGAATCCACGGATCCATCCTTGGCAGGGCTTCAAGTCTTTTATTTCAAGATTCATCTGGTCAAAGGCCTTTTTGAAAAGAATATTAACGGAACTCCCGTTGTCCACCAGAACCTTATGAACAGTGGCTGGCCCAATGGGTATCGTAATTACAAGTGGATCTTCGGTTGGAGCATGGACTCCGATGCTTTCTCGTTCTCGGAAAACAACGTCATCGGTCATCATCTTCTGCTGCTTCACCGGGGTACTATCCTCGGGGTTGCTACATTCCCCTACCTCGAGGTGTTGTTTGGCCGCATTGACGTATTGATCCAATGCTTTGGAACTGTGCCCAGCGAGATAAAGTCCTCCGATCACGGTATTGATAACAATATTCTTTCCTTTTTGCTGAGCAGTCGGCCTAGCAGCAAGTTGATTTTGGTTCTGATTCGGGGCCTGCACTGCTTGCCCCCTGTCCCTGGGCGTTACTCTGTATTCATCTAGCTTTCCTTCTCGAAGCAGCCTTTCAACTACATCCCTTAGGTGACGACATTCATTCGTCGAATGGCCGTGAATCTGATGAAAGAGACAAAACTTCCCTGTTTCACGCTCTTTCTCTGTCGACTCTCTAGGAGGTGGCCTCTTATTTTGGAGAACTTCGTACGCATCCATGAAGATATTTTCCAGAGTATCACTTATGGGTGTATAACTTTCAAAGGCCCTGGGACGAGTCCTTCTCTGGGAGTCGTTCCCTCGGCCCCTCTTCCGGTTGTTGCTGTTACCATTGTTATTGTTGTTACCTGGCTGGCAACCACCCTGATTCTGATTTCCGACGTTAACTTCAACTTTGCCCGAGCTGTCTCCAGTCTGTTTGATGGCGACATTGCTCTGAATTTCCTCCTTATCAGTTGTTTTAACCTTTCGGTTCGCATATACCTCTTCCCGGCGTAGATGTACGTTGGCTTTCTCGTAGAATAATTCTCTAGTGTGGGGCGGTTTGCCTGCCAGGTACCTCCCGAATTCAGTGTCCTTATCTACTCCGTCAATCAGTGCTGCGACAACGGTCGGTTCATGAGGATCTTTAACCTCAGTAGCGGCCAAATTGAAACGATCCAGGTACATCTTTAAACTCTCGCCTGGTCGCTATTTGACAAGGAACAAATCGATCACACTTTTTGTCTTCTGTGCGTAGATACGGAATTGTTCTACGAACTTCTCGCTCAGCTCCCTGAAACTAGAAATCGACCTCGCCGACCGGCGAGTAAACCATAACAAAGCCACGTCCTCCAGGAATATGGGAAACGCTTTGCACTTAACCGCGTCAGAGGCTGCGGCAGCGGTCATCGACCAAGAGTATCTCATTAGGTGCTGGACAGGATCAGATCTTCCCGCATATCGGTTCATTTGTGGCATGCTGAAACGCCTTGGAAAAGTCGCATCCAAAATATCGTCAGTAAAAGGAGTATGACTGCGGTCGATCCCCCAATCTTCGTTCCGCTGTCCACGGCTGTCTACCAGAATCTGGTGGACCATGGCTGCAACATTTGCACTGGTCAAAGGAGGTTCAGGGTCAGTGCCTCTGGCCCGACGAGGTTCTCTGATCTCTCTTCGGGAAGCAGTCACAAAATCCGGGGCTCGGACAGGGCTTCGCTGCCCCCTGTTATCATGAGTATGCGTGCGGCGACGGGGCTGAGGTGGTCTGTTATGCACAGGACTGTTCACATCTCGAGTCCTGAGAGCCGTTGCTTGACCATTCACATTACGGTTTGAGGGCCCCGCCCCTAGTTCTTCTTCTTCCTGTGAGGGCAGGGTTCCGAACCGAAGCTGTTCTATGTTTTCGGCTCTCTCATACGGTCGTCGCGGAGGTCTCGGCGATTCTTCAGACGAAGAAGAATATACTGGGGTGAGTGGACGAACCGGCGATGTTCTTTGCCTTGCTAGCTCATCAAGCCTTCTATCCATAGCCGTCAAATTTTGCCGCAGGATGGAACTTTCCTGCCTTCGGGCAGCCAACTCATCAAACAACCTATCCCACATTTCGGCGAAGCGAGAGAGATCCCCCTCAGTGACAGGAGCAGCAGGATCATATTGGTCATCACCACTCTCTCTTATGCGCAAAGAGCTCGAACCGGGTCGAGCAGAGGTTCCAGGATGATGAGAACGGGTCATAGGTTCCTTTCCAGGTCGAGTTGTAGTTTGATCATCAATTCGGGTAGCTGCGGTTCGTGGATGGCAACTCGCTGCGCCCCCCTGTGGTCGACTTGTGGTCGTGGTACGCGGAGGCTGTGAGGCGTTACCTCGGGATCGAGTAACAACCCCTTCAACGGCCTGGATCGTCTCGTTCTCATCGACTCGGAACGCGGTGTCTTCATCGGATCGGTTCGCCCCCAGCGCTCCGCGATCCAGAGTTTCTTCGTTGCCCAGTTCGTGCACGCTCTCTTCAATCGTTTCGTTGGTCTGTGAAGCTTTAGATCTTTTTCCAGCCATGATATCCGAATCGCTGGAATCTTCAAAGAAGCGAATAATGAAACTTTAGGACTGAGTTTCTCAGTGAAAGCACCAAAAATGTTAGATCGAAATTTGGACCTAACACCCAAATTGTTATGAATGTTGCAGAATTTCAAATGAAGAACGAGGAAAAAGAAAATAACACTCAGAATTTATAGTGGTTCGGCGTTAACGAGCCTACGTCCACTTTATATATTATTGATTATGCTTTTAAAGCTAATACAACAAGGATTTCTCTCAATATTTCAGTAGTTTGACAACAATGGCGGATTCAGTACTCAGTATTGCCAAAAAGATCCCAAAAAATGCCAAACTCCGGGCTATTTATAGCTGATTTTGTCAGGCGGATCGTGGACACGTGGCACGAATCCCGAGAACATCGGATCGCATCGCCACCGTTGAGGAAACAGTCAAATTAGCCGTTGTGGACAGGTGTCGCGATCTGCTTGAAAATCGGATCGTGCAGATGGAGAGAATTGGTCCAGATGACGGTTAGGGACACGTGTCGCCAGATCCGTGCGATTCGGATCGCTGAAGATCAGCTCGCGCTTGAATGGGTCAGAGGGTTCGCCATGCACCAAGGGATCGGATCGGTTCGCTCTGGTCAACAATACAAGTTTGGATCGGATCGCCTGGATGTGTCGTTCGCTGATGAGATGGGGGCGATCCGTCGAGACGCGATCCTCGGTGGGCGATCCGTCGAGACGCGATCCTCCGTGGGCGAGTCGATAGAGTGCGATCCGTTCCTTCATATTCTTGGGGAACATGGTTTCCTGCTTTCTTCTTACGAATGATCCTGGGTGGCTTGGTCAAAAAGCGAGCCAACATGGATCCACTATCATTTTCTATTATACACTAAAAAGTGTCCTTATGACTAAATTTTTGGTCTCTTGACCTTGTACCTAAATTTTTCTCTAATTTTGTCCTTCACATTTTTTTCCTGTATTAGGGGAATACTTATTGGGGTATAATTCTAGTCGAATATTTATAAACGACATCAAAAGTGTACGTGTTGAAGATTGCAAATAAAAAGGCGGACAAAGGTATTTTAGTCTAATTTTGTTTTTATTTTTATATATAATCCCTCCTCAATGGATTATAAATAAGAAGAGTCTCTTTAAAATTAGTGTAATGCTAAGAACACCCCGAAACATGCTAAGCTGTGCCACATTACCGTCGGCCGAACATTGTTGGACCAGTGATTATACGCCGAACGCGGCAAAATAGGAAAAAAGAAAATACATTCGGCGGTACTGATGGCACCCCAAGCACATTTTGAGGTGGCCTTAGCATTTCGCTAAAATTCACCTTCCCTTGATCAATATTCCTTTCGGCAATAACAAAAGGGGATTGTTAATGACACGCCCGATTCGGTTAAGAGGTGTCATTTTGTTAAGGGGAAACCGACAGTGGAAAATTTGTTAAGGGGCAACATCAGACAAACTTTTACAGGACAAAAATAACCCTGTAAAAACGGTAATAGTATACCGTTTTTATTTAATAAAAACGGTTTCATTAGACCATTTTTTCTATCTTTATAAGAAACTTTAACAAACAACGAAAACGGTAAGAGTATACCGTTTTCAGATTAAGGGTATTTTGGTCTTATTATTGCGAATTGTTAAGAAGTGTCTAGCCTGTAGTGTACGCCCCTTAACAAAATTTTAAAAAGTGATTTTCGTGACACCCCTTAACCAAAAACGGGGTGTCATTAACAATCCCCTAACAAAAATTACAAAAATTTCAGTGTAGCCACCCTTCCCAGTGATAGCACGAGAAAACTCGACTGGAGTTGAAAAGGTGCTGAAGTTTTTCCCTGGGTCGACAAAAGAAAGAAGTCAGATCTTCAATTTGAAAGGAAAGGGAGGAAGGGAAAAAACGAAGAAGCAGAAAAGAGGCTGGAGGTAACTGTAATCTGAAATGAGCAAAGAAGTAGCAGAGACCTGTGTGGATTTACTTATGATGGAGATGGTTACTTTGTACTCCGATCGATTCTACTCATCGAAACCTGAGCTCGCCGCTCAACGAATCGAGACTATTGGTTTTCAGGTTGGACATCAACTCTCCGAAAGGTATCTTTCTCCCGCTCCTTTCTTTTGTCTGATTCGTTTTATGGTTAGAGTTCATCCTTTTTTTTATGATTTTTTTTTTTCTTCTTTTTTTTCGGTAGTCAGTTTTGCCCTAATAACCCAAAATATTCTACTGTTTTCAACTAGCAATATGAGTTATAAAATTTTAGGTGGGTATGTTGGGTGAATGGTACTTCAACATTGGATTTGTGTGCATCCTACTATGGACTCTAATTGCCAGAATTTGTGTAAGAAAGTTATGCTTTGATCGGCAATATACTTTCCGATTATATATGAAGCAAGTAGCCTTATAATTTGTTGGTAAAATGGAGTGTTAACTTAAACGTGATGCTGAACACTGCACATCATCAAACCATACTTATTACAATGACCATGACGAATTGATTGGTTATGTTTCAAAAAGGGGACAAAATCTCAGTGATTTTAACTTTATAGAGGATAGCTTTATTCCTTCTGGTCACCTTGCCTGGGAGATCAGTAAGGTAATATTGGAAAACACAAGCTACATTAGTATTCATCCTATTTCACTTAATCTATCAAATTTGTCTACATAATATATGAATGTGGTACTATTAAGCTTGAGAATGTTGTCATTTGTCTGGGTCGGTGTTCTTCACTGTTGCTTCAGCTGTCATGGTTAACGTGCAACTGGATCCTGATTGTGAACTGTGTATGTTGAATCATTAAAAGTATGCAACCTATTATGTGAAGGTTGGAAAGTCAAATATATATATGACATTGAAAATAAAATTTGACAACTAAACATATTATGTATGTCAGTTTTGTAGCTGAAAGAGAAGCCTAAGTAACTTAAACAGCAATAATAATTACGCTCCTAAGTAACTAAAACAACAGCGATAAATATGTGCACCATATGTCAGTGTGGGATGGCAAGGATAAGTCTAGTTAGTAGTTACAAAGTATTATTAAATTTATGTTGTAAATTCTGGGTACCTTTGATACTGTTCTATAAACTTGTATTTTTGTAGAAGTTCATCCCTAAGTGTTTTGTGTTAGTTTCTGTTAGGGAACTAATTGTGCAAAACTAAGAAACAGTAAACTATGTAAACTAGTTGCAGAAGCTCTATCCTATAAACTTCTACCACTATTTTGCAATAGATTTTGTCACAAACACCCAAATAGATCACACTAAACTCAGTCAAAGATCACAAAACACAGTTCCAGAAAAGTAAAATGAACATCAAGTTTTATAGTGGTTTGGCAACTGGCTAACGTCCTTTCCATGTGATCTTTTACTTATACTATCTAATTACATTTCCAATTGATTTGATGTAAGAAAAGAAGTAAGGAAGAAGATCCAAAAAATGGCAGTATCATCGTGATTTCCGAAAAAAGCCTCATTTCCATGTGCTATAAGTGGTGTGTTCATAGATGCAAAACTCATCCGATCGGCCTAAAAATTTGCAGAGAAGTCCGAAAGATCAAGTCACACGTCTCCAAAAAAAAAATCATTCGGACTGCACCGCACATGACATATGGGTCGGTATTTTCTAAATCACACAGACGGTACTGATCCGATTGTTGATTGCCAAAGAATAGGGTGTGATCCCCAAGATAAGTCCTCCATGATGTCCTCTTTCGGTCGCCATGCTTTGTTGATGAAATCACCCAAGTGTTGTTGAGTTATCGAGTGTTCTTCTTGAAGTTGAAGTGTGTGTTCAAGTCATCGGATCTACATCAATTTGATGCTCACATGAGATACAAATCCATACTTAGCCAATTTCAGAGTATCATTCGAGCAAATCCGCTTGATCGCAACTCTATATCCTTATACTTAAGTTCCGAGCTAACTGATTATCTTTTTGGGCTTTCCGCCTTGATGATCTAGAAATTCGTGTATTCTAATTTGACGTTTAACGGTCTTGTTAACATTTACCCCCTAAAACATGCTTTACGTGGAAGATATATTTTGTATTACCATAAGTCTGAGTTCATAGTACAACGATAAACAAGTTCGCCAAATGGGAATTCTATCCTTTTTCAAACCAACAAGCCATTTTCCTTTTTATGTTTGCTTAGAAGTTGGTAATTGTGTGCCAAAAGCTTCAATCTTTCCAGATTGTTCTTGAGATCTGTGACTGTTCGAAGTCGATAGCCAAATTCGATACCATTTCAAAACCATTTCCAATTCTATGTCCATCCAAAGCTGAAAACCAAATCCACGATCTCGTCAGTTTGTTTGTTAAATCCATAGCCTTTTCGAGACGATATCCAAATGTGATATCGTTGGGTTGATCCTTCATCCTACAGAACCCTTTCCGGGTATAGTCCATACCTGACGATCTATTAGGTCAAATCCATCACTTTTTGGCGAAGCGGCATATCTTTTGTCAAGCACAATCCATACTTGGCGACCGTGATCTTTTTGGACCCTTGCCCAACAAACATCATACTCGACGTCGTGACCACTCCGGATCCTTACTAAATGTGATCCATATCCTACGATCGAATAGGCTGCCCTCGCTGTGTCCCGATGAAGCGACCCATACCTTACCAAGCCTAGTCTACACTTAATGACCTTGGTCTCTCTAGACCTTTACCGAGCATAATCCATGCTCGATCTGGAATAGATGATTCCAACGTGTCCCGATAAGGTATCCTATCCCTTGTCAAGCATAATCGATATTGACGACCATTGAATTATTAAAGTATAAAATTTTCAGGTTATCAGATTCATAAATTTTATTGAGTTATCAAAATCAAATTTTTTAAATTACATTTAGAAATAAAAAAAACTTGATATTTGCCGATGGTTCATTATTATCTTGGAGCATGTTTTATGACCAATATTGATCTCGTACGTGTAAGTAACTTAGACGTTTCATTGTGTTAGTTTATTATTTAATTTCATGCCATCAACTTAAACGTTTTATTGTGTGAGTTTATTATTTAATTTCATGCCGTCGGTTGATGAAGATTCTTACCCTTAAAGGGGGCCTGCTTCGAATATTTTTTAATGATTGCTGTTTTGTTCCATCATTGCAGTTTGATTCCTTACATATTGTACCAGTTGTCCATCCTCATATGTTTTTCAACCATATCCCATAAGTGCCTATAGTCATTATGTATCATGCTCATCCAACTCATGGAACATGCAGTGTTTTCCAGATATCTTCTTGCGCTTGGTGAGCTCTATCTTTGTTCGTTTTTGGTACGGAAGGCATTCTTGAGTATTTAGGTAAATCCGTTCCATAGTTTCATTTGCTCTATATAAGAAGAGAATCTCGGTTCCCTCATTTGTCTTCTTGATTCATTATAATCATCTTTGGCTTTGCAATTACATTTATCTTTGCCTGAACTTGATGCGGACAGTCTTCCACTCTTAATTACATTAACTTCCAATTCTTCTCTGTCAGCTTTAGCTTCTTCCCGTCGGAGAAATCTCTCTGCTTTATGGTAAAATTCTCCGATATAACTTGTTGGATCCCGTTCCAGTGATATCTTAAAACCGGTGTTATCTACCGCTCCTGATGCTGCTGCCTTCAAAACCATGAGTGGATCCTGTCGATATACCAAAGCTACCGTGACGTTAAACATGGTTAAGAAACTCTCGAGAGATTCTCCAGCCCATTGCTTCATCGTTGTCTGTGTCATAACATTCTTGGGTCTCGTGATATGGTCTCGAAATTGCTTTATGAATCTATCAATAAACTCCTTTCAAGTGCTGATAGATCCATTCTTCTATTGCCTAAATCAGAGTGCAACTATATCCGTCAAGTACAGGGGGAAGCACTTTGCCATAACCTCCTTCGTTGCTTCCAATACTTTCAAATGCCTCATATGCCACACCAGATGAACGGTAAGGTCAATCCTCCGCCCTACATGTCCAATACATGTAACTTGAATTCCAGTAGATTTATAATATTCCTAATGCTTGAAATGGGAGGACTCTTACTTAAGTGTTTTAAGTCCCGATTCACTAATTCTCCTCTCATAACCCTTTTGATCATGCCTGCACACTTGTCCTTGTTGTTCGATGATTGCCTCTATTACAAGAGTGTGCATGTTGTATCATAGGAGGATGTTTTAAGTGTGTACATAACTGATTCATTTGTTGCTTTGTTATTTTTTTGTTTTTTACATGTTGGGCTTTTAGTGCTGTTGGGCCATGCTGGGTTGTGTATAGTTGTGTTCTTTTGTATGTATATTTGTTTGTAAAGGTTGTAGAAGAGAGATTGGAATAATAAGCATTTGAAAACTATTTCCCTCTTTAATTTTGTAACATGGTATTAGAGCGATCTCGATCCAACTAATCCGATCTGTATCCTCCTGCTTCTAATTAACTTATGTCATGGCCGAGAACAAATCGATCATGAATATTATGCCAGTAATGTCGAATATTACTGATCATAAACTGGGGGAGTCGAATTATATTGATTGGAGCAAAACTATTTGATTTTACCTGCAAAGTATTGATAAAGATGATCATCTTCGAAAAGATCCAGTGAAAGAAGATTAAGATGATAAAAATGATTAGGTATGGCTTAGAGATGATGCTCGGCTGTTTCTTCAAATTAGGAGTACCATTGATAGCAATGTCATTAGTTTAATCAATCAATGTGGATTAATTTTGCCTCTTAGCTATCCATTCCTATGTAGATTCCAACATTCTCTATCTCTTCGTTAGTGATGTAGATAAATGGTTGATTACCTCTCCTTCATTACATCCTTTATGGTGACTCCTTTCCGCCAAAACCCCCTTTGTAAATTGCCTTGTCGTGACTAATCCTTTCTCAACTCTTCTTAGCACCTTGTAAGTTGGAGATTCGTAGTTCGATCCTATGTGAGGGTAACAAAATATTTGCAATGTATTTGATCACAAACATTGAAGCAGATAATTACGTAGAACTCATTCACAGAATACAAAGCGTAGATGTAGAAAAGTATAGCGAACATCAAGTTTTATAGTGGCTTAGCAGTTGACTTACGTATACTCTATGTAATCTTTTATTTAAACTGTTTGATTATATTTACAGCTATTTTAATGTAAGGAGTAAAGAAGGAGACGAGGAAGATCAAAAAAAATGACGGAGTATCCCCTTGATTCCCAGAAAAGCCCTCGTTTTATGTTTTGTAGGTGGCGTATTTATAGGCGTAGAACTCATTGGATCGGATTGAGAATTTATAGAGAAATCGAAAGATCAAGTCAGACATCTTTAGAAAAAATCGTTCAGATCACACTGATCTGACATAAGGATCGATATTGATCCCCGTATGACACAGATCAATACCAATCCGATTGTTGATCGTCATAGAATGAGGTGCGATTCCCAAAATAAGTCCCCTGTAATGTCCTCTTTGGGTCGCCATGCTTTGTTGACGAAGCCGCATAATGTTATTGAGTTATCGAGCGATCTTTATTGAAATTGAAGTGTATGTTCAAGGCATTGGATGTACACCAATCTGATGCTTATGTGAGATCCAAATCCGTAGCCATTTCAGAGTGTCATTCGAGTGAACCTGCTTGATGGAAGCTCTATATCCTTGTTCGTGCTTGAGTTTTGATCTTTCAACCTTGATGCTCGAGAAGTCTTCAATTTTTTTTTATAGCAATCAAATACTTGAGTCCCTAGTTAGCATGCATATCACAACAAATTAATTTTTTATCGAGCTAAAAAATGGGGTAGCTCCCTTTTTTATTATAATATGCATCTCGATATATGCAATATTAGATTGGCAAGTTCAATTTAATACTTTGATTTTTATGGTTGTTCCTTTAGAAATGTGACATTGTATCACAAATCACATCATTCTTCTATTTACAAAGTCACATCACTTTGAACTCACTTTCAAACAAATTGACTAATGAACACAAAAGATGACAACCAAATCAATATAATCAGTGTTATTACGGCGCTCGACTAGTCGTTTAGTCGAGAATGGATCATCAACTGGAAAAGTCAACTTGCCATTAGTCGAGATTGAACTCAAATCACAAAATCTCGAACTCGAACCCTAAACCCTAACTTGAACTCGAACCTTAAAACCCTAACTCGAAATCGAAGTCGAACTCAAAACCCCTAGCTCGAAGTCGAGTCGAACTTGCCATTAATTGCAGATGGCAGCAGAAGTATTAATTACTGTTTATTATAATATGTATTAAATGTCGTTTATTATAAACTGCAGATGGCAGTAGATCCTTCTACGTAAACAGAGTCTATATGATAATATGTATATGTGTATATATATATATTTATACACTGCAATTATGTATTAATATATTTATCGACTAATCTACAACTAGTCTATGACTAGTCCGACTGATTGGACCTCTATCGACTCGACTTGCCGCCGTAGTAACCATGAATATAATAAATGAACCTTTACCAACTTTAAATCAGTCATAGCTCTTTTTTCTCAGTTACACTTAAAAACAAATTTCTACCACCATTTATGAGTGATGCTTTTCTGATCATGAGGCAGCCTACACTAGTAAATTTCAAAAGTGCTTAAAATACCACCAAAACATCTATACAATATTTGTGAATTTTACAAATCAACGTTCGTTTATCACTTGATATGAGCTTCTCATATAATCAATTCATTGGCTACTAAAACAATAATCTTCATATCATTTACATTTTAGTCCATTCTATTAACTAGAACAATCTTTCTGCGTTCTCATTTGCTGAAATTCATATCTCATTAACAGGTCACTTGCTGTAATTTTCATAAATTTGCCCAAATATTAAAATGAAAAGAATATTGATAAAATAAAATGACAAGGAACGGGTAATCATTTATTTGAAATAGACAATCTAAATTATGTACAAAACACGTAAATTTACACATCTCTCACTTTGTATTTTGTGCATGTTCCTTATGATTTCAAACATAATCTTTTTGTGGAAAAGGACAAATATATTAATTTATAAAAATTAAACAAATATCCTTATACCAACTAAAACACAGATAGATTTGAAAAGGGTAATTTTTACAAATCCTACTTTTATATTTATTTTCACTGATTCGAAACGCAACTACGACCGATAATTTTAATATATTTAGGGATTGATTTCCTAAATCTAGGTGTAAACAATAGTCACAAATTACAATACGGATTGAAGACATGATTTAGATATTTTATTGGAAAACATACAATTTCAATTATCAAATTTAGACATATAAATTTAAATTATACTAACGAAAAAGATTTGGTATTACAAACAATTTTTAGGGTTTTAACGATCAACAAGTAGCGGAATTTAACAAATTCACCAACCTTAATACTGAAGATCTATGCAAAAATTAGTAAATCGAATATTATACCTTTCAAAACTTTCACGAATTCACAGTATCGAATTAGGTCTAGAAGAATCGAAATCTAGCGCTTGAAGTTGGCGCCTCTAAAGTAATCCACGAACGCCTCTTCGATCACGTCGAACGGAATCGAAGAAGGATAAGAAATCGGTACTAGCCGATTTAGGATTTTTCCCCTTTTTAATTTCTCGTTTCTGTGTATACTGTATATTAGAATGAAGTGTTGGACCTTATTTTATATATTAAACGAGAGATTTAAGGAGAGCCATATAACCCGTGTACCACTTCAAAACAAAAGAAAATATCAATGTTGAATTTCTTTTTGTTAAGAACTGTTCTCACTCCTTTTAAACGTCCTTTTGTGTGACCGTATAAGTTAGTATAACGTTGACAATAAATTAAACAATATTTAAATTATAAACAGTGAGCGACAACCAATAATACATCACTGTTAACCAAGTTATAATAAAATCAACGATTCGATACAACCTTTTTTTGTGACCAATATATCAACGTAATTTAACCATTTTAACCAGTATATTCAAGATTGGACTCGAGGCATGGAACGTATTATCCTATTTATAATCTAATCCTTTTTTCTTGATTGATGAGTAAATTATATAAAACAAATCAATATTTGAGCACGGTCATGCATTTCATAATCATACTCAATCAAGAGCACTGTTTCAAATCTCGCAAATATCGCAAATATCGCCTGAGATCTCCTCCGAGATCTCATTTTGGGCTCCTTCCGAAACGAAATAGCAAATATCACTCTAAATCTCCTTTCGAATATATCGCCCGAGATATTGCAATATCAAACGATATATCAACTGAGACGAAATATTGGAATATCGTCTGAGATCTTAGTTTTTTTGGTTATAATTTAAATCTATGTCTGAACTAGAACAATAATTAGAAAACTCAAATTGAGCCATGATAATCTTTTTTTATTTTACATTTTGCATGTTAAATGACCATATTGTATGTACATATATGTTATACAATGTTTAGGATTTTCATATTCGTCTTTTTAACGCACATGTTACTTATGAAATTATGTATTTTATGGTCTATTTATACTGAATTTTTAATGTTTTGGATCCTTTTAATGTTTTATGGCTAACAATATTTCTGTTTTAAACATATTATGATTTAGAGTATGAATGATATTTCACAAAATAAAGAATAATATAGTTATTTTGCAATTCAAGTTTAAGTTACTATGTTTTTAATAACATTCATTAAAATCATTTTGTAAAAATATCATTTTTTTACATATCATGTACACCGAGATTGTTCCGATATGAACTTTCAGACCCGAGATGGAAATTTGAGAAGAACTCCCGAGTTAGACTCATTTTGTCCGAAATCTCCCCCGATACGAGATCAAGTCTATAAAATTCTCGAGACGAAATGCGACTGATATCCGAGATTTAAAACCTTATTCAAGAGGCCCATGAATATTTCTATTTATATTGTAAGATTAAATTCCATCTAGATCATTTATATTATTTAATCGATTCGAGATGTATCTGATAATCACCTTTATCGTCTACTCGATTAAAAGTAACTTTTGATGATATCAAAATACAAATATTCTCGAATAAAAATATAATGATTTCAGGTCTGAGAACCATAACATTACTGCCACTATGAGAATCATTTATGATACTATTATTTATATTCCATGAAGTTTTCTCACGTTGTGTCAGTCCAATACATCATTCTCTAATACGTATTCATGTATTAACATTAATATCACATATATTAATTATCAATGAGATATGATCATCAGTCAATCAACATACTAGTCTCAATGTTTTATTGTTGTCCTACATACAATAAAACTTGTCTAGGGACATTTAAGAATTATAGTATTTATTATTACATTATATAATCTCATGTTCAAGTCACTTACTTGAAACTATATAATTTTGTATTATTATTCTAAGGATTTTTATTATGTTAGTATTTATATTACGCAATAAATATAACGTAACAGAATCTTTTATTCAAAATAAAATCATAATATCAACAGTGTTATTAATCACATCAAATAGATTGTCACTAGGGCACAAACTCTATCAATCTCCCACTTGCACTAGAGTCAATCAATCATGTATCACATATATATGAAACTAGTGTGACTATCATTCTGCTGTTGCGACAGAGTTTTTAGTCAGTGGGTCTGCAACATATGGTATTTTGTAGATATGTACGTCTCATCTGCGAGCAATTTCACAGATGAAATTATATTTCTTAAATATGTGTTTGGATTGTTAATGAAATCTAGGTTTCTTGGCCTGATCACAGTTCCATTGTTATAACAATGTAAATCATTTGATCAACAATGAATTAAGTTCAATAATGAACTTCTTTTTCCAAACATCCTTCTTCGTAGAATCAATATCTATTTCTTGTTTTAAACTAGCAACATTCACAATAAGTAATATGTTATCAATATATAACGTTTGGATTATTGTGTTACTCCCACTAAATACCTTGTCCACACAAGGTTCAATAGTATTTTGTGGTTCTCGAGACATTTCGAGTTCTACTTTATTTCCAACGGTATTTTAGGGATTAGTTTTCCTTTTAAAGGGTAATAATTCGAGCAATAAACATTTTATTCTCACACGGTTTGTAAAAATAATATCCTTTTATATCTTTCAGATATTCTACAAACTAATACTTATCAGATTTGAGTCCAAGCTTGTCAAAGGCAAGACGTTTAGCAAACGCCTCACATCCCGAATCATCATAAAAGACACACTAGGATGTTTCTTAGTCCATATCTTGTATGACATCTTCAAAAATCGTTTTAGCAGGACTATAATTAGTATGAATGCAATCGTTTTAATGGGACAACCCTAAAATTTGTTGGAAGATCTGTATGACTCATCATTGATCGTACCATATCTTATAAGGTACGACTTCTCCTTTCGGACATACCATTCCAATGTGGTGCTTTAGGTGGAGTGAGTTGTGAAATAATTTCACTCTTTTAGATAGTTATTAAATTATTGGTTTAATTATTCTCTTCGATCTGTTCGAAGAGTCTTTATTTTCTTTCAAAATTGGTTTTGAACTTCATTTTTGAATTCTTCGAACTTCTCAAGAATTTTGATTTGTTTCATAAGATACACAATAATATCTACTCATATCATCAGTAAATGTAATGAAGTAATAACACCTACCTCTAGCCGATGTACTCATTGGTTCATATACATCACTATGTATAATGCCTAATACATAACTATGTTCACTGTGTCCAGTGAAAGATACTTTAGTCATTTTGCCTTATGAACAAGATTTGTATTCTTCATATGATTTGAAATGAAATAAATTCAAAATTTCATCGTTATGGAGTTTTGATATGCGTTTCTTGTTTATATGGTCTAAATGAAAATGCCAAAGATATGTTGGATTTAAATCATTGGATTTAATCCGCTCAGTATTTATGTTATAATCAAGCACGTTAAAGTTAAGGATTTTTGAAGATCGTTAATTAATCGTGGATTTCCATAAGATATTTCATTTAATAAAATGAACAACAATTATCCCTTTTATTACAAGTGAAAATTCATTATCTAAACAAGATGCATAACAACATTTATTTTAACAGAAATACATAACTACTATCCTTTAATTCTTCAATTAAGTCAGTGATTAGGTCGAGAGGCAGCTTTCCATGGATAATGCAACAACATTTGCTTCATTTCCACTTGTAAGTCTACCTTTTTGTCAGATTTTTACTCTTTTGCAATTCCTGCAAATTCACGTACATATATGTGATTCACATCTAGTATCTAATACCAGAGATGTATAAGTAGATAGTTATAACATTATAGCTTATTTGGTTGAAGTCATACTTCAATTTTCCTTTTTAGGTCTTCTATATTTGTAAAATAATTACGTTTCAATTTTGTTTGAGGACAATCCTCAAATTTCGATGTTAATCAGGAAATTTGATTTATTTCATTTTATCCTTTTTAAGGATTAATTTTAATAATAAATTATCGAAGTTGTTTGTCATTTAACATCTATAGTAAGTATATAATAAATAATAAAATAATGATAAATGATTTTGCAACATTTATGTTCAATATAAACACAAATTTTGGCAATCAAAATTTATACATAACATTGCATATTAATATAAATGTATAGATTAAACTAAAATATGCTTCCACTCTAATCAACATCCCTATACCTATATATATATATATATATATATATATATATATATATATATATATATATATATATATATATATATATATATGAGCGTTCAATGGCACCCCAAATAGTGAGCACCCCAAAAGCCCCCCTATATAAACCAAACATTTATATTAGTTTAAGCTGGTGGAAGGAGAGAGAAGTAGTGAAGGGAGAGAGAAACATGATGTGTGGTGGAAATCAGAGGGCATTTTGGGGTGCTGCACTGTTTCAGGTGCCATTGAACGCTCGCCATATATACATATACATATATATAACATATACATATATATATATATACATATACATATATACATATATATATAGTACACATATCTTAGTGATCTAAGATCCATATCTAATCATGCCTTGAGTTAGCTTTGACTAATCCCCAGAACACAATCTTTTAGGTAGACATTTCATGTCAATTATATCACATATATAATTCTTAGATAACATGATGAACAATTTTGTTTGTTTTAAATATTGTTTATTTCATGCTCTTTGTCTTTAAGTCCATAATCTTATTATGGCAGCCAAGTTAAGTCAGACCCAATTATTCAGTTGAGTATCACATTTACTCTATTGCATATAACCAAAATAAATAGTGCGATAATGCTTTGGCATTACCTATATCTATTGATTCTGGCATTGATGGGTGTATTTATTTGAAGACGTCACCATGACTTAATATAAATAACTGGTTTAAAGGGATTTTATAATTCGAGGTGGCAAGTCATATCTAGTGTCATTTATACATCTCAAAATATATGCATTTCACATTAGTAATATTAATTGGATTTCAATAAAATATATGAAATATATGTATGTTTTTAAATTCAATGTTATATAGGAATCATGCCTATTTTTTTTCTTTTGAACATTTCAAAACTTTGGTTAACTTGGCTCTCGCATGTAGAGTATCAAAAATTATACTTATAAATATAATATTAAATTTCATGTAACCAATTCGATTTCCAGATTTATACAACATCTAGGCACAAACGAGGCCCAGTTATGTATAATAAAGACTTTGAGCCCATACAAATTTCCATAATTATATATTAATTGTTCAGGCCCATAAGAAATTACAAATTGATCTTGATCAAGTAGACAAAATCTAATGTACATGCATTATAGCACATATTACAATATTCACACTTTAATCTAATATTAAATTTCATGTAACCAATTCCGTTTCCAAATTTATACAACATACAGGCCCAAACGAGCCCCAGCTATGTATAATAAAGACTTTGAGCCCAAAATTTCCAGAATTATATATTAATGTCCGGGCCCATAAGAAATTACAAATTGATCTTGATCAAATAGACAAAATCTAATGTACATGCATTATATCACATATTACAATATTCACACTGTGTTCACATATTCTGGCACATAATTAAACATTTAAAAACGCATGTTACATGGAATCAACAAACAAATATATATACAGTTCAAATGATATCAAAACTATCCACTCTGATCACACAAATATAAATAATCATGACATATCACATACTTATACACAGGCAACATATACAAATGTTTATACAGTGTTATGAAATTTTGTATATGACTACACACACACACACACACACACACACACACAAAAAGTTCAGACCAAACTTGTGCAAATTTATAAAATGACACTTGTTTTTGAAATCTGCAAAACATTTCTGCACAAAAAAAAAAAAAATGTACATCAACATGCACACAGTTGTTTAGTCTTACTGATCCAAGCCTTGATCCCTTAAGTCATTTCAATATCTTCATACTGCATGTTTAAGCAAGACAACATCTTGAAAACAGTAAGTATATGCATCCATTATTGCTTATCCATGTCAAACATAGATATGCAGTTATACATTAATCAATAAACAACATGCTGGTCTTAGTGTATAAAAGATTCATACAAAACCAGGCTTATTTATTTAAGCACTTAGGATAAGTAGTGTTACTACAAGTGAATTTTTAAAATCACTATAAAGGTTTTTACCTAGATGGTGCCTGGCACAACGGTAAGGTTACCCGGCTGGTAATTTGGAGCACGCAGGTTCGAGTTCCGGCCTCTTCACATATGTGAGGGAAAGACTGTGCGCACTAATCGACCACCCCCAGAGTCCGGAAAGTCGTGAGAATAGTAATAGGACGAGAGACTGACTGGGAAGTCCTCTCGTGCTTGAGTACGGGAGCGTCCCGGCCTCTTCACATATGTGAGGGAAATGCTGTGCGCACTAATCGACCACCCGCAGAGCCCGTAAAGCCGTGAGAATAATACCAGGACGGGAGACCGACCTGGGAAGTCCTCTTGTGCTTGAGTACGGGAGCCTTTGGCACTGGGTATCCACTGTAAAGGTTTTCACTATATATATATATATATATATATATATATATATATATATATATGTGTGTGTGTGTGTGTGTGTGTGTGGAAAAGGCCGTGCACACTAATCGACCACCCCTAGAGTCCGGAAAGCCGTGAGAATAGTACTATGACGGGAGACTGTCTGGGAAGTCCTCTCGCGCTTGAGTACGGGAGCCTTTGGCATTGGGTATCCACCTTTTATATATGTAAGAGGTAATGTCCTATGCAAACATATACCCATATTTATGTATATATCTAAATTTTGCAGTTTTAGTGGTACTGATAATCAAACATATGTTCTAATGGACGAGTTAAGATACCAACTCAAAATTCCAGTACAAATGTATATGTCAACACACACACACACACACACACACACACACACACATATATATATATAATATAATATATATACACACACTAGTAACATGTTACAAATGATTTTACTTCCTAGTACACTATAAATGACAATCATGCATATATTGGGATTCACTCAATAACTAACAGGAACAAGTCAGTAAAGGGTATTCAGTAGAACATAAATCAGCTGAGGTCTGTATACTTATTCATACATATGAATATATATTATATCTGACATATAGGTTTTGGTCCCCCCCAACACCCCCCCCCCCCAACATATATATCTCTTTGTTCAGTACGGTTATGAATACACATATATATGCAATAGTATTTCAGCTAAGCTTATAGGGTCAATATTAAAATGTATACCGGTGCAAACATGTTTACATTAACACATATAAGTCTATCACAGGTTAACGTAGTGTATAAGTTATTGCATATCCAACAAATATATAAAATGTATTACATATTTTAGTTCAACAATATTATATGTATACTGCTTTACCAGATTGTTATCTTGAGATGTACACTATGAAAGGGATCAACAAGTTATATTTGCTGTGGCAGGTGCATCCCAAGATAAAATATAGTATACATGTATCAAGATACAATACTTTCTTTTATTCAAGTACCAATTGCAAATCAAATTTGCAGTGGTGTTTCTTGAATATAAGCAAAATATCAAATATATGTATAATATTGTATGAACCAAGTTTTTATATCATGTAAACAAGAGGCCATGATTAGTCATCTATGATCATGAAATTACATATATACATGTTACATAGTCTGTAACCACACACACACACACACACACACATACTAATACTTGTACATATATGATAGTTCATAATTATAATATGTACACATCATTGCATCTCCTGCAAAGGGAGTTAAGCTGATCAAAATATAAGTTCCAATAATGATTTAATATGAACAAGCTACTGCTAATGGATGATATTTAAGCTTGACGTTAGTTTAGGAAATTAACTAACTATTCACATATGTATATTTAAATATTCTGCTTCTTATAAGAACTATATTTCTTGTTATAACCAATCAAGAAATGTACTTGTTCAAGTGCATGCTTAAACATACATGAGTTCATCAAAACATGGTTTAATTAATACTGTTAATGTACTCTTACATGCTTTTTAACAGTGCATTAACAGCATAAACTAATTTATACAAGACTGCCTAATGATATTTAAATGTATGCTGAGCATGTATATCTACATGAGACGTAGGAAGATGATCGGCAGTACGTACACACACACACATTTATATATATATATATATATATATATATCACTTTTGAAAGGCATACTAGTTTTAGCAAAGGTGCTAAATATACAACTATACATTCAAGAGGTTTATTTATAGGATATGTATCATTTTGATGAATCACATTCATCTCAACATTAGAGAGAGAGAGAGAGAGAGAGAGAGAGAGAGAGAGAGAGAGAGAGAGAGTGTGTGTGTGTGTATTAAAGGTAAACACCATGCAGAATATTTAAACATGCTTTTAAAGCCAATTGTTTGTATATTACATATATCATAATATGTACCTAAAATTAAAATATGCAATTCAAATTTGTCTTAAATCAATCATTAGTGTATTTATATACACAGAATTATCATACAAACATATTCATGTATTCAAGTATAAACCAGTTCGAAAACCAATTTAATTTCCATTAGCTTATTCAAAAGTATGTATATCATACAACACAACCCCATCAAAATTGGCAAAAGGAAATATAATAAATCTGGCAATCAAAACTATGTCTGAAAGTTGCATGTACGTATTTCATGATTTAAACAATTGAATAGAATCAGTCACACTGATCTAAATTCACATTAGTGTTTAAGAGAGACAATTTCAGATCCAAATACCTATTAAACTACACAGATTCAACATATCAATCCATATGTGTAAATTTTAGTATCAAAAGTTCTAGCAATGCTAAAACAGAATTAATAACTCATTCATTTTAAACCTTTCGTATCAAATACAAAATTTTCTTACAGTGAAACAATTTCACATCAGTAATGAATTTGTATTAAAGTCCCGCATTTGTCTTTCAATGCTTTCAATTTTCCAAGAAATCAAACATACATAAGCCAAATTTATAGTTCAAAGTACTAATTGTCGCAAGCTTGTGCTCTGAAACCACCGTTAGGGTTTTAATGATCAACAAACAACGAAATTTAACAAATTCCACAACCCTAATAGTGAAGATCTATGCAAAAATTAGTAAATCGAATATTATACCTTTCAAAGCTTTCACGAATTCACGGTATCAAATTAGGTTTGGAAGAATCAAAATTTAGCGCTTGAAGATGACGCCTCCAGAGTAGTCCACAAATGTCTCTTCGATCCCATCGAACGGAATCGAAGAAGGATAAGAAATTGATACTAGCCGATTTAGGATTTAAGGTTTCCCCCCTTTTTAACTTCTCGTTTTTCTGTGTATAATAGAATGAAGGGTCGGTGGCCCCTATTTTATATATTAAACGAGAGATTTAAAGAGAGTCGTATAACCCGTGTACCACTTTAAAACAAAATAAAATACCAACGTTTGAATTTCTTTTTGTTAAGAACGATTCTCACCCCTTTTAAACGTCCATTTGTGTGATCCTATAGGTTACTGTAACGTTGGCAATAATTTGAATAATATTTAAATTATAAACAGTGAGCGACATCTAGTAATACATGATGTTACCCAAGTTAAAATAAAATCAACGATTCGATACAATCTTTTTCTGTGACCAGTACATCAACGTAATCTAATCCTTTTAACCAATATATCTAAGATTAAACTCGAGGCAAGGGACATATAATTCTCTTTATAATTTAATCCTTTTATCTTGATCAATGCGTAGATTATATAAAACAAATCAATATTTGAGCACGACCATACATTTCATAATTATACTCAATAAAGAGGTTCATGGATATCTTTACTTATATTGTAGGGTTAAATTCCATCTAGATCATTCGTATTATTTAATCGATTCGAGATGTATCCGATAATCACCTTTATCGTCTACTCGATTAAAAGTAAGCTTTGATATCAAAACACAAATATCCACAAATAAAAATATAATGATTTCAGGTCTGATGACCATTACATTACTGTCACTATGAGAATCACTTATGATACTATTATTTATATTTCATGAAGTTTTCTCGCGTTGGGTCAATCCAATACACTATTCTCTAATATGTATTGACATTAATATCACATATATTAATTATCAATGAGATATGATCATCAGTCAATCAACATACTAGTCTTGATGTTTTATTGTTGCCCTATATACAATAAAACTTGACTAGGGACATTTAAGAATTATAATATTACTATAATAATATTATATAATCTCATGTTCAAGCCACTTACTTAAAACTATATAATTATGTATTATTATTCTAAGGACTTCTATTATGTTAATATTTATATTACGCAGTAAATATAACATAATAAAATCTTTTATTCAAAATAAAATTATAACATCAACAGTGTTATTCATCACATCAAATGGATTGCCTCTAGGGCACAAACTCTAACAACAATATATAAATTTACTCACCTTGCAAAGCTTTAACAAATCTTAGATCTGAATTGTAGCTTTTAGATTTCATTACAAATCCTTTCAGATTCATATAATATGTATAAAAAGAGGAGATATACATATTAAAAATTATAGCTATAAATAAACAATTAGAATAAGGATAGAAAACAAGATTGTAAACCTAAGAAATTTACCTTATGCTCAAAATCCATCTTTTCTTACAGGCTTGAATCTATTCTCTAATTCTTGTAAATAGAATTAAGATCCATTTTATTTAAGAATATTCTAAAGAGATTATAACATAGCTTCACTGCTACCTCCATAAAATATGAGAATAGGTTGGGGATCTAGGCCTTTATTTATATACGTTGAAAAGACCTGGAATCGTTAAATTTAAGTTTATAAAAATTAGTCCGGTAATATAAATTTTATTCTTCATCAAAACCTAGCCACGACTGGTCTAATCGACCAAGAAGTTGATCCAGTGATCGATCCTTATGTCGACCACCTAGTCGACTGCTTTGGTTGACCTAGCACCAGTGGAGTCGGGTGATTAATTGGAGGAGTTATTATGATTATTTATATTATTTGTTTTTCGTTCAAATTCGTTTTCCATCAGTGACTTCTTCATATGGTCTTCATTCGCGTAACTTAAAATATGAAAGTTGAGCAGAATTTCATCACGAATGCAACAGTACATTTTTCATGGTCCAATTCCATCGTTTGCTCAAATTTTATTTTTGGTACCTAACTAATTTAATGCCAAATTTCAGGATGTTACAATACATGTGCATATTTACCGTGCAAGTATTCTTCTCCAGCTTTTTAAATGAGGGATGAGTGTGGGGGGTTTGGGGGGGGGGGGGGGGAGGGAGTGTGTGTGTGTGTTGTTAAGTATCCTTTTGAGCGGGACGTATTTGCACAGAATGAGCATGGTAGTCTCGACAGCTATCGAGGCAGATAGTCCAGGGAGGTGATCAGAAAACCCAGATATCAAGCCAAGATCAGACAATGGAACGATGGACAAATAAAGTTGGAAGGATACACAGAGACGACACGATGGTCGCTGACTCCAATGCCACCCCTGCTGCTTCGGTCGGATCCAATCCTAGTGCTAATGTGCTACACGGGGAGCGATCCTCTTTTCTGACTCCATGTCTCCGCTCCTGTGCGTTCTATCTCTTCTACGCCACATGCTCCGTGATGCTTCATGCTCGACTCCAGCGATATTTTGAGACACATGCATTGCATTTAAGTTCATGCAAGTTTCAGCTCGATCTGAGTTGTTCTCTGCTTATAAATATCAGCTGTATAATTCATTTTTAGGATCTTTTGGCATTTGTATGACCCCATCTTATTAACAACTGGCTTAGAAGCACAAACGTTTGTTTCGATCACGAAGTTCTAAAAATATACTTCAATATCATTATCTTTGTGTTTCTGTTAAAAATAGGATTTAATAATTAAACATTTTCACATTTTCAAACTGCATCCGTGCAATTATTAGCAAACTTTAATATCATTTAAAATAGGATCTAACGAAACAGCAACATCGTGCTTCATTAATTACAACATAAATAAAAATTAAAACAAACAAATAAAAAAATATCGCACCTTAGAAGTAAAAATTCAAACTAATTACATGTAATTTCAATGGAAAAATATAACTAAATATTCGTGCAAATTATTTTATCGTAAATGTATTAAACATACACTGTTTTGAAAAACATAATTCAAGCACAAAACTTGTGTAATGATTTGCCCATGCCGTAACGTTCGTAGTTATAATATATTTAGTATCATACTTTTTTGTTGTAGACAAACTTTCCAAAATTCTCTTTAAATATAGTTTACATTTCAATATATCTAAACATATTTCTACTTGAAAAAAAAATCAAAATTTTATGTTTTATTGTTTGGTCAATCAATCGTATCATTTAATTAAAATCATGATAATTGGTAATATATCAATTAAAATTAAAATTATCGCTTAAAATTATGATCTATAAACTTGCATTCCTTATAAATTTAAAATATTATCCATAGAAATTTTTTTTCCATGCTTTTTTGGTGTAAACGCAAACTTCTCAAAATATCTTTTAAATTCAGATTACATCTTAATATACCTAAACATATTTCCACTTTAATTTAAATTCAATTTTTTTTTTATGTTTTATTAGTTGGTCAATCAATCCTATTCTTGTACTAAAACCATGACAATCAGTAATATATTAATTGAAATTTAAGTTATCGCTTAAAATTAGGAACTAAGAAACAAATAATCTTTGTAAATATTACTCCTTATTCTTTTACTAAAACTGTGACAATCAGTAATATATTAATTCAAATTTAGGTTATCACCTGAAATTTGGAACTAACAAATAAAAATTCTTTGTAAATTCAAACAGTCCTCCACAGGCACATAATTTCTTTTTTTTTAATGTTTTATTAATCAATCAATCCTATTCTTTTACTAAAACCATGGCAATCAGTAATATATTAATTTAAATTTAGGTTATCACTTAAAACTAGAAACTAACAAAGTAACATATTTTGTAAATTCAAACGATCCTTTATGGATTTTTCGTGTGTCGTAATAATATCACTTTAATATAAATGTTAACAAATAAAGTTTCTTTACAAATTCATCTTTACTAATTAATGATACAAATAAAAACCCGAACTAATACAAATTATGGTTTTGCAAGTTAGAATCAAAAATTCAAACTAACTACACAACGTTTCAACGCAAATATGATTAAATATTTATGCAAATCATTTTTTTTAACGTGTTAAACATATACTATTTGCAGAAAAACATTTCACAAGCTAAGCATGTGTCATCATCACGCGCAAAGCGCGTGCCTTAACGCTCTTGTATATTGTCATGTCAGGTATACTATGATTCGAGATTTTGTAGCTCCAAAGCAGCAATAAAATCAATCTAATCCTTCAAGTGGACTTAGACTCAAATGCCGAACCACTGTGAAATTGTTGTGTTTGTTTCATGTTGATTTCTGTGATTATATCTCTATTTTCTGCTATACTTGTGATTAATTTCTCCACATTTTTCTCTCCACATACAATTCTAGGCATGGTCCACAACACCTCCGTTCCCCCTCAATTCCAGCCACACGTTTTTATATAATGTGTGAGCGAGAGAGAGTTAGTGGAAAGTGGAAGTTTGTCGTGTATACCGGTGGAGTTTAGTGATGCCGCACTGTTTGGGGTGCAACAAAACGCTTCATACACACATGCGCAAAATGTTTGTTTAGTTATATATTTAATATATTAGCATTTTTAGGTCTTCTATTTTGGGTTTGAGTGTAAAAGTACAGTAAAATTGAATAAAATACCGAAGGTGTTTATGTAGTCCTGGGTTTACTCCTAAGATCACATTTGATATTATAATCTAACAAGAAATAGTTTGAAACACCTAACTGATGTAATGCTCTATCTCATTCAAGGTTTTAAATCTTGAATATCGGTCGCGTTTCGTCTCGGGGATTTTATAGACTCAGTCTCGTATCAGGGGAGATCTCAGACGAGATGAGTCTAACTCGGGAGTTCGTCTCGGATTTTCATCTCGGGTCTGAAAGTTCATATTGGAACAATCTCGGGGTACATGATATGTTAAAAATGATATTTTAACAAAATGATTTTTATGAATGCTATCAAAAACATAGTAACTTAAACTTAAATTGCAAAATAACTTTATTATTCTTTATTTTGCGAAAGATCATTCATACTCTAAATCGTAATATGCTTAAAACATGAATATTGTTAGACAGGAAACATTAAAAGGATCCAAAACATTAAAAAAAATCAGCATAAATAGACCATAAAATACCTGATTTCATAAGTAACATGTATGCAAAAAGACGAATATGAAAACCATAATCATTGCAAAACATATACAAACATACAATATTGTCATTTAACATGCAAAATGTAAAATAACAAAAGATTGATATGGCTAGATTTGAGTTTTTTAATTATAGTTCTAGTTCAAGCACAAATTTAAATTTTAACCAAAAAAGCTAAGATCTCGGACGATATTCCAGTATTTCGTCTCGGTCGATATATCGTTCGATATTGCAATATCTCGGGCGATATATTCGAAAAGAGATTTAGTGTGATATTTGCTGTTTCGTTCGGAAGGAGCCCAAAACGAGATTTCGGAGGAGATCTCGGGCGATATTTGCGAGATTTGAATCAGTGATCCCATTAGCGCTATTCAAGTTATCATCATATTTCCACTCAAAGATTCTACTGTATTTACAGCTGTAGAATAGTTTTCTGCTTTTGCATGCAGGATATACATCATTTGATTCTGATCATGTCACAAATCATAAATTGAAGCGCCAGTAAATCTTATTTGATTTTATTAATGACTGATGACCGTGTCTATACATTTGTGACTTCACATCAGTCATGCTGTTGACGAGCGATGGCTTCTTGCTAAAGTGACCTACGTTTGGGTAGTTGATTTCTGCTCCGCATATGTGGGTATCAATAGGATATGTGAAGTTTATTTTAAAGAACTTGACAGATGAAATTTCACCTCATAATATCTGTATTCTAGTCAGAAAATTCCTGCTTACATGTTTTTTACTTCGTGCATAAACATAACAAGTTGAGAAAAATATGCGTTTACATATTAAGTTGAGAGACGTAGTGTAGATTATTGGGCAATGTCTCCAGTCTCTGTCAGCAGGCCCACGCCATGAGGCATTTAGATTGGGCAACACCCCATGATAGGACAACTTAAGAAGAACACTAAATGTTTAGAAAAATTACCGCTATACAGATATCCAATGGATTAGTTGGCTGTGTGGTCTGTTGTAGTAACTTCCCTGGGAAGATTCAAGTTTGTATTAACAGCATCAATTCCTGGGCAATTTTCCCTTTGCTTCTACCCAGCGACGAAACACGAAACCCGAATTTCTGGTTGCAGCGGGCGAAAAGTAATAAAGTGATTTTGGATAATCGAACTTCAATAATAAAAGAGTATTCATACAATTGTAGTATAATTTGATGAGAACCAAACAAATCAAATTTAAATATGTTTTAAGACAAAGTGAGAAACATTAGAATTGTTATCCAAAACATGTTTGACACAAATTTTGTTTCGACATGCTAAGAGTTTACAATGTACCTACGCTAAGCAGCCTCTTATGTGGTGCTCGCGGACCGGGCTATGTGCACTAGGGAGATTTTACAACTTCATTCGGTTTCCCCTCTGAACAAATTAAAAAAAAAAAAAAATTGTTTGTGAAATATCCATAAAACAAAGCAATAATAATGAGTTAATCATATCAATTTGATGGATCCAAAACTATTTTTTTTGCAGTAGCCCTTGAATGATACATTTTTTAGATTGCCTGTCACATTTAACTTGAAATGCGGTAACCACATCTATACAAGTAATAAATATTAGGTTAAGTTGTATTTTATAAATTATATGAGATCAATATTCTTTAGGCAAATTCTATTGAACACAAACTATTGAACCACGTAGTGGCTGGTTTCCTACAATACCAGGTAGAGCCACTAAGAGGAAGACTATTATTGGGTTTTTTTTTAAATTAAACGGGGGGCTACTCAGCAAAATGATGGATTTACTTGTTTTTGCGGAATTTTAGAGGGCTAATCAGCAATTAGCTGAGTTCAAATAGAATTTGCCTATTCTTTGTTATACTAGTAAGTATACTTATTTTAGAATCTTTGGCAGGGCAGTTGCCCACCTCAGCTAGTATATAGTCTCTGTCACTGCTTCTGCCTTTCTTTTCTTTGGCTTTTAAATAGGCTATGGGCAACCCATTTCAATGGGCAAGCCCTGTATGTCAGAACACCCATCACTGTCACATTAGTTAGTAGGGCATTTAACAACTCAAGCCTGATCATGCACGTCAGTAAATAATCCTTACATCCATGACTTTTCATAGTCATCATATCATTTTCTTGCAGTCTCCATCTTCATACTCTCTTCTTTACGTCAAGCATATGAAAGTACTTTTTATGTTGTTTCATTAGCTACACCTCTGAAAGATAAAAACCAGATGTTACATATAAATTAGCTGAATCAGTTAGATGACATTTTCTTAAGCCAGCCTCATTTTTGTGTCCAAACCGATGTATGTTTTGAATAGCACCAATGTATGTTGTGAATAGCACATTCCTCTCTGTAAATTCATTTTGTTGATGTGTGGATTTCCTAGCGTTGTTCTGGATATTCCACCTACAGTCTCTTGTTGATCCTGAAAAGTGTACTTTGGGAAAGTGTGGTACATGATGTTATGTTTTATTTGCCGTTTAACATTATTGATCCCATCGTAAGATACTTTTCCTACATATGCTGGTTAAGCATTCATATATGTATTTATCTAAAAAGAGTAACTTCCTATGTGCGGTACAGGTACACCATGGATCGACCGAGGTTCACAGAACATCTCGATGCAATCAAGTTCATATGCAAAGATTTTTGGTCCGAGGTGTTCAAAAAACAAATAGATAACTTAAAGACAAACCACAGAGGTACATTTGTGCTGCAAGACAACAAGTTTCGGTGGCTCTCACACTTATCTGTTGATTCCATGCCTGAGGCCCCTGCCGATGACCAAACCGTTCAAGCTACAAACATGTACTTGTATTTCCCATGTGGAATCATTAGAGGAGCTCTCTCCAATTTAGGAATATCATGTGCTGTTTCTGCTGATATTTCTAGCCATCCTGCCTGTGAGTTTTGTTTCTTCTCCATTTTTTTTTCACTCTTTGGTATGTCTTGTCATATATGATTCTTTGTTGCAGGTTCATTCGTGGTTCGCGTCAAATCTTAGCATGTGCACAAATGATGTTTGAATGTGTTACGTGCTTTACAGCAAAAGGGGTCTACTTGAACTCGATATATTTATCACTAAAACTTCGTGGGATTGTTGTTTTTATGTTGTAAAAGATGCCCCTTATTTACGAGTCAAGGTTCTGATTTGCTCATCTTCGGCATTATTTATATATATGTAGGCGATTTGTGTCTTATACAATTGATTATTTGGCCTTAATGGATGTACCTGCCTACTTAATTAAATTTGATCCTCCACTAGATAGAAAAAGGAAAAGAAAGAAGAGAAACCATTCAAATTGCTGGAAAGAAAAGAAATATTGTTTGAGTTGGGATTTTTTTTAGTAAATGATCTTAGCATATGTACATTGTAAGCTTTTAGCATGTCTTTTTGGATTTTGAACTCGCGCCGTTACCACGATGCAAAGTCTTTAACCGTTAGTAATTGGGTCCAAATAGTTTTAAGGAAGTAAGTATTTCAAATTTTCATTATTTTATTAAACTAACTATTTTCTATTTAAATAAATTTTTTATAAAACGATTTCAATTAAACTAAATTTTACTAAGTTAAATTGTTCTCGTATTTATTTAAACTATTTGGATGCAAACTATTGAACGTGAATTGTTTTGAATGTAAAAGATTACATTTGTATACTGATTTATGGACACGTAGGTATGAAATTTAAATTTAAATTCAATATTGTATTGATTTGAGATATAATAACGTGAAATTTGAATTTTGAACTAAATCGATTTATGATATGAAATATGTTGTTTTATTCAAAAATAAAATGATTACGTTGTATAAAATAACGATTAGTTGTTAAAGGGATCAGAGCTGGATATAGACATACCCTCTATCGATACTGAACCACTTTAACGACCATACACGTTGAGGATGTTTTAGAATGAAGTGGTTGAATTAGCAAATGTTTACTGAAATGAAGTAAGCGGGTGATGATGTATATTTTTGACATTTGTGTCATGATTAAAATGACTAAAACATGAGTTTATGTTTGGTCAATGAGGTGAGCTACTTCTAATGGATACACTTTTTTGTATTACTCACTTGACTTATGATTCGATTGACGCACTTTGATTAGACTGGGGTGTTGTACGCGATCGGCTAATATCGGTTATGATTAACCAGAAGGTAAACTGGTAGAATTCTACCTTAGGCATTGTCTCACATGTCTTATCATATTTATCCCTATAAGAGACCACTATGATTTTATTTTCTACTATACCTATAGGGGCCCTCCAATAGCTGCCAGTTTACGGTGGTGTTACCGTACCTGCATAGACTATGTGCATTTAAAATGTGTTAAGGGGGACTATGGGTAACCTTAACTCTATTTTCAATATTATACTTTATTGATAGACATTACATATGTAGCATATTCTACTATATATATTTTAAAGGAACCTTAGAAGATGGAAAACCTCGTAACATCTCTTACTATCACGCTCACATTATACATTGATAGAAGATGGAAAATTTCATAAACGTCTCTGATGCTACTGCACTCGTATTTCATTTGGTTTAGTTTGACTTAAATTAGAAATTTTAGTTCTAACTCGAGTATGTTGTTTTTCACTATGTTTGGGTCAGCTTGGTTGTTTCATTTTAGCCAAAGACTGTATTTGAAGGTGAAGATGAAGTCTGATGGTCCGAATTTACTTGTATTTTCTTGTTGCACTATTTGGTATGCCTATTGATTGTTTAGCTATGATATTGTAAAATGTGCACTGTAAACAATATATGATTTATGTGATTATTATATTTTTCCCTTCCGTTGTGAGATTATGTGTTCTATTTCTTTCTCACCTCTTTTATTCTTATATTTAAATCTCATTAACAATTCGTTTTTGAACAGCTTGGGTTAAACATGTGTAGTTTATTGTCAATATGAATCCTTTAAAAATGGCGGATCAAAACAATAAGATAACTTTGAGAGTTAGACCATTATATCATAGTTTGGACGATGTAACTAATAACTCATTTAACTTAATTTTTTGTACATAAGGAATCCATCGAGTTTCAAGATGTTGAAGCTGGAAATGTACAATGGAAGAAGAGACCCAACTATTCTTTTGATGAGACACATAAGTGTTTGGTTACTTCGGTGGAAGTGATGTTACTATGTTTTCTATTATACTCAATAGATTGAACATCGATGTGGTTTCGTCATCCAGAAACTAGTCCATCGACAAGTGTATGTATCGCGTGTGGACTGAATAAGTGGATAGGTTTATGGACAGTTCAGAGTTCATATGACACAATCGAAGAAGAATGTACACCATGATGCTTCCGAGTGTGAAATAATAGGTGGAGGAAATCCTATAGAGTTTTCTAAATAGATCCAACGCAACAACTGCTATACAACGATCCATATTTTACGTATTAGCGGATCGTGAAATAATTCTATTTAGTTTATATATGGTTATATCATTCTAATATTTTGGGATATGGTTCTTTGGAGGTTTATTATGTTCATGATTTTTTCTGAATTCTTTTTTGACCGTTTTACTCTTAAAAATCTTATTTGGACCATAACTTTTGATATAAGCCGAATTAGTTGCTATAACCTGTCTCATTGCTCCGGGATGATGGTTTTCCATTCCGTAGAATGGTCATATTACGAAGAGAGATTTTTAGTTTAAAAGAAATAGCAGTTTTAAATTTTAAAAGCTGCTGGCCAGATTAGTCTCGACATCTTTAGTTATAAAGAGGGGCTGAGGGGATTTATTTCTAGTTTTCCTTCTCCTTCACATATCATCCCTCAGTCTAAACCTACTCTAAATCCTCCTATAATTTATAGATCTTCACTAAATCGTCTCCCATTCTAATTTTTAACTAGAGATTATATCTTTTAGATTTCTTTATTTTGGGTGCTTATTCAAGAGGTTAATCGTTGTTTGGATTGGATTTTCATTCAAATTCATTGGTTTTGGAGATTAAGTGAGCATAATGATCTTTCATATGTTTATATTAGATTATATAGTTTAATCGACACATTTTAATCATCTAAATATCAAAGTAATCTTAATATCAACTAGATCTAATAATTGCATAATTCGAAGCTGTAAGATAATCAAAATTTATAATATATAACCAAATTACTAGATCTAAGGTGATTCAGGGTGTTTTGCATCAGATATGTGATCATGGTGGGTTAAATCATGATCGTGGGCAGTTAACTGTTTGATTATGATTGTTGCTTGAATTGTTTGAATGATTGAAATGTTGTTTGTATGTTTGAGTTTTTGCTTGAATGGATGAATTGCTTGCTATGCTTGATCTTGTTTGTTAGTGTGGTGCGTGTTAGGTTCTGCATCGATGGCCAAAAGATGATTAAAGCTATTGGAAGATGATCAGAACATATCCGGAAAGAATTCCACACCGAGAGTGTTTCGAATTCAAAAATGGAAAACTCGAAGCTAACGTGTAGGCTTGAAGCCATTGGCTTCGAGTATACATGGAGGCTCAAATCGAAAGGGGCTGCTTCGAGAGTGGTCGGAGAGCTTCGAATCAAAGCAAGTAGCTGACCTATTAGATTCGTAGTAGGTCCAAGGGATTCAAAACATCGAAGCAATTGGTTTGGGGTAGGAAAAGAGATTTCGAATCGACCTATCGATTTGAAGCGAAGCGGTCCAGATGATTTAAAGCAACACAAAGTGGTTTGAGGCATAACAGAGAAATATTTGGGATGAAGCAAAAGAGCTTGATGCATAGCAAGGCGAAGCGGTGACTCAAAACGAATTTAGGATATAAGCTTTGATTCGAAGCAATGAACATTGTGTTGATGCAAAGCGATGCCAAGTAGTTTATGATCAATACGAAACAAGTTGCTTGAAGTAGTGGTGCGAAAGGAATTAATGTGTTGAAGCAAGGGAGTGCTCCAAAGTTGGCGTTACGAAGCAAGGAGGCGCTTCAAAAGGGTGATTTGAATGAAGTCAGAATAGTGTTTGAAATAAGGTGAAATTGTGCTGCAAAGGTCTTGTTTTGTCCTTGTTGTAATTAATATTATTTTTCATCACTCGAAGCAGATTACTTTGAAGTTTGCAATAAGTGTTTCGAAGTTGGATGTTTTATTGTACGAAGCAGGGTGTTTCGAGCTCGGAGCTGAATGTTTCAAACCAAATATTTTAAAGCTTCAAAGTAATCGCTTCGAAGCCAAAAGCAGAGTTCTTTTAGATTTGAAGCAGGGTGTTTTGAGGAATGAAGCAGTCTGTATCAAGTGTAAAATTCATTTTATATTTTACTATAAGTTTTCAAACATAATTTCATGATTGTTTAGAAAATGAAACTATAGCATATTCGAAGCCAAGTGATTGATGCAAGAGAAGAATGTGAAATCTATAGGATAAATTGGCGAGGTTTTCAATATTGTGCCGACTCTTCGATGAAGAACTCAGGAGGGAGTGCTATCAAAGAAGTGTGAAAGGATGCCTGGAATGGAACTCAGCTATAAGATAATGGATTGATTTGAGTAGGACTAAAACTTAAAACGGAATGATAAGAGATATTGTGTTTGGAAGTGTTAAGGAATCTTTGAAGCTCAAAGTGTTCTAGATGTCGACTAAAAGATGGAGTGTTATTACCAATGGATCACTTGTAAGTGTCTAATTGCTGGAAACATAGGTCTTGGAGGGAAACTTATTTAGGGAACATGGTAATCCGACTAGAACTAAGGTTTTCCATTGACCCTTGGCGTAGGAGGATTTAATCATACATGTTATCAATATGTTCAAGGATCTAAAAGGTCATGGTTTTGGATTCGATGTTATGGTTGATATGGATGCTTTACTCTTCTTTCTTTGGTAATCCATCACCTATATGAATTTGGAGAGGGGATGAGGAGTGGAGTCATGAGGTGGGTTGTTAGATTCTTCTATCCAAATCAGTATCCTTTATTATTTATTTACTTGAGTAACATATCTTACTTAATTATTATTGCTAACTCTTTGATTATTGGAACTAGTTAAGTATGATACTTAAACCTTTCTGGTAGCATATTTTCTAGTATGGATTTTTGTTGTTATTACAGCTCACACCAGATTGTTGTCCAACAAGAGGTTTGATGTTATCTCTTATTATCGTGGGTGTACATCAACATTGTTATGGGTGATCATCGATATTGCTGATGAGTAGACTAGATATCAGGTTTTGGTGATGCTAAAGCTAATTCAAAGACGAGCTGGAGAGTTGACATATTATTATTTGTAAATGTTTTATTTTCGTTGTTTTAGTAATCTCCAGGGATGTAGTGAGGAACTGATGTAACTAAATATTCTAACATCTTATACATAACTTTGTTGCTTTATGAAATTAGGGTTTCCACTTTATTATGACTCTTTATTATTCTATTGTATAGTTTCTTCTTATATTTTATCCTTGCACTGTGAGTTATAAAACATTTTGCTTTTGTTTCTTCACTTGATGATCGTCCCATATCAGCCTAACACTTGTGCAATGCACCTTTTTCCTCTTTAGGTGCAAGTGGTGTGAGATCTTATAAATTTTTCTAACTAGAACCGATGCAATAGCTGCTAAATTACAGAAGCCATACCTGTCGACAAATCTAATGGTGATGGTTTCTAGGATTCCTAGTAAAATTGATTTCAGTATTATTTAAGAGAGATCCATGAGAGGAACTTGCAGACTTCTACTACCTAGCAATATATTTTTATGCCAAGTGGACGCTAAAGAAATTGAAATTACTTAAATTAATGGATGGACGACCATCTGAGGTAGGATATAGATAGGATAAAGGAATGTGGAATGTCGTTGAAGGATCTAGACAACTCGGGCGATGAAAGAAGGTGCCAAAGTTTTCCTCATGCGTTGAATTGACAAAAACACAAATATGACTACTTGGATACTAGGAAAAAAAAATTCCCGATAAATAGCCTACAAAGAGAGAGCCACCTGTTGGAATAGAAAGTTTGTAAATTAAAGCACATTTCACGAGTTGGATGTGCATGAAATTAATGAGTGCAAACTTTTGCATGACTTGATAGTGGATAATATTCGAATTAAGCAGATTTAACAATATAAAAGGAACCAAAATGCAATGTTGCAGTAGGATTGACCATTATTTGTGGTAGATGTATCCAATCATGGACTTGCAATAGTATCGAGAACGATTATCACATGATTGGGATGGAACAAAGTCAGGCTTAAAATTTTCACTTTGATTTTCCTTAAAATAAACTATGGAAAAATACCACCAAACTACTTGCACATATATGGGATCTCGACCGATTCCAAGACACACTATGGGTTATGGTCTGAGAATAATCCTTTATTAGACTAGACCTTTTGATTTGTGTAGGATACATTAGATTTTAATAACTAATAATTTAACAAGAAAATCATCTGAACATGAAAATTGATATAGATATGGTTTATGATGTAATCAAAATATGATTATCCTTTAAACTTGATATATAAACTCATAAGGCTTGGTTACCTCAACCATAAACAAGCATAATCCAAACACATCAAATGATCTTATTAAAGTAGCAAAACACAAGATCTATGTCTAACGAGCATAATCCATACAGGCCAAACAACTTCATTAGAATTGAAAAAAGGAAATTTTATTACAAAACTAATTGGTTCTTCACCATCCATAGCTTGCCTAGGGATCTCTTCGATTCTCGTACATGAGTAAATTGCTTAGAATTTTTATTACAACTTAATTAATAAGTAAAAGAACTAAAACAAATGAAGCAAAGGTCGGTGGTTCAGGCGTCCAAGAGCATGTTTAGGGATCTCTCCGGTTCACATACATGGGTATGAGGCCTAGCTACCATCATCATCCTAGTTCTACCTATTAATTAATGACAAAGCCAAGACAAGTGCTCGACTCGCTTACATCCCTTATAGCCAGTGGCTGTTCCTATTGAGTAGCAGCAGTTGTTTTATTTTGGACATATAACTTTAGTTGTCTATTTCTCACCTGCTCCTCAATGAGATTCCATACATGCCAACATTCATTTGTTTCATGTTCGACCTTTTCATGGAATAGACAGAATTTTCCGAAAGCTAAATCTTTTTCTGTGGGCTCTCGTCCTTTTTTCCTTCTCGTCGGCAGGCGGTCTATGATATCCAGAAATATCTGTTCAAGACAAGCATTTAGCTGTTCATATGAGTTGTGTCTCCATCCCATTTTAATTTGGTTTACGGGGGCTAAATTTCCTTCAGCTTTCCTCCTTCCTTTGTTATTCCTAGAGTTGGACGATTTTCCGTCCCCACTTGGATAGACTCATGATCATCTTTGTAATCTTCCTACCTCAGGAATATATCCGCTTCAAGATAGAAATCCCCAAGACCCCGTGGGAGTCCCTCTCCAAGGAAATCTTGAAATCTGAGTTGTCCAAGACGTCAGATACTGCGGTCATCAACACCATCGATGGATCTGGTCTACCCATAAAAGCCACAACAACATTGAAATGCTCTAGAAGTTTGCACAGAGATTCTCCTTTCCTCTGCCTAATTGTTGTGAGCGTCATCACATCTTGGGTTCAGCGATATGGATCCTGAATTGTTCAACAAATCTCTCCACTATGTTGTTTCAAATTTTGATCGATTTTGATTCCAGTTCCCTGAATCACATAGCAACCAAGTTCGATAGATGGATTCAGAAGCACTTCACCATGACATCGTCAGATGCCCCTAGTACTTCAATGTCATATGTATCACATCAGAAGGCCGGTAGAATCTAACATCGGTAACTTGAAGTCCAGTGGTTCCAGGAGTTCCGAATGTTATGAGAGAATGGATTTCGGTTCCAGTACAAGTCGAAGCTAGTTAATCCATCTCTTGGTATTCTTCAGATCATATCCATGATGCGATTATCTTCATTGAGCAGCTAACATCGATCTCTAGTTCTGACATACATAGGCCGACCGTTTTGAGCATCTCATTCGAGATTTAAGCCTGTACGCGCCTCACTTTTGTATCTAATCTTTGATTCTGTTTCAAAGGAGAGTTGAACACCATGTATTTAGTGGTATTGTGGGGATTTCCCCTGCTTTCATCGGATCTGTACTATTCCCTCTAGTTGGGTCGATACCGATCGCTCTAAATATGAGGGAGTTTCTGCTGGTTCCATGCTTCGAAGTTGAGTAGTATTGAGTCCAACTCTAGCAGTAGTATTTTGAGTTCGTGTTTGAACTGGTTGTTCAACCTGATTCAGGATTCTGGTCTCTCTTTCCGTTTGAGTAAGTTCTCTTGGTGTTCGAGGAGGGTTTGTAGAGTAATGACCACCTCATCCGTGTCCTCCCTTGTTAAGTATAGGGAAGGATTTCCCGTGGTAGAATCCTCTTAAATTCATCCATCCATCGTTGTGACTTCTGATTGTTTGTTAGTATTCTTCTTCCTTTCTAACATTTCTGAGCGTAGAATAATCAACTAGTAAATCCCCCTATCTAGCACGCTAAAATGTTGATGTTTGATTTTGGTCAGTCGCATGCCAATACACAATTCGTATGTGAATCAGATATAGATCGCAGTAATCAGTCATAAAAAAATCATAGAGCAATCAAAGAGTAGTCACCAAGTCATCACAAAGTGCACAAAAGTAAATGAAAACAAAAGTTTTATAATGGTTTGGCAAATCTTGCCTACGTTCACTTGTAGCAATCTATTGATTAAACCTTTAATTACAAGTACAATGCAATTTGTTCGTAGGAATGTAAAGAAAGAGAGTTGCAATTAGTCCTGAGAAATGTCCTTGCCTAAAGGAGTTCCAAAGCCAAGAAGATCTCTCTAAAAATGTACAAATGATGGTCTACTTATAGGTGTATTATTTCGGATCTGATTCAACCATTTCACTTTAGGGAGTCGTATCGGTCCCTTGTTTTGGAGTGGTCCGCCTTCTCTTGAAATGATCGAGCCATTCCTTTTTATTTTGGATTCCTCATTTCGTATTCGGGAAAATTCTAGTTTTGTGCTCGGATCCATCATATCGATCACCTGTTTTGGAGTGATCCGCCTTGCCTCTTGAATGATCAAGCCGCCTCATTTTATTTTGGACCCCTCATTTAGTATCTGATCATGAAGTCAAATCAATTGATTTTTACGTGATTGTATCGTGTCTATCACTTTCCTAAAAATACTAATCCAAGTTTTCCAGTGAAAGATGTTGATTCGATCATTCTTTTTATAACGACCCAAGGTGCTCAAGTCATACCGATCCGATTTATGAAGGATCAAACAAAGTGATTTTTCTTCGTTCCTTATGTCGATCAACTAATTTTAAGTGATCTGACCATGCCAACCTCTTTTCTAGAAGTTATCTGAAGTTACCCAAGGCATACCAATCCGATTAAGCATCGTGGTCGGACAAATTTTCTGAAGCTTTTTGCTGAGTCGATCCATCAATGTTGAGTGATTAGACTGTGCCAATCATCATTTTTTAGGAGTATCGATCAAGACTAACCAAATGATAGGGAAAGTGTTGGATCGATCCGACCCTTGATTCTATGGTGATCGACATGTGTAGATCATGATTTTCTCAAGTGATGGATCCGATCCTGTGCATGGCCAATCAAATCAATACAGAGTGATCCAGTTGTTAAACGGGCTTTTGGCCAATCTACCAAAAGCAGCCGAAGCCCGCACGTTTCGGCCCATCATATGGTTTAACAGCCCACAAGCATTGCTGAAACATTCCGGACTCAAGCCCAGATGGAGTCGTATAAGAATAGTCGTCCCGGCTCGACTAAGCATGTAGCCAAACACTTTAGGATCGTATTGAGCCTCATCATCAATTTCGAATCCCGATGTCAACAACTCTTCAAAAATCCACCAAGTCCAAATTTTTATTCCCAAGGCGCCTCTCTAATTCCGTATCTAACCTCCACACTACAATTCATATCCCCGTCATCACCAGATTTCATATCCAAGATCCCCTCACCATTTCGTATCCAGCTTCCTCCTATTTTTCATATCGCGCCGTGCCACTCATGAAACCGTATTCGATCAAGTGATGGGATACATAATGCACAGATAAGAAATAAGTATGGATACGAAATCAACAGGGCAACATATATGAAGGACTTTAGAGAAAAACTATCTCTGAGGGTACGTACTGACCCCAGGATCGGTACCGATCATAGGGTACGAATTATGGATGTGGGTCCCACATCCCATCTACTCCTTCCTGCTCCACTTCCTCTAGTTCTCTTATAAATACCCTTGACCCTATAGTGTGGAAAGGGTTGTCCCCAAACTCATTGAACACTTTAGGAAGAAGAAGACCTTCCTATAACCTCCCAAGCATACCCCCTCACTCAAAAAATAAGAAGAAGCTTCTTCTTGGACACTTGGACCATTTTGGGCTGCATAGGCATCTCGAGAAGACGGGATTTACCTCCATCTTGGACATGCTAGAACCTTGTTTCCACCATTGCCATTGTAGTGATATGGAACTATCGTTAACACCATTATTAACTTGTACAAAGAGCATAATAAAAAAACCATTCAAAGTGGACGTGGACCTTCGTGCGACGAACCACTATAAACATTGTGTCAATTTAATTTCTTGCATATTTTCCACTTTGGAGGTTTAGTTTCATTATCTTGGAACTAGCTGGATGTTGCGCCAGTTTTTGTGCATCAACATTTTGGTTCTTTCACCGAGAACGTAAAGACTTCACCTTCCCTATGTTCGTTCACCAAAACTTGGAAGCGTTGCTCAAGTCTTCCAAGACATGCCGACCAAGTTTACCGGTAATGGTGACCAATGGAAAGACAATTATGGTTGGACCTTCTACGGTTGATCCAGACCCTTAAAACCCTCCTTGGCTTCGACCCACCGAAGTTTCGACCAACTAAAAAATCACGACTTCCTCTGATCCTAAGGTTTCGGTTATCCGAACTCAACTTGTCGATGTCGCGAGAAAACTAAGAGAAACGCAAAGAAGCCTCGGCAAAACAAATCAAGAAAAATCTTGAATTAATGCAATGGCTCCGAGAACATGCCGAATAAGACATCCTTTTTTTTTCAAGAAAGCAGGAGCGCTCTGCCTCCTTCAATTTATGTCTCTCCAAGCTCCATTCATGTTTCTCTCTGCAATAATCATCACTGAAATCGGAAAATCAACCACGACGGTGTTGTAATCTCCATCGGAGAGGGAGCGTGTAATTCCGACCATTCCAGGGTTGGGGCTAATCTCGACTAAAGGGTTAGCGCTCAACCCCCCACTCGACAGGATCGACTTGTCACGATTTGAAACTTGACGCCTATGCTTCAAACAACCAAATAGGCCCAAGATCCCACTTTCCAACCATCGCAAATTTAAACAATCGAGGTCAAAGATTCTTTGGATGAAGCTGACATCCATCTGAGAAGACGTCCAATGAGACGCACTCCCAAGTTGGATCACGACTATTGGAACGGAGAACCAAACTCCCGTTCTCGCGAACCTAGTCCGCAGCATCATGAAAGAATATCACATACACGTCATTGACAACTAGGAAACAAGTGCGAGACGTAACCCCTTCACCGAAGATGCGCTCAACACCGAATGTCCCAAACACTTCAACTTGCTGCAGATAGAAGCTTACTCAAGGGAGATCCGACCCCCGAGACTTCATAAACTGTTACGAATCACGTATGGATTTTGCTCATGCCATAGACGCAGTGAATTGTAAGTGCTTCCTTGTCTTTCTGTAAGGTTTATGTAACGACCCGTATTTTTGGTAGCCAAATATTTAATTTAATTTATTATTTGGAATATTAATGGATTTTAATATTGAATTCGTTATTAACATGGAGCTTGAACATTATATATATATATATAAATCGAGCTTGAAATGGCGCGGTAGTTCATAATATGGAGTTTTGAACTTTAACTGGATATACATTACTCAATATAAGTCGGATTTATGTGAAACAAGAAATGTTGAAATCGTGTTGATGAAAATTTTCATATGAAAGAGAAAAATCCAGATTTTGTTTTATAAATTGTTAATTATGGCTAAATCAAATTTTAAAATAGTCGTTATGAAAATCGTTATTAAACGATAACGTTTTTTTATAAAATATTAACGGTTTTGACATATATATTTGGATATTGTTAAACCAAATTTCTGAATGTCGAGTTTGAAATCTATCTTAGTCTTATTTGAAGTTATACGATATTTCATTTGAATATACTCCATAATATCAGGTTATTTTTATTTAATTCAACTGTTTTGAATTTCAGTTATATTATATGGATATTTTATAAGCTTTAAAATAGTCGTAACGAACAAGCTAAGTATATATATGTAAGATCAAATTTTATAAAAGAGCTATTTCTGTACAATCACGGTTTCAATAAAAAGCTAACAATCGCAACTATTGCGAGTAAATGAGTTGCTAAAAAAAACATAGCCAAAGTTCAAATGCAAGCTAACTAATAAAAAAATGAAACATGAAATCCGGATTATTAAATACACAACAGCGTAATAGCATAGGAAGACGAAGGATGAAAACTGCTTCCACAAAAGACCGTGTTGGCCATGATTTTGATAAAAGATGAATATTTCGATACTTTAATATATGAGCACACAATTGAAAGTTTGCTTTTAATTTTAAAAAAAAAAAACTATTTCATTTAATAGATTGATATGTTAAAACGTTGGAACATGTTCGCATTTTGTGTCCATCTTATTTTACTTTTATGCTTATTTAATTTTTCATATTAGAAAGATAAAATTATATTTAAATTCTATTGTACGGTCCTGATTTAGCACTTCATAAAGAATGTCTTTATGTTCCTGCTGAGATATCGGAGCCAAGTGCAATAATCAAATGAAAACATGCAAAATGCCTCAATATGATGGTAAATTGGTAATGGAAACCAACGTAAACAGAATTACAAAAGACTTCATTGTTGAATTTGATAAGATCAAAATTGTGTGAAAGCTAATGAGAAGCTGTTTATACCTAGTAACAAGACTTGACTAGCGAAATATGACAGCTAAAGGAAATACACACAAAGTGACAATAAAAAAACAACCATTATAATTTTCAATTTAATTCCTTTATGTCAAAGGCATCGGTTTCTTTCTCAACACACTATCAATTCCTTCCTCAGCACACTTCCTCAACTCCTTGCCACCCATGTATTTGGTCCCTATATAAACACTGTTCTCCATCTTTTACTCTTCTGTTTTATGATCTGGAAATTTTTCTCCAATAAATGAGAGTAAGCTTCAGTCACGAATCACGATAAAATCAAAACCCACTCGCATGTAAACCCATTAATCCCGAAGTAATTTCCATTTCTTTCCCTTGCCTCGAGATTGATCCTCATACAGTTCCAGAGGGGATTCGAATGTCTTTCCTTTGTTCGACGCAGTAGATTGCAATGGGATAGGGGTTGAGGTGCGTGTTCATTTCGGGTTAGTACTGGAAATCAGTGGCGCTTGTGAGGAGGAGAGAGTAAAATCGGTGGCGAGATGAGAGGTTTTGCTGGAGCACGAGTTCTAGACCAAGAGCAGACAACGTGGACAAGGGATTAAGTAATTCGGTAACTAAAGATTTAATTAATACTAATTAAGGAGGGGTTTGGATCATGCTGACACCAAATTTAAAACATAACGAACCGACGTGGTTTCATTTGTGAAGCCTGCTAATTGGAAGAAGCACGAAGCAGTGGAAAATGGGATCCATATGTTTCTTCCCAAGCTGAATTCGATCGGCCTATAACTGCTATAACAAAGTAATTTAGTTATTAATTTAAACTTAATTAACGTTATAACCTTTTATTAAGAGATTAATTATAACGTTTTATTAGGTTCTGAAACAGGATGGAAGACGCAGTGTGAACGCAGCATCAGGGAAGAGTATCGGATCTGTTATATGGTTAAGTAAAAGGAATTAAAATTTATTAATTTTTGATAAAGGGTTGGTCAATTGAGTGAAGCGTATAACTTTAAGTATTACAACAGTGTAACAGGTGTAAGCAACTCTTTTGGACGGGAACAGTTTGTATTGGAAAGGGAGTATTGGCCTAGAGATCGGTCAACTGAACAGTAACTAAATTTATTGTTAAACTTTGATTAAATTAAATTAATCATAGTATAAATTGGTAAAAAGATGTGTCATTCCTGGACAGGATTTGAACGGACAAAGCAATACAAAAACCGGAAGGAAAAGCTCGGCTGTCTCAGTTAATTTGCGCCCAACCAGAAAGCAATTTAAAAGTAATTAACAATTCAATGGTTGATTAAGTAATTAAAATTAGTTAGTATAACCGTGTATTTATGGTAATTTAAACTGGCGCAGGATTTTCGAACTAGAGCAGTAGTGTGAACAAAGAAGACAAATAGAAGTGACCAGTCGTGTAACTATAAGCTAACGTAATTAGATTTATTAAATTAGTAATTAAGGAAGTTAATATTTTTTTAATCGTATAATTACAAAATTGTATAACTTGTGCCTGTGATGTCAGAATGGAGTGGGAATCATGCCGAAGAACACTACATTCTGGAAATAATTGAAAAGATTTGGAGTCAACGGGAATTTACAGTTAAATTAAACGACTTTTTAATTTAACCGTAACCAAGCCAACTCAACGAATGGAACCCAAAGGTGAGTTAAACTCACTCAGTTCTTCCCATTTATATTTTATATAAATTGGGATTTTTTTTATTTTTTGTGCTTTGGTTGCTAATGGTTGACTGTTTGCTAGTTATACATTTATTGTTGATTTAACTGATGAAATTAAACCGGTTAATGAGATAACCATATTTTGAGTTGACCAAATCAACCGTTTTTAATTGGAATTGATTATTAAATCAGTGTGTTTTTGAATAAAATAGTTTAATGAATATTGTTTTAATTTTAATAAGATTTAAAAAAAGAATTTACTATTTATGTTTATTAATAAATAAATTAACTACTGAAGTAGTTAATGATTGAAATAAATTTTTAATTTAAATTAATAATAATTGAGGGAATTACTTTTTATTTGAAATTCATTTAAAAGGTAACCGAAGATGAAATGAAATCCAATTGAATGGTGAAAGGAGTTATGAATGGGTTTTATATTTAAAACCCGAATTTGTATAACAAAGTTATAAAAGGAATTTAAGCGAACATGATAGCTTAAATAAATGGGGCTTAAATATTTGAATTAAGAAAAAAGGAAATTAAAGGGTTTAAGATAAACCAGGATTATATAAAAGAGGTTTGAGGTGCTATATCATATTTTTAATTAATGTTATTTAATAATGGGATTAAGTAAGAAGGGGGAATTAAAATAAGATAACCAAAGCAGGAGTGGTTGAATGGATTGGAATTATTTTCGGTGAAAGTGAATTTTGTAAAAGAAGTGGGTCATAGGGTTGTATACCCAAATCTGAATTACAAAGTAAATTTGTTTAAAGAGACAGAGTTAAAAAGTGGTGTTTTATAAAGAAGTTACTTAATTATTGAATTAAGAAATAATGGTATATCCGAGAAAGAGATTTTCAAAAAGATTAGAAGGTTTTATGAAACAGTATTTTGAATAGTTCGGTTAAATGGAATTTGAATTGTTATTAGAATGAAAATATTGGCTTTGGGGATTTCAACTCGTATTTGTCTTCAGATATGAACGTTGTTGATCAAGGTATGTGAGGTAACTAAAATACCCCAACTTGAACGACTTCAGGATTATCTGAGGATGATATTAGTGGTAATGGTAAAAGAGGTTAGTATAATTTATTATTTCATTAGAGAAATAATAACATAACATTTTTGATGAAGATTTGGTGTATATACATATAATGAGGATTCCAAAGTAAAAGGGAAATAAAAAGGGGATTGCGTGAATTATAACGATATTTTCGAGTTAGTTGAGTTCTATTCTATAAGAATAAGCACGGATTATCGTTTTTAAGTAACGAATAAAAGTTATTTCGCAACATTGTTTTACGAGTAATAAGTTGAATTGATTTTCCAATTTTAGATAATACCGTGGCTAATGTTTTGAAAGTGAAAATAGGAAACTGGATGTGATATAGGATTTTCATAAGTATTAAAAAGAAGTTGTTTAAAGAAAAATCTCATGTTAAATAAGAAGCGAAAAACTATGTTCATAATATCCAAATGTTTAAGAGTTTTAAATTTAGATATGTTTTAATTTAAAGGCCAAGTGATGCTGAATACTAAACCGGTGAACTCATTGGATTTTCATGTTTGAATCACTGTTTATTTTGATAGTTAAATAAGCGACTATCAAATCTGTCCAATACGATTGTTGGTACGAAAAGACTGGGATTGAATTTATATTAGAAAACCATTCCGACCAGCAAATACGTGAAGATATCAGAAGTTGATTGGGATGGAGCATTAAAGACCATGGATCTTCATAAAACGGAAGAACCGCTAATAATCTCTGGTCTGCAGCCAAAGATGTACTGTGGTTCTGTCATGGTTGGAATCTACCGGTTGCAAGGACTTCTCGCTACTGATCCATAGGGTGATTCTATATTGGATGCTGTAGGAGAGTACCTTCGGTTCATCCTGTTCCAAGATGACTTTTATGGACGGATGTTTGACAGAGTACTCCCAAAATAATCACGTATGTTGATATTTTCAAACATACCAAGTTGATGGCGGAGAAGTGCACATTCTCTTAGCTTAACAACTAGTATTTTTGTGGACATCAATTAATGATATCTGGCGGATCTTACAATGTGGCATTCAAAGTGAATGGTGAGCAGATGTTCCAAAAAGAAAAATTCTGACCTCAAGCCTCACAACTGGGAAATGAAAAAAATCGCGCAGACAGAATGGCTATGTGGGTCGCTCCCATTAGGGTGTATAATCATCTATCTAGAGAAAATCCTTTTACTTCTTTAATCTATTTCGATGTTGTCCCTTTTCGGGAAACGGTGGTTTGAGCCCAACCGTTACTGATATACATTCGATACACTCAAGCGAAATGAGTGGTCGGTCATGTGTGGGCAGGTTGCAAGACGTTCTTGTTGAACCAAGTGTATTCCTCTCTAGTGATACACTATCGGCAGGTGGTTCCATACCTTGTCATAGTCGGAATCTAATCTCCAATAAGGGCCTGCGGTTTTGATTGTATACTATATATGTGGAACTTGAGATGTAAGCGTTCCGCTAGATTGATATTTATTTGTATTTAGACATTATTATAATATCAGAAAAGATATTGATTTCAAAATGTTTTGGGTTATCGTAAGATAAAAACCATCCGTATCTATGTGTGGATTTGGTCTTATGATTCTCCTTTTCTTTCAAAAATATTTTTGAACTTTAAAATCAAGTTGGATGATTTCCCTTAATACTATGCAAGTTTTTCTCACTCTGGTTCACCAGACTGACCCGGTGTTTGAAATGCTCGGGTTAGACCGGTTTGTACAGGTTTAGGATATCGAATGCTGTGAAGAGACGATCTGGAAGAGTTCAGACGTATGATTTTATATAGCTACTATTCCGCTATGTGATTTTATATGAGGATAGGTTATTATTACTGTCCAGTTGTGTGATGTACTTTGATATTGTAAGTATTTTTACAAGCTTTTAGTAAAGATTTATTTATGTATTATATTTTGTTCCGCTGTGATGTGAGACTCTGATTATGTTGTGTTGGTTCTTCTTCTTCTTCTACTCTAATATTTCATATCTCACTCTCTAATTTCTTTCTAATAACGTTCCAGTGTTTCGGTGTTTGGAAGGTCGGCGTGAGGTACGATAAATGTAATTATGTCGATTTTCGGGGCTGAAAAATCATTGGGTCGTTACAGTCGTATCAGAGCTATTGGTTTAGTGTTAACCTTGGCTCTGTGGTATAACTTGATAGAGATAGGGTTAATAATACCTTAGATCGAGATTGAGTGTATATATATGAGAGAGTATTTGTAAATTTTATATACAAATGTTTTGTATTATGTTATTTGATCAGTTTAAGTGTTGAGAAGCATTGAACTGGCAATGGATACAGTATTGTTTTGAAGAGAGGGTAAATGAAATAATTTTACCCAAATTATATTTTTGTATAGAAAAGAAATAATTTTATTAAATTATTGAGCTATTAGTGTGTTTGATTGATTTGAATGATATTCAAATTGGATTGAAAATCTGAATTGGAACTTAACCTGGTTAAGTTAAATTAAATTAATATTATAATTAAATTAAATAAATTTGAATTTTGAAGAAATAATAATAAAATAGACATCAATCAAATATTAACCGATTGATGTTCAAGTATATGGAACCAAAGTAAATATTAAATTGAATATAAATTCAATTGATTTGGTTATGATGACTGTGAATTGTTTGTTGTTGGATGATAGTTTGTTTGAATGAGAATATTCAACAGTTTAACGGAGCTAAGTGAATTATAATCTAAAGAATAAACTCCGGTATAGTTAAACAGGAATGAAACTGTATATGAATTGGAATGTATTATTTATCCCTGTATTTGATAAAGAATTGATGTTATCTGTTTGATTTTCGAATTGGTGTAATTATACTTATTGATTAGTGAAATATCATTTAAAAATTTCATATATTTATTACTCATAGGTGAATTGAGTTAAGTACAGGTGCGAGATGGCTAGGCAATTGATACTGGTTGAGTAAACCGCATATACATTGAGCAACTATGCTCAACAGTGCTTGTAAAGGGTACGTCTACGCGAAAATACAAAATTTGTGTTTTGATTTTTGTTTTCCGACCGTGTGGGTCGATGTATATATATTATTTGTTCCTGCGATATCGCAGATGTCACTCCGTACATGGAAGAGTCTGCCGACTTTTTCCGGGAATTTAAAGTGTTAGGAAAATTTCGATATTTTTGAAAATATTTATTTACGATATTGAATTGGTTTTTGATTTAAATTAAATTGAATTTGGAAATTAACGGGAATTGAAGCATTTTTCTTACCTTAGCAATTTCGGGGATGAAATTCTTTTAAGGGGGGAAGAATGTAACGACCCGTATTTTTGGTAGCCAAATATTTAATTCAATTCATTATTTGTAATATTAATGGATTTTAATATTGAATTCGTTATTAAAAAGGAGTTTGAACATTATATATATATATATATGTATATGTATATATATATATATATATATAGTTATAAATCGAGCTCGAAATGGCACGGTAGTTCGTAATATGGAGTTTTGAACTTTAACTGGATATACAAGACTCAATATAAGTCGGATTTCTATGAAACAAGAAATGTTGTAATCGTGTTGATTAAAATTTTCATATGAAAGAGAAAAATCCAGATTTTGTGTTATAAACTGTTCATTATGGCTAAATGAAAATTTAAAATAATCGCTATGAAAATCGTTATTAAACGATAATTTTTTTTTATAAAATAAACGATTTTGAAATATGTATTCAGATATTGTTAAACCAAATTTCTGAATGTCGAATTTTAAATCTTAGTCTTATTTGAAGTTATATGATATTTCATTTGAATATACTCCATAATATCAGGTTATTTTTATCTAATTCAATTGTTTAGAATTTCAGTTATATTATATGGGTATTTTATAAGCTTTAAAATAGTCGTAACGAACAAGCTAAGTATATTATGTACGATCAAATTTTATAAAAGAGCTATTTCTATACAATCACGGTTTCAATAAAAAGCTAATAATCGCAACTATTATGAGTAAATGAGTAGCTAAAAAAAACATAGCCAAAGTTCAAATTTAAGCTAACTAATACATAAATAAAACATGAAACCCGGATTGTTAAATACACAACAACGTAATAGCATAGGAAGACAAAGGATGAAAACTGCTTCCACAAAAGACCGTGTAAGCCATGATTTTGATAAAAGATGAATATTTCAATACTTTAATATACGAGGACACAATTGAAAGTTTGCTTTTAAAAATTCTAAAAAATAAAACTATTTCATTTAATAGATTGATATGTTAAAACGTTGGAACATGTTCGCATTTTGTGTCTATCTTACTTTACTTTTATGCTTATTTAATTTTTCGTATTAGAAAGATAAAACTATATTTAAATTCTATTGTACGGTCCTGATTTAGCACTTCATAAAGAATGTCTTTATGTTCCTGCTGAGATATCGGAGCCAAGTGCAATAATCAAATGAAACCATGCAAAACGCCTCAATGTGATGGTAAATTTGTAATGGAAACCAACGTAAAATGAATTACAAAAGACTTCATTGTTGAATTTGATAAGGTCAAAAATTCTGTGAAAGCTAATGAGAAGTAGCTTATACCTAGTAACAAGGCTTGACTACCAAAATATGACAGCTAAAAGAAATACACACAGAAAGAGAACTATAAAAAAAAACCATTATAATTTTCAATTCAATTCCTTTATGTCTAAGGCACCGGTTTCTTTCTCAACACACTATCGAATCCTTCCTCAGCACACTTCCTCAACTCCGTGCCACCCACGTATTTGGTCCCTATATAAACACTATTCTCCATCTTTTACTCTTTTGTTTTATGATCTGGAAATTTTTCTTCAACAAACGAGAGTAAGCTTCAGTCACGAATCACGATAAAATCAAAACCCACCCGCATGTAAACCCGTAAATCCCGAAATAATTTCCATTTCTTTCCCTTGCCTCGAGCTTGATCCTCATACAGTTCCAGAGGGGATTCGAATGTCTTTCCTTTGTTCAACGCAGTAGATTGCAATGGGATAGGGGTTGAGGTGCGTGTTCATTCTGGGTTAGTACTGGAAATCAGTGGCGCTTGTGAGGAGGAGAGAGTAAAGTCGATGGCGAGATGAGAGGTTTTGCTGGAGCACGAGTTCTGGGCCAAGAGCAGACAACGTGGACAAGGAATTAAGTAATTCGGTAATTAAAGATTTAATTAATACTAATTAAAGAGGCGTTTGGATCATGATGACACCAAATTTAAAACATAAGGAACCAGTGTGGTTTCATTTGTGAAGCCTGCTGAATGGAAGAAGCACGAAGCAGTGGAAAATGGGATTTGTATGTTTCTTCCCAAGCTGAATTCGATCGGCCTATAACTGCTATAACAAAGTAATTTAGTTATTAATTTAAACTTAATTAACGTTATAACCTATTATTAAGAGATTGATTATAACGTTTTATTAGGTTCTGAAATAGGATGGAAGACGCAGTGTGAACGCAACATCAGGGAAGAGTATCAGATTTGTTATGCGGTTAAGTAAAAGGAATTAAAATTTATTAATCTTTGATAAAGGGTTGGTCAATTAAGTGAAGCGTATAACTTTAAATATTACAATAGTGTAACAGGTGTGAGCAACTCTTTTGGACGGGGACAGTTTGTATTAGAAAGGGAGTATTGGCCCAGAGATCGTTCAACTGAACAGTAATTAAATTTATTGTTAAACTTTGATTAAATTAAATTAATCATAGTATAAATTGGTAAAAAGATGTGTCATTCCGGGACAGGATTTGAACGGAAAAAGCAATACACAAACCGGAAGGAAAAGCTCAGCTGTCTAAGTTAATTTGTGCCCAACCCGAAAGCAATTTAAAAGTAATTAGCAATTTAAGGGTTGATTAAGTAATTAAAATTAGTTGGTATTACCGTGTATTTATGGTAATTTTAACTGGCGCAGGACTTTCGAACTGGAGCAGTAGTGTGAACAAAGAAGACAAATAGAAGTGACCAGTCGTGCAACTCTAAGCTAACGTAATTAGATTTATTAAATTAGTAATTAAGGAAATTAATTTTTTTTAATCATATAATTACAAAATTGTATATCGTGTGCCTGTGATATCAGAATGGATGGAAACAAACTACGTGGGAATCATTCCGAAGAACACTACATTCTGGAAATAATTGAACAGATTTGGAGACAATGGGAATTTACAGTTAAATTAAATGACTTTTTGATTTAACCGTAACTAAGCCAACTCAACGAATGGAACCCAAAGGTGAGTTAAACTCACTCAGTTCTTCCCATTTATATTTTGTATAAATTTGGTTTTTTAATTTTGTGTGCTCTGGTTGCTAATGGTTGACTATTTGCTAGTTGTATATTTATTGTTGATTTAACTGATGAAATTAAACCGTTGTTTAATTTCAATGAAATACCAAATCATTATTTTAACGATAAGATCCAATAAAGGTAACTTACCTTGATTGGTCACATTTAAAAAATACACATGTTTAATTGTTTGAATTGTTCTGTTAATTGGTTGATATAAATTGTCATTATTTACTGTTATAAAAATTATCAGTTAAATGGAATTGAATGATCTGATTTGAGGTAACCGTTTTGGATACTGGGAAGAACAGGTTGGGGGGATCCAACGGGATTCCTCAAATATATTATTTATTGTCAAATTATCATATATGAACTGATCTGATTGCATGATAGATTTGATTGTTGAATGTTGACTGAAAATTCAACATCTGTTTAGTTTAAACCAATAGGAGGTAATGGTTGAGTATTTGGCAACATATGGCCTATAAAATTAATTGTTTTATAAATGTTGAATTATAATTTGAATAAAAGTTCGTTAAAATGGAAATATCTATTATTTATTTTTTAAATTTAGAATTAACTATTAATTGATTTTATAAGAAAATTCTGATGTTAATCAGGATGATATACAAGTGAATGGATATTAACCTGACGATTTAAATTGGATAATTGTTTAGGTAAGAAACAATTAAATGAAATTATTTAAATTAATTATATTATTAATTAATTTGAAGTGAGAACTAATTGGAATTGGTTAATGAGACAACCGTATTTTGAGTTGACCAAATCGTCCGTTTTTAATTGGAATTTACTATTAAATCAGTGTGTTTTTGAATTAAATAGCTTAATGAATATTGTTTTAATTTTAATAAGATTTAATTTTTTTACTATTTATGTTTATTAATAAATAAATTAACTACCGAAGTAGTTAATGATTGAAATAAAATTTTAAATTAAATTAATAATAAATGAGGGAATTACTTTTTAATTGAAATTCATTTAAAAAGTAAATGAAGTTGAAATGAAATCCAATTGAATGGTGAAAGGAGTTATGAATGGATTTTAAATATAAAACCCGAATTTGTATAACAAAGTTATAAAAGGAATTTAAGCGAACATGATAGCTTAAATAAAACGGGACTTAAATATTTGAATTAAGAAAAAAATGAAATTAAAGGGTTTAAGATAAACCAGGATTATATTAAAGAGGTTTGAGGTGCTATATCGTATTTTAAATTAACTTTACTTAATAATTTGATTAAGTAAGAAGGGGGAATTAAAATAAGATTTCCAAAGCAGGAATGGTTGAATGGATTGGATTTTTTTTGGTGAAAGTGAATTTGGTAAAAGAAGTGGGTCACAGGTTGTATAACCAAATCTGAATTACAAGCTGAATTTGTTTAAAGAGACAGAGTTAAAAAGTGGTGTTTTATAAAGAAGTTACTTAATTATTGAATTAAGAAATAATGGTATATCCAAGAAAGAGATTTTCAAAAAAATAAGAAGGTTTTATGAAACCATATTTTGAATAGTTCAGTTAAATGGAATTTGAATTGTTATTAGAATGAAAATATTGGTTTTGGGGATATCAACTTGTATTTATCTTCAGATATGAACAATGTTAATCAAGGTATAAGAGGTAATTAAAACACCACAACTTGAACGACTTCAGGATTATCTGAGGATGATATTAGTGATAATGGTAAAAGAGGTTAGTATGATTTATTATTTCATTAGAGAAAAAATAACATAACATATTTGATGAAGAATTGGTGTATATTCATATTGTAACACCCCGTAATTTTATAACATTAAAATTCACAAATTAAAGTATACTTAGTTTTTAGAAAAGAATTAAGTGAAATTGGTTGCGCAGAGAAATATATATATATTGATATATATAAATTAAATAAATAAATATGCGAAAAAGTTCAAAACAACGAATTGGGAGGGGGAATAACCGAACCGGCCCATTTTTAAGGTCGACCCGAGCCTCGCTGGGTCGACTAGGGATTAATCCAGGGTGTTTGGCTGTCAACCCGTGGGCGGATTCGCTCAAATGCAAATTTTGCATTTAATTGGTTCTCATGGTTCCGGGTTAATCTAATGGTCCTAAATAACTTCCTACACCTATAAATACATCCTAATGCTAACCCTAAACCTAATTAAAATAGAATAGTGACCGTCATACCATCGCCATGGAAATCAATGGAGCCGCCACAACTAAGAAAGAAGAAAAGCAAATTCAATTCTAATTTTCTCAACCCTAAAGCAAAGCAAAACTCTCTCTTTTCTTCTCTAAATTGTGAGTATGATGATCTTAACAATATTATTATCATTTTAATTAGGTTGAGTTATGAATGGATTATGAGTAGATGATGTGAATTATCATATATGTTGTTGTAAACCCCTTTTGCTATCATGTATATTGTAAATCCAATGTTATGTGATGATGATATCTTATATGTTGTAAATCATGCTATGATGATGTTATGTATGTTGAAAGTTTCTATGCTAAGTTGTGATGAATCATACATGTAAAAAAGGCCATGATGTTACCATCTATGCTAGTTAGTTCATATTGATTAAATCATCATGTTTGGGTTATGTTGATCTATATGACAAGTCATATATGCAAGTCAGATTGATTAGAAAAGTTATAAACATATACCAAGACATCTATTATGACATCTAGAATTAGTCTATGACATATGTGATATCCTATGCTAGTTCACACCATCATTATGTTGCCTAAAAACCCCATATGCAAGTTTATGTATAGATTTGGGCTATGATCATATCATGTAAATTGAGACATTTAACAAGTTGACACCTTTTGATCCTTAACATGTGTAGTTTATGCAAGTTTCACCCCTATTATGATTAGATTTATTTTAATTGTCTATATGTTGTGATAATTTATCTTTGTGCTAAGTGTTAGACTATACAAGTCTAGCCTATATTATGAATTGAATAAGCGAACGTATAAATGTGGGGTAGGGGTAATATTAAGGATTTAATATTAAAAAGTTGGGGTGCAGTTGATATGATTTTGCATGCCATAAGTAGATGGCCATAATTGAGTCAATTATGGACATCATTAAAAGTTGACTTAATTAATAATTTTAATAGGGAATTATTAAAACTGGGGTAAAAGATTTTAAGTGTTAATCAATGCTTATGACACGAGGTTGGACTCGTTTGTGATGTAAACCTGCCCGGACCCACCCGACAAATCCAGTGGTCACAAATGTCAGCCCAATGTGAGAGGTCCTAGGCCTAAACTAAAGCATAACGGTTGTAAAGACACGAGGTTAGACTCTTTTATGGTGTAAGACTGCCCGGACCCGCCCGGCAAATCCAGCTGCCATAAATGCCAGTATAATGTGAGAGGTCTTTATGAGGTTATGGTCTGAATGAATTAAGAAATACTTAACCAGATAAACATGTAAGGTGGGTCATGGGGGTTAAGTAGGTGCCTTGGGTGGCATGAGGAATCTAGGGGTTGCCTTTAGTGGCATGTGAAATACGATTAGTAAGACTTAACCAAACACACATGTAAATGAACATGACTAAGAGGGTTAAGTGGGATATACTAGTGACAAGCTTAGGTGGGTAGCTTGTGGGGGCCCATTTCGACCAGTATCCCAAACGTATCTTTGTGGGCTCGACCCAAGTCGAGGACGGGACACGCATGCTGGGTTCGACTGTAAGAGGCCAAAACGGCGAGCGGTGGCAACGCAAGTCCAACGGGTTTCGTATGCGTGTGTGGACCCGGGCTGGTAGGTAAGACGTTGTTGCATCGTGTAGGTATAAGCCGTGCATTCTCAAGTTGTATCGGGTTGCCACTTTAGGGGAGTGATACACCCCACTGTGGGGCCAGCACGGGTATCTATGAGTAGGGAGCCGATCGAAAGTGGGTATTGGGGTACACCTAGTCGAGATAGGGGCAGACGGCACCTATGTAGTCAGCTAGGGGTACGTAAGGCTATTTATATGTTTCTGTGTGAAGCAAGTGGGATCAACCTTTAGGGTGACTGGTGCGGTGCAGTGTAGTAATTATTCGTTAGTAATTAGGTATGCCTTTACCATTATCTTTAACTTTATCTTAAACGCTATCTTTATCTACCTAATAGTTCATAGACATTTACTTGTCTTCCAGCTTATGCCTTAGTCTAGTTATTTTGACAATAGTATTGTTAGAATTGTCATACTCGCCAGACTTTATGTCTGACCCCCTCCATTTCTATCCTTTTTCCCTCCAGATCCCCAGGTTGGGCCCAGTTCTAGTGGAGTTTGATTGGATTGCTCATCTCTCTTTGGAAAGCTTGGACTGTTGAAGTAAAGTCCAGCTTGTTATCTTTTTAATGGCTATTTGTGTAATGGAATTATGTATTTTGTTTTTATGAAGATGGATAATGTACTTGACTCTGATTAATGGTTTTGTGATGTAATAAACGTTTTTAATTTCCGCTGCAATAAAATGAAGTTTTAGTTTTTTCAAGTACTACTTATTATCTGTCTTGTTGTAATTTTTCTGTTCTATATTCACTTAAAACCTCCATGGAAGTTAATGCATTCCCTTTGTGAGTGACATTAATGGACGTGGGGTGTTACACGTGGTATCAGAGCTTAAGGTTACCAGAACAGATAAAAATACTTTAGAAAAATAGTTATTTTTGGAAGAAGTGTTTTCAAAAACATGTTTTAATGAGAAATTTAAAGAGAAATTTTTTTAAGAAAAACATAATCCCCAATAGCCACAAATCTTTATCTTTTGAATTCTCCATTTTGAATCTTTCCTTTTTCGTTTCAGCATGGCTGAATATCTTAATCTACCCGACGGTGTAACGATACCAGGATGATATAGGAGGCTATTGGAGGCTAGGGCCGCTGCAGGTCCAGCCAATGTTCCTCCACCACCAGTTGCACCCGTTCCTCCTTCTCCTCCTCGCGTAGATACTTTTGCAAAGACATGCAAGGAATTCAAGGCTATGGGTGGAAAACCATTTCAAGGGTCAGAAACGTTTGTGGAAGCTAGAGATTGGCTTAAGGAGGTGGAAGAATTGCTAGAAATCTTTGAAGTAGAAGAAGGGAGGAGAGTTCGTTTAGCAGCTTGGTTAATGAAGGGAGAGGCCTCGTTTTGGTAGGAGGTCACCAATGGGGATCGTCCTGTTGACTCTTGGGCGGATTTTAAACGTAGGTTCGAGGCGAAGTTTCTCTCGAGGGCGGAAGAAAATCTATATATGGAAAGGTTCTTGACATTAAAGCAAGGAAGCTCATCAGTGAAGGAATATGTCAACAAATTTAATCAGCTAGCAAGGTTTGGACTTAGTGAACACGCAAGAGAAGAAGGCTCTAAGGTTCGTGAATGGCTTGAATGAACCGCTGCAAGGGTTGGCCATGACCCACATCCCTATGGGGGCCACCTTTGAGAAGCTAGTAGAAATGACGCTCATGCACGAGGAGAAAAGTGCTAAAGCTGATAAGGCACCCGAGAAGAAGGGGGATCAGAAGAAACCACAACAACAAAACAAGAAGGGTGGAAAAGACAATAATGGCAAGGGAAAGAAGAAGTGCTTTAAATGTGGAACCCCAGGCCATCTCAGCAAGGATTGCCGAAGGAAAAAGAAGACAGGCTGTTTTCATTGTGGCGATGCAGGACATTTAGTGAAGGACTGCCCAAAGAAGGGGCAGAGGGCAGGAGCTACCTCGGGAAGACAGGTGCAGGCTCTTATGGCACCAAGGCAGGCAAGGGGACAAGTTTAGGCTCTCGCGGTCCCACCGCTGCAAGAACTAGGTAGAACCATTTCTGTTGAAAGCTTAGTTTTTCTGTCTGATCATCCTGTCCATATCTTATTTGATTCGGGCGCATCGCATTCGTTTATTTCTTCATCATTAGTTGAATCACTGCACTTAAACACCAGTTTAGTAGAGGATCCCTTAGTTGTTTCGAATCCAATTAGGGGCTCAGCTCATTTGTCCATGATGTGTTTGGATTTGAAAATTTCTATACTTAGCTTTGAGTTTCGATGTGATGCTTATGTGTTGGGCTTCACGGGCTATGGGCTAATTTTAGGAATGGATTGGTTATCCAGAAATGGGGCCGTTCTTGATTGTGAAAGGAGAGTAGTTAGGCTCGTGACTCGCCTTGGCAACACTCTCGAAATCTTTTGTAACCCCATAAATTCCGTTATGCTAAGTTATTTAGAATCGCTTGACGCGTCTGTAGAAAATCTACGATCTGTTAGAGTGGTCCGAGAGTATTCGGATGTGTTTGAGGAGGTGAAGGGCTTACCTCCGAAGCGGGAGATAGATTTTCGAATATATCTTGTGGATAATGCGAAACCAGTATCTTTGCCAGTGCGCCACATGGCTCCACGTGAAAGGAGGGAACTCGATAAGCAAGTGAAGGAGTTACTTGAGAAGGGGTTCATAAGACGAAGTATATCGGAGTGGGGTGCTCCAGTAGTATTTGCCACGAAGGTGGATGGGTCCCTTAGACTTTGTGTGGACTATAAAGAACTTAATAAATTTACTATAAAGAACAGACACCCACTGCCGAGGATTGACGATCCCTTCGATCAGTTAGTTGGCGCCTCAGTGTTTTCGCAGTTGGACTTAGCCACTGGTTTCCATCAGTTGAGAGTGGCTGAGGATAGCATTGACAAGACTGCCTTTAGGACTCCAGATGGTTTCTATGAATGGCAAGTGATGTCCTTCGGTTTGACAAACGCCCCCGCATACTTTGTTGATTTGATGAGTAGGGTGTTTAGGGAGTACCTTAACAAATTTGCGGTAGTCTTTGTAGATGACATCTTGATCTTTTTCTAAGGATGAAGAAGAGCATGCCCTACATCTTAGGGAAGTGTTGGAGACCCTACAAGCGCATAGCCTTAAGGCTAAATTTTCTAAGTGTCACTTCTAGAGGAAGGAAGTACGGTTCTTAGGGCACGTGGTTTCCAAAGAAGGGATAGCTGTAGATCCCGCGAAGGTGGTGGCCATCCAAGATTGGAAGGTCCCTAAAAATGCTACCGAAGTGAGAAGTTTCTTGGGGTTGGCTGGCTACTATAGGAAGTTTATCAAAGACTTCACAAAGATATCAGCTCCATTGACACGCTTGACGAAGAAGAACCTAGTTTTCACATGGGACGTAGATTGTGATGATGCGTTCCAACGTTTGAAGAGAGCTTTGACTTCAGCCCCAGTCTTAGTATTGCCAGACGGGAGTAATCCGTTTACCGTTTATACTGATGCTTGTGGGACAGGACTAGGCGCAGTCTTAATGCAAGAGGGTAGGGTAATATCCTATGGTGGAAGGCAGTTGAGAGCGCATGAGAAAAATTATCCTACACATGACCTAGAATTGGCCGCTATTGTTTTCGCGCTTAAGTCTTGGCGTCATTATCTTCTTGGCGAGAAATTCGAATTATTCACTGACCACAAGTCTTTAAAATACCTATTCTCTCAAAAGGACTTGAACTTAAGGCAGCAAAGGTGGATGGAGTTCTTAGCGTCCTACGACTTCGAAATAGCCTAACGTGGTGGCAGACGCCTTAAGTAGAAAAAGATTATCCTTAAGTCCTTTGTTTGTTGAGCGGCGAAGTTTAGAATTCATTTCGATGTTTGACTTTAGACCTTCCGTTGACTTCGTACCCGGTTTGCTAGCATCCTTGGAGGTCAGACCTACGCTTTTGGGACAGATTGGCGAGGCACAGCGAGACGACCCACAATTAGTTGAGTTAGTAGAAAAGCTCAAAGGAGGGGAGTCATCAAGCCATCTCCGTAGGTATACCCTAGATGATAAGGGTTGGTTACGTAGGGACGGTAGACTTTGTGTACCAAAAGACGATGACCTAAGGAAGACTATTCTTGACGAAGCACATCATTCGAAGATGACCATTCATCCCGGCGGGGACAAGATGTACAAAGACATGAAGAGAGTTTACTTTTGGGCCGGCATGAAGAAAGACGTGGCCGAGTATGTCGTTAGATGCTTGGTGTGCCAACAAGTAAAAGCGGAGCAAAAGAAACCCGGTGGGTTGCTTCACCCATTGGAGGTTCCACTATGGAAGTGGGAAAGTGTCTCGATGGATTTTGTGGATGGGTTACCGCGATCAAGGAAAGGTAATACGGGAATTTGGGTTATAGTAGATAGACTTACTAAATGTGCCCATTTCATTCCCGTAAAGTGTAAGAGGACTGCTCCATGGTTAGCCTCCGTATACGTTCGAGAAATAGTTCGTTTGCACGGTGTTCCTTCTAGCATAGTGAGCGACCGCGATCCTATTTTCACTAGCGAATTTTGGAGAAGCTTACAAGAGGCGGTAGGGACTCGGTTATGTTTGGGCACCGCATATCATCCTCAGACGGACGACCAGACCGAGAGGGTGAATCGCATTCTAGACGATCTGTTGAGGCTATGTTGTAACACCCCACCTCCGCCAATGCCACTCTTGCAAGGACATTATCTTTGGAGGGGCGTTAAACAAGGTAAACATGCATGCAGATATCACAAGACAGAACATATAAGTAAAACAGAGTAGTAAAGCAGCGGATAAAACTTAGCATTTCAAAACCATAGTCATGTTACAACAAAGTACTTGGTCATTATTTTCCAACAACAAAGTCTAGATAAAAGCATAAACTGAAATACATAAAGTACTATCCCCAAAATGAAGTGATAAACCATAGCTAGCTCAATGTCCAAAACCGTACATGAGCAAATCCAGTAAGCAAGCTGTAAAGATCCAAGCTAAGCTCCAATGTTCCCACCCTGAGAACCTGAGGGGGGGGGGGACGGAAGAAAAGAGGCGAAAGAAAACAGGTCAGTCAAAAAGACTGGTAAGCCCTACTGCTATCTGTCTATGAACTAGTAATGTTAACTGGCATGAGAAGCTGAGATGAACATAAGGATAACAACATACTGGCATGATGATTAACTAACAAGATAGATAAAGGTGTCATCGCATAATTAAGGTTAAGTTTTGCACCACGGGTGTACTAGCATTCTAACATGTCAAGTAAAAACAAGAATTGATCCCTTGGCCCAAGCTTGGCCCATCATCATGAGGTGACCTAAATTAAGGTCCAACTACATGGTCTAGTCGATCGGCTCCCTATAAGCCTAACTCGTCAAGTGTCGGTGTCATACGGCCCAAACATGCAATGTAGTTAAACTGCGCTAGGTACACCCTAGGGTGTATCAAGTCCTAGGGTGTCAACCTCAGACACGAATCAAGTATGTGCAGTCTAGATCTACTGGTACCCGTGCCTAATTCTCCAACTCCGGACTATGTGCACGACCATAGTCCGCCTGGACCTACACCGGCGTACCTACTCAGCTGTCGTTTTGGTCGCTTACATATCAGCCCAGTAATCGTGCCCCACCCTAGCCTAGTCCTAGGGTCTTATGATACTATCAAGAGGGTTACTGCTGAAAAAGACCACGCAACTAGGGTTTCCTTAACGGGTTAAATGTGGTTAACCCGATCCAAACGTGGATTAAATTGGTTAAGTGTACCCAAGATCCATGACTTAACCCCGATTAACCCATCATGCCCAAATTGATTAAGCATTAAGTGGACCATGACTTAACCCTAATCAGGAGGCATTAATTAATTAACTTAATGTGCTTTAACCTCTCACATTAGACTTTGTTGTGGTTACTAGTTAAGCCGGGCGGGTCCGGGTAGCTTTACACCACAACTTGGTCTAACCTCGGGTTCGAGCACAACATGACCAACTTCTCACATTGGGTCCTATTATTTGTAGCCACTAGTTAAGCCGGGCGGGTCCGGGTATATTTATGCTACAAACTCAACCCTACCTCGAGTTGGCCACACTCATATTTTCTAAGTGTCATGTCCATTATGTTTCCAAAACATAATTACAAGTTAACATATCACGTTATCTTATAAAAACCATGTTTTTTTCATAATGTTGCCCAACCCCAACGTAATCCCATCGTTTACATAATCGCAACAACGCATAAAGGGTAAAATAGGGAACTTGGCATAATCATGACAAAAAGGTGTTGAAGCCACAAGTTTATCATGGTGGCATATGAGATGTACATATGTTCATATACTTGCATATTGCATCATTAGGCTTCAAAAGCATGCATAAAACCAAACTTAGCATATGAGTGATACATGGTGATAAATGACATGTAGAAGTTGCTAGAAGTTCGCATTTAGCGTCACATGCAAGTTACCATAAGGGGTATGATAACTTTCATGTTGCCAAAATGCAACCTTTAATATAAAGCTTAGAGCTTTATGCTCACAACATCAAGTTTAACTTGCATAACATGATAACATGATCAACCCAAACTTGCATAACATAGCAACATGTGTCATACATAATGGTTAAACCAACTTGCATAATGATCATCCAAACTTGCATATAATGATCAACCAAACTTGCATATAATGATCAACCAAACTTGCATATAATGTTCAACCAAACTTGCATATCATAATGATCAACCCCAAACTTGCATCATTCATTTAACTTTAGAGTTCAAAGAAAGAAAGTAGAAAAGGGCTTACAATGCAATGAAGACACAAATATATATTTATTATAAAGATTGAGACGAAGCCCTTATGCAATCACCAAAAAGACCCAAATATGAATGCTCCAATGAAAAACCCTTGCGCCAAATCAAATAAAAATCCTTGTTTTGAAATAGAAATGTTGAAACTTGACTTGAATGCAAACTAAGAACACTCATACAAGTTTGAAAGCACTTGTATGAACTCACAATCTCTCATAGAAATAGGCTTAGGAATTTTCGCATGAGAGTGGAGGCCATGAGAGGAACAAATTTGACATAGTTTAGTTGTAGGATTGAATAATGGTGATTTATGCTAGGTTTAGGGGTCTTTTTATAGAGGATTAGGATATTATTAGCCATAGGATTAACCCTAGATTCAATCCAAGCCATCAAAGCATGTCTTGGGGAAGAAGTCAAGTGTAGGAACCATCTAGGGCCTTTAGATTAAAGCTGAACCATGAGAACCATTCAAATGCAAAATCCGCATTTGAGCGAATCGGCCCACGGGTTGACAGCCAAACACCCTGGATTAACCCCTAGTTGACCCCGCAGGCTCGGGTCGACCTCAAAAATCGGCCGGTTCGGTTATTCCCCTCTCCCAATTCGCTGTTTTGAACATTTTTTCATATTTATTTATTTAATTTTCAATTATATATATATATATATATCAATATATATATATATATATATATTTCTCTGCGCAACCCATTTCACTTAATTAAGTATACTTTAATTTGTGAATTTTTATGTTCAAATTACGGGGTGTTACATTCTCCCCTCCTTAAAGGATTTCGTCCCTGAAATCTCCAAGTTAGGAAGAACGTATCCTACTATCCATCATCCATCTACTCAAAACATCATCCACGTGCAGTCATTGTCCTTAAAGGATTCTAAATGTTGTATGATCATATGCAAAGGTGTGTGTATATGTACTTATCTAATGCAAAAATCAGGCGGTTACTGATACAGTAAACCTCCTTAATGCAAAACATGTTAGTGAAATGAGTCCATATGTATGCAAATTCCTAACATAATTTATAATCTCTACATGAGTGCACATAACATTCATCCATATGCAACATCCACGTGATAGCATAACAAGTTTCATCCATGAATAAGTATAAGCACTCATGCATATGCAACATGAAAGTGTGTGAGCCGATCTTAGTGCCTAATGTGTATCATGCATCCACGAGTATCCACGTGCAAACACTTGCAACCACTTGCAACCATCAAGCATAACATGTTTCAATTACATGTTTCATCCAAAGGGTTTCTACCTAAGGTTCTCATGATATGATTAACGAGATAACAAGATAAACAGGATAAACACAGATAAACAGAAAGATATGCTAATTAGGAAAGAGGTCGAGAATGTACCCTCAAAAAGGAATGGATAAAGCCCACGCATCTTCTCCTCGGTTTCCCAAGTTGCATCTTCGTCGGCTTCACCCCACTGAACTTTCACCAATTTGACTTCTCGATTCCTCAATTTCTTGATCTCTGTTCCCAAGATACGAATCGGAGCTTTTCTCAAGGTTGCTTCTTTCTCTACCTCAATGTCTTCAAGAATGCTTGGTTCAATCACCTCAGCGGACTCATGAAGGCACTTTCGGAGATGCGAGACATGAAAGACATTATGCACTCCGGCTAGCTTTTCAGGCAATTCCACCTTATAGGCCATCTTTCCAATTCTCTCTATGATAGGGAAGGGTCCTACGGACCTTGGTGCCAGCTTCCCAACTGCTCCAAAACATACCACATTTCGCAAAGGAGAAACCTTCACGAAAACCATGTCTCCCACTTTGAATTCCAAATCTGCCCTTCGCTTGTCAGCATAGGATTTCTGTCTATCTTGGGCCGCTTTCATCCTTCTTCTTACTAATTCAACTTTCTCGGATGTGTCTCGTATCATATCGGGCCCAAGTATAAGTCTATCTGTTGTCTCCCACCAACAAGATGGTGACCTACACGGCCTCCCATATAAAGCTTCAAATGGTGCCATCCCTATGCTGGCTTGATAGCTATTATTATAAGCGAATTCTACAATAGGAAGGTGGTCTTCCCAAGTACCACCGAAGTCGAGAACACAAAGCCTCAAGAGATCTTCTAGCACTCTATTCACCCTTTCGGTTTGGCCATCCGTCTGGGGGTGATAGGCTGTACTCAAATTCAATTGCGTACCCATCGCTTCTTGGAAACTGTTCCAGAACTGGCTAGTGAAAATCGGGTCACGATCGCTAACTATGCTAGAAGGAACTCCATGCAACCGCACTATTTCTCGGAGATAAATAGACGCCAGCCCTGATGCGGTCCTCTTGCTCTTTACTGGGATGAAGTGAGCACTCTTCGTAAGTCTGTCAACTATGACCCATATGCTTGTGTTCCCTCTCATTGACCTAGGAAATCCATCCACAAAATCCATAGAAATACTCTCCCACTTCCATTGTAGGACCTCCAATGGATGTAATAGCCCACCTGGTTTCTTTGACTCGGCCTTCACTTGTTGGCAAACCATGCACCTTGAAACATACTCTGCCACATCTTTCTTCATTCCATCCCAAAAGAAACTGCGCTTCATATCTCTATACATCTTATCTCCTCCCGGATGTGTAGTCATCTTCGAGTGATGCGCTTCATCAAGAACTCTATGGACCAAATCTCCCACCCGAGGAACACATAATCTCCCATCACGCCTTAGCCATCCTTTATCATCAATAGTATATCTGGCAAGGTGACTAGACGTCTCACCCCGAATCAACTTGTCCATAACTTCGACTATATGTGGATCTTCCCTCCGCGAAGCCCCAACTTGATCAAGAAGTGTGGGTCTAAGCTCAAGGGATGCTAATGAACCCGTCATCAACTCAACAGCCGTCGTGAAATCAAAGGTTGCCAAGAATTCCAAGTTTTCATCTCAATGAACAAGGGGCTTAAAGTCAATCTCCTTCTGCTTAGTGCATCCGCCACAACATTAACCTTGCCAGGGGTATAAGCTATCTCGAAGTCATAAGATGCCAAAAATTCCATCCACCTTTGCTGCCTTAGATTCAGATCTTTTTGCGAGAAGAGGTATTTGAGTGACTTGTGATCAGTATACAACTCAAACCTTTCGCCTAGAAGATAGTGGCGCCAGGATTTGAGTGCAAAGACGATCGCCGCTAACTCCAAATCATGAGTGGGATAGTTCTTCTCATGAACTTTAAGTTGCCTACCCCCATAACATATCACTCTTCCCTCTTACATCAGAACAGCTCCTAACCCCGTGCCACATGCATCTGTGTACACGGTAAATATCTTACCACTATCGGGTAATGCCAAAACTGGAGCTGAGGTAAGTGCTCTTTTGAGCTTTTGAAAAGCAAGCTCACACTCCAAGTCCCATGCAAAGACTAAGTTCTTCTTCGTCAACTTAGTGAGAGGGGCCGAAATCTTAGTGAAGTCTCTAATGAACTTCCTATAGTAGCCCGCCAAACCGAGAAAGCTTCTTACTTCGGTCGCATTCCTAGGAGTCTTCCAATCTTGAACCACAACCACTTTCGCGGGATGCACCGCTATGCCTTGCTTAGAAACTATATGTCCAAGAAACCGAACTTCCCTTCTCCAGAAATGACATTTGGAGAACTTGGCTTTCAACTGATGCGCTCTAAGCGTATCCATCACTTCCTTGAGATGTCTGGCATGTTCTTCCTCGTCCCTTGAGAAGATCATAATATCATCCACGAAGACAAAAACAAACTTGTCGAGGAACTCCCTGAACACCCTACTCATCAAGTCTACGAAGTAGGCGGGTGCATTAGTCAATCCGAATGGCATGACAAATCATTCAAAGAATCCATCCGGAGTCCTAAACGCAGTTTTATCGATGCTATGCTTAGCTACTCTAAGCTGATGGAATCCGGTGGCTAGATCGAGCTGAGAGAAAACAGAAGCACCTACAAGCTGGTCAAAGAGATCATCAATCCTCGGTAACGGGTGCCTATTCTTCTTTGTCATCTTGTTCAACTCTCGATAATCAACACATAGACGGAGCGAACCATCCGCCTTAGTAGCGAATACCACCGGAGCACCCCATTCGGAAATGCTTTGTCTAATAAAACCCTTCTCAAGCAGCTCCTTGATTTGCTTACTGAGCTCCCTTTTCTCACGAGGGGCCATGTGCCTAACGGGCAATGATACTGGCTTGGCATTATCGACTAGATAAATGCGGAAATCTATCTCTCGTTTAGGGGGTAACCCCTTAACTTCTTCAAAGACATCAGGATAGTCTCGGACCACCCTTACAGATTGCAGATCATCGATGGACGAGTCGAGAGATTCAAGATAGCATAACATGACGGGACCCTCTAGGGTTACAAGAAATTTCTAGGGTATTACCGAGGCGGGTCATGAGCCTCACCACCCTATGTTCACAATCGAGAATGGCTCCATAACTGGACAACCAATCCATGCCCAAGATTAACCCATATCCCGTGAATCCTAGAACATAATCATTACACGCGAATTCTACAGTCAAGATAGAAATCTTCAAATCCACACAAATCATAGATAGATGGGCGGAACCCCCAATTGGATTTGAAACACAAACGGGATCCTCAACTAAGCTAGTACTTAGGTGCAAACTTTCAACAATGTCAGAAGAAATAAAACTATGCGATGCGCCAGAATCAAATAAGGTGCGAACAGGATAATCAGAAATGCTACCTCGATCCTGAACTGGAGCGGCGTTGAGAGCATGCACTTGCCCTCCAGAAGGTTCTGCACGTTGATTCTGCCCTTGCTTCTTGGGGCAATTCTTGCTAAAATGTCTGGTCTCCCCACAATGAAAGCATTCGCCCGGCTTCCTCTTCCTTTTCTTACAGTCTTTAGCTATGTGCCCTACATTCCCACAGTAGTGGCATTTTCTTGGGTCTTTTTCCTTGGCCTTGTTGCCCTTGTTGTTCTTGTTGTTCTGATTGCTCTGATTTCTTCCCCACTTGGAGTCTGTCTTCTTGGCTTGGGTTTCATTAGCCTTCACTTCCTTCTTGCCATTCTAATCGTCTCCTTGAAGCAATGCCATGTCTACTAGACCTTCGAAAGTGGCCCCCATAGGTATATGAGATAGGGATAAACCTTGTAGTGGCTCATTCAACCCTCGTGCAAAGCGCAAAGCCTTCTTCTGGGGAGTATTAATCATGTCCAAACCAAATCGGGCGAGCTTGTTAAACTCATTCACGTACTCCCTCACTGTCATGTCTCCTTGCTTCAAAGATATAAACTTCTCCAATTGCAAATTCGCCTCAGCTGATGATAGAAACTTAAGCCCAAATCTTGTCCTAAAGTCGGCCCAAGTCTCTATAGGCCTCGTAGCATTGGTGACCTCCCACCAATAAGCAGCTTCTTCTTTCAATAACAATGCTGCCAATAGAACCCTTCTATGATCTTGCACATCAAAGATGGCGAAGAGATCTTCAGTTTCTTTCAACCAATTTCTTGCCTCCACAAAAGTCTCCGTCCCAATAAAGTTCTTGCCACCCATCGCCTTAAAGTCTTTGCAAATCTTAGCGAAATCTGCTTACGGGTTCTAAGTAGGAGGGGGAGGAAGAGGAACCTCAGTTATATTGGGGGTATTTGCTGAGCCCACATCGTTGGCCCTAGCTTCCAAGTATCTCCGGAACCATCCGGGAATGGTCACTCCCTCGGGAAGGTTAAGATCGGCCATACTGAAAAAGGAAAAAGATAGATTCAGAACGAAGAAACAAGGGATAGTGCTATAGCTTTAGGGGAATAGCCTTTTTAAAATAACTAGACTTTTCTTGGAAAATACTTAATTGGTTTTGAAAATAGTTTTTCAAAAGGTAAGTTTCAAAAACACTTTTGCTCAAATCTTGTAAACCTTTTGCTCTGATACCAAATGTAACACCCTACCTCCGCCAATGCCACTCTTGCATGGACATTAGCTTTGGAGGTGCGTTAAACAAGGTAAACATGCATGCAGATATCATAAGACAGAACATATAAGTAAAACAGAGTAGTAAAGCAGCGGATAAAACTTAGCATTTCAAAACCATAGTCATGTTACAACAAAGTACTTGGTCATTATTTTCCAACAACAAAGTCTAGATAAAAGCATAAACTGAAAAACTGAAATACATAAAGTACTATCCCCAAAATGAAGTGATAAACCATAGCTAGCTCAATGTCCAAAACCGTACATGAGCAAATCCAATAAGCAAGCTGTAAAGATCCAAGCTAAGCTCCAATGTTCCCACCCTGAGAACCTGAGGGGGGGGGGGGGGAACGGAAGAAAAGAGGCGAAAGAAAATAGGTCAATCAAAAAGACTGGTAAGCCGTACTACTATCTGTCTATGAACTAGTAAAGTTAACTGGCATGAGAAGCTGAGATGAACATAAGGATAACAACATACTGGCATGATGATTAACTAGCAAGATAGATAAAGGTGTCATCGCATAATTAAGGTTAAGTTTTGCACCACGGGTGTACTAGCATTCTAACATGTCAAGTAAAAACAAGAATTGATCCCTTGGCCCAAGCTTGGCCCATCATCATGAGGTGACCTAAATTAAGGTCCAACTACACGGTCTAGTCGATCGGCTCCCTATAAGCCTAACTCGTCAAGTGTCGGTGTCATACGGCCCAAACATGCAATGTAGTTAAACTGCGCTAGGTACACCCGAGGGTGTATCAAGTCCTAGGGTGTCAACCTCAGACACGAATCAAGTATGCGCAGTCTAGATCTACTGGTACCCGTGCCTGATTCTCCAACTCCGGACTATGTGCACGACCATAGTCCGCCTGGACCTACACCGGCGTACCTACTCAGCCGTCGTTTTGGTCGCTTACATATCAGCCCAGTAATCGTGCCCCACCCTAGCCTAGTCCTAGGGTCTTATGATACTATCAAGAGGGTTACTGCTGAAAAGGACCACGCAACTAGGGTTTCCTTAATGGGTTAAATGTGGTTAACCCGATCCAAACGTGGATTAAATTGGTTAAGTGTACCCAAGATCCATGACTTAACCCCGATTAACCCATCAAGCCCAAATTGATTAAGCATTAAGTGGACCATGACTTAACCCTAGTCAGGGGGCATTAATTAATTAACTTAATGTGCTTTAACCTCTCACATTAGACTTTGTTGTGGTTACTAGTTAAGCCGGGCGGGTCCGGGTAGCTTTACACCACAACTTGGTCTAACCTCGGGTTCGAGCACAACATGACCAACTTCTCACATTGGGTCCTATTGTTTGTAGCCACTAGTTAAGCCGGGCGGGTCCGGGTAGATTTATGCTACAAACTCAACCCAACCTCGAGTTGGCCACACTCATATTTTCTAAGTGTCATGTCCATTATGTTTCCAAAACATAATTACAAGTTAACATATCACGTTATGTTATAAAAACCATGCTTTTGTCATAATGTTGCCCAACCCCAACGTAATCCCATCGTTTACATAATCGCAACAACGCATAAAGGGTAAAATAGGGAACTTGGCATAATCATGACAAAAAGGTGTTGAAGCCACAAGTTTATCATGGTGGCATATGAGATGTACATATGTTCATATACTTGCATATTGCATCATTAGGCTTCAAAAGCTTGCATAAAACCAAACTTAGCATATGAGTGATACATGGTGATAAATGACATGTAGAAGTTGCTAGAAGTTCGCATTTAACGTCACATGCAAGTTATCATAAGGGGTACGATAAATTTCATGTTGCCAAAATGCAACCTTTAATATAAAGCTTAGAGCTTTATGCTCACAACATCAAGTTTAACTTGTATAACATGCACTACAACAAAATGACCCTATTACAACTTTAATTTTACAACGGTGGTAAAAGCACCGTTGTAATAAATGGTTTTTTACAACAGTGGTAAAAGCATCGTTGTAATAAATGATTTTTTACAACGGTGGTAAAAGCACCGTTGTAATAAATGGTTTTTTACAATGGTGGTATTCCCTAAAGTTGTAATAAACGTATTTTTAACAACTTTTTGTTTTGTTAGTTGTAATAGATGCCCATTACAAACTTCATGTTTATAATATCTATATTTAATAACTAATTATATTAATATTTAATAATAATTAATAATTAATAATAAACTTAGGAATCAATAATATTTATTAAATAATTAATAGTTAATAAGTGGTAATTAATGTTTAATAGTTAATGTTAATTGCTTATTAATTAATATTTAGGTGACATATACATTATAAGCTTTTAATAGTTATTACTCGATTATAACTAAGTAGAAATAAGTAAAAGTTAAATAATAACTATTGTTAATATGAAATAATCCTAATTAATAATTAATTTAAAATATGAAATAATCCTAATTAATAATTAACATTTAATTAATAACTAATTAGTAAGTAATAATTAATAATCGATAATAAGTAAACAAATAAATATTAATTAATTAATTAATAATTTACAAATAATTCACTGTTAAATACTAGTAATTAATGATTGATAATAATTTTCAATAAATAATAATTAATCAAATACTAATTAAAAATTATAAAATAATAATTCACTGTTCAATACTAATAATTAAAATATAATAATTAATGCTAATCATGAATAATCAATGATTGCTATTAATAATTAAGAAGTAGAGATTAATAATTAAGAAGAAGAGATTAATAACTAAGATTATATTTAATAGTTAATTTATAATATTGATCTCAATTTTCAAAAAAAAAATATTGATCTCAATTATATATATATATATATATTTATGTATATATATATTTAGGGTGGATAAATGAATAAATAAATAAATCATTTATTTATGTACATATTGAATATATAAAAATTGTACATTTTTTAAATTGTGAACAAATATACATGCTAATTTATATATTGTGTGTGTGTGCGACATTAAAATTCGTCCAAGTGTTGTAAATATTGATTTAAGTATTATAAAATGGCTTAAGGGTTATAAAGCCCAATAAAACCCTAGGGCCAAAGCTGTCAATTGGCAGGAAAATAACCCTAGCCGTGTTAATGTAAGAAAGGAGAAACGAGCCGTCATTTTCATTTATCTCGTTCAAAATAAAAGGCAACAATAATGGCCGAAGCCCTAGCGACTGGAAATTGGGGGAAAATCGATCAATCCGATGCCTCGCATCAGATTTGTAGTCGGATTCGTGATGGAGACGAACTCGAGGGCGAGAGCAGCGAGTCTAGGAGAAGGCACGTTTGTTCCCATGAGATTTCAGCATTTTTTCCCCAAAATTAAATCCTCCAAAAATTTCGAAATGAATGGCCACTGAAATGGCCATCGCCGTCATCCCTCTGCTGCACTACCCGTTCGCTTTCTTCCACTGTCGCCACCTGAACCAATAGCCGACCTCCCTCCTCATCGGAAGCCGCTCCTTCAACCGATTGCTCCGCTTCACCTTTCAGCAATCGCGCTGCCATCTCCTCCTTCCCATAGTCAGTCAACCAAATCTCCAGAGCTGCCATCGGACAACACACAGCTCAGACCAGTGCCACAACTTCACCCAATGGAGCTCAGTCACCGTGAACTCTTGCTCGCTCTTCTTGCTTCTCGGTCGTCAACGCTGGTAATTCATTTTGCTTCTATCACTTTTTCCTGTTCTATTTTCTTTACTTCTTTTACTTCTTTTAATTAAAATGAAGGGTGAGAACTTTTGGTATTAGATAACCCGCTCAACCTATAATTAGAAATTATGATAAATGTTAGTGCTACTTTGGGTCTGCTGTAGAGGATTCACGTTAAAGGGTATGTTTCGGCCATTACTCTTTGTCCCTTGCATACACAAGGATTGTTTAGTCCTGAGAGCGTCTAATTTGTACAGATTATATTAAAACTTTGATCATTTTATTATTTGAATGTTATTGGTGAGCCTTGGTCTGATATTCAGGTGCACAGTTCCTACTTTTTCTTTGCTTTATGTCGTGCATGCTTGCCTACTGCACTTGTGATGTTTGCCATAAGTTGCTTTTGCTAACTACATGTTGACCTGGCCTGAATTGCTTAAACATTAGCGTGAGTCTGATTTATGCACTTGTGCTTTATCAACCCAAAATTTTTTTTAGACATTGAATTTTTGAGTAGTCGATGAGTTGGCTATGCATTTTCAATTTTTCGACGCTGTCTTTGTTGGGGTCTCTTGTACTGCACTGAAAGGAGTCATATGACTTAATCTTTGTAGTTCGTTTTTTTTCCAAGTAATAATAAAATTGGTTAAGGTATACTGTTAAGGGTCTTTAATAATTTGGAGATAAGAGTAGTGTTGATTATAAAAACTTGTTAAACTATGCTCAACAGAAGAAAGATGATGCAGCGAGTCTAGGAGGATCAATCCGATGTCGTTCAATAAGTTTTTAGATGTTTTCCTTATACAGAAAAAGTAGGTTGTTGTTATACTGGTTCCATGAAAGGGTGGCTACGAGTAAATGAGGATTGCTATTGTTTGTCATTTTGTTTCTTTTACTATTTAAGTTTTGAAGACATGATAAGTTTTAATTTGTTTTTTCAGTTGTTGCGCTTCTCATATATAAGATAGGAGAAGGCACGTTTGGTCAAGTATTGGAGTGTTGGGAGTTGGGACAGGGAAGGTAAAGAAATGGTAGCCGTAAAAATTGTTCGAGCTGTAGATAAGTATCGTGAGGATGCTATGATCGAGATTGATGTACTTCAATAGCTAAAGCAGCATAGCAATTCTTCTGTCTGGTTAGTTCTACTTTTTATACCCATTACTTTTGTTTGCTCAATTTATTGTTGTATTGATTAGAATAAACACCGTGCTGCTTATTTTTGCAGTTATGTGCAAATACGGAACTAGTTTGACTATTGTAATCATATTTGTATTGTAAGCTCGTAACTGGTACCAAATAATTACCTCACCGGTTTAAATATACAATTGTGTCCAATTCTATGGCCATACTGCCAAATACGTTCATTTATATATGAATTTATCTACATCCATACACCTTATCATGACAGCTATATGCTATCACATCAACGCAGCTTCACATACTCATGTCTTTTATATAATATCTCTTAACTTTATTTTATATTCACGGTTGTATTCAGTCTCAGATTATTAGCAATAAAATCAAACTCATGCAAACTCATTTTTAACATACAGTTGTACTCAATTCCAGTTTATTAGCAATGAAAACAACCTCATGAAAACTCCCTTTTAACGTAAGAAGAATGATTCATTTCCAGTACATACGTTTAGCTATTCCAATCCAAACTTTTAAGTTAGTGATTGAAACTAAGAATTTCACTAATGATACATTTCTAATGACTGTCTAAACATACCATGCTTTAAATCTCATTTCATTTGCTTCAGTAAATATATACAGTTAAAACAAAATTCTTTAACAGCCTTTTTGGCTTAATCCTTACTATCATCTTTCATTACCTTAATTAAATTAAACACATTAAAAGAGCGAAGCAGTTCATGGTCATTACGTATTTCTTAAACCAGTAAAACTCTTATATACTCTTAGCTTACTACAAAAATACATGCATTGCATTTTACATAGTTTCAACTCCTCATCCAACTTGGAAGAAAAGTAGATATCCACCATTTTATGTTTACAACAAGCTTAAGGTTATGTTTATATATATGCATGTTTTGTGATTGTGCAGGTGGTGTCTTGTGTTGGTGGGGAAGTTGAGGAAGTGCAAAGATGAAGCAAGTTGATAGTTGAAGCAAAGTTTTTGGATGGTACTAATTTGTAATCATTATTTGTAATGAAGAATTGATATATTAACGTGATGATGTATGATTCATTTTTTGCATTTTGAATATAAAGTTGTAATGTTTTTTGTATGAATGGATCTGTTGCTTTGAATTTATATCAATTTGTTTTCTGTTTATTCAGCTTTTGTTGCATTTGCAAAATTTCTTTTTTTTAAAACCCAAATATCAATCACAACGGTGCATAACTGTTGTAATAAAGTTTATTACAACGGTGGAAAAAAGTTGTAAAATATACATATTACAACGGTTTTGCAACAGTGCAGAAAAGTTGTAAAAGATATTAGGCTATTACAACTTCTTAAGACACGACGGTTTGCCCACCGTTGTAAAAACCTATTACAACGGTGTTCCACCGTTGTAATAGGGTCATTTTGTTGTAGTGATGATAACATGATCAACCCAAACTTGCATAACATAGCAACATGTGTCATACATAATGGTTAAACCAACTTGCATAATGATCATCCAAACTTGCATATAATGATCAACCAAACTTGCATATAATGATCAACCAAACTTGCATATAATGTTCAACCAAACTTGCATATCATAATGATCAACCCCGAACTTGCATCATTCATTTAACTTTAGAGTTCAAAGAAAGAAAGTAGAAAAGGGCTTACAATGCTATGAAGACACAAATATATATATTTATTATAAAGATTGAGACGAAGCCCTTATGCAATCACCAAAAAGACCCAAATATGAATGCTCCAATGAAAAACCCTTGCGCCAAATCAAATAAAAATCCTTGTTTTGAAATAGAAATGTTGCAACTTGACTTGAATGCAAACTAAGAACAATCATACAAGTTTGAAAGCACTTGTATGAACTCACAATCTCTCATAGAAATAGGCTTAGGAATTTTAGCATGAGAGTGGAGGCCATGAGAGGAACAAATTTGACATAGTTTAGTTGTAGGATTGAATAATGGTGATTTAGGCTAGGTTTAGGGGTCTTTTTATAGAGGATTAGGATAGTATTAGCCATAGGATTAACCCTAGATTCAATCCAAGCCATCAAAGCATGTCTTGGGGAAGAAGTCAAGTGTAGGAACCATCTAGGGCCTTTAGATTAAAGCTGAACCATGAGAACCATTCAAATGCAAAATCTGCATTTGAGCGAATCGGCCCACGGGTTGACAGCCAAACACCCTGGATTAACCCCTAGTCGACCCAGCGGGCTTGGGTCGACCTCAAAAATCGGCCGGTTCGGTTATTCCCCTCTCCCAATTCGCTGTTTTGAACATTTTTGCATATTTATTTATTTAATTTTCAATTATATATATAAATATATATATATATCAATATATATATATTTCTCTGCGCAACCCATTTCACTTAATTAAGTATACTTTAATTTGTGAATTTTTATGTTCAAATTACGGGGTGTTACATATGTGTCCTAGACTTTGGGGGTACGTGGGAAGAGCATCTTCCATTGGTGGAGTTCGCATATAATAACAACTTTCAGTCCAGCATTGGTATGGCACCATTCGAAGCTCTTTATGGACGACCTTGTCGTTCACCTACATGTTGGTGGGAGTCTACGGATAAGATCTTACTTGGGCCCGATATGATTAGGGAGACTTCAGAGAAGATCGACTTGATTCGAAGGAGGATGAAAGCAGCGCAAGATAGGCAGAAATCTTATGCGGATAAGAGGAGGACAGATCTCGAGTTTGAAGTTGGGGACATGGTCTTTGTCAAAGTGTCTCCATTACGAAACGTTGTTCGCTTTGGGTCCGTTGGGAAATTAGCACCAAGGTTTGTAGGGCCATTTCCTATTAAGGAAAAAATTGGACAGATGGCGTATAGAGTGGAGTTGCCCGAGAGACTTAGTGGTGTACACGACGTATTCCATGTGTCACATTTGAGGAAGTGCTTGCACGAGACCGCGGAAGTGGTTGAGCCGAGCTTTCTTAGAGAGGTGGAAATAGAGCGTGATGCGACGATTCGACAAGCTCCTACATGCATTTTTGGGTCAGAGATCAAGAAGTTGAGAAATCGAGAGGTCAGACTAGTCAAAGTACAATGGGGAGATGATGAGAGTAACGCTACTTGGGAGACGGAAGAGAAGATGCGTCATTGTACCCTTTTCTTTTCGAGGGTATGTCTTTTAATTTCTCCTTTATCGCTTAGCTTGTGCTTATCTTATCTTTAGTATGTCCTCTCGCTAGTATCTTTGACCTTTAGTTAGGGAAATCCTATGGTTGAAACATGTGTTTGAGACATGATATGTATGATGGATGCAAAGTGGATGCAAGTGTTCGCTAGTGGTTGCTCGTAGATGCATATACACACACTATTAGGCACCAGATCGGCTCAGTCACTTCATATTGCATATTGCATATATATGGATGTATTTAGTAAAATGGATGTATAATGGTTGTATTATCATATGGTTGCTGCATTCGGGTGGATGGTTGTGCACGCATATAGAATTAATATGTATCATTAGGAATCTTTTGCATACATATTGGACGCATGGCACTATCATGAATTGCACTAAGGAGGCCGACTGAATCAGTAGACCGCCTAATTTTGCATTAGATATGGACATATACACACACTGTGCATATAAACATTAAAGCATTAGAAGTCTTTTAAGGACAATGGATGCTGGTGTTTGATGGTTGAGTAGATGGACGATTAGATGGTAGGATATACATTCTTCTTGACTTGGAGATTTCGGGGACGAAATCCTTTAAGGAGGGGAGAATGTAACACCCCGTAATTTTATAACATTAAAATTCACAAATTAAAGTATATTTAATTTTTAGAAAAGAATTAAGTGAAATGGGTTGCGCAGAGAAATATATATATATTGATATATATATATATATATAAATTTAAAAATAAATAAATAAATATGCGAAAAAGTTCAAAATAGCGAATTGGGAGGGGGAATAACCGAATCGGCACATTTTTAAGGTCGACCCGAGCCTCGCTGGGTCGAATTAATCCAGGGTGTTTGGCTGTCAACCCGTGGGCCGATTCGCTCAAATGCAGATTTTACATTTGATTGGTTCTCATGGTTCAGGGTTAATCTAATGGTCCTAAATAACTTCCTACACCTATAAATACATCCTAATGCTAACCCTAAACCTAATTATAATAGAATAGTGACCGTCATACCATCGCCATGGAAATCAATGGAGCCGCCGCCAACTAAGAAAGAAGAAAAGCAAATTCAATTCTAATTCTCTCAACCCTAAAGCAAAGCAAAACTCTCTCTTTTCTTCTCTAAATTGTGAGTATGATGATCTTAACAAGATTATTATCATTTTAATTAGGTTGAGTTATGAATGGATTATGAGTAGATGATGTGAATTATCATATATGTTGTTGTAAACCCCTTTTGCTATCATGTATATTGTAAATCCAATGTTATGTGATGATGATATCTTATATGTTGTAAATCATGCTATGATGATGTTATGTATGTTGAAAGTTTCTATGCTAAGTTGTGATTAATCATACATGTTAAAAAGGCCATGATGTTACCATCTATGCTAGTTAGTTCATATTAATTAAATCATCATGTTTGGGTTATGTTGATCTATATGACAAGTCACATATGCAAGTTAGATTGATTAGAAAAGTTATGAACATATACCAAGACATCTATTATGACATCTAGAATTATTCTATGACATATGTGATATCCTATGCTAGTTCACACCATCATTATGTTGCCTAAAAACCCCATATGCAAGTTTATGTATAGATTTGGGCTATGATCATATCATGTAAATTGGGACATTTAACAAGTTGACACCTTTTGATCCTTAGCATGTGTAGTTTATGCAAGTTTCACCCCTATTATGATTAGATTTATTTTAATTGTCTATATGTTGTGATAATTTATCTTTGTGCTAGGTGTTAGACTATACAAGTCTAGCCTATATTATGCGTTGAATAAGCGAACGTATAAACGAGGGGTAGGGGTAATATTAAGGATTTAATATTAAAAATTGGGGTGTAATTGATATGATTTTTCATGCCATAAGTGGATGGCCATAATTGAGTCAATTATGGACATCATTAAAAGTTGACTTAATTAATAATTTGAATAGGGAATTATTAAAACTGGGGTAAAAGATTTTAAGTGTTAATCAATGCTTAGGACACGAGGTTGGACTAGTTTGTGACGTAAACCTGCCCGGACCCGCCTGGCAAATCCAGTGGTCACAAATGTCAGCCCAATGTGAGAGGTCCTAGGCCTAAACTAAAGCATAACGGTTGTAAAGACACGAGGTTAGACTCTTTTATGGTGTAAGACTGCCCGGACCCGCCCGGCAAATCCAGCTGCCATAAATGCCAGTATAATGTGAGAGGTCTTTATGAGGTTATGGCCTGAATGAATTAAGAAATACTTAACCAGATAAACATGTAAGGTGGGACATGGGGGTTAAGTAGGTACCTTGGGTGGCATGAGGAATCTAGGGGGTGCCCTTAGTGGCATGTGAAATACGATTAGTAAGACTTAACCAAACACACATGTAAATGAACATGACTAAGAGGGTTAAGTGGGATATACTAGTGACAAGCTTAGGTGGGTAGCTTGTGGGGGCTCATTTCGACTAGTATCCCAAACGTATCTTTGTGGGCTCGACCCAAGTCGAGGACGGGACACGCATGTTGGGTTCGACTGTAAGAGGCCAAAACGGGGAGCGGTGGCAACGTGAGTCCAACGGGTTTCGTATGCATGTGTGGACCCGGGCTGGTAGGTAAGACGTTGTTGCATCGTGTAGGTATAAGCCGTGCATGTAACACCCCACCTCCGCCAGGGTAACTCTTGCAAGCACACTAGCTTTGGAGGGGCGTTAAACAAGGTAAACATGCATGAAGATATCACAAGACAGAACATATATATAAGTAAAACAGAGTAAATAAAGCAGCGGATCAAACTAGCATTTCAAAACCATAGTCATGTTACAACAAAGTACTTGATCATTATTTTCCAACAAACAAAGTCTAGAGAAAACATAAACTGAAAAACTGAAATACATAAAATACTATCCCCAAAGTGAAGTGATAAACCATAGCCAGCTCAATGTCCAAAACCGTACATGAGAAAATCCAGTAAGCAAGCTATAAAGATCCAAGCTAAGCTCCAATGTTCCCACCCTGAGAACCTGAGGGGGAGGGGGAAACGGAAGAAAAGAGGCGAAAGAAAACAGGTCAGTCAAAAAGACTGGTAAGCCCTAACTACTATCTGTCCATGAACTAGTAAAGTTAACTGGCATGAGAAGCTGAGATGAACATAAGGATAACAACATACTGGCATGATGATTAACTAACAAGATAGATAAAGGTGTCATCGCATAATCAAGGTTAAGTTTTGCACCACGGGTGTACTAGCATTCTAACATGTCAAGTAAAAACAAGAATTGATCCCTTGGCCCAAGCTTGGCCCAATATCATGAGGTGACCTAAATCAAGGTCCAACTACACGGTCTAGTTGATCGGCTCCCTATAAGCCTAACTCGTCAAGTGTCAGTGTCATACGGCCCAAAGATGCAATGTAGTTAAACCACGCTAGGTCCACCCTAGGGTGTATCAAGTCCTAGGGTGTCAACCTCAGACACAAATCAAGTATGCACAGTCTAGATCTACTGGTACCCGTGCCCGATTCTCCAACCCCGGACTATGTACACGACCATAGTCCGCCTGGACCTACACCGGCGTACCTACTCAGCCGTCGTTTTGGTCGCTTACATGTCAGCCCAGTAATCGTGCCCCACCCTAGCCTAGTCCTAGGGCCTTATGATACTATCCAGAGGGTTACTGCTGAAAAGGACCACGCAACTAGGGTTTCCTTAACAGGTTAAATGTGGTTAACCCGATCCAACCGTGGATTAAATTGGTTAAGTGTACCCAAGATTCATGACTTAACCCCGATTAACCCATCCAGCCCAAATTGATTAAGTATTAAGTGGACCATGACTTAACCCTAATCAGGAGGCATTAATTAACTTACTGTGCTTTAACCTCTCACATTAGACTTTGTTGTGGTTACTAGTTAAGCCGGGCGGGTCAGAGTAGCTTTACACCACAACTTGGTCTAACCTCGGGTTCGAGCACAACATGACCAACCTCTCACATTGGGTCCTATTGTTTGTAGCCACTAGTTAAGCCGGGCGGGTCCGGGTAGATTTATGCTACAAACTCAACCTAACCTCGAGTTGGCCACACTCATATTTTCTAAGTGTCATGTCCATTATGTTTCCAAAACATAATTACAAGCTAACATATCACGTTATGTTATAAAAACCATGTTTATGTCATAATGTTACCCAACCCCAACGTAATCCCATCGTTTACATAGTCGCAACAACGCATAAAGGATAAAATAGGGAACTTGGCATAATCATGACAAAAAGGTGTTGAAGCCACAAGTTTAACATGGTGGCATATGAAATGTACATATGTTCATATACTTGCATATTGCATCATTAGGCTTCAAAAGCATGCATAAAACCAAACTTAGCATATGAGTGATACATGGTGATAAATGACTTGTAGAAGTAGCTAGAAGTTCGCATTTAGCCTCACATGCAAGTTATCATAAGGGATATGATAACTTTCATGTTGCCAAAATGCAACCTTTAATGTAAAGCTTGGAGCTTTATGCTCACAACCTCAAGTTTAACTTGCATAACATGATAACCTATGTATAATGATCAACCCAAACTTGCATAACATAGCCACATGTGTCTTACATCATGATTAAACCAACTTGCATAACATAATGATCAACCAAACTTGCATATCATGATGATCAACCAAACTTGCATATCATAATGATCAACCAAACTTGCATATCATAATGATTAACCCAAACTTGCATCATTCATTTAACTTTAGAGTTCAATAAAAAGAAAGTAGAAAAGGGCTTACAATGCTATGAAGACACAAATGAATATTTATTATAAAGATTGAGACGAAGCCCTTATGCAATCACCAAAAAGACCCAAATATGAATGCTCCAATGAAAACCCTTGAGCCAAATCAATAAAAACCCTTGCTTTGAAATAGAAATGTTGCAACTTGACTTGAATGCAAACTAAGAACACTCATACAAGCTTGGAAACACTTGTATGAACTCACAATCTCTCATAGAAATAAACTTAGAAATTTTAGCATGAGAGTGGAGGCCATGAGAGGAACAAATTTGACATAGTTTAGTTGTAGGATTGAATAATGGTGATTTAGGCTAGGTTTAGGGGTCTTTTTATAGGAGATTAGGATAGTATTAGCCATAGGATTAACCCTAGATTCAATCAGAGCCATCAAATCCCGTCACTAGCCAACAAAACAGGTCAGAACAGTCAAATAGGTGCACCAGGTTGCCTGGGTCCGACCAGGCAGGTCGACCCCCAGGTCGACTCCCCAGTCGACCTGGCCCCACCCAGGTCGACCTGGTCTGGGCGGGATTTTTCCCGCCTACCCTGATTTCTTTGAAATTTGAATCTGTTTTGAATTTGAATTTTTCGTGAAACTTCGCGAGGCCATATCTCGGTCATACGGACTCCGATTTTCGAAAACTCGGACTCTATTTCGCGTGTTTTTCCGAGACGAACGCAATGGCCCAGCCCGTTTCCCTTGATTCAGATTTTACAGTTTAATTCTGCCTTGATTTATGTTATAACATGTTATTCAAAAATATGGGTTGTTACATTCTCCCTTCCTTAAAGGATTTCGTCCCCGAAATCTCCAAGTTAGGAAGAACGTATCCTACCATCCATCATCCATCTACTCAAAACATCATCCACGTGCAGTCATTGTCCTTAAAGGATTCTAAATGCTGTATGATCATATGCAAAGGTGTGTGTATATGTACTTTTCTAATGCAAAAATCAGGCGGTTACTGATACAGTAAACCTCCTTAATGCAAAGTATGTTAGTGAAATGAGTCCATATGTATGCAAATTCCTAACATAACTCATAGTCTCTACATGAATGCACATAACATTCATCCATATGCAACATCCATGTGATAGCATAACAAGTTTCATCCATGAATAAGTATAAGCACTCATGCGTATGCAACATGAAAGTGTGTGAGCCGATCTTAGTGCCTAATGTGTATCATGCATCCACGAGTATCCACGTGCAAACACTTGCAACCACTTGCAACCATCAAGCATAACATGTTTCAAATACATGTTTCATCCAAAGGGTTTCTACCTAAGGTCCTCATGACAAGTTTAACGAGATAATAAGATAAACAGGATAAACACGGATAAAAGGAAGATATGCTAATTAGGAAAGAGGTCGAGAATGTACCCTCAAAAAGGAATGGATAAAGCCCCTGCATCTTCTCCTCGGTTTCCCATGTTGCGTCTTCATCGGCTTCACCCCACTGAACTTTCACCAATTTGACTTCTCGATTTCTTAGCTTCTTGATCTCCGTTCCCAAGATACGAATCAGAGCTTTTCTCAAGGTTGCTTCTTTCTCTACCTCAATGTCTTCAAGAATGCTTGGTTCAACCACCTCAGCGGATTCATGTAGGTACTTTCGGAGATGCGAGACATGAAAGACATTATGCACTCCGGCTAGCTTTTCGGGCAATTCCACCTTATAGGCCATCTTTCCAATTCTCTCTATGATAGGGAAGGGTCCTACGAACCTTGGTGCCAGCTTCCCAACTGCTCCAAAACGTACCACATTACGCAAAGGAGAAACCTTCACGAAAACCATGTCTCCCACTTCGAATTCCAAATCTGCCCTTCGCCTGTCAGCATAGGATTTCTGTCTATCTTGGTCCGCTTTCATCCTTCTTCTCACTAATTCAGCCTTCTCGGATGTGTCTCGTATCATATCGGGCCCAAGTATAAGCCTATCTGTTGTCTCCCACCAACAAGATGGTGACCTACACGGCCTCCCATATAAAGCTTCAAATGGTGCCATCCCTATGCTGGCTTGATAGCTATTATTATAAGCGAACTCTACAAGAGGAAGGTGGTCTTCCCAAGTACCACCGAAGTCGAGAACACAAAGCCTCAAGAGATCTTCTAGCACTCTATTCACCCTTTCGGTTTGGCCATCCGTCTGGGGGTGATAGGCTATACTCAAATTCAATCGCGTACCCATCGCTTCTTGCAAACTGTTCCAGAACTGGCTAGTGAAAATCGGGTCACGATCGCTAACTATGCTAGAAGGAAATCCATGCAACCGCACTATTTCTCGAAGATAAATAGATGCCAGCCCTGATGCGGGCCTCTTGCTCTTTACTGGGATGAAGTGAGCACTCTTCGTAAGTCTGTCAACTATGACCCATATGCTCGTGTTCCCTTTCCTTGACCTAGGCAATCCATCCACAAAATCCATAGAAATACTCTCCCACTTCCATTGCGGGACCTCCAATGGATGTAATAGCCCACCTGGTTTCTTTGACTCGGCTTTCACTTGTTGGCACACCATGCACTTTGAAACATACTCTGCCACATCCTTCTTCATTCCGGCCCAAAAGAAAATGCGCTTCATATCTCTATACATCTTATCTCCTCCCGGATGTATAGTCATCTTCGAGTGATGTGCTTCTTCAAGAACTTTATGCACCAAGTCTCCTACTTGTGGAACGCGTAGCCTTCCATCACGCCTTAGCCAACCCTTATCATCAATAGTATATCTAGCAAGGTGACTAGACATCTTACCACGAATCAACCTGTCCATGACCTCGACTATCTGTGGATCTTCCTTCTACGAAGCCCCAACTTGATCAAGAAGTGCGGGTCTAAGCTCAAGGGATGCTAATGAACCCGTCATCGACTCAAAAGCCGTCGTGAAATCGAAGGTTGCCAAGAATTCTAACTTCTTCATCTCAATGAACAAGGGACTCAAAGTCAACCTCCTTCTGCTTAGTGCATCCGCCACAACATTAACCTTGCCAGGGGTATAAGCTATCTCGAAGTCATAAGATGCCAAGAATTCCATCCACCTTTGCTGCCTTAGATTCAGATCTTTTTGCGAGAAGAGGTATTTGAGTGACTTGTGATCAGTATACAACTCAAACCTTTCGCCTAGAAGATAGTGGCGCCAGGATTTGAGTGCAAAGACGATCGCTGCTAACTCCAAATCGTGAGTGGGATAGTTCTTCTCATGAACTTTAAGTTGCCTACCCCCATAACATATCACTCTTTCCTCTTGCATCAGAATAGCTCCTAACCCCGTGCCACATGCATCGGTGTACACGGTAAACATCTTACCACTATTGGGTAATGCCAAAACTGGAGCTGAGGTAAGGGCCCTTTTGAGCTTTTGAAAACCAAGCTCACACTCCAAGTCCCATGCAAAGACTAAGTTCTTCTTCGTCAACTTAGTAAGAGGGGCCGAAATCTTAGCGAAGTCCCTGATGAACTTCCTATAGTAGCCCGCCAAACCGAGAAAGCTTCTTACTACGGTCGCATTCCTAGGTGTCTTCCAGTCTTGAACCACAACCACTTTCGCGGGATCCACCGCTATGCCTTGCTTAGAAACTATATGCCCAAGAAACCGAACTTCCCTTCTCCAGAAATGACATTTGGAGAACTTGGCTTTCAACTGATGTGCTCTAAGCGTATCCATCACTTCCTTCAGATGTCTAGCATGCTCTTCCTCATCCTTTGAGAAGATCAGAATATCATCCACGAAGACGACCACGAACTTGTTAAGGAACTCCCTGAACACCCTACTCATCAAATCTACGAAGTAGGCGGGTGCATTAGTCAATCCGAATGGCATGACAAGCCATTCAAAGAATCCATCTGGAGTCCTGAACGCAGTTTTATCAATGCTATCCTCAGCTACTCTAAGCTGATGGAATCCGGTGGCTAGATCGAGCAGAGAGAAAACAGAAGCACCAACTAGCTGATCAAAGAGATCATCAATCCTCGGTAAAGGGTGCCTATTCTTCTTTGTTAGCTTGTTCAACTCTCGATAGTCAACACATAGACGAAGCGAGCCATCCGCCTTAGTAGCGAATACCACCGGAGCACCCCATTCAGAAATGCTTCGTCTAATAAAACCCTTCTCAAGCAGCTCCTTAATTTGCTTACTGAGCTCTCTTCTTTATCGTGGGGCCATGTGCCTAACGGGCAATGATACTGGCTTGGCATTATCGACTAGATAAATGCGGAAATCTATCTCTCGTTTAGGGGGTAACCCCTTAACTTCTTCAAAGACATCGGGATAGTCTCAGACCACCTTTACAGATTGCAGATCATCGATGGACGAGTCGAGAGATTCAAGATAACATAACATGACGGGACCTCTAGGGTTACAAGAAATTTTTAGGGTATTACCGAGGCGAGTCATGAGCCTCACCACCCTATGTTCACAATCGAAAATAGCTCCATAACTGGACAACCAATCCATGCCCAAGATCAACCCATATCCCGTGAACCCGAGAACATAAGCATTACACATGAATTCTATAGTCAAGATAGAAATCTTCAAATCCACACAAATCATAGATAGATGGACGGGATCCCCAATTGGATTTGAAACACAAACGGGATCCTCAACTAGGCTAGTACTTAGGTGCAAACTTTCAACAATATCAGAAGAAATAAAACTATGCGATGCGCCAGAATCAAAAAAGGTGCGAATAGGATAATCAGAAATATAAAAAAGACTTTCTACAGAAATGCTACCTCGGTCCTGAGCTGGAGCAGTGCTGAGAGCATGCACTTGCCCTCCAGAAGGTCCTGGACGCTGATTCTGCCCTTGCCCTTGTCCTTGCTTCTTGGGGCAATCCTTGCTAAAATGTCCAATCTCTCCACAATGAAAGCACTCGCCCAGCTTCTTCTTCTTCTTCTTACAGTCTTTAGCTATGTGCCCAACATTCCCACAGTAGTGGCATTTTCTTGGATCCTTTTCCTTGGCCTTGTTGCCCTTGTTGTTCTTGTTGTTTTTGCTGTTCTGATTGCTCTGACTCCCTCCGCACTTGGAGTCTGTCTTCTTGGCTTGAGTCTCATTAGCCTTGACTTCCTTCTTGCCATTCTTATCGTCTCCTTGAAGCAATGCCATGTCTACTAGACCTTCGAAAGTGGCCCCCATAGGTATATGAGATAGGGCTAAACCTTGTAGTGGCTCATTTAACCCTCGTGCAAAGCGCAAAGCCTTCTTCTGGGGAGTATTAACCATGTCCAAACCGAATCGGGCGAGCTTGTTAAACTCATTCACATACTCCCTTACTGTCATGTCCCTTTGCTTCAAAGATATGAACTTCTCTAATTGCAGATTCGCCTCAGCTGATGATAGAAACTTAAGCCCAAATCTTGTCCTAAAGTCGGCCCAAGTCTCTATAGGCCTCGTAGCATTGGTGACCTCCCACCAATAAGCAGCTTCTTCTTTTAATAACCATGCTGCCAATAAAACCTTTCTATGATCTTTCTCATCAAAGATGGCGAAGAGATCCTCAGTTTCTTTCAACCAATTTCTTGCCTCCACAAAAGTCTCCGTCCCAATAAAGTTCTTGCCACCCATCGCCTTAAAGTCTTTACAAATCTTAGCGAAATTTGCTTGCGGATTCTGAGGAGGAGGAGGAGGAGGAGGAACCTCAGTTATATTGGGGGTATTTGCTGGGCCCACATCGTTGGCCCTAGCTTCCAAGTACCTCCGGAACCATCCGGGAATGGTCACTCCCTCGGGAAGGTTAAGATCGGCCATACTGAAAAAGGAAAATGATAGATTCAGAACGAAGAAATGAAGGATAGTGCTATGGCTTTTGGGGAATAGCCTTTTAAAATAACTAGACTTTTCTTGGAAAATACTTAATTGGTTTTGAAAATAGTTTTTTTTTTCAAAAGGTAAGTTTCAAAAACACTTTTTCTAAAATCTTGTAAACCTTATGCTCTGATACCAAATGTAACACCCCACCTCCGCCAGGGTAACTCTTGCAAGCACACTAGCTTTGGAGGGGCGTTAAACAAGGTAAACATGCATGCAGATATCGCAAGACATAACATATATATAAGTAAAACAGAGTAAATAAAGCAGTGGATCAAACTAGCATTTCAAAACTATAGTCATGTTACAACAAAGTACTTGATCATTATTTTCCAACAAACAAAGTCTAGAGAAAACATAAACTGAAAAACTGAAATACATAAAGTACTATCCCCAAAGTGAAGTGATAAACCATAGCCAACTCAATGTCCAAAACCGTACATGAGAAAATCCAGTAAGCAAGCTATAAAGATCCAAGCTAAGCTCCAATGTTCCCACCCTGAGAACCTGAGGGGGGGGGGGGGGAAACGGAAGAAAAGAGGCGAAAGAAAACAGGCCAGTCAAAAAGACTGGTAAGCCCTAACTACTATCTGTCCATGAACTAGTAAAGTTAACTGGCATGATAAGCTGAGATGAACATAAGGATAACAACATACTGGCATGATGATTAACTAACAAGATAGATAAAGGTGTCATCGCATAATCAAGGTTAAGTTTTGCACCACGGGTGTACTAGCATTCTAACATGTCAAGTAAAAACAAGAATTGATCCCTTGGCCCAAGCTTGGCCCAATATCATGAGGTGACCTAAATCAAGGTCCAACTACACGGTCTAGTTGATCGGCTCCCTATAAGCCTAACTCGTCAAGTGTCAGTGTCATACGGCCCAAACATGCAATGTAGTTAAACTGTGCTAGGTCCACCCTATGGTGTATCAAGCCCTAGGGTGTCAACCTCAGACACAAATCAAGTATGCACAGTCTAGATCTACTGGTACCCGTGCCTGATTCTCCAACTCATGACTATGTGCACGACCATAGTCTGCCTGGACCTACACCGACGTACCTACTCAGTCGTCGTTTTGGTCGCTTACATGTCAGCCTAGTAATCGTGCCCCACCCTAGCCTAGTCCTAGGGTCTTACGATACTATCCAGAGGGTTACTGCTGAAAAGGACCACGCAACTAGGGTTTCCTTAACGGGTTAAATGTGGTTAACCCGATCCAACCGTGGATTAAATTAGTTAAGTGTACCCTAGATTCATGACTTAACCCCGATTAACCCATCCAGCCCAAATTGATTAAGTATTAAGTGGACCATGACTTAACCCTAATCAGGAGGCATTAATTAACTTACTGTGCTTTAACCTCTCACATTAGACTTTGTTGTGGTTACTAGTTAAGCCAGGCGGGTCCGGGTAGCTTTACACCACAACTTGGTCTAACCTCGGGTTCGAGCACAACATGACCAACTTCTCACATTGGGTCCTATTGTTTGTAGCCACTAGTTAAGCCGGGCGGGTCCGGGTAAATTTATGCTACAAACTCAACCCAACCTCGAGTTGGCCACACTCATATTTTATAAGTGTCATGTCCATTATGTTTCCAAAACATAATTACAAGCTAACATATCATGTTATGTTATAAAAACCATGTTTATGTCATAATGTTACCCAACCCCAACGTAATCCCATCGTTTACATAGTCGCAACAACGCATAAAGGATAAAATAGGGAACTTGGCATAATCATGACAAAAAGGTGTTGAAGCCACAAGTTTAACATGGTGGCATATGAAATGTACATATGTTCATATACTTGCATATTGCATCATTAGGCTTCAAAAGCATGCATAAAACCAAACTTAGCATATGAGTGATACATGGTGATAAATGACATGTAGAAGTAGCTAGAAGTTCGCATTTAGCCTCACATGCAAGTTATCATAAGGGATATGATAACTTTCATGTTGCCAAAATGCAACCTTTAATGTAAAGCTTGGAGCTTTATGCTCACAACCTCAAGTTTAACTTGCATAACATGATAACCTGTGTATAATGATCAACCCAAACTTGCATAACATAGCAACATGTGTCATAATGTATGATTAAACCAACTTGGATAACATAATGATCAACCAAACTTGCATATCATGACGATCAACCAAACTTGCATATCATAATGATCAACCAAACTTGCATATCATAATGATTAACCCAAACTTGCATCATTCATTTAACTTTAGAGTTCAATAAAAAGAAAGTAGAAAAGGGCTTACAATGCTATGAAGAAACAAATGAATATTTATTATAAAGATTGAGACGAAGCCCTTATGCAATCACCAAAAAGTCCCAAATATGAATGCTCCAATGAAAAACCCTTGAGCCAAATCAATAAAAACCCTTGCTTTGAAATAGAAATGTTGCAACTTGACTTGAATGCAAACTAAGAACACTCATACAAGCTTGGAAACACTTGTATGAACTCACAATCTCTCATAGAAATAAACTTAGGAATTTTAGCATGAGAGTGGAGGCCATGAGAGGAACAAATTTGACATAGTTTAGTTGTAGGATTGAATAATGGTGATTTAGGCTAGGTTTAGGGGTCTTTTTATAGGAGATTAGGATAGTATTAGCCATAGGATTAACCCTAGATTCAATCAGAGCCATCAAATCCCGTCACTAGCCAACAAAACAGGTCAGAACAGTCAAATAGGTGCACCAGGTTGCCTGGGTCCGACCAGGCAGGTCGACCCCCAGGTCGACTGTAACAACCCGTATTTTCAATAACCTGTTATAACATAAATCGAGGCAGAACTTAATTCTAAAATCTGAATCAAGGGAAACGGGCTATGCCATTGCGTTCGTCTCGGAAAAATACGCGAAATAGAGTCCGAGTTTTCGAAAATCGGAGTCCGTATGACCCAGTTAAGGCCCATTGAAGTTTTCAGAAATTTCCATGTTAAAAACAGATTTGAATTTTAAATTAAAAACAGGGATTAGGGCTAACTGGCGTCAGGCGGGAAAATTCCCGCCAGGACCCCCATGTCGACAGGCATGTCGACAGGGTCCCCAGGGTGTCGACAGCCCTGTCGACACAGGGTGGCCGGGCAGTTTTGCCTGGCGCACCATTTTGGGTCTTGGTCTGGTTTGTGGCTTGGTTCTGGAGAATTCCGAAATCTGATGGACCTAATTCAACCTAGGGTTAATCCTATGGTCTAAATCACTAGCCTAATCTATAAATAAGACCCTAACCTACCCTAAATCACTCATTATTCATTCTAGCAACCAAACTATGTCAAATTGAATTCTCAAATGGCCTCCACCTAAAAACCCTAGCCTCCACTCTCTTCAAAAATCAATTCTATGAAGGTTTTGATGTTCATACAAGCATTTCTAAGTTGTATGAATGATCATTAGCTTGCATACATCATCAAGTTGCAAGCTTTATTTGCTAAGCTAGAGTTTTTGGGATTTTTGTTAATTGGAGCTTTGTTTTGGGTTTTTATATGCTTGCATAAAGGGCTTATCAATCTTTATTAGTAGATTTGTGTCTTCATAATATTTGTAAGCCCTCTTACCTTCATTTTAGAAACTCTAAAGTTAATGTGTGATGAAAGTTGGGATTTATGCATGTTTAATAAGTTATGCATGCTTATGCGAGTTCACTATGCTATGTTATGCATGTTTAATAAGTTATGCATGCTTATGCGAGTTCACTATGCTATGTTATGCATGTTTAATAAGTTATGCATGCTTATGCGAGTTCACTATGCTATGTTATGCATGTTTAATAAGTAATGCATGCTTATGTGAGTTCACTATGCTATTTTACACATGTTTGATAAGTTATGCATGTTTATGCAAGTTCACTATGCCATGATTTGCAAGTTTAACAAGTTATGCATGTTTATGCAAGTTCACTATGCCATGATTTGCAAGTTTAACAAGTTATGCATGTTTATGCAAGTTCACTATGCCATGATTTGCAAGTTTAACAAGTTATGCATGTTTATGCAAGTTCACTATGCTAAGTTATGCAAGTCCAACATGTTATGCATGTTTTATGTAAGATTCATCATGTATGTTGTGCCAAGTTCCCTCTTTCTATCCTTTATGCGTTATAACGAATATGTAAGCGATAGAATGACGTTGGGGGGTTTGGGTAAAACTTAAAATACATGAAAATATAAGATTGGGAATTTACCTATTAAGTTAGGTCTACCCCTTGGGAATTTACCTATTAAGTTAGGTCTACCCAAGTATTTGTTAAACTTGTAATTATGGTTTGAAAATAAGGTGGACATGACACTTAGAAAACATAAGTGTGGCCAACTCGAGGTTGGGTTGAGTTTGTAGCGTAAACCTACCCGGAACCGACCGGCTTAACTAGTTGCTACAAACAATAGGACCCAATGTGAGAAGTTGGTCATGTGTACCTTGGACCCGAGGTTAGACCAAGTTGTGGTGTAAAGCTACCCGGACCCGCCCGGCTTAACTAGTAACCGCAACAAAGTCTAATGTGAGAGGTTAAGGCACAATTAAATTAATTAATGCCTCATGATTAGGGTTAAGTCATGGCCCACTAATACTTAACCAATTTTGGGGATACGAGGGATTAAATGGGGTTAAGTGGTGAACTGTTGGTTACACTTAACTAATTTAATCCATGATTAGTGAGGGGTTAAACCACACTTAACCCTCTTAGAAAACCCTAGCAACGTGGTCTGTTCCAGCAGTAATCCCAGTTTGGTATCATTCACAACCCTAGAGGCTAGGCTGGGGCGGGGCACGATTACTGGACTGATGTAAGCGACCAAAACGACGGCTGAGTGGTACAGCGGTGCGGGTCCAGGCGGGCTACGGACGTGCACGTAGTCCGGTGTTGGACAAACTCGAGGCACGGGTACCAGTAGGTTTAGACTGTGCATTATTGCTTAGGTGTCTGGGGTTGACACCCGAGGGCTTGATACACCCGAAGGTGGACCCAGCACAGTCTGACTACAACCATATGTGGGCCGTATGGACACCAACACTTGACGTGTTAGGTTTATAGGGAGCCGATCGACTAGACCGTTGGGCTGGACCTTGTATTAAGGTCACCTCATGTTATTGGGCCAAAGTTTGGTCTGAGGGATCAATACCTGTTATGTTAGTTTGCTAGTACACTGTGGTGCAAAGCTTAATCTTCTTTATGTGATGTCACCTTTATCTATTGCCAGTATGTTCATCTCAGTTTCCATCATGATGTTAACTTTATTAGTTTATAGATTGATCGTAGTAGGGCTTACCAATCTTTTTGACTGACCTGTTTTCTTTCGCTTCTTTTCTTCCGTTCCCCCCCCAGGTTCTCAGGGAGGGAACAATGGTGCTTAGCTTGGATCGCTTGCTTGTTTGCTGGATAGCTCATGTATGTCTGGACATTGAGCTCGCTATGGTTTATCATCTTTATTTTGGGGATAGCACTATGTATTTCAGTATTTCTGTTTATGATGTACTAGACATGTTTATTTTGGCAGTTGACTTTATGATGTACTAGACTTGTTTTGAGATGGTTTGATATATTCCGCTGTTTTATTCTCACTTACTCTGTTTTACATATATATTTATGTTCTTGTTCTGCCTTGATATATCATTATGCATGCTTACCCAGTTCTAACGCCCCCCAGAAGCTAGTGCCCCCAAAAGAGTGACCCTAGCGGAGGTGGGGTGTTACATCGACCCTGGGGTCGACTCCCCAGTCGACCTGGCCCCACCCAGGTCGACACCCAGGTCGACCCCCAAGTCGACCTGGTCTGGGCGGGATTTTTCCCGCCTACCCTGATTTCTTTGAAATTTGAATCTGTTTTGAATTTGAATTTTTCGTGAAACTTCGCGAGGCCATATCTCGGTCATACGGACTCCGATTTTCAAAAATTCGGACTCTATTTCGCGTATTTTTCCAAGACGAACGCAATGGCACAGCCCATTTCCCTTGATTCTGATTTTACAGTTTAATTCTGCCTTGATTTACGTTATAACATGTTATTCAAAAATACGGGTTGTTACAGTGCATTCTCAAGTTGTATCGGGTTGCCACTTTTGGGGAGTGATACACCCCACTGTGGGGCCAGCACGGGTATCTACGAGTAGGGAGCCGATCGAAAGTGGGTAGTGGGGTACACCTATTGGAGATAGGGGCAGACGACACCTATGTAGTCAGCTAGGGGTACGTAAGGCTATTTATATGTTTCTCTGTGAAGCAAGTGGGATCAATCTTTAGGGTGACTGGTGCGGTGCAGTGTAGTAATTATTCGTTAGTAATTAGGTATGCCTTTACCGTTATCTTTAACGTTATCTTAAACGCTATCTTTATCTACCTACTAGTTCATAGACATTTACTTGTCTTCCAGCTTATGCCTTAGTCTAGTTATTTTGATAATAGTATTGTTAGAATTGTCATACTCGCCAGACTTTATGTCTGACCCCCTCCATTTCTATCCTTTTTCCCTCCAGGTTCTCAGGTTGGGCCCAGTTCTAGTGGAGTTTGATTGGATTGCTCATCTCTCTTTGGAAAGCTTGGACCATTGAAGTAAAGTCCAGCTTGTTATCTTTTTAATGGCTATTTGTGTAATGGGATTATGTATTTTGTTTTTATGAAGAAGGATAATGTACTTGACTCTGATTAATGGTTTTGTGATGTAATAAACATGTTTAATTTCCGCTGCAATAAAATGAAGTTTTAGATTTTTCAAGTACTACTTATTATCTGTCTTGTTGTAATTATTCTATTCTATATTCACTTAAAACCTCCATGGAAGTTAATGCATTCCCTTTGTGAGTGACATTAATGGACGTGGGGTGTTACACATATAATAAGGATTCCAAAGTAAAAGGGAAATATAAAGGGGATTGCGTGAATTATAACGATATTTTCGAGTTAGTTGAGTTCCGTTCTATAAGAATAAGCATGGATTATTGTTTTTAAGTAATGAATAATTTTATTTCATAACATTGTTTTACGAGTAATAAATTGAATTGATTTTCCAATATTAGATAATAGTGTGGCTAATGTTTTGAAAGTGAAAATAGGAAACTGGATGTGATATAGGATTTTTGTAAGTATTAAAAAGAATTTGTTTAAAGAAAAATCTCATGTTAAATAAGAAGCGAAAAACTTTATTCATAACATCTAAATGTTTAAGAGTTTTAAATTTACATTTGTTTTAATTTAAAGGCCAAATGATGCTGAATATTGAACTGGTGAACTCATTGGATTTTCATGTTTGAATCACAGTTTATTTTGATAGTTAAATAACCGACTATCAAATCTGTCCAATACGATTGTTGGTACGGAAAGATAGGGATCGAATTTATATTAGAAAACCATTCCGACCAACAAATACATGAAGATATCAGAAGTTGATCGGGATGGAGCATTGAAGACCGTGGATCTAGATAAAACGGAGGAACCGCTAATAATCTTTGGTCTGCAGCCAAAGATGTACTGTGGTTTTGTCATGGTTGGAATCTACAGGTTGCAAGGACTTCTCACTACTGATCCATAGGGTGATTCCTTTATTGGATGCAGTAGGAGAGTACCTTCGGTTCATCCTGTTCCTGGATGACTTGTATGGACGGATGTTTGACAGAGTATTTCCAAAAGAGTCACGTACGTTGATATTTTCAAACGTACCAAGTTGATGGCGGAGAAGTGCACATTCTCTTAGCTTAACAACTAGAATATTTTTGTGGACATCAATTAGTGATATTTGGCGGATTTGATGATGTGGCATTCAAAGTGAATGGTAAGCAGATGTTCTAGAAAGAAAAATTCTGACCTCAAGCCTCACAACCGGGAAATGACAAAAATCGGGCAGGCAGCATGGCTATGTGGATCGCTCCCATTAGGGTGTATAATCATCTATCTATAGAAAATTCTTTTACTTCTTTAATATATTTCAATGCTGCCCCTTTTCGGGAAACGGTGGTTTGAGCCCAACCATCAGTGATATACATTCGATACACTCAAGCGAAATGAGTGGTCATATGTAGGCCGGGTTGCAAGACGCTCTTGTTGAACCCAGTGTATTCCCCTCTGGAGATACACTATCAGTAGGTGGTTCCATACCTTGTCATAGTCGGAATCCAATCTTCAATAAGCTCCCACGGTTTTGATTGTATACTATATATGTGGAACGTGAGATGCAAGCGTTCCGCTAGATTGATATTTATCTGTATTTAGACATTATTATAATATTAGAAAATATATTGATTTCAAATTGTTTTGGGTTATCATAAGGTAAAAACCATCCGTATTTATGTGTGGATTTGGTATTATGATTCTCCTTTTCTTTCAAAAAGATTTTTGAACTTTAAAATCAAGTTGGATGATCCCCCTTAATACTATTCAAGTTTTTCTCACTCTGGTTCACCAGACTAACCCAGTGTTTGAGATGCTCGGGTTAGACCGGGTTGTACAGGTTTAGGTTATCGAATGCTGTGAAGAGATGAGCTGGAAGAGTTCAGAAGTATGATTTTATATTGCTACTATTCCGCTGTGTGTTTTTATATGAGGATAGGTTATTATAAATGTCCAGTTGTGTGATGTACTATGATATTGTAAGTATTTTTACAAGCTCTCAGTAAAGATTTATTTATGTATTATATTTTGTTTCGCTGCGATGTGAGACTTTGATTATGTTGTGTTGGTTCTTCTTCTTCTTATACTCTAATATTTATTTCTTTCTTATCTCACTCCATAATTTCTTTCTAATAACTTTCCAGTGTTTTGGTGTTTGGAAGGTCAGCATGAGGTACGATAAATGTAATTATGTCGATTTTCGGGGCCGAAAAATCCTTGGGTCATTACAGTTTACCTCGTTTATGGTTCACTCGACTACCGCCAAGAACCATCTCGACCTTCGATCAGCTAGCATTGGATTTGATCAAACAATTTGGTATGCACATCTCCCAAGGTAGTAGGGAAAGTCTAAAAAGCTATCTCAAAAGATTTGACAATGCATTGGTGGATGTTGAAGAATTGAATCCCCGTATTGTCTTATCCCTACTTTCTAAGAGAATTCATCCTCAATTTGAATTTCGAGCGTGGATTGATCAAAAGAAACCAGAGACTTTGGAAGTCTTCTGCGAAAAAGATAACTGTTTCCTACGCCAAGAGGAATTGCAAAGGAATCGAGCTCATCGTTACGACAACATACTTCGAGACAAAGTCCAATGTGACAACCCGCATTTTAGGTTGATTCAAACCGATAATCCAACAGACTTAAACTGATCAACAAGATGTATAGCTTAAGATTATGACTGCTGACACGCATTTTGGTCGAAGCTGTCATATGTCAAGATTTTGGCTAGCGGCACGTTCAAGTATGAAAAACATTGTCAGAAAACAAAAAGCAATTCAATCGAAGTCGCGATGTGTTCAGAAAATAATTGGAAATGGCGTCGATTCGTGAAATTATCGTCGATGGGCTTAGAAAAACTGGCATCGTAAAAATATGTGATCAACCCGCTCCGAATAGCTCAAAACGCTTAAGCGTGTCGGTCCGATTACGTGAAAACTCGTCATGGAGAAATATATGGATTTCAAAAAAAATCGTGTTTCATTCACCCAAAAGAAACTGATCGGCATGACACAATCACAGAAAAACGGCTTGCGCTATTCACAGCGCGATTGAACTTGGTAAAATCGACATTTTGCAAAAAAAAGTATCGCAAACTCAAATACAACTGATCGACATGACACGATCATGAAAAATGGTTTGCGTGACTCATGGCACGATCAAACTTGATAAAATCGGCATTTGCCAAAAAATATTGTCGCACACTTAAAATAGCCGATCGACATGGCACGATCACGAAAAATAGCTTGCGCGACTCACGGCATCAAAATCTCGCATTTGGCAAAAAATAGCGTCACGCACTCAAAACAGCTGATCGACATGGTACGATCATGAAAAATGGCTTGTGCGACTCACGGCATTGAAATCTGGTTTGGCCAAAACTGATTCGGCATATCAAAAATTCTTGATCGACATGGGAAAATCACGTAAAATCACCTGTAAAACCTTGGCTGATCACTCTGGCAAATTTGGTAAATTTGACACATTTGGCACATCCAAAAATAGGTGATCAGCATGTGAAAATCATCAAAAACCACGTGTCCGTGCTTGGTTGATCACTCTAGCAAATTTGGTAAATCGGGTAAACTTGGCTAATTTGGGAAGGCAAGAGGGATTCAAAATTTGGGATTCGAAATCTGGTAAAGAAAAAAAGGCCGAGCAACACACATTGATTCAAAATTTCACTATGTCCGTACCATGGATTTCAGATCGAAATTTGGCTGATTAGGAGGGATTCGAAAATTTTCATTTACCAATCCAATTTGGCAAATAGATGTGGCACATGATGATCAGGCGATTTCACGTGATCAACACGCGTTTATCACTGGATTTTGGGATACGAAATCTGGTAATTGGCAAAGTGCTAGATTTTGTGGCAAACATGAATTACCATGTTGATCTGCTGTTTTTGCCTGTTCAATACATGTTTTTAACAGATTTTCAAGGATTCAAATTTTCAAAGTGGCAAACGCGCTAGATCATGTTTTTTTTCGTATTGATCGCCTATTTTAGGCTGATCGACGCACGTTTTTAGTAGTTTTTCTAGACTTCAATTTTTTTGGCTAAAGCTTTGATTTTTTGACTCCGATTTTGGGATGCGAATTTCGTATCCTTCAAGGATACGAAACGCAAAACTCACCTATAAATACCCCCAAGCTTAGCATTCAAAAGGGTCAGTTCTCATTTGGTAATTTAGACTTCTTGAAGCTCCCAAGCATCATTAATGGCAGCCACCTTCTTCTCTATGACCATTGGACATGGAGTGGACTTCTAAAACGTTGCCCAAACATTTTCCTTCAACATTTGGACATTCAAAAGGACCTTTTCATTGCTTTTGGACTATTTTGGTTATTTTTGGATTTCTTCGACATTTCCTTAGACATTTACATTACTTTTGGACTGTTTTAGATTTCTTGGACATTGAAGCTACTTCTTGGACATTTTGTTGACAGGTCAACACTTTTTTCACCCAACGAAGAAGAAGAAGGGTATTCTGGTCAAAGTTTAGAATTAACAAATATTTTGTTGTTCTATTGCAATGCTTTGTACACAAATATTATCCGAACTTGTTCAAATATTGTAATCGGTTATTGTATGACAAATGATTACTATGAAGTGGACGTAGGTGTTAGTGTTGAACCACTATAAAAAGCTGTGTTCTCTCTGCATTACTTTATTTTGGATTTGGATTACTGTATTCATACTACACATTCACTCAGGGGTTGGCATGCGCGAATAAACGACAATTCCCCACATCAACACTTTGGCGTGCCAGGAAGGGGAGGCACACGACTTCAACTTCAGTCTCAATTCTTGACTTCAGTTTTATGCTTTAGTTCTCGACCTTAGCTCTTGACTTAGGACTTCGGAATTCAGCTTCAACTTTCTCTCGGAAACCTCTCGCTTCCCGCTATGGTTAAGAGGAAACAACTAATTCGTTCGGAAGGAGCAGGTGTGGAGGAAGAGCAAGAACTCTCCCTGACCGAACACCCATCTGACTTTGTTACCGGAGACGACATCGACGGAGTCATCATAGATCTGACTAAAGATCTTATTTCTCGCTTAGAACAAAAGGAAGAACATTTCCGCCGCCAAGAGGCCACTCTTCTCACCGACTCGAAGGAAGCCAGGCCAAGGAAACGTTGACGGAATAAGCGCTAGTGTTCCGTAAGGATTAGCTTGGGAATTGGGGGGCAATTCCCAAAGAACAACCTCGTGTCGATACCAATCCGCAGACAACTATTGGATCAGCTAGGCTCAGGGGCAACACCCAATCCCATTCAAGGCTTAGCTCAGATCGTAGCCAATCAGATCTCAGGATCAGACATTGGAAATGCCACTGAAGCGCTAGTGCGTGTAGCTTTAAACACAGGAACTCCCGTAGTTCCTAATCTTGGATTTGTGCCCATCGAGGCACCTTAGGCTAAGATTGAGACGGAACTTGGCGCTCGACCTTTTGCTAATATTGGTCTTGACGTTGGTGGCATCGACGTCAATTCACATAACTTGAATCCGTTCCTCGGCATGGGCAGTGAAAGTCAAGTCGCCGATGTCATTCGACGCTACGCACACGGCGGGGCACCCCATGCCAGCTTGGACTATGTTACTCGTAGACCCTTCACTCCCGATATCAGGAACTCTCAAAATGCACCAGATTGCAAGCTGCTGGTGTTAGAAGCTTTCGATGGTAGGATGGACCCAACTATCTAATTCATGCGCTGCATGCACCACATAGAAGTACATTCAGCCTCAGATGGCATCATGGCCAAGTGCTTCCCGCTTTATCTTATGGACATTGCAAATCTATGGTTCATATAGTTGGAACCGGAATCTATTAACAGCTGGAATGTCTAGGTTGCAAAATTTGTCGAGTAATTCAGAGTTCATATCACTAAACCAAGGAACGTCATGACTTTGACATCCGTCAAGCAGAGAACAGGCAAGACTCTGCGCAAATTTCTTTAATGATACAATGCGGCGGTGGCCTCTATCGATAAACCAGATCCATCCATGGTCCTAATGTCACCGTCTCCGGCATTCTTGATAAGACAGACTTCAGAACTACATTACGACAGGACCGGCCGAGGGATCTCGCTGAATTCTACTTCGAGGACAAAATATTTCTTAGGGAAGAGGACTCCCACGACAAAAAGCATGTACAACGAGCCAAATTCATAGCAGGCTCAAGGCCATCTACACTCGACAAAGAAAAGGGTAAACTTCGGGACAACCAGAACTTCTGGCCTCGCTTGGAGCCAAAGGTCCTAGACTACATTGAGCTCACTAATGGCCTGGAGAGGATCTACCTCGACATACATGAAACTGCGCCTTTCCAGAAGCCTGCCTGGAGAGGCTCGACTCCGCAGCAGGCAAGCTTTGACAAGTACTGCTTATTCCATGAACTGCAGGTCATGACATCGACCATTTCGGGAAGTTCCGCGACCTTGTCGAAGCATGCATCATGTGTGGCGATCTGCAGCGTTACATCCTAAATCCAAGCACAATTGCACCACCTGCTCTGCTCCCTATAACATCAAGGATAAGAGCAGGACTATTCGTCCCTAGGGCATGGTCATCGACTGACCTAGTTCTACAAGATCCTCCTATGCATTCCCAGACCCTGTTCCGACACTTATATTGTTTTTGTTGTTGGCAGATTCTCGCCTTTTTTTGTTTTTCCTTTTCCATGTAATCAAAGTGGCAACATCGGTCCACATGCACGGAACCGGCTTATGGTCTCCAGTCATGTTCGGGGTTGGATTAACAGTCGTACTCATGAAGAATTAAAAATATATATACTAATTTAGGGCTCCGGCTCCACACCGGATTCGTCTAGTATAAACATAGGGCTCTGACTCTGCATTGGATCAGTATAAACGTAGGGCTCCAGCTCCGCACTAGATCCGTCCACTATAAATATAGTGCTTCGGCTCCATACTGGATCCGTTCAGTATACACATAGGGCTCCGGCTCCATATTGGATCGGTCCAGTATAAACATAAGACTCCAGTCTCCCTCGCAGTGGATCCATCAAGTATAAATATAAGACTCTAGTTTCCACTCCCTGATCCTTCGGGTATGAACTTTGAACTCTGGTTTAGCTTTAGATTCCGGTCCACGACTTCCTCTAAATGTTGGGCCTATCAGGTGTTAAGATTCCCTGAATAAGTTCGTCAAACATAAGAACTACTCGTCTTAGTCCGCCAACCACCAGAGTTCCTTATCACGACCCTCTTATCGCAAGAATCATCATAGCTTGGCTCTTCTTATACATAACATTACATAACTTGGTCCGCCAAGTGCAAAGCTCTCTTTTGCAGGTACATACTTGCTCCGACAAGACTCAACAAGCCGATGGCTTCTTAGCACTAGGCATCTCGGGCTCAACAATTCATCCTAATACGACCCCAGTGGTTGTCAGATTTCTATCCTAGGCATGATCTCAGTAATCCTCGAAGCTTTATTTTATAATGATCTCAGTGGTCGTCTATCCTTTTTTAAAATAAAACCTCTATAGTCACCGGGCTATTCCGGTTATCCTTGACTTGTTGGACTTTCTGGCTATTCGAGCCAATTAGACTCCTGCGATCCCCTGGATATTTCGGCTATTTCGGTCATCCTTAAGTGACCTAGAGCGATCGTCAGCTTTCATCGAATTTCAGGCTTTCCGGTTTCTACGTTCATTTACAATACGATCCAGCTCGATCGTGGCTCTTCAGTTTTTTAATTATAGGAGTTCGCTTCGGACTTCTCCTAGCTTTGTTTTTTGGATTTCTAGTCTTCTTGCAAAACATATCTTCCTTTCTCCTATCAAGCAAGATTTTTTCTACGGAGCAAAATTTTGACTTGCTTTTTGGTTGAACCTGTAGCACGTCAATATTTTGGTTAGCGATGTACTTAAGCGTCAAAAACATCGCCAGAAAAAATAAAATAATTCAATCGAAGTCACGATGTTTTCTGAAAATAACAAAAAACCATGTGTAAAACTTTGGCTGATCACTCTAGCAAATTTGATAAATTTGGCACGTTTGGCACATCCAAAAACAGGTCATCGACATGTGAAAATCATCAGAAACCACATGTTCGTGCTTGGCTGATCACTCTGGCGGATTTGTTAAATCTTGTAAACTCGGCAAATTTGGCAAGGCAAGAGGGATTCGAAATCTGGAAAAGAAAAAAATGTTGAGCAACACGTAGGGATTCAAAATTTCACTATATCCGTACCATGGATTTCGGGTGCGAAATTTGGCTGATCAAGAGGGATTCGAAATTTGACTTTTACCAAGCAAAATGGCAAATGGATTTGGCATACGCAGATCAGGCGATTTCACGTGATCAACATGTGTTGATCACTGGATTTTGGGATACGAAATCTGGTACTTAGCAAAGTGCCAGATTTCGTGGCAGACATGGTAATTGGCAAAGTGTCAGATTTCAGGGATTCGAACTTTCAAAGTGGCAAACATGCCAGAAACGTGTCAGATCACGTTTTTTTAATTTTCACCATGTTTATAACCTATTTTAGGCTGATCGACATGTGTTTTCAGTAGTTTTTTCAGATTTTTGGACTCCGGTTTTGGGATGCGAATTTCGTATCCATCAGGGATACGAAATTTGGCCTAACGCACCTAAAACTCTCCTAGAAATACCCTTAACTAAGCATTTCAAAGGAGTTGGTTCTCATTTGGTACTTTGGACTTCTTGGAGCTCTCAAGCATCATTAATGGCAGTCACCTTCTTCTCCATGGCCATTGGACATGGCATGGACCTCTAAAACTTTGCCCAACAATTTTCCTTCAACTTTTGGACATTCACAAGGACTTTTTCACTGCTTTCTGCATTATTTTAGATATTTTTGGATTCCTTGGACATTTACATTGCTTTTGGACTAATTTGGATAATTTTGGATTTCTTGGACATTGAAGCTACTTTTTGGATATTGTTGACCAAGACAACACTTTTTTCATCCAGTGAAGAAGAAGAAGAGTATTTTGGTCAAAGTTTAGAATTAACAAATATTTTGTTGTTCCATTGCAATGCTCTGTACACAGATATTGTCCAAACTAGTACTAAGATTGTAATTGGTTATTATATGACGAATGATTACTATGAAGTGGACGTAGCCGTTAGTGCCAAACAATTATAAAAAGTTGTATTCCCCCTGCATTACTTTATTTTGGATTTGGATTACTGTGTTCATACTAAACATTCACTCGGGGGTTGGCATGCATGAAAAAAATGAAAATTCCCCACGTCCACACTGACCAATAAGAATTGAAACAAACAACATTTCATTATCATTACAATAACTTTACATTAGAGTACATTAATAAATACAATACACAGTAGAAATATCTATATCAGAATATAACATGAGCACAACAGAAACATAACTTAATGGAAAAAATATAAAAATGCTCTGGACACAGCTTTAGCTTCAATCTAGCACCATATAAGCTATCTACAAACCGAAACTACAAGCCGCCGTGTGGAAAATATAGGCAGCCAAAGTTTAGGTAGGAAACAATAAACTCCGAGTCAGTCATGGGACTGGTGTGAGAACTAAAACAATTATTAAACTTTATTTTAAAGATAGGTAAATGATAGGACCACGCTGTATAACACGGAACGGGTTTTCTCCACATAAATACCAATCATAATCTATTCGCAATGCTTTTTGAAAAATGAAGCTATTATAAAACTCAAGTCCCATCACACAATGCAAAACGAAGGAAAGAGTTTTACCTTATAAGAACCAAACATATTTAATACGCAGAAAAAAAATATTTTTGATATTACTACTAGTGCATGGTATCGAAATCACTTTAAAAAATAAATGTATAAATCTTAGCTTGCATAATGCCCCCTCCGTTATGTTGGCTACTAAGTTACAATGAAAAGGCAAAAGCTCGTATTGGAAGTTGAATTCCATCAATGACCAAGGAAAAGGATCTTCCTTAACTGCATTCGGAACGCCTAGCATATGTTGCAGGAGTCAACTATTGAGTCCTCCAGATCAGCAGATCCGAAAAGCACTGTACATGGCAGATTGTAATATTTCTTGAATATAACGTTCTCCCAGTCGTATTTGACCATCATTCGAGGCATCTCAACTATCATCCACATAAGTAAACTTTCTTAGGCTCCATACCATGGCAACACGGTTCAGTTAGAAGGAAATGTTAATCCATATCTCTGTTGTCTACTATCTTGCTTTTGGCCATTCACAGGTTATGAGGTTCTGAAACACCCCACCTCCGTTAAGGTCACTCACAAAGGGAATGCCTTAACTTTGGTGGAGGTTTATAAGTAAAAGGCCATAGATAAACCCAAGATAGATATAAATACACATATTTTAAACAGCGGAAACCAAACAGACTTTTATTTCATCAATATGTGTTCCAACAAAACATTTCCATATTTGTCTCAAAATACTTCCATCATTACAGCCTCATACTGTCTTGATTATTAAAGAAGCATAAAACATAAATAAAGTGACAAAAATCCCCATAGTTATATCCAAAGCCATAATCCGAGCAAAAGAGATCCAAATCATACATCTACGGTCTTGGAGCTTGTAAAGAGCCTGACTAAGCTAAGCTGTTTCCTCCTTGTGGACCTGGGGGGAGGGGGGAGGGGAAACGAAAGAAAAGAAGACGAAAAGAAAACAGAGTCAGACATAAAGCCTGAGTAAATCTAGTAACTCTTTAGTATGTGAATAAGAAAAGGGCATGAAAGGTATAAACTGGAAATAGGAAAATGTCACAAGCTAAGGAAGTGTCGCTAAGAACCGAATATACTATCTCACCCACACTATTTCTCTGCACCTATTTGAGCTTATTTTAACTGGCACCCCATGGTGAGGGTGAAGTGATCCCCATTCTAATTAAAAGATCGGCTCCTACTCGCGTTAACATGTGTCATACGGCCCCCAAGAATTGTAGATACCTATGCTGGTCCCACCATGGGTGTATCAAGACCCATGGTGGCGACCCCGACACAAATTCTAGAAGGCATAGATTATACTACTGGTGTCCCCAATGCCCTGATTATCTGCTCCGGAGTGTGTGCGCGCCCGCACCCCGTTAGACCTGCACTGTGCACCCACCGCCGTCGTTTGGCCGCTTACAATCAGCCCAGTAATCGTGCCCCACCCTGCCTAGTTTCAGGGTACCGTTGATACCTAACTTGGGTTACTGCTGAAACGGGTCCCTCATTACCAGGATTTTCTAGTCAAACATGTTAAGTGGTTAAGTGTATGTATTTACCTAACCCCCACCCATCAATTCTTGTTAACATGTTGAATTTAGTTAAGTGTTATAGTTGAATTAACCCTACCACCTGTCCTTAGCCTCTTAGGAGCACCATACCACTCACATTAGATGGGTATTGCTATGATTACTGAATGTGCCGGTCGGTTCCGAGAAGGTTTACACCTTAGCTCAGTCTAACCTCGGGTCCTTATTGGGCTCAATGCTTAACCACCCACATTGGATAGGTATTGTTGTGACTACTGGACAGCCGGGCGGGTCCGGGCAGGTTTACATCACAACTTAATCCAACCTCGGGTTAAGCATATCGTATTTTCTAAATTTACATATTTTATTACTTCTCAATTATATGTAAATGTCATATCTTTTATTCTTGGGTATATCAATTCATACCGCTTAAATGTCATTGTCATTGCCATGTGCCAAACACGCCAACATATATTTTCATGTTTTACACCCTACGTTATTACCCCCGTTTGTTCGCAACATTATAACATGTGTTAGGCTTGTTACAATTCAGCCCAACTTTTAAAACGTGAGAAAAAGGGGAAATCAAGAACCTGTTATACATAAAGGTGTGTGGCGCATGAACTTGCAATTTAGCGATTCACTAACATATAATATGGGTCATGTGAACTTGTACTCAAATCAAAGTATAACTAAGTAGGTGACATATGAAATGGCATAGTTTAGGCTAATACAAACTTGTGTTTAAACATGTTGAACTTGGCATAATGTCAACCATAAAGCTAGCATGTTGTATATTCACCAAAATGTCCAATTATAACTTCTAATCACATAGCCTATTTCAACATGAACTTGCATAGTTTATGAAACCCAAACGGTACTTAACATAGATCCAATTATACTTGCAAATAAACATGAACTTGCATAGTTTATGTAACCCAAACGATACTTAACATAGATACAATTATACTTGCAAATAAACATGAAAATGATATCATAGGTTTTGGGTCATGTAGGCATAAAAGGGTTCAACTCTAGAACATGTTTACATAAGCCTTAATTTAGACTTAGTGAATGTATATAATCCATGCCATAGGCATAAACAAAAAGGGATCAAATTCTTGTTTTTGCCACAAACTTGCAAGTGCCATTGTTTTCATATACAATTGTTCAGTAGGCTTGCACCAATCAATTTATGCCACAAACATCAATACACAAGTCATGATAGAAATATTACAATACACAGAATTTATATAATAACACAATTCTATTTTCATTTACATCGAATCACATCACAGTTTTTATTCATATTCTGAAAGGTCACTATACTTACAACGAATGCAGAATCTTGAATTCTGGATTATGAAATCTGAAATTGAGATGCGCTCCTTTGGGTAGACTAACGTTGCGTTGATTGATTTTGATTATACTTTAATCTTCTTCTTAATTTGATTCGTCTCTTAGGCTTTTCTCTCTTGACGGCTATGCTCAATTCCTCCTTGGCAGCATGACGACTCCTTTCTTATTTTTTTGTGTGAATTTTCAGTTGAGACTTAGGGTGTATTTATAGATTTTTAAATTGTTTTGAGCCGTCAGATGAAGACAGGAGGAATCTAGACCATACAAAGTTCAAAGAGCCAATCAAGAGGTGACACGTCAGCCCTAGTGACACACAGAGCCACAAAAATTCGAGCCAGAGTTAGACCTAGCCAGCCAGGTCGACCAGGCAGGTCGACTGGCAGGTCGACACCCAGGTCGACACTATGGTCGACCTGGGGTGGCCTGATCGACACTGTGGTCGACTTGGGGAGGCCAGGTCGACACCGTGGTTGACCCTATGTTCGACCTGGTCTCTGGGCGGGAATTTTCCCGCCCAGCCCAGTTTGAACCTAAAATTCGAATTTTGAATTTTAAATTGAGCTGTTTGAATTTAAATTTTATTTTGAAACTTCCGAAGGCCATAACTCCTTCATACGGAGTCCGATTCACGCAAACTCGGACTCTATCTCAAGCAGAATTCCTAGACGAACGCAATGGCGTAACCCATTTCCCTTAATTCTTCCATTTAGAATTAATTATACTTTAATTTGTGAAGCTTAACATTATAGAATTCACGGGGTGTTACGTTCTCCCCCCTTAAAAGGGTTTCGTCCTCGAAATCTTCAAGTTAGGAAGAATGTATATCCTACCATCCAACAGTCCATCTACTCAACCAACAAACACAGGCGTCCATTGTCCTCTAAAGACTTCTAATGCTTCATGATCATATGCATAGTGTGTCTACATGTCCTTATCTAATGCAGAAATCAGGCGGTCTACTGATTCTGTTGACCTCCTTAATGCGAATCATGTAAGTGTCATGAATCCATTATGTATGCAAATTTTTACTACTCATAATTCTATATGAGTGCACAACTATTCATACAAATGCGACGACCATATGACAGCATATCAAGTTTCAACCATATACAAATGAGAATCCATATATGTGCATATGCAATATGAAGTGACTGAGCCGATCTATAACCTAGGGTGTGTGTGTATGCATCCACGAGCAACCACTAGCAATCACTAGCAACCATCTGCAGCCATCATCCATAACATGTTTTCAAATACATGTTTGCATCCATTTGTTTTCTACCTAAGGAGTTAGGAAAAGGACCGAGGAGATATACCTAAAAAGATAGATAAAGCATAACTTAAGGAAAAAGAGAGATCAAAGATGTACCCTAAAAAATAAGAGGGTAGGCAGCGTGTATTCTGTCCTCAGTTTCCCAAGTCGCGTCTTCCTCGGCGTCGCTCCACTGAACTTTAATGAGTTTGACTTCGCGGTTGCGTAGCTTTTTCACTTCAGTTCCTAAGATGCGGGTTGGTACTCTCCTCACAGTTGCTTCATGTTCCACTTCAGCTTCTTCTAGAATGTTAGGTTCCACCACTTCCGCAGACTCATGCAAACACTTCCGGAGGTGAGAAACATGAAAGACGTTGTGAACTCCGACCAGTCTCTCGGGTAGCTCTAATCTATAGGCCATCTTCTGAACCTTCTCGATGATAGGAAACGGTCCTACAAATTTTGGTGCTAGCTTTCCTGCGGATCCAAAACGAACGACGTTCCTTAAAGGAGATACCTTATGGAAAACCCTATCCCCAACCTCAAACTCAAGGTCGGTCCTTCTTTTGTCGGCGTAGGATTTCTGTCTGTCTTCGGCAGTCTTCATTCTCCTACGTATCAAGTCCACTTTCTCCGAAGTCTCCCGAATCATATCTGGCCCAAGCAAAAGTTTATATGTAGACTCCCACCAACAAGTTGGTGATTTGCACGGTCTTCCATACAAGGCTTCAAGGGGCGCCATACCGATGGTAGCTTGGTAGCTGTTGTTGTAGGCAAATTCCACTAAAGGAAGGTGATCCTCCCATGTCCCTCCAAAGTCAAGAACGCAAAGTCTCAAAAGATCCTCTAAAACTCTATTCACTCTTTCCGTCTGGCCATCGGTTTGGGGGTGATAGGCCATGCTCAAACATAACCGTGTGCCTACAGCTTCTTGCAGACTCCGCCAAAACTCACTTGTGAAGATAGGGTCTCGGTTACTAACAATGCTGGAGGGTATCCCATGAAGTCGAACTATTTCCTTGGGATAAAAAGATGCTAGAGATGAGGCAGTCCTTCTACTCTTGATAGGTATGAAGTGGGCGCTCTTAGTAAGCCTATCCACTATTACCTAAATGCTAGTATTGCCTCTTCTCGACCTAGGCAGTCCATCAATGAAGTCCATTGAAATGCTATCCCACTTCCACTGTGGGACCTCTAAAGGATGAAGTAGTCCTCTAGGCTTCTTCTGTTCCGCCTTGACCTGTTGGTAGGTCATGCACTTAGAAACGAAATCTGCCACGTCTTGCTTTATGCCGCTCCAAAAGAAAGTTATTTTTATATCCTTGTACATCTTATCACTGCCAGGGTGTATAGTCATCTTGGAATGATGCACTTCCTCAAGAACCTTCTTTGTCAACTCCCTTGCTTGTGGGACGCATAATCTTCCATCTCACCTCAGCCAACCCTTATCATCGATGGCGTATCTATTGAGGTAACTAGAAGTCTCACCCCTAATAAGTTCATCAATCACATCAACAAGCTGAGGGTCTTCACGTTGTGCAGCCCCTATTGAGTCTAAGAGAGTAGGGCGTACTTCGAGAGATGCTAACAAACCTGGTACAAAATCCGAGGAGGGCCTAAAATTAAAACTGGCTATATACTCCACGATTTGCCTTTCCACAAAGAGAGGGCTTAAGATCAGTTTCTTTCGGCTCAACGCGCCTGCTACTACGTTGCCTTTTCCGGGAGTATATGAAATTTCAAAGTCATATGAGGCAAGAAACTCCATCCATCTTTGCTGCCTCAAGTTAAGATCCTTCTGCGAGAAGAGATATTCAACTATTTATGGTCAGTGTATAATTCGAACCTCTCACCTAAGAGATAATGGCGCCAAGACTTAAGCGCAAAGACGATGGCGGCTAACCCAAGATCGTGGGTTGGGTAGTTCTTTTCATGAACTTTCAATTGTCTTCCGCCATAAGCTACTACCCTTCCTTCTTGCATTAGAACAACGCCTAGTCCCGTTCCACATGCATCCGTGTATACTGTGAACATTTTGCTTCCATCTGGCAAGGTTAGAACTGGGACTGTTGTAAGAGACCTTTTTAATCGTTGGAAAGCAAACTCGCAGTCCAAATCCCAAGTGAACGCCAGATTCTTCATTGTTAGCCTTGTGAGTGGAGCTGAGATTTTCGCGAAATCCCTAATAAACTTTCGGTAAAAACCGGCTAGCCCAAGAAAGCTTCGAACTTCGGTTGCATTTCTTGGTGTCTTCCAATCTTGCACTGCCACCACTTTCGCGGGGTCCACGACCAACCCTTCTTTGGACATTATATGCCCCAGAAATCTTACCTCCTTTCTCCAAAAGTGGCACTTGGAGAATTTGGCTTTTAGCTGATGTGCGCGGAGAGTATCCATGATTTCTTTCAGATGCTGAGCATGTTCTTCCTCATTCCTTGAGAAGATGAAGACAACCACAAATTTGTTGAGGAATTCTCTGAACACCCTGCTCATTAGGTCTACGAAATAAGCGGGTGCATTTGTCAAGCCGAAAGGCATGACAAGCCACTCGACGAAACCGTCTGGGGTTCTGAACGCTGTTTTATCAATGCTATCTTCAGCTACTCTTAGCTGATGGAACCTGTTGTATATAACACAGTTGTATACACAATTATATGATTTTTGTTTGATGATAACAAACAAATATATATTATTATAAATGTGTTTATTATTGTAATGTTTTATATATACAACACAGATAGGAATATAATATTTATATTATATTTCTAACATTCAAACAGTACAACTCTGTATAACTCCACTATTTAAACATTCACTGTATATTGTACTTGTATATAAACAGAATATAATAGACAAGTTCGTTTGACAATAAAATGATATTTTATTTCAATCAAATTTGTTTATTACATATATCTGTACAATTCTCTCACAGCTCCTCAGTACAGTTTATTCATTGTCATTCAGTCATACATATACACAGTTACATTTCATATATATCCATTTTCACTTGTATACAGACTCATATATTCATTGACACCACACACTGTCTTCTTATCCTCAGCTTTCAGTCCAGTCATCACAGTCAGTACAGTCATCCCCGCTTACCTGTCACACATGAAACAGAAACACACAGTATACTGCAATAGAAATAATACTGAATATATGCAAATATAAATTTTGTTTTTTAGAATTTTATTTGCCTCAGATTTCTGGTGTGTTTCTCATCATTTTTCTTGACTTGATCTGAATTATAAAACCTTCAATCTGTGTCTAGACAGCTTGTGATATTCACAGTGATACACTGTAAATACCACAAGGTAGACAGTATGTATATACAGTGCAGGGACAGGAAAATTTGTCTGATGGCTGCATATACACACGTGTATATATATACACGTGTGCACTGCCTCGCCAATCAGCGAGCAACTGAGGAGTAGCCACATGGACCTGCTCGACTCAGTGTATACTCAGAAAATAGTCAAAGTAAAAATCAAAAGAGAAATGGAAGTATACTTCAAGCAAACTCAAAACAGTGTGAAACAAGGTGGTGTGCAAATACATAGTTCAGCATGACAAGGTGGAGAAGATCAAATACAAGGCTTAAATACATGGTTCAAGTAATGCAGCATATCAAGACAGTGGACACACAAATGTCAGAATCAACACAAGACAGGTCAAAGTCCAAGAAGAAAGTGAAAATGCCATGTTCAAACAAGAGTCAAGTCAGAATGTACAGCAGTAAACATGGAGCAAATGTGTACATAGTGCAACATGTTTACAATGAACCAAGTATATACATGTTCAGCTACATGAAGCAAGAAACGTTTCATGTCATATGGAAGTGGAAAGCAAGTTGCAAGCTAATCAAGAGCAAGTAATCAGTGATCTCAAAACCAAGTGAGCATGAAAGCAGGAAAGTGGACATGCAAATGCAGTGATGACTAAAACTGCTCAACTAGTGACGAGCCATCAAACAACATATGCATGCACAACAGGGATGAGAATACACATATACATTGCCAAGTGTCGAGGCAGACCAAAGTTCTGCAGTAAGATGGCATATACATGAAACTAGTGTATGGGATCTCTACATGGATAGTGAGGGAAAACAAATCAAACCGCAGACGATCAGCATAGTCAATACTATATGGTGTTACTACATGCAGCAGCAAACATACTCAGGTTCAAGACAAATGGTCGAGACAGTTTAAAATGCAACAACAGAAGAATGATACATGGTGATACAGTGGTGCACAAGTACAACAATACACAATGGTGGTGAACACATGCAACACAGGTCACAATAGAACAGAAATGGTCGAGTCATGGTTCAGTTCAAGTCAGGTGTACACAAAGCAGTGCATGTCCACACAATTGAGACAAGAAAATCTCATGGTTGATTCAGTATTAAAATTGATTACCAGAAAGTCAACAGGAGTTTCAAAACGAAAAAGAAATTTCAAATCTGCATTTCCAGAAAACAGTTTTTTTTTTGGCATGCAACTTTTAATTTGTTTCCAGTTTTTTATCTCTCCCAAACTTCTCGGCAGCAATTGATTGCCAGATTTTATAAATCACATTTCCTGGAAATTCAGTGATCAAGTTTTTGAACTATACCAAATTTGGCCAAAGTGTATTTGGCAAGAATTCCAGACAGTTTTTTTAAATTGCTAAATCAAATCTTATCATGGGTTTCAAATGTTCAATTTTTTTTTGGAAAATTAAGTTGCCAATAAGCTCATTTGTTTCCACAAATCCCAGAAACATTTTTTTTTGGAAATAAAATATTTTGATTGGTTCCTAAAATCAAGCATGTTCTTTTACGGAAATGTTTTCAATTTTGCAAGAACAAATGTGGGACAATCAATTCTTTTGTTCCAGTTTTCAGTGAATTCACAGAGTGTATTTAAGGGATGAAATCAATTTTCGATTTCATATATTTCCAATTTTTACCATAGCAGTGGGAACAATAATACTGCAATTCAAAAAGGGCCAAAATCATTTCAGGAACTCACGCAACAAAAGAGGAAACCGCACAATTCAAATTCAATGCCAGAAATTTGCAAAAGGGGAAATCAACGAATCTCATCAATTAAATTGATCAATTCAAAAGCAGAAACCAGATCAAGTCAACACGTGAAATCAGAGGGTTTCTAGGGTTTTCTAAATCCCTATTTAATCACCATTTTCATCATTGGCAAAAAAATCGAATCCACACGCAACAGTCAAGAAATAAAAACCCACAAAATAGTTCAATTTTTTCAAAGCAACAAATTTCAGAGAACTCACTGATTCGATCGAGCCAGAGAGCAACTCCAAGTCAGACGAGGAAAGCCATCGAAGAATCAAGCTTCGGAATTATCACAACGTCAACAATCAAGCATCGATTTGGTCTGGAGCAATTGAAGAAACCCTAGTTTCTAATCGCCGCCGCCATTTTTGAGTTTCAGAGCAAAAGAGAACGGGCTGAACTAATTTTAAAAGGGCCGGCCTATGTTTGAAGAGTTAAAGGGAGTGACCCCTTTTGTTTTAAATCCTAGGGTTTTTTCTTATTGTTTTAGTTTTAATTGTCTTTATTTTTTTTGTGTCGTTTCATTTTGTTCTGTAAAACATTCTGAACAGTTTATAGAGTCTGTAAAATCTAGGGGAGTTTCAGTTAGGAGTTAACTGACAGTACTAGAATCTGTAAAATCTAGGAATACAGGTTACGGGTTTGTAATCTGGGGAAAATCTGATTCAGGGGTTTGAATCAGTCTAGGGATTTGAGCGTAGGGTTAGAATAGGAGCAGGGTTTGCGAGTGTACATGGTCTTGTATGCGGGATCTGTTCTATCACCTAGTAGAAACCTTAGAAATGCAGCAGTAGGCAGGGTTTTGCCGAAGCTGGGTATATCTGTGTGTGATTTATTTTCTGCATTTCTGTTTCTGCTATATTCTGTGATCTGTTTATTATTTTAATATCCTGTCAGTTTTTCAATTCTATTTAAAAACTGTGAAAAACCCTATTCATCCCCCCTCTAGGGTTATTCTAGATCCATCAGTGGTATCAGAGCCTGGTAATTTCATTAACTCTAGAGTCATGGGTAACCCTTGCTGTCAGTCCACAGAGAGTCAGTCCAGTTCATCTCCAACTATTTTCACTGGAACAGATTTTTTAAATTGGAAATCCGAAATGGAATTTTATTTAAAATCTGTTGATATTAAATGTTGGGATGTTGTTATCAATGGGTTTGACATTGTAGATAAAGCTTCTAATTCTCGTGCTACACATATTCTGTATTCTCACCTTGATGATAATCAATACAATCTGATTTCTCATTGTTTAACTGCGCAGGAAATTTGGACAGCTCTAACTACAAGATATGGAAACGACAGCAACTTCTCAAAACCCTCAACTATCAACTCAGATTCAGATCTTTGTTCAACAGATGAATCAGCTGATGAAGACTCTACAGATGATGAGATAAGAAATTTTTCATATGAAGATCTGGTTTATTTTTGTGTTGATTTAACCAAATCTGTTGACAAACTCCAATCGAAAAATAAATCTCTGAAATCTATAAATTCTGAGTTGACCAACAAGATAAATTGTTTGGAATCAAAATTGTCAAATGTCGTGAAATTTGAAAATTCTAATTGTGAAAATTGTTTGAAATTAAAAACTGATCTCGTTCATTTCAATAATAATATTCGAAGGCTTGAAGAAGAAATTTTAATTTTAAAAGATAACGAGATTGAGCTGAAAGATGCAAACAATTGTTTACAAAAGGAATTTATAAATTTCAAGGCTATCAAAAATTCCAAACATGAAAACGCTGAAAATGATAGTTTGTTGAAAACAGATCTGATTTTGAAAGAGCTTGAAATCGAAATTGAAAATTGGAAGAAACTTGAATCTGAAAGTCGAAAATATTTTGATTCTGAAATGGCTAAGTCCCAAACCAAAATCAAATTGCTTAATGATGAAAATTTGGTTTTGAAATCTGAGTTTGAAAGATGTAAGATCACTAAAAGTCGTTGTTCAGATTTAATAAAAGAAAACGATGATCTTAAAACTGAAATTCAACAACTTGAAACAATTTTATCTAAATTTTCAAACGGTGAAAAATCTTTGGATATGTTGTTGAAAAACCAACTTTCTGTTGGAAATAAACGTGGTCTTGGTTTTGGGAAGAATAATGTTTTTGGAAAACAAAATTCAAATGATTTGAAAAATCTCTCAAATTGCTTTGGAAAGAACTACGTTGAAAATTTGAACTCTGAAAATTTCAAAGGTTTTTTGAATCGAAATTGTGATGAGAAATCGTTTTATAATAAACCATTTAAACAATCTTGGATCCCGAATAAAAATAAAACGACTTTGACTAAATTCAAACAGATTTGGGTTCCAAAGGGTACAAACGTTAATTCTGATGGTTTGTTATACAAACAGGTTTGGGTACCAAAAGTGGTAAACGTATTTCAGAGTGTTTTTACAAATTTTGTTAGACCACTTAATTCACTCAACTGCTAGGTACCAGTGAAGGCTGATGAACTGCTGTGCTGAAAAGAAATTCGAAATCAAGATTGTCTATAATTCTGTGTCATTTACAGTTCCTTAGGCCAACATTTGTTGAGTTAGAGATTCTGCTTTACATTGGATTCTGGTATGATCTCTAAACTCACCTTTGTATATTCTCTTTGTTTGTTTTTTATTTTCTGTTCTTATTCCTTCCTCTATCTCCTTCTTTTTGTTTTTTTTTTATTTGACACTGCCATATTCTTCTCTGTCTGTACTTCTTAAACTTCCAGTTGCAGAATTCATGATCTTTCTTGAAATATGTTTGTTTGAAATCATCTGAAATTCTAGATATTTTGAATATCACACACCTCTTATTTTTGAAACTGTCAATCTCGTGCGACTGATTCATTATATCCCAAAACTTTACATTGATTCATGTGATTTCAAATAAATTATCCCGATCATGAATATTTTCAAATTTGATGTAAATGACCTGAAATTTCTCTTGGGCTTGTCGGAAATAGTTTTGAGAAATTCTTGAAAATGTTCTTTTTGAAAATGGTCTTTGAAAATCATTGTTATTTCATGATTATTTGATTTGAATATATGTTTGTTTAAAATCATTTGAAATTATTGATTTATTGGATCTCTCACATATCTTGAATCTGAAATATAACCTGGTGTGATTGATTCATTAAATCCTAATACTTTCACATTTCTTCAAATGATTTAAAATAGAGTATATTTGCAAATCTTGGATCATGAACCACCTTATGTGACCAACATCTTGACAAGTCTGTTGTGATACTGATTTCTATGTGCTGCTCTGATACTGTTTTTGAAAAATGGTTGTTTTTGGAATCATGCTGCTCTGATTATAAGAAATTGATTTGTAAATATTTTTTTGAGGATTGCTTGATTTGGTATCAAAGGCTTATCGTGCTCTGATAAATGAAATTTGTGTGCTTGAGTTGCTTGCTTTGAAATTAAGTATTTTTCTGTTGACTGAGGTACCAATGTTAGCCACCGGGGTGTGTTTAAAATTCTCGAGAGCGAGATAACAAGTGATATCAGAAGTGCTTATATTTATTTCATCCATCTGTTCTGAATTTTTACTTTGTAGAGACACCATGTGGTATCAGTTTAGAAGTGCTGCATATTTTTTTTGCTGTATATTTGTTTCCCTCTTGTCGTGTATAGATCAGCATATTTCTCTTGTAATTGTTTTTCAATTATTTATTGATTATTCATTCAGAAATTGAAATCTGTATTTATAATTCATCAAAATCATTATTAGATTTTGAAATTGTGATGAATTGTGACTGCAGTATATTTCATAACAAGAGGAGATTTTTATGTAGATTTTCATGATGGTTGAACATTTATTATAATATCTTTGAATTGACAATAATTTCACGACCATCTTCTTTATCTATCATCTTTCTGACATCCATCATGTTTTATATTAATGTGGAGAGTTTAATTTTTCTTAAAATCTTTTTAAATAAACAGTGAAAATATTTGTGATGGAATTGTGGTTATATTATTATTCAGAATTAGTGATAATTGAAAATTTTCAATAATCCAGGTACAGTTGGTCATATCTCATAATATAATTAATTTAGAAATTTATTTCACAGTCCATTTCTGTACCTATCACATTTCTATCATTCATATTGGTTGTATATACTGGGGAGTAGTTTTTTCCTTTAAATGCTGAAAATAATAAATATAATTAATATATAAGTATGTCTCTAACCTCATTTAAAAATCCAAGCTCTGGTCATGCATGGTTAAGAGACAACTTATAATTTAAGCTGCAACTGAGCTCATTTAAAAATCCAAGCTCTGGTTATGCGTGGTCAGTGTGCTCTTAAATAAAAATAAAAGAAAAAGGAATAAAGTGCTATAAATAGAAATAATTTTTTGAAATTCTCCTCTGAATATAAAAGGCAGCCTATCAATCCATCTTCTATTCTGTGAAATATGTTGAAATTTTATGACGTATTATGATTTGTTGATTGATGGGTATTGGGATTTGAGATTATTCGTTCTTGTCACTTAAGTTGAACTATTGATTATAGTCCAAATCCATCACTGTTTCTGTTCTTTATTTATAAAAATCCCTTGAAAATAATTGGAAATGAATTGTTTTAAAACTCTCCCCATTTTATATAAAACTCATCGTAAATCCCTCATTATCTACAATGTGAGATATGCCACCAGTTCTTAGTTTATTATGATTTTTGTTTGACTAATTGAGATTTATGATGACCATTCCTCCTCTTAAGCTGAAATTATATTTTTTAGTCATTTTTTCATCGATATTTTAAATTCTATATCCTTTTGATGATAACAAAAGGGGGAGAATGGATTAGATTTTGATTTATGAATGAATATTTTATAAATAATTTAATTTTTGAGAATTCTGAATCTTTTTACATTTCATTTCACTCATGCGCAGTTATAGGGGGAGTTTCTGTTGTAGGGGGAGCTAATAAATAGGGGGAGTTCAGAATTCACTGTCAAACACATTTATTGTAATCAAAATCTTTTATTTGTTTGTCATCATCAAAAGGGGGAGATTGTTGTATATAACGCAGTTGTATACACAATTATATGATTTTTGTTTGATGATAACAAACAAATATATATTATTATAAATGTGTTTGTTATTGTAATGTTTTATATATACAACACAGATAGGAATATAATATTTATATTATATTTCTAACATTCAAACAGTACAACTCTGTATAACTCCACTATTTAAACATTCACTGTATATTGTACTTGTATATAAACAGAATATAATAGACAAGTTCGTTTGACAATAAAATGATATTTTATTTCAATCAAATTTGTTTATTACATATATCTGTACAATTCTCTCACAACTCCTCAGTACAGTTTATTCATTGTCATTCAGTCATACATATACACAGTTACATTTCATATATATCCATTTTCACTTGTATACAGACTCATATATTCATTGACACCACACACTGTCTTCTTATCCTCAGCTTTCAGTCCAGTCATCACAGTCAGTACAGTCATCCCCGCTTACCTGTCACACATGAAACAGAAACACACAGTATACTGCAATAGAAATAATACTGAATATATGCAAATATAAATTTTGTTTTTTAGAATTTTATTTGCCTCAGATTTCTGGTGTGTTTCTCATCATTTTTCTTGACTTGATCTGAATTATAAAACCTTCAATCTGTGTCTAGACAGCTTGTGATATTCACAGTGATACACTGTAAATACCACAAGGTAGACAGTATGTATATACAGTGCAGGGACAGGAAAATTTGTCTGATGGCTGCATATACACACGTGTATATATATACACGTGTGCACTGCCTCGCCAATCAGTGAGCAACTGAGGAGTAGCCACATGGACCTGCTCGACTCAGTGTATACTCAGAAAATAGTCAAAGTAAAAATCAAAAGAGAAATGGAAGTATACTTCAAGCAAACTCAAAACAGTGTGAAACAAGGTGGTGTGCAAATACATAGTTCAGCATGACAAGGTGGAGAAGATCAAATACAAGGCTTAAATACATGGTTCAAGTAATGCAGCATATCAAGACAGTGGACACACAAATGTCAGAATCAACACAAGACAGGTCAAAGTCCAAGAAGAAAGTGAAAATGCCATGTTCAAACAAGAGTCAAGTCAGAATGTACAGCAGTAAACATGGAGCAAATGTGTACATAGTGCAACATGTTTACAATGAACCAAGTATATACATGTTCAGCTACATGAAGCAAGAAACGTTTCATGTCATATGGAAGTGGAAAGCAAGTTGCAAGCTAATCAAGAGCAAGTAATCAGTGATCTCAAAACCAAGTGAGCATGAAAGCAGGAAAGTGGACATGCAAATGCAGTGATGACTAAAACTGCTCAACTAGTGACGAGCCATCAAACAACATATGCATGCACAACAGGGATGAGAATACACATATACATTGCCAAGTGTCGAGGCAGACCAAAGTTCTGCAGTAAGATGGCATATACATGAAACTAGTGTATGGGATCTCTACATGGATAGTGAGGGAAAACAAATCAAACCGCAGACGATCAGCATAGTCAATACTATATGGTGTTACTACATGCAGCAGCAAACATACTCAGGTTCAAGACAAATGGTCGAGACAGTTTAAAATGCAACAACAGAAGAATGATACATGGTGATACAGTGGTGCACAAGTACAACAATACACAATGGTGGTGAACACATGCAACACAGGTCACAATGGAACAGAAATGGTCGAGTCATGGTTCAGTTCAAGTCAGGTGTACACAAAGCAGTGCATGTCCACACAATTGAGACAAGAAAATCTCATGGTTGATTCAGTGTTAAAATTGATTACCAGAAAGTCAACAGGAGTTTCAAAACGAAAAAGAAATTTCAAATCTGCATTTCCAGAAAACAGTTTTTTTTTGGCATGCAACTTTTAATTTGTTTCCAGTTTTTTATCTCTCCTAAACTTCTCGGCAGCAATTGATTGCCAGATTTTATAAATCACATTTCCTGGAAATTCAGTGATCAAGTTTTTGAACTATACCAAATTTGGCCAAAGTGTATTTGGCAAGAATTCCAGACAGTTTTTTTAAATTGCTAAATCAAATCTTATCATGGGTTTCAAATGTTCAAATTTTTTTTGGAAAATTAAGTTGCCAATAAGCTCATTTGTTTCCACAAATCCCAGAAACATTTTTTTTGGAAATAAAATATTTTGATTGGTTCTTAAAATCAAGCATGTTCTTTTACGGAAATGTTTTCAATTTTGCAAGAACAAATGTGGGACAATCAATTCTTTTGTTCCAGTTTTCAGTGAATTCACAGAGTGTATTTAAGGGATGAAATCAATTTTCGATTTCATATATTTCCAATTTTTACCATAGCAGTGGGAACAATAATACTGCAATTCAAAAAGGGCCAAAATCATTTCAGGAACTCACGCAACAAAAGAGGAAACCGCACAATTCAAATTCAATGCCAGAAATTTGCAAAAGGGGAAATCGACGAATCTCATCAATTAAATTAATCAATTCAAAAGCAGAAACCAGATCAAGTCAACACGTGAAATCAGAGGGTTTCTAGGGTTTTCTAAATCCCTATTTAATCACCATTTTCATCATTGGCAAAAAAAATCGAATCCACACGCAACAGTCAAGAAATCAAAACCCACAAAATAGTTCAATTTTTTCAAAGCAACAAATTTCAGAGAACTCACTGATTCGATCGAGCCAGAGAGCAACTCCAAGTCAGACGAGGAAAGCCATCGAAGAATCAAGCTTCGGAATTATCACAACGTCAACAATCAAGCATCGATTTGGTCTGGAGCAATTGAAGAAACCCTAGTTTCTAATCGCCGCCGCCATTTTTGAGTTTCAGAGCAAAAGAGAACGGGCTGAACTAATTTTAAAAGGGCCGGCCTATGTTTGAAGAGTTAAAGGGAGTGACCCCTTTTGTTTTAAATCCTAGGGTTTTTTCTTATTGTTTTAGTTTTAATTGTCTTTATTTTTTTTGTGTCGTTTCATTTTGTTCTGTAAAACATTCTGAACAGTTTATAGAGTCTGTAAAACTCTAGGGGAGTTTCAGTTAGGAGTTAACTGACAGTACTAGAATCTGTAAAATCTAGGAATACAGGTTACGGGTTTGTAATCTGGGGAAAATCTGATTCAGGGGTTTGAATCAGTCTAGGGATTTGAGCGTAGGGTTAGAATAGGAGCAGGGTTTGCGAGTGTACATGGTCTTGTATGCGGGATCTGTTCTATCACCTAGTAGAAACCTTAGAAATGCAGCAGTAGGCAGGGTTTTGCCGAAGCTGGGTATATCTGTGTGTGATTTATTTTCTGCATTTCTGTTTCTGCTATATTCTGTGATCTGTTTATTATTTTAATATCCTGTCAGTTTTTCAATTCTATTTAAAAACTGTGAAAAACCCTATTCACCCCCCCTCTAGGGTTATTCTAGATCCATCAGAACCCAGTTGCCAGATCAAGTTGGGAGAAGACCGTCGCACCTGCAAGCTGATCAAACAAATCGTCGATTCGGGGAAGAGGGTGCCTATTTTTCTTGGTCAATTTGTTTAGCTCCCTATAGTCGACGCAAAGGCGAAGCGAACCGTCCGCTTTGGTTGCGAACACCACTGGAGCACCCCATTCCGAAATGCTCCGTCTAATGAACCCCTTTTCGAGAAGTTCTTTAACCTGCTTACTGAGCTCCTTTCTCTCCTTTGGAGCCATGTGTCTGACAGGTAAATCTACAGGCTTTGCATTATCTACAAGATATATGCGGAAGTCTATTTCCCGCCATGGAGGTAAGCCTTTCACCTCCTCAAAGACATCTGGGTATTCCCGGACTACTCTAACTGATTGCAAATTCTCATCAGAAGCATCAAGCGACTCTAGATAACCAAGCATAACAACATTCAAGGGATTACAAGAAATTTCTAGAGTGTTACCAAGCCGAGTCAAGAGCCTAACTACTCTTTTTTCACAATCAAGGATGGCACCATTACTGGATAACCAGTCCATGCCTAAAATCAAACCATATCCCGAGAAGCCTAAGACAAAGGCATCACAACTAAACTCAACGCTGAGAATAGAGATATTCAAACCCAAACAAACCATTGACAAGTAAGCGGAGCCCCAAATTGGATTTGAAACTTCTAAGGGATCTTCTACCATATTAGTGTCTAGATGCAGAGATTCTACTAAGGCAGATGAAATAAAAGTGTGTGATGCGCCAGAGTCAAAAAGTGTACGAACTGGATGATCATAAAGATAGACCACACTTTCTACAGAAATAATACTACCACGTTCCTGCTGAGGTGCCACTAACGCATGAACCTGACCCCCTGAAGTGGATCCGGCTTTCTGTCCCTGCCCTTTCTTCTTTGGGCAGTCCTTAGCTTGGTTCCCAGTCTCTCCACGATGGAAGCAACCACCTATAGCCTTAAAGTCTCTAAATGTTTTTGTGAAGGCATTCCCACGAGGAGGAGGAGGAGGAACCGCAGCCACTGGAGGAGGGATGTTTGCTGGGCCCGCGCTATTGGCCCTTGCTTCTAAGTACCTCCTAAACCAGCTGGGAATCAGCACACCTTCCGGGAGGTTAAGGTCTCCAGACATGCTGAAACAGAAAGGAAAGATTCAAAACGAAGGATAGAGATAGATAGATAGGGCACATGGCTTTGGGGGAGCTTGTCCTTTAAAAAACATAACACTTTTTCCTGAAAAATGCTTCTTTAAAACTTCTTTTTGAAAACAATTTCAAAAACTTTTATCTTGTCTGGTAAACCTATGCTCTGATACCAAGTGAAACACCCCACCTCCGTTAAGGTTACTCACAAAGGGAATGCCTTAACTCTGGTGGAGGTTTAAGTAAAAGGCCACAGATAAACTCAAGACAGATATAAATACACATATTTTAAATAGCTGAAACCAAACAGACTTTTATTTCATCAATATGTGTTCCAACAAAACATTTCCATATTTGTCTCAAAATACTTCCATCATTACAACCTCATACTGTCTTGATTATTAAAGAAGCATAAAACATAAATAAAGTGACAAAAATCCCCATAGTTATATCCAAAGCCATAATCCGAGCAAAAGAGATCCAAATCATACATCTACGGTCTTGGAGCTTGTAAAAAGCCTGACTGAGCTGAGCTGTTTCCTCCCTGTGGACCTGGGAGGGGGGGGGGGAGGGGAACGAAAGAAAAGAAGACGAAAAGAAAACAGAGTCAGACATAAAGCCTGAGTAAATCTAGTAACTCTTCAGTATGTGAATAAGAAAAGGGCATGATAGGTATAAACTGGAAATAGGAAAGTGTCACAAGGTAAGGAAGTGTCGCTTAGAACCGAATATACTATCGCACCCACACTATATCTCTGCACCTATTTGAGCTTATTTTAACTGACACCCATGGTGAGGGTGAAGTGATCCCCATTCTTATTAAAAGATCGGCTCCTACTCGCGTTAATATGTGTCATACGGCCCCCAAGAATTGTAGATACCTATGCTGGTCCCACCATGGGGTGTATCAAGACCCATGGTGGCGGCCCCGGCACAAATTCTAGAAGGCATAGGTTATACTACTGGTGTCCCAAGTGCCCTGGTTGTCTGCTCCAGAGTGTGTGCACGCCCGCACCCCGTTAGACCTGCACTGTGCACCCACTGCCGTCGTTTGACCGCTTACAATCAGCCCAGTAATCGTGCCCCACCCTGCCTAGTTTCAGGGTAACGTTTATACCTAACTTGGGTTACTGCTGAAACGGGTCCCTCGTTACCAGGATTTTCTAGTCAAACATGTTAAGTGGTTAAGTGTCTGTATTTACCTAACCCCAACCCATCAATTCTTGTTAACATGTTGAATTTGGTTAAGTGTTAAAGTTGACTTAACCCTACCACCTGTCCTTAGCCTCTTAGGAGCACCAGACCACTCACATTAGACAGATATTGCTACGGTTACTGGATGTGCCGGTCGGTTCCGGGCAGATTTACACCTTAGCTCAGTCTAACCTCGTGTCCTTATTGGGCTCAATGCTTAACCACCCACATTGGATAGGTATTGTTGTGACTACTGGACAGCCGGGCGGGTCCGAGCAGGTTTACATCACAACTCAATCCAACCTCGGGTTAAGCATATCGTGTTTTCTAAATTTACATATTTTATTACTTCTCAATTATATGTAAATGTCATATATTTTATTCTTGGGTATATCAATTCATACCGCTTAAATGTCATTATCATTGGCATGTGCCAAACATGCCAACATATATTTTCATGTTTTACACCCAACGTTATTACCCCCGTTTGTTCGCAACATTATAACATGTGTTGGGCTTGTTACAATTCAGCCCAACTTTTAAAACATAAGAAAAAGGGGAAATCAAGAACCTGTAATACATAAAGGTGTGTGGCGCATGAACTTGCAATTTAGCGATTCACTAACATATAATATGGGTCATGTGAACTTGCATTCAAATCAAAGTATAACTAAGTAGGTGACATATGAAATGGCATAGTTTAGGCTAATACAAACTTGTGTTTAAACATGTTGAACTTGGCATAATGTCAACCACAAAACTAGCATGTTGTATATTCACCAAAATGTCCAATTATAACATCTAATCACATAGCCTATTTCAACATGAACTTGCATAGTTTATGAAATCCAAACGATACTTAACATAGATCCAATTATACTTGCAAATAAACATGAACTTGCATAGTTTATGTAACCCAAACGATACTTAACATAGATACAATTATACTTGCAAATAAACATGAAAATGATATCATAGGTTTTGGGTCATGTAGGCATAAAAGGGTTCAAATCTAGAACATGTTTACATAAGCCTTAATTTAGACTTAGTGAATGTATATAATCCATGCCATAGGCACAAACAAAAAGGGATCAAATTCTAGTTTTTGCCACAAACTTGCAAGTGCCATTGTTTTCATATACAATTGTTCAATAGGCTTGCACCAATCAATTTATGCCACAAACATCAATACACAAGCCATGATAGAACCATTTCAATACACAGAATTTATATAATAACACAATTCTATTTTCATTTACATCGAATCACATCACAGTTTTTATTCATATTCTGAAAGGTCACTATACTTACAACGAATGCAGAATCTTGAATTCTGGATTCTGAATTCTGAAATTGAGATGCGCTCCTTTGGGTAGACTAACGTTGCGTTGATTGATTTTGATTATACTTTAATCTTCTTCTTAATTTGATTCGTCTCTTAGGCTTTTCTCTCTTGATGGCTATGCTCAATTCCTCCTTGGCAGCATGACGACTCCTTTCTTATTTTTTTGTGTGAATTTGCAGTTGAGACTTAGGGTGTATTTATAGATTTTTAAATTGTTTTGAGCCGTCAGATGAAGACAGGAGGAATCTAGACCATACAAAGTTCAAAGAGCCAATCAAGAGGTGACACGTCAGCCCAAGTGACACACAGAGCCACAGAAATTCGAGCCAGAGCTAGACCTAGCCAGCCAGGTCGACCAGGCAGGTCGACCAGGGGTGGCCAGATCGACACTGTGGTCGACCTGGGGAGGCCAGGTCGACACCATGGTCGACCCTTTTGTCGACCTGGTCTCTGGGCAGGAATTTTCCCGCCCAGCCCAGTTTGAACCTAAAATTCGAATTTTGAATTTTAAATTTTAAATTGAGCTGTTTGAATTTAAATTTTATTATGAAACTTCCGAAGGCCATAACTCCTTCATACGGAGTCCGATTCACGCAAACTCGGACTCTATCTCAAGAAGAATTCCGAGAAGAACGCAATGGCATAACCCATTTCCCTTAATTCTTCCATTTAGAATTAATTATACTTTAATTTGTGAAGCTTAACGTTATAGAATTCACGGGGTGTTACATTCTCCCCCCTTAAAAGGATTTCTTCCTCGAAATCTTCAAGTTAGGAAGAATGTATATCCTACCATCCAATAGTCCATCTACTCAACCAACAAACACAGGCGTCCATTGTCCTTAAAAGATTTCTAATGCTTCATGATCATATGCATAGTGTGTGTACATGTCCTTATCTAATGCAAAAATCAGGCGGTCTACTGATTCAGTTGACCTCCTTTATGCGAATCATGTAAGTATCATGAATCCATTATGTATGCAAATTTTTCCTACTCATAATTCTATATGAGTGCACAACTATTCATACAAATGCGACGACCATATGACAGCATATCAAGTTTCAACCATATACAAATGAGAATCCATATATGTGCATATGCAATATGAAGTGACTGAGCCGATCTATAACCTAGGGTGTGTGTGTATATGCATCCACGAGCAACCACTAGCAATCACTAGCAACCATCTGCAGCCATCATCCATAACATGTTTTCAAATACATGTTTGCATCCATTTGTTTTCTACCTAAGGAGTTAGGAAAAGGACCGAGGAGATATACCTAAAAAGATAGATAAAGCATAACTTAAGGAAAAAGAGAGATCAAAGATGTACCCTCAAAAAGAAGAGGGTAGGCAGCGCGTATTCTGTCCTCAGTTTCCCAAGTCGCGTCTTCCTCGGTGTCGCTCCACTGAATTTTAACGAGTTTGACTTCGCGGTTGCGTAGATTTTTCACTTCAGTTCCTAAGATGCGGGTTAGAACTCTCCTCACAGTTGCTTCACGTTCCACTTCGGCTTCTTCTAAAATGTTAGGTTCCACCATTCCACAGACTCATGCAAACACTTCCCGAGGTGAGAAACATGAAAGACGTTGTGAACTCCGGCCAGTCTCTCGGGTAGCTCTAATCTATAGGCCATCTTCCCAACCTTCTCGATGATAGGAAACGGTCCTACAAATCTTGGTGCTAGCTTTCCTGCGGATCCAAAACGAACGACGTTCCTTAAAGGAGATACCTTAAGGAAAACCCTGTCCCCAACCTCAAACTCAAGGTCGGTCCTTCTTTTGTCGGCGTAGGATTTCTGTCTGTCTTCGGCAGTCTTCATTCTCCTACGTATCAAGTCCACTTTCTCCGAAGTCTCTCGAATCATATCTGGCCCAAGCATAAGTTTATCTGTAGACTCCCACCAACAAGTTGGTGATTTGCACGACCTTCCATACAAGGCTTCGAAGGGCGCCATACCAATGGTAGCTTGGTAGTTGTTGTTGTAGGCAAATTCCACTAAAGGAAGGTGATCCTCCCATGTCCCTCCAAAGTCAAGAACGCAAAGTCTCAAAAGATCCTCTAAAACTCTATTCACCCTTTCCGTCTGGCCATCGGTTTGGGGGTGATAGGTCGTGCTCAAACATAACTGTGTGCCTACAGCTTCTTGCAGACTCCGCCAAAACTCACTTGTAAAATATGATGTCAGACACACATCCATTTACTACTTCGTTCTGGATCTGAAAGAAACCGAAGGCACCCTTTTCCTTGTCCAATACAGGAGAGAGAGGCTCTTGCATATTCAGTCAATATCAAAGTACGTTTGGACGACCACCACTTATAACCTCATCTTGGGTGTACCTCTCAATCGAGGCATCAGTAATAATCTAAACGATGTGAAGATCTCTGGTCTTCAACCACTGTCTTTTGTATTTTTAATACTCGTCGTATAGTTATTTAGAATGGAATAAACCACAGTTTTTCCAAATAACTAGCGATACCTTACAATCAATTGATATATAAACATATCATTAGTCTCATTCCATTTCGGAATATTCGTTTACTCAAATCATTCTTTACGTTGGGAACTATTCCCATAAATCTTATCAATGATTTACATTCTATAAACTTCTTGTTTAAATCATTCCTTGGAAATCATTTAAGATGATTATACAATCTCATTTTACAGATTTAACTCAAATCAAGGTTTCTAAGCCTTATCGGGATTTTTGAACCTTACAAAAAGGTAATTGCTCAAATCATTATCCCATTCCCATCATATTCATCATGAAGGAAAATTAATGCACCACTCGGGTTTTGGTGAGTTTAATTTCCCTCTTTTATTTCTAATCAAATTAAAGATTTCACTTCAACTAATCTTGGAAAATCTTTTTTCCCTTCACATGGGCTAAAGAACAAAAGTTATTTAAAACATCGTTCATGACAAACATGAAATCATACTTCCATTAGAAATGGAATCTTCACGAAATCCTATCAATTTATAATCGATATAAATTCCTGTATCTGATTATTACTACAAACGGAATAACAACAAAAGCCTTTTATATTCTTTAAATAGTAAATGCCTTCATCCATGGAGACCCATTTCAGTTATCCCTAAATCGATTTCCATCCAATTCCAATTAAATTTATTAATTGGAAAACTGAACTTTGGAAAAACTTCATTAATCTTGATTAAAAGATTTATTTCATAATTTCATTTTCAACTGGGTTAAAGAACACTGTTATTGAAGACACCATCCACTACAAAACTTATCCCAATTGATATTAATACAAGAACTCAAATAATATTTACATCAACTTATACTCAGTACCAATTTTCGTAACCAACGAATATTATAAACAGAATAAAGTTGTAAAACATCTTCCAAATTCCTCAAAATAGTAATCGTCTACACAATGGTAATCAATACCAAATATCCGAAGATCATTTCTATTCAAATCCAAATTTATTCAAATTTGATTCTAACTTATTTCAAGACCTAACCGTTTGATCTTTTAACTTTCTTTTTCATTTGAAAACTCTTTTCCTTAAGAACCAAATGCTTCTCGTTTTAGGAAGAGGCGATGGTCTCATCTCCTAGTACGTTAATCTGAAGTCATTTGTTGACGTTCACGAACTGTCGTTGTACGACTAGTCCTATTCAAAACAAATCTCAACTTATATTTTAAAATTAAGTCAAATTGCTTTCCAAATGATTTATTAATTATATAAACAATATGTAATAGCTTTTAAAAAATATATATTCCATATACAACTTTAAATGTCAAATAAAAATGTCGTTTACTATATTCAACCAATTAGGTTGAAAACACAAATATCGAAATATAACCCGAAGCTTTTTATTTCTTTTCCAAATAACTTTAAAATCATTAATTATGATTTATCATAATTTTTCCAAATTTTTAATAATTTAAAAATAGCTTACTTCTTTAAAATCCAATTTCGGGTCACATACGGAACTAGCGCTATTTCTATTCAAATTTTATTTGAACTTATCTCAAAATATAACAGTTGGATTTTAAATTTTTACATATAATTTGAAAGCTATTTTCGTTTCGAACCTAATTGTTTTTATTTCAGGAGAATCCGACGACCGGATCTCCCGGTATGTCAGTTTGAAATCAATGGTCGAAATTCGTGAACGGTCGTTGCGCGACACATCCTATTCAAACCATATTATTATTTAAATTAAAATTTGTCGATTCAGTTCAAATATATTTTATAAGCCGTTTATACACTTGTTAAAAATGATTTAAACGTCAAATTCAATTATATATCGAAATTAAATATTCTATATTATTGTAGTACTAAAATAATATTATTTTTTAAAATATAATATTTTGAAATCCAAACTTTCCTGTAATTCATTATAAAAACAATAAGACCATTGGAATAATCCATTAGAGTTAATAACGTTGTTTATATACCTAACTCGAATTCATTTTTAAATTTAATATTCAAATTCTAATTTGAATTAAAACAAGCTATTTTTAATTCAAATCTCTTCCAAATCTATTTCAACATTTTCAATAGTTGTTTGAGATCATATCAACTTCATTTTCAAATCGTTTTAGAATTGAAAATTTAAATTCCATTTTCACGTCTAATTTCACTTAAATGATTATAACGTTCATTTAAAAACTCAGTGGATTGAAACTCGATCATTTCCTGATCAATTTCATATTCTGGTGTTAATGTGTGTAAAAATTTATAATAACAACCATAACAATTAACAACTATCAATCAACAGTCATAAGATAATCATTTATAAATTTTAACACTTAAATGTACATAAACAGTACATAAATGACTGTAAATAAACGTACATCATCCACGAAGCAATCATAACAACCACAAGAAAGAAATATATAATTCGATAAAATTATAATAACTTTTCAGGTTAAAGTTTAAGAAGTTCCTCACATTGATCGATAAATCATTGGAATAACGATAAATTTCTGATAGTTCAACCAGGCATTTTATTTTTCCATAAATTAAAACGAGCTCCAAATCACTCCAAAATAGTTTCATTACAGAGCCTGTGTCCATATGGTTCCAACTGATCCGGTTTGTCCAATTCTGATAATGTATGCGAAAGTTATTGATTTTACAAGTTTGAATTAAAATAACCGTCATTAACTTAAACTAATTATATAATTGACACCTTAATCTTCTTAACCATTTTCCTCATCATGTCTTCTTCCTAATACAAACAAATTCGAACCCGCTCCTCAATGGCAATTCACGCAACTTTGAAGGCCTCATTCTCCATCATTTCTACATGAAAATTCATGCAACTATCAATAATGTTAATCTCTTTACTAGACCCATCATCTCCATCTAAACTTCCTAAACTCACACGCATCAGGGGGTTTGCGACTTCCACCCAATCGCACGCTGCCTACCACGAGTGCACAAACCAAATTATCACGTAATTCTCCAAATTTTCGCATGCTCTTGCCATTTTGCATCACGAATCAAAATACGCACTTCATTTAATCAATCGATGATCAAAACTCAAGAAAACCCGAGCCTTAGGCTCACTTGTATAACAAACATCAAACTAAATATGTTTGAACTCCACAAAAAATACCGGGTTGGACAGAATCATCGTACGAACTTAAATATAATTGTTTCGGGATTTATGGATTTTATTTTGTTTTGTTTGGATTTTTCAAAGGATTTATTTCTCACGTTTGATTTTTTTACTAGAGGCGGCTTAAAGATATTGACCGTGGAGAAAAATAAATGAGGATTTAGGGTTAGATTGGATATTGTATAGGGGTAGGTTAGCTTATCGGGTAAGCTTCATATTTTATTTTATTATTTTTAGCTATCACTACCTGTATTCGTCGTTTAAAAATTTGCACGGGTACATACGAACTCCGTTCGGGGTGAAAATTGACATGCGACAATAATTTATCATTGCGGTCCTAAAGAAACATGTTTCATCGAATTCCAAGTCAATTTTCTCCAGTAGCACTATTTTAAAGTCAAATTATTGATCGATTCATTATTAAATTACGTACGGTCACAGAACAACTCCGATTGGCGTGAAATTTGAAAACTAGCAATAATTAATTAATATGGATTCAATAAATTTGGTTTCGCCGAAAACGAAGGTCATTTGCAAAATGGCTATTTTTAAGGCATATGTAATATTATAATATTATTTAATTCCAAAACTATTCAATTTGAAAATTAGTTAATTATTATTATATATATCCAAATAAAACTTCATTTAGCTTCAGAATAACCATACTTGGGTTTAAAACTCGATATCTCATTTTTAAGCTAAATCGATATTCAATTTGCATAAAAATCCTTTTATTTTATTTAATAAATCGGTATAATTTATAAACGATTCCATAGTGACTTTTTAGAAATTTGTTTTGGATATAGCTTACAATCTATACGACGAAATCTCAATTTTTCACCTTCGTTAGAAAGATATAGTTAAATAGATTCTAAAGTTTCTTGTTTTAACAAATTATGACTTATATTGCATTATGTACAATCATTTAAAGTTCAAAACGTAATATTACCAACTACCATTCCGCTGCGAGCTCGTTTCTAATTATATTATAAATTATACGTTCAAATTCATTTTAATTCAAGTTATATAAATTTCAAGTATAAGATAAATCATTTTAATTATTTAAATAAATTTAAATATTTCTTAATAAAATCCGGGTCGCTACACCAAAGCTCTAACGGCTCCAGTCTTAATGCTCCTACTAAACCTGCTCAAGTCGGCTACAATGGAGGTAGTCGCAACTAGAAGAGGAAACGTCTTAGGTTTCCATCTTTCCGCAAATACACTCCGCTCAATGACTCCCTCGAGAACGTTTACCTCGAGACCTACAATGTGCTACTATATAAGAAGCCAGATCCAAGAAGGTCGTCAGATGAAAAGAGAAAGACCGTAAAGTACTGCTAGTTACACAACGTCCACGGTCATGACACAAAACATCGAAAAGCTCGTTCGTAACGGAAAGCTTGAGCAGTGCACGCAAGGCTCCCCACATGAAATTTTCTTGCCGTTCAATGCTCACCAAGAATTTCATCCAACTTGTATCTTTCCTTGAAAGTAGATCTCTTGGGATCATTATTTCGACTCAGTATGATAGAAGAAATAAGTGGCTTAGACGTCAATACCGCAACACACACCTCGTCTTGCTTGAGTTACACCTCATATGAACTTGGTTGTACTTATTCCCAGAAGTTGTTTGATTGTATGTTGTAATTTCAACAAGTTGCTTAGGTGTCTTTTAACCGACTTAATTGTAACCCTGTGTGAACTGCCAAAACATTAGCCTAAACCTCCGAGATTCATCCATGGATCGTCGGATTACCGCTACCTCAAATATAATTAGACCAAATCAACCACACTCACCTCCGACTCTGGGGGTAAGTACTTTCAATAAAACGGATTTAGCTTGAACTACAAACGCTTTGGCGTACTCTGGCGGTAATCTGTTGCACCATCTGCAACGACCCGAAATTCCATATTATTTGAGATGACTGATACGACACATGTCCAACATAAATAATACAGAAATACGAGTCATTAGGGTTAAAGAAATAAAAACAGATAGAAGATAATACAGATATAACAAAAACAGAATCTCACAGCGGAACAAATAAAATATATTATATAACATAACTTTTGAAATACAAAATTTTGTATCATATATACATATCATTATCAAAAATCAACAATATATAACACAGCGGAAAATAATTTCTGAATATCTAACAGTGAAGCCTCCTGCTTTAAGCTCCTCCAAGTGTATCTGTAAAAGCCTGAAATACTTGACTGCCCATACAAATTTGGGCAGTCAAGATCTTAGGAAAAACAAACAAAATAAACTATGGGTCAGTTATGGGACTGGTGTGAGTAAACTCCAACCATATTGTTTAACTTCGAAAAAATCTTTTAAAAGAAAGGACAATAGTAAGACCAGCCCACACATAAACATGGATGGTTTTTACCTTACTATAACCCAAAAAAATTTTGATATCAAAATCCAATGATATTATAATAATGTCTATTCAAATAAATAACCAAATAGTAGAACGCTTGCATCTCACGCTCTACATATATAGTATAAAATCAAAACCGCACGACGCTTATTGGAGATTGGATTCCAACTATGACAAGGTATAGGACCACCTCCCGATCAATGTACTCTAGAGTGGATGCACTGGGGTTCAACATGAACATCTTGCAACCTGGCCTACACATGACCGACCACTCATTTAGCATGAGTGTGTCGAATATATTGTCACCCACGGTTGTCGGCCATCCAACTGTAATCCGCAAGATACAGAATTGAAAGAAGAATAAATAATGAATTTTCTTTAGATCGGTGACAAATATACCCTGCTTGGGAATGACCTACCTAGCCATGCTGCCTGCCTGATTTTTGTAATTTCCTGGTTGTGAGGCTTGAGGCTACGTTGATCTTTTTAGAACATTTGGTCACCATTCACTTTGAATGCCACATCGTCAAACCCATCAAATCACTAGTTGATCTTCCTAAGAATTTCTCCGCCATTGGACATAATATATTGAAAAGAACGTCTTATGTGATTCGTTAGGAATACTCTGTCAGACATTCGTCCATACAAGTTATCCTGGGTCTGGACAAACAAAAGAACCCTTGCATTTCACTTCGTCTTCAATTATCTTTAGCATAACCTAATTTGCAACCCCTATGCCTATTTCGGATATTAAATCCAACCGGCCTCTCCGTATTGACAACGATGGTCAATTTTTTTTTGATAGCTGGTGATTTAACTATTAAAGGGAAACCAAACATCCATCACACAAACCACTGGCCCTTTCTATTTTAAGTTTCCAAATTTCTTATCGAATCGATATATTGATTTCTATTATCAAAAATTCTTAAAAAATATTGTAACTCCTTAAATTTTATGAAAGTTTCGCCAGCAACTCCTTTGTACCGGTCAATAGTTCAAACCCCAACTCGCCTCTCTAGGCACTTTCCATTCTAAAAGAAAATCAAAAAGCCAAGCGGCTTGACGATTCGGTGCATAAAACCTCATATGAAAATTGTAAACATGTACCTTTTTGTCGGACACATAAATAAAAACCTGCATATCCTCTTCATACTCTTCATCCTATACCTGTTTACATATGTATGTCCATTTCCAACTTATTTCAATCAACCCATTTCATTTTTAACAAAATCTGCTAACCGCATCTCTAATTCGAACTTTTGCCTAATGCACTTTCAATTTGAACATATCATATTTGCATATATTTTAATTCGCTTATACACAATCGAATTTCATTTCTAACTCGAGTTTCATATTCGATTTTCCAATTTTAATTAACAAATCCAATTTACTTAACACGGTTAAGTTCGGCCCAAAACTCTATTAACTAATTTCTTTTGAAATTAGTTACCTACTTTGATAATTAAAGATCTGCTTTTTAATCCAAAAATCAATCCATTTACTCCTCGTGAGTTCAGATCTATTTTACACTCAAATCTGGATTTTTCTAATTGAAATTCAAAATTTTAAAAATCCCTTTAATAAATTAATTAAATCTTATGGTTTTTAAATGATTTACAGCGACTTTTCGAAAATTTATTTTTTTATATACTCAACATCTATACGACGAAATCAAGATTTTTCTCTTCCTTTAGAAAAATATTATTTAATAGGTCTAAACGTTTCTGGTTTTATCGAATTCCGACTTACATTGAGTTCTATATACTCAATTGAAGTTCAAAACGCCAAATTACGAACTAACACGTTGCGGCGAGTTCGTTTTAGTTATAATTTAAATATAAATGTTAACTTCGTTTGTAAAATAAATTTCAAACTACATTTTCAATATTTGAAAATAAACTGAGCCCGTAATCCAAATCTAACTTACCCTTTAAATTATTCAACTCATCGATTATTTATTTCTACATTCATAACTTAGTTATGAATTAATTCAAAATCAAATTCCTAAATTCATGTCCAATTCCCACGGAATTAGATTATTTATAAAATATCGATATCATCGAATTCTAATTATAAATTCCTTTTATGCAAATCATTAAATTCAACATCTTACCATTACAAACTGATATCATCCCTTCATAATAGTGAAGTCGTTCAAGTTGGGGTATTTCATTTACCTCTCAGACCTTGATCGACAACGTTCTTATCTCGAGATGGATAAGAGTTTGTAATACAAAACCGACATTACTTATCAATAAAATCTCCTTTTCTATTTCATTTAAAATATGATTTTTTTATTAAATTTCATTTCTTATATTCGAAAATTTATTTCCAAATTATACTATGATAATTATTTCATTTCATTTATAAACATTGTTTATAAACGAACTGCCTTATTTCATATATTAAAGTGAACTTCCATTTTAATTATCTACTTGAACCCGATCCCTTATTTGGGAGCATTTATATATCTAAAATTTTCGTTTCATTTACATTCGGTGATATTTTATTTTTATAAACTTCTATTTTAAAACATAGAATCTATTTCCATATTTTAAAATACTGGAAATATTAACTTCCTCAAATGTTAACTTTTAAATTTACATTTCTACTAAATAAAATTCAAATATCATTCCAGAGAATAATTTATTTATTCATAAATTCGACATAGTCAAATTCCAATCATAAATCCGAATGGATTTATTTCAATTCATTTTATATTCCGAACATCGATATAAATTTCATCGTTTCCCTTTTAAGTGATTTCTAATCCCCTTTTTAAATTCATACTTGAATTTAAATTGTCCAATAACAAATTCTCTCTTTTTTTCATAACTATCGTTTAACATTTCACTTCTTGTTTAAAATATTAAAACCGGTTTCTATTTCAAATCACACTGAAATCCAATTTTCCTTTTGGGAGAATAAATTTTTCTTTTTAAATTCATACTTGAATTTAATATTTAATATTATCTCACGATAATATTTCTTTCCATTTATAAACATCGTTATAAATTCAGCTACTTGTTTAAAAACAAGTTAATATTTCTTAATTCAGTTGAAATTCCATTTCTATTTCGAGAAGTAAAAATTTCCCTTTTTAAATCCAACAATCTCTTCTAGATATTATTAAATATGAATATCTAGGGCCAGTGATATTATAATATCCAAACACACAAATTATCCATTCAATTCACACATTCCACACATATATAAATATGTAAACAACAATAAATAAATTTGAGGAGTCCAGTTGGATTCCTCCAACTTGTTTTCCTGCATTCACAAATGTTAAACAATAATTTCAAACAACATAAATAATACAAATCCTGCTGCAAGGCAGGATATCGTGGTATAGAAGGTCATTCACTCATATATCGTGGGGCGATAGGGTCATCCACTAGTGATACTATGGGCATCCGCTAATGATACCGCGGGAAATCCAATATATATATATATATATATTTATATATATATATATAACCACATACACCAAGCCTAAATAACTAATATATAATAACCAAGGCTGATAAACAGTTTATAAATGCAACCATGTAGTAAACAATTCATTCTAATGATACAAATAATTTTTTTAGTGAGATTTACTCACCTCGATTTCCATTAGTTGATTATCCAATTTAATTGCAGATTTTTGCGTGTATGAATCGTCTTAAATAAATAAATTACCTACGATTCATTTTATATAATTATTTAACAATTAAATGATTATAAGTCAAATTAACTCTAAAATAAATAAATGAACCGTTCCATGTATTTTAAATTTTCACAAAATAAATATATACCTTAAGCCATGACTAATCTTGTTCCTGCTAATGTTGTAGCCATTTATGCTTCTTTAAACCCTCCACCGGGTCACATTCCCCACGAATACCAAACCCCGAGTTCGTTATTGACTTCCCTCTCAATTTGCTACAGCCCGCAAACCTCTGCTGATGTTCTTCTTCTTATATAGTTTACAAATTCATATGTCTCCTTCCTGTTACTTTACCATCGCCTTACCAGACAACCCCTAATCTCGGTCTAGAGCCAACTGACTGCACCATCATCCACTGCCGAACATCTCAGTCCTAATCAGTCGCCATATCCAATATCTCCATCGATCACCACTTGTGCATTGCTTCAATTCCAGTTGCCACTACTATATTATCGGCCTCCTGCATCTCCTCAAATCTACCAGTCGTACTTTGTTACTTGCTTTTGAATGAATCTCACCCACTGCGACTCATCAACTAGAGTGCGCCACTCTGCTGCTTCATTCTAACATCACTAGGAACCCTGCAACTACGTAATATTTGCATTCAAAACTGTCAACCATTATTATTCACGCCTGTATCACCATTTCATAAGAAAACTCCCTCATTGTTCTACTACTAGACCTAACTGTTCAATCCCAAACGCCTACTGCCAATCCCCCATTACCAAAGTCAAACTCCACTGCCAAAAATTAAAACGATCTTCACTACCCACTATCGATCCTCCTTCAGTCCGTCAACACAACCGGAAACTCCTTAACTCCACTGAAGTGCTTCACCGTTGGAAGCCCCAGCAACCCCTAAACGCATCGCCCCTTTTTGCCAAACCTAACTATTACAACAAGGTCACTAACCAACTGCCGAACTCCAGTAGATCATCAGACCATCGAACTCCAGACATTATCGCGCACCCTAGGACGCTGCGTTGAAGTCGAGATTTGATATATGAAATTGCACCCCATGACAGTACCCTCAAACTTCTACTGTCGGACTCTAGTTCGCAACAAAAAGTGACGTCGGCTCCTCGGTGAACGCTCCTCCAGACATCGCGATAACCTCCTCCACACCGTGGATAAAAATGTCGCCAAAATCCCCAAATATCGCGAGTCGAATCCAACCCAAACCGCATGCTTCAGGATCCTCGGCTGTTGATTGAGTTGCTATTTCATGGTCTTTGGTTTCTTCAGGAAATCTCGCGATACTTGTTTTCAGTTTTAGGAATTTAATTTGAGTTCGATTGGAGATATTTGAAGCTTGCTTGAATTATTTTATCAAAGGAAAGGGGAGACACTGATTTTTCGATCCGTAGAGAAAAAGAAACGGAAAGTAAAAGGCTTTGTTTGGTTGGAATGGGAAACAAATGAACACGATAGACTTGATTTTATAGGTGCGAATGGGGAGAAACATATCGTACCATCGTTAATATTCTGTTGCTTGGATATCAAAGATGGAAGACAGGATTTTGTGGTCGAGAAACATTTTGGTCTGCGTAGGAAACAAAACATGTCGGCTGAAATTTTGATTAGATTTAAGAATAATTTTTTTTATTTGATTTTATTTATATTTTTATTTGAAAATATCTCGTGGTTCCTATTCGAGAGCAACAATTGTATTAAAATGTTTTACCACTGTTTTGAATCAATGGACCTTATTCTGAATTTTAATTTGACTGTATAGAAGAGATAATAATTTAAATAAACGATTTAAATTCAATTCAGTTTAAATTATAAATCGATTTCAAAAAAATTAAATTTATCAGTAATAATTTATTATTACTATTATAATTCAATGTATAATTTACATTAATCAACTGATTTATTTCGATTCAGTTTTAAATTCTGAATTCAATTATTATCATTTCCGAATTACTATAATCTTATTTGCTCAAAAATCAAATTGTATATTGATTATTAAATCAATAAACTAAATAAAAATCCATTTATTATTCCAAATTAATATTTAAAATAAATTTAATTATTCAATATTAAATGGCTTAATATCTGGGACGTTACACCATCACTAAGCCCAATGGTTAGTACATGACCTATCTATGCTCAAGCATGTTTGGGAGTCTAACCATTAGCGCCAGTCGAGCAATTGTGATACTGACCACTTCCTTGGCTAACTTTGATCCTTAAAGTTGGATTGAGTGTAAAACTGGCAAACCAACGGTGCTATCTGACTCTAACCTGAACGGAACGATAGGAGAGTATAAGGGACAAACCAACGAAGTCCACTCCTGACTTCACAACGCCTCATTACTAACATCCTAAAGGGAGTCTCGAGTGTGAAGTCAGTCTCCTTGAGCTCCACACGACTTGAGTTTCTCAAGAGTGGATTTTCGATCAACCTGAATCTAAGTGCTATGTCAAGTCACATTGCGTGAGTACAACTTCCCGAAAGTGTAGGAGCACTAAGAACAACAACTTCCATCAATGCAAGTCTCAAAGGTCATCATTGGACAAACCAGTTTGCAGGTGACTCCTACCTTATCTTCTTTGTCAAAGACGAAGTGGGAATGATAAGCACACCCTCTTCTCGGATGAGCTCCCCCTCTTTGCTGTCATCATGGCCATCCACCTCCACCTAAGCTCCAGCCACTCCTAGTCAGCTGAAGGCACACCGGGAAGCACTTTTGGAGGTATGCTCGAAAGCGATTCCCGAGGGCACCAGTCCTCTACCAGTTCCCTTGACCATCTCCATCGACGTAGTGGACTTAGAGGTTGTCACCAAAAAACCTATCTGCAACTCACTTCTGCCTTGTCTCCCCCAACGAACATGAAGTGGGAATGAGAAGCACACCTCTTCTCCAACGAGCTCCTCCCCTTTGTTGTCGTCATGGCCATCCGCCTCCACCTAAGCTCCAGCCACCTTCCAGTCAGCTGGGGATGCTGGGAAGCACTACTGGAGCCACACACGGAAGTGGGATCGGGGGCACCAGTCTTCCACCAGTTCCTACGACCGTCTCCATTAGCGTTGTGGTCTTTAGGGTCATCACCGACGAAATCGGCTTGCGACTGGATCCCAAATTTATCTCCTTCGTCGGAGACGGAATAGGAATGTGAAGAAAACCCTCTTCTTCAACGAACACCTCTTCTTCCTTGTCTTCATGGCCTTCCGCCTCCAACTTAGATTCGACCATCTCCCAATCAGCTGAGGGAAGATTGGGAAACACTACCGGAGGCATAACAGAGAGCAGTCATATGGATACACCTCCACCAGTTCCTGCATCCTCACTACAATCATATTCTCCGTTACCCGCGAAGTGACCATTTGGAGGCGAACATACCAGGCAAAGAAGATGGTCCCAAAATCAAAGTCTCAGTACCACGGAAGTTATCTTTGACGTTCCTCGAGGCCAAGACTCCCTACAAATAAACATTTTGGAACACGACAACAACCTTTAGTTCGTAACTAAAACCATTGTCATTGTCGACTGCAGACGTAACACTTGGAACAAATTGTGATTATGACATGATTGGATTAAGAATCGAATCTTGGAATTGATGACTCAACTGTATGAGCATAACTTGTTGTGCATATATGAGTGGTTAGTTCAAACAAGTTCGCCTGTCACGCCAACCGGTTGCGTTATGTTCAACTTAATACTAATCCAATCGCGTGACGTCGCGTGATGATCCAAACTTGCTAGCTCGAACTAAGGATCAAAGAAAACAAGACAACTTCCAACTCCCGGAAAATAGGAAAATTGGCTAAGTCCTTGGGGTGTGAAGTTAGAAATTCTTATACCTACGTACTTGCCAGAAATTATCGTGTTTTCCTGGTCGAACTTCAAATTCTTGGAGTCTCGAGACTCATTTAACAAACTCAAATCTAAATGCAACACAAAGTTAATTTACATGAGTACAATGCTGGAAAATGTAAAAAGTGTGTGAACACTTAGAATGATATGTGATGTAAGCAAAGTAAACAAAGTTTGATTCACAACTCAAAATACATTCTTTTACTAAAGACACGATGTACTCAAAACCACATCGTGCCTCCAAAAAGCGAGGGCTGTTCTCGCACATTCTATCGGCCTACAAAACCAAGACTTATTTACATAAATCATGTGGATGAGCCGCTGCTCTTCTACTCCTTCTCTGAATCAATCTCGAGCAGCAAGTCCTTCTTCTTTCTCTTCTTCCTCATCTCCACACTCCCTCCAGAACCATTCTGATCCTTCGGTGGAGTTGGAGAGAGGCGAGGCTTGAACTTGTATCTACAAGATAAGGAGGTAGGGAGGAATCACATTGGCCCTTCTTCTTCAGTGATATCTATGATCTCAGATTCGTGGAGGATCGCCTTTAGTGGGGATGGGACATCTTCAACGATGGTCCTCGAAGTTTCAACCTTCTCAGCCTCTTTTCTTAGCTTTCCTGGCCTCTTCTCGGCTTTCTTCTTCGTTTTCCATTCGGCCTTCAGCTTTGCCTCCTCCTGGACCTTCAACCTCTTCAGTTCCTCCTTGGCTTCCTTGCGGGATCCTCATTCTCCACCTATTTTTGAGCCTCTTCCTAAACATTTGCCTGGTCCTCTTCCTCAAATTTAGTCTCGACTTCTCTTGAGCTTTGAGCCAGCCTCCTTGTCCATCTTCCTCTTCGGCTTAAGCTTCTCCGACATCATCAGCAGTTGGGCTTTCTATGTATCGACCAGTTCATGCATCGACCGCCTGCCTTCCTCACTCTACCCCATCGTCTGGACGCCCACATCCTTTTTTTCCTTGTCCTCCTCAAATAGTTTGGAATAGTCATCCATCCCTATTTCTTCCGTCTCCAAGTCAAGGTCTTCGAATCCTCCGCTCTTCCTCCATTTTCGTTTTATATGCCTCTAGTTCTGTTTCGGTCCCAACAGCCGTTGTCGTTTCCATTCCAGTTGTCATCGTCACTTCAAAAGTACCTTCACATTGCGGAGATAGATGAATTTGTTTACTTCTGCATTGTGCTATCATCTTTTCGGATATTATAGAGTAAGTGGATATACCTCCTGGCATTTGCTGTGTGGCGCCTGTTGATACCGACCCCTCGACGGTTGATAGAAGGAAAGTAGGAGCTGGTGCAGAAGGGCTAGCAGCGGAAGCATAAGAATGGATTGTTGTCGTTAGGAGACGGCCTTGTGAGCAAGTACGATTCTTTCAGTTACAATCGTTTTCCCCTTTTCAGCAGCACATCTTTCCACCCTCTCCACTTCAGCGTCTCCCTTAAGTAGTTGTCTCCCTTTTGCTAACATCTGACGCTCATCCGTAGTCAAGTATTGGTCCATCAGCATTGCCTCATCCACCGACTTCACCTCTTGGGCAACAACTTTATCCTCTACCAACCTTTCCCAAATTAAAGGCAAATTTCGAGTGTAGTCACAGACCATGAGAGCCCATAATGACGAAGTGTTTGAAAGTATAAATCCAAGACCATCGACTCCATGTCCTTCTCTACCTCTTCTTGGGCTTCCCTGACTTGGACTCTGAGCTCTTCAAGCCTAGTCTCGTACTCGGCCCTGATCCCATCCGAGTGGCCAAGCACTTCCTTATTCGAAGGTTCTGCCTCCACCTTCTCCTTTACAGCCTATTCAAGCTCGGCATGGTTTACTGCAAGCGCTTGCCTAAGCTCCTTTTTCTCCTTCATCAGGCGTTGGTTCGAAGCCTTTCATTCTCTTCAATCAATGCATGTTTGTCTGACTTGAGCTGCTACACAGCTTTATTCTCTTCCTACAACCGAAGGTTCTCCTCAGACATAGCCTTGTTGTCCTTCTCTAGCGCGGTGTCTCAAGATGGCATGGAGGCCAACACATCTTTGTATTGTTCACGAGCCATAGCCATGGCCACCTTCGCGTCTTCCAGGTGCTTCTTTAGTGCATATGTTTTGACAACAAATAGTTAGCACATAAAAGTGTTACTTAATTATGCAGAAATAGGCACCTATCATAGTTTTTTCTTACTCGTTTCGACATCTTGTGTTGTGAGGCTCTCTCATTCAACTTTAACCTCGAGCTACAAGCATTGTGTCTCTGTATTCTTATGGAAGATCAAATCTAAGAATCTCCTTGCATACCTGTATAGTTACTGATATTGATGATAAATGGTGTATACCCGCAACTATGTATCATCGTCGATGTGTAGTTGGATCTAATGAATATCGACAACAACAAAAACTCTTCGAAGTAAAAGTCAGGAAATGACTTCTTCAATATCGCCTTTTTCTCAACAACACTCAACTCTAGGATCACCAACATATCGGGCATAGTCGAACCCCAACTCCTCACATTTCTTCCTATTGTCCCTGGTCCTTTACTAGGCCTTCCCTTGCTTACGGTTGTCGCCACCGATGCGGGGGTCAGTGTATAAGAAGGTGGGATAGTCACTACCTCCTAACTCATGCTTACTATCTCAACTCCTCTTCTAGCATCCGTCAATCTCGCTGGAAGAGGCTCCAAATGCAAGGAATATTCTCGGCGATGATAGCTGCTTTAAGACTCATGGGACTTTTTCTTTACGTGCAACTCTGCACTTTCAAATAAATTGCTCAAACGCCGCTTTTTGACCTTCGAGATGTCTTCAATCTCCGTATTTGTCGCTTTCTTCAATCATGTGCATCTCTGCAAAGCAAACCTTGAATCATAATTGAACATCCTATACACACAAATAAAGTGCTACTTGTTAATGTGTGTATTCTGAGTGTTCTTCATTACGGACGAGGTATCGACTTGCTTGAAGGGGCAATTTCCCCAACACTCGGCAATAAGCTTTTGACACTAGCACCACCAAGCCTAAAATAAGATGTCTCCATAGGGACCAAATCCAATCCTTTGAATTGGTGCTCAACTTCCATTGACACGGCCGTCCCAGAGGACGTAGTTAGAGAACGTGGTTCAAAATCACCTTCCAACCTCATCTCCTCAGTTAGAGAGAAAACAGGAGTGGGTTGTAAACCATACCCTCTGGCAAGCTCCTCCTCATCATTGTTGTCACCACCTACATCCCCTTGAGCTCTTGTATTCTCTGCCTGAATTGGGAACACATCAGGAAGCACGTCAGGAAACACGTCAGGGAACACGTTATGGCCAGTCGAGCAACTCTCGGGAAGCAAGTCTTACAAATGAAGGAAATGGTTTGATAGTAGAGTTTGGGCGTTACGGTACGCGCTCCGTACATCTCTTAATATCAGGACTTGCTTCAGGTATTCACCTCTCTTAGAAACCCGTGGAATACCTGCCACGTAAAATTCCAAGTCAATTTAGAGATTACGACTCGATTAATTTGGGATACAGTTTAAGTTCCAGAATACTTACGACATGCAAGCCACCTCCTCGTAAATCCTGGTGGGCACCAAACGTAGAACCAGTCGTGCTTAAAGTAGCTTAGTTTGTTCCCTGCTCCCAGGATGAAGCGGATGTTGGCCTGCGCCTCCAAATAGACAGGGGAAGGCAAGACGGTATTCTTCTCTTCATAGAATAGAGATATCGGATGTCTTCTCTTGTCGGTTCTATGCCCAATACATACAAGATGTAAGTGCCAAGTAGGAATGCATATGCGTTTGGGCAAAACTGCGTCGGCGTTAATCGAGAGAAATATAGAATATCTTGGACAAATGAACATGACGGAAGAACGCATCCGACGGAGCACATATGCCTATTCCAAATAGTATACCCCTTCCGAGGAACGTGCGCCCTATCTTCCCTTCCGGGATCCCGAACATCACCCCTAAGATATTCCATATTTCACACCAATCTGCCTCAACGAAGCTTCATTTATTTGCGAGACGTCTAAATCAGGGGGATTCTCAAGAATCACAGTATCTCCCATCATATCTGGTGTTATGAAAATGACTTCCTGACCGTCACCGACATCCTCCTCTTCCAGTGGGCCCTCTTCCATAGTATTACTTGTCCTTGAACCACTGGCTCATCCACATGCTCACTCGAATGCTGTGATCCTTCAACTTGTCCCTCTTGTTTGGGCACCCTGGATAGGCCCACTTGTTGAGAAGGATTGGAAGCTTCAGAGGTCATACGATCACTAACCAATGGGTTAGAACTGTACGAAGACTCATTAGAGCTCGGAGATGATTCTATGGCTTCGGCTACTGTTAGCCTGCCTTGTAACCAGGCTACCCAAAGCCGGGGACTTGGGTACGAACTTACATTGATTGGCGATCACTTGAGTGGAGTGATAGAAAGATGCAAAATTTGAATTATTCATGCAAATGTTGCTAGATCGGATCCCCCCTTTCGGATCGGATCAGATCCCCCTCTCTGGATTGGATCGGAGTACCCTCTACCCGAACCGCCTGAAGTTGCAACCACTCCTCAACGTGCTCCTATTTTCTAGGATTATCATTCGGATCTACTTACACGTGGCAGCCCATGATCTAGAAACAGTTTCTCCACGTCTCCCACCACTTCTCCATGACCCGCTGGATGGCTGCCACGTCACACCCGAACCGATCCCAGGAGCAACCTCCATTCGCTTATAAATACAGCATTCCGTGGAGATTTCAGGGGACTTTTGGCATTTCATTCATTCATGGTAGCCATGGCCGAATTCCCCCATCAATAACCACCTTCTTCTCTAATGAAAATCAATGAATTCAGAGAGAATTATCCATTGTATTTGAGTGATTAAGTGTCAATATTCATTGTAATTGTAATTCTGGAATGAAATGAAAAACTTTGAAGTGGACATAGGCTCATTAATGCCGAACCACTATATATTTCGTGTGTTGACTGATTTTTCTTGCTTTTAGTTCACGATTCCTCATTATTCTCTGCAAAATGTAATCAATTGGGTGTTAGGACCATTTTTTGGTCTAACATTTTGGTGCTTTCACTAAGAAATAATGATTCTCAACATATAAGGATTCTCCATTCTACTATTGGATTACTAAGTCCGATGAGGAAATTCTACAACATTCAACAACAATCGCTAAAGTTCAAAAATGAAGTCCAAGAAAGCTGCTAGTTAAGGTCAGATGGGTATCCAGTGGTTACAGCAGCTCTGATGTTCAGGTCGGATCCTTCACAGGGCCAAAAATGCCTCTGGGTCGGATCTTATACTTCTGGTCGGATCGAGTTAAAGTACCTCTACACCTTCACTTCCAAAAGCAAATGAATCGGTTCGAGGTAACCGGGTCGGACCGGAACCGTACTCATACAAAGACTGAGTTTTAGCAAACAAACATCGAATCAGGTTAGGGAAACACCCTTCCAAACCGAACCAATTTTTCCGTTCCGACCCCTAGTCAATGACAGACCCGAACCGCGATCCGATGACATCTCCGAACCACGACTTGAAGGCAAAATCCGATCCGACCTGGTATACCTCTGGGTCGATCGCCGCCGGGACTGTGGGGCCCCGGACCCCTACCGGCGCTGCGCCCGGACCCGTTGACGGCCTCGCCTTTGGCTCGGAGCACGGCCTCGCCTTCGGCTCGACGTACGTTTTAGCTAACAACAGTTATCAAAGCTTGTCAATGAAGATTAGACCGATAGTTTGAGAATATCACAGCAAGTTGGCAACGACTGGGATTCTTCCCAGAGCCACGACACTTATTTACATCCTAAGCCAATTTGAGGAGCTATCGATCAGATTCGGCTTGTTATCAAAGATAGTATACAAGATAATGATTGTCTCATAGCAGCTTCCTCTTCCTCAATTCTAATGGTGTATAAATTTCACCAATGCAACCGATGTTGCTCACTAACGAGCAGTGACCATCTTATTTATGCGACTTAAACTTGTCCAATCAGCGGGGCATCGAATGTCGGTTATATGGAACAGTCCGAGCACTACTCCGAAGATAATTGCTATGATCTTAGTGACTATGATTGTCAATAAGAGGAAACCAGAAAGCAGCTAAGGATCTCAACATCCCAAAGCTACACTTCAATTGTATGATGTGATCAATGAAATATGTTATGCGGTTCACCTTCCAAAGAACTTGGCGAACTTTGCAATTGCTGTTTGCTATCAACTGCATTGAGGAAGACTAATTTCCATCGAATAAGGGTTAAGTCAACATACTTTGGTGCCCAGAGTTAGGTACTAGTTGAACCACCACACACCATGATTGGACCTATGGATCATTTCCTGGATTATAGCAACTTGACTGCTCACCAGCCACCATATGACCTCGATCAAATGATGAGAGCTCGAGATTAAAGCAAATATGAATCAACCATTAGCTCTCTACTTCTTATTTCCATTGTGACATAACGCATGAATATTACTTAAAGTCTCGCAAGTTATGCTATCATACTCAAGTTTATGTGATCAAGGTTTAGACCGACCAGCTCCAGTAGAAATCAGAGCTTACGTTGCACCCTTGTGTCTACTGCTCAATCCCCAAACATTAGCCGAACCATCGCTGAATTTACCATTCCCGAAGAGGATGTGTTAGATGAATAAGATGGCCCTTCAAAATGAAAAATGAATACAAGCACCCGTTACTGTATACCGACGGTGCAATGAATGATCGATGACCTAGCGTTGGAGATGTATTGATTCGAAGGAAATTTCAGATGAAAGGACTATAACTCGTAGCTTACCTAGAACAGGTAGAAGAGCTGTTGGATGGATTGGAACGTTACAACATATCTTACGTCCTACGAATGGAAAATCAAAAGGTCAATAATCCGACTAAGTTAGACAGTTCCGACAACTCAGAAGAGAGTCATAGACAACCCCACGATGAACTTCCTGCAGCAGAGAATGCATTTAGCAAGGAGAAGTGAAAGGCATGCCATCGCTCTTTATGCCTCGAGATATGACATGCAAGGCGACAATGCTTATTTCCCTTGGAAGGTTGTCCCAAGACAGACACCAACGAGCCTCATTGCTAAATTCACCGCCCTAAATGATTGAACAAAATCACTAATCAGCCTCCCGCTAGATGGGAGATGAACATGAATGGAACTTTTGACAAATGAAATTTTGGAGTTAGAAAGTGAAGATTTACAATTTCACTCCCTTCATCGAGGATTAGTCAAGTAACTCGTGTCCCAGACATTAAGTGCGACCGGAGATTCGAACGTCGATTGCTCATGATTACATCATTTAATTCAAAGATGATACATAATAGGCTTGCATGATAGACTGCCTCAGCCGTTCCCAAAAATTGACGAGTTAAAAGTTTAGAGCACTTAATCCTGGATGCTGATTGATTATCTGTCCATTAGATCTTATTCCCGACATTGGATTGAAGGCATATATGCGGATGGATGAGATATAACTATCCCCCTAGCAGCCATATCCTACTTCCTAGCATGGAAAGTACAAAAGCTTCTATAAACATGGATCCATTATTCTCCTGCCAATTACTGTCCTAGCACCAATGTGATGATATGATACCATTAACAATACATACATGACTCCCTGACATTCAACCCTTGCCCTTAGCATGGGGCAGGAAGGCGATTCAAAGGAGACATGACCTCGTCATTCATTTACAGTATTTACTTAACTGCCTTTGTCACTCCAAGACCACAATCAAGCCATCCCCAGGTAGAGATTAGGCAAGGCAAAATGGACCCGCAGATAGCATGCAATGCCATTTTCGCATAGAATCATATTCATTCCTTTAACATGATTACTTTTTAACCATGACTCTTAAATTTGCATGCTATATGAGCTATTGATGTAATTGACTCAGATGAATTAGTATGTGGATGGTGTAGGTACTTAGGATTTGATACTGATCAAACTTCTAACACTTGCATATAGAGTTATGGAACAATACCATAACGAGCTTGACTAAACAACTCGTTTACAAAGCCACACCCTTCGCCTGAAATAAGTTGTATAGCTCAAGGCGGATCCGAGATGACCATCCACTCTTGGGCTCATACATGGCAGACATAAAGATAATTATGCATTGACTTTTGCATTTCAAAGTTGGAATCCGATTTCAGACAGATGTAGTTCGATAGTCTACATGGATCAGTCCTATGTTTGACGCAATCAGATTACATGAATCCAAATAAAGGAGGCAGCACTGCCCCTTGATATGCTTACTTTTCAATCATGCAATTAACTCTTACATGCTTCCTGAATTATTGACATGACTAATTCATGCGATATGAATGATGCAGGTACCAAAAGTTCGGTGCCAATCACTCCTCCCATAGATTGATCGGAGGAACGTAAAGCTTCTACAAACATTTTCCGACTGTTTGCCAGGCTAACTCTAACCCTCAGAGATTGGATAGAAGTACCAATCTAGGATGAATGTGATGGGCGCACCATGATTAAAGACCACTCGATCCATGGGTTTGGATCTCATGATTTGAGAGAACATTTGAAGGACGATATTGCAATGTCCGACCAAACTCCATCCCACGAATCAATGGTACGAGAGAAACTTGATTATTGCGAATGGCCACCTCTACCTATGAATCTGAGATTAGGAGGTAGCGCCTCGGCGAGTGTGACCCAACCACTTGCCCGAAAATCTCCATCTACCAGAGTGAAGCATGGAGTATGGACTAAAGATTGAGTTCGAGAATGACACTCGAGCCGGCAGAATCCCGCTCTTGAGATTAGAGTGCAGGAGGAAAGCCGAGGCGAATGACATGACCATTCGCCTGATTAACTCTAACTCTCATGATTTGAGAGAGAGTATAAAGGACGAGAAGATGACGTCCCCAAGGCGTGATGGTACACCACGAATAAAGACCGCCTTGATTACACTCAAAACAGGGCATGCGTCAGGAGAGTATAAAGGTGCTAAGATTAAGCACCGAAGATAACAGGCTCCTACCCCCACTGAAGGATTGGGGATAAGATTGAAAGCTGAGCCGACACCCCCGCAGAAGGATTGAGGGCAACATAATGTCGAATAAGCCCTGACTAGGCACTTTATTCATGTTTGATTAGGGGCACACACATCGCCCCCTTATATAAATACTATATGATCTGCTAGATATTATTTGATTTTAGGGGTTCTGAATTGGAACCCTTACTTGATTGTGATGTGCTTTATTACCTATTACTTAGAGATTCACTTTGTTTACAGAGTGCAAGCTTGTACAAGATAACAGGACAAGAATGTGAGGGCCGCACTCGCGACAACCGCAGCAGGCCAGTGGAAAACAAACAAAGGCCACGTCTAAAAGGATGACGCTGATGCCTAATGCTCAAATTTTCATGCGACTCAAGGCGACGACCGAAAGGAGGCCTTGAGAGTGAATTGTTTAATGACGTGTCATACGACTTAAGTCAACGACCAAATGGAGGCCCTAAGAGTGATATATCGAATCAGCATACACACCCACATGTGACTGGCCATAGCTCAAGTGCATCGACAAGTGCCACCTCACGAATACACTAAATGGAAAATGCAATAACTTGTGCATTTGGATAACTCAATCACATAAGCTTTGAAAGCAATGTCTCTTTTCCATGCATCCATATCTAAATTTGAGTGGGACGTGATACAACTACCGATCTTTTGCTGTTACCCCTGGACTGGGGCCACATTGTTAAAAATATTTACAAATGGCATAATTTATATGTTTTTGTTTAACTTATACCTCGATCTTGACAGACTGCTTAAGGACCATGGAATGGATGCAGATTGAACGTCCATTTGCTAGTCCCAACCGACTTCCCAGTTAAAAGACCCCATATAAAGGGGACGCCATTACTTTGACTTCTAACTTACAAGGAGGCAAATTTCTTGACACTTAGACTCAAAGGCTAAGAAGAAGGAAGATAGAAATTTCTTCCGTGCTAAGGATATTTGCGCAGAAGGCACTAGGAATGAAGGAAGTCAACAGATTTCTTCTTGCGATGATCCCTCAACATGTCAAGCTAGATATGTAATGGATGGTACCCTTGCTGATTTGAGAACTCAGATGGCTCATCGAGATGAACTTCTCCGGAAACGACATAAAGTGATGGATAACTTCTTTACTTGGATAGTTGGAAGGCCGAGTAACTACGACTTACTCACTGGAGCGAGCACCATGGAATTCAAGCGACAACAAACTTGGCTCAAACACTCCCTGCTCCGTGGTCCGGATCATATGAGACCCTAGGACAAGTTGGCATAGTCATCTTTAATGAAATAAGATGCAAACAACCTCCTCCCAGGCATTTGTAGCATGCAACTTCCGACCGTAACATGTTGGATGAAAACTATGGATATACAAGAGCCATTGAAAACTTAAACGGAGCCTGACCAACCTTTGCTTTAATTCAGATGAATGTTTAAAATCCAGCTCAACCTCAACATGAGGCTCCCCATGTAGGGGGAAAATGAGAGCATTTGAGACAACTATAATCTGACTTTATCGCCACCCGACTTCGAACCTCAGAGCTTGGATGGGAGATCAAAGACTAACATGAGTTGAACACGAACAAATCATTTTGTATCAAACTTTAACTCACAGCTTGATAAGGGAGTATGAATTTAGAGAATATGTGGATTTGATTATTACCGTTTAGTAAAATCCCCGTGGATAGGGAGTACGGGATATGAGCTTCGAGCAACATAATTTGACTATCCGCCAACTTTAGACACATTTATTATTATCGGAGTTCCGCAAGATCCCAGACTATAACCAGAAGAATGGATCCTCAAGAGCAACCTGCATATATCTGAGTAGCAGATCACCATCCAGAATTAAAAGACAGAATCCTGATTGACAGCTATTACATATGCGCAACCAAGAAGCCAGAGACTGGCTTCCACCCACTTTAAGACTTTATACCGGGGGCACCAGCGCTAAATTGGACAATTGGCGACAACTTCTCAAAGACGAGGGCCAGAATGCCAACATTAATTGATGCTTCAACAGAGCTCCGATGAGACCCTAAATGCATTCCTTTGAAAGATTCAACGCCGCAGTGGCATCGGTAAATCGACCTGGACCATATATGGTGTTGATTGCTGTAGTATATGGTATTATGGATATCTCAAGCTTCAAAGTCTCTCTGCATCGAGACCCACCAAGGGCACTTGGCCGATTCACCTCAGAAACAAATCTCGGTATCTCTCTACCATGAGTTTTTCATGGAAATATTGGAAAATCCTATCCTGAGACAGACAGATTCATGCAATAAGAGGGTGCTAATGTTGAAATGGATGATCTCAATGTCTTCTCGACAAAATGGAGCACCATCTGACTCTTGACATGATAAAGAAAAAGAAAAGCCCTGGAAAATACTAGCAGAAATGTACAATTTCGGAAAGGATCAATTTCATTGATTAGCCCTCAATTTTGATTGTCAAGCCAATGGAACCATACATGAGAGATAGACCCAACAAGACTATGATGGATATTTCGGATTGTGCCAAAGCATGAGTAAAGGAGCTCGAATAACTGCTTAATGATGTTCGCTCGCTTGCAAGATTGACGAGCTTACGTGACTCTGTAGATGATGCGAGGAGAGTATCTAAGTTGGCTGATACGCAATGAGGCGATCACTGCTTTCTGTCTAAACAGATAGGATGACCCCGACACGAATGTAATTCGACCATTCGCATACACAACTCCAACCCTTGTCGACTTGAGAAAGAGTATAGAACGACACGGGTCGTCTAAGATTATTGAACCTGCAGCTCTAACCCAATGCGACAATAGAAAGTATAAAGGTTAGAAGAATGGATGCCCGATAGACTTGGCCCAGCCCCCACTGATGCTTGGGGGCATAAGCACCAACTCGTTCATCCTCTATAGATGCTAGGAGCACGAGCTTCAACTCACAGACTGATTTTGAATATGATCCTAACTTTATGCGTGATTTAGAACATGTACACTATATCTCCAGAGTATGACATGATTCGTCTTGACCGTCCAAGTGAGCCAACAAACGGGTCTGGCATGAGTCCAAAGACTTGATCCGCCAGTACATTAAATGGAGAGTGTGATAAAATACCCTGCTGTCATACGACTATGATGATCGTACCAGCCATTGGCTTGCATGTTTTCAACAATATCTCGAACTGACTCATATGTGATCACGGGATTATAAAACCATCTGGAGCGATCTTGGATTTTTCCCAATACGGTCTGACGCGACCATTCATTTTTGATTTTCTATTAACATGATCTGGAGTGGTCATCACTTTCAGATTCCTTAATTTTACGATTCAATGCGATATCGAGATAGTCCAAATCCAAGCACAAATGACAAATTCCTATGCCAATTCCGAGGTGCTCTCTGCAGATCCCAGCTTAGAGCCCGAAGATTCTTATACTACCACATGACTTGGAAGGATACTTCATACATTTGCTCGTATGCAAAAGAAGGTCTAACTTTACAATACTTTTGGTTTGTGTGGGAAGACGACCCCATTTGGAAACGACCTATGCGGGCATGATCGCATGCACGGGAGCCAGCAATCCTACATGACTTTTTGATGAAAGAGTTAAAATCTCTTAATTCGACGAGGTTTAAAACAGTTACCTGATCATTTCAACTACTCCTTCCATAGAATTTGGCCTGGCTAGCGCCCATGGAAGTAATGCAACAATTTGATAAAACCTCCTCAAGGGTGGATGATGTTCCAAAAAGATTTAGCTCGACTTATTCATAGCACATCTCATCTGCAATAAGATGTACTTTGGGGGGCAAAATGTTAGCCTGCCTTGTAACCAGGCTACCTAAAGCCAGGGACTTGGGTACGAACTTACATTGATTGGCGATCACTTGAGTGGAGTGATAGAAAGAGGCAAAACTTGAATTATTCATGCAAATGTCACTGGATCGGATCCTCCCTTCGGATTGGATCGTATACCCCCTTCGGATCGGATCCCCCTTTCCGGATCTGATCGGAGTACCCTCTCCCCGAACCTCCAGAAGTTGCAACCACTCCTCAACGTGCTCCTATTTTCTAGGCTTATCATTCAGATCTACTTACACGTGGCAGCCCATGATCTAGAAACCGTTTCTCCACGTCTCCCACACTTCTCCATGACCCGCTGGATGGCTGCCACGTCACACCCGAACCGATCCCAGGAGCAACCTCCATTCTCTTATAAATACAACATTTTGTGGTGATTTCAGGGGACTTTTGGCATTTCATTCATTCATGGTAGCCATGGCTGAATTCCCCCATCAATAACCCCCTATTCTCCAATGAAAAACAATGAATTCGGAGAGAATTATTCATTATATTTGAGTGATTAAGTGTCAATATTCATTGTAATTGTAATTCTGGAATGAAATGAAAAACTATGAAGTGGATTTAGACTCATTAATGCCAAACCACTATAAATTTCGTTTATTGACTGATTTTTCTTGCTTTTAGTTCATGATTCCTCATTATTCTCTGCAAAATGTAATCAATTGGGTGTTAGGACCATTTTTTGGTCTAACAGCTACCAAGCCCCGAAGTCGTCTACAGCTTCTCCTTACCTTTGCAAACTATACTTACAAGATAGTTGCATTTGTTACCACACCAAAATCTGTACCCCGTGTTAATGTAAAATAAAATGGAATGTGCAGTGCCGTGCGTGCTAGTGTAATCATACTAAGCCCTTAGGGATGCATCGATGGTTTCTAGTTCGTGAACTTAGACTATCGTTGTCGCGAATCAGAGTCGTTGAATTCAAGTTGAATCGTGATTATGACATGATTGGATTGAGAATCGAATCATGGAAGTGATGGTTTAGTCATCTCAAACGGTCCTATGTTCATATCTGAATCGTCATTTCAAACGGTCACTTAAACGTTAATGCTTATGCGAGGGGAAGTCCATTAGTGAACTCAAACTAATCGCGCGATGTCCTGTGATGCCTCGAATTCAAAAAGTGAAGTTTCAGAGTTGAAATTATCTTAAGTTCCCAAGATACAAAAATCCATTTTGTACCCCCACGTGCTCAAGAAACTTTCCATCCCGAGTGCTTCAACTTGTAAATTCTCAAGTTTTGGGACATGAAAAATGTTGAAGTGCCCAATTTTGTATCCCATGCTCTTTCGAAAGCTCATATCTCACACTCCTCTCCACCGTTCCACATCCCAGCTTCACTGAACCCACTTTTCTCCCTTACTTACCGGTCCTTTTTCCCTCCTATTTTTCGTTTTCCCAGCGCCTTATAGGATTCAAAATTCCTCTTTTCATATCCTCCCTTAACTTAGTAGAAATTGCCAAGTCTCACTGGGTACGAGATGAGAGTTCGTATCCCCATTGTAAGCTCACGTTCGTGAGAAAACCATCTCGGATTTCGTACTCCGGTCCATTGCCTTCACAACTAATTCCATGGCCACGAAACTCCATCTCTCGTCTCCTCGTCTTCCCCTATTCTCTACTCAAAATTGTACCCATTTCAAATCAGTTCGAGGTCATCAATTTACTATTCATCCACCTATTAATGTTTGAGGATAGGGAAGCAGGGATTTAGTCAGAGTTGCAGTGATTGGAATAGGGGCATGGTTGTTTTCAAAAGTTTCCCAAGTAACCAAAGTACGAAAAAGCAGGAAGAGGAGACTAAATTTCATATCTCGGTACTTATCGTAGGAGTGGTCCAAAAACTTAGAAAAATTTCTAAGTATCGGGACCGGTATCGATCTACGGATCAGTACCGGTCCCACAAAAAAACAAACAACAAGAAAAAAAGGAAGGGAAAGAAGAGAACAAAAAACTCAACAATATCTGGATCAGTGAACCACTTCTAAACTTTGATGACGGCAACAATCACATATGCGAGTTATTGAAACTTCGACCGCCAGAATCAACCTGAATCGTTAACCAACTGTGTACTCACGAACTTAGACGGTCTAGTAGTACATGCCAAAAAGATCAAGTTCCAATTCGATGATGTTTCTATAACCAACTTACACGATCGTAAACCTGATCTATGGCCACGACCATGCATACACGCTTTCGATGTCTTGAGCGTCCAAACCGACTCAAATCTTGACCCAACTGTGTACTCGCAATCTTAAACCATCCAAGAGTGCATGCCAAACGATCGATACCAATTAGACTACTTTTTGGAAGCTAACTTGAGCGATCGCAAACCCTCGGCTGCCATTTAAACATCATATCACTTATTTCATACTTTGTATCATGCGAAATCACGTGCAAGCGCATGAGTGCATACGTGACCCTGCGTCGACAACAACTCGTTTGCACTTCGGTGTAAGAGAACGTCGGCGACAAAAAATTAATTTCCTTAGTCAATAGGAAATGGACATTCACCTAAGTAGTTAGAAAGGATTCACAGAAATCTCAACCTGGAAGACTGTACTTTTTTCGACGAGCTACGACAAAGCGACATGACTACTCAACAAAAAGGTCACGACCAATCGCTCAACTTGTTTGGGATACTTTTCCATCATCCAGGAATACTTAGCTCATCTCAAAGCACGTCATGTTGTCAAAAGACATAATTTAGGGTGCAAGTGTTAACCGGCCTTTTGGACAGGCTACCAAAGGTTGTTGAAGCCACATGACTCGGCTTATCGCATAGTTCAACAAGCCAAAAGCATTCCCAAAACACTCAGACTCAAGCCTATATGGAGTCGTACAAGAATAGTAGTCCTGGCTCGACCAGGCTACTCAAATATAGCCAAACACTTTGGGATTGGTATTGAGCCTCATCATCAATTTCATATCTCGACCTCAACAACTCCTCAAAAATCCGCGAAGTCCAAATGCGTATTTCAAAGGCACCTCCCTAATTTCGTATCCATCCTTCACACTATAATTTGTATCCCCATCATCACCCTAATTTCATATCCAAGATTCCCTTACCATTTTGTATCCGGCTTCCTCCTATTTTTTGTATCCCACCACACCACTCGGGAAATCATACTCCTAAATCTGATCAAGTGATAGGATACGAAATGCATAGATACGATATATGCATGGATACGTAATCAACATGGCAACGGATACGAAATCAGCATGGCAACCAATACGAAATCAGCAGGCAACATATATGTGGACTTTGGATTAAACTATCTTCGGGGATACGTACCGATCCTTGGGTACAAATTGTGGACGTGGGTCCCACATCCCATCTACTCCAATCTGCTCCACTTCCTCCGGCTCTCTTATAAATACCCTCAACCCTGAAGCATGGAAAGGGTTGGCTCCAGGCTATTTGAACACTTTAGGAAGAAGAAGACCTTCCAACAACCTCCCAACCATACTGTAACGACCCGGATTTTGACGATCTTGGTCATCCGTTATACAACACATATCAATCATTCAAGGATCGAAAATAACCGAATGGTTAATGAAAGAAGTTAGAGGGTGAGAATAGATAAGATAGAAACTTATAGAATAGAAGAAGAAGAACATCATCATCAGAGTAAACACGAATCTCACAGCGGAATGAATAAAATATAACGTAACTTTTGAAATACAAACAGTATATGTATACAATAACATTGCAGAGTACAACACTTACAACAACAGCGGGAATAAACAATAGCTATATAATCCTGAAGCCTCCTGCTCCAAGCTTTCCAAGTGCATCTGTGAAATCCCGACTACTTGACTGCCCGTACAAATTTAGGCACCCAAGAATTTAGGGAAAACAAAACAAAATAAATTCCGGGTCAGTCATGGGACTGGTGGGAGTAAAACAGTTTTAAATAGTTTGAACAAGTAAAATATATCTCATAAGACCACGCCGTATAACGGAACGGGTTTTTCCCTTATGAGAATCCAAAATATCTTTATATCAAAATCCATTTCACTAGTACAAAATAGTCCTGTTGCATCGGTTATTTACCCCATATTGCATCGGTTCTACAGCCGATGCAATTGCAGACGATGCAAAAAACATTTACTTGTTGCATCAGTTATAAAACCGATGCAAAACCATTTACTTGCATCGGCTTTTTAAAATAAGACGATGCAATATACAACTTTTTTGCATCGCACTTCAAAAACAGTCGATGCAAAAATGTATTTTTTGCTTGGTAAAATCTTAACTTTTGCACTGGTTATTTAAAAAATCCGATGCAAAAAAATTTCCATTTTGCATCGAACTTTATTTTAGTTGATGTAAAAAAAAACATCATTTTCAAAATATATTTTTTTCATCGCCCTTCTGAAAACCGATGCAAAATGTTCTTTTTGCACAGAAACCTCCATCGCTACCTAAATCACCAAAATTCTCAAATATTATAACTATACACACACACACACACACATATATATATATATATGTATATACATATATATATATATGTATAGTTGACAAGCTGTTGGTAATTGCATATAAAATACAAATGACATACAAATTGAACATATATATTAGTTTCAAGTAATCAATGTTTTTGTAATCCATACAAAATAGTAATGTATTTCAAAACAAGAACCGGAAATAAAATGTTTTCAAGTACAGTCATCAAAATGTAACATAGTTCACATTGCTAGCCAATATAATTATGAAGTAGTCAATGTAATCCATAGATGTGTCGTCATCTCCTTCTAAGCAACAAATTCAATCCAAAACAAGAACCTAAAATGAAGTAATAGAGATATATAATCAGTGACGATGTATATTTTCAGTATGATAAAACTGAATTATTGCACAAATATTTAACATAAAAAGATAAAAATATGTTATACAAACAGTTTTCTAGATCAGGTTTTGCAAACAAGAACCTGTAATTAAATTAAATTTCAGGAACCTGAAATGAAGGACCATGTTTTTGCTACTTTTTCCTCCAGTTTTTCTCTTTTTTTTTTCTTTTTTTACTTCCACGTTATGCTCGATTCAGTTTTGCAATATAGAATAGGTTTTAAGAGTTAGAATTTCCTAATTTGTCATAAGTATAATTCCAGTATTTATTTGCAGGAAGAAAATTCAGACTCCACAGGCCATGTCCTAGTTCAACCACAACAGGACATTAAGTATAATTTCCTAATGTGTAAGACATGGCAAGTAATTGATAACGACAGATTTTATGTTCAACCACAACAGGCCATGTCCTAGTTCAAATCTTGTTTTCTGCGATATCGTTAAAAAAAATTTCCTTTGGCACTTCGAATTGGAAGTTGTTCTCCTGTGTTACCAAATTTCAACCACAATAGGCCAAGACCAAGACCAATCAGTCCAAAGACAACCAAATTTCAAGTAAACACTTGCAAAAACTCAAATTTTCAAAAGCTAAAGCAAATGCAAAATCGTTTTCGAATTCTAATACCTTTAATGTTAATTTCAGGTGCTTGTTTTTATCCTTTTATGTTAAATATTTGTGCCACATATTTTTATCTTTTTATGATAAATATTTCAGGTTCCTGAAATTAAACTTAATTTCAGTTTTGTATAAAGAAGGTCTCAATTTTATGTTCAACCACAACAGGCCATGTCTGTTTTCTGCGATATCTTAAAAAAAAAAAGTCATTTGGCACTTCGAATTGGACGTTGTTCTCCTGTGTTACCAATTTTCAACCACAACAGGCCAAGAACAAGACCCATTAGTCCAAAGACAACCAAATTTCAAGTAAACACTTGCATAAACTCAAATTTTCAAAAGCTAAAGCAAACGCAAAGTCGTTTTCAAACTCTAATACCTTTAAATTTAATTTCAGGTGCTTATTTTTTTTATCTTTTTATGTTAAATATTTGTGCCACATATTTTTATCTTTTTATGTTAAATATTTCAGGTTCCTGAAATTAAATTAAATTTCAGTTTTGTATGAAGAAGGTCTCAATTTTATTCAATAGCATAGAAAAACATAGAGGATAGACTTTGATGAAAACACAAGCAACCCGCAGCCTCAATCACTCACTCAAGACAGCCACACCCGTAAAAAAATCCATAACCCAAATAACAAGAAGCCTTATCCAAAACCACATCAGACAACAAGCAGTTGAGTAAGCTCGTACCACTAACCAAGCAATAGGTTGAAATTGCTTAAGCGAGCAAGGGTATAGGGTAAGACGCTAATGATTAAGTGATGAAACTTGCGTTTTGCATAATAATTAACATAAATAAGTGACACATAAATGCCTTTTCAGTCATTCAAATCCTAAACTTTGTTCAATAACAAAGATTTCTACATGGTTAGACTGGCAGTATAGATTTCTATATGACTAGTTCCGCATGAATGTAATAACAGTAAAGAACCAGTTGAGTTTTAAGGCATACCATTCGACATCAGAGCAAAACAAATAACGCCTTTTTTTAAGTCTTCATGTACACCACAACTGAGCCCTAAAAAAACACATAAATGCCTTATCAGTCTTCATGCACACATAAACTCATAAAGTATCACTGGCACCTTAATAAATGGATAAAAATTTCATAAAATATCAGCGACAAAATAAACATTAAGTAGATTGCATGCTTTATAATCCAAAAACAGGCCAAAGGCGAGGCATTTTTTTAGAAGGAACAATTTATAAGTATAAATGACCCACCTCATGGTACTTTGCAACATTATCGTAAACTGAGTGGTTATGTTGTTAACTTGAAAGTGATAGATGAAATTAGCAGCATAGCAATATAGTCCATGTTCCAAGGATACATAGTCCAACATGCATATGAGATATTGGAATGATCTGACGCGGTGTATGTATGATTGTTGGTGAATACATTACTAAAATTCATTCTAACAACATCAGGTAGGAAAAAGTTCAGAATTGAATGCAATCATGGATGAAACTATTTTTAAAGTTTTTTGTCTAACTATTTTTTAAAAAATATGTTCAAAGAAAATCAGGTGAACACATAATAACGTCTAAACGTGTAAAGTTTCAAATTTTAATATCCAAAAACATCCTTCCATATTTCAAATGATGGAAATTATCTTGTAAGTTATTTGTACATGACAGTTGTTTTTAGCAAAAAGGCTGAAATTTAAATTTCAATCTCTTTCCATCAAAACAAAGACATGTTTTCGCTGTTAAATCATAAGCATCAAGCCTTGCCAAAGACAATGCCCAGTTGCATATATGAATGAATATTTAACTTTTCCTTAATCCTCCCTTTTTTTTCATTCTTCATAAAAATAATTCATAAGTCATAATTTGCAATGAAATGATGTATAACTACGAATATATTTTACTCCCTACCTCATCTAAATTATAATACTTGGAAGTGATGCATACATTAATTTGGTTATTACGGAAATTCTTATTTAAGAGGCCACTTTTAGGTTGCTATTCAAAAGAAAATGACCAATGCAAATCCCCCAAACCAAGTTTGCTAAGGCGACTGTAAAAATACATATTCACTACTATGTTGAAATGAATACCTAAGCAAGTCTAATTGTAATCTGATCTTGTCAGTTAAAATAATCCTGATATTATCAATAACTGTAGACGAACAATTCTTCTCTAATCCATGAAACTCAAAATAGGGGAAAGAAAGAGAAGCTAACAATCGAAAGAACAACAAAATCATAAGCTACATAGCCGTAAAAGAACGTGATTATAGCGACAAATGAATTGTTCCTAATTTATCTATCAACGATATTAGTTTTCACTTGCAAGCTGCTTTATATTCCAAAAAGTAGATTGCATGCTTTATATTCCAAAAACTGAAATTGATGTAAGAAGCCAAATTTCAGTAGATTTATATTCCAAAAACTGAAACTGAGACCTTCTTTATACTAAACATTTTAACTCATGTAATGCTGAAAGCAAGAAAGAGACATAAATAAACTCACCATATAGGAAGACTACATCCAATTGTGCATGATATATCTAGCTAAATTATCACGAACCTCGTCCACGTCTTGTTGGCTATAAGAATCATTTTGTCCAAATTACTGCAATTAATTTCAACACATTAATCGTATAAATACTTAACATAAAGTATAAAGGAAAAAAAACTAAAATGGTACCTTGTGTAAATCAGTTGATTGACGGTGGTTTTTTTACGATATCATACATATACCTCATCACATAATATACACAATCCGTCGCTGTAGATTGTTTCAGACACTATAGCATACAAGATTTAATAGTTTAAAATGTATTTATATCACAAACTGCATACAATTTTTTTTTAACAAAACAAATCACCTTAATGGTATTCCGTTTCAAGATAGCCGACCGACCCTTGCCGCCTAATTGCTTGTATGTTTTATAGGCCCTACACATGCATGAAAGAAAATGTTAAATATAACTTATACTTTAATTGATTTTATCATATATGCATCTAGCAAAAAAGATATCAAAGAACAAATAAATATGACATACATGTTTGCTTGCGGCTTAATTTCCAGTGTAGGTTTGCGGCTGGGTTTGGGATCCAAAACATAAACCTCGTTCTTTTGTATACTGAAAACAAGCAATAAACAATTTTTCCTACATTGAAAGATTTATAGAAAATTAAAATCAACATAAAAATTGTAAAATAGTTTCTAAAAGTGTAACGTTCATACTCATCGTAGTATGGGGCTAAGAATAAGGGCTCAGATTGCAATGCATGCCATGTATTCGAGATATATGTATTTGTGGCATCCGGAAATTTCCGCACTTGGGAAAGCTTACAAGGACACATAAATCCGATGGTCTCCACTCCAAGATCATTGCACAATTGATCTAAGCACCTACACATTATTTACACAAATAATTATCATGTATTATTGCTCAATTGAATTACATAATCGCAATAGGACAAAGAACCCTGATTTAATGACTTGCTACTATGTCAAGTGCACCGTCAAAGCTAATAGACCAGTTGAGAGTGTAAACTGTCACTTATTGGTTTTCCAATAGCAACAAGTCACTGAAATTTCACTCAATAGCTCTCATGGGATTCCATTTTGGTCAAAGAGAATGAAAACTTCTGGCCTATTTTGACAGCATCAGAACTTCTAGCATATTTTTACAGTATCTGCTGTCGGAACCAATTATCAGTTGGTATAATGTATTTATTTTTAATGTGATGGACTGTAGTAAGAACGACGCAGGTATTTTCAGCTATCAAAATTTTTGTCAAGTAAACCAAGAAAAAATACCAACATTACGCTAAAATAAATAGATAGAAGGGATGATGTCAATCATGTCAGAGCATGACATATATCCTCAACGACTACAGAACGTATGGTATCTTAACAATGTATATTGGTATCTTAACAATGTATATTGGTATCTTAACAATATCAGTCAAGAATAAATATCAGTCTTAGCTCCTAAATATATTGGTAATTTTTAATATTCAAATATTTTAACTAACTGGGGTATATTTTAACAAAAAAGGTTTTCTTATTTTAACTTTTTAAGAAAATATTTTAGATGCCAGAAACAAAATCATTTGTGTAATAGAATAGAGTAGGTCTTCTGATAGAGACATATATTAGTTACTGCTAGAAATAATAGTGAAACAATGATAAACACAGTTACAATATTAGCTAAATGTTATATGCATTTTCTTTTCAAAATTTGTCATAGGTAACATATCAATGTAGTGAGCATGTGAAGTAAGGTTAAAATTTTGTAATCATACTGCTTTTTATTTTTTATTTTTTTTATTTCAATTTAGTGGACAACAGACATAGTTGGAGTATGGACTTGAATGAGTGTAAAAAAATTCCATATAGCCTGTTAAACTACTGAAATGAGGTTAAACCTTGATTATAACCCTTTAATAGTACTGAATATATCAAAATAGCAAAGGAGGGGATGAAAAAAATATTACATTAAATAAACCTGCAACCATGATTCATTCAACGGTGGCATGCTAAAAAATTGGATGATGTCGTCCACTGTGATATGGATTTCAAAGTCATCATCGTGCATAAGTAAATCCTTGCTCACATGAATTGTATTGATGACAGTATCATCGAATGGTGCTTGAACTATCAGGTCATGTAAATATCTACACTGATTCGGTAAATTTCTAAGTGTCTCTTCATCCACGATTGGTTTCCGTTTTATAGGCTTGTTTACCATCGTATTCATGACCTTTTCATTATTTTCCACAACCTTATTGACATGCTCTTTCACTTTGTTTTTGCTCACAATAGGTGTAGCCTACATACGCAATGATTGACATAATTAACTTACATTAAATATGATTTATTTCAGGGGTTGAATCAGTAATTAAAATTATATGACATTGAGGAATGTGAAACGAAGTTTGTCAGACCGCAAAACCATTAGGTTTCTTTTCATCCTAGTAAAACTATGAGAGACAAAAAGTTAGGCAAACGACTATAAAAAGACTAACATTTTAGTTTTCTTCTAAGATTAGGCCAGTAGCTCGAGTCAGCCATTTCTCTGAACTATTACTCAATGCCATAATTTTCAATTTCCTGAATAACCAGATGGTTTCTAATTCAATTGTTGTACACACGTATCCAATAATTGAAGAATTCCATGCAAAATTCATTTCTTCTAAAAAATAGATACATATACATACAAGGATCATTTTCTAAAAAGAAAAAACCAAGCTGAACTTATTACGATAATCAAAATTAGAAACAAAGTACATGGGGGTAGAAACATCATTACAGACTATTACTTTGTTTAGATACCTATCTACAACTTAACACTGTTAGTTCAAGTATCAACTTCATGTAGCAAAGAAAGCATGTTGCATAACCAAACAAAATAAACAAATTCAACAAGTGGAAGGTTTAAACAATAAACTGGTTTAATTACCGTTTCATCGCCCCCTAAAAGCACAAGATTTTTGGGCCATTGAACAAAACTTCCGAGTGCATCTCCTATCATGGTGTGATATTTATTTGGAGTCGGCAATGGGGTTTTTTCATAATTAGGGTCGACTAAATCAACTCCAACTTTTACATAATCAGCCAACATTGGTTGATTGTGACAATGGTGCTCGAGCTTAGAAGCTGGATGTGCCATACCACGAGCCACTACGATAATTTTTTAGTCGCAATTCACGGCTAAACGACATTTTGTAGGTTTCTAGAATAACAAATACAAAACCAACATTTATCACGTATGTATCAAATGCATAAAACCATATACTTTTACAATAAAAAAAATCTTCAAATAGGTTACCTCCAAGTTTACGTAGGGATCCGTCTTTTGACTTAGGCTTGCATCTTGCAATTTATCCATCTGTACCGATTGACAGCTACTACGACGGCCAGTCGATGGTGTGTTGTTGATTTCCAAATTGTTGGGCATCCGCATACCAATCATGCTCAAAATGTTCGCAATCCTATTCTCAACAATAGTATCAATCATGGACTCGACTCTTTGGCTAACGGTCGCCTCTATATCTTCGCTTAATTTTGTCTTTATGTCTTGAGTAATTTGATACAGATCATCTGTGTAAAGACCCGGAAATTCCCACTCTTTGAATCGACCAAAAACCACACAGGTCTGACCCAAAGGTTGGAAATCTTCGAATACTTTAACTTTGGGAATACAAAACATTAGAACAAAAACACAGACTTTTATAACATCAATAATAAATGTTACATCAGAGTACAGAATATATCAGAGTACATCGATAAATAATACAGCGGAAGATACATTTAAAATAAATTAAATACATTGCAGTGGAATTAATCTCAGCGGAAGGCCATCAATATTCTGGACCCGGCTTCAAACTTCAATCCAGGATCCTGCTTAACTATATCTGCAAAAGGCTACTCGACTGCCCGTGTGGAAAGAGGGCACCCGAGTTTGCAAAGTGAAACAAACTACAGGTTAGTCGTGGGACTGGTGTGAGAATTTTAAACAAATTTAACTAATAAGACAAATCCAAGGACCACGCCGCTAATGCGGAATGGGTTTTATTCCAATGGATTGCCGATGCATAAATTAAAGGAAATCGTCAAATAGCGCAATGCTTTTTGGAAAAATGAAACCATTATAAGACCCAAGTCCCATCACACAATGCAACGCACACCAGAGGATAGGGTTTTACCTTATAATGGTCAAAATATGCTAAATACGTAAAACGGATTACTACTAGTGTGTATATGTTTTAAATAAAAACATTTCAATCATAAGTATCAATCCTAGACGGCATGGGTACCATATATCATGTCGCCAATACTAGTTCTACAATCAAAATCGCAAGGTCGTATTGGAAATTGGATTTCCATCATGAGTCGAGGCTAGGGGCAAGCTCCTCTCTGATTCGAGACACTCTAGCAAATGCCTCAGGATCCCCCGCAGTGAACCCTTGGATCTTCAGGGCCGGTCCCCGCCTATGGGCAGTGGATTAGTTATGCCTGAACACACGCTTCCCGGTTCCTTTGAACCTATAGTATGACCACCAACGGCCTATAAAACACGAGGTACCTCAAAATCCATCATCCACATAAGTAAAATGTCAGCGCTGGTAGGTCCCTGACATCACTCTAGCTAGAAAGAAACGTGTGCACTCTCTGCAGTTCGTATCCCGTTTTTGACTCATACCGGGGTGTGAGGCTCGCGAAGTTATGCTATACACAAAGCTATGCCGTAATAGGCTATGCTTTGATCATCAACCACAAGGCCTGCTTTTCAACAAAAGCCTTGATCAATGCATCTTAGTATGCCACATTGTCAGTCCATACTATACCATTAATCTCTACCAATATATAACCTCTAAGCTCGTACGTCTCAGAGAAGGGTGTTAACCACCAAACATATATATATTAAGAGAGATCAACGAATGTAGTGAAAAGGGCTACAACGTCAGACATACATTCCATTTATAAACTTATGCTCTGGGTCTGAGCGAAAGTCAAATCCGTACAAATCAACACTACGTCCGAACGACCACCACTGAAGCCCTTTCAAGGTAGCTACTCCTCTCATGGCTCTCAGTAGCAACACATCCATTCGATGTGGAGATCGCCGGTCTTCAATCACCGTCTTCAACTCTTCGACTTAGATCGTCGTATAATCATTTGAAATGGGATTGAACTCGGACTTTTCAAATGATTCTCGCATATATATATAACTTGAAATCATTTCATATCGTTATTGGTATTTAATAATGACCTATTTCTATTTTTATTTAAATAAAAATAGCTTAAATTAATATAACGACGCTTCGGGTCAATGGGCGACCCTGGCACTGTTTTCAACCAAATTTGATTTATACATAACTTGAAATCTAACCGTTTAAAGTTACGATTGCCGATACGCGAACTGCCGCGCGCGTTCCGTTTAATTTATAATTTATACTTATATATATAAATATAAATCGTTTGGCGATTTCAACTATTAACGTCTATTCTTTTATCGCATTTAAAATGACGATAAAAATATCACTTTTATTTTACTCTGTTTTTATTTACATTTAAAATGTAAATAAAATGTGCTTTTTAAATTCACTTTAATTCATGCTTTATTTACACCAAATCTAAATCGATGTTCTTTTCTATCTTTGGTTTATTTACACTAAATGTAAATAAATAATTAAATAATCTTTTTTTTCTATCTTTTGATTTATTTACTCTAAATGTAAATAGATTATACTTCTCTATCTTCTGGTTTTATTTACCCTAAATGTAAATAAATTATTCTTTCCTATCATTTATTTATTAACCTAGATATACATAAATGTTTTCATTTTCCTTTTCTTATTTATTTACCTAAATATATGTTTTTACTTTTTTATTTATTTATTTACCTAAATGTAAATAAATATATTCTTATCCTTTTGTTATTTATTTACCTAAATATAAATAAATGGTTTCATCTTCATTTTCTTCTTTATTTACACTATTTGTAAATAAAGGGTTTTAATTTCTTGTTCTTATTTATCTACTTAATTCCTCTCCAATCTATTTAAAGTTTTAATTAAAACCTTATTTCGTTTTAACCTTCCAAAGTCATTATTAAATAATTAATCAAAAATTAGGAAATTAATCCCCTCATTAATCCGGGTTAAAGAATAAATGTTATTTAAAACATAATTCACGATAAACCCAAATTCAAATTTCATTGTAAATCCGTAGTTATAATAAAACCATTTTTAATTCCTTTTATTTATTTTAAAATAAATAAACCATTTATTCTGATCAAAATATCATTTCTCATATTAAAACAATATTTTCAAAATATTAATTTTGAAATTAACTCTTTTAATATTCATTATAAAATGGATAATATAAGTTAATAAACTTATTCAGGTTAAAATGATGTTTCTATTTAAAATGGATTAAACAATCCAATTCGTTATATAATCCATTTATGTTTTATAATGGGCCAGACTTCTCACATTAGGCCTACAACTTGTGGATGCTAGATATGCCGGTTGGGTCCGGGCAGACTTATTCCATAGTTGAGCTTAACCTCGAGTCAAAACCCAAATTGTATTCGTGTACTTGGACCTCTCACAGTAGGCCCAACATTTATGGCTGCTGGATATGCCGGTTGGTTCCGGGCGGAATTCCGCCATACATGTGACCTAACCTCGTGTCCAAGAACAATTTATAATTTATAATTATAATTGTTTCTTAAAAATCTTATTTTTAAAATATTTCATATTTTAAAACCTCTAAAATATCATTCATTCCTTGAAATACTCTTTATATAAATTCTTATCTTTCCATTTCAATACACATTAATTTTTCCCCATTATTATAATACTATAATAATAATCACTTCAAAAATGGTTTTAATTGTTATATTAAAAACCTACCATTCCAACATTAAATCAATCATTTATGTCAAGTTTTGAAATCCATCTTCCAAATTTAATGTTAACATAAAACAGAATCTTTCAGTTTCAAATTCTCCTTATAGTTGGAATGTAATTTATCAATTCTAGAAATTTGTTTTATAACTTTCCAAATAAACAAGGATATGTCCTCCTTAATTTAAGAGTCCATTAATTCTATTAATTGAGTAATCAATGGAATTTATTTCTTTCATTCCAAACTTCTATTTTATCCTTTTTAAATATTAAAATACATAACTCCTTAATCCAATTTCCAATTTATTGCATTAATTGCGTATTTATTTGTTTGACTCAAAATTGGAATGAGACCCACACCATTCATTTCCATATAATTCGATTATACGGAAATTGTACATTTATTACATAGCAAATTTCAAACATCAACAACCAAAGTGCATTTTCTAATTAAATCCAAGGGTGACGTGTATTCAAATGCCAACCCATGACCCGTGTGGGGTTTCAACCAACACCATTCAAATATTATAAAATAAACGGTGCTTCTGGACAATGTGTTAAAATTGATCGTCCAATCACATAAACAAGCCAAGGTCGCTTGTAAATGGCAGTGTATACAAGTGCATTAAATAACAACATAAATAACATACCCAATTAACGATGTTCACATAATAGGTATGACGGTTCCAATTTCATCCCTTTTAAATGAAATAAATTTACAACAAACATATTCACTTTATACCATTTCATTTAACGTAAACAGCCCATATACAAACTATTTCCTTTTTAAATCCGTTCCTAAATAAAAAAACAAATTTTATTCATTTTAAAATAAAGAAATAAAACTTTTTTTTTCCATTTAAGTCCTTTATTAAAATAAAGAACAAAACTTTGTTCATTAAAGTCCTTTTTATAATAAAGGATAAAACTTATACATCTTAGTTTCTTTAAAATAAAGAAATAAACTTTTACCTTTTCTTTTTAAAATAAAGGAATAATCTTTATTCTAATCTTTTATTAAAAATAAAAGTCAAACACTATCTTAATTTCAAAACAAAATCTAAAAAAAATAAAAATAAAGATAAAGTTTCATTATGTTTTAACAAAACAAAATCAAAAATAAAGTTGCATTCTATGTTTCAACAAACAAAAAGAAAAGTTTCATTTCGTTCTTCAACAAAATAAAATATAAGAATGTTTCATTTTTGTTTTCCAACAAAATAAAATATAAAAATGTTTCATTTATCTCCAATAAACCAAAAATATAAAAAGGTCTATTTTTGTTATAACAAACAAAAATAAAAGTTTCATTCTTGTTTCACTAAACAAAATATTTGTGCTTCATTTGTTTTAACAAAATTAAAGGTTCCATTTCTACTCAACCCAATAGTATCAACCACATATGCAACATCAACTGACAATCACAGTACAAGCAACAACATCCATATTCAAGCATACATCACAGATTCATATTCATTTACATCATACAATGATTTTCATACAACGAGAAAAAAAAAATCAAATTAAACATAGAATCTCACCGAAAGCTTTCCACTAAACATTCACGTCACGCCGCCACTACAGGAGTTCAGATTGCATCTGTTTTCACCACGTTAGAGCTCCTATTGTGTGCCACCGTCGCCCGCAACCACCACCAGTTCGGTGGTCTCTCGAGACCCTCTTTCATTTTTGCTTTGGAAATTTCGAATTTTACTGAATGGATTCAAAGTAAAGGGGAAAGGAATTTAGGAGTGTTAGGGCCATTGATAAAGAACATGACGGCGGCTTAGAATAAGAATTAGGGTTTAGTTTTGACCGTATATATATTAGGTTATATGTATATTAAATAATATTTAATTTAATAGCTGTTTATCTATTTTTTTCTTTCTTGAATTTATAAAAGGGATAAAATATGACATATATGCATATGAGAGGAAGAGAGAGAGAACATAGGAGAAATAAATGAAATGCATGCGGCCATTATTATTCTCATTTTCATTATTCTTTTTCCTTCTTTATTTTTTCTTGCAATGAATGACATGACTCTAATTTCCCTTGATTATAATTCCAAATTAACACGACGGTGTAAATTGCGTCATCACACTATTTTAACACAAGTACAATTGGGTGTAGTTCTGATGAGTCACAATAAAGGTCCCAACTTCACTTTTATTTGTAAATGAAAATGAATATTTAAACTCACATTTTATATTATACATAAAAGTAAAGGTTAAACTTGCATTCTATTATGTTCTCCAAAACCAAAATAAAAATTAGTATTTTGATTTGTGCAAAAAGATAAACGTTTGCTTTTATTTTAGTAAGCAAAATAGAGATAAAAATTGTCCTTTAATTTATGACCATAAAAATTGTTTTTTTTATCTTGTTGCCAAAACCAACATAAAAATTGGTCATTTTATTTTGTTAACAAAAGAAACATAAGATTTAGTCTTTTTATTTTGACCACAAAAACTATGTTAAAATTGTCCTTTTTATTTTAACAACAAAATTAAATGTTAAACTTGAAAACAAAATAAACAAACAAGATTGTATGTCTTAATTTTATTTAAGAAAATAGAATGAAAATAAAAACCAAAATTAAAGTAAAACTTTGTCATTTATGTTTTGTAAATAAAATTTTAGCCTCAAATAGAACGGAGCAAAGATAGAAATAAGATGGGAATTTTATTATGACTACATCAAGATTTTACGGTCTGACTAACATAGTTATTCTATAATATCACCACACATTCCAATGACCACATGAACATCGCATACAAATATCACCATAACACAGATCAAGAACAATAGTATACAAATCAGAATCTCACGATTAACATTAACATATAATTATTAAATTTGGATCAGAGTTCTCACTTAATTATAATATATATTTGTAAAAGTTTACAAAATTTGTTAATAACAAAATGCCAGTTACTGTCCAATAGCTTAACAACTGCTTTACTTAATATAATTTGATAACTGATTGCAATTAAATGTAAATTTCAAATTTTCAAACTGCAGCGCTGTTCTAACTCCTATTACCCTTAAATTGAATTTATTCGTTTTAACTATGATTAAAATAAATTTTTAGTCGTTATTATTAAAAATAAATTATTTTAAATATCCAGTTTCCTTTAAAATTCATAAAATAAAATTTTTAAATTGGCCCCAAAATTCTGGGTTGTTACAATCTGCTGATACTAAACCACTTGGACCTTTATTTCTTTTCCCTGCCTTCCCAAACACGTCTTTAATACCAACCGTGCCACCAATCCCTCTAACTCGTCCCGCATGCTCACTCTTTTCAAGAGCACGACTTAAGACATCATCATGTCTATTCGGAACCCATGTTCCTTCAACAACTTTTTCTCTCCTATCGTTCTATCATCAAAAAAAAATATTCAATAATTCACTGCTATGTTTTGCAACAGATTAATCAGAAGAGATAAAATGCATAAAAACTAATCATACCACTTTATCTGCAATTATCTTAGTCTTCTCGTTAGGGATTATATAATTTCCATTGGCTCCTTTTTTGATCTTGCCAAGACCCAATCAATACTTCGATCTCTAAAGCATTCTCCACTTGGTAATATCGTCGAGGAAGTATGTCCTTCGGTTATCCATGTCGGCTTCTTCCCCGCGTATCCGGCTTGCCCCAAATAGTAAGGATGCTCATTGTGTATCTGACTCTGCTTAGCCTTCTCACTGATTTTCTGTTATATAACTAAGATGTCAGTCTTCATGAATAGAAACAATTGAAAACATTGAATAACTATGACAATGAAAAATAAAAATATAATTTAAGAAAACAAAGATAATAAACATCAAAAACAATATTCTCCACTTGGTAATATCGTTGAGGAAGTCTGAATTTCCAATGCAGTTCTAGTGAGTGGAGCATTCAGTCATTCAAATTTTGACGTACTTACTACACATTTTGTGACTGGGAAATAATTTTTTTAGGCAGTAGAACCTTTATAAAGTATAAACTTAAATCATGGACCAGTTGCAGCTATGGTTCTGGTTCCAGGCATATTACAGAAATATGTTTAGTCTTCTCTTGACCACAATAAAAAATGTGCTCCAATTATAATAATGCTGCTATTCAAATTCTAAGCATAATTTTTTTTTAATTATAATAATTTTGTTATTCAAATTCTAAGCATAATATAACCTTACATATTTCCTGGTTTTTTAAGCCTTTGCGCCCCTCTAATGCCGATGATGCACTTATTATGATTATTCATGTTATTATCCTGAATTGGTTTGACACCCATTAACCTAATATTACATGTCTATGGAGTTATATATTCAGAAAGATAAAGAGCAGCAAAAAGTTGCAATTATATTAAGCACAAATGTATAAAATTAAAAAGAAAAGTGGCATGTTCAACATTTGTTTCTTAAACAGTTTTGCAGTATTTGACTACTTGTTTATTCACTCTTTACTTGTAGTATTTCACAGTATATAATTTTATCACTTGCCTCGGCAATTTTATCACGATATATCTGGATCACAGTCAAACTATATAAGTTTTCTCTGCAAACTACAATGGTTCAGTCATAGACATATCAGGCAATTATATAAGTTTTTAAAATTCAAACTTTAATTCACTTGCCTCGGCAATTTTATCACAGTCAAAGTAACAAACATAAAATTTATCTGGATAAAAAGTTTTATCTGCAAAATTTCCTATAAAACAGTATATAATTTCCTATAAACCAGTAACATGCTGGTATTTGCAGTAATATAATTTCCTATAAAACAGTAATATAATATTGAATATATATATATATACCATAAATTCTTCAGTTTCGCAATTATTCTTAAATTCTTCCCATTTTTCTTGTGTAATACCATCATATAACTTGTACGGTTCTTTATGGTCATCCGGGAGTTTTCGTGTCTTCGTGATCCAACCAGTAACCAATTTTGTTTTAAAATCTTTCCGTCTTCCACAAACGTACCTTAGCACACTGTCCTTCATTTTTTCCTCCATATGGTACTCGGTCTGAGACAACAAAATATGGAACATAACAAGTTCAATGGACATTCAAAAGTATTTTTATTTAGGTTACTTGAAAGTAGTTTTATTTGAAAGAACCAATGGTCTATTAAATGTAATAAATGAACTGATGAAATTATAATACCTTAACATCCTCCCAAATAGTGTTCTTGAGTCCTTGACTAACGCTGTCCCAATTTTTAATAGTAATATCAATTTTGGATCTAGTTGTATCGCCTACATCCGCCTTAAAAGACTTCGCCCACTTTCCAATGGGTTTACCATAGTCACTCCACTTAATGTATTTTGGCTCTTGTGTTCTATATTTCTTTACGGTGGTTGGACCTCTTCACCTCTTCTTAATTGGCATCTGTGAAGTAGATGAGTCATGCTCTTCATTAAGTCCATATGGTTGCATTTCCATTGCTCCTGCTTATGTACATGCAAAAAAATTATTAAAACAATTATTAGAACACATGAGAATTTATTAGAACAGGTAACTATAATTTAAGTTATATAACAGAGTAAGTTATTTTCTCATGAACATTTTTCAAGCCATTGACTTGCAAAATTACTAGTGTACTGGTCATATCATACAGTCGTAACAGCTATAACAGAAATTATATACCCATACGCAGTAGTGGTTAAGTATACAGTTAATGAATGCAATTTCATGTCTTCACGTGAAAACATGTACAACATAGCAGGACCAAAATTAAAGGGTAGTAATTATATTAAACATCATGTTGGTGCAACATTTTATATGTTGAGTTCAAAACCATATAAACGAGGCATGGGATATAATGAGGCATGGGATATACAGCACATTCATGAGAATATAACGAGGCATGGGATATACAACACAAAACATTGTTTTACACCCTATGGTTTGGATGGATGTCACACCCATGTATGTATTTCTGGAGATATCAAGTCATAATAACATTGTTTTACACCCTACGGTTAATACATAGCATTCTTAGTTTTTATTTTATTGTTCTAGAAAAAAAAAGAAAAACAGAAGAAAAAGAAAAACAGAAAAAAAAATCATCGTTGCAGTGATAAGGAACAAGATCGACTTCACAACATATATGAATCAATTTGCGTCAAAGTATTCAAAGACATTTTAAAAGGTATAATAGAGTAAACATGCTTTATAACCATCTAGACCACCAATGTACTTTGAAAAAGCATCATTTTTATTACTGACATCCATTAATTGATGCAAGAAATGAAGTGAATATATTTGAGTTTGTTTGATCAAGCAAAAAAAAATATCATAGTTTTGCTCTTCTCAAAATTTAAGTACCGCGTCATCATGTAAATTGAAAACAACCTTTATCAATTTGAATAATGAACACTCGTAACATGGACAATCAAGACCAATAACACACCTGAAAATGATTCAATAGCAACCACTTTCTTAAACTTAGGATCAATCAAGTATCCCTAAAAAAAGGTAATATAGTAGTTATTCCCAAAATACTAGAAGTATCACAAAGCATGACGAGCAATTAAAAAAATTACCCAATTATCCAAACCCCTTCCTTGTGATCTAAACGTGCATAATTAGCATTTAAATCAACTTCTTCTTCCGATACCCTAACGCCAACAGAGAAAGGTGGGTTCTCATCAAATTGATCATATTCTTCTTCATCTATCACATCATCAATCCCAACAATGCGTCTTTTGCCGGGAAGAACAACAGACCACTTACTATCGGTTGGATCGGTCACATAAAAAACTTGTTTTGCTTGATATGCTAAGATGAGTGGCTCATTATCATTACTAACTCGATCAAAGTCAACAAGTGTGAATCCGTGTTCATCTACTCGTACAGCACGATGGTTGTCAGCCCATCTACATCGAAATAGTGGAATCGTGAACTCCCTATACTTAACCTCCCATATATCCTCAATTATTCCATAATATGACATTGTCGCATTTATTGGATTATTATTTTTAGCACTAGCAAATTCTCTTGAAGATGCCACGACACTAACTCCACTATTTTGCATTTTGCTCTTCTCATCTTGGCGTTTCGTATAAAAAACATATCCGTTGATATCATATCCTTCATAAGAGTTAACTTTAAATTTTGGTGCATACGCCAATCATTTAATTGTATCGGAAATATTATGTTCTGCTTTAGGTAATCGAGCAAATACCGTTTTTTTTAAACCATTCGACGAAAGTGCGGTTATGCTCATTTGTCAACCACCTTTCGTTCTTTGAAGGATATTTATACTTTAGCATTGCCATATGCTCCTCCAGTAAGGATGAACCTCACTAAGATGTTTTAAAACAAGTAGTTCTGCTTTTTGAAACATTTCATCACCGATTGAAACTGATTTTAACCCAAGTGTGCCATGACCATCAAGTCGTCCTACATGCCGAGATCTGCGAAGTCCAATAGGCTCAACATCTTTTAAGTATTGAGTAACAAATTCAATAACCTCCTCAGCTACAGTACCTTCTACGATGCTAGCTTCAGTTCTATATCCATTTTTTGTTTTTCTTTTTAAAGTTCCCATGTGCATTTCGAATGGATACATATATCTCATAAACACAGGACCACAAACTTTGATTTCTCTCACTATATGAACAATCAAATGCACCATAATATCAAAAAATGAGGGAGGGAAATACATCTCAAACCGGCATAAGGTAACGATAACATCAGCTTGTTGAGCATCCAACGTATCAGGATCAATTACCTTGTTACATATTACATTAAAAAAGATACAAAGCTTTGCAATAACATGTCTAACGTGTTTAGGCAATATACCTCAAATTGCAACAGGTAACAAATGTTGCATTAACACGTGGCAGTCATGAGACTTCATGCCAGCCAATTTTAAACCCTTCATTGATACACGATTGCTAATGTTTGATGAATAACCTGCTGGATCTTTGACACCACGAAGACACTCACATAGACTTGTTTTTTCTTTTTTGGACAATGTATAACATGCGGGAGGCAAATAGGTTCGTTTCCCTCTCTGCACTGGTGCTAACTCCTTTCGAATACCCACATTCACCATATCTTGTCTAGCTTTCTCGCTATCTTTTGTCTTACCAGGTATATTCAAAAGTGTACCAATGATACTGTCACAAACATTTTTTTCTATGTGCATAACATCTAGACAATGTCTGAATTGTAAATCTCTCCAATATGGAAGTTCCCAAAATATATATTTCTTTTTCCACGGGCCTTCTAGAAGAGAAACAACTTTGCCAAATACATTTTCAATGTCCTTGATCTGTTCATAAACATCATTTCCATTTAATGGCAAACGAGCAACTCTACTCTCTATCTCTCCATTAAAAGGTTTCTTCTTTTTACGATAATGGTGATTAGGAGGGAGAAATCTACGATGATGCATATACACATTTTTCTTGCAATGATGCAAACGCTCAACAATCATATCATCTTGACATATCGGGCATGCTTTGGCACCTTTTGTACTATAGCCAAACAAGTTACCATATGCGGGAAAATCATTTATGGTACAAAAAAATCATGGCACGCAATGTAAAATCACTTCTACTATATGCATCAAACACACGCACACCTTTGTCCCATAAATGTTTTAGATCATCGATAAGAGGAGCTAGGTAGACATTGATGTCGTTTCCTGATTGTCGTGGTCCAGAGATTAAAAGAGACAACATGATATATTTGCGCTTCATACTCAAATAAGGTGGAAGATTGTAAATCACCAGAAGAACAGACCAAGTGCTATGTTGACTAATTAAGTTGCCAAATGGATTTATGCCATCTGTGCAAAGACCAAGTCTAAGATATCTGCTTTCTTTACCGAAATCGGGATGCATTTCATCAATGTTTCTCCACTATGGAGAATCGGCTGGATGTCTTAGTAATCCATCATCTTTCCTTACATCTGCATGCCATCTTAAGTTTTTTGCATTTTCTTCATTTGCAAATAAGCGTTTAAATCTTGGTATAATGGGCAAATACCATAAAACCTTTGATGGAGATTCTTTTTTATTCAAGTCGTTATGAATCCTTGAAGACTTGTAACGAGATAATCCACACTTGGGGCATTCATGCAGCTTTGCATATTCATTTTGATACAATATACAATCGTTTGGACATGCATGTATCTTTTTATACCCTGTGCCAATTGGACACATATTTTTTTTTGCTTCATAGGTAGAAGTAGGAAGCTCGTTATCTTTTGGAAGCATGTCATTTAGAAGTTCTAACAACGATGTAAAACTTGTATTACTCCACCCATGCTTTGCTTTTAAACTGAAAAGTTTGAGCACAACAGACAATTTTGTAAAATTGGCGCAATTAGGAAACAAAGGCTTCTCGGAATCAATTAATAATTTTTCGTACAACTTTGGCTCTTCCATCAAATGATCTTCAACATTGTGAAACATCTCCTACACACAAGCATTCTCATCATATTCATTATTTGTCTCATTATTCATGTTATCTTCCTGGTCATTCTCGTCATTCACCTGACTACTAGAACTAGCTCCACTAAGTATACTTTCACCATGCCATATCCACCGCGTATAGTTTTGTTTAAACCCATATCGAATTATGTGATCTTTAATTTGATCTATGTTACGAAGTCTCCTCTTATTTTTGCAGAATCTACACGGGCAAAAAATAGTTTCTTCCCCTGTTCTTGATTGATCATGCAGTGCACAATTGATGAACTCTTCAATTCTTTTCAGAAACTCAGCATCGCTACGTTTTATGTTGTACATCCAACTATGATCCATTTGCAAATGCTGGAGACATTACACAATGAAAAAAAAATGAATACAAAAAACAACCAATATCTAATTTAATGTCTATAATTTGAATACCAACAAGTACGGTGCAAATGAAGTGACCCTCTAATTTTTCTCCAGTTTTATTGATTTTAGTTTGAATTGTAGTCAGATTTTTTAAAATATGGACATAACACACCCATCGGGCATTGGTCAAAATTCAACACTTAATGGAGGAAAAAATAAGCTATATTTAAACAGCAAATAATAAGACAATTCAACTGCTATTATTCTGAAGTACAGGACCCCAAAAGCAGCCAGATACTGACTTACTGAATCGTCATGAATCATTAAAACTATCTCTTAATGTGGCACAACCGGCATTGGTCAAAATTGCACCCATCGGGCATGAAACATCTTCACTTCCAAGCCTAAAAACGCACTAATACATTTCATATTTACTAAACCAAATTGCAGATTACGTAATACACAGTGAAACAAAAAAAAATCAACCTAAACACAGCTTCCAGCTATGGTTAAAAACTATGACTACAAGTAGAAACCTTATGCCCCTTAATAGAACAATACAATTTGTACGGTCGGACATAAAAACAACCAATTTAGACACGCAATCATCCAATTCTAAGTGAACATGCACACTTGGTACATGGATGGTTATACTCCATACAACACTACACCATTCCTTACACAGAAGCAATGTTATTCTAACTTGACATGTCTGAGCTTATGAGCCTAGTTATGACATTATGTCTCCTTGTATCATGTTAACATAATGTCAAATTAAATTATTACATTGAATCAAATGCCGGTATCCTATAAATTGCCTAGTGAACTATAAATTATGATTGATTGGAAAGGGTAGTCACTATAGCCAGGCTATAGACATATTACCAGATAAGCAAGACAGTTTCATGAACTTGCGTTCATTCAATAATTACGTGTTGGAGTTTTACTTGTGATATTATTTTTATGATATGTGTTGTCAAAACGAACCATGGTGGATATGTCATACTTGTTTTTTTCCTTTAGTTTCCACTGGACTTCACAAAATTATCACATTAAACGTGAAAAGAGAACATAACATCAGTATAAAATAGGCAGAATAGTTTCATTCGAAATAAGGGCCATATCTTGCTACATTATTTTGACAAATCTTAAAGCTGTAATAAGTCAAATTATAATTACTATGATGAACTGGCCAACGTAATGAGATGAGAAACTGACTTATTTGGAAGCCGCATTATGTAGAGGAACAAGATGCAAACCAACTCAAATAAGGAAATTATGTTAGGTGAATTTAATTTGATAGTAACTACAAATATATATACACATGTGGTAAGTATCATTGACAAGGATGAAACTTTGATATATGCATGCATATTTAGTTTTGAGGTTTATATCACAATGCTTTGCTATTTCTGGCTATGCATCTTACATCTCCTTAACTTTCTTGAGTGTTTATTGACGAAAACTGCTTAGTAATTTACCGTGAGTGTATCTGACTCTATAAATGGGGGTAGCAGAAATTATGTTAGCAGAAATGGGGGTAGCAGATATGAGGAAGAAATGGGAGGAAGAAATGGCTCAGAACAAAAAAGTTAAATTATTGGATAACATAAAGTGGCAGATATAAATACAATAGTCAAAACAAATAACTTTAAGCAACAAATACATATAATTGAACAAATAATCAAAACACATAACCCAATCCCATAGTTTTAACTTATCTAACACCCATTAGTCATCAATTTAGATTCAACGGCAGCCTGAATAGTTGGTGTTCTTTTCCTTCGAACCATTTCTTCATATAATTGAAAATTGTCTATTTGTGTGATTATGTCCAATAGTCCCTTTTTATGAGATGATTCACATGGAGCAAGCATGATCTATGGAGTTTTACTTGTTGATACAACTCAAACAAAATTGATTTTGACAATCTGTTCAAACCACTTAATTTAACCATATGAATTAGTTGTTTTGGATAGACTCTTTATTACCGTCTTCCATCTAAAACAAAGCTTCCCAACGCAAAATTTTGTGTTCAAGTTTATATATTGCCTGTATACTATTTCCAATTTAAATGTACACATGACGCGTAAAAATTACTTCATATTTATGGCCTGTACATACTTGGTGATATATGTTAAATAACAATATAACTAAAATAACAATAAACTTAAAAATTCATTCACTGCTATCAGTATACATAGAACTGTAAGCATGCTCATACAAGTGATTTATTCTCATATAATTATTCTTCAATATCTCAACATTCCCATCAGATATTTTAATACGATGTTCATGTACTCTTGTAATTGCCAATAGATACTTTCCACACTCATTTCATGCACATTCAATATATCCATTATATAATGTTATTAAAATGATGAATGAGTAACAATAAAAATAGCAATATAAATGCTATTAAAATGATGAATGAGTAACACCATTATATAATGCTTTTAAATTGATGAATGAGTTACCAATAACAATAGCAATATACCGTATGACATAAATAGCAATACCAACAGCAATAATATCAATAGCAATTTAAACATCAAAGAAGATTAAGGTTAGGGATTAACAATTACCTAAATTCGATGTGGATGCGAGGGAAAAGCTGGAAGAAAGGGCCAACAATCGACGGTATCTGCTATATGAAACCATTTTACGATCAATTATCAGAGAACAAAACAACCCCAAATAAATACAGCGATTTTAATAGTGGTTTAAAATTGATGAATACAAATAAATGGAACGATTTAAGGTACCAGCGAAATAAAAACCCCCAAATCAAAATGTACGTAAAACTAGGGTTACAGATCGCAGAAATCTAGTACCTTCGATGGAAGAAGATGAGGCGAATCCAATACCTCCAAAACAGATCGAACTCAAAGAAGAAATTATCTGCGTGTTTTCGTTTTCTGCTCTTAGTTGATTTAGGATTTTTTTTCTTTTCTTTTATTTTCTGAAAGAACGCGGAAAAGTGAAAATAGGGCGCGAGTCAACGGAAAAATTAGACCTAACGTGGGAAATAACGGGTTAAGTGATATTTGACCCGATTCACCAAATTTTACTTGACCCACCTTCTACAACTTGCATCGGTCACAAACCAATTACAAAAAAGCCGATGCTAATTTAATAAATGCACACATTTGTTGTAATAATTTGCATCGGTTTTTAAAAAAAAAACCTGAAGAAAATAACTTTTTGCCTGATCTATTGCTTTCTTTATCACTATTGCATCGTCTGTTTAGTTAACAGCAAAGCAAATAACACTGTTTGCATCGCTTGTTACTACAACCGATGCAAATAAGGTGAAGCAACAAGACTGTTTTGTACTAGTGTTTGATATTATAATAATGTCTATCAACCACAATATAATAATCATCTAGTAGAAACACTTTCATCTCACGTTCTACATGTATAGTATACAATCAAACCGCAAGCACGTATTGGGTAATGGATTTCCAACTATGACAAGGTATGGAACCACCTTCCGATCAGTGTACTCTAGGAACGATACACTAGAGTTCAACAAGAATATCTTGCAACTCAGCCACACATGACCGACCACTCATTTCGCTTGAGTGTATCCATCACCAACGGTTGGGATCAGCAACCGTTTCCCATATATATATATATGGGACAACATTGATAGATTTAAAGAAGCAAATGAATATTCTCTAGATAGGTGATTATACACCCTACTTCGGAGCAACCGACTTAGCCATGTTGCCTACCCGAATTATGTCATTTACCATATGTTGAGGCCAGAGGCTACAACTACTTTCCATTCATTGAGAGCACAATCACTTTAAATGCCACATTGTCAGATCTGTTAATCACTAACTGATTTGCACAAATATTGTGGATATTATGCTAAGGGAATAAATTTGTTGCCACTATATATATTTGTACAGTCCAGTCATATTCGATCATTGGAAATACTCTGTCAGACACTCGTCCATATACGTTCGTTCTGGGACTGAACGGAACTGAAGGCACTATTCAGTACATCCATCCTAGGCAATCTCTACCTAGGACTTATACAACAGCCCTTGCACTTTACTCCGTCTTCAATTTTCTTGGGAATATATGATTTGCAATGCTTATGCCAATACGGAGTGGTTCTTTGGATAAGAATCCAACTGGTCTCTCCATATTAACAACGTTAAAATGGTCAAAACTTTGATAGTCAGTGATTTAACTATCAAATGGAAAATGTCCGTGTACACACAACGATCTTATTTCCAAATGGAATTATCGATCCAATCATCAACCATATATATTTCCTTATTTTCTATAATTAGAAAATATACGTTATTAACACTGGAAAACATTTCCAATCCTCATTCACGCATCACTACCATTCCACAACTATTAGTCCCTAATTGTAAACTAGTAAGAGAACAATTCTCTAAGTAAAACCCCGAAGGCCGAAACCAACATCAGATTGACACTCAGAAAACTATTCAGCTTAACTAATCTCTAGTCAGTTTCTAATTTTTCTTAACTCTATTTCTTTGATCTCTATTCGATTAACTCTATTTGATTAACTCTAACTGGTTAACTCAAATTTGAATAACTTATATTCGATTAACTCCTTTTAATAACTTATCTCCATTTATAAAGATTTACTTTTAGTGATGGTTCTTCACTTTAAAAATGTCCTTTTTATAACGTTTCTCCACTTATAAAGATTTCCTTTTTATAACATCCTGTTCTGTTATAAATATTTTCCTTTTTAATTCTTTTTATTTTCTAAATAAATATTTCTTTTATAAAATTCTATGATCTTATAAATATTTCATTTTCAATATAGTTTTGAAATTTTCCTTTTTACTTTCTAGTATTCATTTTAGTATTTAAAATACCGTATAACCATGATTACTATCAACCAAGCACACATAATCATCACATATTATATAACACATCACATGTCACAATATATGAAACAAACAGTATCTTATATATTGAGGAACCCAGTTGGGTCCCTCCAACCTGTTTCCCTACATCACAGATGTTAAACCATTTAATTAACATCAACTTCATTTCAGTATGAAATGTTCTGATAAGCAACAACAATATATATATATTTAATGGTTTATATATATATATAATTTCAACTAACTGACTAGCAGTTCAATCAACCAAATCAATACACAGCAATCAACAGAAAATTATCACTTCTAAGAATACGTTATAAAAATATAATTGTTCAGAGTTGGTGAGTTTTACTCACATTGGACGATCATCGTTAATAACGATAACCATCGCTTGATTCAGACGGACAATTTATTTCAAAATAAATTGTAATGGTCTCCAATCCACTCCACATCAGTTCCATATTGTAGTCGTCGTCCATATGATCCCAATGGACCTTGTTTCGGCAAATTCTTTAATCTGCCTAATTCCGTGCTTAGTCTATTTCTTCCCCTACACCATAACTACTCAGACCCGTAACTTCTCAAGTCCGCAATATGTTTGATCATGTGGTTCCCTTTTTACATGTAACACCCCACCTCCGCCAGGGTGACTCTTGCAAGCACTCTGACTTTGGAGGGGCGTTTGAATCAGGTAAACATGCATAATGATATATCAAGGCAGAACAAGAACATATGTATATAAGTAAACAGAGTAAATAACATAGATAAAACAGCGGAAGATCTTAAACCATTTCAAAACAAGTCTGGTACAACATAGCTTTCCAAATAAACAAGTCTAGATAAAACAACATCAACTGAAAAACTGAAATACATAAGTACTAATCCCCAAAAGATGTGATAGCCATAGCTAGGTCCATGTTAAATCGTACATGAGCTAAATCCCACAAGCAAGCAATCTGAAATCCAAGCTAAGCTCCAGTATTCCCTCCCTGAGAACCTGGGGGGGGGGGGGGGAACGGAAGAAAAGAGGCGAAAGAAAACAGGTCAGTCAAAAAGACTGAGTAAGCCCTACTCAATCAATGTAAACTGATAAAGTTAACTGACATGAGCAGCAGGTATGATCATAAGTATAACAACATACTAGCATGATGATTAACTAACAAGGTAGATAAAGGTGTCATCGCATAATCAGGATTAAGGTTTTGCACCACAGGTGTACTAGCAAACTAACATGACTTGAATAAACAAGTATTGATCCCTTGGCCCAAGCTTTGGCCCAATAACATGAAGTGACCCTAATACAAGGTCCAACCAAACGGTCTAGTCGATCGGCTCCCTAAGCCTAACTCGTCACGTGTTGGTGTCAATACGGCCCAAACATAATTGTAGTTAGACTGTGCAGGGTCTCCCGTCGGGTGTATCAAGCCCTAGGGTGGCAACCCCTGGACACCATAAACATGAGTGCACAGTCTCGATCTACTGGTACCCGTGCATGATTTCCCCGGCTTCGGACTATGTGCACGACCATGGTCCGCCCGGAACTACACCGGCGTACCCTCTGCCGTCGCTTTTGGTCACTTACCTCCAGTCCAGTAATCGTGCCCCCTCCCTAGCCTAGTCCCTAGGGTCATGATGATACTAACTTGGGATTACTGCTGGAGTGGGCCCCCATTGCTAGGATTTTTCTAGTGGGTTAGGTACGGTTTAACCCTCTTGCTAATCATGGATTAACTTGGTTAAGTGTAACGATGAGTTCACGACTTAACCCCGATTAATCTACCAAGCCCAAATTGGTTAAGTACTAAGTGGATCATGACTTAACCCTAATCATGAGGCATTAATTAATTTAATGCGCCTTAACCTCTCACATTAGACCTTGTTGTGGTTACTAGTTAAGCCGGGTGGGTCCGGGTAGCTTTACACCACAACTTGGTCTAACCTCGGGTCCAAGGTACAACATGACCAACTTCTCACATTGGATCCTATTGTTTGTAGCAACTAGTTAAGCCGGTCGGTTCCGGGTAGGTTTACGCTACAAACTCAACCCAACCTCGAGTTGGCCACACTTATCTTTTCTAAGTGTCATGTCCATCATGTTTCCAAAACACATTACAAGTTTTCAAGCAATTGGGTAGACCTAACTTAATAAGTAAATTCCCAATGGGTAGACCTAACTTAATAGGTAAATTCCCAAGCTTATGTTTTATGTCTTTTAAGTTTACCCAACCCCCAAACGCAATCCCATCGCTTACATATCGCAATAGCGCATAAAGGATAGAAAGAGGGAACTTGGCATAATCATGACATAAAGGTGTTGAAGCCACAAGTTTAACATGGTGGCATATGAAATGTTCATGTGTTCATATACTTGCATATTACATATTTTGGCCTCAAAAGCATGTATAAAACCAAACTTAGCATATTGGTGATACATGGTGATAAATGACATGTACAAATGGCCATAAGTTCGCATTTAGCCTCACATGCAAGTTATCATAAGAGATATGATAACTTACATGTTGCCAAAATGCAACCTTTGGCATAAAGCTTGAAGCTTTATGTTCACATACTCAAGATAAGCTTGCATAACATGATAACATGAACAAAAAGATCAACCCAAACTTGCATAACACAACTTGCATAACATAACATGATGAACTTGCATTTCATATCATAGCATACTTGCATAACATGATAAACTTGCATATTACATCATAGAAAACTTGCATAACATGATAAACTTGCATATTACATCATAGAAAACTTGCATAACATGATAAACTTGCATATTACATCATAGAAAACTTGCATAACATGATAAACTTGCATATTACATCATAGAAAACTTGCATATCATACATTTAACTTTAGAGTTTAAGTATGAAAGTAGAATAGGGCTTACAATGATTATGAAGTCACAAAAATATGACAAAGCCCTTATGAAATCAATTAAACCCAAAAATGCAAGCCAAAATAATCAAAACCCTTCCTTTATGATGCAAATATAGAAACTTGACTTGAATGCAAGCTAATGATGTTCATACAAGTTTTAAAACACTTGTATGCATGGAAAATCACTTAAAAATTGGTTTAGGAATTTTATGAAGAGAGTGGAGGCCATGAGAGGATTGATTTTGCCATAGTTTAGTTGTAGGATAGATTAATGATGATTTAGGGCTAGGTTAGGGCCTTATTTATAGATTAGGCAAGTGTTTTAGGCCTTAGGATTAAACCCTAGTTGCAATCTCAGCCCTTAAAACCGAATCTGGCCCCCAAGCTCAACACAATCTCAAAATGGTGCACCAGGCTAAACAGCCCGGTTGGACCAAGTCGACAGCCAAGTCGACAGGGCTGTCGACTTGGGTCAAACCAAGTCGACTCCCAAGTCGACAGGGCTGTCGAGTTGGGTACTCTGGCGGGAATTCTCCCGCCTGGCCCAAACTGGCCCAACGTTTCAAATTCAAGTTTGAATTTGAAATCTGTTTTTACTTAGAAATTTTCTGAAAACTTCGTTGGGCCTTAATCGGGTCATACGGACTCCGATTTTCGAAAACTCGGACTCTATTCCGCGTATTTTTCCGAGACGAACGCAATGGCATAGCCCGTTTCCCTTGATTCAGATTTTAGAATTAAATTCTGCCTCGATTTACATTATAACAGGTTATTGAAAATACGGGTTGTTACATTCTCCCCTCCTTAAAGGATTTCGTCCCCGAAATCTTCAAGTTAGGAAGAACGTATCCTACCATCCAACATCCATCTACTCAAAACATCATCCACGAGCAATCATTGTCCTTACAAGATTCTAAATGTTGTATGAACATATGCAAAGGTGTGTGTATATGTCCTTATCTAATGCAAATATCATCAATGCAAATTATGTTAGTGAAATGAATCCATATGTATGCAATTCCTAACATAATGTATAACATCTATATGTGTGCACATAACATACATCCATATGCAACATCCATGTGATAACACAAAAATTTTCATCCATGAATAAGCATAAACATGTAAAGACCCGCAACTTCCCCGTAAAGGAAAGTGTCGGATAGTTCGAGAACAAACCACAACAGAACACAAACAGAAGAACGTTTCATTGTATATTACAACAATGCATCAGATTACAAGAATATACAGAGTATAAATAAATATTACACAGAAATATCAGAGATTTAAATTACATTTAAATACATAGCAGCGGAAAATAATACAATACACAACTAGAATGAGATATACGGATACAAAGCTTTCCGGATATCGTTCCAGCTGTAAACCAGGTTCCTGTGAATATAAATCTGCAAAACCAAAACTACTAGCTGCCCGTGTCAAAATAGGGGCACCCAGAGTTTAGGTTAAAACAATAAACTCCAGGTCAGTCATGTGACTGGTGTGAGAACTAAAACAGTTATTAATCTTTATTTTTAAACTTAGGTAAATCAAGGGACCACGCCGTTTAACACGGAACGGGTTTCCTCCCAAGAATACCAGTGCATAAACAAACAGCGCAATGCTAAATAAAGAAAAATGAAGCTGTTATAAGACCCATGTCCTATCACACAATGCAACGCAAGCCGGGGGATAGGGTTTTCCCTTATAACAGCCAAAGAATGCTTGATACGTTTAAAACAAATCATTTGATACTATTATAAGTGCATAGTGTATAAAACACTTCAAATCATAAGTATCAATCATAGGCGGCATGAACGGCCCATAACACTATGTCGCCATATATAAGTTTACAATCAAAACCGCAAGACGACGTATTGGAAGTTGGGTTATCATTTATGGTATGAACCGAGGCAAGGGGCAAGATCCTCACAGATTCGAGACAATCTAGCCTACCATGTCTCAGGATCAGAGCTCGAGTGACCCTTGGATCGTCAGGGCCGGTCCACCGATGTGGATTAAAAATGCCTGAACACTACGTTTCCCCGCCCTTTGGGGCGCAAGTCTGGTCCGTCAGCCGACCAGAAGCATCGGCCGAAACCGATATAACCGAGGCGCCTCGCAACAGCAACAACCACATAAGTCAAACTCGTCAGCCAGTTCAAGCACTGACGCCACTCATAGCTAGAAAGAAACGCATGCCCTCCCTGAGGTCCGTCTCCCGTTTTTGATTCATACCGGGTGTGATACTCGCGAATCAACGTTACACAAAGCTACGCCACAAAGGCCGTGCTTCGATCATCAACCACAAGACTTTGCTTTTCAACAGAAGCCTTGATCGTTTGCCACTTAGGCATGCCACACAGGCAATTCACTCCATGTGATTGATATCCATCAATATATAACCCCTGAGCTCGTACGTCTCAGAGAAGGGCGTTAAGCAAGAGAATAAATTCTCCGCCGCCAAACAGATATATATTTAATAGAGATCAATCACACGGACTAAAATCCAATGTCAGACACACAGTCCATTTACAAGTCCGTTCTGGGTCTGAACGAAGCCGGAGGCACCTAGTACCCCGCATATCCATCGATCTCCAAGTACGTCTGGACGATCACTAACTGTTTCCATCTTCTTGGGTGTACAGCCCAATCAAGATCATCAGTAATTACCCAAACGACGTGAAGACCTCCGGTCTTCGACCATCGTCTTCATCTTCGACTTATCGTCGTATCAGTTATTCAGAATGGGATAAACCCGGTCTTTCCGAATAACTCGCGTATATATTATAAAAGTGTTACACAAACACAACATACGCCTCATTCCAATTCATTAGTCACTAACCGTAAATTAATCAAGAGAATAATTCCCCAAATATTAACCCCGAAGGCCGAAACCAACATCAGATCAATATTCAGAAAACCATTCTACTTAGCTAACCGACAGTTAGTTTCTAATTTCACATTCATAGGGAAAGGTTCCCATTAATTTTATCAAAGATAAATTCTTGAATTTATTCTTTAATCCATTTTTGAATATCAATTCAAACTAGTCGGGATTAGCGAACCTTACCGAAGTAATCATTTGTTTTAATTTCCCAATCCCAACCTACTCATCCCATGAAGTAAAACTGGTAATACTTCATATCTAACACCACCGTGTTATCGGTAAATTCAATTACCATTTCACGTTCAAATCTAATTAAAGATTTAACTATCGCCTGGAGCAAAACTGGTGATACTCCATTTTCGATCTTTTCAATCTAATTAAAGATTCATTAAAACTCCACTTAGTTTTAATCTGTGACTGGGTTAAAGAATCCGTGTCATTTAAAAACACAGTTCACAATAAACCCAAAATCACCTTCATTAATTATCGGGTTAAAGAACGAGTGTTATTTAAAAACACTGTCCACGATAAACCCAAAAATCAATTCCATTAATTATCGGGTTAAAGAACAAGTGTTATTTAAAACACTGTTCACGATAAACCCAAAAATCAATTCCATTAAATTATCGGGTTAAAGAACAAGTGTTATTTAAAACACTGTTCACGATAAACCCAAAAATCATTCCCAATTTAATTCCAATTAAATATCATTTTTAATTGGTACACTTCATTAAATCTAAATAAAAAGATTTAATCTTTTCTCAACTGGGTTCAAGAACAGTGTTAGTGAAGACACCATTCACGACAAACCCAAATCACATTTGATATTCAATATAAGGCTCTGAATAGAAAATATATCGGCTTATATTCAATATCAAATTCTACGATTAACAAATGTCGTATTGAAAATAACGATATAAATATATATCTTTCAAATTTCCATAACAACACCTGTAATATCGCGAATTCCAACATCGAAATATTCCGAAGACAATTTCGATTCAAATCCACTCCAATGCAATCATTGGAAATTTTGGTTACTTTCAAAACCATTTCAAATTCAATTTATTTATTTAAAAATAAATAGAATTATAATTCTAGTTCAAAACTAGTTCATTTCGATAAAAATCTATTTTTATCTTTTCAAATATGGAGTTTTTCATCCCAAACTTTCACAAATCATTTCTTATGATTTTACACAAATTATTACTATTTTTAATAATTTTATCAAGGCCCGTACAGTCGATTTCCATTAACGGCCATCGAACTGCACTTACAGCGACCTTTTTCGAATTTGATTTGGACGTATCTCCAAATCCAACCGTTAGATTTCAAATTTCTAACATTCATTAGAAAGCTCTTTTCGATACGAACCCAACGGTTCCGGTTTTAGGAGAATCCGACGGTCGGATCTCCCGCAATGTCCGTTTGAAATAAATGGTCGAAATTCACGAACTGCCGCGGCGCGGCGCGTTCTATTCAGGCCATTATATTATATATATAATATATATAATATATACTTCGTCGATTTCTATTTAAAACGAATTATATAAATAGTTTTAAATTCGTTTCAAAAGCAATTTCAACTTCCTTTTCAATTCAAATCAAAATTGAATTCTTCTTTATAAATTCGTTTCAAAATTCATTTCTATTCAATTCAAATTTCAATTCAATTTGAATTCATTTCAATTCGTTTTCAATTCAATTCATTTCGAAATCGTTTTCAATTCAATTCATTTCGAAATCGTTTTCAATTCAATTCATTTCGAAATCGTTTTCAATTCAATTCGAATTCGTTTTCAATTCATCTCATTTCGAAATCGTTTTCAATTCAATTCATTTCGAAATCGTTTTCAATTCAATTCGAATTCGTTTTCAATTCATTTCATTTCGAAATCGTTTTCAATTCAATTTGAATTCGTTTTCAATTCATTTCATTTCGAAATTGTTTTCAATTCAATTCATTTCGAAATCGTTTTCAATTCAATTCATTTCGAAATCGTTTTCAATTCAATTCATTTCGAAATCGTTTTAAAATCGATATAAATATCGTTCACGTCAAAATGGTGTCAATCTAATCAACACGGCTTCATAAAGTTCTATTTTCAAATATTCTATTTCAAATATTTCTTTTTCAAATATTTCTATTTTAAAACTGGAATGAGGCCCAATCAATTACCATATAAAGTTAATTATATGGATTTTCATACAACACATGTATATCATTACATTGAAAAATAATCAACCATCAACCAAAGTGCACTACACTGTATAAGCATCAAATATAGATATTCAACGCTTATAACAGCCTGTCAATCAATCGATCGACATATTTAATCAATCAGGATGAGTGAACTTCAAGTTTCATCCCAACACCCGTGTGGGGTTTCAAACAATCAAACAAATATTTTATTCGTGCAGTTGGGCGATGTGTAAAATTTATCGTCCCAATCGATGTCATTCAAATAAGTGTACATAAACAAACCATCTGGTTTGAAAATGAATATTTATTTATTCACTTCACTATTTTCTTATTCACGTTAAAAATTATATTTTTAACGATAAAACATTTTATTTCAACCTATGAATTTCTATTCAATTCATTTATTCAATAAAATGATATTTTTATTTTTCTAACATATTTTAGAAAATTTTGACGGCATAACGGCACGATACTAGAAACGGGACAAGGCCTAGCCTTATCCCCGGTCTAGTGAAGGCCCACGCCATTCACACATCAATCAAATCAATTCATTTTGCAAACCACAAAATTTGGGGTAAGGGTCTAACCTAGCCTTACTCCTACGCCTTATAACGGCGCACGTCTAATCCTAACCAATTTATCGATTCGATTTTTCACACCACAAACCACATTCAAACCAATATCGCAATCAATCACCAAACAGTCAAACAAACAAGTCCATGGTCTGTGGACGATTGTGTCGGGTGCTACTAAGCACCGTCTGCCTCCTAGTATATATATATAACTAGAATTAAAATTGAAAGGTGAGAAATTCTCACATATAGCTATCCTAGCTCGACGGCTCTTCATTGATAGAAGTCTTCATCGCTATCGCATCTTTGCCATCTTCGTTGTCCGCTTTCACTACCTATGTAAAAATCGAATTTTTACTTCGATGTTCAATATATAAAAATCGCATTTTTAATTCGAAGTTCAATATATAAAAATTCTATTTTTATTCCGAAGTTCAATATATAAAAATTCTATTTTTCTATCGAAGTTCTATATATAAAAATTCTATTTTTCTATCGAAGTTCTATATATAAAAATTCTATTTCAAAAATATAGACTTCGCCTTTTCTAATAAAAAGTTTTCCTTTTTTTCTAATAAAGATCAAATCTTTTTCCTTTTAAAATTAAAACCTTTTCCTATTTTAAAGTTAAAACCTTTTTCCTATATTAAACCTTAAAATAAAATTCAGTCTTATACTAAAATAAAATTCAGTCTTATACTAAAATAAAATTCAGTTTTCACCTTTTTAAAAATTCAGTTTTAACATTTTAAAAAAATTCAGTTTTCACCTTTTAAAAAAACTCAGTTTTAACATTTTAAAAAATTCAGTTTTCACCTTTTTAAAAATTCAGTTTTAACATTTTAAAAAATTCAGTTTTCACCTTTTAAAAAAATTCAGTTTTAACATTTTAAAAAATTCCGTTTTCACCTTTTAAAAAAAATTCAGTTTTAACAGTAAATAAAATTAGTTTTAACATTATATATATATATATAAAAAAAAAAAACACAGTTAGTTTATAAATTAAATAAAATTCAGAAACACTTACGGGGGGGGTTTTCTCTGTCGCGGGTTCGTGAGGGAGGAGGGGGAGACGCGGAGGCCATCTGCGGCGGGCGGAGGCTGGTTGCAGTCGATTCGTGTGGCGGTGACATCAGGAAGGAGAGGAGGGAGAGTACGAGAGGAGGAAGGGATGGATCGGAGGGCGAGGCGCCGGACGGAAGGGGGGCGTGCGATCGACGGTGGCGACTGGGAATTGGGGATCGGGTTTTAGGGTTTTTTTTTTTTCTTTTATTACTTCTGAAATGTAATCGAGGGGGGGGGGTTGACTTGGTAAAAAGGGAAAGAGAGAGAAAGTTATTATTTTTTTTTATTTTTTTTTTATATTGCTTTATTTCAAAAAGTAGCTTTTCCATTCGACCTCGAAACAAGGCCCACCGCCTGTCGTCCATAGCTAATTACCCCCATTCCGAACACAATGGGATATGTATCGCAAGCTGATTTGATCGTTACAATCAGTTTCCTTTAAATTTACATTTAAATCACTATATTGAATTTTAAACGTACTTTTCGAATTACCGGGGTCACATACTAACTAGAAAAATTCCCGAAAAATATTTTCTGGCTTCGTATTGACGATACGGTCCTAACAAAACTAGTTTCGTCGAATTCTGAGACCGTTTGAAAAATGGCCAGTTTCCAGTCTATTAAAATCAACTGAAATCGGTCAAACGCGTTTTCCTTTGCCACGCTCACATATTGATTCGAAAAATTATGAAATTTGAAACCTAGCAATAACTTGACACTGCGGATCTAACAAAAGTGGTTTCGTCGAAATCCGAGGTCATTTGCAAAATGTCCATTTTTAAGGGCCTGAATTCCATAGCGACTATTCAGAATTTTCAACTGGACATATCTTTTGATTCCCGATATGAAATCTTGATTTTTCGGATTCGTTGGAAAGATATTCACTATTAGATTCCATTATTTTTGGTTTCACTAAAATCCGGATTGTTTTGCACTCGGTACTTTCAATTGAAGTTTGAAATCGAATTATCGAACTACCGCGCCATTTTCAATTCTATTTATAATTATATATAAATATTTATATTCTAACGACGACGTATATAAATATATTCGTTCGAATTCTATTCAAATAAATTTTTCGACGATATTATTTAAAATAATTCATTTTAAATAATCAAAATTCGCTAAAATTGCCAAAATAAAATTTTTAAACTGGCCCAGAATTTCCGGGTTGTTACAATCTCCCCCACTTAAAACTTTTCGTCCCCGAAAAGGAACAAAGTCGAAAGTGGTTTGATCATTCAACTCTACGTTCGATCTGGCTTCCATTCTCCAACTTTTCAGTTTCTGAGAATTTTCAAAATTTCAAAAATTTGGCTAACACCCTAAATTTTTGAAAAATTTCGCCATAACCTCCCCTGCACCGGAGCATCGGGGAATTTCAAATAGCTTCCCCGGTCCTTCAGATCTCAAAAAGAAAAAGAAAAAGCCAAGCGGCTAGCCAATAGGCTCACAAAATCATTATCACCCAAACAAAACAGGAAATTATGTAGTAAACATGTACCTATTTGTCGGGCAAACAAATTTTATTCTCTGGCTCTAGCCTCCTTGCTATGACCTGTTCAATGATATATATGTATGCAAGCAAATGCGACCAAATTTCAATACAATTCAATATTTGTTTCAATTAGGCTAACGGTTCAAAATTAGCAAACAAATGAACAAACAACACAAACATCAATCAATTAGTGCATTAGAGTTTCAAATTCATAATTTTGATACATATACAAAATCATGTTTTTGATGCCAAATCACAACAATAGGCCCTATCTAATTTTGGTTCTCACACCAATCAATAGGAAATATATAGAAATCTCACTTTCGTCGCTCGAAAATAAATACTGGCGACAGTGCCCCATCACCAGAATTATTCCCGGGCACTAGAGTATGATCCTATAACTATCCAATACATTGAAACTTCGAATACACGTTTGCAAGATGTATATGCAAAATCTTTATATATCGGATTGTCCCGATCAATATAGAATAAATAATCAAATACGAATAGTTGATTTAAATTTTCAAAACAAAAGTTTGTTTTCAATTTAAAAACATACTCTTCACACTCGTTCTAGGATACTACTGACCCCATCTCTAACGAGTCATCCCCATTGGATATTACTAATCCAATATCTGATGAATTCTTTCGTAGGGTTCTAATGTGTCTTGTTCTCTAGCTTTGTAAACCAAAGCTCTGATACCACGTGTAAAGACCCGCAACTTCCCCGTAAAGGAAAGTGTCGGATAGTTCGAGAACAAACCACAACAGAACACAAACAGAAGAACGTTTCATTGTATATTACAACAATGCATCAGATTACAAGAATATACAGAGTATAAATAAATATTACACAGAAATATCAGAGATTTAAATTACATTTAAATACATAGCAGCGGAAAATAATACAATACACAACTAGAATGAGATATACGGATACAAAGCTTTCCGGATATCGTTCCAGCTGTAAACCAGGTTCCTGTGAATATAAATCTGCAAAACCAAAACTACTAGCTGCCCGTGTCAAAATAGGGGCACCCAGAGTTTAGGTTAAAACAATAAACTCCAGGTCAGTCATGTGACTGGTGTGAGAACTAAAACAGTTATTAATCTTTATTTTTAAACTTAGGTAAATCAAGGGACCACGCCGTTTAACACGGAACGGGTTTCCTCCCAAGAATACCAGTGCATAAACAAACAGCGCAATGCTAAATAAAGAAAAATGAAGCTGTTATAAGACCCAGGTCCTATCACACAATGCAACGCAAGCCGGGGGATAGGGTTTTCCCTTATAACAGCCAAAGAATGCTTGATACGTTTAAAACAAATCATTTGATACTATTATAAGTGCATAGTGTATAAAACACTTCAAATCATAAGTATCAATCATAGGCGGCATGAACGGCCCATAACACTATGTCGCCATATATAAGTTTACAATCAAAACCGCAAGACGACGTATTGGAAGTTGGGTTATCATTTATGGTATGAACCGAGGCAAGGGGCAAGATCCTCACAGATTCGAGACAATCTAGCCTACCATGTCTCAGGATCAGAGCTCGAGTGACCCTTGGATCGTCAGGGCCGGTCCACCGATGTGGATTAAAAATGCCTGAACACTACGTTTCCCCGCCCTTTGGGGCGCAAGTCTGGTCCGTCAGCCGACCAGAAGCATCGGCCGAAACCGATATAACCGAGGCGCCTCGCAACAGCAACAACCACATAAGTCAAACTCGTCAGCCAGTTCAAGCACTGACGCCACTCATAGCTAGAAAGAAACGCATGCCCTCCCTGAGGTCCGTCTCCCGTTTTTGATTCATACCGGGTGTGATACTCGCGAATCAACGTTACACAAAGCTACGCCACAAAGGCCGTGCTTCGATCATCAACCACAAGACTTTGCTTTTCAACAGAAGCCTTGATCATTTGCCACTTAGGCATGCCACACAGGCAATTCACTCCATGTGATTGATATCCATCAATATATAACCCCTGAGCTCGTACGTCTCAGAGAAGGGCGTTAAGCAAGAGAATAAATTCTCCGCCGCCAAACAGATATATATTTAATAGAGATCAATCACACGGACTAAAATCCAATGTCATACACACAGTCCATTTACAAGTCCGTTCTGGGTCTGAACGAAGCCGGAGGCACCTAGTACCCCGCATATCCATCGATCTCCAAGTACGTCTGGACGATCACTAACTGTTTCCATCTTCTTGGGTGTACAGCCCAATCAAGATCATCAGTAATTACCCAAACGACGTGAAGACCTCCGGTCTTCGACCATCGTCTTCATCTTCGACTTATCGTCGTATCAGTTATTCAGAATGGGATAAACCCGGTCTTTCCGAATAACTCGCGTATATATTATAAAAGTGTTACACAAACACAACATACGCCTCATTCCAATTCATTAGTCACTAACCGTAAATTAATCAAGAGAATAATTCCCCAAATATTAACCCCGAAGGCCGAAACCAACATCAGATCAATATTCAGAAAACCATTCTACTTAGCTAACCGACAGTTAGTTTCTAATTTCACATTCATAGGGAAAGGTTCCCATTAATTTTATCAAAGATAAATTCTTGAATTTATTCTTTAATCCATTTTTGAATATCAATTCAAACTAGTCGGGATTAGCGAACCTTACCGAAGTAATCATTTGTTTTAATTTCCCAATCCCAACCTACTCATCCCATGAAGTAAAACTGGTAATACTTCATATCTAACACCAACGTGTTATCGGTAAATTCAATTACCATTTCACGTTCAAATCTAATTAAAGATTTAACTATCGCCTGGAGCAAAACTGGTGATACTCCATTTTCGATCTTTTCAATCTAATTAAAGATTCATTAAAACTCCACTTAGTTTTAATCTGTGACTGGGTTAAAGAATCCGTGTCATTTAAAAACACAGTTCACAATAAACCCAAAATCACCTTCATTAATTATCGGGTTAAAGAACGAGTGTTATTTAAAAACACTGTCCACGATAAACCCAAAAATCAATTCCATTAATTATCGGGTTAAAGAACAAGTGTTATTTAAAACACTGTTCACGATAAACCCAAAAATCAATTCCATTAAATTATCGGGTTAAAGAACAAGTGTTATTTAAAACACTGTTCACGATAAACCCAAAAATCATTCCCAATTTAATTCCAATTAAATATCATTTTTAATTGGTACACTTCATTAAATCTAAATAAAAAGATTTAATCTTTTCTCAACTGGGTTCAAGAACAGTGTTAGTGAAGACACCATTCACGACAAACCCAAATCACATTTGATATTCAATATAAGGCTCTGAATAGAAAATATATCGGCTTATATTCAATATCAAATTCTACGATTAACAAATGTCGTATTGAAAATAACGATATAAATATATATCTTTCAAATTTCCATAACAACACCTGTAATATCGCGAATTCCAACATCGAAATATTCCGAAGACAATTTCGATTCAAATCCACTCCAATGCAATCATTGGAAATTTTGGTTACTTTCAAAACCATTTCAAATTCAATTTATTTATTTAAAAATAAATAGAATTATAATTCTAGTTCAAAACTAGTTCATTTCGATAAAAATCTATTTTTATCTTTTCAAATATGGAGTTTTTCATCCCAAACTTTCACAAATCATTTCTTATGATTTTACACAAATTATTACTATTTTTAATAATTTTATCAAGGCCCGTACAGTCGATTTCCATTAACGGCCATCGAACTGCACTTACAGCGACCTTTTTCGAATTTGATTTGGACGTATCTCCAAATCCAACCGTTAGATTTCAAATTTCTAACATTCATTAGAAAGCTCTTTTCGATACGAACCCAACGGTTCCGGTTTTAGGAGAATCCGACGGTCGGATCTCCCGCAATGTCCGTTTGAAATAAATGGTCGAAATTCACGAACTGCCGCGGCGCGGCGCGTTCTATTCAGGCCATTATATTATATATATAATATATATAATATATACTTCGTCGATTTCTATTTAAAACGAATTATATAAATAGTTTTAAATTCGTTTCAAAAGCAATTTCAACTTCCTTTTCAATTCAAATCAAAATTGAATTCTTCTTTATAAATTCGTTTCAAAATTCATTTCTATTCAATTCAAATTTCAATTCAATTTGAATTCATTTCAATTCGTTTTCAATTCAATTCATTTCGAAATCGTTTTCAATTCAATTCATTTCGAAATCGTTTTCAATTCAATTCATTTCGAAATCGTTTTCAATTCAATTCGAATTCGTTTTCAATTCATCTCATTTCGAAATCGTTTTCAATTCAATTCATTTCGAAATCGTTTTCAATTCAATTCGAATTCGTTTTCAATTCATTTCATTTCGAAATCGTTTTCAATTCAATTTGAATTCGTTTTCAATTCATTTCATTTCGAAATCGTTTTCAATTCAATTCATTTCGAAATCGTTTTCAATTCAATTCATTTCGAAATCGTTTTCAATTCAATTCATTTCGAAATCGTTTTAAAATCGATATAAATATCGTTCACGTCAAAATGGTGTCAATCTAATCAACACGGCTTCATAAAGTTCTATTTTCAAATATTCTATTTCAAATATTTCTTTTTCAAATATTTCTATTTTAAAACTGGAATGAGGCCCAATCAATTACCATATAAAGTTAATTATATGGATTTTCATACAACACATGTATATCATTACATTGAAAAATAATCAACCATCAACCAAAGTGCACTACACTGTATAAGCATCAAATATAGATATTCAACGCTTATAACAGCCTGTCAATCAATCGATCGACATATTTAATCAATCAGGATGAGTGAACTTCAAGTTTCATCCCAACACCCGTGTGGGGTTTCAAACAATCAAACAAATATTTTATTCGTGCAGTTGGGCGATGTGTAAAATTTATCGTCCCAATCGATGTCATTCAAATAAGTGTACATAAACAAACCATCTGGTTTGAAAATGAATATTTATTTATTCACTTCACTATTTTCTTATTCATGTTAAAAATTATATTTTTAACGATAAAACATTTTATTTCAACCTATGAATTTCTATTCAATTCATTTATTCAATAAAATGATATTTTTATTTTTCTAACATATTTTAGAAAATTTCGACGGCATAACGGCACGATACTAGAAACGGGACAAGGCCTAGCCTTATCCCCGGTCTAGTGAAGGCCCACGCCATTCACACATCAATCAAATCAATTCATTTTGCAAACCACAAAATTTGGGGTAAGGGTCTAACCTAGCCTTACTCCTACGCCTTATAACGGCGCACGTCTAATCCTAACCAATTTATCGATTCGATTTTTCACACCACAAACCACATTCAAACCAATATCGCAATCAATCACCAAACAGTCAAACAAACAAGTCCATGGTCTGTGGACGATTGTGTCGGGTGCTACTAAGCACCGTCTGCATCCTAGTATATATATATAACTAGAATTAAAATTGAAAGGTGAGAAATTCTCACATATAGCTATCCTAGCTCGACGGCTCTTCATTGATAGAAGTCTTCATCGCTATCGCATCTTTGCCATCTTCGTTGTCCGCTTTCACTACCTATGTAAAAATCGAATTTTTACTTCGATGTTCAATATATAAAAATCGCATTTTTAATTCGAAGTTCAATATATAAAAATTCTATTTTTATTCCGAAGTTCAATATATAAAAATTCTATTTTTCTATCGAAGTTCTATATATAAAAATTCTATTTTTCTATCGAAGTTCTATATATAAAAATTCTATTTCAAAAATATAGACTTCGCCTTTTCTAATAAAAAGTTTTCCTTTTTTTCTAATAAAGATCAAATCTTTTTCCTTTTAAAATTAAAACCTTTTCCTATTTTAAAGTTAAAACCTTTTTCCTATATTAAACCTTAAAATAAAATTCAGTCTTATACTAAAATAAAATTCAGTCTTATACTAAAATAAAATTCAGTTTTCACCTTTTTAAAAATTCAGTTTTAACATTTTAAAAAAATTCAGTTTTCACCTTTTAAAAAAACTCAGTTTTAACATTTTAAAAAATTCAGTTTTCACCTTTTTAAAAATTCAGTTTTAACATTTTAAAAAATTCAGTTTTCACCTTTTAAAAAAATTCAGTTTTAACATTTTAAAAAATTCAGTTTTCACCTTTTAAAAAAAATTCAGTTTTAACAGTAAATAAAATTAGTTTTAACATTATATATATATATATAAAAAAAAAAAACACAGTTAGTTTATAAATTAAATAAAATTCAGAAACACTTACGGGGGGGGTTTTCTCTGTCGCGGGTTCGTGAGGGAGGAGGGGGAGACGCGGAGGCCATCTGCGGCGGGCGGAGGCTGGTTGCAGTCGATTCGTGTGGCGGTGACATCAGGAAGGAGAGGAGGGAGAGTACGAGAGGAGGAAGGGATGGATCGGAGGGCGAGGCGCCGGACGGAAGGGGGGCGTGCGATCGACGGTGGCGACTGGGAATTGGGGATCGGGTTTTAGGGGTTTTTTTTTTTCTTTTATTACTTCTGAAATGTAACCGAGGGGGGGGTTGACTTGGTAAAAAGGGAAAGAGAGAGAAAGTTATTATTTTTTTTTATTTTTTTTATATTGCTTTATTTCAAAAAGTAGCTTTTCCATTCGACCTCGAAACAAGGCCCACCGCCTGTCGTCCATAGCTAATTACCCCCATTCCGAACACAATGGGATATGTATCGCAAGCTGATTTGATCGTTACAATCAGTTTCCTTTAAATTTACATTTAAATCACTATATTGAATTTTAAACGTACTTTTCGAATTACCGGGGTCACATACTAACTAGAAAAATTCCCGAAAAATATTTTCTGGCTTCGTATTGACGATACGGTCCTAACAAAACTAGTTTCGTCGAATTCTGAGACCGTTTGAAAAATGGCCAGTTTCCAGTCTATTAAAATCAACTGAAATCGGTCAAACGCGTTTTCCTTTGCCACGCTCACATATTGATTCGAAAAATTATGAAATTTGAAACCTAGCAATAACTTGACACTGCGGATCTAACAAAAGTGGTTTCGTCGAAATCCGAGGTCATTTGCAAAATGTCCATTTTTAAGGGCCTGAATTCCATAGCGACTATTCAGAATTTTCAACTGGACATATCTTTTGATTCCCGATATGAAATCTTGATTTTTCGGATTCGTTGGAAAGATATTCACTATTAGATTCCATTATTTTTGGTTTCACTAAAATCCGGATTGTTTTGCACCCGGTACTTTCAATTGAAGTTTGAAATCGAATTATCGAACTACCGCGCCATTTTCAATTCTATTTATAATTATATATAAATATTTATATTCTAACGACGACGTATATAAATATATTCGTTCGAATTCTATTCAAATAAATTTTTCGACGATATTATTTAAAATAATTCATTTTAAATAATCAAAATTCGCTAAAATTGCCAAAATAAAATTTTTAAACTGGCCCAGAATTTCCGGGTTGTTACAAAACACTCATGCATATGCAATATGAGGAGTGTGTGAGCCGATCTAGTGCCTAACGTGTATAATGCATCCACGAGTAACCACTTGCAAACACTTGCAACCACTTGCAACCATCAAGCATAACATGTTTCAAACACATGTTTCATCCAAAGGGTTTCTACCTAAGGTTCTCATGACAACATTAACACGATAAACTAGATAAACAGAGAAAGATATGCTAATCGAAGAAAAGAGATTGAGAGTGTACCCTCAAAAAGGAATGGATAAAGCCCACGCATCTTCTCCTCGGTTTCCCAAGTTGCGTTTTCTTCGGCTTCACCCCATTGAACCTTCACCAACTTGACCTCTCGATTTCTTAGCTTCTTGGTCTCCGTCCCCAAGATACGAATTGGAGCTCTCCTCAAGGTAGCCTCTTTCTCCACTTCCACATCTTTCAGAACACTTGGCTCAACAACCTCTGCTGATTCATGTAAACACTTCCGGAGATGCGAGACATGAAAAACATCGTGTACCCCGGCCAACTTCTCGGGCAACTCCACTTTATAAGCCATCTGCCCGATCCTCTCTATAATAGGGAATGGTCCAACAAACCTCGGTGCTAACTTCCCAACGGCTCCAAATCGGACCACATTACGCAACGGAGAAACCTTCACGAAAACCATATCCCCAACATCAAACTCCAAATCCGTTCTTCGCTTATCAGCATAGGATTTCTGTCGGTCTTGGGCCGCTTTCATCCGCCTCCGAATCAACTCGATCTTCTCAGATGTATCTCTGATCATATCAGGCCCAAGTATAAGCTCATCTGTAGTCTCCCACAAACATGTAGGCGACTTGCACGGCCTCCCATATAAAGCTTCGAATGGTGCCATCCCTATGCTTGCCTGATAACTGTTATTATATGCAAACTCAACAAGAGGAAGATGGTCTTCCCAAGTACCACCAAAATCCAGAATACAAAGCCTCAACAGATCCTCGAGTACCCTATTCACCCTTTCGGTTTGACCGTCCGTCTGTGGGTGATAAGCCGTACTTAGATTCAACCTCGTGCCCATAGCTTCTTGCAAGCTATTCCAGAATTGACTTGTAAAGATTGGGTCACGGTCACTGACTATATTAGAAGGGACTCCATGTAGTCTCACAATCTCACGAAGATATACAGACGCTAGCCAAGATGCGGTCCTCTTGCTCTTCACCGGAATGAAATGAGCACTCTTCGTGAGTCTATCCACAATAACCCAAATGCTCGTATTCCCTTTCCTTGACCTTGGTAGCCCATCGATAAAATCCATGGAAATACTCTCCCACTTCCAAAGTGGAACGTCTAGAGGATGCAATAGCCCACCGGGCTTCTTCGACTCGGCCTTAACTTGCTGGCAAATGATACATCTAGAGACAAACTCTGCCACATCCTTCTTCATCCCAGGACAAAAGAAAATGCGCTTCATATCTTTATACATCTTATCTCCTCCTGGATGTATAGTCAACTTAGAGCGATGCGCTTCCTCAAGAACTTTTCTTACCAAATCTTCTACCAATGGAACACATAACCTTCCATCTCTCCTCAGCCAACCCTTGTCATCAATAGAATATCGAGCGAGATGACTAGACGTCTCTCCTCGAATCAGCTTTTCCATAATCTCAACTATCTGAGGGTCTTCTCTCTGCGAAGCCCCAACTTGATCAAGAAGGGTAGGTCTGAGTTCCAGAGATGCTAAAGAACCGGTCATCGACTCAATTGCCAAAGAGAAATCAAAGGTTGCCGCATACTCTAAATTCTTCATCTCAACGAATAGAGGACTTAGGGTCAACCTTCTTCTACTCAATGCATCTGCTACCACATTCCCCTTGCCAGGGGTATAAGCTATCTCAAAATCGTAGGACGCCAAGAATTCCATCCATCTTTGTTGCCTCAGATTCAGATCCTTCTGAGAAAAGAGATACTTCAATGACTTGTGATCGGTATAAAGCTCAAATCTTTCTCCCAGAAGATAATGGCGCCAAGCCTTGAGTGCATATACTATTGCTGCCAACTCTAAGTCATGAGTGGGATAATTCTTCTCATGCACTTTGAGTTGTCTACCGCCAAAGCATATCACCCTTCCTTCTTGCATAAGAACAGCTCCTAACCCCGTGCCACATGCATCGGTGTATACTGTAAATAACTTCCCTCCATCGGGCAAAGCTAGAACAGGTGCTGATGTAAGAGCTCTTTTGAGCTTCTGAAAGGCAAGCTCGCATTCTATGCTCCAAGCAAAAACTAAATTCTTCTTCGTCAATTTAGTGAGAGGAGCAGAAATCTTCGCGAAGTCCTTGATGAACTTCCGGTAAAAACCCGCAAGACCTAGAAAACTTCTCACTTCGGTTGCATTCCTTGGAGTCTTCCAATCCTGAACTGCAACTACCTTAGCGGGATCCACCGCTAAGCCTTGCTTAGATACTATATGCCTAAGGAATCTAACTTCCCTTCTCCAAAAGTGACATTTGGAGAACTTGGCCTTCAATTGATGCGCCCTAAGCGTATCCATCACCTCCATGAGATGCCTTGCGTGCTCTTCCTCATCCTTAGAGAAGATCAAAATATCATCCACGAAGACCACGACAAACTTGTTCAAGAACTCCCTGAACACCCTACTCATCAAGTCCACGAAATATGCGGGTGCATTAGTCAAGCCGAATGGCATGACAAGCCATTCGAAGAATCCATCTGGAGTTCTGAACGCAGTCTTTTCTATACTATCTTCAGCTACCCTGAGCTGATGGAATCCAGTAGAAAGATCAAGCTGAGAGAAAACAGAAGCACCAACAAGCTGGTCAAAGAGATCATCAATCCTCGGTAACGGGTGTCTGTTCTTCTTAGTCAGCTTATTCAACTCTCGATAGTCAACACAAAGTCGGAGAGAACCATCTGCCTTGGTAGCAAATACCACAGGCGCTCCCCATTCTGATATACTTCACCTAATGAAGTTCTTCTCAAGCAACTCTTTCACTTGCTTGCTTAGCTCCCGCCTTTCACGCGGAGCCATGTGCCGAACGGGCAATGAAACCGGATTTGCATTATCCACCAGATAAATGCGGAAATCAATCTCTCTCTTAGCGGGCAACCCCCTAACTTCATCGAAAACATCCGGATACTCTCAAACCACTCTCACAGACTGAAGAGTTTCCACTGATGAGTCGAGTGATTCCAGATAGCATAACATGACGGGACCTCTCGGATCACAAGAAATCTCTAGGGTGTTTCCGAGGCGAGTCACGAGCCTCACAACCCTATGCTCACAATCAAGGATGGCTCCATATCTAGACAGCCAATCCATGCCCAATATCTATCCGTATCCCCTGAAACCAAGAACATAAGCACTACACAAGAACTCTACACTCAGTATAGAGATCCTCAAATCCCCACATATCATAAACAAATGGGCGGAACCCCCAATAGGATTTGAGACACAGACGGGATCATCTACCAAGCTAGTACTAAGGTGCAAACTATCAACAAGATCAGATGAGATAAAGCTATGCGATGCACCAGAATCAAACAAGGTACGAACTGGAAAATCAGAAATATATACAAGGCTCTCAACAGAAATACTACCTCGATCGGGAACTGGAGCGACATTGAGAGCATGAATTTTCCCTCCTGAAGGTCCAGCACGCTGAGTCTGACCCTGGCCTTACCCTTGCTTCTTCGGGCAATCCTTACTGAAATGTCCAGTCTCACCGCAGAAAAAGCATTCACCATTCTTCCTTTTCCTTTTCTTACAATCCTTAATAAGATGCCCAACTGAACCGCAATAATGGCACTTCCCCTTGTTGTTCTTGCCCTTGTTGTTGTTCCCTTTGTTGCCTTGACCCTTGTTCTTGTTCTTGTTCTGATTGCCTTGACTGCTCTGACCACTTGGATTATTCTGATTTCCTTTCCCCTGGGAATCAGTCTTCTTGGCTTGAGTATCATTCACCTTGATCTCCTTCTTGACATCTCCCTGAAGTAATGCCATATCAACCAAGCTCTCAAACGTGGCCCCATGGGGAATATGTGACATAGCCAATCCCTGCAACGGCTCATTCAATCCTCTAGCAAAACGAAGAGCCTTCTTCTGAGGAGTATTCACCATATCCAAGCCAAAACGAGCTAACTGATTGAACTTGTTCACATATTCTTTGACAGACATATCTCCTTGTCTCAAAGTTATGAACCTCTCCATTTGCAGATTTTCCTCAGTAGAAGATAGAAACTTAAGCATGAACCTTGCCCTGAAATCGGCCCAAGTCTCAACAGGCCTAGTACCATTGGTGACTTCCCACCAATAAGCGGCTTCATCCTTCATAAGCCAAACCGCCAACAAGAGCTTCCTCTGATCGTCTAACCCAAAGATAGCAAACAAATCCTCGGTCTCTTTCAACCAATTTCTGGCCTCTACAAAAGTCTCAGTGCCTTGAAAGTTCTTGCCACCCATTGCTTTGAAATCTTTGCAAGTCTTTGCGAAGTCAGCTTGAGGATGCTGAGGGGGAGGAGGAAGAGGAACCTCAGCGACAGGAGGAGGAGGAACATTAGCGACAGGAGGAGGAATATTAACTACTGGAGGAGGAGGAGGAGGAAAATCTGCGGGGCCGGCTTCGGTCGCCCTAGCCTCCAAAAGTCTCCTATACCAAACAGGTACGTGCACTCCCTCCGGAATAGCAAAGTTATCGGCCATACTGAAAACGAAGAAAAAGACAGATTCAGAATGGCGAAAAAACGAAGGAATTTTGCTAATGGCTTTTTAGGGAATAGTCTTTAAAATAAACTAGACTTTTCTTTGGAAAATACTTTATACTTGGTTTTGAAAATAGTTTTCCAAAAGTTTTAAAAACTTTTTTGTTCCTTCTCGTAAACCATATGCTCTGATACCAAATGTAACACCCCACCTCCGCCAGGGTGACTCTTGCAAGCACTCTGACTTTGAAGGGGCGTTTGAATCAGGTAAACATGCATAATGATATATCAAGGCAGAACAAGAACATATGTATATAAGTAAACAGAGTAAATAACATAGATAAAACAGCGGAAGATCTTAAACCATTTCAAAACAAGTCTGGTACAACATAGCTTTCCAAATAAAAAAGTCTAGATAAAACAACATCAACTGAAAAACTGAAATACATAAGTACTAATCCCCAAAAGAAGTGATAGCCATAGCTAGCTCCATGTTAAACCGTACATGAGCTAAATCCCACAAGCAAGCAATCTGAAATCCAAGCTAAGCTCCAGTATTCCCTCCCTGAGAACCTGGGGGGGGGGGGGGGAACGGAAGAAAAGAGGCGAAAGAAAACAGGTCAGTCAAAAAGACTGAGTAAGCCCTACTACAATCAATGTAAACTGATAAAGTTAACTGACATGAGCAGCAGGTATGATCATAAGGATAACAACATACTAGCATGATGATTAACTAACAAGGTAGATAAAGGTGTCATCGCATAATCAGGATTAAGGTTTTGCACCACAGGTGTACTAGCAAACTAACATGGCTTGAATAAACAAGTATTGATCCCTTGGCCCAAGTTTTGGCCCAATAACATGAAGTGACCCTAATACAAGGTCCAACCAAACGGTCTAGTCGATCGGCTCCCTAAGCCTAACTCGTCACGTGTTGGTGTCAATACGGCCCGAACATAATTGTAGTCAGACTGTGCAGGGTCTCCCGTCGGGTGTATCAAGCCCTAGGGTGGCAACCCATGGACACCATAAACATGAGTGCACAGTCTCGATCTACTGGTACCCGTGCATGATTTCCCCGGCTTCGGACTATGTGCACGACCATGGTCCGCCCAGAACTACACCGACGTACCCTCTGCCGTCGCTTTTGGTCACTTACCTCCAGTCCAGTAATCGTGCCCCCTCCCTAGCCTAGTCCCTAGGGTCATGATGATACTAACTTGGGATTACTGCTGGAGTGGGCCCTCATTGCTAGGATTTTTCTAGTGGGTTAGGTACGGTTTAACCCTCTTGCTAATCATGGATTAACTTGGTTAAGTGTAACGATGAGTTCACGACTTAACCCCGATTAATCTACCGAGCCCAAATTGGTTAAGTACTAAGTGGATCATGACTTAAACCTAATCATGAGGCATTAATTAATTTAATGCGCCTTAACCTCTCACATTAGACCTTGTTGTGGTTACTAGTTAAGCCGGGCGGGTCCGGGTAGCTTTACACCACAAATTGGTCTAACCTCGGGTCCAAGGTACAACATGACCAACTTTTCACATTGGATCCTATTGTTTGTAGCAACTAGTTAAGCCGGTCGGTTCCGGGTAGGTTTACGCTACAAACTCAACCCAACCTCGAGTTGGCCACACTTATCTTTTCTAAGTGTCATGTCCATCATGTTTCCAAAACACATTACAAGTTTCCAAGCAATTGGGTAGACCTAACTTAATAGGTAAATTCCCAAGCTTATGTTTTATGTCTTTTAAGTTTACCCAACCCCCAAACGCAATCCCATCGCTTACATATCGCAATAGCGCATAAAGGATAGAAAGAGGGAACTTGGCATAATCATGACATAAAGGTGTTGAAGCCACAAGTTTAACATAGTGGCATATGAAATGTTCATGTGTTCATATACTTGCATATTACATATTTTGGCCTCAAAAGCATGCATAAAACCAAACTTAGCATATTGGTGATACATGGTGATAAATGACATGTAGAAATGGCCATAAGTTCGCATTTAGCCTCACATGCAAGTTATCATAAGAGATATGATAACTTACATGTTGCCAAAATGCAACCTTTGGCATAAAGCTTGAAGCTTTATGTTCACATACTCAAGATAAGCTTGCATAACATGATAACATGAACAAAAGGATCAACCCAAACTTGCATAACACAACTTGCATAACATAACATGATGAACTTGCATTTCATATCATAGCATACTTGCATAACATGATAAACTTGCATATTACATCATAGAAACTTGCATAACATGATAAACTTGCATATTACATCATAGAAAACTTGCATAACATGATAAACTTGCATATTACATCATAGAAAACTTGCATAACATGATAAACTTGCATATTACATCATAGAAAACTTGCATATCATACATTTAACTTTAGAGTTTAAGTATGAAAGTAGAATAGGGCTTACAATGATTATGAAGTCACAAAAATATGACAAAGCCCTTATGAAATCAATTAAACCCAAAAATGCAAGCCAAAATGATCAAAACCCTTCCTTTATGATGCAAATATAGAAACTTGACTTGAATGCAAGCTAATGATGTTCATACAAGTTTTAAAACACTTATATGCATGGAAAATCACTTAGAAATTGGTTTAGGAATTTTATGAAGAGAGTGGAGGCCATGAGAGGATTGATTTTGCCATATTTTAGTTGTAGGATAGATTAATGATGATTTAGGGCTAGGTTAGGGCCTTATTTATAGATTAGGCAAGTGTTTTAGGCCTTAGGATTAAACCCTAGTTGCAATCTCAGCCCTTAAAACCGAATCTGGCCCCCAAGCTCAACACAATCTCAAAATGGTGCACCAGGCTAAACAGCCCGGCTGGACCATGTCGACAGCCAAGTCGACAGGGCTGTCGACTTGGGTCAAACCAAGTCGACTCCCAAGTCGACAGGGCTGTCGACTTGGGTACTCTGGCGGGAATTCTCCCGCCTGGCCCAAACTGGCCTAATGTTTCAAATTCATGTTTGAATTTGAAATCTGTTTTTACTTACAAATTTTCTGAAAACTTCGTTGGGCCTTAATCGGGTCATATGGACTCCGATTTTCGAAAACTCGGACTCTATTCCGCGTATTTTTCCGAGACGAACGCAATGGCATAGCCCGTTTCCCTTGATTCAGATTTTAGAATTAAATTCTGCCTTGATTTACATTATAACAGGTTATTGAAAATACGGGTTGTTACATTACATTTCCTTCTCCCCATTATTCCATCATCGATCTCCAACTAAAAGCAGTAACCCCTTCCTCTTCAAAAACACTGTCCATCCATTTCGGTTTCATGGACATCACGCACCAAACTGCACACATATAGTAATTTGATCGACGATCTATATTCGCTCGCTCCAGGCAACATAGTCTGTTGTGATCCTCCCTTCAACAAATTGGTCTCCTTTTTTCATGAAAACAAAGAAATGAAATTTACCACAACCACTCATGTTATAAATCTCAACAGTCCACTCCTCGTTAAATCCCCTTCGTATATTGTTACCTCCCATCCAAACAGACATTGCAACATTTTCACTGGAACCATACCTTCATTTAAAACTCCGACGTTGAAGAGATACACCAAACAATAACAAAAACCCAACCGTTCATCCCGCTTCTTATCAGACTCGCACCATTTTAGCCAATATCCCTTCGATAGTTGCAGTATACCCCCGACATCCACGAACGCCACCTTCACTCACTCCACCTCACGCTGGTCACCATCGAACAGTACCCACGAGCCTCCACTTTAACCAAAGCACCTCCCTTTTCACTACAAACACACGTAAAATCTCCAAATCAACATCGATGCACACAAAATCCCAAAACGAGATCCCTTGGCTTTGCAAACCTTCGTGCTCTTCGAAACATCTTCACACCCTTCGATTAGAATATAGAGTCGAAGCCTTCCAATCTCAGAATAGAAGTGAATCCCTTTTTGTACAAATATATATTTCAGACTTTTTGTTTTTAGAGGATGCGGAAATTTGTTGAAGAACACTTCGTGGCGGCTGTAACTTTTGATCGAGGAAAGTGGAAAATTAGGTTAGAAGAAATTTAATTAGGATATTTATAGGGTTTCGTTTGAACATGTGGAAGTTTGGTGTCCACTTTCTAAGGAGCGGCTGTGATAAAAGAATGCGTGGCTTTGTTTAGACCTTAGGTAGAACGCTAGTATATTTATAGTTTGTTTTCCTTCAAAATACCATGTTACCTAAATTCCATTCACGTAGACAGAAATCAAGATACCGTTGTATCGAGCTCGGTTCAACGATCCCAAAAATATAATAATATCAGTAGGCTAGCTTATTATGTGAAACCCTGAAATGTTGATTACAGAATGCAAAATACTCCAAACAAAAAGTTGCTTATTAAATTAATTAAAAATTACCATAAAATTCTAAAAATTAAATTATCACTATGCCTCAAAAGAACCTTGTCTAAATTCGAAACCGGTAACTAGTTATATCGAATAAACCGTTACGGTTGATAAACGATTCTATAACGACTATTTTAAAATTCGATTTGGACATAAATCAAAATCTACACGATGAAATCCCGATTTTTCTCTTCCACTAGAAAAATATACTTCACCAGCTCCGTACGTTTCTTGTTTCATAGAAATCCGATTTAAAACAACTTCTGTATATACGTTTAAAGTTCGAATCACCAATTTGCGAACTACCGCACCATTTCGAGCTCGATTATAATTATAATATAAATTATATGTTCAAACGCTGTAAATGAAATATATTCATTATTATATTTCAAATCTAAACGCTACCAAATCTCTTACACTATCCAATTCAGACAATATTGACAATTCAACTATTTATGACTATTTCGACATTATAATATATTATTATATTATAATTACTAATTAAAAATTCAATATTATTTAATTCAAATTATCGATATTTCCTAAATCGATATTTTCAATAATTAAATAACTTAATTATTCTATCTCTAAAATATGGGTCATTACATTCTTCCTCACTTAAAATAATTTCGTCCTCGAAATTGCTAAGCTAGAAAAATGTTACTAACTCTACTAACTAGATTACAAATCTTTTGGTTCGCTTCTAAATTTCAGTTTCGACTAAACCCATTTAATTTCAATTAAATATTTATTCATTCCTATTAACGAAAATTTTCAAAAATCCTGAAAATTTTCTAACACCTTAACTTTTCAAAAAAATTCGCCAGCACCTCCTATGTACTGGTCGATATGTAAAACCACAACTTGCCTCTCTAGGCCTTCTTCAACCCAAAAGAAAATCAAACAGCCAAGAAGCTTGCCAAATCGGCTCATAAATCTCATATCCATATAAAATATGAACTGGTACCTTTTTGTCGGGCATATCGTTATATCCTTTACACCTGCTACCAATTTAGCATATACTAAAGTCCTTCCAGTCAAACTCCAATCACTTTTATCTCAATACAAACATTCGTTTTTAACTAAGCCAAATTCCATTTTCAACTCAATCGTTTGGTTTTATCCGAGCCAAACTTCATTTTAAATTCAAGTATTATCCTTGATTCAAATTCTTATCAATCCAACTTACTTGATACCATTCTAATCCAATTGAATTTCCACTTGATTGGTTTCCAATTCAATTCCAAATCGGTTTCACAAATTTCTATTCAAATTTGTTTTTATTCGAATGACCTATTCTGGGAGTTTTTTTTAAACAGTTTTGCTTTTCTAAAACCAAATATTCCTTTTTGGATTTCAAACAACTTGTTTCTCTCATAACAATTTAAAAACCAAATCCTTTGGTAGTAATCCGTCACTCAGCAACTCGAAAATGAACACTGATGATGCAACTGTCATCATCATAATCTACTTTCCAGCGATCAAAGTGAGTTCAATACTATAAAACCATTTCTAAACATTTCCACTTTGAAATTCATTTCAAAATATAATTCACACGGCTTGTAAAACAATTTAAAATCTCCCAAGATCTTAAATTTTCCTTATTTTTAATCCAAATCCATTTACAAACACTTATCCAATTTTTCCCAGACTTTTAATTCAATTTTTGGTTTAAATTCAGATTTAATTCATTTCGTAACACTTGTACAATTTCTACTTGGTTATATACATAACCATTTAATTATAATCTTACTCGATTATAATAACAACCAATATATCCAATATATTATAATCATTCCTATATAAATCCTTTATAAAAAATATCCTTTGGGTAAAATTACTTCATTTACCCTCTTTCCAAAACATGCCATGATGGTTCATCGTATTCGAGTGTTTATAAACTCCTACCGATACAGTGGATCAAACTGACCAACCAGAGCCCATAAACAACCCAACCAACAAAGCTCCACAATATAAAATCATTTTATATTGAATAACAAATACGCTCACTCGTATATATACAATCAAACTCAATCTAGGGTAATACTAACCCTATCTCTACCGAGTCACGCCACAGAGCCAAGGTAAATCACTTAACTTAAGCTCTGATACCAACTATAACGACCCGGATTTTGATGATCTTGGTTATCTGATATACAACACATATCGATCATCCAAGGATCGAAAATAACCGAATGGTTAATGAAAGAAGTTAGAGGGTGAGAATAGATAAGATAGAAACTTATAGAATAGAAGAAGAAGAACATCATCATCAGAGTAAACACGAATCTCACAGCGGAACGAATAAAATATAACATAATTCTTGAAATATAAACAATATATGTATACAATAACATTGCAGAGTACAACACTTACAACAACAGCGGAAATAAATAATAGCTATATAATTCTGAATCCTCCTGCTCCAAGCTCTCCAATTGTATCTGTGAAATCCCGACTACTTGACTGCCCGTACAAATTTAGGCACCCAAGAGTTTAGGGAAAACAAAACAAAATAAACTCCGGGTCCGTCATGGGACTGGTGTGAGTAAAACAGTTTTAAACAGTTTGAACAAGTAAACTATATCTCATAAGACCACGCCGTATAACGAAATGGGTTTTTCCCTTATGAGAATCCAAAATATCTTTATATCAAAAGCCTTTTGATATTATAATAATGTCTATCAACCACAATATAATAATAATCTAGCAGAAACGCTTTCATCTCACGTTCTACATATATAGTATACAATCAAACCGCAAGCATGTAATGGGTAATGGATTTCCAACTATGACAAGGTAACGGAACCACCTTCCGATCAGTGTACTCTAGGAACGATACATTGGAGTTCAACAAGAACATCTTGCAACTCAGCCACACATGACCGACCACTCATTTCACTTGAGTGTATCGAATGTATATCACCAACGGTTAGGATCATCAACCCTTTCCCGTATATATATATATATATATATATATGTATATATATATATATATATATATATATATATATGGGACAACATTGATAGATTTAAAAAAGCAAATGAATATTCTCTAGATAGGTGATTATACACCCTACTTCGGAGCGAACGACTTAGCCATGCTGCTTGTCCGATTTTTGTCATTTACCGGATGTTGAGGCCAGAGGCTACGACTACTTTCCATTCATTGAGAGCACAATCACTTTGAATGCCACATTGTTAGATTCGTTAATCACTAATTGATTTGCATAAATATTCTGGATATTATGCTAAGGAAATAAATCTGTTGCCACCATATATATTTGTACAGTCCAATCATATTCGATCATTAGAAATACTCTGTCAGACACTCGTCCATATACGTTCGTTCTGGGACTGAACGGAACTGAAGGCACTATTCAGTACATCCATCCTAGGCAATCTCTACCTAGGGCTTATACAACTGCCCTTGCACTTTACTCCATCTTCAATTTTCTTGGGCATATATGATTTGCAATGCTTATGCCAATACGAAGTGGTTCTTTGGATAAGAATCCAACCGGTCTCTCCATATTAACAACGTTAAAATGGTCAAAACTTTGATAGTCGATGATTTAACTATCAAATGGAAAATGTCCGTGTACACACAACGATCTTATTTCCAAATGGAATTATCGATCCAATCATCAACCATATATATATATATTTCCTTATTTTCTATAATTAGAAAATATACGTTATTAACATTGGAAAACATTTCCAATCCTCATTCACGCATCACTACCATTCCACAACTATTAGTCCCTAACTGTAAACTAGTAAGAGAACAATTCTCTAAGTATAAACCCCGAAGGCCGAAACCAACATCAGATTGACACTCAGAAAACTATTCAGCTTAACTAATCTCTAGTCAGTTTCTAATTTTTCTTAACTCTATTTCTTTGATCTCTATTCGATTAACTCTATTTGATTAACTCTAACTGGTTAACTCAAACTCGAATAACTTATATTCGATTAACTCCTTTTAATAACTTTTATCCATTTATAAAGATTTACTATTAGTAACGATTCTTCACTTTAAAATTGTTCTTTTTATAACGTTTCTCCACTTATAAAGATTTCCTTTTTATAACATCCTGTTCTATTATAAATATTTTCCTTTTTAATTCTATTTATTTTCTAAATAAATATTTCTTTTCTAAAATCTATGATCTTATAAATATTTCATTTTCAATATAGTTTTGAAAATTTCCTTTTTACTTTCTAGTATTCATTTTGGTATTTAAAATACCGTATAACCATGATTACTATCAACCAACCACACATAATCATCACATATTATATAACACATCACATGTCACAATATATGAAACAAACAATATCTTATATATAGAGGAACCCAGCTGGGTCCCTCCAACCTATTTCCCTGCATCACAGATGTTTAACCATATAATTAACATCAACTTCATTTCAGTATGAAATGTTCTGATAAGCAACAACAATATATATATATTTAATGGTTTATATATATATATATATATAATTTCAACTAACTGACTAGCAGTTCAGTCTACCAAATCATTACACAGCAATTAACAGAAAATTATCAGTTCTAAGAATATGTTATAAAAATATAACTGTTCAGAGTTGGTGAGTTTTACTCACATTGGACGATCATCGTTAATAACGATAACCGTCGCTTGATTCAGATGGACAATTTATTTCGAAATAAATTGTAACGGACTCCAAACCACTCCACATCAGTTCCATATTGTAGTCGTCGTCCATATGATCCCAACGGACCTTGTTACGCCAAATTCTTTAATCTGCCTAATTCCGTGCTTAGTCTATATCTTCCCCTACACCATAACTACTCAGACCCGTAACTTCTCAAGTCCGCAATATGTTTGATCATGTGGTGCCCTTTTTACATTTCCTTCTCCCCATTATTCCATCATTGATCTCCAACTAAAAGCAGTAACCCCTTCCTCTTCGAAAACACTGTCTATCCATTTCGGTTTCATAGACATCATGCACCAAACTGCACACATACAGTAAATTTGACCGACGATCTAAATTCGCTCACTCCAGGCAACATAGTCTTTTGCGATCCTCCCTTCAACAAATTGGTCTCCATTTTTCATGAAAACAAAGAAATGAATTTTACCACAACCACTCATGTTATAAATCTCAACGGTCCACTCCTCGTTAAATCCCCTTCGTATATTGTTACCTCCCGTCCAGGCAGACATTGCAACATTTTCACTGGAACCATACCTTCGTTTAAAACTCCAGCGTTGAAGAGACATACCGAACAGTAACAAAAACCCAACCGTTCATCCCGCTTCTTATCAGGATCGCTCCATTTTAGCCAATATCCCTTCGATAGTTGCATTATACCCCCGACATCCACGAACGCCACCTACGCTCCCTCCACCTCATGCTGGTCACCATCAAACAGTACTCGCGAGCCTCCACTTCAACCAGCGCACCTCCCTTTTCACTACGAACACACTTAAAATCTCCAAATTAACATCGATGCACACAAAATCCCAAAATGAGAACCCTTGGCGCTGCAAAACTTCGTGATGTTCGAAACAGCTTCGCACCCTTCGATTAGAATATAGAGTCGAAGCCTTCCAATCTCAGAATATAAGCGAATCCCTTTTTGTATAAATATATATTTCAGACTTTTGGTTTTTAGAGGATGCGGAAATTTGTTGAAGAACACTTCCTGGCGGCTGTAAGTTTTGATCGAGGAAAGTGGAAAATTAGGTTAGAAGAAATTTAGTTATTTATAGGGTTTCTTTTGAACATGTGGAAGTTTGTTGTCCACTTTCTTAGGAGCGACTGTGATAAAAGAATGCGTGGCTTTGTTTTGACCTTAGGGAGAACGCTAGTGTATTTATAGTTTGTTTTCCTTCAAAATACCATGTTACCAAAATTCCATTCATGTAGACAGAAATCAAGATACCATTGTATCGAGCTCGGTTCCACGATCCCAAAAATATAATAATGCCGGTAGGTTAGCTTATTCTGTGAAACCCCGAAATGTTGATTACAGGATGCAAAATATTCCAAACAAAAAGTTGCTTATTAAATTAATTAAAAATTACCATAAAATTCTAAAAATTAAATTATCACTACGCCTCAAAAGAACCTTGTCTAAATTCGAAACTGGTAACTAGTTATATCGAATAAACCATTACGGTTGATAAACGATTCTATAACGACTATTTTAAAATTTTATTTGGACAAAAATCAAAATCTACACGATGAAATCCCTATTTTTCTCTTCCACTAGAAAAATATACTTCACCAGCTCTGTATGTTTCTTGTTCCACAGAAATCCGATTTAAAACGGCTTCTGTATATTCATTTAAAGTATGAATCGCCAATTTGCGAACTGCCGCGCCATTTCGAGCTCGATTATAATTACAATATAAATTATACGTTCAAATGTTGTAAATGAAAAATATTCATTATTATATTTCAAATCTAAATGCTACCAAATCTCTTACACTATCCAATTCAGACAATATTGACAATTCAACTATTTCTGACTATTTCGACATTATAATATATTATTATATTATAATTATTAATTAAATATTCAATATTATTTAATTCAAGTTATCGATATTTCCTAAATCGATGTTTTTAATAATTAGATAACTTAATTATTCTACCTATAAAATACGGGTCATTACACATACTCCCTCATTACGAAAAGAACAAGAAGCTTCTTCTAACACTTGGACCATTTTGGACTGCATAGGCATTTTAGAAAGAAGGGGCTTACCTCCATCTTAAACATACTAGAACTTTGTTTCCGTTATTGCCATCGTAGTGATATGAAACTATCGTTCTCATCATTGTAAACTTGTACAAAGAGCATAATAAAAGAGCAAAACTATTCGAAGTGGACGTAGGCCTTCGCAGGTCAAACCACTATAAACATTGTGTCAATTTAATTTCCTTCATATTTTCCACTTTAGACATTTAGATTCATTGTCTTAAAACTCGTTGGATGTTGTGACAAATTTTGTGCATCAACATCAAAAAGTCGATCAGGCTACTTCTAAATGATCGAACGATGCCCGGAGGTGATCGATCCAAGCCGTGTCATTTTTTGATTCGCAAGTGAACGTCAATTTTGACGCTTAGTCCGAGTTTGTATAAGGCCCCCCTTAGGTCATAAGTGATTCAGATGTCTAAGTCCAAAAAGTCAAGGCCTTGTCAAAAGGTTGGCTAACACATCTCTTTGCTTAAGTCAAAAAAATTAAAGTTTTAGCATTTTCAGTCAATCACATTCTCAAAAGTTTGGTCTAATTTGATTGAGTAATTTTAGAAATAAAAAGGCTTTTCCTATGCAAGCATCTGTACTTGCTTAGGTACTATAATTATATGTCATGCACTTGCGGTTTTATACCAATATATAATTCAGCAGTTATCTAAATTGCTAGATAATTTCGTGCGAATCAAGTTTTGACGTCGTTGGTAAAGAAAAATTTTTAGTTAACTTTACTTTTTGTATTAATTTTCTTTTCATATGGTTTATTTCGAATTAGTAGCCGAATTTTTTTTGTTGTAGTTCCCTTTTAGCTTGTTGCTTTTGTCTTCCTGGTTCTTTGTGTTATTCTAAAAAGAAAACAACACCACCATATTTGCATTTTCACTTAATATTTTCTTTGTTCCTATTGTGCCCATTCAATTCCTTTACGGCAAATTCTATTTGAACCCGAAAATATGTTGAGTACCCTCTCATTTTATTAAAAAAATACGAGGATGAAAATGCCCTTTCTATGTTATATTTTTTTTCCAGTTTTTTGAGCATCTCATAGTTCCCCTATGTGGTTTGTCAATGTACCTCGTAGTAGCCCTACGTGGTCTCTGAAAGAACCACGGACAGCTGCTACGAGGTACACTAAGTAACCACGTAGGGCTCCTACGAGGTACACTGATAAAGCATGCAATCATCAAGTTTTCGACAGTCACCAACTAACTATCACATACCATCCTTCCTTGACCTTTTTAGTTACTACAACCACGTCACAAAACCACAACCAATCACAGCTTCACCAACTTTTAACCAAGAATGCAATCTCCATTACAACATCATTTTAAGCATTCAGTTAATTACCCCCATGTTCACCAAACACAACAATGCCACTGTTTTTCTTCTTCACCTTTTCATCACTAACACCTGAACACAAACCAGAGCTTCCATAAACCAAGCACTCTTCCAAGTAACCACCTTCACCCTACTGCTGCCTATGCAGTTAACCATCCACCACCAAACTGCACAAACACATAATAAAATTACAATTAACTCAAGAGAATACTGTTACTCCACATGTTTTCCATCTACACTGTCCACAACTCCCTCTTCATCACCTTCACACCCCAACACAAATTGAATCCACTTCTCCTTGTCCTGAATCCACCGTCCACTACTCCCTCTTCATCTAAAGATACGCGAAAGCCCAAAACCGGCAACTCACTCTCCTCAACCTGCCGTCAATACCAAAATAACTTAATACACATGCTCGCTTCATCACTAGAAACAGAACCCAAACCACCGCAAATCTCTTTTGTAACCTTCAAATCAAAAATCAACCTCACCTCATCACTTCTGCCGGCATCATTCCCCAAATAGAAAAGCCGAACAAATCAATTTTGAATGCCAGAACCTGCAACAACCGCTTACACTTTAGCAGCTACAACCAACTGTCATCTCTCTGCTTTTTCCACACTTCAACTTCCGAACTACCTCTGACCTCACCCTAATTTGAAACTCATCAAAACACGAATTGCCACTTCCAGACCTTGCAACTTTCAATCGCATTTTTGTTAACTTTCTATTCGCGACTTTGGATTGCCTTTTTTCATAAGATTTTTGGGATTGCGTTTAATTTTGAAAATTAGAAAGGGAATAAAAGGATATGGAAAGAGTTCAAGGGAGCAGTAACACGGTATTTGAGCTTGGTGTTGTATATAACGATGTTGTATACACAATTATATGATTTTTGTTTGATGATAACAACCAAATATATTTTATAAATGTGTTTGTTACTGTACTGTTCTATATTTACATCACAGACAGAAATGTAATATTTATATTTAAATAAAATACATCTATACAGAAATTCAAATATTTACTGTATTTTATTTAAAATATAAATATTATATTTCTAACATTCAAACAGTACATCTATTTTAACTCCACTATTTAATCACTTCACTGATATTGTACTTGTAAATAAACTGTGTAGAATAGACAAGTTTGTTTGACAAGAATAAAATAATATTTTATTTCAAATAAATTTGTTTATTACAAACTTCAGTACAATTCATATACATACACAGCTCATCATGTTTACACAACTCATATATACATTCTTTCACATTGACACATATACAGACACATTGAAACAATTCACTGACTCAACACCGTCTTCAGTCTTCATTGTTAGTCCAATCTTCACAGTCTTCTAGTCAGCCTTCAGTCAGTCCAGTCTTCTTACCTGTCACATGAAACACACACACACAGTACACTGCAATAGAAATAAAAACTGTATTCATGCAAATATAAATTAAAAAAATTATTTGCCTCAGTTTTCTGGTGTGTTTCTCATCATTTTTCATGACTTGATCTGATTCATCTGTGTCTAGACAGATAGTTTGTATATGTACAGGGACAGGAAATTTTCTGATGGCTGCAAATACACACGTGTATAAATACACGTGTGCACTGCCACGCCAATCAATATGCAACTGAGGAGTAGCCACGTGGACCATCTCAACTCAGTGCATGTGTATACAATTCAACATGATTTTCAAAACAGTTGTGAAAAAGTAAAAGTGGTCGAGCCATGCAATGGTGCAAAAACATACAAAGCATGGACAACGCAAGGTGGTGATGCATATTTTTTCCAAATGGCCAAACACAAGGCTCAACAATGCATGGTACAAGCCAACATGGATGTTTCAAACTCAAAGCATGGGAATGCTGCATGGAAATCAAATATAAATGGTGGATACACATGATCAAGCATTTCAGATCAACTCAAAACAGGATGAAAACAGCATGTACCAATAATGTTTGCAAGCAATACCAGTTTGTTCAAGTTAAAGTGCACAAGCTCGAGCATGGCAAGTGATTCATGTATATTGTGTGTGCATTTACAACTGTCAAGTATCAACACAACAATAATCTAGTGGTGCAAGCAGCAAGATGATGGTGCAGCAACAATGAATAGGATTTTAGCACTAACAAAGTGGTGATATGTCCAATACGATATATATCTGGAAATGTCTTCATACGACAAATGAATGTTATGCATGAATGTAACTGCAAGGATAAAGGAACTAGGAGCACCAAGTCAGGGTGTATCATGGACAGTGCAGTAAAAAATAGTGAAGTTCAAAGACAAGGCATGTTTCAATCAAGCAGCAGCATGATCAGACATTCAAGCTAGGATGTAAATACATAGTGATAAGGCAATTTTCAAGATTATATATATATATATGTCAAAATGGAAAATAAAAAAAAAACAACACATTTCTGGGCAGTCAAGTTGCAAGTGTCCAAGTATATCATGATCATGCGTCTCGACAAATTCAAGTCAGTGTACAAGCTAGAACACAAACACTCAAGTGAATCAAGCAAAGAATGAAGAATTGGTGTTTTCAGTAATAAAACAGACATAGATAGGAAAGTCTTTTTGGAAAGATTTTGTCACAGAAAAGATTTGCTCATCAATCTTCATATGTAGCAAATTAATTTGTTTCCAGAAATTACAGGAAATCCAAATTCATTCAAGACAGTTTTTTTTATCAAGGCAAATATTCATTCACGGCAATCATATCTCAGAGGATTCAAGGCAGAAAATTAAATCATGCATGGGATGTTTCTGTTAGCAAATTCGAAGAGAGTCTTCTGAGAAACAAATCAATAAGTTCTTTTGTTTTGGCAAGGAAACAGCTCAGCAATCAAGCATTTTTGGCAAATAGTGATTATGGAATTTCAGAAAAGCAATTTTGTGCAAGTTTCTTTTCTCACATGTTAGAAATCAGCAAGGAACTCAATCAGGCAACAATTCAAAATTCATTTAAGACCGAACCATTCAAGCAAGGCAATCAAGTTTAATAATGCAGGGGATCTTTTTTTCTAATATCCAGAGTTTATCAACTCAATCAAATCCGTTCCAGTCAAGGGCAGTTAAAAGGGGAAATTCAAAATCAGCCACACAACAAATCAAAAGTGGAAACAGACGCATTCAGATCAAGTCAACATTTGAAATCAGAGTATAGGATTTTTATTATCCTATTTAAACACCGTATCATCACTGGCAAATGTATCGAGTCCACATGCAACAATTCAAAAAGACAGCAAATCGAAAACAAAACATAAACAACTTAGAGAAAAACCAAATTGAATTTGGATACTTACTTTTGGTTTCGATCGCAAATTACCAAACCACAGAACAACCCCAAATTGGTGAACAAAATAGCATCAGCAATCGATGCCGAGAATATCAACTAGAATACGATCATCAGAGAACCTTTTTCAAGCAGATACGATCGTGATTTGGGGACAAAAGGCAAACCCTAGCCGCCATTTCTGATTCCCAAAGCAAAGAAGGATCGGGCTAACGAAATGAAAAAGGGGTGCAACGCAAACCAAGTTGGCCGGGATATTTTCTAAAGGGATGACCCCTTTAAAATTAAACTCTTCCTTTACTATTTTTTTTCCAGGGTTTCCTTGTATCTTTTGTTTAATTTTAGTTGTTTAATTTTGAGTTGTAAAAACCGTCGAACCAGTTTTCTAGTGTCTGTAAAATACTAGAAGTAAATCAGTCAGGGTGTTGACTGTCAGTTTCAGAGTCTGTAAAATTCTGGGATACGTGTTACGGGTCTGTAATACGGGGAAATCTGATCGAGGGGATATCGGTCAGTTTAGGGTTTTGAGCGTAGGGTTAGGACAGGAGCAGACGCTGCGAGTGTACATGGTCTTGTATGCGGGATCTGTTTATAACACCTAGTAGAAACCTTAGGAATGCAGCAGTAGGCAGGGTTTTGCCGAAGCTGGGTATATCTGTGTGTGATTTATTTTCTGCACTTTTAATTCTGCTGCATTCTGTGATCTGTTTATTATTTTAATATCCTGTTAGTTTTTCAATTCAGTTTAAAAACTGTGATGAACCCTATTCACCCCCCCTCTAGGGTTAATCTAGATCCAACACTTGGCATTTGAACGGGTATTTGAGCATGACACTGTTAGGAACGAAGAATGCAATTTTTTTGCTACGAATGGGGTATTTGAGTGTGATATTTGAACGGGGTATTTAATTGTGTATTTATTTGTTTTGAATTAATTTATGCAGAAATGATAACATTTTGGAAAGATTATACCATATTAGTCCCACATTACCAAAGTAATATAAACATCTCGGTATACATATGAGCATGCAAACATTATAGCATCAGTTGAAATAAAACAAAACCGGTTTGAACACACATGAAGACTTGATACTAATACTTATATATTAAAAATGTCAAAGACGGGCACTTGGGCCATGAGGGCGTGCGCGTGCATGCACATGAGTTAAGGCACTCCCATCTGCGCAACTGGCCATGAGCGTCGATGGCTACACTTTGCTGCGAATGAGCCCTAAGTAGCGTTTGTATTTCCAGTTTGACTTCGTTGGTGTCCGATGCCACAATGATTCAACTCAAAACACTATTACCTCGGTCACACATCAATCCCTCTAAACACTATTCCCTCAGTCACTCCATTCACCAAAAATAATGATTTTTATGGATCTTTTCTACAGATGAATGCACCTTCGTCAGTTGGATATGCTCCTCCTACTTTCTCATTTTCTACATGGTATTCATATAAAGAGCGTGCCAAGGTATTTTTACAACGCTGCTGCCAACTAGTAGCGTCACACTCTGAATACCAAGTATGGAAGCTGAGGATGGTCCTGCGGAACAGGACGGGAATGTTAGTTATCCTCAAGTAGACGACAAATGACGAGGTCGAGGCGTTAGTCACGTACATGATCATATACTTTTGTAGGCATAGTATGTAATGCGTCCAATGTATTTATTTATATTACCATTGTATGAACTGTTATTTGGTTTTGTTACGTTGTTATAAAAAAAACAGCATTTCAAACTAGTTTTACCGTTACAAAATTTCTATTTCAAACAAATATATGCGATCGCTCAGTCATCACTCAATGCTCTGCTCACTTTTAACACTTAATTCACCGCTTAAAATTACAAAACACATCATCCGCTCACTCACCTTTAACCATTTAATTCACCAAGCAGTTAACCAGTTCATTTCAACTGCTCGCCATGGGCTAAGAACATACCCATATTTTGGGTGTATGCATTGATAATTTGGGTCGGTTTAAATAATTTATATGGACTCGACTGTTTAGGTTTATGAATAGTTAGCTTTAGTTTTGTATTAAAAAAATCAAAAAAGAAAATATTTTTCTTTTGAATTTTTTTACTTGGGAAAAGCTTGCCTTATTTCTAAAATTTGGGGCCTAACTCTTGAATTAATTTTCTTTTCTATTTAACTTGGGATTTGACTCATGTTTAAGTGAAAGAGAGAAGAATTTCACTTGCCTTTGAAAATAAATGAAAAATCATTTTTAGATTTCTATCAGGTTGTAAAAGAAGAAAGATGATTGCTTGCCAGAAATTGCACTGCATAGCTTGCCCATGCAAAATAATCATGCTAAAATAATTGCAAATAAAAAATTATGCACGCTTTGATATTGTTTTTTTAACTTTTGTTTTTATTTTACTTGAATTATTGGTTGTTTGCGTTTACATTTAAAAATAAGAAAAAAATCAAATAAAATTTCATTAATAATTGCATTGATAATTCACGTTTGATTTTCGCCTTGCATTGATTTCGTCTTGTTTTTATCTCTTAAGGGAAACATCCAAATTCAAATAAGATGGGTGTTCATAACTATTCCTTGATTCAAAAAGTTGCATTTTATCGTAGAAAATTGATTAATTAATTGTTAGATGATGGAATTAAGGATGTCAGAAGCTCATCTATGACAAGTATATGTTTTGATAACATGATTTACTTTGCCAAAACATTCCATGGTTTCTAGGAAAATGACAGAGTTCAATCACTTACAATTATCACTGTGATTCATCGATATTATAGTGATTGTTTCTCTGAAGGTACTTAAACTTCAGTTGCATTGCTATGGTGATTCCTGGTGCACTACGCATGTTTGTTACCCGACTTAGAAACGTTTTACAATTTTTAGTCAAAATGCCAGATGCAGATTTGCATTTAGTGCTACAAAGGACAAAAAAATTCTAACTAAGTTCATGTATTCGTTTAATGGCATTAGTTCATGCATATGTACAAAAAAAGAATTCAAAAAATCAACAAAATAAACATTTCTTTTAAACGTCTTTTAAAAAAAACAATAAAGAAATCTTTACCTACAAAATGACCAATGAAATAAAGATAATTTTCCTTATTAAAAAAGGAAGTAAAAGTCAATCTAATTGTCTTCTCCAAATTATTTTTCCGTATGCATGGCCATTTGGACTCATGACGCCTCTATAAATAATTTAATTTGAATAGGCCTTCCTTCTCAAATGCTTGACAAAAATACTCCTCGAACTCTCATAAATAGAATTTTCATGGATCGATATTTTATCCCACCTTGTATCACTTAACCATTTTGAAATTCATTGAAAACACACAACATTTCCAAAATTTGGCAATTTTGAAACTAATAATCTTTAACTTTTTATCGAAATTCAATCAAGTTGGTGCAATTACTAAACTTCAATAATTACGCGTTGATGGAATAAAATTTAGGTTAATACCATTTGCACTTACCTATTATGCTAAAAAATGGTTGTATAGCTTGTCTTCGAATTTAATTAGAACTTTGGAAGAATCCGTAATAGTTTTCTTAAAGAAATTTTATCTCCTTGAAAAACAACAAAAATTCGAAATGAAATTGTAAATTTTAATCAATTTGACGAATGAAACTGTTGAAAAATATTTTGAAAGATTTAAGGAAGTTTTAATCAAATGTTCACATCACATTTCTAAAAAAACTCTTTTCCAAATTCTTCGTAGCACCCCGCATTTTTAAATAATTAAGTAATTGAAATAATTTTGAAATTTGAAAATAAACATTTATGGAATTCTCGGAATTTGACTTGGAGACTAATATAATTGCATTCGTGGAAATTTTCTGAATTACTACATATATAATATGTTTCGAATGGAGTTCATACGAAAAAAATTTATTAACTTTCAAAATTGCATATCGAAAAATAATTGTAAACGTACGTGTATTTATACATATTATTTTACAAATGTATAAACATGTGAATTCCAAGAGTAACACAAGTTTTAATGTGAAAATTTGAACCAGTAGAAAAAATGAGAATTAAAAGAAAAATTAATGTTATGGAGGTATAAGTGGAGTTTAATTAAAATTTTAACATTATAAAATTGTAAATATTAACGCTAATGTTAGGAAGTTAAATAAAAAGCTAACGTTATATAAGCATAACGTTATAAAGTAATAAACATAATGTAACATTATAAAAGGATTAATTTAAGAAAGATAACGCATGCGTAAACTCATGTGTATATATTTATTATATATATATATATACACACATATAAATTATAGAAGTAACGCATGTTTTAATTTTAAAAGTTAACGCGTGTCATAAAAAAAATTAAATCAGGAATTAACAGAAGTTTATTAACGTTGACATATTAATAAACATAACATTACCAAGAAATGATTGCACATAAAATTTTTAGAAATAGCATGCCTTTGAATTTGAAAGTAAACGTGCATCATAAAAGGAACAAAATCATGAAAATAGCAGAAGGTTAATTAATGTTTAAAACCCAACCTTCAAGAAATAAATACACTTAAAACACACAGGCAAGATACGTTAACAACGTGTTATAAACGCGTGGGGTAAACCCACACAATAGCCAGATCAACCCCATAATAGCTAGGTCAACCCGTAGGTCGACCTATAAGGAGTTGGTTTGACCCAAACATGTCATTTTTGATGTATTTGTCCTTCTTTGAATGGTTAGATTTTAATTCGTTTTAAACGAACGAACGACATTGCTTTGGTTGTCTATAAATAAATGTGCATGCCTAACCTTCAAATACATATTTTTTGTGAATGGGCGTGGAAGCTCTATCTCTTCTTTTTTTCCTCCTATTCTTTAGAAATCAATTATATTATATTTAGGTTTTCTGGTATACAATAAAAAGGTAGAAACTATAGATCTGGAAAAAGAGATGTTCAAATTATGTCATCCATATGAGGTAAGTTTACGAATATAATTTTTAATTAGTTTACTTTTATTTTGTTTAGTTCCAGATTTATGAATTTATGCGCATTCCAGTTTCTGCATCCAAATAGGTTTACAAAAAGGGAGACTATGTATAATAGAACTGAATTTAAATTAGATCTAGAAATTGAAATGCTTTTTCCAGGTGAGTGGATTTAAATTATATATTTTTATGGTATTGATGTATAGTATTGCTTTATTGAATCCAATTGATTTGACATTGTTAGACATGAACTAAATACATTAATTATTTGTTCAAGTTATTTATATTGTAACTGTAAGTCTAGGGTAATTGTAGTTATATATGTAAATGCTATTCTTTTGGGGTTGAATTAAAACAAATATAAGTAATATTGGGTTTAAGAATTATGGAGAAAGACATAAGACTAAACATGAGAAATTTACAGTAAAAAAACAACAAGTTCGAGAATGAAATAAAAATGGAAATTTAATATATATAACTTGAATGAAATAGAAATGAGAATTTATTATATAACTTGATTTGGAAGTTAGTAATAACTTAGTTGTATGGTTGAGAAAAAGGGTATATTTTCATAGTTTAATATTATAAGAAAGTCGGTAAACATAATTGCAAGTTTTAAAGTGAAGGAAGTGGGATTAGTGCAAAATAAGGATGTCGCTGTATTTTGCACTATCTTGCAACTAAGAAATTAATAAAAGAAATATCTTGCAATTAGGAGTTACTATTTATGAGATTGTTTTATATTAAAATATGGAAATAGATTTTAGTAAAGTTTCAGCAATGAACCAAGTGGAATAGAGCTAAATTCCTATAATAAATCTTACAAAGATGGTAAGTAAAGAAGCAATATAACAAAAGGGCGTTATTAAATGAATAGAGGTAACAAACATGTTAAAAAGGAATAATATAATGGAAAGACATCATAAAATGAATAAAGGCAACAATCAAGTCAAATACTTGTTGAACCTACAAAAAATTGTAATCTAAGACATGTGTTCGATATGCAAAAAATAGAAGTAAAGTAAAGCAATTATTGTGTAAGAACCCGTAACTTCCCCGTGAAGGAAAGGGCGAATACTTTGAGAACAACACACAAATGAATGCAGACGGAAGAACATTTCATTGCTATTACAACAATTCCATCAGATACAAGAATATACAGAGTATAAATGAATAAATTACATTCGATAAATATCAGAGATTACAATAAATTACATAGCAGCGGAAAATAATACAAAGCACAACTGAAGGTGATATACGGATACAGAGCTTTCCGGATATCATTCCAGCTGTAAACCAGGATCCTGCGAATATAAATCTGCAAAACCGAAACTACTAGCTGCCCGTGCGGAAAATAGGGGCACCCAGAGTTTAGGTTAAAACAATAAACTCCAGGTCAGTCATGTGACTGGTGTGAGAACTAAAACAGTTATTTAAAACTTTACTTTAAAAGAGAGTAATTCAAGGGACCACGCCGTATAACACGGAACGGGTTTCCTCCCAAGAATACCAGTGCATAGAATAAACAACGCAGTTCTTTTTCGAAAAATGAAGCTATTATAAGACCCAGGTCCCATCACACAATGCAACGCAAGCCGGAGGATAGGGTAGCCAAACATGCTTGGTACGTTTTAAACAAATCATTTGATACTATAATAAGTGTATAGTGTCAAAACAATTTCAATCATAAATATAAATCATAGACGGCATAGCATCCCATGCTACTATGTCGACATACTAGTTCTACAATTAAAACCGCAATATCTCGTATTGGAAATTGGATTTCCGTCATGAGTCGAGGCAAGGGGCAAGCTCCTCTCCGCTTCGAGACACTCTAGCAAATGCTCAGGACTACACACTATGGGCAACCACTTGGATCGGTTGGGCCGGTCCTCACTTACGTTAGAGGATTGGTTATGCCTGAACACACGTTTCCCGGTCCTTACAGACCTATAATCGAGGCGCCTCATTCCAACAACCACAAAGGTGAAAAGTATATAAATGTCAGGGCTGGTAAGTCACTGACACCACCAAAGCTAGAAAGAAACGTCGTGTTCTCCCAACGGCCCGTATCCCGTTTTTAACTCATACCGAGGTGTGAGGCTCGCGAATTCACGTTATACACAAAGCTGCCACGTAGGCGTGCTTTAATCATCAACCACAAGACTTTGCTTTTCAACAGAAGCCTTGATCATTGCATCTTAGCGTGCCACATAGGCAATTCATGCCATGCGACTGATGTCCATCGATATACAACCTCTGAGCTCGTACGTCTCAGAGAAGGGTGTTAAGCAAAAGAATAAATTCTCCGCCGCCAAACAGATGTATATTTAATAGAAATCAATCAACACAGAATAAAATCCAATGTCGGACACACAATCCATTGACAAGTTCGTTCTGGGTCTGAACGAAACCGGAGGCACTTTCCTCGCATATCCATCTGTCTCCAAGTACGTCTGGACGACCACTAACTGATTCCCTCATCTTGGGTGTACAGCCCAATCAAGATCATCAGTAATCACCCAAACGATGTGAAGACTTCCGGTCTTCAACCACCGTCTTCATCTTCGACATATCGTCGAATCGGTTATTCAGAATGGGTGTAAACCCGGACTTTCCGAACAGCCCGCATATATTAAAACAAATGTTACACAAACACAACATATGTCTCATTCCAATTCAGAATATTCTTTTATTCACAAAACCAAATTCTTAGGGAAAGGTTCCCATTAATTTTATCCAAGATAAATTCTTTAAAATTTATCCTTTAATCTTCCTTTGGATGTCGTTTCAAACCAAATTATGGTTTTCTAAACTAGTCGAGATTAGCGAACCACACCGAAGTAAATATTTATTTTATTTCCCAATCCCAACCTATTCATCCCATGAAGCAAAACCGGTGATACTCCATATCTAACACCGTGGTGTTATCGGTAAAATTAATTACCATTTCACGTTCAAATCTAATTAAAGATTTAACTATCGCTTTGGAGCAAAACTGGCGATACTCCATTCTCGCTCATTTCTAAATTTGAAATTTAGATTATAGATTCACATTTCAATCTAATTACAGATTCATTAAAACTCCTTTTACTGGGTTAAAGAACTAGGTGTTATTTAAAACACAGTTCACGACAAACCCAAATCACATTCTATTTATCATCGGGTTAAAGAACTAGGGTTGTTTAAAACACAGTTCACGATAAACCCACAAATAAATTCTAGTTCAATTGAAATCAAATATATTAGGAATTCCGATTATTTAAAACCCCTTTTTAATTCTAATTTATTTATTTAAAAATAAAAACCCGGGTTTTAAATTGAGTTCAAACTAGTTCATTTTGATAAAAATCAATTTTTATCTTTTCAAATATGGAGTTTTTCACCCCAATTTTCCCCCAATCATTTCTTATGATTTTACATAAATTATTGATATTTTAATAATTTTATCAGGGCCCGTACAGTCGATTTCCATCAACGGCCATCGAACTGCACTTACAGCGACCTTTTTCGAATTTGATTTGGACGTAACTCCAAATCCAACCGTTAGATTTCAAATTTCTAATATTCGTTAGAAAGCTCTTTTCGATACGAACCCAACGGTTTTGGTTTTAGGAGAATCCGATGGTCGGATCTCCCATAATGTCCGTTTGAAATGAATGGTCGAAATTCACGAACTACCGCGGCGCGTTCTATTCAGGCCATTATATTATATATATATAATATATATAATATATATTTCGTCGATTTCTATTTAAAACGAATTTTATAAATAGTTTTTAAATTCGTTTCAAAATTCATTTCAACTTCCATTTCAATTCAAATCAAAATTGAATCTTTCCTTATAAATTCGTTTTAAAATTCATTTCTATTCAATTCAAATTTCAATTCAATTTGAATTCATTTCCCTTCGTTTTAAATTCAATTCGAATTCGTTTTCAATTCGATTCAATTCAAAGTGGTTTTCTATTCGATTCAATTCAACTTGGTTTTCTATTTGATTCAAATTCGTTATATATTTGATTCAAATTCGTTGTATATTCAATTGAAATCAAATTCGTTATATTTTCAATTGAAATCAAATTCGTTATATATTCAATTGAAATCAAATTCGCTTTCTATTCAATTCATTTCGAAATTGTTTTATATTCTATTTATTTCGAAATCGTTTTCAATTCAATTCATTTCGAAATCGTTTTCAATTCAATTCATTTCGAAATCGTTTTCAATTCAATTCATTTCGAAATCGTTTTCAATTCAATTCATTTCGAAATCGTTTTCAATTCAATTCATTTCGAAAACAATTTCAATTCAATTCATTTCGAAATCGTTTTCAATTCAATTCATTTCGAAATCGTTTTCAATTCAATTCATTTCAAAATTTCATTTCAAAATATGCGATTTCGAAATCACTTTTCAATATTCATTTTTAAAATGAGTAAAATCGATATAAATATCGTTCACGTCAAAATGGCGTCAATCTAATCAACACGGCTTAATATATTTCCATTTTTAAATATTCTATTTCAAATATTTCTTTTTCAAATATTTCTATTTCAAATATTTCGTTTTCAAATATTTCTATTTCAAATATTTCGTTCAACACATGACTAATCTCAACGGATGAGTACGGTCAACACATGAACATTTATTTTATATTGATAAAGATGTAAATTTTATTATAAAAATATTTTGTTCAACACATGACTAATCTCAACGGATGAGTACGGTCAACACATGAACCTTTATTTTATATTGATAAAGATGTAAATTTTATTATAAAAATATTTTGTTCAACACATGACTAATCTCAACGGATGAGTACGGTCAACACATGAACATTTATTTTATAATATTCTTTTATCTTCTAAATTGGAATGAGGCCCAATCAATTACCATATAAAGTTAATTATATGGATTCCATACAACACATGTATATAATAGCAACGATAAATAATCAACCATCATCCAAAGTGCACTACACTGTATAAGCATCAAATATAGATATCTAACGCTTATAACAGCCTGTCAATCAATCGATCGACATATTTAAGCAATCAGGATGAGTGAACTTCAAATTTCATCCCAACACCCGTGTGGGGTTTCAAATCAACAAACACATATTTTTATTTGTGCAGTTGGGCAATATGTAAAATTTATCGTCCCAATCAATGTCCTTCAAATAGGTGTACATAAACAAACCGTCCGGTTTGTAAATGAATATTTTATTTTACTCACTTCCACGTTAAAAATTATATTTTTAACGATAAAATATTTTATTTTAACACATGGATTTTTATTCAGTTCATTTATTCAATAAAATGATATCTTTATTTTTCTAACATATTTTAGAAAATTTCGGCGGCATAATGGCACGATACTAGAAACGGGACAAGGCCTAGCCTTATCCCCGGTCTAGTGAAGGCCCACGCCATTCACACATCAATCAAATTCATTCATTTCACCACACAGTTCAATTTCAATCAAATGATCTAACTAATTTTTGCAATCAAACAAACAAGTCCATGGTCTGTGGACGATTGTGTCGGGTGCTACTAAGCACCGTCTGCATCCTAGTATATATATAACTAGAAAAGAAATTGAAGAGTGAGAAGTTCTCACCGAAAGCTATCCAATACCACGACTCCTCATTTATAGAAATCTTCAACGTTCTCGCCTTTTTATCACCTTCGTTGCCCGTATTCACTACATACATAAAAATCACATTTTTATATTCTCTATTATATAAAAATCATATTTTTAATTCGCTACTTCGTTATAAAAATTATATTTTTATACCGCTACTATATAGATAAAAATTCCATTTTTATCGATGCTAGTATATAGAAAAGATTATATTTTTCGATGCTACTATATAGAAAAGATTATATTTTTTTCGACGCTACTATATAGAAAAGATTATATTTTTTTCGACGCTACTATGTAGAAAAGATTATATTTTTTTCTTCTTTAAAAATGACGTCTTTCCTATTTTAAAAATGAAGTCTTTTCTATTTTAAAAAATCATACCTTTAGGTAGATAAAATCAAACCTTTTCAATTATAAAAATCTAATCTTGTTCATTATAAAAGTATAATCTTTTCGTTACCATTCAAACAATAAAGATCCAATTTTCATCGGCCATTTAGATGAATAAAAATCTAATTTTTACTTCACTAACATATATGGAAAAATCGAATTTTTATCGTTACTCTTCAAATAAAAAAAATCTGAGCTTTTAAAGTATAAAAATCTTAGCCTTTCAAATATAAAAATCCTATTCTTTTAAATATAAAAATCCTATTCTTTTAAATATAAAAATCCTATACTTAACTATGCCTTCAACATAGAAAAATATGGTCTTTTCATATAGAAAAATCAAATCTTTTCCATTTTAAAAATTCTAACTTTTCTATTGTAAAAATCTAAAAATAAATATCCATGCTTTATATAAATACTAAGAAGAACTGATTTTTAAACTTATAAAACTAATTGCATAGAAAATAAGAAAAAATAAGTAAATAAAAACAAATGGAAAAACTTACAGCGCTCGTTTAAGGAAGGAGGGGGTTTTCATCGATTTCAGGGGGGGGGGGGGGGGGGTCTGTGGGGTTGCGCTTCGGTTTTTAGGGTAGAAGGAGGGAGAGGGCGCGAAGAGGTCGAGCAGAGGGGGGGGGGGTTGGCGTTGCAGTCGCGGAAGAGCAAAGGGGGGGGGGAAGCAGCTGTGTCGGTTCTTCAATGGGGGGGGGGGGGGGTTGGGCGGCGCGTCGATCAGAAAAGGGGGCGAGGCTGCGACCAACTCTGGAGGTGGGGGGGGCCATCGTCGTCGATGACGGGGGGGGGGGGGGGGGGGCTGCGCGATTCCGTTGTTGCTCTTTTTTTTTCTCTCTGCTGATTGTCAATTGAAAATCAAAGGGGGGGAGGGCCAGCAGAATTAAAGGGGAGGAGAGGAAAGATTTTATTTTTTATATTTTTTTATTATTTTTAATTTAAAAATGTTGACTTTTGCATACGACCTCTAACCGAGGCCCACCGCCTACCGTCCATAGCGTTTTACCCCCATTCCGAACACAATGGGATATGTATCGCAAGCTGATTCGATCGTTTCGATCAGTTTCCGTTGAATTTACATTTAAATCACTATATTGAATTTTAAACGTACATTTCAATTTACCGGGGTCACATACTAACTAGAAAAATTCTCGAAAAATATTTTCTAGCTTCGTATTGACGATACGGTCCTAACAAAACTAGTTTCGTTGAATTCTGAGGCCGTTTGAAAAATGGCCATTTTCCAGTCGATTAAAATCAACTGAAATTGGTCAAACGCGTTTTCCTTTGCCACGCTCACATACTGATTCAAAAAATTATGAAATTTGAAACCTAGCAATAATTTGATACTGCGGATCCAACAAAAGTGGTTTCGTCGAAATCCGAGGTCATTTGCAAAATCTCCATTTTTAAGGGCCTGAATTCCATAGCGACTATTCAGAATTTTCAACTGGACATAACTTTTGATTCCCGCTACGAAATTTGATTTTTCGGATTCGTTGGAAAGATATTATCAATTAGATCCTAATGTTTTTGGTTTCAATAAAATCCGGATTGTTTTGCACCCGGTACATTCAATTGAAGTTTGAAATCGAATTATCGAACTACCGCGCCATTTTCAATTCTATTTATAATTATAAATAATTATTTATATTCTAACGACGACGTATATAATATATACGTTCGAATTATATTCAAAATAAATTTCTCGTTGATTATATTTAAAATAATCTATTTTAAATATCCAAAATTTGCTAAAATTGCCAAAATAAAAATTTTAAACTGGTTCAGATTTTTGGGTTGTTACATATTGTGATAAATAATTTATGATAGGTAGGCATTGTTTTAGTCAAATACTATCATAAAATATAAGAAAACTAAAGGAAGTTTAGTACCATAATAAAAAGATAAAAGTACGTGCAAAGAAAATAAGAGTAAACCAAACGTATAATAAAAGATTAGACATATGGTTTAATAAAGGAGTGCGGATGAAGAGTGTGACGACCCCAAACCCCGTACTGACGGCAGCACGGGTAATCTTTGGAATATAACACAGAAACAGATAACAGCAGAACAGAAATAAATAAATACACTAGATAATGAACAAATAGAATATACTGGATAAACGTAATCATCAGAGTTACACAGTATACAGAATCTTACTTAGTACAAATACAGTTCAGCTATACATAAATGTCTACAGCGGAAACAAACATAATATGTACAACAGGAGCTGAACAACATAAAAAGAGATAAATGATAGAATCCATCTTCAGCTCCAGCTATCCGGATAAAGCCTGCTAAACCTGAATATAAGGCTGCCCGTGTAGAAAAAGGGGCACCCGAGTTTGAAAGTGAAACAAACTACGAGTCAGTCATGGGACTGGTATGAGAAATCTACTCAACACATTTCAAATATGGCTAATCACAGGACCACGCCACTTTCGTGGAACGGGTTTACTCCATTGGATTGCCCATGCTTCAAAACAAACAATTCTTTTAAACATCGCAATGCTTTTTATAAAAATGAAGCCATTATAAGACTCAGTTCCCATCACACAGTGCAACGCAAACCGGAGGATAGAGTTTTTACCTTATAACGGCCAAAATATTCTTGACACGAATAAAACAAAAGCATTTGATATTATTGCTAGTGTTTATATGTTTTAAAAACAATTTCAAATCATAACTATCAATCATAGACGGCATTAATGCCCCATACCACTATGTCGCCATATATAGGTATACAATCAAAACCGCACGGTGTCGTATTTGGAAATTATATTTCCATCATGAACCAAGGCAAAAGATAGTCCTTACCGACTTCAAGACGCTCTAGCCCGCCCCTCTGGAACAGCCGCAACTGCCCCTTGGATCGTCAGGGCCGGTCCACCGATGTGGATTATTATGCCTGAACACTGCGTTTCCCCGCCCTATGGGGCGTAAATGAGCCAACGAATGGCTCCTTCGGCTTCACATAGTCACCGGTATATCCGAGGCGCCTCGCAACAACAACAACCACATAAGTAAAATGTCAGGCCGTGTAAAAACACCGACACAACTCCTAGCTAGAAAGAAACGTAGGCCCTCCCTGATGTCCTCTCCCGTTTCTGGTTCATACCGGGGTGTGAGGCTCGCAAATTCACGTTATACACAAAGCTACGCCACACAGGCGGTGCTTTGATCATTACCACAAGACTTTGCTTTTCAACAGAAGCCCTGATCACTGCATCTTAGCATGCCACATAGGCAATTCACACTTTGCAACTGATGGCTATATATCACACAGAATAAATTCCAATATCAGACACACTATCCACTTGCAAGTCCATTCTGGATCTGAACGAAACCGGAGGCATTATATACCTCGCAAACCCATCGATCACCATGTACGCCTGGACGATCACCACTCGTTATCCATATTTTGGGATGCCTCCCAATCAGGACCTCGGTTACCATCCAAATGAGGTGAAGATCTCCGGTCTTCGACCACCGTCTTCATCTTCGATTTCTTATCGTCGATTCAGTTATTCAGAATGGGATAAACCCGGTCTTTCTGAGCAACTCGCGTATATAATAAACAAGTGCTACACAAACACTACTACGCATCATTTCAATTCATTAGTCACTAACCGTCAATCAGTAAGAGAACGATTTCCCAAATATTAACCCCGAAGGCCGAAACCAACATCAGATCAATACCCAAGAAACCATTCGACTTAGCCAACCTTCAGTTAGTTTCTAAATTTCACATCCATATCGTTTATAATATTTTATAACGATTTATCGCTATTTTCATTTATTTTAAAATAGCCAATTTATTCAAAACGACGCTTCGGGCCATAACGCGGCCGTGGCGCTGTTTTTCTTCAGATTTGATTTACACATATCTGAAAATCTAACCATTGGATCTTCACAAAATTTACATCATTAGAAAGATCTTTTCAAAACGAATCCAACGGTTCCAGTTTCAGGAAAATCCGACGGTCGGATCTCCCGGTACAATCGTTTGAAGTTTCGATTTCAAAATACGAACTGCAGCGTCGTTATTCGATTAAATATAATTATATTTATATATATATAAATATAATTGATTCTGGCGCTGTTTTTCTTCAGATTTGAATTAAACATTCAAGGCAATCCAACCGTCGGATCTTTACAAAGTTGGTGTCGTTGGAAAGGTATTTCCAAAGCGAACCCAACGGTTTCGGTTTCGGGAAAATCCGATGGTCGGATCTCCCGCACTAATCGTTTGAAATCACGGTTTCAAAATACGAACTGCAGCTTCGTTATTCGATATATTTCAATTCTATTAATATATATATATATATATATATATATATATATCGATTCTTCAATTTCAAAACTATATAATTTTCATACATTTGATAAAAATGATATTTTTATCTAACTGTCTTCTATTTCAACACTTCACTATGTTTAACAATTCATGTATATACTAAAAATGTGATTTTTAATATAAAATAATTTATTTCAAAACTCGATTATTTTATATAGTTAATATAGGTGATAAAAATAGGATTTTTATTATAAAACAATTTATTTCACAACAAGATTATTTTATATAGTTCATGTTGATGATAACTGTAGGATTTTTATTATAAAATCATTTCTTTCAAAATATGAATACAATTCAACACATGAATTTCAATTCAACGAATGAATTTCGATTTAACACATGAAGGTTTTCTATAGTTTATATATATAGAGTAAAAATGTGATTTTTATATTTAAAACACGAATACCATTCAACACATGAATTTCTATCCAACGAATGAATATCGATTCAACACATGAAGGTTTTCTATAGTTTATATATAGAGAGTAAAAATGTGATTTTTATATTTAAAACACGAATACCATTCAACACATGAATTTCTATCCAACGAATGAATATCGATTCAACACATGAAGGTTTTCTATAGTTTATATAAATAGATAAAAAGGTGATTTTTATTGCAAAACAATTTACTTCAAAACATGAATGTCATTCAACAAAGGAGTTTCTATTCAACACACGAATATAGTTTCAACACATGAAAATAATTCTAACACATGAATATTATTCAAAATTTCGGCAGCATAACGGCAGGGTAGTTAAAACCGGGACCGTCCCTAGTACGGCTCCTCGCTCTACCTTAAAGCCTCGCAGCTTTTGACAATGGGGGAATCATGCATCTAGTTCGCACGCAGGCGGCATGTATATTTTTTTTCATTTCCACAAACTAATCCTATGTGGTTTCAACCAAATATTTCTCAACCACAAACGGGTATATTTCAACCACAATCAATCAATTTCAACCACAAACAATTTCAATCAACCATTCGCTATCAATCAATTTTCACACCAATCACATACAATAAATATCGTCCATGGTTAGTGGACGAGGGGCGTATATATATATATATATTTATATATAGCATTTCACTTCTATTTCAATACATATATAATTTTTACAACGCATATACAACTTATAAATCAAACGTACAACTTATACAACGCTTATACAAGAGGTGTACAACGCTTATATAACTCATACATCGACTATATAATTTATACATCGTCGTTTTCCATATCGTTTATAAATTAAAAATCTCACATTGGGTTCCACTCCACCAAAAATAGCAGAAGGCTCGAAAAAATATGCGGTCTCTTCTAAAATGTAGAAGATGTCCACACGAGTCCACTGTCTCTGGTTTCACTGGATTTTGTCAAGAAACAAAAAAGATATGATTTTTACAAGTTTGCAACGGTTTAAAAGTGTTAAAACTGTTGAAAATGAACATAGCCTTACCTTTTTCGATTTGTTCAAAACTAGGTTTTGATTTTTCGTGAAATCTGTTGCTCGATACGACGAATCGGCCACTGCCACGTGGAAGGGCTTGGAGAGGCGCACGTGCGCCAGGGAGGGGGTCCAGCTCGGTGGCTCCAGGTGATGGCGGCGGCAGTTTGAAACCCGCAACTTCCAGGCGTCGATTCCTTCAAACCACACAACGAAAAAAATCCAAACTATATATGGATTTGAAGATCTCGAGGAGCTCTACAAAATCTTCAACTGGAGGAGGGGCTAATTTTGCGTGGATTGATCTGAAATCGAACGGGAACGATGGAATGGTTTTCCGCCTTCGATCGTGCAACGGGGAGAGAGAAAGTCGGGGGGGGATGTGGACCAGTGATTTTTTTTTATTCATAAAGTTTTAAAAATCCGAAAATACCCCTTGTTACACACGAACACCAATTCAAACCCAATGACTGTCGTCCCTAGCGTTTTACCCCCATTCCAAACACAATGGGATATGTTTCGTAGGCCCATTCGACTGTTTCAGTTAGTTTTCGTTCAAATTAAAATATAAAACATTCTATATTTTATTCGAACATACATTTCAATTTGCCAGGGCCACAAACTGATTCTAAAAATTCCCAAAAAATAAATCTAGCTTTGTTTTGACGATACGGTCCCAACCAAACTAGTTTCGTCGAATTCTGAGACCGTTTGCAAAAAGGCCCATTTCTGGTCGATCCAATTTAACAGAAATCGACCAAACACATTTTCCTTTGCCACGCTCACATACTAGCTTCAAAAATTATGAAATTTGAAACCTAGCAATAACTTCACATCCCGGATCCAACAAAAGTGGTTTCATCGAATTCCGAGGTCGTATGCAAAATGGCCAATTTCACGGGCTATATAAATTCCATAGCGACCTTTCTGAAAATTCATTTGGCCATAACTTTTGCTTTCCGCTATGAAACTTCGATTTTTCAGATTCGTTAGAAAGGTGTTCACTAACAGATTTAAATATTTTTGGTTTCACTCAAATCCGTTTTGTTTTGCACCCGGTACAGTCAGTCAAAGTTTGAATTCAAATTTTGAAACTACCGCGCCATTTCAGGCCTTGTTTATAATTAGAATTAATTATATTTGTTTTCAAACGTCGATTCAAACTTACTTTTCATCATTATTATTTAAAATATTTATTTTAAATATTTAAAATCCACTATTTTAGCCAATTTAAAAATTTTAAATTGGTTCAGATTTTCCGGGTCGTTACAATCTCCCCCACTTAAAACTTTTCGTCCCCGAAAAGGAACAAAGTCGAAAGTGGTTTGATTAATCAACTCTACGTTCAATTTGACTTCCATTCTCTAACTTTTCAGTTTCTGAGAATTTTCAAATTCTTCAAAAATTTGGCTAACACCCGGAATTTTCGAAAATTTTCGCCATAACCTCCTTTGTACGGGGAGAGGTTTGGAAATTTATTGGGCCGTATTAGGTACCCAATAAATCCTAATAAGCATACATATATTTATAGTGATATATTCGGGTGTTTACAGGGGAGCGTGTATAGATAATAACTCCAGAGAATAAATTCTCGTCACCCTGTCAAAGCCTGAGGGAGTGTGTATTTTAATTGCTCCAGAGGATAAATCCTCGTCACCTCGTCCCATATGGGAAATAAATAGTCCATGTGCCGTATCTAATGACTATAGAGACGTGATTATTGTCAACTCCAGACCCGTGTGGGGTTTTTATTAATCTGGCCATTTTATCGTTACAATTTATATGGTTATATCAGTCATCAGTTCAACCTGTAAAATATAGTCATCGCCATACAAGCCTCTCGCTCGTATGGTAAATCTTCCACCTCGTCACACAAGCTCCAAATGCTTATGTGGTATATGATGAAGTATGCCAATCTTCCAGAAGTATGCCATGTAATGTAGTTCAAAATTAATTGTTACTATCCTATGGCGATATTTATTATTACACACAGAACAACCAGCACTCCGCATCCAATGGCATTCACAGGAGTTGATATAATAATATTTCGCATCCAACCCATTAAGGTTTACCTATTTGTCGGGCACGCAAATAAATTCTTTACTCAACAGCTATCCATTTACCTGTTCAAACATATATAATGCACAAATATATATTTCTATCTATTTTAAAATCATTTCAATGTGTGAGTTAAATGAATAAATTCTACCATTATTCTATTATTGATTAAATTAACTATTGTTTTAATAATTTAATTAATCCAACTCTACTATCACACAGCACAAACAACAATCAAATTGTTTTTAACTTTTCAAATATATATCATTTATATATTCAAAAATTATATTTCTAAAACCAGACCATATATATTATCACAAATACGTTATTTAAAAACATATAACTCTCGACTCATTCTAGGGCACTTCTGACCCTATCTCTAACGAGTTGTTCTGATTCTGCTATACTCATACTAGGATATTATTGATCCTATCTGTATAGAGTTACCCGTCCTAGAACACTATTGGTTCTATTTCTGACGAGTTCGTTAATATGTTATATTCCAGAACTAAGCTTAACCAAAGCTCTGATACCACGATGTGACGACCCCAAACCCCGTACTGACGGCGGCAAGGGTAATATTTGGAATATAACACACAGACAGATAGCAGCAGAACAGAAATAAATAAATACACCAGATAATGAACAAATAGAATATACTGGATAAACGTAATCATCAGAGTTACACAGTATATAGGATCTTACTTAGTACAAATACAGTTCAGCTATACATAAATGTCTACAGCGGAAACAAACATAATATGTACAACATGAGCTGAACAACATAAAAAGAGATAAATGATAGAATCCATCTTCAGCTCCAGCTATCCGGATAAAGCCTGCTAAACCTGAATATAAGGCTGCCCGTGTAGAAAAAGGGGCACCCCAGTTTGAAAGTGAAACAAACTACGAGTCAGTCATGGGACTGGTATGAGAAATCTACTCAACACATTTCAAATAGGCTAATCACAGGACCACGCCACTTTCGTGGAACGGGTTTACTCCATTGGATTGCCAGTGCTTTAAAACAAACAATTCTTTTAAACATGCAATGCTTTTTATAAAAATGAAGCCATTGTAAGACTCAGTTCCCATCACACAATGCAACGCAAACCGGAGGATAGAGTTTTTACCTTATAACGGCCAAAATATGCTTGATACGAATAAAACAAAAGCATTTGATATTATTGCTAGTGTTTATATGTTTTAAAAACAATTTCAAATCATAACTATCAATCATAGACGGCATTAATGCCCCATACCACTATGTCGCCATATATAGGTATACAATCAAAACTGCACGGTGTCATATTTGGAAATTGGATTTCCGTCATGAACCAAGGCAAAAGATAGTCCTTACCGACTTCGAGACGCTCTAGCCCGCCCCTCAGGAACAGCCGCAACTGCCCCTTGGATCGTCAGGGCCGGCTCACCGATGTGGATTATTATGCCTGAACACTGCGTTTCCCCACCCTATGGGGCGTAAATGAGCCAACGAATGGCTCCTTCGGCTTCACATAGTCACCGGCATATCCGAGCCGCCTCGCAACAACAACAACCACATAAGTAAAATGTCAGGCCGTGTAAAAACACCGACACAACTCCTAGCTAGAAAGAAACGCAGGCCCTCCCTGATGTCCTCTCCCGTTTCTGGTTCATACCGAGGTGTGAGGCTCACGAATTCACGTTATACACAAAGCTACGCCACACAGGCGGTGCTTTGATCATCACCACAAGACTTTTCTTTTCAACAGAAGCCCTGATCATTGCATCTTAGTATGCCACGCAGGCAATTCACACCGTGCAACTGGTGGCTATCAATCACACAGAATAAATTCCAATATCAGACACACTGTCCATTTGCAAGTCCGTTCTGGGTCTGAACGAAACCGGAGGCACTATATACCTCGCAAACCCATCGATCACCACGTACGTCTGGACGATCGCCACTCGTTATCCATATTTCGGGATGCCTCCCAGTCAGGACCTCGGTTACCATCCAAATGAGGTGAAGATCTCCGGTCTTCGACCACCGTCTTCATCTTCGATTCCTTATCGTCGATTCAGTTATTCAGAATGGGATAAACTCGGTCTTTCTGAGCAACTCGCGTATATAATAAACAAGTGCTGCACAAACACTACTACGCATCATTTCAATTCATTAGTCACTAACTGTCAATCAGTAAGAGAACGATTTCCCAAATATTAACCCCGAAGGCCGAAACCAACATCAGATCAATACCCAAGTAACCATTTGACTTAGCCAACCTTCAGTTAGTTTCTAAATTTCACATCCATATCATTTATAATATTTTATAACGATTTATCACTATTTTCATTTATTTTAAAATAGCCAATTTATTCAAAACGACGCTTCGGGCCATAACGCGGCCGTGGCGCTGTTTTTCTTTAGATTTGATTTACACATATCTGAAAATCTATCCATCGGATCTTCACAAAATTTACATCATTAGAAAGATCTTTTCAAAACGAATCCAACGGTTCCAGTTTCGGGAAAATCCGACGGTCGGATCTCCCAGTACAATCGTTTGAAGTTTCGATTTCAAAATTCGAACTGCAGCGTCGTTATTCGATTAAATATAATTATATATATATGTATACGATTCTGGCGCTGTTTTTCTTCAGATTTGAATTAAACATTCCAGACAATCCAACCGTTGGATCTTTACAAAGTTGGTGTCGTCTGAAAGGTATTTCCAAAGCGAACCCAACGGTTTCAGTTTCGGGAAAATACGATGGTCGGATCTCCTTCACTAATCGTTTGAAATCACGGTTTCAAAATACGAACTGCAGCTTCGTTATTTGATATATTTCAATTCTATTAATATATATATATATATATATATCGATTCTTCAATTTCAAAACTATATAATTTTCATACATTTGATAAAAATGATATTTTTATCTAACTGTCTTCTATTTCAACACTTCACTATGTTTAACAATCCATGTATATACTAAAAATGTGATTTTTAATGTAAAATAATTTATTTCAAAACTCGACTATTTTATATAGTTAATATAGGTGATAAAAATAGGATTTTTATTATAAAATAATTTATTTCAAAACAAGATTATTTTATATAGTTCATGTTGATGATAACAATAGGATTTTTATTATAAAATCATTTCTTTCAAAATATGAATACCATTACATGAATTTCAATTCGACGAATGAATTTCGATTCAACACATGAAGGTTTTCTATAGTTTATATATATAGAATAAAAATGCGATTTTTATATTTAAAACACGAATACCATTCAACATATGAATTTCTATCCAACGAATGAATATCGATTCAACACATGAAGGTTTTCTATAGTTTATATATATAAAGTAAAAATGTGATTTTTATATTTAAAACATGAATACCATTCAACACATGAATTTCTATCCAACGAATGAATATCGATTCAACACATGAAGGTTTTCTATAGTTTATATAAATAGATAAAAAGGTGATTTTTATTGCAAAACAAATTACTTCAAAACATGAATGTCATTCAACAAAGGAGTTTCTATTCAACACATGAATATAGTTTCAGCACATGAAAATAATTCTAACACATGAATATTATTCAAAATTTCAGCAGCATAACGGCAGGGTACTTAAAACCGGGACCGTCCCTAGTACGGCTCCTCGCTCTACCTTAAAGCCTCGCAGCTTTTGACAATGGGGAATCATGCATCTAGTTCGCACGCAGGCGGCAGGTATATATTTTTTCATTTCCACAAAATAATCCTATGTGGTTTCAACCAAATATTTCTCAACCACAAACGGGTATTTTTCAACCACAATCAATCGATTTCAACCACAAACAATTTCAATCAACCATTCGCTATCAATCAATTTTCACACCAATCACAAACAATAAATATCGTCCATGGTTTGTGGACAAGGGGCGTATATGTATATATTTATATATAGCATTTCACTTCTATTTCAACACATATATAATTTTTACAATGCATATACAACTTCTACATCGAACGTACAACTTATACAACGCTTATACAAGAGGTGTACAATGCTTATATAACTCATACATCGACTATACAATTTATACATTGTCGTTTTCCATATCGTTTATAAATTAGAAATCTCACATTGGGTTCCATTCCACCAAAAATAGCAGAAGGCTTAGGAAAATATGTGGTCTCTTCTAAAATGTAGAAGACGTCCACACGAGTCCACTGTCTCTGGTTTCACTGGATTTTGTCAAGAAACGAAAAAGATATGATTTTTACAAGTTTGCAACGGTTTAAAAATGTTAAAACTGTTGAAAATGAACATAGCCGTACCTTTTTCGATTTGTTCAAAACTAGGTTTTGATTTTTTGTGAAATCCGTTGCTCGATACGACGATCGGCCACTGCCATGTGGAAGGGCTTGGAGAGGTGCACGTGCGCCAGGGAGGGGGTCCAGCTCGGTGGCTCCAGGTGATGGCGGCGGCGGTTTGAAACCCACAACTTCCAGGCGTCGATTCCTTCAAACCACACAACGAAAAAAATCCAAACTATATATGGATTTGAAGATCTCGAGGAGCTCTACAAAATCTTCAACTGGAGGAGGGGCTAATTTTGCATGGATTGATCGGAAATCGAACGGGAACGATGGAATGGTTTTCCGCCTTCGATCGTGCTACGGGGAGAGAGAAAGTCATGTGGGGGGGGGGGGGGGGGCTGATGTGTACCAGTGATATTTTTTTTATTTATAAAGTTTTAAAAATCCGAAAATACCCCTTGTCACACATGAACACCAATTCAAACCCAACGACTGTCGTCCCTAGCGTTTTACCCCCATTCCGAACACAATGGGATATGTTTCTTAGGCCCATTCGACTGTTTCAGTCAGTTTTCCTTCAAATTAAAATATAAAACATTCAATATTTGATTCGAATGTACATTTCAATTTGCCAGGGCCACAAACTGATTCTAAAAATTCCCGAAAAATAAATCTAGCTATGTTTTGACGATACGGCCCCAACAAAACTAGTTTCGTCGAATTCTGAGACCGTTTGCAAAAAGGCCAATTTCTGGTCGATCCAACTTAACAAAAATCGACCAAACACATTTTCCTTTGCCACACTGACATACTAGCTTCAAAAATTATGAAATTTGAAACCTAGCAATAACTTCACATCCCGGATCCAACAAAAGTGGTTTCGTCGAATTCCGAGGTTGTATGCAAAATGGCCAATTTCATGGGCTATATAAATTCCATAGCGACCTTTCTGAAAATTCATTTGGCCATAACTTTTGCTTTCCGCTATGAAACTTCTATTTTTCAGATTCGTTAGAAAGGTGTTCACTAACAGATTTAAATATTTTGGTTTCACTCAAATCCGTTTTTTTTGCACCCGGTACAGTCAGTCAAAGTTTGAATTCAAATTTTGAAACTACCGCGCCATTTCAGGCCTTGTTTATAATTAGAATTAATTATATTCGTTTTCAAACGTCGATTCAAACTTACTTTTCATCATTATTATTTAAAATATTTATTTTAAATATTTAAAATCCACTATTTTAGCCAATTTAAACAAATTTAATTGGTTCAGATTTTCCGGGTCATTACAAAGAGCCTAATGAAGCAGACCACCGTAGATGATTTGAAATAGAAGATGCACGTTCAACATGATTTTCAGCAATACCACTGGAAGTGCAAGACTTCAAAGCGATGTAATGATACTCTAGGATGGCTCTGTAAGGAGGAACTAATGAAGTTGTAACCTTGAAGGTCAATATGTAGGGGTTTGTCAAAAGAGTATGTCCTGAAAGCATTTGTGTTGCAGGCCTAACAATGTTGTCCTTACAAGTAGTCAAAAATTTGATGGGTAGAGGAGAGTATTCGTAAGACACCTGGACTCACGGCCTTGCAAGCATGTTTTTTAGTGGGCATGTCCCGTAAGGATAGTCACATACGAATATCGACCATGATCAGTCAATAGCGTGTATAGGAAAGACAAGAGTTAAACCAAAAAGCCAGTGATATTTCACTATCGAGGGGATGGACGAGGGACAACGCCAATTGGATGTTTAGTTTTCTTATGGTAATCCCCAACCATTTAACTCTTAAGAAGTTTTTCAAATGGTTGAGGGGGGTTTAATGGGGCCATCACCCTAATAAAAGAGACAGTTCAATTAAAATATCTCTATTATAGGCCCAACAAAGTTATCCTTTATAGATGTAGCAAATCCCCCGATTGAGTTTTGTGAGGTGGGCCTCCTTGGCGGAACTCAGAGAGTAGACAAAACTATTACATGTGAGTCCTCAATGTATGCACTGGGTGGTACATCGTGGATGTTTGAGCATTGGAGCAAGCCGATGCAGATGTAGTTTCATGTTTCCAGTCAGACGTCAGTACATTTGTATTGTAGGTCTCATGAAATTCTCCTTTACATATGTAGCTGCAACACTCTTTTGTAGCGAAGCGATGGAGTCCAATCGAGGAGGATATGGAGGGTACTATGAGTAGTACCTAGGATTGAGGCGGCTCAAGAGCATTTAGCTACATACACACACACATATATATATATATATATATATTGATTATTATGCTTGGACTGCTAGGGAGTAGATGGGAATGATTTACAAGGGGAGTCGAGAGTATTGTAACCTAAATGAACATAATACAACTAAAATGGAAATGGAATATTACATGTAGTGTTATGATTAAAATATATAATTTTCCACTCATTGGAACTTTATTTCTGACCCCCTCCTTATAACAACCAGCAAATTAGATAGAAGACAAAGCTTATTTATCTTAGAGACACTTGTTTGGATAGTGTCATTATCTTGGTAAGTATTTACTACTCATTATATTTTAATCATTTCATGTGTGAGTTATTTATTTGAGCTTTGATATATTTATCTTTGCCTATTTGCAGGACACCAGATACCTACCTCGAGCTTCAATAGACTTGAATTTTTCCATTTTATGACAAATCTGAACCCGTTGTGGTTTGGCTCGTTACATTTGATATTAGATCTTAGGCTTAGTGATCCTAAATAGACTGTGAGTGAACATAATTGTATTTTTAAAATATAAATACATTATCTATACTGGTCCATAGAGAAACTCACTTTTGAAAGAAAAAAAATATTTAGTAAGTTCTAGGAAAATAGTTTTGTACATTAATGTTGGGATCATGGAAATCTGAGAATGGTAGGTCCTGGAGTGACCATGAAATAGGGTGTACAATAAGCTTGAAAATAAGATGGTGTTCATATGTTAAATGTCCGTAAATTTTGATGTATCTCAGATTTTTACATAAGATAGTAGTACCTTAGGAAAAAAGATAGAAAATGGATTAGGTGTATATATTATGGACGGATAATGCTACAAACAGACTTCAGTGTAGAAATGGGTAGTTTTCAAAAATGTATGCAAAGGGCAATTGAAGTGAGAAAATGACTATATTTAAAATAGGTAAGTTTAGTTAGTTGAGACCCCACTTTGAGTCTAGTTCCATATTAGAATTTTTTTTAACTTGGAAAAAAGGGATTTCGAAAGTTTTCGAGTTTAAAAAGATAATAAACACTTAATCAGACTTGTTAGTACGTATTAGATGAGATTTAACACCTTGGTTAGTCTGTGAAGGGGACCTTTGTAGTGTGCATAGGACATAAGGAAGAGCATAGAAGGATTATCTACATATATAGATAACCATAAAACTTGTGCAGTAATTGAAGAAAGCTTTAAGAATGAAATTAAGAAGAGAAAGTGAGTAATGTTCAACACTCAAAAGACATGCAACGGTACACAAAGGTTAATCAAGAAAAAGGAAATTTTAGAAGGGTGTCTTACAAGAAGTTACCTACAAATATGAGGAGAATTAAAGGATGTTTTAGACCTGTTTAGTTTATGTGAAAGTGGTAGAGAGAGAAGGATCTCACATAAATACATATTTAATAAAGAATACAACTTATTGGAAAAGATTGTTGATTCACATGAGAATTAAGATCATTTACTAGGACTAGGATGAAAGCCTAACTAGATTTTGGGTTTGAGGGACCTAATAGTAGATAGAGACCATATTAGTGATAGACGAGTTCCCAATAGGATAAAATTTGGGAAGCCTTTGAGGAGGTTTCCTGACTATCTTGAAGGCAGCTTTTGAACTTCTCATAACCATTGCCTATCACCTTCTTCAACCACCTACTGCCTCGACCATTTGCCAAACTATTTCATATCCTCTCCACCCTTTCATACAAAAAAGCCAAAAACATCTACAAACAGGTCAGCATCCAACAATTATCACTTTTTGCCATCACCACCTCTATAATTATCTTTCTTCCTCTTTAACTCAAAGCATGTTCAACCCTCCTCAATAACCTTGCAAACGCAACTTCAACATCTGTTACAACAAACTCCTCCAGCTGAATGACTTCTACCACCTATTTTCCATCCCAAAACCATCCATTGTCCACCAAACAAAATCCAACGCCACCATTTCACCATTTAGTAATCACCTCAACCTACCACAAGTAGCAATCAAACTATGACCTCCCTACCAATGCCTAACTGCTTCCATCATCTAAATACACCATACTAATACTGCTCAAATCCTAATTCCAAATTAAAAACAAAATCCATCATAAATAGAATGCCTTTGCTACAATGTCAATCTATCTACAAACTACGAGATCCCAACACATCACTGAACCACAAGCACTCTAACCTCCTCCTAAAAGAGTTGCTAACTGAAATTCTACTACCTTCAACCTAAACCACCATCCAGTTTCATCAATCATCGAGCCAAACTCCTTCGACCTGGACTTGGAATCAAAGCTTCATTATTTCAAAACATCTTTAGTAATAATCACATTTTGAACCCAAAATTATAGTACAGTTGTAACGACCGGGGTTTTCGCGATCTTGAGTAATCGACATATAACCCAATGTCGACTATCAAGCATCGGAAATACCGGATAGTCCATAAAAGAAATTAGAGGGTGAGAATAGATAAGATAGAAACTTAGAACAGAAGAATAAGAAGAACATACAACATCAGAGTAACACAAATCTCACAGCGGAACGAAAAACATATAATAGATAACATATCCTTGAAATAAAACAGTATTTGTATACAATACCATTATTAGAGTATAACACTTACAACACAACGGAAATAACAATAGCTATATATATCTGAAGCCTCCTGCTCCATCTCTTCAAGTATCTGTAAATCCTGACTACTTGACTGCTCGTACAAAATTGGGCACCGAAGAGTTTAGGGAAAACAAAACAAAATAAACTCTGGGTCAGTCATGTGACTAGTGTGAGTAAACTAAAATCATTTGATTTAACTTTCAAAATCCTTTTGAAACAAAGGATAATCATAAGACCGATCCACACATGAACACGGATGGCTTTTACCTTACGACAACCTAAAATATTTCTAAAACGATACTTGTCTGATATTATAATAATGTTTAGATCAAGTAAATAGAAATCTAGTAGAATGCTTGCATCTAACGTTCTACATATATAATATACAATCAAAACTACGAGCTCTTATTTGGGGAACAGATTCCAACTACGACAAGGTATGGATCCACCTTCCGATCAGTGTACTCTAGAAGTGATACAATGGAGTTCAACAAGAACATCTTGTAACTCGGCCACAAATGACCGACCACTCATTTATCTTGAGTGTATCGAATGTATTATCACTTACGGTTCCTAGCAACATAACCGTTCCAGGGAGATACGAAATTGGAAGGAGTAAAAAATATGAATATTCTCTAGATGGTGACAATATACCCTAATTAGGTGCGGCCCACTTAGCCATGCTGCCTTCCCGATTTCTGTCATATTCCAGTTGATGAGGCTTAAGGTCATAACGTATCGTTTAACATATTACTCCTTCATTTACTTTGAATACCACATCGTCATACCCATCAAATCACAAATTAATTTCCCCTAAAATACCATGGGTATAAGCTAAGAGAAACGAATTCCTCCGCCACCAACGTAAATACGTTTGAAATGATCAACTTACGCGATCTACCAGACATACTCTGTCAAACATTCGTCCATACTGGTTATCCTGGGACTGGACAACCCGAAGGCACTATTCTGTAAAACAGGACAGCCCTTGCATAACTCCGTCTTCAATTATCTTCATCATATTTGATCGCAACGCTAATGCCATAAGGAGTGGGTTTTAGATAATATATCTGATCTCGGTCTCTCCGTATTGACAACGGAAATGGTCAAATTCTTCAATAGTCAGTGATTTAACTATCAAGGGAAAATATGTGTGCAAACAATGATATTATTTCCAGATGGAAATTCTATCGATCAATCATCAATCAACATTTATTCATCTCCCCATTTCTCGTTTCCATATATTAATCAAATCCTTATTTTCTAATTTTAGAAAATATACGTTTTTAACTTTGGAAAACGTTTCCATTTCTGATTCATGCATCACTATCTTCTCACATATATCAGTCTCTCTAACTGTAAACTAGTAAGAGAACAACCCCCTATATATTAACCCAGAAGGCGGAAACCAACATCAGATCGTTACCCAGAAAGTCATTCAACTCAACTAATTTCCAGTCAGTTCTAATTTCAGTGTTTCCATTTAAATTCTTAATTCAAACCCCAAATTCCTTTATAATATTTTATTTGCAAAATATTTATTTTGAATCAATATCATGTTACACCCGTGTGCGAAGCATGGGTCTAAACCTTCCTAATGTAAAATTCTATTTTTATAAAACTCTGTTCATTTTCCAAATATTTCCTTTTCAATATCCTATTTATTTCATATAAATATTCCCCTTTTCAGTATCCTATATATGAACTATTTATTTCATATAAATGTTTCCCTTATCAATATCATATTTATTTCATATAAATATTTTCTTTATAATTCCATTTATTTTCTTAATAAATATTTCCATTTATTTTCTAAATAAATATTTCCTTTTATATTCATTATCCACTTTGAAATTCCTTTTTATAAGATCATTTGATTTATATAAATATATTTTATTTTCAACATACACATTGAAAATTCCTATTTTAAATTCCAGTATTTTATATGGTATTTAAAATATCAAATAACAATGATCGATATCATTCAAACATACATAATCAACAACAGATTTTATATCACATCATATATTACAATATATGAAAAACAGTCAAATAAATGTTAAGGAATCCAGTTGGATCCCTCCAACCTGTTTTCCTACATCACAGATGATAAACAATATAATTAACATCGATTTCATTTCAATAATATTCTGCTAAACAGAATCAATATTTGATTGATGATTTATATATATATCGTTATCTATAATTTCAACTAATCGCTTAGCAGTTCAACCAAATAGTCAACACACAGAATCAACCATCATCTATTAATTCAAAAAAATACGTTAAAAAAATATAAACTGGCAGAGTTGGTGAGTTTTACTCACATTTCATGTTAATCGTTAAATAATGATTTGCGTCTGTTGATTCAGACGGACAATTTATTTCTCTATAAATTGTAACGAGCTCCAATCCACTCCCAGTAAGTTCCATGTTCTTGTGTCCGTCCCTACGATCCTGTCGGATCTTGTTTCGCTGAATTTCGTTTACGACTGATAAAGTTACAACATTTCGAAGTTAAAATATATTTAAATTAAATATAAACATAAGTTGTTTTTCTATCGGGCTTAATCTTTTAAACCCCGGCCCATTCACTCTTGTTAAAGCCTAAACCCGCTCCAAGCCATTCTTCCCCAAACCGATACCTGTTTCTAGTATTCTCAATGCCATTTCGGCTTCTTGTGCTCCTCGTTCCACCCCATTTCTCCATGATTTCCAAAACCATCACCACCAATCACTTCTCTCGAACTCCTCTTCCACATGGTACCACTCATGTCCAACTCGATTGGGAGCCAGGAATCGCGTCGACGAGGTCCTGGAGCACTGCTCAACATTCACGCGACATCATACATCACAGAACCCTTTAAAAATTCACCATAAGTTGCCAAACTACTCGCTAAAACCCAATATGGCATTATAAAGCCAATCAATGCACCATAAACCCCAAATCACCCAACCCTAACTCGCTGTCCCTATATTCGAACAATACAGAATGGCGTCGCACCTCATATAAAGTACACTGGGATAAAGAGGAAACCTTTAGCATCACAAATATATAAGTATTATAATTTATAGATTTTTCTATACTTTGTTTTGATTTATTGAAGACCCACGAATTTTCCTGAGGAAGAAATGGATGACGGGTTTTATGTTTGACCAGACAAATGAAATTTAGGTTTAGAAAAGGTAAGGGTATTCATAAAAAGATTTATATTTTTTTTCGAATATTATATTAAATTATAATCAACTACTGTTTTTGTTTGTCCTTTAAAATTCCTGTAATCACACATAACATCCAAAAATTATGAAACTGGACATGCAACTACAGTTTGACATTATGGACTCAACGAAACTGGTTTCGTCGAATTCCACTCCGTTTGCTTACACATCGTATTTTTAACTATCAAAATACTGACTATATTTCACATTAAAATCCTGTATGACCACATACTGTCTCTAAAAATCACAATAATTAAAATATAACAATAATTTAATATTACGGATCCAACAGAATTAGTTTCGTCGAAAACGGAGGTCGTATGCAAAACTGGCTATTTTTAAAGCTCTAAATAACCCATTTAAATATATAAATATATTTAAAAATAATTAAATTAAATATTTAAGAATAAATATTATCGTATATATTCACACTAGAATACCATACAGCTCCAATTGGATTTATAACTCGATATTTCAAAATTCCCAGTTATATCGATATTCGATTTACATATAAAATCCTTTTATAATATATACATACATACATACATATATATATATATATATATATTTCAAAGGAATTCCATAGCGACTTTTCTAAAATTTGATTTGGACATAAATCAAAATCTACATAATGAAATCCCGATTTTTCTCTTCCATTAGAAAGATATACTTCACCAGCTCCGAACGTTTCTTGTTTCATGGAAATCCGATTTAAAACGGACCTTGTATATTCAGTCGAAGTTCAAATCGTCAAATAGTGAACTGCCGCGCCATTTCGAGCTCGATTTTAATTATAATATAATTATACTTTCAAACTTCGATTAAATAATATATTCGTTGTTCGAATTCAATTCCGAACTGAATTATAGATTATAAAAGATCTGATTCACAATATATTGTGAATTCCACTATTTCTGATTATTTCAGAAATTAAATATATTATTATATTATTCATATTAATTAAATATTCAACATTATTAATTAAACAACCAATTAAATCTCCAAGCCATTATTTAAATAATTAAATAAATTATTATCTAGTAAAAATACGGGACATTACATTCTTCCTCCCTTAATATAATTTCGTCCTCGAAATTGCTAAGGTAGAAAACAAACCCTATTAACTGGAAAAATATTTGTTTACTTCTTTAATTTCAATTTCACTATACCAATTAATTTCAATTAAATATTTATTAATTGTTATCAACGAAAATTTTCAAAATTCTAAAAAAAATCTAATAATTTTCGAAAAATTTCACCAGCATCTCCTTTGTACGGATCAATCGTTAAAACTACAACTTGCCTCTCTGGGCCTTCCCCATCCCAAAAGAAAATCTAACAGCCAAGCGGCTTGTCATATCGGCTCATAAATCTCATGCTTATACCAAATATAAACTTGTACCTTTCTGTTGGGCATATCAACTTTATCACTTTCACTTGTTATCAATCCAACATATACCAATGTCATCTCAACCAATTTCCTATCAATATCTGTTCAACACAGCTATTCGCTTAAATAAGCCCAATTCCATTCGAACTCTAGTTCCAATTCAAAATTCTTACTCAATAATTCATTACTATTCTAGATTATCTCTAATCCAGTTAAATTCTACTTGATACCATTCTATTTCAATATGATTTTCACTTAACTGGCTTTTAATTCAATCTCACTTTGCTTTCACAAATTTCAATTTAAATTTGGTTTTAATCCAAACAATCTTTCCTTGAGAATTTTAAACAGTTTACCATATTGAAAATCAAACTTTCCTTTTCAGGATTCAAACAACTTGCTTTTCTCAAATCAATTCAAAAACAAAAACTTTGGTAGCAGTCTGTCACTTACGACTTGAAAGTGAACACTGATGATCCTACGCAGTCATCATCAGAATTATTTTCCACCGATCGAAGTAAGTTCAATACTATATCACTTTTAAAACCATTTCTAAACACTTCCATTTCGAAATTCATTTTCAAAATATCCTTTTCAATGCTTGAAAACAATTCAAAATCTCCTAGGATTTTAAAATTCTCATATATTCAATTCAAATCGATTTACAACCACTTCTCCAACTTTTAATTCCAATTCTGATTCTAAATTCAGATTTAATTCATTTCATAATACTTATACGAATTTTGATTGGTTATTTACATAACCATTTCACATTTTATAATCTTATTCGATGATAATCACAACCAACACATCCAATATATTATAATCCTTCAAATATTTATACTTTGCATATATCAAAATATAATTTAGATAAAATTATTCCATTTACCCTCTTTTCAAAATATACAGTGTCGGTTCATCGTATTCGAGTGTTTATAAACCCCTAACGATATAGTGGATCAAACTGATCGACCAGAACTCATAAACAACTTAACCAATAAATCTCCACAATATAAAACCATTTTATATTGAATAACAAATACGTTCACTCGTATATATACACTCAACTCAAACTAGGGTATTGCTACTCCATCTCAACTGAGTTACGCCACAGAGCCAAGGTAGTTACTTAACCTTAAGCTCTGATACTACTGTAACGACCCGGGTTTTCGCGATCCTGAGTAATCAATATATAACCCAATGTCGACTATCAAGCATCGGAAATACCGGATGGTCCATGAAAGAAATTAGAGGTGAGAATAGATAAGATAGAAACTTATAATAGAAGAAGAAGAACATACAACATCAGAGTAACACGAATCTCACAGCGGAACGAACAACATATAATAGATATAATATCCTTGAAATAAAACAATATCTGTATACAATACCATTATTAGAGTATAACACTTACAACATAACAGAAATAACAATAGCTATATATATCCTGAAGCCTCCTGCTCCAGCTCTTCAAGTATCTGTAAATCCCGACTACTTGACTGTCCGTACAAAATTGGGCACCCAAGAGTTTAGGGAAAACAAAACAAAATAAACTATGGGTCAGTCATGTGACTAGTGTGAGTAAACTCAAATCATTTGATTTAACTTTCAAAATCCTTTTGAAATAAAGAATAATTATAAGACCAATCCACACATAAACACGGATGGCTTTTACCTTACGATAACCCAAAATATTTCTAAAACGACACTTGTCTGATATTATAATAATGTCTAGATCAAGTAAATAGAAATCTAGCTGAACGCTTACATCTAACGTTCTACATATAAAATATACAATCAAAACCGCGAGCTCTTATTTGGGGAAAGGATTCCAACTATGACAAGGTATGGATCCACTTTCCGATCAGTGTACTCTAGAGGCGATACACTGGAGTTCAACAAGAACATCTTGTAACCCGGCCACACATGACCGACCACTCATTTCTCTTGATTGTATCAAATATATTTTCACCAACGTTTGCTAGCAAGATAACCGTTCTCAGGAGATACAGAATTGAAAGGAGTAAAAAATATGAATATTCTCTAGATGGTGACAATATACCCTAATTAGGTGCGGCCCACTTAGCCATGTTGCCTGCCCGATTTCTATCATTTCCCAGTTGATGAGGCTTGAGGTCATAACGTATCTTTTAACAGATCGCCCCTTCATTTACTTTGAATGCCACATCGTCGTACCCGTCAAATCAAAAATTGATTTCCCCAAAAATACCACGGGTCGGTTATAAGTTAAGAGAAACGAATTCCTCTGACACCATCGTAAATACGTTTGAAACGATCAACTTACGCGATCTACCAGACATACTCTGTTAGACATTCTTCCATACTTGTTATCCTGGGACTGGACAACCTGAAGGCACTATTCTATAAGACAGGGCAGCCCTTGCATAACTCCGTCTTCAATTATCTTCATCATATTTGATTGCAACGCTAATGCTATGCGGAGTGGGTTTTAGATATTATATATGATCCAGGTCTCTCCGCATTGACAACGGAAATGGTCAAATTCTTCGATAGTCGGTGATTTAGCTATCGAAGGAAAGCATGTGTGCAAACAACGATATTATTTCCAGATGGAAATTCTATCGATCAATCATCAATCAACATTTATTCATCTCCCCATTTCTCGTTTTCGTATATTCATCAAATCCTTATTTTCTAATTTTAGAAAATATACGTTTTTAACTTCGGAAAATGTTTCCATTTCTGATTCACGCATCACTATCTTCTCTCATATATCAGTCTCTAACTGTAAACTAGTAAGAGAACAACCCCCTACGTATTAACCCGGAAGGCCGAAACCAACATCAGATCGATACCCAGAAAGCCATTCAACTCAACTAATTTCCAGTCAGTTCTAATTTCAGTAATTCCATTTAAATTCCTAATTCAAACCCCAAATTCCTTTATAATATTTTATTTGCAAAATATTTACTTTAAATCAATATCATGTTACACCCGTGTGCAAAGCAAGGGTCTAAACCTTCCTAATGTAAAATTCTCTTTTTATAAAACTCTATTCATTTTCCATATATTTCCTTTTCAATATCCTATTTATTTCATATAAATATTCCCCTTTTCAGTACCTTATATATGAACTATTTATTTCATATAATTGTTTCCCTTATCAATATCATATTTATTTCATATAAATTTTTCCTTTATAATTCCATTTATTTTCTAAATAAATATTTCCTTTTATATTTCCATTTATTTTCTAAATAAATATTTCCTTTTATATTCATTATCCACTTTGAAATTCCTTTTTATAAGATCATTTGATTTTATATAAATATATTTTATTTTCAACATACACGTCGAAAATTCCCATTTTAAATTCCAGTATTTTATATGGTATTTAAAATATCAAATAACAATGATCGATATCATTCAAACACACATAATTAACAACAGATTTTATATCACATCATATATTACAATATATGAAAAACAGTAAACTAAATGTTGAGGAATCCAGTTGGATCCATCCAACCTGTTTCCCTGCATCATAGATGTTAAACAATATAATTAACATCGATTTCATTTCAATATGAAATATTCTGCTAAGCAGAATTAATATTTGATTAACGATTTATATATATATATATCGTTATCTATAATTTCAACCAATCACTTAGCAATTCAACCAAACAGTCAACACACAGAATCAACCATCATCTATCAGTTCAAAAAAATACGTTATAAAAATATAAATAGGTAGAGCTGGTGAGTTTTACTCACATTTCGTGTTAACCATTAAATAACGATTTGCGTCTGTTGATTCAGACAGACAATTTATTTTGCTATAAATTGTGAAGAGCTCCAATCCACTCCTAGTCAGTTCCATGTTGTTGTGCCTGTCCCTATGATCCTGTCAGATCTTGTTTCGCTGAATTTGGTTTACGATTGATAAAGTTACAACATTTCGAAGATAAAGTATATTTTAATTAAATATAAACAAAAGTTGTTTTTCTATCGGGCTTAACCTTTTAAACCCTGGCCCATTCACTCTTGTTAAAGCCCAAACCCGCTCCAAGCCATTCTTCCCCAAACCGATACCTGTTTCCAGCATTCCTCAATGCCATTTCGGCTTCTTTGTGCTCCTCGTTCCACCCCATTTCTCCACGATTTCCAAAACCATCACCACCAATAACTTCTCTCGAACTCCTCCTCCACATGGTACCACTCATGTGCAACTCGATTCAGAGCCAGGAATTGCATCGACGAGGTCCTGGAGCACTGCTCAACAGTCGCGTGACATCATACATCACAGAACCCTTCAAAAATTCACCACAAGTTGCCAAACTACTTGCTAAAACCCAATATGGCATTATAAAGCCAATCAATGCACCACAAACCCCGAATCACCCAACCCTAACTTGCTGTCCCTATATTTGAATAGTACAGAATGGAGTAGCACCTCATATAAAGTATACTGGGATAAAGAGGAAACCTTTAGCATCACAAATATATAAGTATTATAATTTATAGATTTTTCATACTTTGTTTTGATTTATTGAAGACCCACGAATTTGCCTGAGGAAGAAATGGACGGCGGGTTTTATGTTTGACCAGACAAATGAAATTTAGGTTTAGAAAAGGTAAGGGTATTTATAGAAAGATTTAGATTTTTTTCCTTTCGAATATTATATTAAATTATAATCAATTGCTGTTTTTGTTTGTCCTTAAAATTCCTACAATCACACATGACATCCAAAAATCACGAAACTGGACATGCAACTACAGTTTGACATTACAGACCCAACGAAACTGGTTTCGTCGAATTCCAACTCCATTTGTTCACGCAGCGTATTTTTAACCATCAAAATACTGACTGTATTTCACATTAAAATCCCATACGACCACATACTGTCTCTAAAAATCACGAAAACTGAAATCTAATAATAATTTAATGTTGCAGATCCAACAAAATTAGTTTCGTCGAAAACGGAGGTCGTATGCAAAATTGGCTATTTTTAAAGCTCTAAATAACCCATTTAAATATATAAATATATTTAAAAATAATTAAATTAAATATTTAAGAATAAATATTATCGTATATATTCACACTAGTATACCATACAGCTCCAATTGGATTTATAACTCGATATTTCAAAATTCCCAGTTATATCGATATTCGATTTATATATAAAATCCTTTTATAATATATATATATATATATTTATTTATTTATTTATAAATTTCAAAGGAATTCCATAGTGACTTTTCTAAAATTTGATTTGGACATAAATCAAAATCTACATAATGAAATCCTGATTTTTCTCTTCCATTAGAAAGATATGCCTCACTAGCTCCGAACGTTTCTTGTTTCACGGAAATCCGATTTAAAACGGACCCTGTATATTCAGTTAAAGTTCAAATCGTCAAATAGCGAACTGCCACGCCATTTCGAGCTCGATTTTAATTTTAATATAATTATACATTCAAACTTCGATTAAATAATATATTCGTTATACGAATTCAATTCCAAACTGAATTATAGATTATAAAAGATCTGATTCACACAATATTGTGAATTCCACTATTTCTGACTATTTCAGAAATTAAATATATTATTATGTTATTTATATTATTTAAATATTCAACATTATTACATAAACGACCAATTAAATCTCCAAACCATTATTTAAATAATTAAATAAATAATTATCCTTTAAAAATACGGGATATTACAACAGTTATTATAGTATAGCTTTTCATTGCATACTCTTTTGAATTTGTGTTATGCTTGCTTCTATAACTACAAGAAAAATTGCATTTAGTGGTATATATTAGTTGTGTTTGTAAACTTAATGCAAATGAATATATTTTTTCCTTTTATTTCATTATTTAATGTTAGTAATAATGCTCTCGCTCCTACATGTGGCATATCCATTTTCATTTCCCTTCATTCTCCTTTTACTTCTCCACCCATGTAACCTAGGTCTTCCATTTCCTATTTTGTTTACATCTCCTTTCACAAATCCTAAATCCATTTTTATTTCCCTCTACCACTTTCCCGAATGTTTGGCAGTTCCTAACTCTCCAAATCTATAAAACCTAATGTCAATCAAGCTCCGTTCTATAAATAATGTTCCCCATCACTTTCTTGGATGTTCGGGTTCCCAAAAGCCCAAATAAAGCATAATTAAAATCAGGCTCCATCCTCTAAGTAATTTCCTTTCGCCTCCCGTATGCTCTGCTCTCCTCTCCCTGAGCTCCTAATCCAACATCGAACCCCAATCCCCTTACAACGAATTTGTTTATTGCCTTCCAAATTGACCTAGGTGGTGTTTGCTACAACAAAGCCTGTTTGAGTAGGTGCATAAGCACTTGTGATCCCTGTGGATCTAGAACAACTTCATATTGAAGGCTACGAAGATGAATTGATGATGCCAAGGTTTAGGTTTCACCAAAAGATGAAAATCTAGTGAGCTTTTGGCTTAGGAGAAAAATTCAGCAGAAGCCTTTTAGTATTGAACTCATTAGATAGTTGGATATCTACAAATATCATCCCTAGGTTTACAAAGTAAGCTAAAAAACTTTATTTGATTAGTGTCTTGCCTACTAAGTACTTTTCCCATTATCCTATCATTTTAAGAAAATTGTTGTTTTCTCGTCTTATTAGATATGTTTTTACTTCGAAAGTTCATATAAACATATTTTTTTTACGTAAAATATCATATCTCATACATAGGTCAGGTAACTGTTGTTTTAGTTGAATTTTAAACTTAAATCATAATTCTATGCCAACTAACATTTTCCATATTAAGATCATGACGGCTACTTGGTTCTTAATTATGAAGTTCATAAGTCCACGTAATAGGAATTGTCAAAGGAAATTAAAGCATTATTTAGTACAATAGACAAAATTGTTTTGGTATATTATAGGAATTAGTGTCAAAATCTGATATAGCATCAAATCGATTATAGTAAAATAATTGCAGACTAATCTTTCCTCTAATTCCATGTTTTTATTGCACTGTGGCATCAACTTATGAAAATAGCTAGACAACACGTTTGCTATATCATTCAAAAGATATATTATATTTTCCACTTTATGCGACTGATCAATTATAAACAATCAAGGTTGAGGCCTAAATTTATTATAAATTAGTGAAAAACTTAAGGGGTTTCTAATAGTATGCTGAAAGATGTTCGCATAATTGCTTTATGATGTGTGTCATCTCACTTGAAGTTGTTTTCCGTATACTTGTTGTAAATCCAAAATATTGTTGTAATACATAAGAGAAAAATCTTGAGCTTGTAGTTGTATGTTACTGTAAAAGTATAAGTGGAAAAGTTGGTAGGTGATGATTTCATAAAAGAATTATTCTATTTGGACTAAATAAATGATGATGTGCTTACACTGTTAAGGAAAATAAAGAACATACATTGACTTCATAAATTTGGATGACATTAATGTAACACCCCACGTCCATTAATGTTACTCACAAAGGGAATGCATTAACTTCCATGGAGGTTTTAAGTGAATATAGAACAGTAAAATTACAACAAGACAGATATAAAATAGTACTTGGAAATTCAAAAACTTTATTTCATTGTAGCAGAAGTCAAAACATGTTTGATTACATCATAACACCATATTCAATGTCAAGTACAATATCTATCTTGATAAAACAAGTACATAATCCCATTACATGAATAGCCATTAAAAAGAAAGATAACAAGCTGGACTTTACTTCAGCAGTCCAAGCTTTCCAGAAGATAAGCGATCCAACTAGACTCCACTAGAACTTGGCCCAACCTGCGGACCTGAAGGGAGAAAAAGGATGGAAAAGAGGGGGTCAGACATAAAGTCTGGTGAATATGATAATTCTACAATACTATTACCAAAATAACCGGACTAAGGCATAAGCTGGAAAACAAGAAAATGTCTATGAAGAGCAGATTAAGGACATAGACAATCGCTAAAGGCAACGTTATAGGCGCTCCTAAATACTAAAGGATAAACACTATACTGCACCACACCAGTCACCCTAAAGATTCATCCCACTTAGCTTCACTTAGAAACTTTCCCAATGGCTTTACGTACCCCTAGCTGACTACATAGGTGCCGCCTGCCCCTATCTCCACTAGGTGTACCCTACTTCCCATTATTCGATCGGCTCCCTAACTCGTAGATACCCGTGCTGGCCCCACAGTGGGGTGTATCACTCCCCTAAAGTGGCAACCTGATACAACGGACATGCACGGCTTATACCTACACGATGCAACAACGTCTTACCTACCAGCTCGGGTCCACACACGCATATGAAACTCGTTGGACTTGCGTTGCCACCGCTCCCTGTTTTGGCCTCTTATAGTCAAACCCAGTATGCGTGTCCCATCCTTGTGACGAAATGGGATTTCGCTCGGTCCGAACCAGTCGCTAAACCGATCCAGGCCGTTCGAAACGCCCTATCGTTTGAGAACAGGCCACAACAGAACGCATACAGAAGAACATTTCATTGTATATTACAACAATGCATCAGATTACAAGAATATACAGAGCATAAATGAATATTACACAGAAATATCAGAGATTTAAATTACATTTAAATACATCGCAGCGGAAAATAATACAATACACAACTAGAATGAGATATACGGATACAAAGCTTTCCGGATATCGTTCCAGCTGTAAACCAGGATCCTGTGAATATAAATCTGCAAAACCAAAACTACTAGCTGCCCGTGTCAAAATAGGGGCACCCAGAGTTTAGGTCAAAACAATAAACTCCAGGTCAGTCATGGGACTGGTGTGAGAACTAAAAACAGTTATTAATCTTTATTTTCAAAGTTAGGTAAATCAAGGGACCACGCCGTATAACACGGAACGGGTTTCCTCCCGAGAATACCAGTGCATAAAACAAACAGCGCAATGCTAAATAAAGAAAAATGAAGCTGTTATAAGACCCAGGTCCCATCACACAATGCAACGCAGTCGAGGATAGGGTTTTCCCTTATAACAGCCAAAGAATGCTTGATACGTTTTAAAACAAATCATTTGATACTATTATAAGTGCATAGTGTATAAAACACTTCAAATCATAAGTATCAATCATAGGCGGCATGAACGGCCCATAACACTATGTCGCCATATATAAGTTTACAATCAAAACCGCAAATGTCGTATTGGAAGTTGGGTTATCATTTATGGTATGAACCGAGGCTAGGGGCAAGATCCTCAACCGATTCGAGACAATCTAGCCCATGTCTCCGGAACAGCCGCAACTGCCCCTTGGATCGTCAGGGCCGGTCCACCGATGTGGATTATAATGCCTGAACACTACGTTTCTCCGCCCTTTGGGGCGTAAATCTGGCCCGTCAGCCGACCAGAAGCATCGGCCGAAACCGATATCACGAGGCGCCTCGCTTTTCAGCAAGTAATAATAAGTAACATCCACATGAGTCAAACTCGTCAGCCAGTTCAAGCACTGACGCCACTCATAACTAGAAAGAAACGCATGCCCTCCCTGAGGTCCGTCTCCCGTTTTTGATTCATACCGGGTGTGATACTCGCGAATCAACGTTACACAAAGCTACGCCACAAAGGCCGTGCTTCGATCATCAACCACAAGACTTTGCTTTTCAACAGAAGCCTTGATCATTTGCCACTTAGGCATGCCACACAGGCAATTCACTCCATGCGATTGATATCCATCAATATATAACCCCTGAGCTCGTACGTCTCAGAGAAGGGCGTTAAGCAAGAGAATAAATTCTCCGCCGCCAAACAGATATATATTTAATAGAGATCAATCACACGGACTAAAATCCAATGTCAGACACACAATCCATTTACAAGTCCGTTCTGGGTCTGAACGAAACCGGAGGCACCTAGTACCCCGCATATCCATCGATCTCCAAGTACGTCTGGACGATCACTAACTGTTTCCATCTTCTTGGGTGTACAGCCCAATCAAGATCATCAGTAATTACCCAAACGACGTGAAGACCTCCGGTCTTCGACCATCGTCTTCATCTTCGACTTATCGTCGTATCAGTTATTCAGAATGGGATAAACCCGGTCTTTCCGAATAACTCGCGTATATTTTAAATAAGTGTTACACAAACACAACATACGCCTCATTCCAATTCATTAGTCACTAACCGTAAATTAATCAAGAGAATAATTCCCTAAATATTAACCCCGAAGGCCGAAACCAACATCAGATCAATATTCAGAAAAACCATTCTGCTTGGCCAACCGACAGTTAGTTTCTAAATTTCACATTCATAGGGAAAGGTTCCCATTAATTTTATCCAAGATAAATTCCTTGAATTTATTCTTTAATCTATTTTTGAATATCAATTCAAACTAGTCGGGATTAACGAACCTTACCGAAGTAATCATTTGTTTTAATTTCCCAATCCCAACCTATTCATCCCATGAAGTAAAACTGGTAATACTTCATATCTAACACCACAGTGTTATCGGTAAATTCAATTACCATTTCACGTTCAAATCTAATTAAAGATTTAACTATCGCCTGAGCAAAACTGGTGATACTCCATTCTCGATTATTTCAATCTAATTAAAGATTCATTAAAACTCCACTTAGTTTTAATCATTAACTGGGTTAAAGAATCAGTGTCATTTAAAACACGGTTCACGATAAACCCAAAATCACAATCCATTAATTATCGGGTTAAAGAACAAGTGTTATTTAAAACACTGTTCACGATAAACCCAAAAATCAATATCAATTCTATTCCAATTAAATATTATTTAATTGGTACGCTTCATTAAATCTAAATAAAAAGATTTAATCTTTTCCCAACTGGGTTCAAGAACAGTGTTAGTGAAGACACCATTCACGACCAACCCAAATCACATTCGATATTCAATACAAGGCTCTGAATAGAAAATATATCGGCTTATATTCAATATCGAATTCTACGACTAACAAATGTCGGATTGGAAATAACGATACAAATATATATCTTTCAAATTTCCATAACAACACCTGTAATATCACGAATTCCCACATCGAAATATTCCGAAGACAATTTCGATTCAAATCCACTCCAATGCAATCATTGGAAATTTTGGTTATTTTCAAAACCATTTCAAATTCAATTTATTTATTTAAAAATAAATAGAATTATAATTCTAGTTCAAAACTAGTTCATTTCGATAAAAATCTATTTTTATCTTTTCAAATATGGAGTTTTTCATCCCAAACTTTCACAAATCATTTCTTATGATTTTACACAAATTATTACTATTTTTAATAATTTTATCAAGGCCCGTACAGTCGATTTCCATCAACGGCCATCGAACTGCACTTACAGCGACCTTTTTCGAATTTGATTTGGACGTATCTCCAAATCCAACCGTTAGATTTCAAATTTCTAATATTCGTTAGAAAGCTCTTTTCGATACGAACCCAACGGTTCCGGTTTTAGGAGAATCCGACGGTCGGATCTCCCGCAATGTCCATTTGAAATAAATGGTCGAAATTCACGAACTGCCGCGGCGCGGCGCGTTCTATTCAGGCCATTATATTATATATATAATATATACTTCGTCGATTTCTATTTAAAACGAATTATATGAATAGTTTTAAATTCGTTTCAAAAGCAATTTCAACTTCCATTTCAATTCAAATCAAAATTGAATTCTTCTTTATAAATTTGTTTCAAAATTCATTTCTATTCAATTCAAACTTCAATTCAATTTGAATTTATTTCACTTCGCTTTCAATTCAATTCGAATTCGTTTTCAATTCAATTCATTTCGAAATCGTTTTCAATTCAATTCATTTTGAAATCGTTTTCAATTCAATTCATTTCGAAATCGTTTTCAATTCAATTCATTTCGAAATCGTTTTCAATTCAATTCATTTCGAAATCGTTTTCAATTCAATTCATTTCGAAATCGTTTTCAATTCAATTCATTTCGAAATCGTTTTCAATTCAATTCATTTCGAAATCGTTTTCAATTCAATTCATTTCGAAATCGTTTTCAATTCAATTCATTTCGAAATCGTTTTCAATTCAATTCATTTCGAAATCGTTTTCAATTCAATTCATTTCGAAATCGTTTTCAATTCAATTCATTTCGAAATCGTTTTCAATTCAATTCATTTCGAAATCGTTTTCAATTCAATTCATTTCAAAATATTCGATTTCGAAATCACTTTTCAATATTCATTTTAAAATGAATAAAATCGATATAAATATCGTTCACGTCAAAATGGCGTCAATCTAATCCTCACGGCTTCACATATTTCTATTTTCAAATATTCTATTTCAAATATTTCTATTTCAAATATTTCTATTTCAAATATTTCTTTTTTTTTCGAAACTGGAATGAGGCCCAATCAATTACCATATAATGTTAATTATATGGATTTTCTACAACACATGTATATATCAACAACGATGAATAATCAACCATCAACCAAAGTGCACTACACTGTATAAGCATCAAATATAGACATTTAACGCTTATAGCAGCTTGTCAATCAATCGATCGACATATTTAATCAATCAGGATGAGTGAACTTCAAATTTCATCCTAACACCCGTGTGGGGTTTCAAACAATCCAACACATATTTTATTTGTGCAGTTAGGCGATGTGTAAAATTTATCGACCCAATCAACGTCATTCAAATAGGTGTACATAAACAAACCGTCTGGTTTGTAAATGAATATTTATTTATTCACATTCACGTTAAAAATTATATTTTTAACGATAACACATTTTATTTTAACATATGAATTTCTATTCAGTTCATTCGTTAAATAAAATGCTATTTTTATTTTTCTAACTTATTTTAGAAAATTTCGGCGGCATAACGGCACGATACTAGAAACGGGACAAGGCCTAGCCTTATCCCCGGTCTAGTGAAGGCCCACGCCATTCACTCATCAATCAAATCAATTTCATTTTGCAAACCATAAAATTTGGAGTAAGGGTCTAACCTAGCCTTACTCCTTCGCCTTATAACGGCGCACGTCTAATCCTAATCAATTTATCGATTCGATTTTTCACACCACAAACCACATTCAAACCAATATCGCAATCAATCACCAAACAGTCAAACAAACAAGTCCATGGTCTGTGGACGATTGTGTCGGGTGCTACTAAGCACCGTCTGCATCCTAGTATATATATATAACTAGAAAAGAAAATAGAAAGGTGAGGAATTCTCACATATAGCTATCCTAGCTCCACGGCACTTCATTTGCAGAAATCTTCGTCGTTTCGCCTTTTTGTCACCTTCGTTGCCCAAGGCCACTATATATATAAAAATCGAATTTTTATTTCAAAGTTCAATATATAAAAATCGAATTTTTATTTCTAAGTTCAATATATAAAAATCGAATTTTTATTTCTAAGTTCAATATATAAAAATCGAATTTTTATTTCAAAGTTCAATATATAAAAATCGAATTTTTATTTCAAAGTTCAATATATAAAAATCGAATTTTTATTTCAAAGTTCAATATATAAAAATCGAATTTTTATTTCTAAGTTCAATATATAAAAATCCTATTTTTCATAACTTTACAACAATATTTAAAAATTCAGTTTTTTTTTTTTTTTAACTCTTTTATTAACCAAAAATCTTGACTTTTATATTAACAAAATCTTAACCTTTACTTATGAAAAATCCTATTTTTCTATAGTTAACAATTAAACTAAGAAAAATCATATCATTGTACAATTAAAGATCAAGTCTTTTTATAAAGAAAGAATCACATCTTTTTACAACATAAAAACCTAATCTTTCTAAAGTGAAAAATGATTTCTTTTTACACAATAAAAACCATTTCTTTATGCGGTTAAACGTATAAATAACAACTGATCTAAATAAAGTTTTAAATTTATACAGAAATCGGTTTCTAAAAAGAAAAACTCACGGTGGTCTTCAAGGGAGGGCCGCTGCTCTTCACGTCGAGGGGGGGCGAACTGGAGTCACGGCGGAGGAGGTTGCAGGTGGCGGAGGCGGCTCCAGCAGGCGCGGTGGTGGCATAGGGTTCGGCCGCGACGGCCCTAGGGCTTGAGCGGGGTCCGCGATTTGCTTGGCGCTGTCGCACGAGAGGGAGGGGGTATCGACGTCGGAGGGGAGGCGGAGGATGTTGCAGGCGAGGAAGGGAAGGGGAGGAGGAAGAAGAAAAAAAAGGGGGGGGGGTGTCGATCGCGGCGCCGCCGCTTGAGGGGGCGTCGATCGCCTATCGCGATCTTTTTTTTTTTATTTGTCTTCTGGTAATAGAATCGGGGGGGCCAGTGAAGATAAAGGGGGGGGGGAAAGATTTTTTTTTTATTATTTATTTTATTATTATTTAATTATTAAATTTTGCAAAAGGGTTGACTTTTACATACGACCTCGAAACGAGGCCCACCGTCTGTCGTCCATAGCGTTTTACCCCCATTCCGAACACAATGGGATATGTATCGTAAGCTGGTTTGATCGTTACAATCTGTTTCCGTTGAATTTGTATTTAAATCCTTATATTGAATTTTTAACGTACATTTCAAATTACCGGGGCCACATACTAACTAGAAAAATTCCATAAAAATATTTTCTAGCTTCGTATTGACGATACGGTCCCAACAAAACTAGTTTCGTTAAATTCTGAGACCGTTGGAAAAATGGCCAATTTCCAGTCGATTAAAATCAACTGAAACCGGTCAAACGCGTTTTCCTTTGCCACGCTCACATATTGATTCGAAAAATTATGAAATTTGAAACCTAGCAATAATTCGACATCCCGGACCCAACAAAAGTGGTTTCGTCGAAATCCGAGGTCATTTACAAAATGTCCATTTTTAAGGGCCTTATATATATAGAAAAAAAATATATATAAATTCCACAGCGACTATTTCTAATTTTAAACTGGACATATCTTATCATTTCTAAAATGAAATCTCAGTTTGTTAACTTCGTTATAAAGATATAGTTATACAGGTTCAAATATTTCTTGTTTCGTTCAATTCTGACTTATATTGAATTCTGTATATTCATTTGAAATTAGAAATCGAATTTTCGAACTACCGCGCCATTTTCAATTCCTTTTATAATTATATATAAATTTTTATATTCTAACGACGACGCGTATAATATATACGTTCGAATTCTATTCAAAACAAATTTCACGTCGATATTATTTAAAATAATTCATTTTAAATAATCAAAATTCGCTAAAATGGCCAAAATAAAAATTTTAAACTGGCCCAGATTTTACGGGTTGTTACAATCTCCCCCACTTAAAACTTTTCGTCCCCGAAAAGGAACAAAGTCGAAAGTGGTTTGATTATTCAGCTCTACATTCGATTTGGCTTCCATTCTCCAACTCTTTAGTTTCTGAGAATTTTCAAAATTTCAAAAATTTGGCTAACACCCTAAATTTTCGAAAAATTTCGCCATAACCTCCCCTGCACCGGGAGCATCGGGGAATTTCAAATAGCTTCCCCGGTCCTTCAGATCTCAAAAAGAAAAAGAAAAAGCCAAGCGGCTAGCCAATAGGCTCACAAAATCATCATCACCCAAACAAAACAGGAAATTATGTAGTAAACATGTACCTATTTGTCGGGCAAACAAATTTTATTCTCGGCTCTAGCCTCCTTGCTATGACCTGTTCAATGATATATATGTATATGCAAACAAATGCGACCAATTTTCAATACAATTCAATATTTGATCCAATTAGGCTAAATGGTTCATAATTAGCAAACAAATAAACAAACAACACAAACATCAATCAATTAGTGGATTAGAGTTTTCAAATTGATAACTTTGATACATAGTCAAAAATCAGATTTTTGATGCCAAATCACAACAATGTATTCTAGCTATATTAGTTTTGGTTCTCACACCAGCCTAATGGAAATATATAGAAAATCACACCTTCGAAACTCGAACATAAATGTTGATGATGCGATCGCTATCATCAATATCATCTCCGGGCGACTAGAGTGTGATGCTATATCCATCCAATATATTAAAACTTTGAATATACGTTTGCAAGGCGTATATGCAAATTCTTTATATACTGAATTGTCCAAAATCAATATAAACAAATAATCAAATACGAATAGTTGATTTAGATTTTTAAAACCAAATTTGTTTTCATTTGAAAAATATACTCTTCACACTCGTTCTAGGATACTACTGATCCTATCTCTAACGAGTCATTCCATTGGATATTGCTAATCCAATATCTGATGAATTCTTTCGTATCGTTCTAATGTGTCTTGTTCTCTGAGCTTTGTAAACCAAAGCTCTGATACAAAATGTGACGAAATGGGATTTCGCTCGGTCCGAACCAGTCGCTAAACCGATCCAGGCCGTTCGAAACGCCCTATCGTTTGAGAACAGGCCACAACAGAACGCATACAGAAGAACATTTCATTGTATATTACAACAATGCATCAGATTACAAGAATATACAGAGCATAAATGAATATTACACAGAAATATCAGAGATTTAAATTACATTTAAATACATCGCAGCGGAAAATAATACAATACACAACTAGAATGAGATATACGGATACAAAGCTTTCCGGATATCGTTCCAGCTGTAAACCAGGATCCTGTGAATATAAATCTGCAAAACCAAAACTACTAGCTGCCCGTGTCAAAATAGGGGCACCCAGAGTTTAGGTCAAAACAATAAACTCCAGGTCAGTCATGGGACTGGTGTGAGAACTAAAAACAGTTATTAATCTTTATTTTCAAAGTTAGGTAAATCAAGGGACCACGCCGTATAACACGGAACGGGTTTCCTCCCGAGAATACCAGTGCATAAAACAAACAGCGCAATGCTAAATAAAGAAAAATGAAGCTGTTATAAGACCCAGGTCCCATCACACAATGCAACGCAGTCGAGGATAGGGTTTTCCCTTATAACAGCCAAAGAATGCTTGATACGTTTTAAAACAAATCATTTGATACTATTATAAGTGCATAGTGTATAAAACACTTCAAATCATAAGTATCAATCATAGGCGGCATGAACGGCCCATAACACTATGTCGCCATATATAAGTTTACAATCAAAACCGCAAATGTCGTATTGGAAGTTGGGTTATCATTTATGGTATGAACCGAGGCTAGGGGCAAGATCCTCAACCGATTCGAGACAATCTAGCCCATGTCTCCGGAACAGCCGCAACTGCCCCTTGGATCGTCAGGGCCGGTCCACCGATGTGGATTATAATGCCTGAACACTACGTTTCTCCGCCCTTTGGGGCGTAAATCTGGCCCGTCAGCCGACCAGAAGCATCGGCCGAAACCGATATCACGAGGCGCCTCGCTTTTCAGCAAGTAATAATAAGTAACATCCACATGAGTCAAACTCGTCAGCCAGTTCAAGCACTGACGCCACTCATAACTAGAAAGAAACGCATGCCCTCCCTGAGGTCCGTCTCCCGTTTTTGATTCATACCGGGTGTGATACTCGCGAATCAACGTTACACAAAGCTACGCCACAAAGGCCGTGCTTCGATCATCAACCACAAGACTTTGCTTTTCAACAGAAGCCTTGATCATTTGCCACTTAGGCATGCCACACAGGCAATTCACTCCATGCGATTGATATCCATCAATATATAACCCCTGAGCTCGTACGTCTCAGAGAAGGGCGTTAAGCAAGAGAATAAATTCTCCGCCGCCAAACAGATATATATTTAATAGAGATCAATCACACGGACTAAAATCCAATGTCAGACACACAATCCATTTACAAGTCCGTTCTGGGTCTGAACGAAACCGGAGGCACCTAGTACCCCGCATATCCATCGATCTCCAAGTACGTCTGGACGATCACTAACTGTTTCCATCTTCTTGGGTGTACAGCCCAATCAAGATCATCAGTAATTACCCAAACGACGTGAAGACCTCCGGTCTTCGACCATCGTCTTCATCTTCGACTTATCGTCGTATCAGTTATTCAGAATGGGATAAACCCGGTCTTTCCGAATAACTCGCGTATATTTTAAATAAGTGTTACACAAACACAACATACGCCTCATTCCAATTCATTAGTCACTAACCGTAAATTAATCAAGAGAATAATTCCCTAAATATTAACCCCGAAGGCCGAAACCAACATCAGATCAATATTCAGAAAAACCATTCTGCTTGGCCAACCGACAGTTAGTTTCTAAATTTCACATTCATAGGGAAAGGTTCCCATTAATTTTATCCAAGATAAATTCCTTGAATTTATTCTTTAATCTATTTTTGAATATCAATTCAAACTAGTCGGGATTAACGAACCTTACCGAAGTAATCATTTGTTTTAATTTCCCAATCCCAACCTATTCATCCCATGAAGTAAAACTGGTAATACTTCATATCTAACACCACAGTGTTATCGGTAAATTCAATTACCATTTCACGTTCAAATCTAATTAAAGATTTAACTATCGCCTGGAGCAAAACTGGTGATACTCCATTCTCGATTATTTCAATCTAATTAAAGATTCATTAAAACTCCACTTAGTTTTAATCATTAACTGGGTTAAAGAATCAGTGTCATTTAAAACACGGTTCACGATAAACCCAAAATCACAATCCATTAATTATCGGGTTAAAGAACAAGTGTTATTTAAAACACTGTTCACGATAAACCCAAAAATCAATATCAATTCTATTCCAATTAAATATTATTTAATTGGTACGCTTCATTAAATCTAAATAAAAAGATTTAATCTTTTCCCAACTGGGTTCAAGAACAGTGTTAGTGAAGACACCATTCACGACCAACCCAAATCACATTCGATATTCAATACAAGGCTCTGAATAGAAAATATATCGGCTTATATTCAATATCGAATTCTACGACTAACAAATGTCGGATTGGAAATAACGATACAAATATATATCTTTCAAATTTCCATAACAACACCTGTAATATCACGAATTCCCACATCGAAATATTCCGAAGACAATTTCGATTCAAATCCACTCCAATGCAATCATTGGAAATTTTGGTTATTTTCAAAACCATTTCAAATTCAATTTATTTATTTAAAAATAAATAGAATTATAATTCTAGTTCAAAACTAGTTCATTTCGATAAAAATCTATTTTTATCTTTTCAAATATGGAGTTTTTCATCCCAAACTTTCACAAATCATTTCTTATGATTTTACACAAATTATTACTATTTTTAATAATTTTATCAAGGCCCGTACAGTCGATTTCCATCAACGGCCATCGAACTGCACTTACAGCGACCTTTTTCGAATTTGATTTGGACGTATCTCCAAATCCAACCGTTAGATTTCAAATTTCTAATATTCGTTAGAAAGCTCTTTTCGATACGAACCCAACTGTTCCGGTTTTAGGAGAATCCGACGGTCGGATCTCCCGCAATGTCCATTTGAAATAAATGGTCGAAATTCACGAACTGCCGCGGCGCGGCGCGTTCTATTCAGGCCATTATATTATATATATAATATATACTTCGTCGATTTCTATTTAAAACGAATTATATGAATAGTTTTAAATTCGTTTCAAAAGCAATTTCAACTTCCATTTCAATTCAAATCAAAATTGAATTCTTCTTTATAAATTTGTTTCAAAATTCATTTCTATTCAATTCAAACTTCAATTCAATTTGAATTTATTTCACTTCGCTTTCAATTCAATTCGAATTCGTTTTCAATTCAATTCATTTCGAAATCGTTTTCAATTCAATTCATTTTGAAATCGTTTTCAATTCAATTCATTTCGAAATCGTTTTCAATTCAATTCATTTCGAAATCGTTTTCAATTCAATTCATTTCGAAATCGTTTTCAATTCAATTCATTTCGAAATCGTTTTCAATTCAATTCATTTCGAAATCGTTTTCAATTCAATTCATTTCGAAATCGTTTTCAATTCAATTCATTTCGAAATCGTTTTCAATTCAATTCATTTCGAAATCGTTTTCAATTCAATTCATTTCGAAATCGTTTTCAATTCAATTCATTTCGAAATCGTTTTCAATTCAATTCATTTCGAAATCGTTTTCAATTCAATTCATTTCGAAATCGTTTTCAATTCAATTCATTTCGAAATCGTTTTCAATTCAATTCATTTCAAAATATTCGATTTCGAAATCACTTTTCAATATTCATTTTAAAATGAATAAAATCGATATAAATATCGTTCACGTCAAAATGGCGTCAATCTAATCCTCACGGCTTCACATATTTCTATTTTCAAATATTCTATTTCAAATATTTCCATTTCAAATATTTCTATTTCAAATATTTCTTTTTTTTTTCGAAACTGGAATGAGGCCCAATCAATTACCATATAATGTTAATTATATGGATTTTCTACAACACATGTATATATCAACAACGATGAATAATCAACCATCAACCAAAGTGCACTACACTGTATAAGCATCAAATATAGACATTTAACGCTTATAGCAGCTTGTCAATCAATCGATCGACATATTTAATCAATCAGGATGAGTGAACTTCAAATTTCATCCTAACACCCGTGTGGGGTTTCAAACAATCCAACACATATTTTATTTGTGCAGTTAGGCGATGTGTAAAATTTATCGACCCAATCAACGTCATTCAAATAGGTGTACATAAACAAACCGTCTGGTTTGTAAATGAATATTTATTTATTCACATTCACGTTAAAAATTATATTTTTAACGATAACACATTTTATTTTAACATATGAATTTCTATTCAGTTCATTCGTTAAATAAAATGCTATTTTTATTTTTCTAACTTATTTTAGAAAATTTCGGCGGCATAACGGCACGATACTAGAAACGGGACAAGGCCTAGCCTTATCCCCGGTCTAGTGAAGGCCCACGCCATTCACTCATCAATCAAATCAATTTCATTTTGCAAACCATAAAATTTGGAGTAAGGGTCTAACCTAGCCTTACTCCTTCGCCTTATAACGGCGCACGTCTAATCCTAATCAATTTATCGATTCGATTTTTCACACCACAAACCACATTCAAACCAATATCGCAATCAATCACCAAACAGTCAAACAAACAAGTCCATGGTCTGTGGACGATTGTGTCGGGTGCTACTAAGCACCGTCTGCATCCTAGTATATATATATAACTAGAAAAGAAAATAGAAAGGTGAGGAATTCTCACATATAGCTATCCTAGCTCCACGGCACTTCATTTGCAGAAATCTTCGTCGTTTCGCCTTTTTGTCACCTTCGTTGCCCAAGGCCACTATATATATAAAAATCGAATTTTTATTTCAAAGTTCAATATATAAAAATCGAATTTTTATTTCTAAGTTCAATATATAAAAATCGAATTTTTATTTCTAAGTTCAATATATAAAAATCGAATTTTTATTTCAAAGTTCAATATATAAAAATCGAATTTTTATTTCAAAGTTCAATATATAAAAATCGAATTTTTATTTCAAAGTTCAATATATAAAAATCGAATTTTTATTTCTAAGTTCAATATATAAAAATCCTATTTTTCATAACTTTACAACAATATTTAAAAATTCAGTTTTTTTTTTTTTTTAACTCTTTTATTAACCAAAAATCTTGACTTTTATATTAACAAAATCTTAACCTTTACTTATGAAAAATCCTATTTTTCTATAGTTAACAATTAAACTAAGAAAAATCATATCATTGTACAATTAAAGATCAAGTCTTTTTATAAAGAAAGAATCACATCTTTTTACAACATAAAAACCTAATCTTTCTAAAGTGAAAAATGATTTCTTTTTACACAATAAAAACCATTTCTTTATGCGGTTAAACGTATAAATAACAACTGATCTAAATAAAGTTTTAAATTTAAACAGAAATCGGTTTCTAAAAAGAAAAACTCACGGTGGTCTTCAAGGGAGGGCCGCTGCTCTTCACGTCGAGGGGGGGGGCGAACTGGAGTCACGGCGGAGGAGGTTGCAGGTGGCGGAGGCGGCTCCAGCAGGCGCGGTGGTGGCATAGGGTTCGGCCGCGACGGCCCTAGGGCTTGAGCGGGGTCCGCGATTTGCTTGGCGCTGTCGCACGAGAGGGAGGGGGTATCGACGTCGGAGGGGAGGCGGAGGATGTTGCAGGCGAGGAAGGGAAGGGGAGGAGGAAGAAGAAAAAAAAGGGGGGGGGGTGTCGATCGCGGCGCCGCCGCTTGAGGGGGCGTCGATCGCCTATCGCGATCTTTTTTTTTTATTTGTCTTCTGGTAATAGAATCGGGGGGGGGCCAGTGAAGATAAAGGGGGGGGGGAAGATTTTTTTTTTTTTTATTATTTATTTTATTATTATTTAATTATTAAATTTTGCAAAAGGGTTGACTTTTACATACGACCTCGAAACGAGGCCCACCGTCTGTCGTCCATAGCGTTTTACCCCCATTCCGAACACAATGGGATATGTATCGTAAGCTGGTTTGATCGTTACAATCTGTTTCCGTTGAATTTGTATTTAAATCCTTATATTGAATTTTTAACGTACATTTCAAATTACCGGGGCCACATACTAACTAGAAAAATTCCATAAAACTATTTTCTAGCTTCGTATTGACGATACGGTCCCAACAAAACTAGTTTCGTTAAATTCTGAGACCGTTGGAAAAATGGCCAATTTCCAGTCGATTAAAATCAACTGAAACCGGTCAAACGCGTTTTCCTTTGCCACGCTCACATATTGATTCGAAAAATTATGAAATTTGAAACCTAGCAATAATTCGACATCCCGGACCCAACAAAAGTGGTTTCGTCGAAATCCGAGGTCATTTGCAAAATGTCCATTTTTAAGGGCCTTATATATATAGAAAAAAAATATATATAAATTCCACAGCGACTATTTCTAATTTTAAACTGGACATATCTTATCATTTCTAAAATGAAATCTCAGTTTGTTAACTTCGTTATAAAGATATAGTTATACAGGTTCAAATATTTCTTGTTTCGTTCAATTCTGACTTATATTGAATTCTGTATATTCATTTGAAATTAGAAATCGAATTTTCGAACTACCGCGCCATTTTCAATTCCTTTTATAATTATATATAAAATTTTATATTCTAACGACGACGCGTATAATATATACGTTCGAATTCTATTCAAAACAAATTTCACGTCGATATTATTTAAAATAATTCATTTTAAATAATCAAAATTCGCTAAAATGGCCAAAATAAAAATTTTAAACTGGCCCAGATTTTACGGGTTGTTACAATCCTCGACTTGGGTCGAGCCCACAAAGATACGTTTTGGGATACTGGTTGAAATGGGCCCCCACTATTTACCACAAGCATTCCACCTAAGCTTGTCCCCATTAGTCCATCCCACTTAACCCACTTAGTCATGTTCATTTACATGTGTGTTTGGTTAAGTCTAATCGTATTTCAAATGCCTCTAAAGGCAACCACCAGATTCCTCATGCCACCCAAGGCACCTACTTAACCCCCATGTCCCACCTTACATGATTATCTGGTTAAGTATTTCTTAGTTCATTAAGGCCATAGCCTCATAAAGACCTCTCACATTAGACTGGCATTTATGGCAGCTGGATTTGCCGGGCGGGTCCGGGCAATTTTACACCATAAAAGAGTCTAACCTCGTGTCTTTACAACTGTTATGCTTCAGTTTGGGCCTAGGACCTCTCACATTGGGCCGACATTTGTGACTACTGGATTTGCCGGGCGGGTCCGGGCAGGTTTACATCACAAACGGGTCCAACCTCGTGTCCTAAGCACTGATTATTAATAATAATCCACTTTCCCCCAATTTTAATAATTCCCTACTTGAATTATTAATTACTTCCAATTTTTAACGATGTCCATAATTGACTTAATTATGGACATCCATTCATGGTATGCAAAATCTTACAAAATTGCACCCAATTTATTAATTCCTAATATTACCCCTACCCCACGTTTGAACGTTTATTCGCAAAATATATGTTAGACTCGAATAGCCTAACTCATAGCATAAAAGAGATTATCATAATAACAACATGTATATGTGACCAAATGAGTCATAATAAGGGGTGAAACTTGCATATGTCCAACTTGCATAGATTATACATGTCATGGACCTAAATGTGTCAACTTGTTCAAAATTCACCTAATATAATCTCAATCAATTTTCATAAACTTACATATGAACATGTGTGAATCAACATCATCTAATTTTTTAACAACATGGTTTTATATGGGTACACCTAACTCAATAGGCAAATTCCCATAATCAAGTTTAATTTAATTATAGTTTCATGTTTATGGGTACACCTAACCTAATAGGCAAATTCCCATAAACAAGATCCATTTAAATTAAAAAAAACATAACTTTAAGCATGTTCCAACAACATCATGATTTTACAACATAATATAGCATGATTTATAACATGGCATAGTATGATAGTATAACATAGCTTGACATGATTCTCAACATAGCACGACATAGCATAAGAGAATTTACAACATAGCATGACATAGCATATATAATTTACATCATACGACAATATAATAACATAATAAGAGATCCACAATATATAGAATTTACAATTACAAATCACATCACTTTCTTGTGATCCATTCATAACTGAGTCAAATTAGTTTGTAATAGTCTTGTGAGAATCATCATACTCACCAACAAAAGAAGAGAATTAGAGAGAGAGTTATTTGTTTTGATTTGTTTTGTTGAGTAGAATTTAGTTGTAGTAGATTAGGCTTCCTCTTCTTAGTTTGTGACGGCTACGCTGAACTCCATGGCAGCAGCATGACGGTAGCTTCTCTAATTTTACAAGTGATTTAGGTTTAGGGTCTACCCACTTATTTATAGATTTTAGAATGCATTTAGGCCATTAGATTTATCCTAGAAATAACCGCAGCCGTTCAGACAAGATGGGGTTTATCTTGTTGACTCAGCAATGAGTCAGAAGTGACTCAGCAAACACTCAGCAAATTAATAAACTTCTATTCATGTTTGCATTAACTGCCCATATATATATATATATATTTTCTACAATGTACACATTATATACATCCCCCTTTACTTATTATTGTTTTTATATACATATTAGATACATCCCCTCTCTTACATACTTATTAATATTTTCATATTCATATTAGATACATCCCCTCTCTTACACACTTATTAATATTTTTATATTCATATTAGATACATCCCCTCTCTTACACACTTATTAATATTTTTATATTTATATTAAATACATCCCCTCTCTTACATATTTATTAATATTTTTATATTCATAATAGATACATCCCCTCTTCTACACACTTATTATTATAGCAACTTTAGTGTTAATAGAAAATTCGGGGTGTTACATTCTCCCCTCCTTTTAGGATTTCGTCCCCGAAATCTTCAAGTCTGGAAGAATGTATATCCTACCATCCAAACGTCCATCTACTCATCCATCATACACAGGCATCCATTGTCCTTAAAAGACTTCTAATGCTTTATGATCATATGCAAGTGTGTGTACATGTCCTTACCTAATGCGAAATCAGGCGGTCTACTGATTCAGTTGACCTCCTTAATGCAAATTATGTAAGTGTCATGAATCCATTATGTATGCAAAAGATCCTAATTGCTTACATACTACTTCTATATGCGTGCACACCCATTCAACCGAATGCAGCATCCATATGATGGTACAACCATTATACATCCATTTTACTAAATACATCCATATATATATGCAATATGCAATATGCAATATGTAGTGACTGAGCCGATCTAGTGCCTAAAGTGTGTGTATATATGCATCCACGAGCAACCACTAGCAAACACTTGCATCCATTTTGCATCCATCATACATAACATGTCTCAAACACATGTTTCAACCATAGGATTATCCTAACTAAAGGTCAAAGATACTAATGAGAGGACATACTAAAGATAAGATAAGATAAGCTAAGCGATAAAGGAGAAATTAAAAGACATACCCTCAAAAAGAAAAGGGTACAACGAACGCATCTTCTCTTCTGTCTCCCAAGTTGCGTTGCTCTCATCATCTCCCCATTGCACTTTAACCAGTCTGACCTCTCGATTCCTCAACTTTTTGATCTCCGACCCAAGAATGCATGTAGGAGCTCGTCTAATTGTTGCATCACGCTCTATTTCCACCTCTTTAAGCAAGCTCGGCTCTACCACCTCCGCGGTCTTGTGCAAACACTTCCTCAAATGTGATACATGGAATACGTCGTGTACTCCACTAAGTTTCTCAGGCAACTCCACCCTATATGCCATCTTCCCAATCCTGTTTTTTTACAGGAAATGGCCCTACAAACCTTGGTGCTAATTTCCCCACGGACCCAAAGCGAACAACATTCTGTAACGGAGATACTTTGATAAAAACCATGTCCCCAATGTCAAACTCAAGATCTGTCCTCCTCTTATCAGCATACGATTTCTGCCTATCTTGTGCTGCTTTCATCCTCCTTCGAATCAACTCAATCTTCTCCGAGGTTTCCCTAACCATATCGGGCCCAAGTAGGATTTTATCGGTAGATTCCCACCAACATGTAGGCGAACGGCATGGCCTTCCATAAAGAGCTTCGAAAGGTGCCATGCCAATACTAGACTGAAAGCTATTATTATATGCGAATTCTACTAACGGAAGGTGCTCTTCCCATGTACCCCCAAAGTCTAGGATACAAAGCCTTAAAAGATCCTCTAGAATGCGATTCACCCTCTCGGTCTGGCCGTCTGTCTGAGGATGATATGCGGTGCTCAAACATAGCTGAGTCCCTACCGCCTCTTGTAAACTCTTCCAAAATTCGCTAGTAAAGATGGGGTCACGGTCGCTTACTATACTAGAAGGAATACCGTGCAAACGAACTATCTCCTTAATGTATACAGAAGCCAACCACGGAGCAGTCCTCTTACTTTTCACGGGAATAAAATGGGCGCTTTTAGTAAGTCTATCTACTATAACCCAAATCCCCGTGTTACCCTTCCTTGATCTTGGTAATCCATCCACAAAATCCATTGAGATGCTTTCCCATTTCCATAGTGGAACTTCTAATGGGTGAAGCAACCCACCGGGTTTCTTTTGTTCTGCTTTAACTCGTTGGCACACCAAGCATCTAGCGACGTACTCGGCAACATCCTTTTTCATACCGGCCCAAAAGAAAACCCGCTTCATATCTTTGTACATCTTATCCCCGCCGGGATGAATGGTCATTTTTGAGCGATGAGCATCATCAAGAATGGCCTTCCTTAAGTCTTCGTCTTGTGGTACACAAAGTCTATTATCCCTTCGTAACCAACCCTTATCGTCTAGGGTATACCTACGAAGATGGCTTGACGACTCCCCCCCTTTGAGTTTTTCTACTATCTCAACCAACTGTGGGTCGTCTCGCTGTGCCTCACCAACCCGTCCTAGAAGTGTAGGTCTAACCTCCAAGGATGCTAACAGACCGGGTACTAAGTCAGCGGAGTGTCTAAAGTCAAACATAGAGATGAATTCTAAGCTTTGTCGTTCAACAAACAACGGACTCAAGGACAACCTTTTCCTACTTAAGGCGTCTGCCACCACGTTACCCTTGCCCGGGGTATATGCTATTTCAAAATCGTAGGAGGCTAAGAATTCCATCCACCGTTGCTGCCTTAAATTCAAATCCTTCTGAGAGAATAAGTATTTTAATGATTTGTGGTCAGTGAACAGTTCGAATTTCTCACCACGAAGATAGTGACGCCAAGACTTAAGCGCGAAAACAATTGCGGCTAGCTCTAAGTCATGCGTGGGGTAGTTCTTTTCATGAACCCTCAACTGCCTTCCACCATAGGCTATTACTCTTCCCTCTTGCATGAGGACCGCGCCAAGTCCCGTCCCACAAGCATCAGTATAGATGGTAAACGGTTTATTCCCGTCTGGCAGCACTAAGACTGGGGCTGAAGTTAAGGCTCTCTTTAAACGTTGGAATGCATCATCGCAATCTTTGTCCCACGTAAAAACCAGGTTCTTCTTCGTTAACCGTGTTAATGGAGCTGATATTTTTGCGAAGTCTTTGATAAACTTCCTATAATAGCCAGCCAACCCCAAGAAACTTCTTACTTCGGTTGCATTTTTAGGGACCTTCCAATCTTGGATGGCCACCACCTTTGCGGGATCCACTGCTATCCCTTCTTTGGAAACCACGTGTCCTAAGAACCGTACTTCCTTCCTCCAGAATTGACACTTAGAAAATTTTGCCTTAAGGTTATGCGCTCGAAGGGCTTCCAACACTTCCCTAAGATGTAGGGAGTGCTCTTCTTTATTCTTAGAAAAGACTAAGATGTCATCCACAAAGACTACCACGAATTTGTTAAGGTATTCCCTAAACACCCTACTCATCAAATCAACAAAATATGCAGGGGCGTTTGTCAAACCAAAGGACATCACTAGCCATTCATAGAATCCGTCAGGAGTCCTAAAAGCAGTCTTATCTATACTATCCTCAGCCACTCTCAGTTGATGAAAGGCAGTGGCTAAGTCCAACTGCGAAAACACTGAGGCGCCAACTAACTGATCAAAGAAATCGTCAATCCTCGGCAGTGGGTGTCAGTTCTTTTTAGTAAGTTTGTTTAGTTCTCTATAGTCCATACAAAGTCTAAGAGACCCATCCGCCTTTGCGGCAAAAACTACTGGAGCACCCCACTCCGATATACTACGTCTTATGAACCCCTTCTCAAGCAACTCCTTTACTTTCTTATTGAGTTCCCTCCTTTCACGAGGAGCCATGTGGCGCACTGGCAAAGATACGGGTTTAGCATTATCCACAAGATAAATTCGAAAGTCTATCTCCCGCTTTGGAGGTAAGCCCTTCACCTCCTCAAACACATCCGGATATTCCCGGACCACTTCTACCGATCGCAGGTTCTCTGCAGACGCGTCAAGCGATTCAAGATAACTTAGCATAACAGAATTTATGGGATTACAAAAGATGTCGAGAGCATTACCAAGGCGAGTCACAAACCTAACTACTCTCCTTTCACAATCAAGAATGGCCCTATTTCTAGACAACCAATCCATTCCTAAAATTAGCCCATAGCCCGTGAAGCCCAATACATAAGCATCACATTTAAATTCAACGCTAAGTATAGAGATTTTCAAATCCAAACATATCATGGTCAAATGAGCCGAACCCCCAATTGGATTTGAAACGACCAAGGGATCCTCTACTAAACTGGTGTTCAAGTGCAGTGATTCAACTAATGATGCAGAGATAAACGAATGAGATGCGCCAGAATCGAATAAGGTACGGACAGGATGATCAAACAGAAAAACTAAGCTTTCAACAGAAATTGTTCTACCTCTTTCTTGCAGCGGTGGGGCCGCAATAGCCTGAACTTGCCCCCTTGCCTGCCCTGGTGCCATAAGAGCCTGCACTTGTCCTCCCGAGGTAGACCCTGCCCTCTGCCCCTTCTTTGGACAGTCCTTTACTAAATGTCCCGCATCTCCACAATGAAAACAACCAGTCTTCTTTTTCTTTCTACAATCTTTGCTGAGATGGCTAGGCGTCCCACAATTGAAGCATTTCTTCTTCCCTTTGCCATTATTGTTTTTACCACCCTTCTTATTTTGCTATTGGGGTTTCTTCTGATCCCCTTTCTTTTCAACTGCCTTATCCTCATGCATAAGTGCCATTTCTACTAGCTTTTCAAAGGTGGCTCCCATAGGGATGTGGGTCATAGCCAACCCTTGCAACGGTTCATTCAAGCCTCTAACGAACCTCAAAGCTTTCTTCTCTGGCGTGTTCACCAACTCCAAGCCAAACCTTGCTAACTGATTAAATTTATTGACATATTCCTTTACTGATGAGCTCCCTTGCTTTAGTGCCAGGAATTTTTCCATATTTAAGTTCTCCTCTGCCCTTGAAAGAAACTTTGCCTCAACCCTTCATCTGAAATCCGCTCATGAATCAACTGGACGTTCCCCGTTAGTGACCTCCCACCAAAACGAGGCCTCTCCCTTCATTAACCAAGCAGCTAAACGGACTTTCCTCCCATCTTCCACTTCAAAGATATCCAACAATTCCTCATTCTCCTTAAGCCAATCTCTGGCCTCCACAAACGTCTCAGTCCCTTAAAAAGTTTTTCCTCCCATAGCCTTGAATTCCTTGCACGTCTTTGCAAAAGTGTCAACACGAGGAGGAGGAGGAGGAGGAATGGGTGCAACTAGGGGTGGAGGAGTATCCGCTGGGCCTGCAGTGGTGGCCCTAGCCTCCAAGTATCTTCTAAACCACCCTGGAATCGTCACACCTTCTGGGAGATTAAGATCTTCAGCCATGCTGAAACGAAAAAGGAAAGATTCAAAATGGAGAATTCGAAAGATAAAGATAAGGATGTGGCTATTTGGGATTATGTTTTTCATAAAAACTCTCTTTAAATAACATGTTTTTTTTTGAAAGCACTTCTTCCAAAAATACTTTAGAAAAAAATATTTTTCTAAAAAAATTTTTATATGTTCTGGTAACCTTATGCTCTGATACCACGTGTAACACCCCACGTCCATTAATGTCACTCACAAAGGGAATGCATTAACTTCCATGGAGGTTTTAAGTGAATATAGAACAGTAAAATTACAACAAGACAGATATAAAATAGTACTTGGAAATTCAAAAACTTTATTTCATTGTAGCAGAAGTCAAAACATGTTTGATTACATCATAACACCATATTCAATGTCAAGTACAATATCTATCTTGATAAAACAAGTACATAATCCCATTACATGAATAGCCATTAAAAAGAAAGATAACAAGCTGGACTTTACTTCAGCAGTCCAAGCTTTCCAGAAGATAAGCGATCCAACTAGACTCCACTAGAACTTGGCCCAACCTGCGGACATGAAGGGAGAAAAAGGATGGAAAAGAGGGGGTCAGACATAAAGTCTGGTGAATATGATAATTCTACAATACTATTACCAAAATAACTGGACTAAGGCATAAGCTGGAAAACAAGAAAATGTCTATGAAGAGCAGATTAAGGACATAGACAATCGCTAAAGGCAACGTTATAGGCGCTCCTAAATACTAAAGGATAAACACTATACTGCACCACACCAGTCACCCTAAAGATTCATCCCACTTAGCTTCACTTAGAAACTTTCCCAATGGCTTTACATACCCCTAGCTGACTACATAGGTGCCGCCTGCCCCTATCTCCACTAGGTGTACCCTACTTCCCATTATTCGATCGGCTCCCAAACTCGTAGATACCCGTGCTGGCCCCACAGTGGGGTGTATCACTCCCCTAAAGTGGCAACCTGATACAACGGACATGCACGGCTTATACCTACACGATGCAACAACGCCTTACCTACCAGCCCGGGTCCACACACGCATATGAAACCCGTTGGACTTGCGTTGCCACCGCTCCCTGTTTTGGCCTCTTATAGTCAAACCCAGTATGCGTGTCCCGTCCTCGACTTGGGTCGAGCCCACAAAGATACGTTTTGGGATACTGGTTGAAATGGGCCCCCACTATTTACCACAAGCATTCCACCTAAGCTTGTCCCCATTAGTCCATCCCACTTAACCCACTTAGTCATGTTCATTTACATGTGTGTTTGGTTAAGTCTAATCGTATTTCAAATGCCTCTAAAGGCAACCACCAGATTCCTCATGCCACCCAAGGCACCTACTTAACCCCCATGTCCCACCTTACATGATTATCTGGTTAAGTATTTCTTAGTTCATTAAGGCCATAACCTCATAAAGACCTCTCACATTAGACTGGCATTTATGGCAGCTGGATTTGCCGGGCGGGTCCGTGCAGTCTTACACCATAAAAGAGTCTAACCTCGTGTCTTTACAACTATTATGCTTCAGTTTGGGCCTAGGACCTCTCACATTGGGCCGACATTTGTGACTACTGGATTTGCCGGGCGGGTCCGGGCAGGTTTACATCACAAACGGGTCTAACCTCGTGTCCTAAGCACTGATTATTAATAATAATCCACTTTCCCCCAATTTTAATAATTCCCTACTTGAATTATTAATTACTTCCAATTTTTAACAATGTCCATAATTGACTCAATTATGGACATCCATTCATGGTATGCAAAATCTTACAAAATTGCACCCAATTTATTAATTCCTAATATTACCCCTACCCCACGTTTGAACGTTTATTCGCAAAATATATGTTAGACTCGAATAGCCTAACTCATAGCATAAAAGAGATTATCATAATAACAACATGTATATGTGACCAAATGAGTCATAATAAGGGGTGAAACTTGCATATGTCCAACTTGCATAGATTATACATGTCATGGACCTAAAGGTGTCAACTTGTTCAAAATTCACCTAATATAATCTCAATCAATTTTCATAAACTTACATATGAACATGTGTGAATCAACATCATCTAATTTTTTAACAACATGGTTTTATATGGGTACACCTAACTCAATAGGCAAATTCCCATAATCAAGTTTTATTTAATTATAGTTTCAAGTTTATGGGTACACCTAACCTAATAGGCAAATTCCCATAAACAAGATCCATTTAAATTAAAAAAAACATAACTTTAAGCATGTTCCAACAACATCATGATTTTACAACATAATATAGCATGATTTATAACATGGCATAGTATGATAGTATAACATAGCTTGACATGATTCTCAACATAGCACGGCATAGCATAAGAGAATTTACAACATAGCATGACATAGCATATATAATTTACATCATACGACAATATAATAACATAATAAGAGATCCACAATATATAGAATTTACAATTACAAATCACATCACTTTCTTGTGATCCATTCATAACCGAGTCAAATTAGTTTGTAATAGTCTTGTGAGAATCATCATACTCACCAACAAAAGAAGAGAATTAGAGAGAGAGTTCTTTGGTTTGATTTGTTTTGTTGAGTAGAATTTAGTTGTAGTAGATTAGGCTTCCTCTTCTTAGTTTGTGACGGCTACGCTGAACTCCATGGCAGCAGCATGACGGTAGCTTCTCTAATTTTACAAGTGATTTAGGTTTAGGGTCTACCCACTTATTTATAGATTTTAGAATGCATTTAGGCCATTAGATTTATCCTAGAAATAACCGCAGCCGTTCAGACAAGATGGGGTTTATCTTGTTGACTCAGCAATGAGTCAGAAGTGACTCAGCAAACACTCAGCAAATTAATAAACTTCTATTCATGTTTGCATTAACTGCCCATATATATATATATATATTTTCTACAATGTACACATTATATACATCCCCCTTTACTTATTATTGTTTTTATATACATATTAGATACATCCCCTCTCTTACATACTTATTAATATTTTTATATTCATATTAGATACATCCCCTCTCTTACACACTTATTAATATTTTTATATTCATATTAGATACATCCCCTCTCTTACACACTTATTAATATTTTTATATTCATATTAAATACATCCCCTCTCTTACATACTTATTAATATTTTTATATTCATAATAGATACATCCCCTCTTCTACACACTTATTATTATTTTAGCAACTTTAGTGTTAATAGAAAATTCGGGGTGTTACAATTAATTTAAAATATTTCTTTCCACTACCACGTTAGACCAACTGATGAACAAAAATTCATGAGTTATTGTTCTTCACTGACACATATAAATTATAATGGCTATAGTCAAGTTACAATACATATCCATGCTTAAAAGATTAGAAGTTTTACCGCTGCTTAGTGATTCACGTATATAATGTAGCGTCATTGGCTTAAAGAATGCTAGAATTATTTGTCAATGGTTGGATAATAAGATATTTGTATATGAACTTGAATGATCAATGCAACTGTAGGTGGATAACAAGCTTAAAAAGTCAAAGAGAGCTAGTTGACATACAAAAAACGCTTGTCAAAGTCAATTTATATTATGTGTGTTTATAGTATAAAGCTAAATTCACTTAAGTGTTCATTTAGTATTTCAATGGGGGCGGTTTTTTTTTCATGGAACAACTTAGAAAAGTCAAAACAAATTTGAGACAATCGTCAAGCTAAACCTTCTAAAGGCTCCTAATAGCTCATAAATAAATGCATAGCTTAAATGGGAAGGTTGCTTTCTATAAGAAAACTGATAAGTTCATATCATTCTCCAATCCACTTAAGAAGGAGAAAAGGAAAGTTCAGTATGCTTTGCTTTTTTTTATAGTTTAACTTATCAATATTTGGAAGTTATATAAATATAACCACTTATGACTATACATAGAGCAATATAATGTGTCATAAAAGATGTTTGAAATGTATTTAAGCATCAAAGGTTGTAGTAGCAAAGGTATCATTCTTATTAAGCTGAAAGCATGAGCTTCAGCTCATAAAAACATTCTTTAATTAATAAAGGATGGAATATTTGCAATCTTTATAATTGATTTATACATACTTCTGCTGCAATATATATCCATACAAAAAATAATTGTTAATGTACCCTATGTGTTTTGAGGAGTTAGATTTCAATGAAGCTCCCAAGGTTTTGAAATAGTTTTTCACAAAAGGAAATCATGTAGGAAAAAGTATTAGTTTATCTCATTGCCTTATCGTAAAATACATATTCAATAATGTAACACCCCATAATTTTAACAACACTAAAAGAAGATAAATTAAATAATTAATTTAATATTCAGAATTAAGGGAAATGGACTGCGCAATTGCATCCGTCTCGAAATTCTGGTCAAGATAGACATTTGGTTTGCGTAAAATGGACACTATATGAAGAAGTTATGAAGGTTTGAAGTTTGTATACGCACAAGATAGTTATATATATATATATGAATTATATAGGTTTCAGAAAATCAGATTTCAGTTCAAAATTCGAAAAATTCGTTGGCGGCAAAGTTTTCGCCCCAGGGATATCGACCCCAAAGCAGGGGTGTCGACCCCATAAAGGGGGGGGGGGCGAACCCTTAAAGGGGGGTCGACCCCGAGTCGACCCCATAAATGGGGGGTCTACCACCCTAGGGCTGAGGTGGCATTCGATTTTCTGGAGGCTGGCAGCTATATATAGGGTCCATTTCTCTTGTTTTCTTAATTGAGAATCCATGGAGGCCAAACTCTGTCGGTTACTGAACTAAACTGAATTATCTTCTAAAACAATCAATTAAAGCAAACCAATTAGAGATTCAAGCGTAGATCTGCAACTCAATAAGCTTCTCTTCTAGTTCTCTTCTTAATTCAAACACTATGGGTTCTAAGTTACTTTTAGATTTAAATGATTAAAAGTAAAACGTGATAGTACTGTGATTTGGATCTGTCTTGAATCATGAATCTATGTTATTCTTGGATCTCAAACTTTAATATGCTAGATCTATTTTTATTGATCTAATTCACTTGTGGATAGTTTATCATGTCACCTTTGTGGATCTGAACCTTTACATAGGATTGTGGTTAACTTGGATCTATCATTATTTGGACAGTTAAATTCTTGTTTAGTTCTAGATCATCTTGTTGTAAGTAGACATATAAATTCCTATTTAGATCCATTCATGCTTCTTGTGACATCCTTATTATGTTAGATCCAGTTTTGTCACCACCTTTGCTCATTAGATCTATTTTTATGTCCACGTTATTATTATGCCAATTACATGTCTATGCATGTATATATATATATATATATATATTTATGCCAGTTATGTTAGAACAATCACTATTGTCGTCTTTCCATCACTTTTCCCTTTTTATTGATCATGAATAAGCTACTTTCTAACCTACGCATGATGCCAAAATTATGCGAAAGCGTTAGTTAAGGAACGGGGGAAAATATTAGAATTAGCATAACTTGGTTAATGAATATGAATATGGACATGTAATTCACTATGAACAGAATTAGGGAAAAAGGTGCATGAAACCTATAACGTATAATGACATAGGTGAAATTGGATAAGAATGTAATGCCTAGTATTACAACTAGAAATTGTAATTGCACTTATGACATGAGGTTAGGTTGCATTAGTGGTGGAAGTCTGCCCGAACCCGACCGGCATATCCAACATCCACTAATGTTGAACCTAATGTGAGAGGTTTAAGTGCGCAAATACAAGATGGGCTAAGACATAAGGTTAGGCCCAACTTGTGGAATAAGTCTGCCCGGACTTGACCGGCATATCCAGCTTCCACAAGCCGCAGGCCTAATGTGGGAGGTCTATCCCAATACAAACCATAAATGGACATGGTAATTTATTGAAATTCTTGATCTAGTTGAATCCACAGGGATTGTGTGAATATAAATAGGGGTTAAGTAAACTTGGTTGAACAATGGAAGGGTTAAGTTAGTATATCTGAGTTGGGTGGGTAATATTTGATATAGGCCCACGAGACTTAACTGATTGGGGGTTATGTATTAGAGACACCTATAGGTAAGCATAACTGGTAGAAAGATTGGGGTTATATAAGTAAGCACCTTTTAGGGTAAGTATAACCTGCGAAAAACCTAGTGGGGGATACAAGACAAGGGGGAGAGCTTGTATCATTCGTGTAGGACCCATTTTAGTCAGTAACCCGGAGTAGGTATCGAATAGAATACTCTGAACTAAGTTGGAGAAGGGGCACGCTTACTGAACTAATTGTAAGAGATCCAAATGTGGAGGACAGTGTGGGTGGCGCAAACTGACCGAGCCATGTGCGTGCATGAGTTGGGCAGAAGGGGATAAGACGACCACGACACCTGTAGATATGAGGCTGTGCATATCAGTGAGGGGTTGCCACTTTAGGACATGATACATCCTACGGTGGGGCTGGCACAGAGTTTCTACGCGGATTAGGGAGCCGATTGATTAGGGTAGTAGTAAGGGTACATTTGGATGTATGCCTAAGTCTACCACCTTACAGCAGAAGGGATCATCTCACTCTAGTTATACTAGTAGTAGTGCAGAGTAATCGCTAGAAGCGTATGCACCCTATCTGGTTCATATCTACCTTTTTGTAGTTATCTCTCTCTTATCCACTTTATATGCCTGTCATGCTACTTTTATTTATTTTTACTAAAAGTAACTGGACTCGCCAGACTTAATGTCTGACCTTTTTTTCCTCTTCTTTCTTCCTTTCTCCCCAGGTTCTCAGGGCGAGAATTCTCAGGCTTGACCGTGATTCTACTTACTTTTGCTGGAGCTGCTAGACGTACGGCTTAAGCTCCTATCCTTGTTGTTATGGCTATATTTTGTTTGGGGAATTTTGTTTCTTTCATGTACTCTGATGTTTTAAAGTACAAGATAGTAGTTTTTATGATGTAATGGTTTATGTGTATTTCAGGTATGTGCTGTTTTTGAACCACGATGCTTTATTATAAATAAAGTTTTTATTTCTACTATTTTTTTATACCTGTCTTGTAATATTCTGTGTTTGTTTACCTATAATGCTTCACGTAACTTAATGCATTCCCTTAGTGAGTGACATTAACGGATGTGGGGTGTTACACTTGGTATCAGAGCTGAAGGTTATCAGATTAGATAAAAGTTTTTGAAAAATATTTTCAAGAAGGTTTTAAAAGAAACCATTTTCAAAATAAAAGTCTGTTTTGAAAAACATTCCCCAAAAAGCCATAAGTAATACCTTTCTGTCCCTTGTCTGAACCCCTTTCCATTTCTTTTTCAGCATGTCTGAGGAATCCCGGAAGGGGTTACGATACTAGGATGGTTCCGTAGGTATCTAGAGGCCATGACACCTGCCGAAGGTTGAGGAAACGTTCCTCCCCCAGCTGCACCCTTTGTTGCTCCTTCTCCCCCTTTGCGTGCAAACAACTTCTCTAAAATCTACAAAGATTTCCGTGCTATAGGAGGGAATCCATTCCATGGAACTGATACATTCGTAAAGGTAAGGAATTGTCTCAAGGAGACAGAGGACTTGTTTGTTGTCTTTGAAGTAGAGGATCGAAGGAAGATTCAGTTAGCTACTTGGTTGCTGAAGCATGAAGCTTCATTTTGGTGGGAGGTAACCTAAGCAGGCTGCCCAGTGGAAACTTGGAATGACTTTAGATAGAGGTTTGGGATGAAATTTCTTTCCTAAGCTGAGAGGAGCATTCAGATGGAGAGGTTCTTGCACTCAAATAGGGAAACTTGACTGTTAAAGAGTATGTGAACAAATTCAACCAACTGGCAAGATTTGGACTGGAACCGGTGGATACTCCGCATAAGAAAGCTTTGCAGTTTGCTAAAGGTCTGAATGAACCCCTACATGGGATAGCTATGTCCCATATTCCAATAGGGGTAACCTTTGAAAGGTTTGTAGATATGGCCTTGATGTATGAGGAAGAGAAGGGAGAAAAGAAAGAGGTCAAAGCTAAGGAAACAACCAAGAAGATATGGCTCAAGAAAGGACAACAACAACAACAACAATAGAAGAAGGGTGGAAATAATGACAAGGCAGAGGATAATAGAAAGTGTCACAGTTGTGGACAAGAGGGTCACTTGGTGAAGGACTGCAAAAGAAAGAAGAATTATTGCTTCAATTGCGGAGAGGTCAGACACTTCGCTAGGGAGTGCCCGAAGAAACAGGGACAAGGTCAGAGGGCAGGAACTTCCGGAGGGCAGGTGCATACTCTCGCAATCAGTGCTCCTGACATAGGTAGAAAATTTCTGTAGAAGGTTTAATTTCTCTTTCAATTCATCCTATTAGAACACTTTTTGATTCTAGCACTTCACAGTCATTTATATCTAATTCTGTGGTTGAATCTCTGCACTTAAATACTAGTATGGTAGTGGATCCCATAGTTGTCTCAAACCCCATTGGTGGTTCGGCTCATTTATCTATGATTTGTTGGGGTTTGGGAATATATGTGTTAGGCATTGAATTTGAATGCGATGCATATGTGCTCTGGTTCATGGGCTATGGGTTGATTCTAGGGATGGATTGGCTAACTACGTATGGTGCCATTCTAGATTGTGAAAGGAGGGTCGTTAGACTTCTAACTTGCCATGGGAGGACCCTTGAGATTTCTTGCGACCCCCAATGGTCTGTTATGCTTTGCTTCCTAAAGTCTCTTGATGCATCCATAGATGATTTGCAATCTGTTCTAGTAGTCCGAGATTATTCTGATGTTTTTGATGAGGTACGGGTTTACCTCCGAGGCACGAGATCGATTTTCGTGTATATCTGGTGGACAATGCAAAGCCAGTTGCATTACCAGTGTGTCATATGGCTCCGAGGGAAAGGAGGGAGATGAGTAAGCAAGTCAGAGAGCTACTTGAGAAAGGAATTATCAGACGAATATATCTGAATGGGGTGCTCCAGTTGTATTCACAACTAAGGCGGATGATTCGCTTCATTTGTGTGTGGACTACAGAGAGTTGAACAAACTCACAAAGTAGAATAGGCACCCACTTCCGAGGATAGACGACTTGTTTGACCATCTTGTTAGTGCCTCGATATTCTCTCAGTTAGACTTGGCCACGGGATTTCATTAGTTGAGGGTAGCCAAGGATAATATAAACAAGATTGCTTTTAGGACTCCAGATGGTTTCTTTGAATGGCTAGTAATGCCTTTTGGGCTGACAAATGCACCCGCCTATTTTGTCGATCTGATGAGTAGGGAGTTTCAGGAGATTCTAAATAAATTTGTTGTAGTCTTTGCGGATGATATCCTGATCTTCTCCAAAAGAGAAGAAGAGAATGCCAAACATTTGAAAGAAGTTTTGGAAACTCTCCGTGAGCATCGGCTTAAGGCAAAGTCCTCCAAATGCCTTTTTTAGAGAAAAGAGGTGAGATTCTTAGGGCATGTAGTCTCCAAAGAAGGGATAGTTGTGGATCCCGCGAAAGTAGTTGCAGTGCAAGATTGGCAGATTCATAAAAATGCAATAGAGGTGAGGAGCTTTCTTGGATTGGCAGTTTATTATAGGAAGTTCATTAAGGACTTCGCAAAGGTATCAGACCCTCTCACCAGGCTAACAAAGAAGAACTTGGCATTTTCATGGGATATAGATTGTAATGTTGCTTTCCAACGTTTGAAGCGGGCTCTTACAATAGCCACAGTCTTGACTTTTCTCAATGGGAACAAAGTGTTTACGGTTTACACTAATGCATGTGGTACAGGGATTGGAGCGGTTCAGATGCAAGAAGGAAAAGTAGTGTGTTATTGGGATAAACAATTGAGGGTTCATGAGAAGAACTACCCCATCCACGATTTAGATTTAGCTGTTGTTAGATCCAATTTTGACTCTAACACCCAAATAGTTCAGATTTACAAAGAATTATATCTGGGAATGAAGAGAAAGCAAAAAACACACCAAATTTATAGTGGTTCGGCTTTAACGAGCCTACGTCCACTTTATATATTTTTGATTATACGTAGAATGCAAGTACAATCAATGATTTCTCTCAATATCGCTATTACAATGATAATTCACTCAGTAATTTCGTAATAATACTGATAAGAAATATTAAATAAGCAATAATGGTAGTAACAATACTCCGAATTGCCAAAAGATCCTAAAAAAGCCAAGTATGATGTTGTTTATTAGCGATATCTGTAGGCGGTTCGTGAAGACAGGCACGGATCCCGAGGATCTCGAACTGGTTCGTGGCTTGATGGAGAAATGGTCAATATGACGGTTATGGGCAGGTGTCATCAGATCCTAAACTTGCGGCTCATGGGAGACTTGGTCATGGCCTTCATTCTTTGAGCTTGGGGTCAGGTTCTACGAGCGGTTCATGGACCCTATCACGAACGGGTTGTGTCCGCGAACTGCTCGTGGACCCTGTCACGAGCAATGTAACACACCGTGATTTTAAATATTAAAAATAAATGAATTTAAGAATACTTAATTTCAAATGTGAGAATGAAGGGAAAACGGTTTACACCACTGCGTTCGTCTCGGAATTCTGCATGAGATAGAGTCCGAGTTTTCATGAATTGGACTTCGTATGAAGAACTTATGGCCTTCCGAAGTTTCAGAATTTAAATTAAAAACAGCTCAGGTTCAGAAAATTTGAAATTTTAATTTCAAACAAAGGAGCTGGCTGAGCGGGAATTCTCCCGCCCAAGGGACAGGCCGACCAGGGGGTCGACCTACCCATACAGGTCGACCAGGGGTCGACCTAACCCCCCCCCCCCCGGGGCGATCTGAAAGATGACGCTGTTTCAATTCATTGTTGAGTCATTAGGGCTGAGGTGTTATTCTATATTGACTGAATGGTCTTGATTGCTTCTAGGTTAAATTTGATGGCTCTAAATTAATTAAAATTCTATATAAGCAACCTAATTCTCAACCTAAAATCACAGTAATTCATACCAAGAGCCGCCATGCCGTCAATGGAGAACCTAGAGTAGCCACCGTTCTCTTTTAACTCAAAAACAAGATAGAAGCAAGAATCAAAATCAAATCTAATCTAAATCAGGATAACAATTAGTCTACATCAAAGGCGAGCAATTCGGCTTCATAATACAGATCCCAGAAAAACAAGACTGTTCTTTTGTTTGTGAGTATAATTTCTTTCAAAAAATAATTAATTAATTTAATTATGATAAGTTATAATTGGGATTATGAGAATATGACTTTGAATCATGTGATGTTATCATTGGCACTTATGTTATTGTGGATCTATTTCATATGTTGAACTGTATAGGTTTAACTTGATTCATCTTATGCGAGTTTGGGATGTTAAATCATATGCTAGTTTATGAATCTTATGCAAATCTGTAGGTGGATTATACACAAGTTCATATGTGAATCATGTAGATACACATTCTAGTTTATATGCAAACATGTGACATTGATTTACATGTTTAGATCTATATGCAAGTTCACATCTTTGTATTTAGATCTACATTTATATCCATGGCAGTACATAGTTATGCAAATTTATGTTCTATATACCCATTCCCTATGCTAGTTTTGTATGTAAATCATATGCTAGTTTGAATGAAATTCATATGCAAGTTATAGGAAAACCATATCCACATATGCAAGTTCATGATTTCATGTTTAGATCTATATTTAGATCCATGATAGTTTATGCAAATTTATGTATATCCATTGCCTATGCAAGTTACTGGCTATGCAAATTTATGTCATGATTCTTAGATCTATTTTATGTGTTATGCAAGTTGTGATGTTTCTTTTCTTTTTATAAGTTAGACTATTTGCGAGTCTAACATATGTCATATTAAAACGTACGAATAGCGTGGGGACAATGGGAAAATATTAATTATACATAAGTGTGAATTGGCATAAAATGGCCTTAAAGGCATATAATTTATTTGAGACATCAATTGGTATAAATTTATATACTTGAAATTATGGACATAAATTAATTTGGAATTTATTGACAAATTTGAATAGGGATATTAATCCAATTTGGGGTTAAATAATTATGTGTAATGATTAACCTCTTAAGACACGAGGTTAGACTCATTTGTGGTGTAAGACTGCCCGGACCCGCCCGGCAAATCCAGCAATCACAAACGGTAGTCTAATGTGAGAGGTCAAACGCACAAATTAAATGCGTAACGATTGTCAAGACATGAGGTTAGGCTCGTTTGCGGTACAAGACTGCCCGGACCCGCCCGGTAAATCCAGCAACCACAAACGGTAGTCTAATGTGGGAGGTCTTTATAAGGTTACGGTTCTAATGAATTAAGTAACACTTAACCAGATAAACATGTGGTGGGACATGGGGGTTAAGTGGGTGGCTTGGGTGGCATGTGAAATACGATTAGAAACACTTAACCAAGTTGAAAACATTTAAGAAGGCATGAATAAGAAGGGGTTAAGTGGGAAGTTCTAGTAGGGACCAAGCACAGGTGGAAAGCTTGTGTCAAACATGGGGACCCTTTTCAAACCAGTAACCCACTAAGTATCTTTGTGAGCTCGAGTTAGATCGAGGACGGGGACACGCTTACAGGGTTTGATTGTAAGAGGTCAAAATGGGTTAGCAATGGCAACGCAAGTCCAACAGGGTCATGTGCGTGCGTGGGCCCGGGCTGGTAGGTAAGACGTTGTTGCATTGTGTAGATATAAGCCGTGCATCTTTAGTGGTATCGGTTACCACTTTGGGGAGTGATACACCCCACTAAGGGACCAGCACGAGTATCTGCGAGTTAGGGAGCCGATCGCATAGGGGTAGTGGGTAAAACTAGTGGAGATAGGGGCAGGCGGCACCTATGAAGGCAACTAGGGGTACATGAAACTATCATTATCATTATTAAGTTCTGTAGGTAGGATCAACTTTTAGGGTGACTAGTAATGGTGCAGTATAGTAATTATCCTATAGTCATTAGGAACTAGATTAACGCCAGAATATTCCTCTTGTTTGCTTTGTCATGCCCACTTATTTCACGGCCATACCTTGTTTTACCAGTTTATGCCTTATCCTAGTTACTTTAATAATTATATTGTTAAAGTTATTATACTCACTAGACTTTATGTCTGACCCCCTTGTTTTCGCCTCTTTTCTTCCTCCCCCCTCAGGTTCTCAGGGTGGGACTAGTACTAGTGGAGCTTGATCTTAGATTTCTTTCTCTCTCTTTTGGAAGTGCTTGGATTGTTGAAAGTAAAGTTCAGCATATCTCTTTTATGGCTACTTGTGTTGGGGTTATGCTTTTTATTTTATGTACTTAGAAAACAATTTTTCAACATGGTTACTAAGTGTACTTGGCTTTTCTGTTGGTTTATGAAGTTGTTGTAATCAAACTATTTCTCCGCTACAATAAATGTTGTTTTGGAAATTTTCAAGTACCAATATATGTATCTGTCATGTTATATTTTGTTCTATTCACCAATAATACTCCATGAAAGTTAATGCATTCCCTTTGAGAGTGACATTAATGGACGTGGGGTGTTACACATGATATCAGGGCTGAAGGTTAACCAAACAAATAAGAGATTTTGAAAAACTATTTTTCAAAAGCGTTTTATAAAGACATGCTTTCCAAAGTATGTTTTTTGGAGTGTATTCTCAAGAGAAAAGTTTGTTTTAAAAACATAACCCCCAAGAGCCATATATCATTCTTTCGAATTCTCCGTTTTGAATATCTTCCTTTTTCTTTTTCAGCATGTCTGGGGAACCTAAGATACCCGAGGGCATACCAATACCAGGCTGGTTTAAAAGGTATCTGGAAGCTAGGGCTACTGCCGCAGGCCCAACAAATGTTCCTCCTCCCCCAGCTGCAGTCGCTCCTCCCCCAACTCACGTTGATACTTTTTCGAAAATATGCAAAGATTTTCGGACAGTGGGCGGGAAACCTTTTCACCGATCAGAGACGTTTGTTGAAGCCCGAAATTGGCTTAAGGAGGTGGAAGATCTATTTGGTATTTTCGAGATAGAAGATGGAAGGAAGGTCCAATTGGCCGCTTGGTTAATGAAGGACGAAGCCTCGTTTTGGTGCGAGGTCACGAATGGAAAGCGTCCAGTAGAGGAGTGGATGGATTTCAGACATAGGTTCGAGATAAAATTTCTCTCACAAGCAGAAGAGAATTTATACATGGAAAGATTCTTGGCATTAAAGCAGGGGAATTTATCAGTAAAGGAGTACGTCAACAAGTTCAATCAGTTGGCGAGTTTTGGCTTAGACTTGGTGAACACACCCGAGAAGAAGGCTCTGAGGTTCTTTAAAGGCTTGAATGAGCCGCTACACGGGTTGGCTATGACCCACATTCCTATGGGGGCTACCTTTGAGAAACTAGTCGACATGGCACTTATGCTTGAAGAGGAGAAAGGCGCTAATGCTAATAAGGCACAAGAAAAGAAAGGGGATCAAAAGAAGTCACAGCAGCAACCTAAGAAAGGTGGTAAGGACAACAATAGCAAGGGAAAGAAAAGGTGCTTTAATTATGGGACACCAGGCCATCTGAGCAAGGACTGTAGGAAAAAGAAGAAGACTGGCTGCTTCCACCATGGAGAGGCAGGGCATCTAATTAAAGACTGCCCGAGGAAACAGGGGCAAGGGAAAAGGACAGGGTCCACTTCTGGAGGGAAGATTCAGGCTCTCATGGCACTAGGGCAGGCAAGAGGGAAGATACAGGCTCTCATGGCACCAGGACAGGAGAGAGGTAGAAACATTTCTGTTAAAAGTTTGGTTTTTCTATTTGATTATCATGTTCGTACTTTTTTTGATTCTGGCGCTTTACACTCGTTTGTGTTTGCTTCGTTAGTTGAAAAACTGCACCTAAAATACTAGTCTAGTTACGGATCATACAGTAGTCTCAAATCCTATTGGTGGTTCGGCTCATCTTTCAATGATTTGTCGGGATTTGAGAGTGTCTATTTTGAGCATTGAGTTTGAATGCAATGCCTTCGTTCTTGGCTTCACTGGCTATGGATTGATTCAAGGCATGGACTGGTTATCCAGTAATGGTGATGTCCTCGATTGTGAAAAGAGATGGTTAGGCTCATGACTCACCTTGGCAACACTCTCGAAATCTCTTGTAACCCCGTACATTCTGTTATGCTTAGTTACCTAGAATCTCTTGATGCGTCTGTTGAAAACTTGCAGTCTCTTAGAGTAGTCCGTTAATACTCAGATGTATTTGAAGAGGTGAAGGGCTTACCTCCAAAGCGGGAGATTGGCTTCCGCATATACCTTGTTGATAATGCAAAACACGTAGCTCTACCCATTAGACACATGGCTCCTAGGGAGAGAAAAGAGCTCAGTAAGCAAGTCAAAGAGCTGCTCGAAAAGGGGTTTATAAGGCAGAGTATTTCTGAATGGGGTGCTCCAGTAGTATTCGCAACCAAAGCAGATGGTTCACTTCACCTATGCGTTGATTATAGGGAGCTAAACAAGCTGACCAAGAAGAATAGGCACCCACTTCGTAGAATAAATGACTTGTTTGATCAGCTTGTAGGTGCGTCTGTTTTCTCCCAACTAGATTTGGCTACCGGGTTCCATCAGCTAAGAGTGGCTGAAGATAGCATTGATAAGACCATGTTCAGAACCTCAGATGGTTTCTTCGAATGGCTTGTCATGCCTTTCTGCTTGACAAACGCACCCGCTTACTTCGTTGACTTGATGAGTAGGGTGTTTAGAGAATTCCTTAATAAGTTTGTGGTGGTCTTCATAAACGACATTTTGATCTTCTCGAAGAATGAAGAAGAGCATGCTTCGCATTTAAGGGAAGTCATGGATACTCTTCGTACACACCAGCTGAAGGCCAATTTCTCCAAATGCCATTTCGAGGGAGAAGAGGTGAGGTTTCTTGGACATGTGGTGTCCAAAGAGGGGTTAGCCGTGTACCCCGCAAAAGTAGTTGCGGTGCAAGATTGGAAGGTTCCACAGAATGCAACCGAAGTCCGAAGCTTTCTCGAGCTAGCGGGCTTTTACTGAAAATTCATTAAAGACTTGCTAAAATCTCAGCCCCACTCACAAGATTAACGAAGAAGAACCTAACTTTCGCTTGGGATTTGGATTGCGATATTGCTTTCCAACGTTTGAAAAGGGCTCTAACAACAATCCCAGTACTGACATTGCCAGATGGGAGCAAGATGTTTAACGTATACTCGGACGCATGTGGTACGGGACTAGGTGTTGTCTTGATGCATGAAGGGAAGGTAGTAGCTTATGGGGGCCGACAGTTGAAAGTACATGAGAAAAACTACCCAACCCACGATCTATAGTTGGCTGCCATTGTCTTTGCGCTTTAGTCTTGGCGCCATTATCTCCTAGGTGAGAAGTTTGAATTATATACTCACCATAAATAGTTGAAATAACTTTTCTCGTAGAAAGATCTTAACTTAAGACATCAAAGGTGGATGGAATTTCTGGCCTCTTATGATTTTGAGATTTCCTATACCCCAGGCAAGTGCAATGTGGTAGCGGATGCCTTAAGTAGAAAGAAGCTGACCTTGAGTCCTCTCTTTGTAGAAAGCCAAAGCTTAGAGTATATAGCGAACTTTAACTTCAGACCCTCCTCTGAAATTGTGCCTGGTCTATTAGCATCGCTAGAGGTGTGGCCTACTCTTTTGGACTCAATAGGAACCGCGCAACGAGAACACCCTCAGCTAGTTGATGTGATGGGTAAACTAGTTAAGGATGAGACTTATAGTCACCTCAATAGATACTCCATCGATGATAGGGGTTGGTTGAGACGGGATGGAAGGTTATGCGTCCTACAAGTAAGGGATTTAGTGAAGATGATTCTCAAAGAGGCGCACCATTCCAAACTGACCATACACCCAGGCGGAGGCAAGATGTATAAAGATATAAAAAGGTTTTTCTTTTGGAATGGCATGAAGAGTGATGTAGCTGAGTTCGTCGCTAAGTGTTTGGTATGCCAGCAAGTCAAAGCAGTGCAGAAGAAGCCCGGTGGTCTGCTTCATCCTCTCGAGGTCCCACAGTGGAAGTAGGATAACATTTTGATGGACTTTGTTGATGGGTTGCCTAGGTCAAGAAGGGGCAATACCAGTATTTGGGTAATAGTGGACAGGCTCACTAAAAGTGCTCACTTTATACCTGTTAAAAGTAGAAGGACTACCTTGTCCCTAGCATCCATTTATCTCAAAGAAATATTTCGACTCCATGGGATACCCTCCACCATAGTGAGCGATCGAGATCCTATATTTACGAGCGAGTTTTGGAAGAGTTTGCAAGAGGCAGTAGGCACCCAATTATGCTTAAGCACGGCCTATCACTCACAAACCGATGGTCAGACGGAAATGGTAATCAGGGTATTGGAAGACCTCTTGAGATTGTGCATTCTTGAATTTGGAGGGACATGGGAGGATCATCTTCCTTTGGTGGAATTCGCCTACAACAATAGCTACCAAGCCACCATAGGAATGGCACCCTTCGAAGCTTTATATGGAAGACCATGCCGATCACCAACTTGTTGGCGGGAGTCTACAGACAAGCTCGTACTTGGGCCAGACATGATTAGAGAGACCTCAGAAAAAGTGGACTTGATAAGAAGACGGATGAAGGCTTCACAAGATAGTCAGATGTCCTACGCAGACAAAAGAAGGACCGACCTTGAGTTTAAGGTTGGAGATAGGGTGTTCCTTAAAGTATCTCATTTGAGGAATGTCATTCTCTTTGGGTCCATAGAAAATCTAGCACCATGATTTGTAGGTCCATTTCCTATCATTGAAAGGATTGGGACGATGACTTACAGAGTAGAGCTACCCGAGAGACTGGCTAGAGTTCATAATGTTTTCCTTGTTTCTCAGCTACGAAAGTGCTTACCTGAATCTGCGGAAGTGGTGGAGCCGAATATAACAGAGGAAGTAGAAGTGGAACGAGAAGCGACTGTGAGAAAAGTTCCAACTCGTATTTTGGGTACTGAAGTCAAAAAGCTACGCAACCGTGAAGTGAAGCTTGTTAAAGTTCAATGGAGTGATGCTGAGGAAGACGCGACTTTAGAAACTGAGAGGAAAATACGCGCAGCCCACCCTTTTCTCTTTGAGGGTACCTCCTTGATCTCTTTTTCTGTAAGTTTATTCATTCTTATATCTGTCTTTCAAGTATATCTCCTCAGTCCTATTTTTTATCCTTAGGTAGAAACCGATGGATGTAAACATGTGTTTGAAACATGTTATTATTGATGGTTGCGAGTGGTTGCAAGTGGTTGCTAGTGGTTGCTCGTGGATGCATGTACACACACTTTAGGCACTAGATAGGCTCAATCACTTTCATACTGCATATAAATGTGTGTGCATATTTAAATTAATGGATGTATAATGGTTGTGTTATCATATGGATGCTGCATTTAGATAAATGTCTATGCACACGTGTAAAAATAATATGTATCATTAGGATTCTTTCGCATACATAATGGATGCATGGCACTATCATGATTTGCATTAAGTAGGTCAACTGTATCAGTAGACCACCTGATTTTGCATTAGATAAGGAACATATACACACACTTTTTGCATATGTTCATATGGCATTAGAAATCTTGTAAGGACAATGGATGCCTATGTTTGATGGTTGAGTAGATGGATGGTTGGATGTTAGGATATACATTCTCCTTAACTTGGAGATTTCGGAGGAGAAATCCTTTAAGGAGGGGAGAATGTAGCACCCCGTGATTTTAAATATTGAAAATTAACGAATTTAAGAATAATTAATTTCAAATATGAGAACTAAGGGAAAACGGGTAACGCCATTGCGTTCGTCTCGAAATTCTTCTTGAGAGAGAGTCCAAGTTTGCATGAATTGGACTTCGTATGAAGAAGTTACGACCTTCAGAAGTTTCAGAATTTAAATAAATTAAAAACAGCTCAGGTCCAAAAAATTTGAAATTCAAAATTCAAACAGGGGAGCAGGCTGGGCGGGAATTCCCCCGCCCAAGGGCCAGGTTGACCAGGGGGTTGACCTACCCATACAGGTCGACCAGTTGGCCGATGTGGGGGTCAACCTACCTCCCCCGGGCAGATCTAAAAGATGACGTTGTTTCTACTCATTGCTGAGTCATTAGGGCTGAGGCGTTATTCTATCTTGACTGAATGGTCTTGATTGCTTCCAGGATAAATCTGACGGCTGTAAATTAATTAAAATTCTATATAAGCAACCTAACTCTCAACCTAAAATCACACTAATTCATACTAAGAGCCGCCATGCCGTCAATGGAGAACCTAGAGTAGTCGCCGTTCTCTTTCAACTCAAAAACAAGATAGAAGCAAGAATCAAAATCAAGCCTAATCTAAATTAGGATAACAATTAGTCTACATCAAAGGCTAGCAATTCAGTTTTAGAATACAAATCCCAAAAAAAACTAGAGAGTTATTTTGTTTGTGAGTATAATTTCTTTCACAAATTAATTAGTTAATTTAATTATGATAAGTTATAATTGGGATTATGAGAATATGACTTTGAATCATGTGATGTTATCGTTGGCAGTTGTGTTATTGTGGATCTATTTCATATGTTGAATTGTAAATGTTTAACTTGATTCATCTTATGCAAGTTTGGGATGTTAAATCATATGCTTGTTTATGAATCTTATGCAAATCTGTAGGTGGATTATACACCAGTTCATATGTGAATCATGTAGATACACATTATAGTTTATATGCAAACATGTGACATTGATTTACATGTTTAGATCTATATGCAAGTTCACATCTTTGTATTTAGATCTACATTTAGATCCATGGCAGTACATAGTTATGCAAATTTATGTTCTATATACCCATTGCCTATTTTAGTTTTTTTATGTAAATCATATGCTAGTTTGAATGAAATTCATATGCAAGTTATAGGAAAACAATATCCATATATGCAAGTTCATGATTTCATGTTTAGACGTATATTTAGATCCATGATAGTTTATGTAAATTTATGTATATCCATTGCCTATGCAAGTTATTAGCTATGCAAACTTATGTCATGATTCTTAGATCTATTTTATGTGTTATGCAAGTTGTGACGTTGCTTTTCTTTTTATAAGTTAGACTATTTGCGAGTCTAACATATGTCATATTAAAACGTATGAATAGCGTGGGGACAATAGGAAAATATTAATTATACATAAGTGTGAATTGGCATAAAATGGCCTTAAAGGCATACAATTAATTTGAGACATTAATTGGTATAAATTTATATACCTGAAATTATGGACATAATTTAGGTGACAATTATGGACACTAATTAAATTGGAATTTATTGACAAATTTGAATTGGGATATTAATCCAATTTGGGGTTAAATAATTATGTGTAATGATTAACCGCTTAAGAGACGAGGTTAGACTCGTTTGTGGTATAAGACTACCCGGACCCACCCGACAAATCCAGCTACCACTAACGGTAGTCTAATATGGGAGGTCAAAGGCACAAATTAAATGCATAACGATTGTAAAGACACGAGGTTAGGCTCGTTTGCGGTATAAGACTGCCCGGACCCGCCCAGCAAATCCAGCAACTGCAAACGGTAGTCTAATGTGGGAGGTCTTTATAAGGTTACGGTTCTAATGAATTAAGAAACACTTAACCAGATAAACATGTGGTGGGACATGGGGGTTAAGTGGGTGGCCTGGGTGGCATGTGTAATACGATTAGAAACACTTAACCAAGTTGAAAACATGTAAGAAGACATGAATAAGAAGGGGTTAAGTGGGAAGTTCTAGTAGGGACCAAGCATAGGTGGAAAGCTTGTGTCAAACATGGGGACCCTTTTCAAACCAGTAACCGATTAAGTATCTTTGTGAGCTTGAGTTAGATCGAGAACGGGGCACGCTTGTTGGGTTTAATTGTAAGAGGTCAAAACGGGTTAGCGGTGGCAACGCAAGTCCAATGGGGTCATGTGCGTGCGTGGGCCCGGGCTGGTAGTTAAGACGTTGTTGCATCGTGTAGATATAAGCCATGCATCTTTAGTGGTATCAGGTTGCCACTTTGGGGAGTGATACATCCCACTATGGGACAAGCACATATATCTACGAGTTAGGGAGCCGATCGCATGGGGGTAGTGGGTACAACTAGTGGAGATAGAGGCCGGCGACACCTATGAAGGCAACTATGGGTACATGAAACTACCATTATCATTATTAAGTTCTGTAGGCGGGATCAACTTTTAGGGTGACTAGTAATGGTGCAGTATAGTAATTATCCTATAGTGATTAGGAATGATATTAAAGCCAGAATATTCCTCTTATTTGCTTTGTCATGCCCACCTGTTTCACAGTCATACCTTGTTTTACCAGTTTATGCCTTATCCTAGTTACTTTAATGATTATATTGTTAAAGTTATTATACTCGCTAGACTTTATGTCTGACCCCCTTGTTTTCGCCTCTTTTCTTCCTTCCCTCCCCCCAAGGTTCTCAGGGTGGGACAAGTACTAGTGGAGCTTGATCTTGGATCTCTTTCTCTCTCTTTTGGAAGTGCTTGGATTGCTGAAAGTAAAGTTCAACTCATATCTTTTATGGCTACTTGTGTTGGGGTTATGCTTTTTATTTCATGTACTCGAAAAACAATTTGTCAAGATGGTTACTAAGTGTACTTGGCTTTTCTGTTGGTTTATGAAGTTGTTGTAATCAAACTATTTCTCCGCTGCAATAAATGTTGTTTTGAAAATTTTCAAGTACCAATATATGTATCTGTCTTGTTATATTATGTTCTATTCACCAATAATAATCCATAAAAGTTAATGCATTCCCTTTGAGAGTGACATTAATTGACGTGGGGTGTTTCAAGCAGGTTGTGACACTGAATCACAAGCGGGGGGTAGTGTCGATCACGAATGGCTATCGTGCTTCATGAACCCGAATGGATTGATTTATGAGTCTTCACATATGTTTACTTGTGCATATTAGTTCAATTCTTGGTGGCCTGGTCACAAAGCTAGCCAACATTTTTCCCCCTCGAAGTATGTTTTATCACAGATGGAACATGCTTTGAAGCTGCTATATCATCCTTTCATGAAACGATGCAGGTCGATAGTCACACCCGCTTATAGTGTCGCACTATTTCGAATAGTTACACCCTTTGAGGAGTATAAATATTAGTCCGGATTTCCAACTATTTCTCTGAACTCTGGTTAATTTTCATCTTCTGAATTCCAGAATATATCGTGATCAACTTGTCAGGTGATTTTAAATCCCATAAGTATTTCCATACTTTTTATTTGATGATCATTCTTTGAGTTCAGGTCATTGAAACACCATGTGGTTTGTGGAATTGGACATCCATCATGGTCCAATAGTTGAACTGGCTTCCTTTTTAACTATGACAGGCTTCCTGGTCTCGATCGTGAGTCATTGGCGGAGCGGGCCGTATCACGAGCCATAGTGGGCTATTGTTCGTGGCCCATAGGCTTCCACAGTCTGAATGAGACAAAAAGGAGGAGACGAAAGGCCAGCTCGAGGGCTATGTAAGTCCATCCACTTCTCCTCTTTTTACTTTTCACCCTTGGTGTTTTTACTGCTGTAATTTTCTTGCCTTTGATCAAAACCATAGCTTTCATATTTTCCTTTATCCAACCAATTCCATCCTCCGATTCTGATAGGTAATAATCGTGAAATGAATTTTAATTCTTGTTTGCCAATTTTGCTGCTTCGAACTCCGCATCACCTCGGGTTTCGATCTCCCACGCATTTTCATTGGTTCCAATGGGTTTATTGCCAACCATGGTGTCATCGTTGGCATTGGTGATGGTGGTTCTGCGAAGTTGGGGTATGAAAGAAGAGATATGTTGGGCTAATGAAGAATCGAAGAAGAAAGGCTAAAAAGCCTGGACACACCACCACTATCGGAGATCAGCTCGTGACAGTGGCTTGAGAATGGTGGAGATTTGATTCGAAGAGAGGAAGGGTTTCGTGTAGAAGGATGGAGAGGAGCAAGACTTTGGGTCTCATTAGTGGTGAAATAAAATGGTGGCTCGGATCATGATGATGGATTGGCTATGTTTCGTGGGGATATAAAAATGGATGGGTCATGGTCATGTCTCACGAGACGGATGATTTGAAGTGAAGCCCACTAACCACGAATCTATTCACGATCATGAATCGAGTCCTCCTTTCACAAGCCAGATTGATCCCATGACCTGGGACATCCTCACGAGCCGGAACCTTCTCATGAGGCGCAATAGGTTCTTGTGCTCAGCCCCCATCACGAGCCAAAATACATTCACGAGCGTCATCTATTCAAGAGCCGACCTATTCACGAGCCGACCCAAAAGAGTTTCGAGGACTAGCCTATCTTCGAGCCAACCTTAACTTCATGACCATATCCGACTTAGTTATATCAATTTATCGAGCCCACGAACACTTACTTTAATAAAAAAATCAGTTATAACCAGGACTGACCGATGAACAGTTAGGTTAAGGCCTTCAGAATGAACTCTTTGTACTGAACAACAATGTAACTTAGCAGCATACAATGGCCATTATTATGCTTATCCAATTATCTTAACGTTTTTCTTTCTTGTACTTGTACACACATGTACACACTTGCACTTACACACACGGGGTATGGGTAATTGTGCGCTAATCTCTCACATTTATTCGCCGACACAGTAAACATGTCTGGTAGACGCTCAACGAGGATATCAGAGAAGGCTGTAGATCTAGAGTCGTCAAGTTTTTATGATCCTGATGTGCTCTCATCAGATCCAGAATGGGAAAAATCTGAGTTGGATTACAACACGGATAGTGATGTAGAGTCAACATCTTTTGAGAGTACATCACTGGAGGACGAGGATGATCGAGCTCCCGACGAATTCCCAGGTGGTAAAGAAATATAATAAGGGAAACTGAGCGACTCTATGGCTTCCAAATTGGATGATTTGAAGGTGACAAAAGTGTGCTTGAGACATGGGATCCCTTGGACTGATGCAAAAACTCTAGAGGAAGGAGACAGACCCCATGCTGCTCTGGAGGGGTATATGGCTATCAGTAGAATAATGTGATTGGTAGGTGTCATTCCTCTGTTCCCCCAATCGTCGTTGACTTCTTGAGACGACTGCGCATTTCCCCCATACAGCTCTATCCCAACGCTTATGCAGCTTTGTATACATTATATGTAGCATACGCAGAAATCTTGGGGACTGAGCTTACTTTCAAAGATCTGAACTTCTATTATTACTTCAAGCATCATTCTACAGGGACTCCAAACTTTATTTTCTTCGAGTCACTTCCCTCCAGAAAAGTTCTAACAGATGGGCACAACAACTTAGGGATGCCAAATTCAATTGGTTTTACATAACACACCAAGCAGGGTGTGCGAGGAGGTGGCTACAGTCAAGTAGGTCATGAATTCTTCAGTATATGTTCAAATGCATGATTAAGTTCCTAACGTCTTCTTTTTCTGTATAGCTCACACTTTCCCAAAGACAGAGGGTAATGTGTATGAGGAGCGATTATCTCGCCTTTTAAAGAGCAACTCGGACTTCTGTAGAATCAAGAAATTTATTACTGACGAAAATCTTCACAAACACCATCTTCCAGATATAAGATTCAGGCTCAGTCCTGGTGGCAAGGCTTATAAGTACGTTCCCCCTATTCAGACGACCGGGGAGTCTAGTGGCATGCCCCCCGCCGAGGGGCAAGTGGTTACAGAAATTGCCAAGGTGGTCAAAATTCATAAATGTCCTTCACCGATGATTGATCAGGATGACGAGGACTTGGATGTATATAAAGGAGATGAAACTCTAGGTGAGGAGCCAAATGAGGCTTTAGTTTCCAAAGGGCGGTCTCCTCCAAAGATCCCACCACCAGTAGATTCTACTACTGATGATACATTAATGAAGGAGGAGATATACAGGGATTTAGCAAATCTTCCGTTACCAGATATCATTATCACCTTGGAGGACATCAGAGCAGGGCCATTCTTCCCTATCTCTGAGGAAGAAACTACTCCTATCAAGAAAAAAGAAATCACATAGACGAGCCTAGCTCCGGGCCCTGGTCTGTTAAGGGGGATAACACGGAATACACAAATCACATGCACCACTTGTCACCGCACCCATACACTATCCGTATTCACGGTTCTAACATTTTCTTGTTCTTTTTGCAGAAAAAATGCCTTGCAAGCATTCCTATTCTCATCGCACTCTTCGTGAGAACACACCCAAGCTCATTCCCAATACCGAGCATGTTCGCAGTGATAGTTGGGGAAGAGACAGCCACCGAGCCTATGATTCTTATCAACCTCACGCTACATTGTCCCGCTCTCCTTCGAAACAAGATCCTGGGAAATACCACGGTCGTACGGTCCCACAGGTAGGGGGTAAGCAACTTCCCCAGGTTCCAACTTCCCCGAAAGGCATTCCTCCGAGGACAAGTCTTTGAAAAAACATCACGAACCCAAAGAAAAACACAAAGATTCAAGCAAAGGCATAGAAAAAGAGAAGGCGGCTCTCGTTCCCTCCATTCACCACAACTTAGAAACCACTATTACACAGGAGGTTAGCTTTGCCTCTGAAAACAAAGCATGGTTGGAGTGGTTACGAAAAGAGTTCCCTGACATCTACTTCGAAAGGATGACTTTTGTTCCAGATCTCGAACTGGTTCCTGAGGACTGGGATGTAGGAGTAGTGAGCCAAATTAGTCACGTAGCCAAACAATATAAGATGATGGAGAAGCATGCCAAAATTCTTTCAGATGTCATCCGTCATCTAGAAATAGAGGCAGCAAGAGCTAGAATGAAAATTGACAACGATGCTAGGGTCAGGGGTAAGGCAATAAAGGATCTTAAGGATACGCAGGCTCTCCTTGCTTTAACTCAATGAGATGCGGAGAATTACATGACAGAGTTAGAGAATGCCAAGAAGCACTTCCATCTTGAGCTTGATTCGCACAGCCAAGAAGGCGTAGCTCTAAAGAAAGAGATAGAGGATCTTAGGACGACCAACACTGAGTTGAAAGCTGCACAGGATCATTTTGCCATGGAGAAGGCTGCTTGGGAAAAGGCAAGCTTAAAGGATGATCTAGCTCGGGTTGATAAGGAGAATGCAAGCTTAACCGGTAGGCTTGCTCATGCTGAGAAACGGGTAGCTCTTGCTAAAAGTAACGCCAACGATGCCCTTGAGTCTGCCTCTACTGCTACTGATAAACTTGCTACGGCTGAACGAGAAATAGAGGGGTTTGATGAACTGCTAATGGACTTCTTTGGTCAAGTCATTAAAACTCGAGATATTTCCTGGATCCAAAACTGTCCCACCACCTTGGCTAATATATGGGATATGATCGTCGAGGGAAAAAAGCAACGCCTGGAAGTTGATGAGATTGATGAGGAGAAACTCATGGAGGATTTTCTTAGAGGTGGGGAGCCCGAGGCCTCGGCGTAGGGTAAACATCTTATCTAGGAGGGAAATGGAGAAAGAGAAAGCCAAGCTCAAGGGTAAGGACAAGATAGACGAAGGGTCAAGCTCAGCATTGGAGCCCAAAACCTCTGAGGTCGAGGAGTATAATCCTGATGCCCCATTGATTCCCCTGGTTCCAAACCCTCCAGCTATCAGAGCTTCCGTTGCCGGCGCGGGTGAGGAGTCGGCAGAAGGTATATCCATATTTTCTCCACAGTTCATCAAAGCGATAGTAACCTGTCGTTGCATCGTGGAGTGGACGATTGAAAAAACCACATTCTCTCCCAATCTAATAACATTCGCTTCTCATGATACAGGTGCCAAGCTGACCGAGAAAAGTGCAAAAAAGTAAGTAGAGGCTGAGAAAGTCAGCGTGTCAACAAGTGTTGGAGTCTCTGAAGTCCCTAAGCAAACCGAGTGCACAACAACTGAAAAAGCAACTGTGGCACCAAACACCGATGCTCCTACAGATGTTGAAATTATCAAAGCTTTACAAGATATGGATGGTGATCACGAGGATGATGAAGAGGAGGTCGCCATTATAGGAGAGACCAAGGACGATGATAATGAGACCCTAGCCTACATGAAGGCCAAGAGGGGTAAATAGCTAGCTTTAAAAATAGAGGAGCAAGAGCCTCTAAATGTACCGCCTATCTCTGCTGCTGATCCTAAATCTGGACCGATCATAAAGTTCTCCTCCAAATTGATTACTACACAGCTTGCATCTCAGTCCTCCCAAACTCCACAAGACCCTCCTTCTGATAAGAAGAGGAAGAAGAATGATAAGCCTGATGTCAACAAGAGGAGCTGGAGGGCCAAAAGAAGGAGAAAAAGCCAAAATCATCCCCAAGCGCAAGTAGAGCTCATCTGTCAGTCCATATTTTGTTTTTAGACCTTCCACTGGCCATATGATGTAGTTGTGAGAGTGGCCCTCACTTTTTGTATCGCTTCGATGTATGAACCTGCATCAGCGAATGAAATTCTATTTCTTTTTTGTACTTGCTGTGTCCCTGCAAGTTTATTATGCTTAGTTACGAACATAAATACTCAAATCATAAATAAGTTAGAATCAAATCATAAATCATTCCTACAATAAAATTTAAAAATTTCTGCACTGCATTTCTGTATATATATATATAAGTATGCCCCGAATCAATCATTAATATGAGGCCTGGCCAGGGCTTATTGAGGATTGATTAGAATCATATGTGTGTTGTCCCCCATGTCCAGAAATGAGGGGTTCAGGCTCAGCTTTCAATCTTATTTCCATTTGTGTAACGGGATAGGAGCCCTTTGGTGGCATATAGTCAACATGCCTTTATACTCTCCTGTCGTATGCTCAGGATAAAGTTCGAACTCAATTTTCAGTTTGCTCCCCGATCCTTCAGCGGGGTAGGAGTTCTTTCGTGGAGCTAAGTCTCTAGCGCCTTTATACTCTCCCGTCGGATGTCAAGGGTGGAGTGTTGACGAGACGGTCTCTTAATCATGGTGCACCTTCAAGTCTCGTGGACAATTCTTTATCCTTTGTACCCCTTCTCAGATCTTGAGAACTGGAGTATTGATGGTAATGTCATTTACTTTGCTACACATTCAGGGCTCTGCATCTTGTTAACCTCTTGATCTAATAGAGGATATTTTTGAATTACGTGTTTCGAGATCATCATGGGTCTCATAGTTGATTTCATAATAGTGATAATTCATAAAGATAAAGAATGAAAAAAAAAAGAAATAGTACGATAAAAGCAAATGACAAGCGATATTTTTATAGTGGTTCGGACGAATCATGACCTACATCCACTTTATAATCTCTTGTTTAAGTAACCAGACTGTTCTAGGCAAGTCGTGCCTTTTTACATGGTCCTACAAACAAAAGAATAAATTGACTATTTTATGTCAAGTAATGCCGCAGATGCTGGGCATTCCACACTCTGGGGATTTCATCTCCATCCACGGTCGCTAGCTTGAAGGTTCCATTATCAAGCCTCCGGAGGATGGCATACGGTCCTGCCCACTTTGGGCCTAGATATACTAGGGGTGCAAAGACACGTTTCAAGACTAAGTCTTCGGGTTCAAAGGTTCAGGCTCGAAACTTTTTGTTATTATATCGGGTGACTCGCTGCTTATGCCTCATGGCGCGGAGGTCGGCTTTGTCCCTCTTTTCTTCAATCATGTCCAGGGATTCAAGGAGCAATTTGTTATTAGTCATCGGATCATAATAAGTGGTTCTATGAGAGGGTACTTCTAACTCAACCGGGACAACTTCTTCTGCTCCGAAAGCGAGAGAGAAAGGTGTGTGGCCCGTTGCCGACTTGTAGGTTGTCCTGTAGGCCCATAAAACAAAGGGTAGCTCATCGACCCACATGGCCTTGGCCCGCTTCAATCTTCTCTTCAGAATGGATTTAATCACTTTATTTTCCGCTTTGACCTGCCCATTTGATTGTGGATGTGCCATAGAGGTGTACCTTTTCTCAATGTGGTACTTCTGGCAAAAGTCTCTAAATCCTGCGCTATCAAATTGGGTTCTGTTATCCGTTATGATGACTTTTGAAATCCCTAATCGGCATATGATGTTTCTGACGACGAAGTTAATTACTCGCTTGGTCGTGATCGTGGTCAATGAATCTGCTTCGACCCACTTTGTGAAGTAATCCATGACCATAATGGGCGAACTTTGCTCCACCCTTTGCTATGGGAAGACTTCCAATAATGTCAATCCTCTACACAACGAAAGGCCATCGGCTTATCATCGTCTTCAACTGACTAGGGGGTGCCCTAAGGATCTTGGAAAATATTTGGTATGCATCACATCGTCGTGCATATTTTGCTGCATCTTTGTTTACAGTAGGCCAGAAATAGCCATACCACAATATCTTCTTTATCAGTGTTTGTCCTCCAGTATGGTCACCGCATTCACCTTCGTGCACTTCTTTCAGTACACGCTTGATGTCATCATGGGCTATGCAATGGAGGAGAGGCATCGAGAATCCCTGCCTATATAGGATTTCTCCTTGCATGATATATCTGGAGGCTTTTCGGATAACAGTATGCCTCTCGCTCTTTTTGGTCGGAAGCGTTCCATTCATTAGAAAGTTCTTCAAGGGTGTCATCCATGGCTCCCTTTCTAGTTCAATTTCCAATACGGGATCAATTTCCATCTGATCAATGTGGGGGATATGCTGTAGTGATCAAGGTTATCCAGTAACTTCCTCACTTCTTTCAAATATGATATCAGTCTCGGACTCTTGGCCTGAAACTCTTCATTAACCTGGTTCACAACCAACTTAGAGTCACAAAAGATGTCTAGCTTCGTTATCTCCAACTCCTTTGCAAGCTTCAGTCCAGCAATCAAAATTTCATACTCAGAATCATTATTCGTGGCATGAAACTCCAATCTAAGAGCGTAACATATTGATCGGTCTTCGGGAGTTACAAGAACAACTCCAACGCCAGATCGTCTATCATTCTTTGTGCGGACAATGTATAATTTCCAGGCGTTGGGGTCAAGAAGTTGTTTTGGAGAATCAGCTTCTTCACTCACTACATCATCCTCTAGGATAGTGAACTCTTCTATAAAGTCTGCTAGTACTTGCCCCCTTATCGATTGTCAGGGCTGAAAATTCAAATCAAACTAACTTAACTCAATGTTCCATTTGAGTAGTTTTCCTAATGCCTCTGGTCTCTACAGAACTTGTCTAAGCGGGTGGTCAGTGTACACGGTGATAGGTTGAGCTTGAAAATAGTGGCAAAGCTTCCTTGAGGCGATCAGTAAACTATATGCGAGCTTTTCTATTATTGGGTAGTTTCGCTCGGCTTCCGTTAACTTCTTACTCACATAGTATACTGGCCTCTGAACCTTATCTTCTTCCCTCACCAAGGCTGAATTATCGCATGGGACGACACCACCAAGTACGCAAACAAGTCCCTGTGATCGATCGGTTTTGACAGTATCGGGGGTCTCTCAAGATGATCTAGAAGTTTCTGAAATGCTTCTACACAATCAGGAGTCCATTCGAAATTGCGCTTTCCTCGCTTTATCAATTCGAAGAACGGAATACACTTGTCCATAGGTTTGGAGATAAATCTACTCAATGCAACTACTTTTCCCGCAAGGCTCTGCACATCTTTGATTTATCTGGGTTTTTGAATGTTCCTGATTGTCGCGGTTTGGTCTGGATTGATTTCAATTCCATGTGAACTGACGATAAGTCCTAGGAACTTCCGAGAGGAAACCCCAAATGAACACTTCATAGGATTAAGTTTCATCCCGTATCTTCGGAGGATACCAAACATTTCTGCTAAGTCGGTATTGTGGTTAGACAATTGTTTGGACTTCACTAACATGTCGTCGACAAACACCTCCATCGTCTTCCCGATTTGGTTGTAAAACATTCTATTCACTAATCATTGGTAGGTAGCACCGGCGTTCTTCAGACCGAATGGCATCACTACATAGCAATATAAACCTATATCCGTAATGAAGCTAATATGCTCTTGGTCCGTGACATGCATAGGGATTTGGATATATCCTGAGTAGGCATCCATGAAGGAGAGGATATCGTGACTTGCCGTTGAATCCACCAACTGATCGATTCTCGGTAGTTGAAAACTGTCCTTCGGACAGGCTTTGTTCAAGTCTGAGAAGTCAATACAAGTGTGCCACTTCCCATTATCTTTCTTTACCAAGACCGGATTTGAAACCCACTTTGGATAGGTTGAGTCTCTGATGAACCCATTACTTCTCAGCTTCTCTACATATTCCTTTAGGGTAGCAGACCTCACTGGGCCAATCATTCGCTTTTTCTGTTTGATGGGTGAATGCTTTGGATTGATGCTTAATGAATGGCTCATGATCGAGGGTGATATTCCACACATGTCAGTGTGGGTCCAGGCAAACACATCTAAATTAGCTTTCAAGAAATCTGTTAATTCTCTTACTTGAAAAGGGTCCAACTGGGATCCAATCTTCAGGACCTTCTCTGGGTCACTATCATCGATAGGTACATCCATAGTCATTTCATTGGGAGTCGCCATTCTGCCCCCAGGTTTCTCGTCCTCTCTGGGATCTATGTCCTTGGCCAGTTCTCTGGGTGGCTCTCCGAGAGTTATTTTCTTTAGTTGCTATGACGTTTCCTCTCTTGGAGTGGAGGAAGCGCCTTTTGCCTCTACATCTCTTCCTTTGCGCAGCAACTTTAGCTCTGCTATGTAGCATGCTCGTGCAATGACTTGATCTCCTCTAATTATTCCTACTGCATCCATCAGGAATTTCAACAAAAGACACCAGGGCGCAATAAAGGCTCTAAATTCTGCCAAGGCTGGTTGGCCCAAAAAGGCATTATACGGTGATTCTACATCCAAGACCACAAAAGGGAGAATCCTCACCCTTCAGCGATCTCCTTCTCCTAGGGTGACTGACAACTCTATGTATCCAATTGGGGCAGTTGAGGCTCCATTAAAGCCGCGGACTCATCCCTCGCAAGGCTTTAAGTCTTTTGCTTCTAACTTCATCTGATCAAATGCTTTCTTTAACAGAATGCTGACAGAGCTTCCATTATCCACCAAAACTTTATGGACTTTAGCCGGACCAATAGTGACTGTGATCACTAATGGGTCTTCAGTTGGGGAATGGACTCCAATACTCTCTCTACTGTGGAATATAACGTCGCCGGACATTGTCTTTTGTTGTTTGATTGGAGCGAAATCGTCAAGGTTACTGCATTCTCCAACTTTAAGGTGTTGTTTGGCCGCGTTGACATACTGATCCATTTCCCTGAAGTAGTGTCCTGCCAAGTGAAGCCCTCCGACTATGGTGTTGATTACAATATTCTTCCCTTTATGCTAAGGGGTAGATCTAACAACGGGTTGGTTTTGGTTCGGGGCCTGTCCAGTTTGCCCCCGATCTCTTGGAGTCACCTTATACTCATCTAGTTTTCCTTCTCGGAGTAGCTTTTTAACCACATCTCTCAAATGGAGACATTCTGTAACACCCCGTAATTCTGTAACATTAAGTTTCACAAATTAAAGTATAAATAATTTTTACAAGAAGAATTATGGGAAATGGGTTACTCCATTGCATTCATCTCGAAATTCTGCTTGAGATAGAGTCCGAGTTTACGTAAATCGGACTCCGTGTGAAGAAGTTATGGCCTTCAGAAGTTTCAAGAATTTAAATAAATAAAAACAGATTCAAAATTCGAATTCAAAACACACACCCGGGCTGGGAGGGAAATTTCCCGCCCAGGACCCAGGTCGACCTGGGGGTCGACCTGTGTACATAGGTCGACCTCCCCCCTATAAGTCGACCATGGGGTCGACCTGGGGGTCGACCTGCCCTGTTTTTCCAGATCTAGACTGCAACGATTTTGACCTATTCTGGACGGACCGGATAGCTTCTAAGGCGATCTAATGGCTCTAAAACATTCTCTACACCTATAAAAGAATGCCTAGACCTAAGGTTTCTCCACACAAATTCTTTTAGGTGTCTATATGCTATTTCTCTCTATTCTAGCCTCCACCATTAAAATAAATCTTATTCTCCACTAAAACAAGTTATAGTTCTTCTTCAAATTGGATATTCAAATCAAGTTAAAGCTTCAAGAAGGGAATCAAAGGCTAATTCAACGGCTTCAAGAAACGTCACACGAATCATAGCAAATCTCCACAATGCTATCTTATTATCCTTTTCTAAACCAATCACTGTAAGTTCGGTTATTCTTTAGATTTGAACGTGTACTTGGACTCGTGAATGTAATAAATTAAAATACAGAACTGTGCCTATTTGCAAGTTAATTATCTTTGATTCATGCTTATGTCAAATATAACGTTATCTATGCCTTTGGATCTGATTTTCGATTGTGGCCTAGAACTTATTGTGACTAATTGCCGATGACTATGATTATGGGACTTTTGCCTAAGACTATGACTATGAAACTTTAGCTCATGAAATTATCGCCTATGACTATGATTCATGACAAAGAGACTATTACATATGACTATTACTATAAGACTGTTGCCTATGACTATGACCATGATTCATAATTTTAAGACTATTGCATATGATTCATGACTATGAGACTATTACCAAGATTCATAACTATGAGACTATTGACTATGACATTGGTTAAGAAATTATTGTGATTAGTCGCCCATGACTATTGTGGTTAATTGCCTATGACTATTGTAGTTAGTTGCTTATGACTATTCCCATTGTTACAATTAACCGATCATGTTGTACCTTGAACTGGCATTTTGTTGGATCAAATCACCTATGCCTATTCCCTTGATTATGTGGATATCATATTTAGTGTGTAGCTTGTCTAGTTTATTTCTATTCACTGTTATGTACATAAAACCCATTGGAACCATTATTTTTGTATTTGGTTCATTCTTGCATGACTATTCTTTTATGTCAATTCTCGTGCTTATCTCCTATTCCTTGCTTTGATACTGTTAGTATCGTTTCATGAGTACTTAGAAACTTGTGAAATCATGTTATACGTACGATTACGGCACGGGAATTTGGGCGTACTTAATTAAGTTAATTTGGCATAATAAATATGTTGGCAAAATCTGAATTTGCTATAATAGTGAATAATTTACATGCATATTAGACTTGGGCGTAAATATTGGCCACAAAGTATGTAATTGGCATGTAAACCAAGTTTTGGGCATAAACTATAAACTAGAATATTAAATCTAGTTTTGACATGAACTGTTAATAGGAATATTAGATCTAAATTGGTATAAACTGCTAATTGGGTTAATTGATTGGTAAATCAAGTTTTGTCATACAATATAAGTATGTTAATTTGCATGACAGCTGAATATGATCTAGGCTGAATTGATTTACGGAAAATATACATAAATATTAAATATGTAAATTTAGTATAATACGAATATGCCTAACCCGAGGTTAGACTGAGTTGTGGTGTAAAACTGCCCGAAACCGACCGGCACATCCAGTGACCACAACAATACTTGTCTAATGTGGGTGGCTAGTGCATCAAGCCCAGAAAGACCCGAGGTTAGACTGAATTGTGGTGTAAACCTGCCCGGAACCGACCGGCACATCCAGTAACCACAACAATATCTGTCTAATGTGAGTGGTTGGTGCTTTAATTAATTAATTAAGGCTCATGAATAAATCAAGCTAGAAATGGTGAGGTTAAGTAATTAGGGAAACACTTAACCGTAATAACATGTTAACAAAGACAAGAAGGGTGGGGTTAAGTAATCGGGAAAACACTTAGCCAATTCAACATGTTAACTAGAAAAGGTTGACAGGGGTCAAGTTAATTTGGACACTTAATCAACTTAACATGTTAACAAGGCAAGATTTGTGGGGGGTTAAGTAACTAAGGGAACACTTAACCATAATAACATGTTAACTAGACAAGTGGGTAAGGTTAAGTAAGCGTTTAACATGCTAACTAGACTAGATGGTGAGGTTAAGTAAATTTAGAACTCTTAACCGCCATAACATGTTAACTAGGCAAGTGGGTGAGGATAAGTAAAATTAGAAAACTTAACCGTCATAAAATGATAACTAGGCAAGTGGGTGAGGTTAAGTAAAATTAGAACACTTAACTGTCATAACATGTTAATTAGACAAGTGGGTGAGGTTAAGTTAATAGGACGCACTTAACCAATATATATATATATATATATATATATATATATATATATATATATATCATAATGTGTGATAGGGTTAAGTAACACAAGAGGAATACTTATCCTATATATATATATAAAACATGATATGTGATATGGGTTAAGTAACACAAGGGGAACACTTAGCCAATATATATATATATATATATATATATATATATATATAACATGATGTGTGGGCAAGTTAAGTTAACTTGAATGAATGGATAACACTTAACCAAGAATATATATCATCTTGAATCAGTGGGAGGGTTAAGTACATATCGGGTTGGTGGGTAATATTAATAATATAAGCCCACAAACTTAACCATTTAAAAAACATGCTTGAACCAGTGGGAAGGTTAAGTACATATCGGAATCGGTGGGTAATATTAGTACATATAGGCCCACAAACTTAACCATTAAATGGGAGGGTTAAGTACATCACGTGTACGTGGGTAATATTGTGTATATATAGGCCCACAAACTTAACCATTAGGAGACCCTAGTAACGGGGGCCCATTTCAGTAGTAACCCACATAGATGTATCACGGTACCCTGGGCTAGACAGGGTGGGGCACAATTACTGGGCAGATCATAAGCGGTCAAAATAGCGGTAGAGGGTACGTCAGTGTAGGTTCCGATGGTTTACGGGCGTGCATGTTCTCCGGAGTGGAAAAAGCAGGCACTGGGTACCGGTAGTTATACACTGTGCATCTTGAATCATGTCGGGTCGCTATCATAAGGCTTGATACACCTTAGGGAGGGGCTAGCACAGAGTTTCTACACGCAAGAGAGGGCCGACTGACACAAACACATGAAACATTAATACAAAGGAGGTAGCATAATCCCTAGTTGGACCTAGGTCGCGTAAACTCTGAATCCGAGAAGTGTTCAATAGGTAGCATAAAACCCAGTGGCCCTGGGTAGCGTATACCCTGGTTGAATCTAGGAAGCGCTCGATAGTGAACCCTAGATTAGATCTTGGTAATAAATGGAATCCCCAGAATAGATGTACACCTAAAGTAAACCGTAAATATGAAGATTGGGATCACATTATCATAGATTACTAGTTTGGACACTAGTAGGTAGTGCAGAGATATAGAAATCAGTATAACAGGGTAGCTGCGAAGTAGAGAAGGAGTAGAATCGCATTCAATTTATCAGTGCATTCAGTTTATCAGTACATTCAGTTTATCGGTACATTTAGTTTATCTTGCCATATCCCATGCTTACCCCATGTTACCTTGTTATTATGGTTTAGTCTTATATTTAGTTTATTCATGTCATGACCCTTTTCCTCGTTTAAATACTAAGAATCACTGGACTTACCAGACTTTATGTCTTGCTTTCGCCTCTTTCTTCCGTTTCCCCCCTAGGTAGTCAGGGAGGGAAAAGCTCAGCTCATTTTGGGGCCGTTACTCTTTCCGAGCTTGAAGATTCTTTGGCGCATTGCTTTGAACTCTATTTTCTACTGCTATGGCTGGCTCATGCTTTATTGGGGAATATGATTGTCAATTTGTGCTTCGTATATATTAAACAAGACAGATGCTTTCTTGTAATAAGTGTTAGTGTTGTAAAACAATCTTTGTAAAAGCTGTTTTAATCAATAAAGGTTATTTATTTTTCGCTGATTTATTTGTCTGTCTTGTAATTTTTTTGCATCTTGTACTAAAAATGCTCCACCGAAGGTAAGGCATTCCCTTTGTGAGTGACCTTAACGGAGGTGGGGTGTTTCACTTGGTATCAGAGCTGAAGGTTACCGGATTAGATAAAAGATTTGAAAAATTATATTCAAAAACAATTTTAAAAGAAGCATTTTCAAAAGAAAAGTTTTGTTTTAAAGGTATATTCCCCAAAGCCATATGCACTATCTTTTGATCCTCTGTTTGAGTCCTTGTTTCCTTCTTTCCTGAGCCTCCGGGGCTCCTGGCTTTCTGTGAGGTAACCTCATCACGACATAGTTTCATAGGCTTGATGAGACTACGACACTTGTCAAAGGGTAAATAAGTGCCTAACTTCCATCTGTAGCCGTAATTTCCTTTCGAGCTTTGTAGGATTCCCCGTGCGATGGAGGCAGCTCTCGAGAGATATGTCAACAAGTTACACAAGGATGACAAAGTTGAGAATGAGGGGGTTTGGCTAAGGAGCACAACACAAGGATGAAGAACCCAGGATATGGACTTGGTTCACAAAGGAGTGGAGGAAAGAATATTAAAACCTAAAACAAGAGGAAGTATCTTTATTTTAGCATAACGGGTCGTATAATTAAGGGCAAGGGCAAGAACAAGGGACAGGATTTTCCGGAAGGCGAGTGCATGCTCTCACCGCCAGCATACCTGAGAGAGAGAGGCAGCAATATTTTGGGTTGAAAGAGTTTTCCCTTTTTGATTTTCCTGTTAGTACTCCTTCTGATTTTAGCGCTTCACATCCGTATATATATCTTCTTCCATAGTTGAGTCTCTGCACCCTAGATATTGTGTAGTAGAGGATCCCATTATAGTCTCAATTCCAATTGTTGGTTCGACCTATTTATCTTTGACTTGTGAGGATTTGAGAATAGCTATATTTATGCTTATGTATTTGGGCTATGGGTTGATCCTAGGCATTGATAGGTTAGCTAGTAATTATGAAACAAGGGTAGTTAGGCTTTCGAATTGCCTCGAGAATACCCTTGAGATTTCATACGATCCTAAGGGATCAGTTTGTCTTAGCTACCTAGAATCACTTTACTTATCTATCGACGATTTTCGATTCGTTGGGGTAGTCCATGAGTACGCAAGATGTTTTGACTAGGGTAGGGGTTTTCCACCTTAAGAAATCGAGACAGACTTCCGCATGTATCTAGATGACACTTCAAAGCCAGTTATGCGATCAACTATAATTCTGGAGCAAGATTGGCGAGGATAGCCAGAGTCGGTAAAGTGCTCAATTGTTTGGTTGTTTTGTTAGTATCATCTCACATAGATCATCCAAATTCGGAGGAGGTATCCTTTGGGTGCTTGTCTGATATTGGTTTAGGCCTTTAGGGCTTGTACTTGAGGGATGCCGGGTTCGACTAGGATGGTTTGCGTGAGAAATAAATGGTTGGGGCTGGCACCCTAAGTAAGACTGACCTTAAGAGAAGTAATAAGCACATAGTAACCATTAGCTTCAGACCCTCAGATTTGCAGCATGATGGATAAGCTAAGTAGAGGAGAGACCTCTAATCATCTTAGGTACATATACTTGGTATCATGATTAACATATGTTTTATCTTGGAAAGATAGTTCGACTACATTGGATACCCTCTAGCTAGTAAGTGATCGAAGGCCTATCTTTACTAGTGGGTTTTGGAAATGGAGGTCAAGAAGCTTCGCAACCATGAAGTTAAGTTAGATAAGGTATAGTGGAGTGAAGCTCAAGAAGATGCGACTTCGAAGACGGAGGACTATTTACGCGCATCATACCCTCTTTCTTCAGGGTATATCCTTGATCTGTTTTGCTAGGAATTTTAGGCATTCTTGTTTCCATCTATTTAAGTATATCCTCTAGGTCCTATCTTCGTGATCCTTAGGTATAAACCAATGGATATAAACATGTATTTGAAACATTTTATGATTGATCGTTGCAAGTGGTTGCTATTGGTTGCTCGTGGATGCATATACACACATTAGGCACTAGATCAGCTCAGTCACTTTCATATTGCATTTGCATATACGTATTTGTTTATGGATTGAACTTGATGTGTTGCATTTGAGTGAATGGTTGTGCACTCATAAAGAAATGATATGTATCATTAGGATTGCATACATATTGGACGCATGGCACTGACATAATTCGCATTAAGAGGGTCAACTGAATCAGTAGACCGCCTGATTTTGCATTAGATAAGGACATATACACACACTATGCATATGAACATGAAAGCATTAGAAATCTTTTTAAGGATAATGAATGCATGTGACTGAATGGTTGAGTAGATGGATGACTGAATGGTAGGACACATTCTTCCTAACTTGAAGATTTTGGGGACGAAATCCTTTAAGGGGGGAGAATGTAACACCCCGTAATTCTATAACATTAAGTTTCACAAATTAAAGTATAAATAACTTTTAGAAGAAGAATTAAGGGAAATGGGTTACGCCATTGCGTTCATCTCGAAATTCTGCTTGAGATAGAGTCCGAGTTTGCATAAATCGGACTCCGTATGAAGAAGTTATGGTCTTCAGAAGTTTCAAGAATTTAAATAAATAAAAAAAAAATTCAAAATTCGAATTCCAAACACGCACCCGAGCTTGGCAGAAAATTTCCTGCCCAGGACCCAGGTCGATCAGGGGGTCGACCTGTGTACATAGGTCGACCTGAGGGTCGACCTCCCCCCATTGGTCGACCATGGGGTCGACCTGCTCTGTTTTTCCAGATCTGGACTGCAACGATTTTGACATATTCTGGATGAACCGGATGGCTTCTAGGGCGATCTAATGGATCTAAAACACTCTCTACATCTATAAAAGAATGCCTAGACCTAAGGTTTCTCCACACAAATTCTTTGAGGCGTCTACATGCTGTTTCTCTCTATTCAAGCCTCCACCATTAAAATAAATCTTATTCTCCACTAAAACAAGTTATTGTTCTTTTTCAAATTGGAGATTCAAATCAAGTTAAAGCTTCAAGAAGGGAATCAAAGGCTAATTCAATGGCTTCGAGCAACGTCACGCGAATCATAGAAAATCACCACAATGCAATCTTATTATCCTTTTCTAAACCGATCAATGTAAGTACGGTTATTCTTTAGATTTGAACGTGTAATTGGACTCGTGAATGTAATAAATTAAAATATAGAACTGTGCCTATTTGCAAGTTAATTATCTTTGATTTATCTTATGTCAAATCTAACGTTTCTATGCCTTTGGATCTGATTCTCGATTGTGGCCTAAAACTTATTGTGGCTAATTGCCGATGACTATGATTATGGGACTTTTGCCTAAGACTATGACTATGAAATTGTTGCCCCTGAAACTATCGCCTATGACTATGATTCATGACAAAGAGACTATTACATATGACTATGACTATAAGACTGTTGCCTAATGACTATGACTATGATTCATAATTTTGAGACTATTGCATATGATTCATGACTATGAGACTATTACCAAGATTCATAACTATAACACTATTGACTATGACATTGGTTAAGAAATTATTGTGATTAGTCGCCCATGACTATTGTGGTTAATTGCCTATGACTATTGTAGTTAGTTGCTTATGACAATTCCCATTGTTACAATTAACTGATCATGTTGTACCTTGAACTGGCATTATGTCGGACCACCTATGCATATTCCCTTGATTATGTGGATATTATATTTAGTGTGTAGCTTGTCAAGTTTATTCCTATTCACTGTTATGTACATCAAACCCATTGGAACCATTATTTTTGTGTTTGGTTCATTCTTGCAAGACTATTCTTTTATGTTAATTCTCGTGCTTATCCCCTATTCCTTGCTTTGATACTCTTAGTATCATTTCATGAGTACTTAGAAACTTGTGAAATCATGTTATACATACGATTACGGCGCGGGAATTTGGGCGTAGCTTAATTAACTTAATTTGGCATAATAAATATGTTGGCAAAATCTGAATTGGCTATAATAGTGAATAATTTACATGCATATTAGACTTGCGCGTAAATAGTAAATTGTTAATTGGCCGCAAAGTATGTAATTGGCATATAAACCAAGTTTTGGGCATAAACTATAAACTAGAATATTAAATCTAGTTTTGACATGAACTGTAAATGGGAATATTAGATCTAAATTGGTATAAACTGCTAGTTGGGTTAATTGATCGGTAAATCAAGTTTTGGCATAGAATATAAGTATGTTAATTTGCATGACAGTTAAATATGATCTAGGCTAAATTGATTTACGGAAAATTTACATAAATAGTAAATATGTAAATTTAGTAAAAGACGAATATGCCTAACCCGAGGTTAGACTGAGTTGTGGTGTCAAACTGCCCGGAACCGACCGACACATCCAGTGACCACAACAATACCTATCTAATGTGGGTGGTTAGTGCATCAAGCCCAGAAAGACCCGAGGTTAGACTGAGTTGTGGTGTAAACCTGCCCGGAACCGACCGGCACATCCAGTAACCACAACAATATCTGTCTAATGTGAGTTGTTGGTGCTTTAATTAATTAATTAATTAAGGCTCATGAATAAATCAAGCTAGAAATGGTGAGGTTAAGTAATTAGGGAAACACTTAACTGTAATAACATGTTAACAAAGATAAGAAGGGTGGGGTTAAGTAATCGAGAAAACACTTAGCTAATTCAACATGTTAACTAGACAAGGTTGATAGGGGTCAAGTTAATTTGGACACTTAACCAACTTAACATGTTAACAAGGCAAGATTTGTGGGGGGTTAAGTAACTAAGGGAACACTTAACCATAATAACATGTTAACTAGACAAGTGGGTAAGGTTAAGCAAGAGTTTAACATGCTAACTAGACTAGATGGTGAGGTTAAGTAAATTTAGAACACTTAACCGTCATAACATGTTAACTAGGCAAGTGGATGAGGTTAAGTAAAATTAGAACACTTAACTGTCATAACGTGTTAACTAGGCAAGTGGGTGAGGTTAAGTAAAATTAGAACACTTAACTGTCAGAACATGTTAATTAGACAAGTGGGTGAGGTTAAGTTAATAGGACACACTTAACCAATATATATATATATATATATATATATATATATAACATGATGTGTGATATGGTTAAGTAACACAAGAGAAACACTTAACCATAATATATATATATATATATATGTAAAACATGATATGTGATAGGGGTTAAGTAACACAAGGGGAACACTTAACCAATATATATATGTATATGTATATGTATATACATATAAATATATATATATATATATATATAACACATGATGTGTGGGAAGGTTAAGTTAACTTGAATGAATGGATAACACTTAACCAAGAATATATATCAACTTGAATTAGTGGGTGGGTTAAGCACATATCGGGTTGGTGGGTAGTATTAATAACATAGGCCCACAAACTTAACTATTTAATAAACATGCTTGGACCAGTTGTAAGGTTAAGTACATATCAGGATCGGTGGGTAATATTAGTACATATAGGCCCACAAACTTAACCATTAAATAGACATGCTTGAATCGGTGGGAGGGTTAAGTACATCACGTGTAGGTGGGTAATATTGTGTATATATAGGCCCACAAACTTAACCAGTAGGAAACCCTAGTAACGGGGACCCATTTCAGCAGTAACCCACATAGACGTATCACGGTACCCTGAGCTAGGCAGGGGGGCACAATTACTGGGTTGATCATAAGCGGTCAAAATAGCGGCAGGGGGTACATCAGTGTAGGTTTCGACGGTTTACGGGCGTGCACGTACTCCAGAGTGGAAAAAGCTGGCACTGGGTACTAGTAGTTATACAATGTGCATCTTGAATCGTGTCGGGTCGCTATCATAAGGCTTGATACACCTTATGGTGGGGCCATCACAGAGTATCTGCACGTAAGAGAGGGCCTACTGACACAGACACATGAAACATTAATACAAAGGAGGTAGCATAATCCCTAGTTGGACCTAGGTCGCGTAAACCCTGAGTCCGAGATTAGATCTAGGTAATAAATGGAATCCCCAGAATAGATGTACACCTAAAGGCAACCGCAAATACGGGGATTGGGATCACGTTATCATATGATCATAGATTACTAGTTTGGACACTAGTAGGTAGTGCAGAGATATAGAAATCAGTATAGTAGGGTAGTTGCGAAGCAGAGAAGGAGTAGAAGCGCATTCAGTTTACCAGTACATTCAGTTTATCGGTACATTCAGTTTATCTTGCCATATCCCATGCTTACCCCATGTTACCTTGTTACTATGGCTTAGTCTTATATTTAGTTTATTCATGTCATGGCCCTTTTCCTCGTTTAAATACTAAGAATCACTGGACATACCAGACTTTATGTCTTGTTTTCGCCTCTTTTCTTCCGTTTCCCCCCAGGTAGTCAGGGAGGGAAAAGCTCAGCTCATTTTGGCGCCGTTACTCTTTCCGAGCTTGAAGATTCTTTGGCGCATTGCTTTGAACTCCATTTTCTACTACTATGGCTAGCTCATGCTTTATTGGGGAATATCATTGTCTGTTTTTTCTTCTTATATATTGAACAAGACAGATGCTTTCTTGTAATAAGTATTGGTGTTGTAAAACAATCTTTATACAAGCTGTTTTAATCAATAAAGCTTATTTATTTTTCGCCGCTTTATTTTTCTGTCTTGTAATTTTTCTGCATCTTGTAATAAAAATGCTCCACCGAAGGTAAGGCATTCCCTTTGTGAGTGACCTTAACGGAGGTGGGGTGTTTCAGATTCGTTGGTGTAGTGTCCATGAACCTAGTGGAAGAGGAAGAACTTGCCAGTTTCGCGCTCTTTCTTCGTCGAATCCCTGGGGGGAGGCCTCTTGTATTAGAGAACATTATAAGTATCCATAAAGATGTTTTCTAGAGTATCATTTAATGGTGTGAAGTTCTCAAATGGCCTAGATCGAGGCCTTCTCTGGGAATCATTCCCCCGGTTCTTCTTCCGACTGTTATTTCCCGACTGGCAGCCATTTTTATTTCCGACATTCACCTCGACTTCTCCTGAGCTATCTCCTGTCTGCTTAATGGCCACGTTGCTCTGTATATCTTCTTTGTCGGTGGCCTTCCTCTTCCTGTTGGCATATATTTCTTCCTGACGCAGGCGAATATTAGTTTTTTCATAGAATATCTCTCTAGTCAGTGGCGGCTTGCCAGCTAGGTACCTCCGGAATTTAGTATCTTTGTCTACCCCATCGATTAAGGTCATCAAGACTGTCAGTTCGTGAGGGTCTCTGACCTCTATGACAGCTAGGTTGAAATGATCCAAGTACGACCTCGGAGTCTCGTCAGGACGTTGTTTAATAAAGGATAACTCCATGACATTTTTAGACCTCTGAGCATGAAGCCGAAATTGGTTCACAAATTTTTCACTCAATTCCCTGAAACTGGATATCGATCGTACTGGAAAGCGGGTGAACCACAATAATGCCACATCTTCCAGGAATATCTGGAATGCTTTACACTTTACGACGTCGGAGGCTGCAGCGACATTCATGGACCATGAATACCTCATCAGGTATTGAACTGGGTCTGTCCTGCCGCATAACGATTCATAGTTGGCATGTTGAAACGCATCGGGAATGTAACTTCCAATATATTATCAGTGAAGGGCGTATGACTGTGTTTTATACCCCAATCTTCGTTTCTCTGCCCATGGATATCCACCATGATCTGCCTAATCATTGCTTCAACATCAGCATGAGTCACTGTAGATTCAGGATCAACACTTCTTGCCCTGCGGGGGCCTCCATCGTTCCTTCGACGGGCTTCCACGAAGTCTGGAGCCTGAACAGAGCTTCCTTGCCCCCAGTTTCCATGGTCAATCATGCGGCGAGGGGGTTGCGGTGGTCGATTCTCAACTGGATCATTAACGACCTGTGCTTTAGGAAGCGCTGCAGGATTATTCAGATTACGGTCGATGGGTCCTAGATGAAGTACCGCCTCTTCTCAGGAGGGAAGCAATCCAAATCGAAGCTTTTCTATATTTTCAACCCTTTCCAATGGTCACCGTGGGGGTCTTGGAGATTCCCCAGACGAAGACGAGTACTCTGGAGTTAAAGGACGGGCAAGCGGAGGTGCCCTCTGCCTTTGGAGATCATCAATGCGTCTGTCCAATGTAGTGAGGTTCTGTCGTAACAGGGAGTTCTCTTGTCTTTGGGGTGCCAACTCGTCATCCATTCTCCCCAACATATCAAGGATGCAGGAAAGATCTCCTTCAGTAGCTGGAGCGGAAGTATTAAATTGATCATCAACATTATCTCTTATACGTTAAGAACTCGAGCCTATTTGAGCAAAAGCACTAGCATGAGCAGAACGAGACATAATCTCCTTTCCAGGTGGAGTTGTGGTCTGGTTGTCATTTCGGGTCGTGATCCCCCTCTGTTGACGGCTCGTGGCTCCTTTCCGACGTTTGATCGTGGTGCCCTCGTGGAGTCGGTTCGTGGTGATGTAAGCTGTAACATCCCATATTTTATCAATATAATAATTAATTTCTTTAATTATTTAAATAATGAAAATGGTTGTTTAATTAAATTATATGGAATATTTAATTAATATAAATAATAAAATAATATATTTATTTCTGAAATAGTTGGAAATAGTAAATTGACAATATTGTGTGAATTGGACAATTTAAAATATATAATTCAGTTTAGAGTTGAATTGTATCAACGAATTTATTTATAAATGTTGTTTGAATGTATAGATTATATTATTATAATTATAGCCGAGCTTGAAATGGCACGGCAGTTCGTAAGTTGGCGATTCAAACTTCAATTGAATATGCAGAATCTATTTTAAGCCGAATTTCTGTGAAACAAGAAACGTTCGGAACTGGTGAAGTATAATTTTCTAATGGAAGAGAAAAATCGGGATTTCGTCATGTAGATTTTGAGTTATGTCCAAATCAAATTTTCGAATAGTTGCTATGGAATTCCTTTATAATTTATAGCGGTTTATTTATATTTTAAATGTATTTTTCAATATAAACTGAATACAGATTTAATATGGATTTGAAGTGTCGAGTTATCAAAGTCAGATAGGAATATTTTGGAGCTGTATGATATTCTAGTGTGAATATATAAGATAATATTTATTTATTTATATTTAATTTAATTATTTTTAAATATAATTAATATTTAAATGGGTTTATTTAGACCTTTAAAAATAGCCAGTTTTGCAAATGAACTCCGTTTTCGACGAAACTAATTTTGTTGGATCCGGGATATTAAATTATTGTCAGATTTCAAGTTTCGTGATTTTTGGAGCTAGTATGTGGCCTACCGATTTTTAATGCGAAAAACAGTCGATATTTTGATGTCGGAATTCGACAAAACCAGTTTCATTGGGTCCGGAATGTCGAACTAAAGGTGTATGTCCATTTTCGTGATTTTTGGATATCTTGTGTGATCATAGGGATTTTTAGATGGTAAATACAAATAGAATAATTATATAAAATAATAATAAAAATATGCGAAGCTGTTCGTCACTTTCCTATGAATTATAAAAATGCGATATTTAAATTAAATTACTGCAAGCATACATGTGTAGCATACAGGTCGAACACAGGGAGGCAAATTCAATCAAATTATTTAAATAATCTCTTGGGCGAGTTAGACAAATCTTCGAGGTTGGTTTTGAATACAATGAAAATTGAAATTGCGATCCGATTCAGAACAAATTTAATTGAACCGACGATCAAATCACAACTATCAATTGGAAATTAAAATACAGAACAGAAATAAAATGCAGGAAGTAAAATGGCAGGAAAAGAAGAACAACAAAAAGTAAATTAGGATTGTCGTTGAAACTAATCAAACGACTAATCACTAATAAGCAATAGAAATAACAATAACAATTTCTGCCTACCAAAACTAATTGAGCAGAACACAAATTGTTATGAAAGAAAAGCAAATAAACTAAACGAAGAAGAGCTTTATTAAAACTAAAAGAGAGTACAGAAGAATGGATATCTTATAATGGTTACAACGTATATTTATAGAGGAGATAGGAAAAATCCTAATTAAGTCTATGAATAAATGGGTCTTTTTTCCCAAGAAGTAATATCATATCTCTTGCCTTCCTTGACTAGGCTTGTTTGGAAATAATTCTTTTAAGAATATCTAATGCATATCTTGGTGAATATATTCCAAATCCTCCGTATGGCTAGTTGCTTGGTGATTAGATTGCATGCGATTTAATCATTCCAAACAAGGATGCCCATCAAACTCCAAAGGCAACAAAGGATGAAATCTTCAAAATTGATCTTTTCTTGGCAATAAATCAATCAGAAATTCTTCTAATTGGAAATTGAAAAATGAATGTTCTGAATTGATTTCCATGACTACTCCTGAAAGGTCTATTAGTGAATATCATACATACACATGAATATGTATATATATAATATAACACTAATTGATATATCCTTCATAGCAAAGGGGCAGTGTGAACGCTTTCCGTTCTTTGGCAAAAATTGAGCTCGACGGGGATCGAACTCGTGTCTCTCAGTACAAATTTCCATGCAATTACCAGTGAGCTACAATGTCTTTTGTAATTGAGATGGCTTTAATACGGGTAGTAGCTTTTTATCTGTAGTTGGCCTTTAATTTGAAACGAAGGAGGCATTTCTTGACATCCTGTAAAAACACACAAAAGTAACCAAAGTATCATTTACTTATTTACAAAAGATAAAATGTACGAGCATAAAATAAACACATTTCTATGTTAATCAGAAGCTTCTGAAGCAAGCCAGGCTTATCATATAAAATACCCTTAACATCATCTAAAACCTAATTTCATTTTTCTTTGGTCAAACCAAAGCGCCGTTACCTCAGGAAAATAAACAGTGCAAATCGTGGTTTGAAAAAAAAATCAAAATCAATTAAGGAAAAATTCTATAAATCATGGAATAATTATACATGAGATCCTGGGATGAAGCTCTTCATTTATATGTGAGTATTTTGGGGTTCTACGTCAACAATCTCGTTGTGAAATCAAACAGTGTGGTCTAGGGTTTACTAAATCGAGAAATGGGAGCATCGATGGCTCCAGCTAAGTGTATATCTGGGTTGAGGAGATGGAATAGGATCTATGCGCAACATTTAGGGAAGTTCGATGATCTTTTTGTTCGGATCATTTACTATAGCTGTGGGAGTAGTTGTCGAATGCGATTGCACCAGATTTGTTCGAGTTTTCCAAGAGTGGTATAAGGAGAATGAGATTTTGGAGAGAAGAAGTTTGGGATTTTTGTCTAATTTTTTAAGTGCGTGAGTAGGGATAAAGGATGGAGGTACTAAGCGACATTATGGAAGATGAGCTTACGGGTTTAGAGGAGCTGCTATATCGAATGAGAGAGGAAAGAGATTAGATGGGCATTTAGTTAATTATGGTAATGTTTGTTTGAAAATTAAGTGAAGCTGCAATGTGTAACGAACCGGAAAATCTGAACCAATTTAAAATTTTTAAATTGGCTACAATTGTGGATTTTAAATATTTAAAATAAATATTTTAAATAATAGCAATGAAAACTGAGTTTGAATCGACAATTGAAAAGGAATATAATTAATTCTAATTATAAACAAGGCCTGAAATGGCGCGGTAGTTTCAAATTTTGAATTCAAACTTCAACTCACTGTAGTGGGTGCAAAACAAAACGGATTTGAGTGAAACCAAAAATATATAAATCTATTAGTGGATACCTTTCTAACGAATCCGAAAAATTGAAGTTTCCTAGCGGAAAGCAAAAGTTATGGCCAAATGATTTTTCAGAAAGGTCGCTATGGAAATTATATAGCCCGTGAAAATGGCCAATTTGCATACGACCTCGGAATTCGACGAAACCACATTTGATGGATCCGGGATGAGAAGTTATTGCTAGGTTTCAAATTTCATAATTTTTGAAGCTAGTATGTGAGCGTGGCAAAGGAAAACGTGTTTTGGTCAATTACAGTTAAATTGGATCGACCAGAAATGGGCCTTTTTGCAAACGGTCTCAGAATTCGACGAAACTAGTATTATTGGGACCGTATCATCAAAACATAGCTAGATTTATTTTTCTGGAATTTTTCGAATCAGTTTGTGGCCCTGGCAAATTGAAATGTACGTTCAAATCAAATATTGAATGTTATATATTTTGAATTGAAGGAAAACTGACTGAAACAGTCGAATGGGCCTACGAAACATATCCCATTGTGTTCGGAATGGGGGTAAAACGCTAGGGACAACAGTCGTTGGGTTTGAATTAGTGTTCGTGTGTGGAAGAGGGTATTTTAGAGATTTTAAAATTTATAAATAAAAAAATCATTGGTCGATGCTTTTCTCTCTCCCCGCTCCTCTAAGAAACCCGACGGCGGAAATAGCTACGGACCTTCTCTCCACTTTTTCTTTTGATCCGCTCAATGAAATCCAACACCACAGTTATGGTTTTTGTAGTACTTCTCATGATCTTCAAATCCATATAAGTATTTGAATTTTTCGTGGCCTGTAGGAGGAGAATCACCCTCGAGAAGTTCGCCCGTTCGCGCCTCGATTCCGCCGCCCAGGGACCACCGAGTTCGACCCCCTCCCTGGCGCACGTGCGCCTCTCCTAGCCCGACAAGGTGGTGCTGGCCGATCGAAGCCACAATCAACGGATTTGAATATAATCGAAAACCTAGTTTTGAAGAAATAAATAAAGGTACAGCTGATTTTCTTTGAACTGATTTTAACACCTTTAAACCGTTGCAAACTTTGAAAAATCATATCTTTTTCATTTCTTGACGAAATTCAGTGAAACAAGAGACAGTACTCGTGTGGACGCCTTCTACATTTTAGAAGAGACCGCATATTTTTCTGAGCTGCTATTTTTGGTGGAGTGGAACCCAATGTGAGATTTCTAATTTATAAACAATATGGAAAACGACGATGTATAAATTATATAGTCGATGTATGAGTTATATAAGCGTTGTACACCCCTTGTATAAGCGTTGTATAAGTTGTATGTTCGATGTATAAGTTATATATGCATAGTAAAAATTATATATGTGTTGAAATAGAAGTGAAATGCTATGTATATATATATACGCCCTCGTCCACAAACCATGGACGATATTTATTGGTTGTGATTGGTGTGAAAATTGATTGATAGCGAAGGTTGATTGGAATTGTTTGTGGTTGATATTGATTGATTGTGGTTGAAAAATACCCGTTTGTGGTTGAGAAATATTTGGTTGAAACCACATAGGATTAGTTTGTGGAAATGAAAAAAAATATACATGCCGCCTGCGTGCGAACTAGATGCATGAATCCCCATTGTCAATAACTGCGAGGTTTTAAGGTAGAGCGAGGAGCCGTACTAGGGACGGTCTCGGTTTTAACTACCATGCCGTTATGCTGCTGAAATTTTGAATAATATTCATGTGTTAGAATTGTTTTCATTTTTTGAAACTATATTTATTCGTTGAATAGAAAACCTTCATGTGTTGAATTGTAATTCATTCGTTGAATAGAAATTCATGTGTTAAATGGTATACGTGTTTTAAATATAAAAATCACATCTTTATCTATATATATAAACTATAGAAAACCTTCATGTGTTGAATCGATTTTCATTCGTTGAATTGAAATTCAAGTGTAGAATGGTATTCGTGTTTTAAATATAAAAAATCACCTTTTTATCTATAAATGAGACGACCCCAAGACCCCGTACTGACGGTGGAAATGGTAATCCTTGGAATAAAACACAGAAACAGAAAACAGCAGAACAGAAATAATTAAATACACCAGATAATGCACAATAGAATAGACTGGATAAACGTAATCATCAGAGTTACACAGTATACAGGATCATACTTAGTACAAATACAGTTCAGCTATACATAAATGTCTACAGCGGAAAACAAACATAATATGTACAATAGGAGCTGAACAGCATAAAACGAGATAAATAATAGAATTCATCTTCAGCTCCAGATATCCAGAGAAAGCCAGCTAAAACTTGAATACAAGGCTGCCCGTGTAGAAAAAGGGGCACCTGAGTTTGAAAGTGAAACAAACTACGAGTCAGTCATGGGACTGGTATGAGAAATCTACTCAACACATTTGAAATAAGGCTAATCACAGGACCACGCCACTTTCGTGGAACGGGTTTACTCTATTTGATTGCCAGTGCTTTAAAAACAAATCATTCTTTTAAACATCGCAATGCTTTTTATAAAAATGAAGCCATTATACGACTCAGTTCCGATCACACAATGCAACACAAACCGGAGGATAGAGTTTTTACCTTATAATGGCCAAAATATGATTGATACGAATAGAACAAATGCATTTGATATTATTACAAGTGTTTATATGTTTCAAAAACAATTTCAATCATAACTATCAATCATAGACGGCATTCATGCCCCATACCACTATGTCGCCATATATAGGTATACAATCAAAACCGCACAGTCACGTATTTGGAAATTGGATTTCCGTCATGAACCAAGGCAAAAGATAGTCCTTACCGACTTCGAGACAATCTAGCCTACCATGTCTCAGGATCAGAGCTCGAGTGACCCTTGGATCGTCAGGGCCGGTCCACCGATGTGGATTAAAATGCCTGAGCAATACGTCTCCCCGCCCTATGGGGCGCAAATGAGCCAACGAATGACTGCATCGGTCCCGGATCGACCGATATATCCGAGGCACCTCGCTATCCATCATCCACATAAGTAAAATATTAGGCCGTGTAGAAACACCGACACAACTCCTAGCTAGAAAGAAACGCATGCCCTCCCTGAGGTCCTGCTCCCGTTTTTGGTTTGTACCGGGGTGTGAGGCTCGCGATTTCACGTTATACACAAAGCTACGCCACACAGGCGGTGCTTTGATCATCACCACAAGACTTTGCTTTTCAACATAAGCCCTGATCACTGCATCTTAGCATGCTGCACAGGTAATTCACACCGTGCAACTGATGGCTATCAATCACAAAAAATAAATTCCAATGTCAGACACACTGTCCATTTGCAAGTCCATTCTGGGTCTGAACGAAACCGGAGGCACTATATACCTCGCAAACCCATCGATCACCACGTACGTCTGGACGATCACCACTCATCATCCATATTTTGGGATGCCTCCCAATTAGGACCTCGGTTACCATCCAAACGAGGTGAAGATCTCCGGTCTTCGACGACCGTCTTCATCTTTGATTACTTATCGTCGATTCAGTTATTCAGAATGGGATACACCCGGTCTTTCTGAGCAACTCGCGTATATAATAAACAAGTGCCACACAAACACTACTACGCATAATTTAAATTCATTTGTCACTAACCATCGATCAGTAAGAGAACGATTTCCTAAATATTAACCCCGAAGGCCGAAACCAACATCAGATCAAAATACAGGAAACCATTCGACTTAGCTAACCTTCAGTTAATTTCTAAATTTCACATCCATGTCGTTTATAATATTTTATAACGATTTATCGCTATTTTTATTTATTTTAAAATAGCCAATTTATTCAAAACGACGCTTCGGGCCATAACACGGCCATGGCGCAGTTTTTCTTCAGATTTGATTTACACATATCTGAAAATCTAACCGTTGGATCTTCACAAAATTTACATCATTAGAAAGATCTTTTAGAAACGAATCCAACGGTTCCATTTTTGGGAAAATCCGACGGTCGGATCTCCCGATATAATCGTTTGAAGTTTCGATTTCAAAATACGAACTACAGCGTCGTTATTCGATTAAACATAATTATATATATATATATATATATATATATATATATATATATATAAATATAATCGATTCTGGCGCTGTTTTTCTTCAGATTTGAACTAAACACTCCAGACAATCCAACCGTTGGATTTTTACAAGGTTGGTGCCGTTGGAAAGATATTTCCAAAGCGAACCCAACAGTTGCGGTTTCAGGAAAATCCGATGGTCGGATCTCCCGCACTAATCGTTTGAAATCATGGTTTCAAAATACGAGCTACAGCTTCGTTATTCGATATATTTCAATTCTATTTATATATATATCGATTCTTCGATTTCAAAACTATATTCTTTTAATACATCTGATAAAAATGATGTTTTTATGTAACTGTCTTCTATTTCAACACTTCACTATTTTTAACAATTCATGTATATAATAAAAGTGTGATTTTTAATTGTAAAACAATTTATTTTAAAACTCGACTATTTTATATAGTTCATATCGATGATGAAAATAGGATTTTTATTATAAAACAATTTATTTCCAAACAAGATTATTTTATATATTTCATATTGATGATAAAAATGGGATTTTTATTATAAAACAATTTCTTTCAAAATATGAATACCGTTCAACACATGAATTTCAATTCAACGAATGAATTTCGATTCAACACATGAAGGTTTTCTATAGTTTATATAAATAGATAAAAAGGTGATTTTTATATTTAAAACACGAATACCATTCAACACATGAATTCTATTCAACGAATGAATTTCGATTCAACACATGAAGGTTTTCTATATTTTGTATATATCGATAAAAAGGTGATTTTTATATTTAAAACACGGATACCATTCAACACATGAATTCTACTCAACGAAAGAATTTCAATCCAACACATGAAGGTTTTCTATTCAACGAATAAATATAGTTTCAACAAATGGAAATAATTCTAACACATGAATATTATTCAAAATTTCGGCAGCATAACGGCAGGGTAGTTAAAATCGGGAACGTCCCTAGTACGGTTCCTCGCTCTACCTTAATATCTCGCGGTTTTTGACAATGGGGAATCATGCATCTAGTTCGCACGCAGGCGGCATGTATATTTATTTCATTTCCACAAACTAATCCTATGTGGTTTCAACCAAATATTTCTCAACCACAAACGGGTATTTTTCAACCACAATCAATCAATTTCAACCACAAACAATTTCAATCAACCATTCAATATCAATCAATTTTCACACCAATCACAACCAATAAATAGACGAGGGGCATATATATATATATATATATATATATATATATATATATATATATATATATATATATATATATAGCAATTCACTTCTATTTCAACACATATATAATTTTTACAACGCATATACAACTTATACATCGAACGTACAACTTATACAACGCTTATACAAGATGTGTACAACGCTTATATAACTCATCCATCGACTATATAATTTATACATCATCGTTTTCCATATCGTTTATAAATTTGAAATCTCACATTGGGTTCTACTCCACCAAAAATAGCAGAAGGCTCAGAAAAATATGCGGTCTCTCCTAGAATGTAGAAGACGTCCACACGGTCACGATGTTTCCTATTTCATCGAATTTTGTCAATACATGAAAAAGATATGATTTTTCAAAGTTTGCAACGGTTTAAAGGTGTTAAAACTATTGAAAATAAATATAGCCGATACCTCTCTGAATTCTTCAAAACTAGGTTTGGATTTAACTTCCGATCCGCTTCGTTATGGGAGGATCGACCAACGCCACGTCGAAGAGGGAGGAGGGGCGCCTCCGCGTAGGGTGGTGCAGTGGCCTTCGGTGGTCGGAATCGCGGTCGGCGGCAGCTGGAAGTCGAGAACTTCCCAGCGTTTGTTCTACCAAAATACACAATGAAAAAATCCAAACTATATATGGATTTGAAGATCTCGAGGAGCTCTACAAAATCTTCAACTGGAGGAGGGGCTAATTTTGCGTGGATTGATCGGAAAGTGGACGGGAAGGTTTGAAAGGGTTTCTGCCTTCAATTGACGTCGGGGAGATGGAAAATTAATTTTCTGACCAATGAGGATTTTTCTTTAATTTATATTTTTTTTCCAAAAATACCCTCTTTCACTCACGAACACCAATCCAAACCCAACGACTGTCGTCCCTAGCGTTTTACCCCCATTCCGAACACAATGGGATATGTTTCGTAGCCCATTCGACTGTTTCAGTCAGTTTTCCTTCAAATTAAAATATAAAACATTCAATATTCGATTTAAACATACATTTCAATTTGCCGGGGCCACAAACTGATTCGACAAATTCCATAAAAATAAATCTAGCTATGTTTTGACGATACGGTCCCAACAAAACTAGTTTCGTCGAATTCTGAGACCGTTTGCAAAAAGGCCCATTTCTGGCTGATCCAATTTAACTGTAATTGACCAAAACACGTTTTCCTTCGCCATGCTCACATACTAGCTTCAAAAATTATGAAATTTGAAACCTAGCAATAACTTCACATCCCGGATCCAACAAAAGTGGTTTCGTCGAATTCCGAGGTCGTTTGCAAAATGGCCAATTTCACGGGCTATATAATTTCCATAGTGACCTTTCAGAAAATTCATTTGGCCATAACTTTTGCATCCCGCTATGAAACTTCGATTTTTCGGATTCGTTAGAAAGGTATTCACCAACAGATTTAAATATTTTTGGTTTCACTCAAATCCGTTTTGTTTTGCACCCGGTGCAGTCAGTCAAAGTTTGAAATCAAATTTTGAAACTACCGCTCCATTTCAGGCCTTCTTTATAATTAGAATTAATTATATTCGTTTTCAAACGTCGATTCAAACTCACTTTTCATCGTTATTATTTAAAATATTTATTTTAAATATTTAAAATCCATTATTTTAGCCAATTTAAAAATTTTAAATTGGTTCAGATTTTCCGGGTCGTTACAATCTCCCCGACTTAAAACTTTTTGTCCCTGAAAAGGAACAAAGTCAAAAGTGGTTTGATTAATCAACTCTACGTTCAATCTGGCTTCAATTCTCCAACTTTTCAGTTTCTGAGAATTTTCAAATTCTTCAAAAATTTGGCTACCACCCGGAATTTTCGAAAAATTTCGCTATAACCTCCTTTGTACGGGAGAGGTTTGAAAATTTATTGGGCCGTATTAGGTACCCAATAAATCCTAATAAGCATACACATATTTATAGTGATATATTCTGGTGTTTACAGGGGAGCGTGTATAGATAATTACTCCAGAGAATAATTTTTCGTCACCCTGTCAAAGCCTGAGGTGTGTGTATTTTAAATGCTCCAGAGGATAAATCCTCGTCACCTCGTCCCGTGTGGGAAATAAATAGTCCATGTGCCGTATCTAATAACTAGAGAGACGTGATTATTGTCAACTCTAGACCCGTGTGGGGTTTTTATTAACCTGGCAATTTTATCGTTATAACTTAAATAGTCCATATCAGTCATCAGTTCAACCTGTAAAATATAATCATTGCCATACAAGCCTCTCGCTAGTATGGTAAATCTTCTACCTCGTCACACAAGCTCCAAATGCTTATGTGGTATATGATGAAGTATGCCTATCTTCCAGAAGTATGCCATGTAGTGTAGTTCAAAATTAATTGTTACTATCCTATGGCGACATTTATTATTACATACGGAACAACCAGCACTCCGCATCCAATGGCATTCACAGGAGTTGATATAATAATTTTTCGCATCTAACTCATTAAGGTTTACCTATTTGTCGGGCACGCAAATAAAATCTTTACTGAATAGCTATCCATTTACCTGTTCAAACATATATAACGCACATGTATATATTTCTATCTATTTTCTAATCAGTTCAATGTGTGATATAATCGAATAAATTCTACCATTCATTCTATTATTGATTAAATTAACTATCGTTTTAATAATTTTAATTAATCAAATCTACTATCACACAACACAAACAACAATCAAATTGTTTTTAACCTTTCAAAAATATACTAATCAATTTCTATATTCTTTTAAAGTCATTCAGACTATAGAATTAAAAGTGCACATCCATGGAAAGAAAATAACAACAAAGTAGAGAACTAATTGGTAATGCAAAGTATGGTAAATGTACCTTGCACCGGAGTCAATCAGAGATATCCACTAGGCATCTAGGATAGGCTTTCTGAATGCTCTCCTCAGTTTCCTAAGTACAATCTCGCGGATCTCCACTCCATTGCACTTTGACTAAGTGAACCTTCTTGTTCCTCAGCTCTTTGGTTTCTTTGCCGATAATCTTGAGCGGATCTCTTCTCATAGCTAATTCTGGAGTAATTTCAATATCCTGTTGAGCTGCTTCTTCCACGATCAAGTCTGGATCATGAACGTGCTTTCGAAGTTGAGATATATGAAATACATCATGCAACCCAGGCAACCAATCAGGCAATTTGACCCTATAATCGAGAGTTCCGATCCGTTCCAGAATAGGAAACGGACCAATGAATTTGGGCGCCAACTTCCCAGTTTTACCGAACCGGATAACTCCTCTCATCGGCGATACTTTCAAATATACATAGTCGCCAACAGCAAATGATATATCTCTTCTCCTCATATCGGCATAGCTCTTTTGTCGGCTTTGAGCAGCGAGCAATCGTTTCTTAATAAAGTCGACTTTGTCGGCAGCTTCTCGGATCATATCTGTCCCCAACACAAGTCTAATTCCGGGTTCGACCCAACAAGTAGGGGATCGACACGGTCTACCATACAATGCATCGAATGGCGACATTGTCAGGCTCGCCTGGTAGCTGTTGTTATATGAGAATTCAACCAATTGTAAATGGTCTTCCCATGATCCACCAAAATCTAGAACACAAGCCCGTAATAGATCTTCTATTATACGATTCACCTTCTCAGTTTGACCATCTGTCTAAGGATGATAGGCGGTGCTTAGGTTCAGCTTTGTTCGCAGCTCTACTTGAAATTCGTCCCAGAATTTACTAGTAAATATTGTATCTCTATCACTGACTATACTGAGCGGCACTCCATGTAGTCTAACTATTTCCTTGAAATATATCTGCGCCAGACTCTGAGCAGTTCTGTTTGATCTGATAGGTATGAAATAGGCGGTCCTCATGAAGCGATCTACGATCACCCAAATACTGTCATTTCCTTTTCTGGTTCTGGGCAAACCATCAATGAAGTCCATGGAAATATGTTCCCACTTCCAACCAGGAACGTCTAGCTGTTGTAACTATTCAGCCAGTTTCCGTTGGTCGCTCTTGACTAGCTGGCAAGTAGGGCATCGGCTAACATATATTGAAACGTCCCTTTTCATAGCCTTCCACCAGAATGTTCGCTTGAGATCTTTATACATTTTGGCTACACCAGGATGGATACTCAGCTTGGACTTGTGACACTCGTCTAACACTTCCTTTTTTAACTTTGGGATGTCAGGAACACAAATCCTTCCTTTTAACCTCAGGGTCTCGTCGTTATCTATTTGAAAACGCGAGGATTCACCTTTCTGAATCCTTTTGATCATATCCTTAATAAAGTTATCCTCCTTCTGAAGAATAGATATTTTGTCAATCAAGGAAGTCATAGTATTAAAGCTGGCGATCATTACATTCTTTCGACTCAGCGCATCGGCCACGACATTGGCTTTCCCTGGAGTGTATATAATCTCAAAGTCGTATGTTGCAAGGAACTCTAGCCAACGTTGCTGCCTCAGATTCAAGTCCTTCTGGGTGAACAAATACTTTAGCGACTGGTGATCTGTAAACAGTTCAAATCTCTCACCCAAAAGATAATGTCTCCAGATTTTTAAAGCGAATACTATATCCAACAACTCAATATCATGAGTTACATAGTTTTTCTTGTGTGGCTTAAGTTGATGGCTAACATAAGCAATCACTTGACCCCTTTGCATTAACACTGAGCCAAGGCCTTCTCTAGAAGCATCAGTCCAGACTTTTAAATCCTGATTGCCATAGATTATGGTTGATACTGGAGCAGTCGTTAATCTTAACTTTAGCTCTTCAAAAGCCTCCTTACTTTCTGGAGTCCATTTTTAATTTTGAGTGCTTCTTTGTAAGCTTCGTTAAGTGACCAGATATCTTCGAAAAGTTTTTAACGAACTTCCAGTAATAACTAGCCAATCCGAGAAAACTACGGACTTCTGTAGGGGTACTGGGCTGTTTCCAGTTTTGAATAGTAGTGATTTTACTGGGATCCACTAAAATTCCCTGCTTTGACACTACGTGGCCAAGAAATTTGACTTCTTCTTGCCAGAATATACATTTGGAAAACTTTACTTTCAACACATTCTTTCTAAGAATTTCTAACACTTGTTCCAAATGTTTTTCGTGCTCGCTTTCTGACTTAGAGAAGATAAGGATATCATCAATGAAAACCAGAACAAATTTATTCAATATTCCTCTGAATACTCTGTTCATTAGATCGACGAAATAGGCTGGAGCGTTACATAAGCCGAAGGGCATTACTAACCACTGGTAGAATAAGTATGGACCTCTGAATGCTGTCAAAGGAACACACTCCTCGGTGATATGAAGCTGATGGAAACCTGTAGCTAGGTCCATTCGTGAAAATACTAGTGCGCCATTTAATCGATCCAACAAATCATCAATTCGTGGCAATGTATATTTATTCTTAATTGTTTGCTTGTTCAGATCACGATAATCCACACATAGCCGTAGAGTACCGTCAAATTTTGGGACAAACACCACTGCTACACCCCAAATAGAGAAACTAGGCCTGATCAGACCCTTCCATACTAGCTGTCATGTTTGATTGTCAAGTTCTTCTTTCTCTTTCAAGGGCATTCTTCGAATGGCGTGAACTACTGTAACACCCCGTATGTTGAATAACTTGTTATAATATAAATCAGGGCAGAATTAAATTTTAAAATCTGAATCAGGGGAAACGGGCTATGCCATTGCGTTCGTCTCGGAAAAATACATGAAATAGAGTCCGAGTTTTCGAAAATCGGAGTCCGTATGACCCAGTTAAGGCCCGAAGAAGTTTTCAGAAATTCAAAATAGATTTTAAATACAAAAATTTCAAATTTCAGAAGTGGCGGGAAAATTCCCGCCAGACCCAGGGAGTCGACCTGGGGGTCGACTAGGGAGTCGACCTGGGGGTCGACTAGGGAGTCGACCTGCCCACCAGGTCGATTAGGGTGCCGACCCTAGTGTCGACCTGGGGGTCGACCTCCCTGGTCGAGCCCAGGTGACCTGGGTGCACCAGTTTGGCTTTTGGGCTGTGTTTTGGTGGCTAGGACGAGATCTGATGGCTCTAACCTAATCTAGGGTTAATCTAAGGGCCTAAACTAAATCCTAATTCTATAAATACACCCTAAGACTACCCAAATTCATACTAAAATTGGAGACAACGTTGTTATGCCGTCAAAATGCAACTAGGAGGAGCCACCAACAAATTAAAGAGGAGGAAAGCTTCTCAAATCAACTTCTAATCAACTTTAGCAACTTAATCTTCTTCATTGAAGTGCTAATCAACAAGTTGTGAGTTTTTTATAGCCTTAATGACCAATTGTTGAAATGATTATGATAGGATATAATGAGGTTATGGCTATGAATGTGGATCAATGCAAGATTGTGTTATCATATGTTATGTGTTTGTGATGTTATGCAAGTTATGCAAGTTATGTGTTATGTGTTCATGATGGTATGCAAGTCATATGCTATGTGATCATGATGTTATGCAAGTTATGCAAGTCATATGCTACATGTTCATGATGTTATGCAAGTTATGCAAGTCATATGCTACATGTTCATGATGTTATGCAAGTTATGCAAGTTATATGCTACATGATCATGATGTTATGCAAGTTATGCAAGTGTTAGGCTACGTGTTCATGATGCTAGTTATGAAAATTGCTATGATAAACATTGATCCATTATGACACCATGATTATGCAAGCTCACATATGATATGTTATGCAAGTTTGGTGCATTATTATATGCAAGTTCATATATGATATGTTATGCAAGTTTGGTGTATGATTATATGCAAATTCATATATGACATGTTATGCAAGTTTGGTGTATGATTATATGCAAGTTCATGTATGATATGTTATGCAAGTTTGGTGTTTGATTATATGCATGTTCATATATGACATGTTATGCAAGTTTGGTGTTTGATGATATGCAAGTAACATGTGCAAGTTTACACCTTAGTATGATATGCATCCATATGCAAGTTAACCCTTTTGTATGTCATACATACATATGCAAGTTTACCCCTTTGTATAACTTATACAAGTTAACCTCTTTATGACATATGTGATTCATGCAAGTTTGGGTTAATTATTTATGCTAGTTGGGGGGATGCTATATGCATGTTCACACCTTTAAACCCATGTTGATGCTAATGTTATGCAAGTTGAACCCATTGTATTTGTGATGAATCTTCCCTTTTATGTCATGTTGGCGAATTACGTGGGGAATGATGGGGTTAATATACATGTTAATGAAATGGTGTGAAGTTGGTATGATTATGCATGCAATAAAGTGGATGGACATAATTGAGTCAATTATGTACATCGTTAAAATTGGAATTAATTAGGGAAAATTAATTCGAAATATGGGGGTGATTAATTAGGTGTAATTAATCGACTAAGACACGAGGTTGGACCGTTTTGTAGCGTAAGACTGCCCGGAACCGACCGGCAAATCCAGCGGCTACAAATGATTGGCCCAATGTGAGAGGTCTTAGGCACAAACTTAATACATGACAAGTGTATAGACACGAGGTTAGACTCGGTTATGGCGTAAGGCTGCCCGGACCCGACCGGCAAATCCAGCTGCCATAAAAGATAGTCTAATGTGAGAGGTCTTTACAACAGTTACGTTCTTAATCAATTAAGAAACACTTAACCATATTAACATGTAGAGGGACATGAGGGGTTAAGTGGGTGCCTTGGGTGGCATGTTGAAAAATCTAGTGTTTGCCTTGGGTGGCAATAGAAAATACGATTAGAATACTTAACCAAAGTGGAACATGTAATTAAACATGATTAAAGGGTTAAGTAAGTGCCTTGGGTGGCATGGCGAAAATCTAGTGGTTGCCTTGGGTGGCAATAGAAGATACGATTAGAATACTTAACCAAAGTGGAACATGTAATTAAACATGATTAAAGGGTTAAGTAAGTGCCATGGGTGGCATGGGGAAAAATCTAGTGGTTGCCTTGGGTGGCAATAGAAGATACGATTAGAATACTTAACCAAAGTGGAACATGTAATTAAACATGATTAAAGGGTTAAGTAAGTGCCTTGGGTGGCATGGGGAAAAATCTAGTGGTTGCCTTGGGTGGCAATGGAAGATAAGATTAAAATACTTAACCAAAGTGGAACATGTAATTAAACATGATTAAAGGGTTAAGTAAGTGCCTTGGGTGGCATGTGGAAATCAAGTAAGTGCCTTGGGTGGCATGGGGAAATCTAGTGGGTGCCTTGAGTGGCAATTGAAATATGAGTAGATGACTTAACCAAACTTTAAACATGTAAGTGGACATGATTATTAAAAAGGGTTAAGTGGGATGCACTAGAGAAAAAAATGACAAGCTTAGGTGGGTAGCTTGTGGGGGCCCATTTCAACCAGTAACCCATATGTATCTTATTGGGCTCGACCCATGTCGAGGACGGGACACGCGTACTGGGCTTGACTATAAGAGGCCAAACACGGGTTAGCGGTGGCAACGCAAGTCCAACGGGTTTCATATGCGTGTGTGGACCCGGGCTGGTAGGTAAGACGTTGTTGCATCGTGTAGGTATAAGCCGTGCACCATTGATTGTACCGGGTTGCCACTTTGGGGAGTGATACACCCCACAGTGGGGCCAGCACGGGTATCTACGTTAGGGAGCCGATCGAATGGGAGTAGTGGGTACACCTAGTGGAGATAGGGGCAGACGGCACCTATGTAGTCAGCTAGGGGTACACGAGAATACTATTAAAATTACTAAGTTGTGGGTACACCTAGTGGAGATAGGGGCAGACGGCACCTATGTAGTCAGCTAGGGGTACACGGAACTACTATAAAAAAAATTACTAAGTACACTTAGTGGGATCAACCTTTAAGTAGGAATTACTCTTGGGTGGGTAGATCTGGTGTGGTGCAGTGTTGGAATTACCCTTGGGTGGGTGGATCTGGTGTGGTGCAGTGTAGTATTTATCCTTGGGGGGATAGGCGCGTCTTTACCGTTATCTTAGTTCATCCTAAGTCTAGTTGGCTGCTTAGTGTAGTCATTTATCCCCAGTCGTACCGTACCAGGTTTATATCATACCCTAATTACTTTAATGATTGTATTGTCAAAGTTATAGGGCTCACTCAGACTTATGTCTGACCCCGTTGTTTTTATCTTTTTCCCCAACCCTCAGGTTCTCAGAGTGGGCCTAACACTAGTGGGCTTTGACCAGATTGCTTTATCTGTCTTTTGGAGCTTGGACCATTGATGTAAAGCTCAGTTTATCTTTTCTTTTATGGCTAACAGTTCATGTAGTAGGATTATGTACTTTTGTTTTATCAAGATGGATATTATGTACTTGACTCTTGTTTATGGTTTAGTGATGTAACCAAACATGTTTTACTTTCCGCTGTAATGAAATGATGTGTTAAAATCTCAAGTATGACTTATATCTGTCTTGTTGTAACTTTTCTGTTCTATATTCACTTAAGATACTCCACCGATGCTATGGCATTCCCTTAGTGAGTGACCGTAGCGGGTGTGGGGTGTTACACGTGGTATCAGAGCTTAAGGTTACCAGAACAGATAAAACTTTTAGAAAATTGTTTTTTTAAAAACATTTTTGGAGGAAGTATTTTCAAAAACATGTTTTTAAGAGAAAAGTTTTTGAAAGAAAAGAACATAATCCCCAAGAGCCATATATCCTTCCTTCGATTCTCCGTTTTGAATCTCTTCCTCTTTCTCTTTTTGAATTTCCCCTCCGCGTATAGATGCCTTTTTTAAGATAAATAAGGACTTCCGTATGAAGGACGGAAGAACCACTTCAAGGGACTAAGACGTTTACCGGGCTGAGAAGTTAGTCCAAGGAAGTGGAGGGTTTATGGGTACCTTTAAGATGGATGAGAAAGGAAGGTTCAAACAAATGTTAGGCAAATAAAGGACGAAACCTCATCGTGGTAAGAAGGCCACGAAAGGAGAATGTGAAGGGGAAGGCTAATTGTTTTGGAAAAATAGGACACCTTAGGGTTGTCCAAAGAGGTAAGGACGAAGTATAGGATCTTCTGGAGGGTAGATGTATTCCCTCACGACGGGTATACCTGATGGGGGTAGGACCGTCTAAGTTGAGATTTGGTTCTTTCGATTATCCTGTTCGAACTTTATTCGACTCTGGCGCATCACATTCGTTTTTCTTATCATCATTAGTTGAGTCACTGCACCTAGACACCATTTTAGTAGATGATCCCTTGGTTGTTTCAAACCCAATTGGGGGCTCCACTTATTCGTCCATGATATGTTTGGGTTTGAAGATCTTCATACTTAGCGTTGAGTTTAGGTGTGATGCCTTTGTTTTGGGCTTCACGGGCTATGGATTGATTTTGGGCATGGACTGGTTATCCAGTAATGGTGCCGTTCTTGATTACGAAAGGAGAGTTGTTAGGCTCATGACCCGCTTGGGTAACACTCTCGAGATCTCTTGTAATCCCATAGATTCTGTTATGCTAAGTTATCTTGAATCGCTTGACGCTTCGGTCGAGAGTTTGCGATCTGTTAGAGTGGTCCGGGAATACTCGGATGAGTTCGAGGAGGTGAAGGGCTTACCTCCGAAGCGGGAGATAGACTTCCAAATATATCTGGTGGATAATGCTAAACAAGTATCTTTACCAGTGCGCCACATGGCTCCTCGTGAGAGGAGGGAACTCCATAAGCAAGTAGGGGAGTTGCTTGAGGAGGGGTTCATAAAGACGAAGTCTATCGGAGTGGGATGCTCCAGTAGTTTTTGCCACGAAGGCGGATGGGTCCCTCAGACTTTGTGTAGACTATAAGAGGACTCAACAAGCTCACAAAGAAGAATAGACACCCATTGCCAAGGATTGATGATCTTTTTGATCAGTTGGTTGGCGCCTCAGTGTTTCACAGTTGGACTTAGCCATGGGGTTTCATCAGTTGGGAGTGACTGAGGATAGTATAGAGAAGACCGCCTTTAGGGCTCCGGATGGTTTTTATGAGTGGCTGGTGATGCCATTTGGTTTGACGAACGCCCCCGCATACTTTGTTGATTTGATGATTAGGGTGTTCAGGGAGTACCTAAACAACTTCGTAGTGGTCTTTGTGGATGACATCTTGGTCTTTTCTAAGAACGAAATAAGTTTTCGTATGTGCTTAATAGGTTAAGCAAAGCCAGTTATTTGATCAACGGTGGTTCTGGAGTGAGACTGGCAAGGACATCCAGAGTTGGACAAGGGCTTAATTATTTAGCCGTTTTTACTAGTATCATCTCACGTAGGTCGTTTGAATTCGAAGGAGGTGTCCCTTGGGTGTTTGTCTGATATTGGTTTAGGCCTTTGGGGCTTGCACTTAGGGGATGTCGAGTTCGACTAGGATGGTCTGCGTGAGAGATGGATAGTTGTGACGATTTTGTATGGGAGAATATCCTGGTTTTCTCCAGAAGTGGAGAAAAGCATGCCCTACATCTTAGGGAAGTGTTGGAGACTCTTCGAGTGCATAGTCTTGAGACAGCAAAAGTGGATGGAGTTCTTAGCATCCTATGATTTTGAGATAGCGTATACCCCTGGCAAGGGTAACGTGGTGACGGACGCCTTGAGCGAAAAAAGGTTGTCCTTGAGTCCATTGTTCATGGAACGACGAAGCTTGGAATTTATCTCGATGTTTGATTTCAGACCTTCATTTGACTTTATACCCGGTTTGCTAGCATCCTTGGAGGTCAGACCTACTCTTTTGAGACGGATTGGCGAGGCACAGAGGGACGACCCACAGTTGGTTGAGTTGGTATAGAGGCTCATAGAGGGGGAGTCGTCCAGCCATTTGAGTAGGTATACCCTAGACGATAGGGGGTGCTTGCGTAGAGATAGTAGACTTTGTGTACCGCAAGACGAGGGTTTGAGGAAGGCTATTCTTGATGATACACACCATTCTAGGATGACCATTCATCCCGATGGGGACAAGATGTACCAAAACATGAAGCGAGTTCTCTTTTGGGCCGGTATGAAGAAAGATGTGGCCGAGTATGTCGCTAGATGCTTGGTGTGCCAACAGGTGAAAGACGGAGCAAAAGAAACCCGGTGGGTTGCTTCACGCATTGAAAGTTCCGCAATGGAAGTGGGATGGCGTCTCGATGGATTTTATTGATAGGTTACCTAGGTCGAAGAAGGGTAATACGGGAATTTGGGTTATGGTAGACAGACTTACTAAGAGTGCCCATTTCATACCCGGGAAGAGCAAGAGGACTGCTCCATGGCTAGCTTCGGTTTATCTTCGAGAGATAATTCAGTTGCATAGGGAACATGGCGTATTCCATGTGTCACATTTGAGGAAGTGCCTACATGAGACCACAGAGGTGGTAGAGCCGAGCTTGCTTAAAGAAGTGGAGGTAGAGCGTGATGCGACTATTCGACGAGCTCCTACCCGCATCCTTGGGTCAGAGATTAGGAAGTTGAGAAACAGAGAGGTTCGACTAGTCAAAGTGAAAAAGGGGAGAAGATGAGAGCAATGCTACTTGGGAAACAGAAGCGAAGATGCGTTCATTGTACCCATTCCTTTTTGAGGGTATGTCTTTTAACTTCTCCTTTATCGTTTGTCTAGTGCTTATCTTATCTTTAGTATGTCCTCTCATTAGTACCTTTGACCTTTAGATAGGGTAAACCTATGGTTGAAACATGTGTTTGAGACATGTTATGATTGATGGATGCGTGTGGATGCAAGTGGTTGCTAGTGGTTGCTCGTGGATGCATATACACACACTCTAGGCACTAGATCGGCTCAATCACTTCATATTGCATATTGCATAAAATTGTGTGTAGGTAGCTATATTAATGGATGTATAATGGTTGTGTTATCATATGGATGATGCATTTTTATGTATGGTTGTGCACACATGTAGAAATAGTATGTGTAGATAGAGTTCTTTGCATACATATTGGATGCATGGCACTATCATGATTTGCATTAAGGAGGTCAACTGAATCAGTAGACCGCCTGATTTTGCATTAGACAGGGAACATATACACACACTCTTTGCATATGTTCATATAGCATTAGAAACTCTAAGGACAATGGATGCCAGTGTTTGATGGTTTGAGTAGATGGTTGTTTGGATGGTAGGATACGTTCTTCTTGACTTAGAGATTTCGGGAACGAAATCCTTTAAGTAGGGGAGAATGTAACACCCCGTATGTTGAATAACTTGTTATAATATAAATCAGGGCAGAATTAAATTTTAAAATCTGAATCAGGGGAAACGGGCTATGCCATTGCGTTCGTCTCGGAAAAATACGCGAAATAGAGTCTGAGTTTTCGAAAATCGGAGTCCGTATGACCCAGTTAAGGCCCGAAGAAGTTTTCAGAAATTCAAAACAGATTTTAAATACAAAAATTTCAAATTTCAGAAGTGGCGGGAAAATTCCCGCCAGACCCAGGAAGTCGACCTGGGGGTCGACTGGGGAGTCGACCTGCCCACCAGGTCGACTAGGGTGTCGACCCTAGTGTCGACCTGGGGGTCGACCTCCCTGGTCGAGCCCAGGTGACCTGGGTGCACCAGTTTGGCTTTTGGGCTGTGTTTTGGTGGCTAGGACGAGATCTGACGGCTCTAACCTAATCTAGGGTTAATCTAAGGGCCTAAACTAAATCCTAATTCTATAAATACACCCTAAGACTACCCTAATTCATACTAAAATTGGAGACAACGTTGTTATGCCGTCAAAATGCAACTAGGAGGAGCCACCAACAAATTAAAGAGGAGGAAAGCTTCTCAAATCAACTTCTAATCAACTCTAGCAACTTAATCTTCTTCATTGAAGTGCTAATCAACAAGTTGTGAGTTTTCTATAGCCTTAATGACCAATTGTTGAAATGATTATGATAGGATATAATGAGGTTATGGCTATGAATGTGGATCAATGCAAGATTTTGTTATCATATGCTATGTGTTTGTGATGTTATGCAAGTTATGCAAGTTATGTGTTATGTGTTCATGATGTTATGCAAGTCATATGCTATGTGATCATGATGTTATGCAAGTTATGCAAGTCATATGCTACACGTTCATGATGTTATGCAAGTTATGCAAGTCATATGCTACATGTTCATGATGTTATGCAAGTTATGCAAGTTATATGCTACATGATCATGATGTTATGCAAGTTATGCAAGTGTTAGGCTATGTGTTCATGATGCTAGTTATGCAAATTGCTATGATAAACATTGATCCATTATGACACCATGATTATGCAAGCTCATATATGATATGTTATGCAAGTTTGGTGCATTATTATATGCAAGTTCATATATGATATGTTATGCAAGTTTGGTGTATGATTATATGCAAGTTCATATATGACATGTTATGCAAGTTTGGTATATGATTATATGCAAGTTCATGTATGATATGTTATGCAAGTTTGGTGTTTGATTATATGCATGTTCATATATGACATGTTATGCAAGTTTGGTGTTTGATGATATGCAAGTAACATGTGCAAGTTTACACCTTAGTATGACATGCATACATATGCAAGTTAACCCCTTTGTATGTCATACATACATATGCAAGTTTACCCCTTTGTATAACTTATGCAAGTTAACCTCTTTATGACATATGTGATTCATGCAAGTTTGGGTTAATTATTTATGCTAGATGGGTGGATGCTATATGCATGTTGACACCTTTAAACCCATGTTGATGCTAATGTTATGCAAGTTGAACCCATTGTATTTGTGATGAATCTTCCCTTTTATGTCATGTTGGCGAATTACGTGGGGAACGATGGGGTTAATATACATGTTAATGAAATGGTGTGAAGTTGGTATGATTATGCATGCCATAAAGTGGATGGACATAATTGAGTCAATTATGTACATCGTTAAAATTGGAATTAATTAGGGAAAATTAATTCGAAATATGGGGGTGATCAATTAGGTGTAATTAATCGACTAAGACACGAGGTTGGACCCTTTTGTAGCGTAAGACTGCCCGGAACCGACCGGCAAATCGAGCGGCTACAAATAATTGGCCCAATGTGAGAGGTCTTAGGCACAAACTTAATACGTGACAAGTGTATAGACACGAGGTTAGACTCGGTTATGGCGTAAGGCTGCCCGGACCCGACCGGCAAATCCAGCTGCCATAAAAGATAGTCTAATGTGAGAGGTCTTTACAATAGTTACGTTCTTAATCAATTAAGAAACACTTAACCATATTAGCATGTAGAGGGACATGAGGGGTTAAGTGGGTGCCTTGGGTGGCATGGGGAAAAATCTAGTGGTTGCCTTGGGTGGCAATAGAAAATACGATTAGAATACTTAACCAAAGTGGAACATGTAATTAAACATGATTAAAGGGTTAAGTAAGTGCCTTGGGTGGCATGGGGAAAATCTAGTGGTTGCCTTGGGTGGCAAAAGAAGATACGATTAGAATACTTAACCAAAGTGGAACATGTAATTAAACATAATTAAAGGGTTAAGTAAGTGCCTTGGGTGGCATGGGGAAAAATCTAGTGGTTGCCTTGGGTGGCAATAGAAGATACGATTAGAATACTTAACCAAAGTGGAACATGTAATTAAACATGATTAAAGGGTTAAGTAAGTGCCTTGGGTGGCATGGGGAAAAATCTAGTGGTTGCCTTTGGTGGCAATGGAAGATAAGATTAAAATACTTAACCAAAGTGGAACATGTAATTAAACATGATTAAAGGGTTAAGTAAGTGCCTTGGGTGGCATGTGGAAATCAAGTAAGTGCCTTGGGTGGCATGGGGAAATCTAGTGGGTGCCTTGAGTGGCAATTGAAATATGAGTAAATGACTTAACCAAACTTTAAACATGTAAGTGGACATGATTATTAAAAAGGGTTAAGTGGGATGCACTAGAAAAAAAATGACAAGCTTAGGTGGGTAGCTTGTGGGGGCCCATTTCAACCAGTAACCCATATGTATCTTATTGGGCTTGACCCATGTCGAGGACGGGACACGCGTACTGGGCTTGACTATAAGTGGCCAAAAACGGGTTAGCGGTGGCAACGCAAGTCCAACGGGTTTCATATGCGTGTGTGGACCCGGGCTGGTAGGTAAGACGTTGTTGCATCGTGTAGGTATAAGTCATGCACCATTGATTGTATCGGGTTGCCACTTTGGGGAGTGATACATCCCACTGTGGGGCCAGCACGGGTATCTACGTTAGGGAGCCGATCGAATGGGAGTAGTGGGTACACCTAGTGGAGATAGGGGCAGACGGCACCTATGTAGTCAGCTAGGGGTACACGAGAATACTATTAAAATTACTAAGTTGTGGGTACACCTAGTGGAGATAGGGGCAGACAGCACCTATGTAGTCAGCTAGGGGTACACGGAACTACTATAAAAAAAATTACTAAGTACACTTAGTGGGATCAACCTTTAAGTAGGAATTACCCTAGGGTGGGTAGATCTAGTGTGGTGCAATGTAAGAATTACCCTTGGGTGGGTGGATCTGGTGTGGTGCAGTGTAGTATTTATCCTTGGGGGGATAGGCGCGTCTTTACCATTATCTTAGTTCATCCTAAGTCTAGTTGGCTGCTTAGTGTAGTCATTTATCCCCAGTCGTACCGTACCAGGTTTATATCATACCCTAATTACTTTAATGATTGTATTGTTAAAGTTATAGGGCCCACTCAGACTTATGTCTGACCTCGTTGTTTTTATCTTTTTCCCCAACCCTCGGGTTCTCAGAGTGGGCCTAGCACTAGTGGGCTTTGATCAGATTGCTTTATCTGTCTTTTGGAGCTTGGACCATTGATGTAAAGCTCAGTTTATCTTTTCTTTTATGGCTAACAGTTCATGTAGTGGGATTATGTACTTTTGTTTTATCAAGATGGATATTATGTACTTGACTCTTGTTTATGGTTTAGTGATGTAACCAAACATGTTTTACTTTCCGCTGTAATGAAATGATGTTTTAAAATCTCAAGTATGACTTATATCTGTCTTGTTGTAACTTTTCTATTCTATATTCACTTAAGATACTCCACCGATGCTATGGCATTCCCTTAGTGAGTGACCGTAGCGGGTGTGAGGTGTTACAACTACCGGCCTTGCATTCGGAATTAAAGCAATTTTGAAATCAATTTCTCTCTGCGGGGGTAAGCGAACAACTTCTTCGAACACATCCGCATAGTTCTTGACGACAGGAATATCTTTCACTAGGTCGGGAATATTCTCTGTGATTTCAGGGATATTTTCTATTTGGGCTGGAGACTTGAATCTGATACCACTTCACCGTTTGCACGGGGAAATTAGAAATCACAGAGAATATCTCTCTCCCCGACGTCGACTGAAGGCGGAAACCCTTTCAAACCTTCCCGTCCACTTTCCGATCAATCCACGCAAAATTAGCCCCTCCTCTAGTTGAAGATTTTGTAGAGCTCCTCGAGATCTTCAAATCCATATATAGTTTGGATTTTTTCATTGTGTATTTTGGGAGAACAGACGCCGGGAAGTTCTCGACTTCCAGCCGCCGCCGACCGCGATTCCGACCACCGAAGGCCACCGCACCACCCTGCGCGGAGGCGCCCCTCCTCCCTCTTCGACGTGGCGTTGGCCGATCGTCCCATAACGCAGCGGATCGGAAGTTAAATCCAAACCTAGTTTTGAAGAATTCAGAGAGGTATCGGCTATATTTATTTTCAACAGTTTTAACACCTTTAAACCATTGCAAACTTTGAAAAATCATATCTTTTTCGTGTATTGACGAAATTCGATGAAACAGGAAACATCGTGACCGCATGGACGTCTTCTACATTCTAGGAGAGACCGCATATTTTTCTGAGCCTTCTGCTATTTTTGGTGGAGTGGAACCCAATGTGAGATTTCTAATTTATAAACGATATGGAAAACGACGATGTATAAATTATATAGTCGATGTATGAGTTATGTAAGCGTTGTACACCTCTTGTATAAGCGTTGTATAAGTTGTACGTTCGATGTATAAGTTGTATATGCATTGTACAAATTATATATGTGTTGAAATAGAAGTGAATTATATATATATATATATATATATATATATATATATATATATATATATATATATGCCCCTCGTCCAAAAACCATGGACGATATTTATTGGTTGTGATTGGCGTGAAAATTGATTGATAGCGAATGGTTGATTGAAATTGTTTGTGGTTGAAATTGATTGATTGTGGTTGAAAAATACCCGTTTGTGGTTGAGAAATATTTGGTTGAAACCACATAGGATTAGTTTGTGGAAATGAAATAAATATACATGCCTCCTACGTGCGAACTAGATGCATGATTCCCCATTGTCAAAAACCGCGAGGTTTTAAGGTAGAGCGAGGAGCCGTACTAGGGACGGTCCCGGTTTTAACTACCCTTCCGTTATACTGCTGAAATTTTCAATAATATTCATGTATTAGAATTATTTCCATTTGTTGAAACTATATTTATTCGTTGAATAGAAAACCTTCATGTGTTGGATTGAAATTCATTCATTGAATAGAATTCATGTGTTGAATGGTGTTCGTGTTTTAAATATAAAAATCACCTTTTTATCGATATATACAAACTATAGAAAACCTTCATGTGTTGCATTGAAATTCATTCGTTGAATAGAATTCATGTGTTGAATGGTATTCTTGTTTTAAATATAAAAATCACCTTTTTATCTATTTATATAAACTAAAGAAAACCTTCATGTGTTGAATCGAAATTCATTCGTTGAATTGAAATTCATGTGTTGAATGGTATTCATATTTTGAAAGAAATTGTTTTATAATAAAAATCCCATTTTTATCATCAATATGAAATATATAATATAATCTTGTTTGGAAATAAATTGTTTTATAATAAAAATCCTATTTTCATCATCGATATGAACTATATAAAGTAGTCGAGTTTTAAAATAAATTGTTTTACAATTAAAAATCACACTTTTATTATATACATGAATTGTTAAAAATAGTGAAGTGTCGAAATAGAAGACAGTTAGATAAAAACATCATTTTTATCAAATGTATGAAAAGAATATAGTTTTGAAATCGAAGAATCGATATATATATATATATAAATAGAATTGAAATATATCAAATAACAAAGCTGTAGTTTGTATTTTGAAACCGTGATTTCAAACGATTAGTGCGGGAGATCCGACCATCGGATTTTCCTGAGACCGCAATCGTTGGGTTCGCTTTGGAAATATCTTTCCAACGGCACCAACTTTGTAAAAATCCAACGGTTGGATTGTCTGGAATGTTTAATTCAAATCTGAAGAAAAACAGCGCCAGAATCGATTATATATATATATATATATAATTATATTTAATCGAATAACGACGCTGTAGTTCGTATTTTGAAATCGAAACTTCAAACGATTATACCGGGAGATCCGACCGTCGGATTTTCCCAAAACTGGAACCGTTGGATTCGTTTTAAAAAGATATTTCTAATGATGTAAATTTTGTGAAGATCCAACAGTTAGATTTTCAGATATGTGTAAATCAAATCTGAAGAAAAACAGCGCCTCGGTCGCGTTATGGCCCGAAGCATCGTTTTGAATAAATTAGCTATTTTAAAATAAATAAAAATAGCGATAAATGGTTATAAAATATTATAAACGATATGGATGTGAAATTTAGAAATTAACTGAAGGTTAGCTAAGTCGAATGGTTTCCTGGATTTTGATCTAATGTTGGTTTCGGCCTTCGGAGTTAATATTTGGGAAATCGTTCTCTTACTGATCGACGGTTAGTGACTAATGAATTTAAATGATGCGTAGTAGTGTTTGTGTGGTACCTATTTATTATATACGCGAGTTGCTCAGAAAGACCGGGTTTATGCCATTCTGAATAACTGAATCGACGATAAGGAATCGAAGATGAAGACGATGGTCGAAGACCGGAGATCTTCACCTCGTTTGGTTGGTAACCGAGGTCCTGATTGGGAGGCATCCCGAAATATGGATAATGAGTGGTGATCATCCAGACGTACGTGGTGATCGATGGGTTTGCGAGGTATATAGTGCCTCCGGTTTCGTTCAGACCCAGAACGGACTTGCAAATGGACAGTGTGTCTGACATTGGAATTTATTCTTTGTGATTGTTAGCCATCAGTTGCACGGTGTGAATTGCCTGTGTGGCATGCTAAGATGCAGTGATCAGGGCTTCTGTTGAAAAGCAAAGTCTTGTGGTGATGATCAAAGCACCACCTGTGTAGCGTAGCTTTGTGTATAACGTGAAATCGCGAGCCTCACACCCGGTATGAACCAGAAACGGGAGCAAGAACTCAGGGAGGGCATGTGTTTCTTTCTAGCTAGGAGTTGTGTCAGCGTTTTTACACGGCCTGACATTTTACTTTGTGGATGATGGATAGCGAAGCGCCTCGGATATATCGGTCGATCCGGGATCGATGCAGTCATTCGTTGGCTCATTTGCGCCCCATAGGGTGGGGAGACGTATTGCTCAGGCATTTTAATCCACATCGGTTGACCGGCCCTGACGATCCAAGGGTAACTCGAGCTCTGATCCTGAGACATGGTAGGCTAGATTGTCTCGAAGTCGGTAAGGACTATCTTTTGCCTTGATTCATGACGGAAATCCAATTTCCAAATGCGTGACTGTGCGGTTTTGATTGTATACCTATATATGGCGACATAGTGGTATAGGGCATTAATGCCATCCATGATTGATAGTTATGATTGAAATTGTTTTTGAAACATATAAACACTAGTAATAATATCAAATGCTTTTGTTTTATTCGTACCAATCATATTTTGGCCATTATAAGGTAAAAACTATATCCTCCGGTTTGCGTTGCATTGTGTGATGGGAACTGAGTCTTATAATGGCTTCATTTTTATAAAAAGCATTGCGATGTTTAAAAGAATGATTTGTTTTTAAAGCACTGGCAATCCAATAGAGTAAACCCGTTCCACGAAAGTGGCGTGGTCCTGTGATTAGCCTTATTTCGAATGTGTTGAGTAGATTTCTCATACCAGTCCCATGACTGACTCGTAGTTTGTTTCACTTTCAAACTCGGGTGCCTCTTTTTCTACACGGGCAGCCTTGTATTCAGGTTTTAGCTGGCTTTCTCTGGATATCTGGAGCTGAAGATGGATTCTATTATTTATCTCTTTTTATGCTGTTCAGCTCCTATTGTACATATTATGTTTGTTTTCCGCTGTAGACATTTATGTATAGCTGAACTGTATTTGTACTGAGTATGATCCTGTATACTGTGTAACTCTGATGATTACGTTTATCCAGTATATTCTATTGTGCATTATCTGGTGTATTTATTTATTTCTGTTCTGCTGTTTTCTGTTTCTGTGTTATATTCCAAGAATTGCCCTTGCCACCATCAGTACATGGTCTTGGGGTCGTCTCATTCTGGTTCTGGGCAAACCATCAATGAAGTCCATGCAAATATGTTCCCACTTCCAACCAAGAACGTCTAGCGGTTGTAACAATCCAGCCACTTTCCTGTCTCAGATTCAAGTCTTTCAAAGTTTCTTGAAGTGATTGAGCGACTATGTTATGAATTTTCTTATCTGATACAAGGAGATATGACCATTCCCGAACATCATAAGAAATTCAATGAACTTTCTCACTTTGCCCCTCATCTAATTGAAAATCTGAAGAGGAAGAATTTGAGATTTATCAACGGGCTTCAAAGAAAATATCAGAATAGTGTAATGAGGAACGTGAAGCTACCCTTTTCTAAAATGATATACATGGCTTACCAGTACGAGGATCTCGACAAGAAAGGTATGCTACAATACGAAGAGGAAGTCAACTCTAGTAATAAAAATGAGTCTGAAACTGATCATCCTGAGGCCAGTACAATGTCTAAGGTCAGTAAGAAGCCCAGTGCCAAGAGGAAAAGGGCCAAATTTGAGAAGAAACCAGTAACAACAGTTGTATGCTCTAACTGCAATAAGCAAGGACATCTCTCGATAAGTTGCCGATCTCTAAAGAAACAAAGAAAGGAAGGATCTAATTCTAATAAGAAGTTTCAAGAGACCAGAGAATGCAACATTTGCCATCGGTTTGTCCATGTAAAGCAGGATTGCCGGCTGTTAAAGGCAACCAAGGAGGCTCAGGTAAATGAAGTAGCAGAAACATCAGCACCCTTAGATAGTCAGGGAAGGTCTGATGTTTTAGAAGGCACGCTTAATGTCAAAAATATTCCAGTTAAAGTACTGCTTGACACAGGCGCGTCACGAAGCTTTATTGCCAAGAATGCAGTTAAGAAGTTGGATTTGAAATTGAGGAAGCTTAAAGAACCAATGACTATCTAAAATCCGGTTGGGGGTTCCATCGATCTCAGTTGGGTTTGTGCAGTACCTGTCTCTTTTTCCTGCTATAAATTCCCTACTATCTCTATCATCATGAATTTTACTGAATTCGATCTTATTCTGGGATTGGATTGGTTGACCAAATATGAGGCAGAGGTCAGATGTGCCGAGAGAGTGGTTAAAGTAAAGGCCCAATCAGGGACTTATATAACCATACCATATGAAGGCCCGAATTCAAATAGAAAAGATTTCTGGTTAGCTCTTGATGTTTCTCCTGCTCAAATAGAAAATGTCCCAGAAGTCACAAAGAATATTCCCGACCTCGTAAAAGATATTCCTATCATCAAGAATTATGCGGATGTGTTTGAAGAAGTTGTTCGCTTACCTCCGCAGAGAGAAATTGATTTCAAAATTGCTTTAATTTCGAACGCAAGGCCGGTAGTTCATGCTATTCGAAGAATGTCCTTGAAAGAGAAAGAGGAATTAGACAATCAAATATGACAGCTCGTATGGAAGGGTCTGATCAGGCCTAGTTTCTCTGATTGGGGTGCAGCAGTGGTGTTTGTCCCAAAATTCGACGGTACTCTACGGCTATGTGTGGATTATCGTGATTTGAACAAGCAAACAATAAAGAACAAATATCCATTGCCGCGAATCGATGACTTATTGGATCGTCTGAATGGAGCACAAATATTTTCAAGGATGGACCTTGCTACAGGCTTCCATCAACTTCGAATTGCCGAAGAATGTGTTCCTATGACAGCATTCAGAGGTCCAGACTTATTCTACGAGTGGTTAGTAATGCCCTTCGGCTTATGTAACGCTCCAGCCTATTTCGTCAAACTAATGAACAGAGTATTCACAGGAGTATTGAATAAATTTGTTCTGGTTTTCATTGATGATATCCTTATCTTCTCTAAGTCAGAAAGCGAGCACGAAAAACATTTGGAACAAGTGTTAGAAATTCTCAGAAAGAATGTGTTGAAAGCAAAGTTTTCCAAATGTATATTCTGGCAAGAAGAAGTCAAATTTCTTGGCCACGTAGTGTCAAAGAAGGGTATTTCAGTGGATCCCAGTAAAATCAGTGCTATTCAAAACTGGAAACAGCCCAGTACCCCTACAGAAGTCCACAGTTTTCTCGTTTTGGCTAGTTATTATCGGAAGTTCGTTAAAAACTTTTCGAATATATCTGGTCACTTAACGAAGCTTACAAAGAAGCACTCAAAATTCAAATGGACTCCAGAAAGTGAGGAGGCTTTTGAAGAGCTAAAGTTAAGATTAACGACTGCTCCAGTGTTAACCATAATCGACGGCAATCAGGATTTAAAAGTTTGGGCTGATGCTTCTAGAGAAGGCCTTGGCACAGTGTTAATGCAAAGGGGTCAAGTGATTGCTTATGCTAGCCGTCAGCTGAAGCCACATGAGAAAACTATGTAACTCATGATCTTGAGTTGTTGGCTATAGTATTCGCTTTAAAAATTTGGAGACATTATCTTTTGGGTGAGAGATTTGAACTGTTTACAGATCACCAGTCGCTAAAGTATCTGTTCACCCAGAAGGACTTGAATTTGAGGCAGCAACGTTGGCTAGAGTTCCTTGCAGCATACGACTTTGAGATTATATACACTCCAGGGAAAGCCAATGTCGTGGCCGATGCGCTGAGTCGAAAGAATGTAATGATCGCCAACTTTATTATTTCGACTTCCTTGATTGACAAAATATCTATTCTTCAGAAGGAGTATAACTTTATTAAGGATAAGATCAAAAGGATTCAGAAAGGTGAACCCTCACGTTTTCAAATAGATAACGACGAGACCCTGAGGTTAAAAGGAAGGATTTGTGTTCCTGACATCCCAGAGTTAAAAAGGGAAGTGTTAGACGAGTGTCACAAGTCCAAGCTGAGTATCCATCCTAGTGTAGCCAAAATGTATAACGATCTCAAGCGAACATTCTGGTGGAAGGCTATGAAAAGGGACGTTTCAATATATGTTAGTCGATGCCCTACTTGCCAGCTAGTCAAGAGCGACCAACAGAAACTGGCTGGATTGTTACAACCGCTAGACGTTCCTGGATGGAAGTGGGAACATATTTCCATGGACTTCATTGATGGTTTGCCTAAAACCAGAAAAGGAAATGACGGTATTTGGGTGATTGTAGATCGCTTCACGAAGACCGCCCATTTCATACCTGTCAGATCAAACAGAACTGCTCAGAGTCAGGCGCAGAAATATTTCAAGGAAATAGTTAGACTACATGGAGTGCCGCTCAGTATAGTCAGTGATAGAGATACAATATTTACTAGTAAATTCTGGAAGGCATTTCAAGTAGAGATGGGAACAAAGCCGAACCTAAGCACCGCCTATCATCCTCAGACAGATGGTCAAACTGAGAGGGTGAATCGTATAATAGAAGATCTATTATGGGCTTGTGTTCTAGATTTTGGTGGATCATGGGAAGACCATTTACAATTGGCTGAATTCTCATATAACAACATCTACCAGGCGAGCCTGACAATGTCTCCATTCGAAGCATTGTATGGTAGACCGTGTCGATCCCCTACTTGTTGGGTCGAACCCGGAAATAGACTTATGTTGGGGCCAGATATGATCCGAGAAGCTGCCGACAAAGTCGACTTTATTAAGAAACGATTACTCGCTGCTCAAAGCCGACAAAAGAGCTATGCCGATAGGAGAAGAATAGATATATCATTTGCTGTTGGCGACTATGTATATCTGAAAGTATCGCCGATGAGGGGAGTTATCCGGTTCGGTAAAACAGGGAAGTTGGCACCCAAATTCATTGGTCCGTTTCCTATTCTGGAATGGATCGGAACTCTCGCTTATAGGGTTAAATTGCTTGATTGGTTGCCTGGAGTGCATGATGTATTTCACATATCTCAACTTCGAAAGCACGCTCATGATCCATACTTGATCGTGGAAGAAGCAGCTCAACAGGATAATGAAATTACCCCAGAATTGGCTGTGAGGAGAGAGCCGCTAAAGATCATCGACAAAGAAACCAAAGAGATGAGGAACAAGAAAGTTCACTTAGTCAAAGTGCAATGGAGTGGAGATCCACGAGATTTTACTTGGGAAACTGAGGAGAGCATTCAGAAAGCCTATCCTAGATGCCGAGTGGATATCTCTGATTAATTCCGGTGCAAGGTACATTTACCATACTTTGCATTACCAATTAGTTCTCTACTCTGTTGTTATTTTCTTTCCATGGATGTGCATTGTTAATTCTATAGTCTGAATGATTTTAAAAGAGTATAGAAATTGATTGGTATATTTTTGAAAAGTTAAAAACAATTTGATTGTTGTTTGTGTTGTGCGATAGTAAATTGGATTAATTAAATTATAGAAACGATAGTTAATTTAATTAATAAGAGAATAATGGTAGAATTTATTCATTTAACTCACACATTGAAATGATTTAAAAATAGATAGAAATATATACACTTGTGCATTATATATGTTTGAATAGGTAAATGGATTAGCTGTTGAGTAAAGATTTTATTTGCGTGCCCGACAATTAGGTAAACCTTAATGAGTTGGATGCGAAATATTATTATATCAACTCCTATGAATGCCATTGGTTGCGGAGTGCTGGTTATTCTGTGTGTAAAAATAAATGTCCCCATAGGATAGTAACAATTAATTTTGAACTACATTACATGGCATACTTCTTGAAGATAGGCATACTTTATTATATACCACATAAGCATTTGGAGCTGTGACGAGGTGGAAGATTTACCATACGAGCGAGAGGCTTGTATGGTGATGACTATATTTTACAGGTTGAACTGATGACTGATATGGACTGTTTAAATTGTAACGATAAAATTGCCAAATTAAAAAAAAAAAAAACACGGGTCTGGAATTGACAATAATCACGTCTCTCTAGTCATTAGATACGGCACATGGACTATTTATTTCCCACACGGGACGAGGTGACGAGGATTTATCCTCTGGAGCAATTAAAATACACACTCCCTCAGGCTTTGATAGGGTGATGAGAATTTATTCTCTGGAGTTATTATCTATACATGCTCCCCTGTAAACACCAGAATATATCACTATAAATATGTGTATGCTTATTAGGATTTATTGGGTACCTAATACGGCCCAATAAATTTCCAAACCTCTTCCCGTACAAAGGAGGTTATGGCGAATTTTTTCGAAAATTCCGGGTGTTAGCCAAATTTTTGAAGAATTTGAAAATTCTCAGAAACTGAAAAGTTGGAGGATGGAAGCCAGATTGAATGTAGAGTTGATTAATCAAACCACTTTCGACTTTGTTCCTTTTCGGGGACGAAAAGTTTTAAGTGGGAGAGATTGTAACGACCCGGAAAATCTGAACCAATTTAAAAATTTTAAATTGGCTACAATAGTGGATTTTAAATATTTAAAATAAATATTTTAAATAATAGCAATGAAAACTGAGTTTGAATCGACAATTGAAAAGGAATATAATTAATTCTAATTATAAACAAGGCCTGAAATGGCGCGGTAGTTTCAAATTTTGAATTCAAACTTCAACTGACTGTACCGGGTGCAAAACAAAATTGATTTGAGTGAAACCAAAAATATATAAATCTGTTAGTGGATACCTTTCCAACGAATCTGAAAAATCTAAGTTTCATAGCGGAAACATAAAGTTATGGCCAAATGAATTTTCAGAAAGGTCGCTATGGAAATTATATAGCTCATGAAAATGGCCATTTTGCATACGACCTCGGAATTCGACGAAACCACTTTTGATGGATTCGGGATGATAAGTTATTGCTAGGTTTCAAATTTCATAATTTTTGAAGCTAGTATGTGAGCGTGGCAAAGGGAAACGTGTTTTGGTCAGTTATAGTTAAATTGGATCGACCAGAAATGGGCCTTTTTGCAAACGGTCTCAGAATTCGACGAAACTAGTTTTGTTGGGACCATATCGTCAAAACATAGCTATATTTATTTTTCTGGAATTTTTCGAATCAGTTTGTGGCCCTGGCAAATTGAAATGTATGTTCAAATCAAATATTGAATGTTATATATTTTGTATTGAAGGAAAACTGAATGAAACAGTCGAATGGGCCTACGAAACATATCCCATTGTGTTCGGAATGGGGGTAAAACGCTAGTGACGACAGTCGTTGGGTTTGAATTGGTGTTCGTGTGTAGAAGAGGGTATTTTAGAGATTTTAAAATTTATAAATAAATAAATAAAAAATCATTGGTCGATGCTTTTCTCTCTCCCCGCTCCTCTCAGAAACCCGACGGCGGAAATAGCTACGGACCTTCTCTCCTCTTTTTCTTTTGATCCGCTCAATGAAATCCAACACCACAGTTATGGTTTTTGTAGTACTTCTCATGATCTTCAAATCCATATAAGTATTGGATTTTTTCGTGGCCTGTAGGAGGAGAATCACCCTCGAGAAGTTCGCCCGTTCGCGCCTCGATTCCGCCGCCCAGGGACCACCGAGCTCGACCCCCTCCCTGGCGCACGTGCGCCTCTCCTAGCCCGACAAGGTGGCGCTGGCCGATCGAAGCAACAATCAACGGATTGGAAGATAATCGAAAACCTAGTTTTGAAGAAATAAATAAAGGTACGGTAGATTTTCTTTGAACTGATTTTAACACCTTTAAACCGTTGCAAACTTTGAAAAATCATATCTTTTTCATTTCTTGACGAAATTCAGTGAAACAAGAGACAGTGGACTCGTGTGGACGCCTTCTACATTTTAGAAGAGACCGCATATTTTTCCGAGCCTTCTGCTATTTTTGGTGGAGTGGAACCCAATGTGAGATTTCTAATTTATAAACAATATGGAAAACGACGATGTATAAATTATATAGACGATGTATGAGTTATATAAGCATTGTACACCCCTTGTATAAGCGTTGTATAAGTTGTACGTTCGATGTATAAGTTATATATGCGTTGTAAAAATTATATATGTGTTGAAATAGAAGTGAAATGCTATATATATATACGCCCCTCGTCCACAAACCATGGACGATATTTATTGGTTGTGATTGGTGTGAAAATTGATTGATAGAGAATGGTTGATTGGAATTGTTTGTGGTTGATATTGATTGATTGTGGTTGAAAAATACCCGTTTGTGGATGAGAAATATTTGGTTGAAACCACAGAGGATTAGTTTGTGGAAATGAAAAAAATATACATGCCGCCTACGTGCGAACTAGATGCATGAATCCCCATTGTCAAAAATTGCGAGGTTTTAAGGTAGAGCGAGGAGCCGTACTAGGGACGGTCCCAGTTTTAACTACCATGCCGTTATGCTGCCGACATTTTGAATAATATTCATGCATTAGAATTATTTGCATTTATTGAAACTATATTTATTCGTTGAATAGAAAACCTTCATGTGTTGAATTGTAATTCATTCGTTGAATAGAAATTCATGTGTTGAATGATATACGTGTTTTAAATATAAAAATCACATCTTTATCTATATATATAAACTATAGAAAACCTTCATGTGTTGAATCGATATTCATTCGTTGAATTGAAATTAATGTGTTGAATGGTATTCGTGTTTTAAATATAAAAAATCACCTTTTTATCTATATATATATAAACTATAGAAAACCTTCATGTGTTGAATCGATATTCATTCGTTGAATTGAAATTCATGTGTTGAATGGTATTCGTGTTTTAAATATAAAAAATCACCTTTTTATCTATATATATAAACTATAGAAAATCTTCATGTGTTGAATCGATATTCATTCGTTGGATTGAAATTCATGTGTTGAATGGTATTCATATTTTGAAAGAAATTGTTTGATAATAAAAATCCTATTTTTATCATCAATATGAACTATATAAAATAATCTTGTTTTGAAATAAATTGTTTTATAATAAAAATCCTATTTTATCACCTATATTAACTATATAAAATAATCGTGTTTTGAAATGAATTGTTTTACAATAAAAATCACATTTTTATTATATACATGAATTGTTAAAAATAGCGAAGTGTTGAAATAGAAGACAGTTAGATAAAAATATAATTTTTATCAAATGTATGAAAAGAATATAGCTTTGAAATTGAAGAATCGATATATATATATATATATACATAATTAAAATATATCGAATAACGAAGCTGCAATTCGTATATTGAAACTGTGATTTCAAACGATTATTGCGGGAGATCCGACCATCGGATTTTCCCGAAACCGCAACCGTTGGGTTCACTTTGGAAATATCTTTCCAACGGCACCAACTTTTTAAAAATCCAACGGTTGGATTGTCTGGATTGTTTAATTCATATCTGAAGAAAAACAGCGCCAGAATCGATTATATATATATATATAATTATATTTAATCGAATAACGACGCTGCAGTTCGTATTTTGAAATCGAAGCTTCAAACGATTATACCGGGAGATCCGACCGTCGGATTTTCCCGAAACTGGAACCGTTGGATTCATTTTGAAAAGATCTTTCTAATGATGCAAATTTTGTGAATATCCAACGGTTAGATTTTCAGATATGTGTAAATCAAATCTGAAGAAAAAACAGCGCCATGGCCGCGTTATGGCCCAAAGCGTCGTTTTGAATAAATTGGCTATTTTAAAATAAATAAAAATAGCGATAAATCGTTATAAAATATTATAAACGATATGGATGTGAAATTTAGAAACTAACCGAAGGTTGGCTAAGTCGAATGGTTTCCTGGGTGTTGATCTGATGTTGATTTCGGCCTTCGGGGTTAATATTTGGGAAATCGTTCTCTTACTGATTCACGGTTAGTGACTAATGAATTGAAATGATGCGTAGTAGTGTTTGTGTAGCACTTGTTTATTATATACGCGAGTTGCTCAGAAAGACCAGGTTTATCCCATTCTGAATAACTGAATCGACGATAAGAAATCGAAGATGAAGACGGTGGTCGAAGACTGGAGATCTTCACCTCGTTTGGATGGTAACCGAGGTCCTGATTGGGAGGCATCCCGAAATATGGATAATGAGTGGTGATCGTCCAGACGTACGTGGTGATCGATGGGTTTGCGAGGTATATAGTGCCTCCGGTTTCGTTCAGACCCAGAACGGAATTGCAAATGGACAGTGTGTCTGACATTGGAATTTATTATGTGTGATTGATAGCCATCAGTTGCACGATGTGAATTGCCTGTGTGGCATGCTAAGATGCAGTGATCAGGGCTTTTGTTGAAAAGAAAAGTCTTGTGGTGATGATCAAAGCACCGCCTGTGTGGCGTAGCTTTGTGTATAACGTGAAGTCGCGAGCCTCACACCCCGGTATGAACCAGAAACGGGAGAGGACCTTAGGGAGGACATGCGTTTCTTTCTAGCTAGAAGTGGCGTCAGTGGTTTTACACGCCCTGACGAGATTGACTTATGTGGTTGTTGCTGTTGCGAGGCGCCTCGGTTATATCGGTCGACCCGGGACCGATGGAGCCATTTGTTGGCTCATTTACACCCCAAAGGGCGGGGAAACGTATTGTTCAGGCACTATAATCCACTCCGTGTGGACAGGCCCTGTCGCTCCAAGGGGCAGTTGCGGCTGTTCCGAAGGCTCGGGCTAGAGAGTCTCGAAGTCGGTAAGGACTATCTTTTGCCTTGGTTCATGATGGAAATCCAATTTCCAAATACGACATCGTGCGGTTTTGACTGTGTGTGTGTGTGTGTGTATATATATATATATATATATATATATATGGCGACATGATATATGGTACCCATTCCATCTATGATTGATAGTTATGATTCGAAATTGTTTTTGAAACATGTAAACACTAGTAATAATATCAAATGCATTTGTTTTATTCGTATCAATCATATTTTGGCCAATATAAGGTAAAACTCTATCCTCTGGTTTGCGTTGCATTGTGTGATGGGAACTGAGTCTTATAATGGCTTCATTCTTATAAAAAGCATTGCGATGTTTAAATGAAAGATTTGTTTTAAAGCATTGGAAATCCAATGGAGTAAACCCGTTCCACGAAAGTGGCGTGGTCCTGTGATTAGCCTTATTTCAAATGTGTTGAGTAGATTTCTCATACCAGTCCCATGACTGACTCGTAGTTTGTTTCACTTTCAAACTCGGGTGCCCCTTTTTCTACACTGGCAGCCTTGTATTCAGGTTTTAGCTGGCTTTCTCTGGATATCTGGAGTTGGAGATGGATTCTATTATTTATCTCTTTTTATGCTGTTCAGCTCCTATTGTACATATTATGTTTGTTTTCCGCTGTAGACATTTATGTATAGCTGAACTGTATTTGTACTAAGTATGATCCTGTATACTGTGTAACTCTGATGATTACGTTTATCCAGTATATTCTATTGTACATTATCTGGTGTATATATTTATTTCTGTTCTGCTATTTTCTGTTTTTGTGTTATATTCCAAGGATTACCCTTGCCACCGTCAGTACGGGTTCTTGGGGTCGTCTCACAATATGAGGTAAAGGGAGGAAGGGAGAAGTTATTACTATATTTCCATTGAGTCACGGGACGTGTAATTCAAGAGGAAGAAGGATTAGATGTTAACACACGGATTAAAATGAAAATGGTAATTAAGGTTTTTAATTAATTTAATTATTAGCGTTAATGATGTGTAAATATATAATAACTTGTAAAACCGATAATTTTCCTATACATTATCAGAATCCGACAAAACAAGATCCATTGGGATCGTATGGACGACAGCTACACACTGGAACTGACTGGGAATGAATTGGAGCTCCTGACAATCTATAGCAAAATAAATTATCTGCCTGAATCAACCGACAATTATCGTTGTTAACGATGATCGTCCAAGGTGAGTAAATCTCACTAACTTTGCTCAGTTTAAATTTTCATAACGGATTTTTAGAACTGATAAATATTAGTTGATTGCTGTGTGTTGATTGGTTGGTTGAACTGCTAATTGATTAGTTAAAAATATCGATATAGTTATATATATATATATATATAGAGAGAGAGAGAGAGAGAGAGAGAGATTGTTAAATATATATTGATTCTGTACATCATAATATTTCATGTTAAAATGAAATTGATGTTATATATGTTGTCTTAAAATCTGTTGATGTTGGGAAACAGGTTGGAGGGATCCAACAGGATTCCACAATATTTATAATACTGTTTGCTTTCATATATGGTAATATATGATGTGATATATAATCTGTGATTGATTATGATAACACTAGTCTAGTTATTTGGTATTTGAAATACCATAAGAAATATTGTAATGTATAAAAGAGGAAATTTCAAAGTGTATTTTGAAAATAAATTATTTGTATAAAATCAATGGATCTTATATAAAAGGAAATATTTGTAAACCAAATAAAATTGAAAAGGAAATATTGGTGAAACAAATAGAATTGAAAAGGGAATATTTGTAAAATAAATAGAGTTATAAAAGGAATTTACTGGGAAAATAAACGAGATATTATAAAAAGGAAATATTTATACGAAATAAAAAGGATATTATAAAAGGAAGTATTTTATAAAATGAATAGAATTTTATAAAAGGAAATAAGTGGAAAATAAATATTAAATGAAATATGTTTTAAATAGATAAATGGAAAACATTAATTAAAAATATAATTGAATAGAAATATGTTTTAACAGATAAAATGGAGGAGATTAATTTATAAATAATGTTTTATAAATTAAGTAAATTATTTATCATTGGATAAATTGAATATATAAGTCTAAATTTATATATAGAAGTAAAAAATCGATTTTAACACCGATATTTGAGACTGAAGTTAAATGTAGCAATTATAGAGGGATATATAAATAAGATTTAAGTGTTAGAAATAAAAAGGAGATTTCGTATGAACAATTCTATAAATAGAAGTGTAAATAGAATTTGGAAATGGGATATTATTTAAAAATATGAAATCAAACTTAATGGATTATATAAAAGAAATATTTTTCACATTCGATGTGAATAATGGATTAACAAAAATATTTTATAAATTAAAGCATTTATAAAGAAAAATGGGTTTTGAAATACAAATTCAAATGGGAGTTTGACTGAGAAAGGAGATAGTGTTAGTCGAATATTGGTTATTTGAAAAAGAATTAGTCGAATATTGATTATTCGAACTAGAGTTAATCGAATTAGAATTAATCAATTAGAGTTAATCGAATTAGAGTTAATCGATTAGAGTTAATCGAATTAGTTATTCGAATTGGAGTTAATCGAATTAGGGTTAATCGAACAGAGTTAATCGAATAGAGTTAGTCGAATATTAGTTATTCGAACAGAGTGAATCGAATATAAGTATTCGAGGAGAGATTATCGAATATAGTTTATTCGAAGGAGAGATTATCTAATATAGTTTATTCGGAAAGAGTTATCGAATATAGTTTATTCGAGAGAGAGTTATCGAATAGAGTTTATTTGAGAAAGAATTATACATTAGGATTCGACTATATCGAATGTAGGAAAGTACTTTTTACTTTCCGATTTTTAAATCAAGATTTATTTATGTAACAAATTAGTTGTTTAATTATTTATCCAAATTAAATAAATAGAAGTTATATTTAAGTTATTATATTTTGGAAATATGGGATTATAACCCTATTGTTATAATCAAACGATTTCTGTAAAAGAAGTGATTCGTAAATAGAATCTGAGAGTTACATAAGGAAGGATGTTAAAGATTTAAAGGGTGAACTTTGTCTATTTTGAAGTTAAAAACGTTGTTCACTTAAGGTCTGAGAGGTACCCCAACTTGATTGACTTCAATTTTAACTAAGGAATGGTTAAAGTTCGATAGTGAAGGTTGGTTAAGTAAATTTAGTTAATGAGTGTTAATGGTTAGAGTCGGCATAGCGATGTTTTATTTAAACATCTGTTTAAATCAAATGAAGGAGTTTTGGAAATGTTTTCCAAATAAGAATCAGAAATGTTTTCTAAAAATAGAAAATTAGAAATGAGTGTAAATATGGAAATGTTTTCCAATGATTATTAACGTATATTTTCTTAATTTAGGAAATAAGGATTTAAGGATATATGGAAACGGGAATAAGGAAATGAATAATTGAATGGCAAATTAAATTAAAGGGGATCAGTGTTGATTGACCATTTGTTCGGTCAGATTTCCATTTGGAAATACGACCGTTGTTTGTACACATGTTTTTTGGTAGTTAAATCACTGAATATCAAAGTTTTGACCCTTTTCCGTTGTCAATACGAAGAGGCCGGGATCAGATTTATTATCTGAAAACCACTCCGTATAGGCATTAGCATTACGAATCAAATATGATGAAGATAATTGTAGACGGATTTGTGCAAGGGCTGTCCTGGCGGTCCTAGGTAGAAATTTCCTAAGATAGATTTAGAGAATAGTGCCTTCGGTTTGTCCATTCCCAGTACAACGTGTAAGGACGAATGTCTGACAGAGTATATCTAATGGATCACGTAAGTTGATCGCTTCAAACATATCCATGTTTGGTGGCGGAGGAATTCGTTTCTCTTAGCTTTATACCCGTGATATTTTTGTGGAAATCAATTTTTGATTTGGCGGGTATGACGATGTGGCATTCAAAGTAAATGGAGGTGTAATCTGTCAAAAGATACGTTATGACCTCAAGCCTCATCAATCGGGAAATGACAAAAATTGGGCAGGCAGCGTGGCAATGTGGGTCGCCCACATTTGGGTGTATTGTCACCATCTAGAGAATATTCATATTTGTTACTTCTTTTCGCTTCTGTATCTCCCGAGAACGGTTATGTTGCTAACAACCGAAGGTGACAATATATTAGATACACTTAAAAGAAATGAGTGGTTGGTCATGTGTGGCCGGGTTGCAAGATGTTCTTGTTAAACCCAATGTATTCCTCTCTAGAGAAACACTATCGGCAGGTGGTTCCATACCTTGTCATAGTCGGAATCCAATCTCCAATAAGCGCCTGCGGTTTTGATTGTATACTATATATATGTGGAGCATGAGATGTAAGCGTTCTGCTAGATTGTTAATTATTTGTGATTATACATTGCTATAATATCAGAATATTATTGAATTTCAAAAACGTTTTGGGTTATCATAAGGTAAAAACCATCTGTTTTTATGTGTGGATCGGTCTTACGATTACCTTTTCGTTTGAAAAGGATCTTGAAAAGTTAAACAAATGTTTGGAGTTTACTCACACCAGTCCCATGACTGACCCAGAGATTATTTTGTTTTGTTTTCCCTAAACTCTTGGGTGCCCAAATTTGTACAGGCAGTCAAGTAATCAGGATTTACAGACACGCTAGATGGAGCTTGGAGCAGGAGGCTTCAATAGTATTTTATAGCTATTGTTTATTTATGTCGTGATGTAAGTGTTGTACTCTAATACACAAATACAGATTTGTGTTTCAAATGTTATTTTGTATACTATATTTTATTCGTTCCGTTGTGAGATTCGTATTACTCTGATGTTGTTGTATTCTTCTTTTCTTCTTCTTCTATTCTAATTTTCTATCTTACCTATTCTCACCCTCTAACTTCTTTCTATTAACTATCCGGTATTTCGATGTCTAAATAGTCGACATCATGTTTTATGTCGATTTTCGGAGTCGAAAATCCCTGGGTCATTACAGTGGTATCAGAGCTGAAGGTTAAGCAATTACCTTGGCTTTGTGGCGTGACTCAGTAGAGATGGGGTTAGTAATGCCCTATATTGAGTTTGAGTGTATATATACGGGATAGCGTATTTGTAGATTTTATAAATAATTGTTTTATATTATGGTGATTTATTGGTTGAGTTGTTTATGAACTCTGGTCTATCAGTTTGATCCAATGTATTGGTTTCTAAACATTAGAATACAATAAACCAGCACAATATGTTTTAAAAAGAGGGTAAACGAAATAATTTTACCCATATTATATTTTGATATAAAAGAATGATTATATTGGAATGATTATAGTATATTGGTTGTTATTATAATCAGAAAAGGTTATAATTGAAATAGTTATGTAAATAACCAATCGGAATTCATATTCGTGTAGTATGTGAAATCAGATGAATTAAATCTGGAATTAAAATCAGAATTGGAATTAAAACTCTGGAAACTTGAATAAGTGTGGTAAATAAATCTGGATCAAATATATAAGAATTTTAAAATCCTGAGATATTTTAAATTGTTTACAAGCATTGCGAAGGATATTTTAAATTGTTTCAGAATTGAGGTGTTTAAGAATTGAGTTTTGAAAGTGATATAGTATTGAACTCACTTCGATCGCTGGGAAATAATTCTGATAATGCTGGCCACATCATCAGTATTCATTTTTGAGTTCTAAGTGATGGATTACTACCAAAGATATTGTTTTAAATTGTTTGAGGAAACAAGTTGTTTTGGTTTCGAAAAAAGATATTTGGTTTTAGAAAAGCTAAGTTCTTTAAAATTTCCCAGGGAAAGATTGTTTGATTTAAAACCAAAATTTGAATTGAAATTTGTGGAAATAAATTAAAATTGAATTAAAACCAAATTAAAAAGAAATTTGTACAAGAAAATATGAATTGAATTGAAACCAATTAACTGGAAACTGAATTGGAATATAATATATCAAGTAGAATCAGATTTTGAATTGTGAGATAGGAATCTGAAATGGTATTGGATTGGTGAGTTAGGAGTTTGGAATCGAGAATGGAACTCGAGTTGAAATGATATTTGGCTTGTTTGAGCGAATAGCTGTGTTGAGGATAGATTGATCGGAATTGGTTGGAATGATATTGGTATATGCAGAATTGGTGACAGATGGAAACGATATAATGATCTGTCCGACAAAAAGGTACATGTTTACTTTTATATGAGTTTTGATGATTTATGAGCCAATTTGGCAAGCCGCTTTGCTGCTTGATTTTCTTTCGGGTTGGAGAAGGCCTAGATAGGCAAGTTTTCGTTGTACCGATTGAGCCGTACAAAGGAAGTGCTGACGAATTTTTACGAAAATTTCGGTTGTTAGAAAAATTTTCAGAATTTTGGAAAATTTTCGGTTATAGAAATGAATTAACAATTTAATTAAAATAAATTAATTCAGTTGAAATGAAATTAAAAAAGTAAACAAATAATTTTAAACCAGTTTATAAGGTTGTTCTCTACCTTAGCAATTTCGAGGACGAAATTACTTTAAGGGGGGAAGAATGTAACGTCTCGTATTTTACCGATATAATAATTAATTTATTTAATTATTTAAACAGTGAAAATGGTTGTTTAATTAAATTATATGGAATATTTAATTAATATAAATAATAGAATAATATATTTATTTTTGGAATAGTCGGAAATAGTAAATTGACAATATTGTGTTAATTGGACAATTTAAAATATATAATTCAGTTTAGAGTTGAATTATATTAACGAATTTATTTATGAATGTAATTTGAATGTATAGATTATATTATAGTTATAGTCGAGCTCGAAATGGCGCGGAAGTTCGTAAGTTGACGATTCAAACTTCAATTGAATATATATAATCCATTTTAAGCTGGATTACTGTGAAACAAGAAACGTACGGAGCTGGTGAAATATATTTTTCTAATGGAAGAGAAAAATCGGGATTTCGTCATGTAGATTTTGAGTTATGTCCAAATCAAATTTTTGAATAGTCGCTATGGAATTCCTTTATAATTTATAGCGATTTATTTATATTTTAAAAGGATTTTTCAATATAAATTGAATACAGATTTAATCTGAATTTGAAGTATCGAGTTATCGAAATCAGATAGGAATATTTTGGAGCTGTATGATATTCTAGTGTGAATATATACGATAATATTTATTTTTTTATATTTAATTTAATTATTTTTAAATATAATTAATATTTAAAATGGGTTTATTTAAAGCTTTAAAAATAGCCAATTTTGCAAATGAACTCCGTTTTCGATGAAACTAATTTTGTTGGATCCAAAATATTAAATTATTGTTAGATTTCAAGTTTCGTAATTTTTGGAGTCAGTATGTGGCCGTACTGATTTTTAATGTGAAAACAGTCGATATTTTGACGGTTAAAAATATGTTGTGTGAGCAAACGGAGTCGGAATTCGACGAAACTAGTTTCGTTGCGTCCGGAATGCCGAAATGAAGGTATATGTCCATTTTCGTGATTTTGGGATATCATGTGTGATCATAGGGATTTTTAGATGGTAAATACAAATAGAATAGTGATACGAAATAATAATAAACATATGCGAAGCTTCTGAAGCAAGCCAAGCTTATCTTATAAAATACCCTTAACATCATCTAAAACCTAATTTCATTTTTCTTTGATCAAACCAAAGTGTCGTTACCACAGGAAAATATACAGTGAAAATCATGATTTGAAAAATCTAAATCAATTCAAGAAAAATTCTATAAATCATGGAATAATTATACCTGAGATTCTTGAATGAAGCTTTCATTCCTATGTGAGTGTTTTGGGGTTCAACGTCAACAATATCGCTGCGAAATCGAACAGTGTTGTCTAGGGTTTACTAAATCGAGAATTGGGAGCATCGATGGTTCCAACTAAGTGTATATCTGGGTTGAGGAGATGGTATAGGATCTGTGCGCAACATTTAGGGAAGTTTGACGATCTTTTTGTTCAGATCATTTACTGTAGCCGTGGGAGTAGCTGTCGAACGCGATTGCACCAGATTTGTTCGAGTTTTACAAAAGTGGTATGAGGAGAATGAGATTTTAGAGAGAAGAAGTTTTGGATTTTTGTTTGATTTTTTAAGTGCGTGAGTAGGGATAAAGGATTGAAGAACTGAGTGGCCTTGTTGAAGATGAGCTTACGATTTTGGAGGAGCTGCTATATCGAATGAGAGAGGAAAGAGATTAGATGGGTATTTAGTTAATTATGGTAATGTTTGTTTGAAAATTAAGTGAAGTTGCAATGTGAGGTATGGGGAGGAAGGGAGAAGTTATTGATGTATTTCCATTAAGTCACGAGACGTGCAATTCAAGAGGAAGAAGGATTAGATGTTAACACATGGGTTAAAATGAAAATGGTAATTAAGGTTTTTAATTAATTTAGTTATTAGCGTTAATGATGTGTAAATATATAATAACTTGTAAAATCGATAATTTTCCCATACATTATCAGAATCCGATGAAACAAGATCCATTGGGATCGAATGGACGACGGCTACACATTGGAACTGACTGGGAGTGAATTGGAGTGTCAATTTATAGCAAAATAAATTGTCTGTCTGCATCAATCGACAATTATCGTTATTAACGATGATCGTCCGAAGTGAGTAAATCTCACCAACTTTGCTCAGTTTATATTTTCATAACGTATTTTTAGAACTGATAAATATTGGTTGATTGCTGTGTGTTGATTGGTTGGATGAACTACTAATTGATTATTTAAAAATATCGATATAGTTATTTATATATAGATCGTTAAATATATATTGATTCAGTTTATCAGAATATTCATGTTAAAATGAAATTTATGTTATATATGTTGTTTTAACATCTGTGGATGCAGGGAAACAGGTTGGAGGGATCCAAAAGGATTCCTCAATATTTATAATACTGTTTGTTTTCATATATGGTGATATATGATGTGATATATAATCTGTGATTGATTATGATAACACTGATCTAGTAATTTGGTATTTGAAATACAATAGGAAATACTAGAATGTATAAAAGGGGAATTTTAAATGTATATTTTGAAAATAAATTATTTATATAAAATCAATGGATTTTATACAAAAGAAAATATTTGTAAAACAAATTGAACTGGAAAGGAAATATTGGTAAAACAAATAGAATTAAAAAGGAAATACTTGTAAAACAAATAGATTTGAAAAGGAAATATTAGTGAAACAAATAGAATTGAAAAGGGAATATTTGTAAAATAAATAGAGTTATAAAAGGAATTTATTTGGAAAATAAATGGGGTATTATAAAAAGGAAATATTTACATGAAATAAAAAGGGATATTATAAAAGGAAGTATTTTATAAAATGAATAGAATTTTATAAAAGGAAATAAGTGGAAAATAAATATTAATTGGAAATATGTTTTTAACGGATAAACGGAAAAAATTAATTTAAAAATAGATTTGAATAGAAATATGTTTTGACAGATAAAATGGAGGAGATTAATTTATAAATATGTTTTGTAAATTAAGTAAATTATATATCATTGGATAAATTGAATATATAAGTCTGAATTTATATATAGAAGTAAAAATCGATTTTAACACCAATATTTGAGACTGAAGTTAAATGTATCAATTATAGAGGGACTTATAAATGATATTTAAGTGTTAGAATAAACAAGAGATTTCGTATGAATATTTCTATAAATACAAGTGTAAATAGAATTTGGAAATGGGATATTATTTAAAAATATGAAATCAAACTTAATGGATGATATAAAAGAAATATTTTTCACATTCGATGTGAATAATGGATTAACAAAAATATTTTATAAATTAAAACATTTATAAAGAAACATGGGTTTTGAAATACAAATTCAAATGGGAATTTGAATGAGAAAGGAAACAGAGTTAATCAAATATTGGTTATTCGAATAAGAGTTAGTCGAAGATTGATTATTCAAACTAGAGTTAATCGAATTAGAATTAATCGAATTGGAGTTAATCGAATCATAGTTAATCGTTTAAAGGTAATCGATTAGAGTTAATCGAATTAGTTATTCGAATTGGAGTTAATTGAATTAGAGTTAATCGAATTAAGGTAAATCGAATATAGTTGATTGAATAGGGTTAATCGAATAGAGTTAGTCGAATATTAGTTATTCGAATAGAGTGAATCAAACATAAGTATTCAAGGAGAGATTATCGAATATAGTTTATTCGAAGGAGAGATTATCGAATATAGTTTATTCGGAAAAAAGTTATCCAATATAGTTTTTTTCGAGAGAGAGTTATCGAATAGAGTTTATTCGATAAAGAATTATACATTGGGATTCGACTATATCGAATGTAGGAAAGTACTTTTTACTTTTTGATTTTTAAATCAAGATTTATTTATGTAATAAATTAGTTGTTTAATTATTTATCCAAATTAAATAAATAAAAGGTATATTTAAGTTATTATATTTCGGAAATATGGGATTATAACCCTATTGTTATAATCAAATGATTTCTGTAAAAGAAGTGATTCGTAAATAGAATCCGAGAGTTACGTAAGGAAGGTTGTTAAAGATTTAAAGGGTGAACTTTGTCTATTTCAAAGTTAAAAACGTTGTTCACTTAAGGTCTGATAGGTAGTTATACCCCAACTTAATTGACTTCAATTTTAACTAAGGAATGGTTAAAGTTCGATAGTGAAGGTTGGTTAAGTAAATTTAGTTAATGAGTCTTAATGGTTCGTGTCGGCATAGCGATGTTTTACTTAAACATCTGTTTAAATCAAATGAAGGATTTTTGGAAATGTTTTCCAAATAAGAGTCAGAAATGTTTTCTAAAAATAGAAAATAAGAAATGAGTGTAAACGTGGAAATGTTTTCCAATGATTAATAATGTATATTTTCTAAATTTTGGAAATAAGGATTTACGAATATGTGGAAAAGGGAATAAGGAAATGAATAATTGGATGACAAATTAAATTAAAGGGGGTCAGTGTTGATTGATGATTTGCTCGGTAAGATTTCCATTTGGAAATACAACCGTTGTTTGTACACAAGTTTTCCTTTGATAGTTAAATCACCGACTATCAAAGTTTTGACCATTTTACGGTGTCAATACAGACAGACCGGGATCAGATTTATTATATGAAAACCGCTACATATGGGCATTAGCATTGCGAATCAAATATGATGAAGATAATTGAAGACAGAGTTATGCAAGGGCTGTCCTGGCGATCCTAGGTAGAATTTTTCTAAGATGGATTTACAGAATAGTGCCTTCGGTTTGTCCAGTCGCAGGACAACGTGTACGGACGAATGTCTGACAGAGTATATCTAATGGATCACGTAAGTTGATCGCTTCAAACGTATCCACGTTTGGTAGCGGAGGAATTCGTTTCTCTTAGCTCTATACCCATGGTATTTTTGTGGAAATCAATTTGTGATTTGGCGGGTATGACGATGTGGCATTCAAAGAAAATGGAGGTGTGATCTTCAAAAGATACGTTATGACCTCAAGCCTCATCAACTGGGAAATAACCAAAATCGGGCAGGCAGCATGGCTATGTGGGTCGCCCCCATTAGGGTATATTGTCACCATCTAGAGAATATTCATATTTGTTACTTCTTTTCGCTTCTGTATTTGTGACGACCCCAAACCCCGTACTGACGGCGGTAAGGGTATTCCTTGGAATATAACACAGAAACAGATAATAGCAGAACATAAATTAATAAACACTCCAGAAGATGCACAATAGAATATACTGGATAAACATAATCATCAGAGTTACACAGTATACAGGATCATACTTAGTACAAATACAGTTCAGTGATACATAAATGTCTACAGCGGAAAACAAACATAATATGTACAATAGGAGCTGAACAACATAAAAAGAGATAAATGATAGAATCCATATTTAGCTCCAGCTATCCAGAAAGAGCCAGCTAAACCTGAATACAAGGCTGCCCGTGTAGAAAAAGGGGCACCCGAGTTTGAAAGTGAAACAAACTACGAGTCAGTCATGGGACTGGTATGAGAAATCTACTCAACACATTTATAATATGGCTAATCACAGGACCATGCTACTTTCATGGAAGGAGTTTACTCCATTGGATTGCCAGTGCTTTAAAACAAATCATTCTTTTAAATATCGCAATGCTTTTTATAAAAATGAAGCCATTATAAGACTCAGTTCCCATCACACAATGCAACGCAAACCGGAGGATAGAGTTTTACCTTATAATGGCCAAAATATGATTGATACGAATAAAACAAAAGCATTTGATATTATTACTAGTGTTTATATGTTTCAAAAACAATTTCAATCATAACTATCAATCATAGACGGCATGGGTACCATATATCATGTCGCCATATATATATACAATCAAAACCACACAGTCACGTATTTGGAAATTGGATTTGCATCATGAACCAAGGCAAAAGATAGTCCTTACTGACTTCGCAACTCTCTAGGACGAGCCACAGGATCAGAGCTCGAGTGACCCTAGGAGCAACAGGGCCGGTCCACCGATGTGGATTAAAATTCCTGAACAATACGTTTCCCCGCCCTTTGGGGCGTAAATGAGCCAATGAATGACTCCATCGGTCCCGGATCGACCGATATAACTGAGGCGCCTCGCAACAGCAACAACCACATAGGTGAAAATAATATAAATGTCGGCCAATTTAAGCACCGACACCACCTCTAACTAGAAAGAAACGCATGTCCTCCCTGAGGTCCTTTCTCCCATTTCTGGTTCATACCGTGGTGTGAGGCTCGCGAATTCACGTTGTACACAAAGCTACACCACACAGGCGGTGCTTTGATCATCACCACAAGACTTTGTTTTTCAACAGAAGCCCTAATCACTGCATCTTAGTATGCCACACTGTAACACCCCACCTCCACTAGGGTCACTCACAAAGGGAATGCACTAGGTTTGGTGAAGCATTATCGAGGTAAACATGCACAGAAATATTACAAGACAGAACATATATATAAAACAGCGGAAATAAAACAAATTTCATTACCTTATAAAATAAGGTCTAAAGCCTTTTACATCAGAATACATCAAAACCTGTCTTGCAATAGTAAAGAAGCATAAATCCTTTTCATAAATTATTCCCCAAAATAAAGCGGTGAAGCAGCCATAGCCAAGAGAAGACCAAGCTATACATGATGACCTTCAAGCATAAGAGGTCCGAACTAAACAACATTATTTCCTCCCTGAAAACCTGGGGGGGGGGGGAACGGAAGACAAAGAGGCGAAAGAAAACGGGGTCAGTCATAAAGACTGGTAAGTCCTATCTACTTCCAGTATAAAAACAGGTAAAGGTAACATGACATGCATAAACAGAAAGTAAACATAAGGATGACGGCAAGATAGATAAGCTAAACCAAAATAACTGGGTGAACTACTGTAGCAAGATAAACTAAGGTATCATGATAGACTACGGTGTCAAGATAAATCAAGGTATCACATTGTTAGGTTTCTATCAAGTATACTATCCCAAGATATCTATCATGTGTAACATCCCACGGTATCTATCATGTATATTTCTCATGGTTCTAACATGTATATTTGCTCTGCACCTCTCGTACTAGTATCCCAACCCGCGTCCTGTGTTAACTATGAATGTCCCTTGCCCAATGTCATGTAATGGCCCATGTCAACCTAATATATAGCATATGTAGGTTTTCCCAACTCGTATGTTTCTTTCCATGTATAAGTTCAGTCCTTTGCCGTAGGCCATACGGGCTTTCCCATGTAAACGTTTTATCCTTGAGGTTATTTTGGACTGCTACCCTTGATCTAGTTATGTTTCCTTACCATGAACTATCGCGCGTTCACTTAGGATTTATGCCACCTAGGACCACTAGGGATTATGCTACCTAATGAACGTTTCCGTGTCTCAGTTTGGGTTCATCCACCTAGGGCCACTAGGGATTATGCCACCCGTCAACCGCGCCCTTTATCCCGCGTATGTATCGTGAACCGTTTTCCATGCCTAGACGCACATGTTCCTCAATGTGCCATCCGAGTTCCGTGCCAGGGCAAATCAAGAAATACGGAACTCGGTCGGGAGCTTTAAGTCGTCTGCTGATGCAGATATCAAGGTCTGTTTTTGTACCCGTGGCTATGGTCCCACGTGACCCCTCCCTCAACTACTGAAAGGCAATCCAAGAAAAATCATGTATGAGAACTACACTACGGCCCATCGATGCCCACTTCCAGATAGCCAACCTCACCCATAACTCGATAGCAAGTATATGGTCTGTTGGGAGTTCCCTACCTTTCCGTACATACACGATTGACTAAAGATGGTAGGTTGTCGGCGACATGCTATCCAGGGCAAAATCAAGTATCGTCGACTCCACGCTAATCCATCCCAGTCTTTAGGTCGCTCGCATAGCAACAAAGGCATACTCTTGGCTCTTCTACCGCAGACCTTAACCCCTGTGAGGCCGGGTTTCATGGACCATCTGCCACCTCACAGAGGGATACCAAGAGTACCCTCACGTCCCCGAAGCTACTGCTTCGTCACCCAGTTCGTTGGAGCCTTTATCTAAGTCAGATAATTTGCTCCTCCTCATGTTTTAAGCGATGACCTACCGTACCGGGTTACTCATCTATTCATGAACTAGTCCCATGTCCTTGGCTAAGAATTATTACTTAGTTACACTTAACTAAGGTTTACCACTTAGCTTCATTTCCCCGTTACCCTTGATTAACTACGATTTTCTACCTAGTTCCTCTACTAGGGTTTTGCTTATTGGGTTAAGTGTTGTTATTCAAGTTCATGGCTTAGCCCGCCTATGAATCATGTCAAGCTTGGCTAAGTATTCAAGTCCAAGACCTAGCTCAACAAGTTGGTTAAGTATACCAAGAAGCTCATGACTTAACCCTATTCAATCATCAAGTCAATTTGGTTAAGTACTTGTTTATCTTAACCCTATCAGGTTATCGTGTTAGATTGGTTAAGCACAGATTATCTTAACCTCATCGGATTATCGAGTCGGATTGGTTAAGTATAGGTTAACTTAACCCCATCCACTAATCGTATTATAATGGTTAAGTATATTTAAAAGGTCTTATGACTTAACCCTATCAGGTCCGCATATTAGATTGATTAAGTATAGGTTACTTAACCTCATCAAATCATCATGTATACTTAATTAAGTATAAGTTACTTAACCCCATTAAATTATCTTGTTAAGTTGGTTAAGCATTGGCTACTTAACCCCATTGAATTACCAAGTCTAGATTGGTTAAGTGTTTAATTTAACCCTATCAAAGTACCGTGTTTAGATTAGTTAAGTGCAGGTTACTTAACCCCATCTAATTACCGTGTTTAGATTAGTTAAGTCTAAATTACTTAACCCTATCTAATTACCAAGTCGGATTAGTTAAGCGTGAATTACTTAACCCCATCCCCTAATTGTCTTGTATGGTTAAGTGTCATTAAGAAATCAAGCCCGGTCCCACTTAACCTACCCATTCGTGTCATATCGGTTAAGTGTCATTAATCAAAATTACTTAACCTTTTCATGTGGCATTAACTAGATTAATGCACCCCAACCTCTCATATTAGACTTTGTTGTGGTTACTAGTTAAGACGGGCGGGTCCGGGTAGATTTACACCACAACCTAGTCTAACCTTGGGTTTTAAGTGCTATGTGACCAACTACTCACATTGGGTCCTATTGTTTGTAGCCACTAGTTATGCCGGGCGGGTCCGGGTAAATTTATGCTACAAACTCAATCCAACCTCGAGTTGGCCACTTTCATGTTTGGTCTAGTGTCATATTACACCTACAACCCATACGTGTCTAGCCCCAAGTTCCATGTTTTCATACGTGTCATGTTCATGTTTAAGTGTTTCAAGAGTGTCACATTTTCATGCAACCCCATGTCAAGTTTTCGTGCCACATTCAAGTCAAGTTTTCGCGTCACGTTCGCGTTTGTCTAACTACCCCCAAAATCGTGTTTTCACTTGAGTAAAAGCGAGTCAACATAGTAGGTATACTATGGCTACATGTAGACCCCAAAACATGCACTATGCCACAAAAGGGATTGGCTCCAAACATGCATGGTATCATAAGGGGGTTTGGCCTTAAAACATGAACAATAGTGTCATATAGGGATTGACCATAAGCATGCATAACATAAAAGGGGGTTGGCCACAAGCATGCATAATGTCATAAAGGATTTGGCCACAAACTTGCATATTATCATAGAAATTTGGCCACAAATTTGCATATTATCATAACGGGATTTGACCTTACATAAACATGATATCATAAGGGGGTTGGTTTCATTTACATGCATAAGCCCCAAAGTCCAATTTATGCAACTATTCCACAAGTCAAAGTGGCTCTAAGTGTTCATGCTATCATACTACAAGTAAAGGTCCAATCTTGCATGGCAAACTAAATCCAATGCAACATGAATAGCATGGTTTAGTCGCTAAAACATAACCCAAAGTCATATGTTCATGTTAATGGAGCAAACTAGGCTCGCCTAGGTTATAGCATTCATGTTTAACCACATTTTATTCCATGCCATGATTAAACTACCGTTAACATCTCGAAGTAGTTAGAACTTACATAGCGTGGCTTAGAGCTTTAGGAGCATGAATCATCTTGTCGAAGAATCCATGTTGAGATGATGATCAAAACCCTTGATTTGGTGTAGAAAGCTTACACCTTCGTCTTGGATCTAGTTTGCAAGCATAAGCTCTTGAATTTGGGGATGGAGGCCATGATCAATGTAGATTTGGGCAGCACTTCGTTGCAAGAGTGATTTATGAGGGGTTTAGGGTAGGCTTAGGGTCTTTTTATAGAGATTAGGAGTAGTTTAGGCCGTTAGATTAACCCTAGTATAGATCCAAGCCCTCAAAAATCGTCACAAGCCTCCAAAACCGAGCCAAACAGCAAAACAGGTGCACCAGGTTGCCTGGGTCCGACCAGGCAGGGTGACCCCCAGGTCGACCCTGGGGTCGACTCCCCAGTCGACCTGGTCCCACCCAGGTCGACACCCAGGTCGACCCCCTGGTCGACCTGGTCTGGGCGGGATTTTTCCCGCCTACCCTGATTTTCTGAAATTTTGAATCTGTTTTGAATTTGAATTTTTCGTGAAACTTCGCGAGGCCATATCTCGGTCATACGGACTCCGATTTACGAAATTTCGGACTCTATTTCGCGTATTTTTCCGAGACGAACGCAATGGCGCAACCCGTTATCCCTGATTCAGATTTTAACATTTAATTCAGCCTTGATTCTTGTCTTAACACGTTGTTAAATTTCGGTTTGTTACATTCTCCCCTCCTTTAAGGATTTTGTCCCCGAAATCTCCAAGTTAGGAAGGACGCATCCTACCATCCATCATCCATCTACTCAAAACATCATCCACAGGCAAACATTGTCCTTAGACGATTTCTAATGCCATATGAACATATGCAAAACATGTGTGTATATGCTCCTTAGCTAATGCTAATGATCAGGCCTGAATGATCTTTCTAATGCAAAATATATTTAGTGCCATGAGTCTAACATGTATGCAAATAGTCCTAGTCATATAAGTACTATATGCGTGCACAAACATTCATTCATATGCAACATATGCATGATAACACATTCAATTTCATCCATAAACAAGTATAAATACTCGTGCATATGCAACATGAAACGTGACCGCGTCAATCTAGTATCTAATGGGTATTCGCGCATCCATGAGCAACCACTTGCAACCATTTGCAACCATATCAATCATAACATGTTTTCAATACATGTTTACATCCATAGAATTCTACCTAAGGTTCTCACGATAGGATCGAGGAGATAAACAAGGTAAACTCCCTACGGGGTTTGCGACAGAAACAGGACCGAGAGGATATCCACCAAGCGATAGCGTGCAAGCAAGCTCTACAGGAAAAACCAGGGATCAAGGATACACTCTTTAAAAAGAGGTACGATGCGCGTGTCTAGCCTTACGTCTTCTAAGTCGCGTTTCCTTGAGCTTAATTCCTCGGTGCCTTGACCATCTTTTTAACTCCATGATTCCGTTGCTCCTTGATTCCTATTTCCAAGATATAAGTTAGAACTTATTTCATTGTCGCCTCTTATTCCACTTTCACTTATCCTTTTCCTAGTATACTTGGCTCAAACGTATCCACTTACTCATGCAAGCTCTCCAAAATTCACTAGGGAATTCTGGATCTCGTTTGCCGATGCCAATCCATGTTGCCAAGAGTAATTACTATGGTGATTCCCATAACTCATGCATAAGCGAAACGAACCATCCTCCTTTGCGGCGAATTTTCTTCGAACGGATTACCAACAACTGCATCCCGAGATTCTAGGTAACTAACCATGACGGAACCCAAAAGGTTACACGAGACTTCGAGGGTATCACCGAGGTGAGTCAAGAGTCTAACTACCCTCTTTCCAAAACCGAGAGTGGCACCCCTTATTGGGTGACCACTTTATCCCTAGAATCCATCCGTAGCCGAGACATGTCATTCTCAAATCCAAACAAGTCATGAAGAAATGGACTAACTCTCCAACCAGATTTTTGGGAAAAAACTGGGATCCTCTACCATGCTAGTACTAAGGTGCAGGGACTCAACTATCCAAGCAGACTTAAATGATACGATGATCAATCCAAAGTCTGGACGGGTTGATAGAAAAGAATGGCTAAACCTTTACCAGAAACGGTACCATCTCTTTTAGGTACCCTTGAAATGGGAGCGTACAATTGCCCTCTCCGATGATCTTGTCCTTGTCCTCCTTGATGGACTAAGCCATACCAACAAGTTGCTTATCCTTAAGCTCGTGTCCTTTATCCTTACTCTTATTATCCTTCCTTGTACCACGGCAACAGGTCTCTCGAGAACCACCTCCATCGTATAGAAAACACCTACGTGGCTAGACAAAGATTAGTCATAGTTAGAACTACTGTGACTACGGATGGAGGAAAGAAAGGAAAAGAGATTCAATCAAGGAATCAAAGGATAGTGCTCATGGCCTTTGGGGAATAGCCTTTTAAAACAAAACTTTTCTTGAAAATGCTTCTTTGTAAACGGTTTTTCAAATAGTTTCAGAAGGTTTTAAAAACTTTTGCCCAGTCTGGTAACCTTCTGCTCTGATACCAAATGTAACACCCCACCTCCACTAGGGTCACTCACGAAGGGAATGCACTAGGTTTGGTGAAGCATTATCGAGGTAAACATGCACAGAAATATTACAAGACAGAACATATATATAAAACAGCGGAAATAAAACAAATTTCATTACCTTATAAAATAAGGTCTAAAGCCTTTTACATCAGAATACATCAAAACCTGTCTTGCAATAGTAAAGAAGCATAAAACCTTTTCATAAATTATTCCCCAAAATAAAGCGGTGAAGCAGCCATAGCCAAGAGAAGACCAAGCTATACATGATGACCTTCAAGCTTAAGAGGTCCGAACTAAACAACATTATTTCCTCCCTGAAAACCTGGGGGGGAAACGGAAGACAAAGAGGCGAAAGAAAACGGGGTCAGTCATAAAGACTGGTAAGTCCTATCTACTTCTAGTATAAAAACAGGTAAAGGTAACATGACATGCATAAACTGAAAGTAAACATAAGGATGACGGCAAGATAGATAAGCTAAACCAAGATAACTGGGTGAACTACTGTAGCAAGATAAACTAAGGTATCATAATAGACTACGGTGTCAAGATAAATCAAGGTATCACATTGTTAGGTTTCTATCAAGTATACTATCCCAAGGTATCTATCATGTGTAACATCCCACGGTATCTATCATGTATATTTCTCATGGTTCTAACATGTATATTTGCTCTGCACCTCTCGTACTAGTATCCCAACCCGCGTCCTGTGTTAACTATGAATGTCCCTTGCCCAATGTCATGTAATGGCCCATGTCAACCTAATATATAGCATATGTAGGTTTTCCCAACTCGTATGTTTCTTTCCATGTATAAGTTCAGTCCTTTGCCATAGGCCATACGGGCTTTCCCATGTAAACGTTTTATCCTTGAGGTTATTTTGGACTGCTACCCTTGATCTAGTTATGTTTCCTTACCATGAACTATCGCGCGTTCACTTAGGATTTATGCCACCTAGGACCACTAGGGATTATGCTACCTAATGAACGTTTCCGTGTCTCGGTTTGGGTTCAACCACCTAGGGCCACTAGGGATTATGCCACCCGTCAACTGCGCCCTTTATCTCGCATATGTATCATGAACCGTTTTCCATGCCTAGACGCACATGTTCCTCAATGTGCCATCCGAGTTCCGTGCCAGGGCAAATCAAGAAATACGGAACTCGGTCGGGAGCTTTAAGTCGTCTGCTGATGCAGATATCAAGGTCTATTTTTGTACCCGTGGCTATGGTCCCACGTGACCCCTCCCTCAACTACTGAAAGGCAATCCAAGAAAAATCATGTATGAGAACTACACTACGGCCCATCGATGCCCACTTCCAGATAGCCAACCTCACCCATAACTCGATAGCAAGTATATGGTCTGTTGGGAGTTCCCTGCCTTTCCGTACGTACATGATTGACTAAAGATGGTAGGTAGTCGGCGACATGCTATCCAGGGCAAAATCAAGTATCGTCGACTCCACGCTAATCCATCCCAGTCTTTAGGTCGCTCGCATAGCAACCAAGGCATACTCTTGGCTCTTCTACCGCAGACCTTAACCCCTGTGAGGCCGGGTTTCATGGACCATCTGCTACCTCACAGAGTGATACCAAGAGTACCCTCACGTCCCCCGAAGCTACTGCTTCGTCACCCAATTCGTTGGAGCCTTTATCTAAGTCAGATAATTTGCTCCTCCTCGTTTTTTAAGCGATGACCTACCATACCGGGTTACTCATCTATTCATGAACTAGTCCCATGTCCTTGGCTAAGAATTATTACTTAGTTACACTTAACTAAGGTTTACCACTTAGCTTCATTTCCCCGTTACCCTTGATTAACTACGATTTTCTACCTAGTTCCTCTACTAGGGTTTTGCTTATTGGGTTAAGTGTTGTTATTCAAGTTCATGGCTTAGCCCGCCTATGAATCATGTCAAGCTTGGCTAAGTATTCAAGTCCAAGACCTAGCCCTACAAGTTGGTTAAGTATACCAAGAAGCTCATGACTTAACCCTATTCAATCATCAAGTCAATTTGGTTAAGTACTTGTTTATCTTAACCCTATCAGGTTATCGTGTTAGATTGGTTAAGCACAGATTATCTTAACCTCATCGGATTATCGAGTCGGATTAGTTAAGTATAGGTTAACTTAACCCCATCCACTAATCGTATTATAATGGTTAAGTATATTTAAAAGGTCTTATGACTTAACCCTATCAGGTCCGCATATTAGATTGGTTAAGTATAGGTTACTTAACCTCATCAAATCATCATGTATACTTGATTAAGTATAAGTTACTTAACCCCATTAAATTATCTTGTTGAGTTGGTTAAGCATTGGCTACTTAACCCCATTGAATTACCAAGTCTAGATTGGTTAAGTGTTTAATTTAACCCCATCGAAGTACCATGTTTAGATTAGTTAAGTGTAGGTTACTTAACCCCATCTAATTACCGTGTTTAGATTAGTTAAGTCTAAATTACTTAACCCCATCTAATTAACAAGTCGGATTAGTTAAGCGTGAATTACTTAACCCCATCCCCTAATTGTCTTGTATGGTTAAGTGTCATTAAGAAATCAAGCCTGGTCCCACTTAACTTACCCATTCATGTCATATCGGTTAAGTGTCATTAATCAAAATTACTTAACCTTTTCATGTGGCATTAATTAGATTAATGCACCCCAACCTCTCACATTAGACTTTGTTGTGGTTACTAGTTAAGCCGGGCGGGTCCGGGTAGATTTACACCACAACCTATTCTAACCTCGGGTTTTAAGTGCTATGTGACCAACTACTCACATTGGGTCCTATTGTTTGTAGCCACTAGTTAAGCCGGGCGGGTCCGGGTAGATTTATGCTACAAACTCAACCCAACCTCGAGTTGGCCACTTTCATGTTTGGTCTAGTGTCATATTACACCTACAACCCATACGTGTCTAGCCCCAAGTTCCATGTTTTCATACGTGTCATGTTCATGTTTAAGTGTTTCAAGAGTGTCACATTTTCATGCAACCCCATGTCAAGCTTTCGTGCCACATTCAAGTCAAGTTTTCGCGTCACGTTCGCTTTTGTCTAACTACCCCCAAAATTGTGTTTTCACTTGAGTAAAAGCGAGTCAACATAGTAGGTATATTATGGCTACATGTAGACCCCAAAACATGCACTATGCCACAAAAGGGATTGGCTCCAAACATGCATGGTATCATAAGGGGGTTTGGCCTTAAAACATGAACAATAGTGTCATATAGGGATTGGCCATAAGCATGCATAACATAAAAGGGGGTTGGCCACAAGCATGCATAATGTCATAAAGGATTTGGCCACAAACTTGCATATTATCATAGAAATTTGGCCACAAATTTGCATATTATCATAACGGGATTTGACCTTACATAAACATGATATCATAAGGGGGTTGGTTTCATTTATATGCATAAGCCCCAAAGTCCAATTTATGCAACTATTCCACAAGTCAAAGTGGCTCTAAGTGTTCATGCTATCATACTACAAGTAAAGGTCCAATCTTGCATGGCAAACTAAGTCCAATGCAACATGAATAGCATGGTTTAGTCTCTAAAACATAACCCAAAGTCACATTTTCATGTTAATGGAGCAAACTAGGCTCGCCTAGGTTATAGAATTCATGTTTAACCACATTTTATTCCATGCCATGATTAAACTACCGTTAACATCTCGAAGTAGCTAGAACTTACATAGCGTGGCTTAGAGATTTAGGAGCATGAATCGTCTTGTCGAAGAATCCATGTTGAGATGATTATCAAAACCCTTGATTTGGTGTAGAAAGCTTGCCCCTTCGTCTTGGATCTAATTTCCAAGCATAAGCTCTTTACCGATTTATGAGGGGTTTAGGGTAGGCTTAGGGTCTTTTTATAGAGATTAGGAGTAGTTTAGGCCGTTAGATTAACCCTAGGATAGATCCAAGCCCTCAAAAATCGTCACAAGCCTCCAAAACTGAGCCAAACAGCAAAACAGGTGCACCAGGTTGCTTGGGTCCGACCAGGCAGGTCGACCCTGGGGTCGACTCCCCAGTCGACCTGGTCCCACCCAGGTCGACACCCAGGTCGACCCCCTGGTCGACCTAGTCTGGGCGGGATTTTTCCCGCCTACCCTGATTTTCTGAAATTTTGAATCTGTTTTGAATCAGAATTTTTCGTGAAACTTCGCGAGGCCATATCTTGGTCATACGGACTCCGATTTACGAAATTTCGGACTATATTTCGTATTTTTCCGAGACGAACGCAATGGCGCAACCCGTTTTCCCTGATTCAGATTTTAACATTTAATTCTGCCTTGATTCTTGTCTTAACACATTGTTAAATTTCGGGTTGTTACACACATAGGCAATTCACACCGTGCAACTGATGGCTATCAATCACACAGAATAAATTCCAATGTCAGACACGCTGTCCATTTACAAGTCTGTTCTGGGTCTGAACGAAACCGGAGGCACTATATACCTCGCAAACCCATCGATCACCACGTACGTCTGGACGATCACCACTCATTATCCATATTTCGGGATGCCTCCCAATCAGGACCTCGGTTACCATCCAAACGAGGTGAAGATCTCCGGTCTTCGACCACCGTCTTCATCTTCGATTTCTTATCGTCGATTCAGATATTCAGAATGGGATAAACCCGATCTTTCTGAGCAACTCGCATATATAATAAACAAGTGCTACACAAACACTACTACGCATCATTTCAATTCATTAGTCACTAACCGTGAATCAGTAAGAGAACGATTTCCCAAATATTAACCCCGAAGGCCGAAACCAACATCAGATCAACACCCAGGAAACCATTCGACTTAGCCAACCTTCAGTTAGTTCCTAAATTTCACATCCATATCGTTTATAATCTTTTATAACGACTTATCGCTATTTTTATTTATTTTAAAATAGCCAATTTATTCAAAACGACGCTTCGGGCCATAACACGGCCGTGGTGCTGTTTTTCTTTAGATTTGATTTACACATATCTGAAAATCTAACCGCTGGATCTTCATAAAATCTACATCATTAGAAAGATTTTTTCAAAACGAATCCAACGGTTCTAGTTTCGGGAAAATCCAACGGACGGATCTCCCGGTATAATCGTTTGAAGTTTCGATTTCAAAATATGAACTGCAGCTTCGTTATTCGTTATATTTCAATTCTATATATATATATATATATATATATATATATATATCGGTTCTTCGATTTCAAAACTATATTCTCTTCATACATTTGATAAAAATGATATTTTTATCTAACTGTCTTCTATTTCAACACTTCACTATTTTTAACATATAGTAAAATTGTGATTTTTATTGTAAAACAATTCATTTCAAAACACGATTATTTTATATAGTTCATATAGGTAATAAAAATATGATTTTTATTATAAAACAATTTATTTCAAAACACTACCATTTTATATAGTTCATATAGATGATAAAAATATGATTTTTATTATAAAACAATTTATTTCAAAACATGACTATTTTATATAGTTCATATAGATGATAAAAATATGATTTTTATTATAAAACAATTTATTTCAAAACACGACTATTTTATATAGTTCATATAGATGATAAAAATATGATTTTTATTATAAAACAATTTATTTCAAAACATGACTATTTTATATAGTTCATATAGATGATAAAAAATATGATTTTTATTATAAAACAATTTATTTCAAAACATGAATATTTTATATAGTTCATATAGATGATAAAAATATGATTTTTATTATAAAACAATTTATTTCAAAACACGACTATTTTATATAGTTCATATAGATGATTAAAAATGTGATTTTTATTATAAAACAATTTATTTCAAAACACGACTATTTTATATAGTTCATATAGATGATAAAAATATGATTTTTATTATAAAACAATTTATTTCAAAACATGAATACCATTCAACACATGAATTTTAATTCAACGAATGAATTTCGATTCAACACATGAAGGTTTTCTATAGTTTATATATATAGATAAAAAGGTGATTTTTATATTTAAAACACGAATACCATTCAACACATGAATTTCTATTCAACGAATGAATTTCAATTCAACACATGATGGTTTTCTATAGTTTGTATATATAGATAAAAAGGTGATTTTTATATTTAAAACACGAATACCATTCAACACATGAATTTCTATTCAACGAATGAATTTCAATTCAACACATGAAGGTTTTCTATAGTTTGTATATATAGATAAAAAGGTGATTTTTATATTTAAAACACGAATACCATTCAACACATGAATTTCTATTCAACGAATGAATTTCAATTCAACACATGAAGGTTTTCTATAGTTTGTATATATAGATAAAAAGGTGATTTTTATATTTAAAACATGAATACCATTCAACACATGAATTTCTATTCAACGAATGAATTTCAATTCAACATGTGAAGGTTTTCTATATTTTGTATATATAGATAAAAAGGTGATTTTTATATTTAAAACACGAATACCATTCAACACATGAATTTCTATTCAACAAATGAATTCCTATTCAACACATGAAGGTTTTCTATTCAACAGACGAAAATAATTTCAACATGGGAAAATAATTCTAAAACATGAATATTATTCAAAATTTCGGCAGCATAACGGCAGGGTAGTTAAAACCGGGACCGTCCCTAGTACGGCTCCTCGCTCTACCTTAAAGCCTCGCAGCTTTTGACAATGGGGAATCATGCATCTAGTTCGCACGCAGGCGGCATGTATATTTTTTTCATTTCCACAAACTAATCCTATGTGGTTTCAACCAAATATTTCTCAACCACGAACGGGTATTTTTCAACCACAATCAATCAATTCCAATCACAAACAATTTCAATCAACCATTCGCTATCAATCAATTTTCACACCAATCACAACCAATAAATATCGTCCATGGTTTGTGGACGAGGGGCGTATATATATATATATATAGCATTTCACTTCTATTTCAACACATATATAATTTTTACAACGCATATATAACTTATACATCGAACGTACAACTTATACAACGCTTATACAAGAGGTGTACAACGCTTATACAACTCATACATCGATTATATAATTTATACATCGTCGTTTTCCATATCATTTATAAATTAGAAATCTCACATTGGGTTCCACTCCACCAAAAATAGCAGAAGGCTCAGAAAAATATATGGTCTCTTCTAGAATGTAGAAGACGTCCACACGAGTCCACTGTCTCTTGTTTCACTGAATTTCGTCAAAACATGAAAAAGATATGATTTTTCAAAGTTTGCAACGGTTTATAGGTGTTAAAACAGTGGAAAATAAACAAAGCCGTTACCTCAGTTTTTGATTCGAAACTAGGTTTTGAATTTTTGCTCGATCCGTGAAGCTATTCGTCGATCGGCCAGCGCCACAGCGTAGGGCTAGGAGACAGCTTCCAGGCGCGGTGCTCGATGCTCAGATCGACGGCGAGGAGGAGCTCCGGCGGCGGTTTCAACGAGGCAACTTCGATGTTCCCTATCTCCCAAAATACTGAGCGATAAATTACAATCCCTATATGGATTTAAAGATCTCGGAGGGATCTACAAAAAATTCAACTGGGCCATGGCGTTTAGGTGCGTGTAGGAGGAGGAATCGAGGGAGAAAGAAACGAAGCTTTTCCGCCGTCGTCGCGTTTAATCGGGGAAAGAGAAAGAGTGGATTGACCAACAAGTTTTTTATATATATATTTTAAATATTCGAAAATACCCCTTGTCACACACGAACACCAATTCAAACCCAACGACAGTCGTCCCTAGTGTTTTACCCCCATTGCGAACACAATGGGGTATGTTTCGTAGGCCCATTCGACTGTTTCAGTCAGTTTTACCTCAAATTAAAATATAAAACATTCAATATTTATTTTGAACGTACATTTCAATTTGCCGGGGCCACATACTGATTCGAAAAATTCCAGAAAAATAAATCTAGCTATGTTTTAACGATACGGTCCCAACAAAACTAGTTTCGTCGAATTCTGAGACCATTTACAAAAAGGCCCATTTTTGGTCGATCCAATTTAACTGTAATTGACCAAAACACGTTTTCCTTTGCCACGCTCACATTCTAGCTTCAAAAATTATGAAATTTGAAACCTAGCAATAACTTCACATCGCAGATCCAAAAAAAGTGGTTTCGTCGAATTCCGAGGTCGTTTGCAAAATGACCATTTTCACGAGCTATATAAATTCCGTAGCGACCTTTCTGAAAATTCATTTGGCCATAACTTTTGCTTTCGGCTATGAAACTTTGATTTTTCAGATTCGTTAGAAAGGTATTCACTAACAGATTTAAATATTTTTGGTTTCACTCAATTCCGTTTTGTTTTGCACCCGGTACAGTCAGTCAAAGTTTGAAATCAAATTTTGAAACTACCGCACCATTTCAGGCCTTGTCTATAATTAGAATTAATTATATTTATTTTCAAACGTCGATTCAAACTTACTTTTAATCGTTATTATTTAAAATATTTATTTTAAATATTTAAAATCTATTATTTTAGCCAATTTAAAATTTTTAAATTGGTTCAGATTTTCCGGGTCGTTACAATCTCCCCCACTTAAAACTTTTCGTCCCCGAAAAGGAACAAATTCGAAAGTGGTTTGATTAATCAACTCTATGTTTAATCTGGCTTCCATTCTCCAACTTTTTAGTTTCTGAGAATTTTCAAATTCTCCAAAAATTTGGCTAACACCCGAAATTTTCGAAAAATTTCGTCATAACCTCCTTTATGCGGGGAGAGGTTTGGAAATTTATTGGGCCGTATTAGGTGCCCAATAAATCCTAATAAGCATACACATATTTATAGTGATATATTCTGGTGTTTACAGGGGAGCGTGTATAGATAATAACTCTAGAGAATAAATTCTCGTCACCCTGTCAAAGCCTGAGGGAGTGTGTATTTTAATTGCTCCAGAGGATAAATCCTCGTCACCTCGTCCCATGTGGGAAATAAATAGTCCATGTGCCGTATCTAATGACTAGAGAGACGTGATTATTGTCAACTCCAGACCCGTGTGGGGTTTTTATTAATCTGGAAATTTATCGTTACATTTCTATTTGGTCATATCAGTCATCAGTTCAACCTGTAAAATATAGTCATCGCCATACAAGCCTCTCGCTCGTATGGTAAATCTTCCACCTCGTCACACAAGCTCCAAATGCTTATGTGGTATATGATGAAGTATGCCTATCTTCAGAAGTATGCCATGTAATGTAGTTCAAAATTAATTGTTACTATCCTGTGGCGATGTTTATTATTTCACACAGAACAACCAGCACTCTGCATCCAATGGCATTCACAAGAGTTGATATAATAATATTTCGCATCCAACTCATTAAGGTTTACCTATTTGTCGGGCACGCAAATAAATCTTTACTCAACAGCTAATCCATTTACCTGTTCAAACATATATATGCACATGTATATATATCTATCTATTTTTAAATCATTTCAATGTGTGAGTTAATCGAATAAATCCTACCATTCATTCTCTTATTAATTAAATTAACTATCATTTCAATAATTTAATTAATCTAATTTACTATCACACAATGCAAACAACAAGCAATTTGTTTTTAACTCTTCAGAAATATACTAATCAATTTCTATATTCTTTTAAAATCATTCAGACTATAGAATTAAAAGTGCACATCCATAGAAAGAAAATAACACCAGAGTAGAGAACTAATTGGTAATGCAAAGTATGGTAAATGTACCTTGCTCCGGAGTCAATCAGAGATATCTACTCGACACTTAGGATAGGCTTTCTGAATGCTCTCCTCAGTTTCCCAAGTACAATCTCAAGGATCTCCACTCCATTGCACTTTGACTAAGTGAACCTTCTTGTTCCTCAGCTCTTTGGTTTCTTTGCCGATAATCTTTAGCGTTTCTCTTCTCACAGCCAATTCTGGAGTAATTTCAATATCATGTTGAGCTGCTTCTTCCACGATCAAGTCTGGATCATGAACGTGCTTTCGAAGTTGAGATATGTGAAATACATCATGCACTCCAGGCAACCAATCCGGCAATTTAACCCTATAAGCGAGAGTTCCGATCCGTTCAAGAATAGTAAACGGGCCAATGAATTTGGGCACCAACTTCCCAGTTTAACCGAACCGGATAACTCCTCTCATCGGCGATACTTTCAAATATACATAGTCGCCAACAGCAAATGATATATCTCTTCTTCTCCTATCGGCATAGCTCTTTTGTCGTCTTTGAGCGGCGAGTAATCGTTTCTTAACGAAATCGACTTTGTAGGCAGCTTCTCGGATCATATCAAGCCCTAACACAAGTCTATTACCGGGTTCGACCCAACAAGCAGGGGATCGACACGGTATACCATACAATGCTTCAAATGGCGACATTGTCAGGCTCGCCTGGTAGCTGTTGTTATATGAGAATTCAGCCAAATGCAGATGGTCTTCCCATGATCCACCGAAATCTAGAACACAAGCCCGCAATAGATCTTCTAAAATGCGATTCACCCTCTCAGTCTGACCATCTGTCTGAGGATGATAAGCGGTGCTTAAGTTCAGCTTTGTTCCCAGCTCTACTTGAAATGCCTCCCATAATTTGCTAGTGAATATTGGATCTCTATCACTAACTATACTGATCGGCACTCCGTGTAGTCTAACTATTTCCTTGAAGTATATCTACGCCAGACTCTGAGCAGTTCTGTTTGATCAGACAGGTATGAAATGGGCGGTCTTCGTGAAGCGATCTACGATCACCCAAATAATGTCATTTCCTTTCCTGGTTCTGGGCAAACCATCTATGAAGTCCATGGAAATATGTTCCGACTTCCAGCCTGGAACGTGTAGCGGTTGTAACAATCCAGCCAGTTTTTGTTGGTCGCTATTGACTAGCTGGCAAGTAGGGCATCGGCTAACATATAAAGAAATGTCCCTCTTCATCGACTTCCACCAGAAAGTGCGTTTGATGTCATTATACATTTTGCTTACTCCCGGGTGGATACTAAGTTTTGACTTGTGGCATTCATCCAGTACTTCCTTTCGGAGCTCAGCAATGTTAGGAACACAAATTCGACCTTTCAGCCTGTAACACCCCACCTCCGCTAGGGTCATTCACAAAGGGAATGCACTAGGTTTGGTGAAGCATTATCAAGGTAAACATGCACAGAAATATCACAAGACAGAACATATAAAATAGCGGAAGTAAAATCGAACTTTCATAAACATTAATAATTAAGGTCTAAAGCCTTTTACATCAGAGTACATCAAAACCTGTCTTGCAATAGTAAAGAAGCATAAAGACTTTTTCATAAATTATTTCCCAAATAAAACAGTAAAGTAGCCATAGCCAAAAAAAGTCCAAGCCATCCATGATGACCTTCAAGCAGAAGAAGTCCGAACTAAACAACATTGTTTCCTCCCTGTAACCTGGAGGGGGGGGGAACGGAAGAAAAGAGGCGAAACAAAACGGGTCAGTCAAAAAGACTGAGTAAGTCCTATCTACTTCCAGTATAAAAACAGGTAAAGGTAACATGACATGCATAAACTGAAAGTAAACATAAGGATAACTACAAGATAGATAAACTAAACCAGGGTAGCCGGTTGAACTACTGTGGCAAGGTAAACTAAGGTATCATGATAAACTACGGTGTTATGATAAGTCAAGGTATCACATCGTCAGATTTCTATCGAGTACATTATCCCAAGGTATCTGCCCCGTCTAACATCCCACGGTATCTATTATGTATATTCTTCCTAGTTCTAACATGTATATTTGCTCTGCACCTCTCGTACTAGTATCCCAACCCGCGTCACGTGTTAACCATGAATGTCCCTTGCCCAATGTCATGTAATGGTCCATGTCAACCTAATATATAGCATATGTAGGTTTTCCCACTCATATGTTTCTTTCCATGTATAAGATCAGTCCTTTGCCGTAGGCCGTACGGGCTTTCTCATGTAAACGTTTTATCCTTGAAGTCGTTTGGACTGTCACCCATGTTCTAGCTAGGCTCTTCCATATGAATCATCGTTTGAACTACTAGGACTTACGCCACCTAGCACCACTAGGGATTACGCTTACCTATTGCACGCTTTCGTATTTCGGTTTGGGTTAAACCACCTAGGCCACTAGGGATTACGCTAACCGTCAACCGCGCCCTTTTTCCCACGCATTCATCGTTAATCGTTTTTCTATAACTGTATGCACATGTATCACATCGTGCCATCCGAGTCCTGTCACAGGGCAAAACAAGAAATACAGGACTCGGTCGGGAGCTTTAGATTTATCTGCCGATGCAGATACTAAGGTCTGCTTTTCTACACGTGGCTATGGTCCCACGAGACCCCTCCCTCAACTAGTGAAAGGCAACACAAGAGACAATCTTGCATGAGAACTACACTCCGGCCAGCCCACATCCTACGGCCTACCTCACCCATAATTAGATAGCAATTATGGTTTGTTGGGTGTTCCCTGCCTTTCCGTACGTACACGCTTGACTTAAGATGGTAGATGATCGACGAACTTGCTATCTCGGGCACCTTATGTATTCGTCGCCTCACTGCTATCCACCCCAGTCTTTAGGTCGCTCGCATAGCAACCAAGGCATATTCTTGGTTCTTCTACCACAGACCTCAACCTCTCGTGAGCCTAGTATAATGACCTGGCAGCTCACAGAGGGATCCCAAGAATATCCTCACGTTCCCCGAAGCCGCTGCTTCGTTACCCAGTTCACTGGAGCCTTTATCTAAATCAGATAGCCTGCTCCTACACGTATACTTAAACGTTGACCTAACGTATCGGGTTACTAATCTATCTAAGAAATGGTCCAAATTTCCTTGACTAAGAATTATTACTTAGTTTCCCTTAACTAAGGTTTACTACTTAGCCTTATTTCCATAATCCTTGTTAACTATGGTTATTTACCTAATCCTCCGAATTAGGGTTTATCTAATGGGTTAAGTGTCACTTAAGTTCACAACTTAACCCGTCTACAAACCACGTCAAAATTGGCTAAGTATCCAAGTCCAAAACTTAACCCTACAAACCATGTGTCAAGTTGGTTAAGTATATCAAGCAATTCATGGCTTAACCTTATCTAATTATCATTTTAGATTGGTTCAGTATATGTATTAACTTGACCTTATCTAATTACTGAGTCATATCGGTCAAGCGCATTCAAACGATTCGTGACTTAGCCTTATCATGTTTTCACGTTAGATTGGTTAAGTATAGGTTAACTTAACCTCATCAAATTAACGAGTTAGACTGGTTAAGTATAGGTCACTTAACCTCATCAAATCATCGTGTTAAATTAGTTAAGTGTTTAACTTAACCCCATTAAATTACCAAGTTGGATTAATTAAGTCTAGGCTAACTTAACCCCATCGAATTACCGTGTTTAGATTAGTTAAGTGTGGATTACTTAACCCCATCTAATTACCGTGGTTAGGTTAGTTAAGTCTTAATTACTTAACCTCATCTAATTACCCAGTCGGATTAGTTAAGTGTAAATTACTTAACCCCATCCCCTAATCATCTTGCATGGTTAAGTGTCATTAAGGAAATCAAGCCCGGTCCCACTTAACCTACCCATTCGTGTCATATCGGTTAAGTGTCATTAGTCAAATTTACTTAACCTTATCATGTGGCATTAATTTAATTAATGCACTCTTAACCTCTCACATTAGACCTTGTTGTGGTTACTAGTTAAGCCGGGCGGGTCCGGGTAGATTTACACCACAACCTAGTCTAACCTCGGGTCTTAAGCGCGACATGACCAACTTCTCACATTGGGTCCTATTGTTTGCAACTACTAGTTAGGCCGGTCGGTTCCGGGTAGTTTTACGTTGCAAACTCAACCAACCTCGAGTTGGCCACACTTATATTATCTAAGTTCATCATGTTTCCAAAACATGTTACAAGTTTTTCAAGCATTTGGGTAGACCTAACTTAATAGGTAAATTCCCAAAGGGTAGACCTAACTTAATAGGTAAATTCCCAAGCTCATGTTTTTATGCATACTTACATGTCAACTTCCATCTTATCTTTCAAGTCATATTTTCAAGTATAAACACATGTCATATTCAAGTTAAGATTTCGCGACATGTTCATGTTTATCTAACTAACCAAAATCGTGTTTTCCCAACGCAAGCAAAGCGAGTCAACATGGTAGGTATACTATGGCTACATGTAGACCCCAAAACATGCACGATGCCACAAAAGGGATTGGCTCCAAACATGCATGGCGTCATAAGGGGGTTTGACCTTAAAACATGCATGATAGAGTCATATAGGGATTGACCATAAGCATGCATACTATCATATAGGATTTGGCCACAAACTTGCATAATATCATAAGGAGGTTTTGCCACAAACATGCATGAAGCATAAGGGGTTTGTGTTCATATGCATGCATAAGCCCCAAGGTCAAGTATTTGCCTATGTTTCACAAGTCAAATGGTTCCCAAAGGTTCATGCAAATCTTCCATAGACAAAGATCCAAACCTGCAAGATAAACTAGGCTAAACATAACATGAGTGACATGATTAAGTTGCTACATCTTAGTCTAAGGTCATAGATCATAGAAAAGGGACAAAGTTAGGTTCATATACATGCATACTTATGCTTTATCTCATTTTATCCCATGTCAACATTAAAAATACCGTTTTGATCCAAAAGTAGCTAGAACTTACATAGGCAAGGCTTAGAAAAGGGGTCATGCATCATCTTGACGAAAAAAGGTGGCTCCTTTGAAGAAGAACCTTCATGAAACTCGCATAGCAATGTTGATTTGGCCTCTATTTGGTGTAGCAAGCTTGCACCTTTTGATTTGAACCCGATTTGAATGCATAGGCTCTAGGGATCGGAGATGGAGGCCATGATCAAAATTGATTTTGGCAGCACTTAGTTGCTAGGTTTGATTTTTAGGGATTTAGGTTAGGTTTAGGGTCTTTTTATAGAGATTAGGGTGTGTTTTAGGCCATAGGATTAGATCTAGGATAGATTAGGACCATCAGATCTCGGAAGCTTCCAGAACCAGCCCAAGAACAAGACCAGGTGAGACAAACAGGTGCGCCAGGCAACTTGCCTCGGCCACCCCCTGTCGACAGGCAAGTCGACAGGGCTGTCGAATTGGTCTGGGCCCAAGTCGACAGGCCTGTCGACAGCCCTGTCGACATGGCCTAGGCGGGAAAATTCCCGCCTAGCCCCCAGATCTGATTCCCAAAACTGTTTCCGAAATTCAAATTCCCAGAAACCTTCTTTGGGCCTTTTACGGGTCATACGGACTCCGATTCTCGAAAACTCGGACTCTATTTCGCGTATTTTTCCGAGACGAACGCAATGGCATAGCCCGTTTCACTTGATTCAGAATTTAAAGTTTAATCCTGTCTTGATTCTTGATTTAACGTGTTGTAAAAATTCGGGTTGTTACATTCTCCCCTTCTTAAAGGATTTCATCCCCGAAATCTCAAAGTTAGGAAGAACATATCCTACCATCCATCATCCATCTACTCAAACCATCATCCACAAGCAACCATTGTCCTTAGACGACTTCTAATGCTTTACGAATGTATGCAAAACGTATGTGTACATGTTCCTTAGCTAATGCTAATGGTCAGGCCTGAAAAATCTTTCTAATGCAAAGTATGTTTAGTGCCATGAATCCAACATGTATGCAAATAGCCCTAGTCATGTAAATACTATATGCGTGCACAATCATTCATTCATATGCAACATCCGCATGATAACACATTCAATTTCATCCATAAGCAAGTATAAATACTCATGCATATGCAATATGAAATGTAACCGAGTTGAGCTAGTATCTAATGTGTATTCGCGCATCCACGAGCAACCACTTGCAACCATTTGCAACCATATCAACCATAACATGTTTCAAATACATGTTTACATCCATAGGGTTCTACCTAAGATTCCCTGAAACAGGGTCGAGAAGATAAACAAAACAAACTCCTTACGGGGTTTGTAACAGAAATAGGACCGAGGGGATATCCATAAAAGATAGCCTACAAGCAAGCTCAACAGAAAACAGGTATCGAGGATATACTCTTAAAAAGAGATATCATGCGCGCATCTAGTCTTCAGCCTTCTGAATCGCATCTCCTTGAGCTTAGTTCCATCATGCCTTGACCGTCCCATGACTTCATGATTTCCCGTTTCCATAACATGGGTTGGAACTCATTCCCTCGTCGCCTCCCATTCCACTTGCACTTCTTCTCCTTCTAGAATACTTGGCGCAAACAGGACTGCATACTCATGATTCCACGCAAGCTTTCCAAAATTTCATTAGTGAATCCTGGACCTCGTACCACAAGGTATTCCACATAGAAAAACTTTCTCTTGAAAGTAGACAGGTTGCCATGCGCACTTACTAGGGTAATTCCCATAACCCATGCACAAGTGAAGTAGACCATCCGTCCTACTAGCAAACACCACTCGATCGGGTTTCTAATTTCCAACAAAGGCATCTAGGGATTCTAAGTAACTAATCATGACAGAACCCAAAAGGTTACGCGATACTTCAAGGGTATTACCAAAACAAGCCAAGAGTCTAACTACCCTCCTTCTAAAACCGAGAGTGGCACCCCTTATTGGATAACCACTTCATCCTTAGAATCCATCCATAGCTTATAAACATAAGCATTATTTCCAAGCTCAATACTTGGCATAGACATTCTCAAATCCAAACAAGTCATGAATAAATGGACCGATCTTCCAATAGGACTTGAGACAGAAACGGGATCCTCTATTATACTAGTACTAAGATGTAGAGACTCAACTATCGAAGCGGACTTAAAAGATGCGGTGATCAAAACAAAGTCCCGACAGGATGATTGAGAAGAAAAGCTAAACCTTTAACAAGATCGTTACCCTCCTTCTGAGGTACCCTAGAAATGAGAGCATACTATTGCCCTCCGAATGATCTTGTCCCTGTTCCATGATACTTAACTATCCGTCCCGTTTCACCATGCCAAAGGTACTCTCTCGTTATGGGTTTCATTGTTCATCTTTCTCCCTCCTTTTAGGACTCAGCCATACCAACATGTTGCTTATCCCTGAGCTCGTATCCTTTATCCTTGTTCTTACTATCCTTTCATGCATAACTCTGCAATGGTCTCTCGAGAACCACCTCCATCGTACGGGAAACACTTACGCAGCTAGAAAAACTAGTCGCAGTCAAAACCACTGTGACTACAGATGGAGGAAAGAAAGGAAAAGAGATTCAATCAAGGAAACAATGATAATGCTAATGGCCTTTGGGGAATAGCCTTTTTCTTTTTAAAAGAAAATTTTCTTGAAAAATGCTTCTTTGTAAACGGTTTTTCAAATAATTTTCAGAAGGTCTTTAAAAACTTTTGCCCAATCTAGTAACCTTCTGCTCTGATACCAAATGTAACACCCCACCTCCGCTAGGGTCACTCACAAAGGGAATGCACTAGGTTTGGTGAAGCATTATCAAGGTAAACATGCACAGAAATATCACAAGACAGAACATATAAAATAGCGGAAGTAAAATCGAACTTTCATAAACATTAATAATTAAGGTCTAAAGCCTTTTACATCAGAGTACATCAAAACCTGTCTTGCAATAGTAAAGAAGCATAAAGACTTTTTCATAAATTATTCCCCAAATAAAACAGTAAAGTAGCCATAGCCAAGAAAAGTCCAAGCCATCCATGATGACCTTCAAGCAGAAGAAGTCCGAACTAAACAGCATTGTTTCCTCCCTGTAACCTGGAGGGGGGGGGGGGAACGGAAGAAAAGAGGCGAAAAAAAATGGGTCAGTCAAAAAGACTGAGTAAGTCCTATCTACTTCCAGTATAAAAACAGGTAAAGGTAACATGACATGCATAAACTAAAAGTAAACATAAGGATAACTACAAGATAGATAAACTAAACCAGGGTAGCCGGTTGAACTACTGTGGCAAGGTAAACTAAGGTATCATGATAAACTACGATGTTATGATAAGTCAAGGTATCACATCGTCAGATTTCTATCGAGTACATTATCCCAAGGTATCTGCCCTGTCTAACATCCCACGGTATCTATTATGTATATTCTTCCTAGTTCTAACATGTATATTTGCTCTGCACCTCTCGTACTAGTATCCCAACCCGCGTCACGTGTTAACCATGAATGTCCCTTGCCCAATGTCATGTAATGGTCCATGTCAACCTAATATATAGCATATGTAGGTTTTCCCACTCATATGTTTCTTTCCATGTATAAGATCAGTCCTTTGCCGTAGGCCGTACGGGCTTTCTCATGTAAACGTTTTATCCTTGAAGTCGTTTGGACTGTCACCCTTGTTCTAGCTAGGCTCTTCCATATGAATCATCGTTTGAACTACTAGGACTTACGCCACCTAGCACCACTAGGGATTACGCTTACCTATTGCACGCTTTCGTATTTCTGTTTGGGTTAAACCACCTAGGCCACTAGGGATTACGCTAACCGTCAACCGCGCCCTTTTTCCCACGCATTCATCGTGAATCGTTTTTCTATAACTGTATGCACATGTATCACATCGTGCCATCCGAGTCCTGTCACAGGGCAAAACAAGAAATACAGGACTCGGTCGGGAGCTTTAGATTTATCTGCCGATGCAGATACTAAGGTCTGCTTTTCTACACGTGGCTATGGTCCCACGAGACCCGTCCCTCAACTAGTGAAAGGCAACACAAGAGACAATCTTGCATGAGAACTACACTCCGGCCAGCCCACATCCTACGGCCTACCTCACCCATAATTAGATAGCAATTATGGTCTGTTGGGTGTTCCCTGCCTTTCCGTACGTACACGCTTGACTTAAGATGGTAGATGATCGACGAACTTGCTATCTCGGGCACCTTATGTATTCGTCGACTCACTGCTATCCACCGCAGTCTTTAGGTCGCTCGCATAGCAACCAAGGCATATTCTTGGTTCTTCTACCGCAGACCTCAACCTCTCGTGAGCCTAGTATAATGACCTGGCAGCTCACAGAGGGATCCCAAGAATATCCTCACGTTCCCCGAAGCCGCTGCTTCGTTACCCAGTTCACTGGAGCCTTTATCTAAATCAGATAGCCTGCTCCTACACGTATACTTAAACGTTGACCTAACATATCGGGTTACTAATCTATCTAAGAAATGGTCCAAATTTCCTTGACTAAGAATTATTACTTAGTTTCCCTTAACTAAGGTTTACCACTTAGCCTTATTTCCATAATCCTTGTTAACTATGGTTATTTACCTAATCCTCCGAATTAGGGTTTATCTAATGGGTTAAGTGTCACTTAAGTTCACAACTTAACCCGTCTACAAACCACGTCAAAATTGGCTAAGTATCCAAGTCCAAAACTTAACCCTACAAACCATGTGTCAAGTTGGTTAAGTATATCAAGCAATTCATGGCTTAACCTTATCTAATTATCATTTTAGATTGGTTCAGTATATGTATTAACTTGACCTTATCTAATTACTGAGTCATATCGGTCAAGCGCATTCAAACGATTCGTGACTTAGCCTTATCATGTTTTCACGTTAGATTGGTTAAGTATAGGTTAACTTAACCTCATCAAATTAACGAGTTAGAGTGGTTAAGTATAGGTCACTTAACCTCATCAAATCATCGTGTTAAATTAGTTAAGTGTTTAACTTAACCCCATTAAATTACCAAGTTGGATTAATTAAGTCTAGGCTAACTTAACCCCATCGAATTACCGTGTTTAGATTAGTTAAGTTTGGATTACTTAACCCCATCTAATTACCGTGGTTAGGTTAGTTAAGTCTTAATTACTTAACCTCATCTAATTACCCAGTCGGATTAGTTAAGTGTAAATTACTTAACCCCATCCCCTAATCATCTTGCATGGTTAAGTGTCATTAAGGAAATCAAGCCCGGTCCCACTTAACCTACCCATTCGTGTCATATCGGTTAAGTGTCATTAGTCAAATTTACTTAACCTTATCATGTGGCATTAATTTAATTAATGCACTCTTAACCTCTCACATTAGACCTTGTTGTGGTTACTAGTTAAGCCGGGCGGCTCCGGGTAGATTTACACCACAACCTAGTCTAACCTCGGGTCTTAAGCGCGACATGACCAACTTCTCACATTGGGTCCTATTGTTTGCAACTACTAGTTAGGCCGGTCGGTTCTGGGTAGTTTTACGTTGCAAACTCAACCCAACCTCGAGTTGGCCACACTTATATTATCTAAGTTCATCATGTTTCCAAAACATGTTACAAGTTTTTCAAGCATTTGGGTAGACCTAACTTAATAGGTAAATTCCCAAAGGGTAGACCTAACTTAATAGGTAAATTCCCAAGCTCATGTTTTTATGCATACTTATATGTCAACTTCCATGTTATCTTTCAAGTCATATTTTCAAGTATAAACACATGTCATATTCAAGTTAAGATTTCGCGACATGTTCATGTTTATCTAACTACCCAAAATCGTGTTTTCCCAACGCAAGTAAAGCGAGTCAACATGGTAGGTATACTATGGCTACATGTAGACCCCAAAACATGCACGATGCCACAAAAGGGATTGGCTCCAAACATGCATGGCGTCATAAGGGGGTTTGACCTTAAAACATGCATGATAGAGTCATATAGGGATTGACCATAAGCATGCATACTATCATATAGGATTTGGCCACAAACTTGCATAATATCATAAGGAGGTTTTGCCACAAACATGCATGAAGCATAAGGGGTTTGTGTTCATATGCATGCATAAGCCCCAAGGTCAAGTATTTGCCTATGTTTCACAAGTCAAATGGTTCCCAAAGGTTCATGCAAATCTTCCATAGACAAAGATCCAAACTTGCAAGATAAACTAGGCTAAACATAACATGAGTGACATGATTAAGTTGCTACATCTTAGTCTAAGGTCATAGATCATAGAAAAGGGACAAAGTTAGGTTCATATACATGCATACTTATGCTTTATCTCATTTTATCCCATGTCAACATTAAAAATACCGTTTTGATCCAAAAGTAGCTAGAACTTACATAGGCAAGGCTTAGAAAAGGGGTCATGCATCATCTTGACGAAGAAAGGTGGCTCCTTTGAAGAAGAACCTTCATGAAACTCGCATAGCAATGTTGATTTGGCCTCTATTTGGTGTAGCAAGCTTGCACCTTTTGATTTGAACCCGATTTGAATGCATAGGCTCTAGGGATTGGAGATGGAGGCCATGATCAAAATTGATTTTGGCAGCACTTAGTTGCTAGGTTTGATTTTTAGGGATTTAGGTTAGGTTTAGGGTCTTTTTATAGAGATTAGGGTGTGTTTTAGGCCATAGGATTAGATCTAGGATAGATTAGGACCATCAGATCTCGGAAGCTTCCAGAACCAGCCCAAGAACAAGACCAGGTGAGACAAACATGTGCGCCAGGCAACTTGCCTCGGCCACCCGCTGTCGACAGGCAAGTCGACAGGGCTGTCGACTTGGTCTGGGCCCAAGTTGACAGGCCTGTCGACAGCCCTGTCGACATGGCCTAGGCGGGAAACTTCCCGCCTAGCCCCCAGATCTGATTCCCAAAACTGTTTCCGAAATTCAAATTCCCAGAAACCTTCTTTGGGCCTTTTACGGGTCATACGGACTCCGATTCTCGAAAACTCGGACTCTATTTCGCGTATTTTTCCGAGACGAACGCAATGGCATAGCCCATTTCACTTGATTCAGAATTTAAAGTTTAATCCTGTCTTGATTCTTGATTTAACGTGTTGTAAAAATTCGGGTTGTTACACAGCCTTAGATTCCCCTCATTATCAACTTGAAAACTCGAGGGTTCGCCTTGTTGAATTACCTCTCTGATCTTCTGAATGAAGTGATCATCCTTCTGAAGAGCAGATATTTTATCTATCAATGAAGTCGTGATAATAAAACTGGCGGTCATTTCATTCTTTCGGCATAACGCATTGGCTACAACATTGGCTTTCCCTGGAGTGTATATAATCTCAAAGTCATATGCTGCAAGAAACTCCAGCCAACGTTGCTGCCTCAGATTCAAGTCCTTCTGGGTGAACAGATACTTTAACGACTGGTGATCTGTAAATAGTTCAAATCTCTCACCCAGAAGATAGTGTCTCCAGATTTTCAAAGAGAATACGATAGCCAACAACTCAAGATCATGAGTTACGTAGTTTTTCTCGTGCGGCTTCAGCTGACTGCTAGCATAAGCGATCACTTGACCTCTTTGCATTAATGCTGCTCCAAGGCCTTCTCTAGAGGCATCTGTCCAGACTTTAAACCTTGACTGCCGTCAATAATGGTTAACACTGGAGCAGTTGTTAATCTTAACTTTAGTTCTTCAAAAGCCTCCTCACTTTTTGGAGTCCATTTGAATTTTGAATGCTTCTTTGTAATCTTCTTTAAGTGACCAGATATCTTCGAAAAGTTTTTAATAAACTTCCAGTAATAACTAGCCAATCCGAGAAAACTACGGACTTCTGTAGGGGTACTGGGTTGCTTCCAGTTTTGAATAGCTGTGATTTTACTTGGATCCACAGCAATTCCTTCTTTCGATATGAGGTGGCCTAGAATATACATTTGGATAGTTTGGCTTTTAATACATTCCTTCTGAAGATTTCCAGAACCTGTTCCAAATATTTTTCATGTTCGGCCTTTGATTTAGAGAAGATTAGAATATCGTCAATAAAAACCAGAACAAATTTATTCAAAACCCCTCTGAACACTCTATTCATCAGATCGACGAAGTAAGCTGGAGCGTTACATAAGCCGAACGGCATTACTAACCACTCGTAGAATAAGTCTGGACCTCTGAACGCTGTCATAAGAACACAGTCTTCGGCAATACGAAGCTGATGGAAGCCTGTAGCTAGGTCCATCCTTGAAAATACATGTGCTCCATTTAGACGATCCAATAAATCATCGATTCTCGGCAATGGATATTTATTCTTTATTGTTTGTTTGTTCAGATCACGATAATCCACACATAGCCATAGAGTACTGTCAGATTTTGGGACAAACACCACTGCTGCTCCCCAATCAGAGAAACTAGGCCTGATCAGACCATTCCATACTAGCTATCGTGTTTGATTGTCTAATTCCTCTTTCTCTTTCAAGGACATTCTTCGAATAGAGTGAACTACCGGCCTTGCATTCGGAACTAAAGCAATTTTGAAATCAATTTCTCTCTGTGGAGGTAAGCGAACAACTTGCTCGAACACATCCGCATAGTTCTTGACGACAGGAATGTCTTTGATGAGGTCAGGAATATTCTCTGTGACTTCAGGGATATTTTCAATTTGGGCAGGAGAAACATCTGGAGCTGACCAAAAGTCTTTTCTATTGGAATTCGGACCTTCGCATGGTATGGTTATATAATTCCCTAATTGGGCCTTCGCCTTAACAACTCTCTCGGCGCATCTAACCTCTGCTTCATAATTGGTTAGCCAATCCAATCCCAGAATAAGATCGAATTCAGTCAAATTCATGACGATAGAGATAATAGGGAATTTATAACAGGAAACAGAGACAGGCACCCCACAAACCCAACTAAGATCGATGGAACCCCCAACTGGATTTTTGACAGTCATTGGTTCTTTGAGCTTCTTCAATTTCAAATCCAACTTCTTGACTGCACTCTTTGCAATAAAGCTTCGTGACGCGCCTGTATCAAACAGTACTTTAACTGGAATGTTCTTGACATTGAGCGTGCCTTCTAAAACATCAGACCTTTCCTGAGAAGACGAAGATGTAGGCACTTCTGCCACTTCATTTACATGTACTGCTTCAGGTTTTCTGAATAGCGGGCAGGCCTTTGAAAGATGACCGGTTTGATGGCATTGACTGCACTTTCTATCCTCTTGGAACATCTTACCGGATTTAGACCCATCCTTTACTCGTTTCTTTAGAGATCTGCAACTTACCGAGAGATGCCCTTGCCTATTGCAGTTACTGCATACAACTGTCGTTACTGGTTCTTTTTCGGATCTGGCACTTTTTCGATTGACTTTGGGCTCCTTACTGACTTCAGACATTGTACTTGCCTCAGGACGATCAGTTTCAGACTCAATTTTATTACTAGAGCTGACTTCCTCTTCGTACTGTAACATACCTTTCTTGTCTAGATCTTCGTATTGGTAAGCCATGTATATCATTTCAGAGAAGGGGAGCTTCACATTCCTCATTACACTATTCTGATATTTTCTTTGAAGCCCGTTGATAAATCTCAAATTCTTCCTCTTTAGATTTTCAATTGATGAGGGGCAAAGTGAGAAAGTTCATTGAATTTCTTATGATATTCAGGAATGGTCATATCTCCTTGTATCAGATAAGAAAATTCATCACATAGCCGTTCAATTGCTTCAGGAGGAATAAATCTTTCCAGGAAAATCACTTTGAATCTATCCCAGGTGATATCACCTTCTGGATTATCCTTAATAACTGAATCCCACCAGAACAAAGCTTCGTCTTTGAGTGCCCAGGAGGCCAGTAATCTTTTCTGGTCATCCCTCAGCTTTAATCCTTCAAAGATTTTCTCAGCCGAACGAATCCATGCTTGTGTTCTCATAATACATTCTTCGACCGAGAAAGGTTTTCCACCCAGATTTCTATATTTCATGAATAGGGCTTCTATATCCAGGTCAGTATTACTTCTTCTGTTTCTGGCACTCATTTTCTAGTACTTCTGCAAATAGCATATTAAGTGTCAGGTCACAGAAAAGATATTTTAAAATATAGAGACAAATACTTGAATGTAAATGCATCTATCTAGGTGTTATTTCATTCTGCTATTCATACTAGGATATTACTGATCCTATCTGTAATGATTTACTCGTCCTAGAACACAACTGGTTCTATTTCTGACGAGTTCGTTAATATGTTATATTCCAGAACTAAGCTTAACCAACCTCGGTTTTTGATTCAAAACTAGGTTTTGAATTTTGCTCGATCCGTGAAGCTGTTCGTTGATCGGCCAGCGCCACAGCGTAGGGCTAGGAGAGAGCTTCCAGGCGCGGTGCTCGATGCTTAGATCGACGGTGAGGAGGAGCTCCGGCGGCGGTTTCAACGAGGCGACTTCGGGGTGCCTGATCTCCCAAAATACTGAGCGATAAATTACAATCCCTATATGGATTTGAAGATCTCGGAGGGATCTACAAAAAATTCAACTGGAACATGCCGTTTAGGTGCGTGTAGGAGGAGGAATCGAGGGAGGAAGAAATGAAGCTTTTCTGCCGTCGTCGCATTTAATCGGGGAGAGAGAAAGAGTGCATCGACCAATAAGATTTTTTTTATTTATATATTTTAAAAATCCGAAAATACCCCTTGTCACACACGAACACCAATTCAAACCCAACGACTGTCGTCCCTAGCGTTTTACCCCCATTCCGAACACAATGGGATAGGCCCATTCGATTGTTTCAGTCGGTTTTACCTCAAATTAAAATATAAAACATTCAATATTTAATTTGAACGTACATTTCAATTTGCCGGGGCCATATACTGATTCGAAAAATTCCAGTAAAATAAATCTAGCTATGTTTTGACGATAGAGTCCCAACAAAACTAGTTTCGTCGAATTCTGAGACTGTTTGCAAAAAGGCCCATTTCTGGTCGATCCAATTTAACTATAATTGACCAAAACACATTTTCCTTTGCCACGCTCACATACTAGCTTCAAAAATTTTGAAATTTGAAACCTAACAATAACTTCACATCCCGGATCCAACAAAAGTGGTTTCGTCGAATTCCGAGGTCGTTTGCAAAATGGCCATTTTCACGGGCTATATAAATTCCATAGCGACCTTTCTGAAAATTCATTTGGCCATAACTTTTTCTTTCCGCAATGAAACTTCGATTTTTCAGATTCATTAGAAAGGTATTCACTAACAGATTTAAATATTTTTGGTTTCACTCACCTGTTTTGTTTTGCACCCGGTACAGTCAGTCAAAGTTTGAATTCAAATTTTGAAACTACCGCGCCATTTCAGGCCTTGTTTATAATTAGAATTAATTATATTTATTTTCAAATGTCGATTCAAACTTACTTTTCAACGTTATTATTTAAAATATTTATTTTAAATATTTAAAATCCATTATTTTAGCCAATTTAAATTTTTTAAATTGGTTCATATTTTCCGCGTCGTTAAAATCTCTTGGGAACGGTTATGTTGCTGGCAAGCGTAGGTGACAATATATTTGATACACTCAAGAGAAATGAGTGGTTAGTCATGTGTGACTGAGTTGCAAGACATTCTTGTTGAACCCAGTGTATTCCTCTCAAGAGATACACTATCAGCCGGTGGTTCCATACCTTGTCATAGTCGGAATCCAACCTCCAATAAGCGCATGCGGTTTTGATTGTATACTATATATATGTGGAGCGTGAGATGCAAGCGTTCTGCTAGATTGTTAATTATTTGTGATTAGACATTATTATAATATCAGAATATTAATGAATTTCAAAAATGTTTTGGGTTATCATAATGTAAAAACCATCCATTTTTATGTGAGGATCAGTCTTTCGATTATCTTTTCTTTTGAAAAGGATTTTGAAAAGTTAAACAAATGTTTAGAGTTTACTCACACCAGTCCCATGACTGACCCAGAGTTTATTTTGTTTCGTTTTCCCTAAACTCTCGGGTGCCCAAATTTGTACGGTAGTCAAGTAATCAGGATTTATAGATACACTAGATGGAGCTTGGAGTAGGAGGCTTCAATAGTATTTTATAGCTATTGTTTTATTTCTATTGTGATGTAAGTGTTGTACTCTAATACACAAGCACAGATTTGTGTTTCAAATGTTATTTTGTATACTATATTTTATTCGTTCCGCTGTGAGATTCGTGTTACTCTGATGTTGTTGTATTCTTCTTCTTCTATTCTAATTTTCTATCTTACCTATTCTCACCCTCTAACTTCTTTCTATTAACTATCCGGCATTTCCAATGTCTGAATAGTGGACATCGTGTTTTATGTCGATTTTCGGAGTCGAAAATCCCTGGGTCGTTACAGTGGTATCAGAGCTGAAGGTTAAGCAATTACCTTGGCTCTGTGGCGTGACTCAGTAGAGATGGGGTTAGTAATGCCCTAGATTGAGTTTGGGTGTATATATATGGGAAAGCGTATTTGTAGATTTTATAAAAAATTGTTTTATATTATGGTGATTTATTGGTTGAGTTGTTTATGAACTCTGGTCTGTCAGTTTGATCCACTGTATTGGTAGGGGTTTCTAAACATTTGAATACAATAAACCGGGACAATATGTTTTAAAAGAGGGTAAACAAAATAATTTTACCCAAATTATATTTTGATATAACAGAATGACTATATTGGAATGATTATAGTATATTGGATGTGTTGGTTGTTATTATAATCAGAAAAGGTTATAATTGAAATGGTTACGTAAATAACCAATCGGAATTCATATAAGTGTAGTATGTGAAATCAGATGAATTAAATCTGGAATTAAAATCAGAATTGGAATTAAACTCTAGAAACTTGAATAAGTGTGGTAAATAAATTTGGATCAAATATATAAGAATTTTAAAATCCTGAGAGATTTTAAATTGTTTACAAGCATTGCGAAGGATATTATAAATTGTTTCAGAATGGAGGTGTTTAAGAATTGAGTTTTGAAAGTGATATAGTATTGAACTCACTTCGATCGCTGGGAAATAATTCTGATAATGCTGGCCACATCATCAGTGTTCATTTTTGAGTTCTAAGTGATGGATTACTACCAAAGATATTTTTTTTTGAATTGTTTGAGGAAACAAGTTGTTTTGGTTTCGAAAAAAGATATTTGGTTTTAGAAAAGCTAATTTCTTTAAAATTTCCCAGGGAAAGATTGTTTGATTTAAAACCAAAATTTGAATTGAAATTTGTGGAAATAAATTAAAATTGAATTAAAACCAAATTAAAAAGAAATTTGTACAAGAAAATATGAATTGAATTGAAACCAATTAACTGGAAACTGAATTGGAATATAATATATTAAGTAGAATCAGATTTTGAATTGTGAGATAGGAATCTGAAATGGTATTGGATTGGTGAGTTAGGAGTTTGGAATCGAGAATGGAACTCGAGTTGGTGAAACTGAATTATAATATATTCGAGCTCGACTATAATTATAATTCATTAGAAATCCATCTCGAAATGGTATAGAATCCATCTTAAACTGAATATACATAATCCATTTTAAGATGGATTTCTGTGAAACAAGAAACGTTTGGAGTTGGTGAAGTATATTTTTCTAATGGAAGAGAAAAATCGGGATTTCGTCGTGTAGATTTTTAGTTATATCCGAATCAAATTTTCGAATAGTCACTATGGGATTCCTTTATAATTTATAGCGATTTATTTATATTTTAAATGGATTTTTCAATATAAATCGAATACAGATTTAATCTGGATTTGAAATGTCGAGTTATCAAAGTCAGATAGGAATATTTTGGAGCTGTATGATGTTCTAGTGTGAATATATAAGATAATATTTATTTATTTATATTTAATTTAATTATTTTTAGATATAATTAATATTTAAAATGGGTTTATTTAAAGCTTTAAAAATAGCCAGTTTTGCAAACGAACTCCGTTTTCGATGAAACTAATTTTGTTGGATTCGGAATAATAAATTATTGTTAGATTTCAAGTTTAGTGATTTTTGGAGTCAGTATGTGGCCGTACCGATTTTTAATGTGAAAAATAGTCGATATTTTGACGGTTAAAAATACATTGTGTGAGCAAACGGAGTCGGAATTCGATGAAACCAGTTTCGTAGGGTCCGAAATGTCGAAGTGAAGGTATATGTCCTTTTTCATGATTTTTGGATATCATGTGTGATCACAGGGATTTTTAAATGGTAAATACAAATAGAATAATGATATAAAATAATAATAAAAATATGCGAAGCTTCTGATGCAAGCCAAACTTATCCTATAAAATACCCTTAACATCATCTAAAACCTAATTTCATTTTTCTTTTGTCAAACCAAAGCGTCGTAACCTCAGGAAAATATACAGTGAAAATCGTGATTTGAAAAATCAAAATTAATTCATGAAAAATTCTATAAATCATGGAATTATTATACATGAGATCCTGGGATGAAGCTCTTCATTCCTATGTGAGTATTTTGGGGTTCAACGTCAACAATCTTGCTGCGAAATCAAACAATGTTGTCTAGGGTTTACTAAATCGAGAATTGGGAGCATCGACGGTTCCAACTAAGTGTATATCTGGGTTGAGGAGATGGAATAGGATCTGTGCGCAACATTTAGGGAAGTTCGGTGATCTTTTTGTTCGGATCATTTACTGTAGCCGTGGGAGTAGCTGTCGAACGCGATTGCACTAGATTTGTTCGAGTTTTACAAAAGTGGTATGGGGAGAATGAGATTTTGGAGAGAAGAAGTTTGGGATTTTTGTTTGATTTTTTAAGTGCGTGAGTAGGGATAAAGGATGGAAGAACTGAGTGGCCTTGTTGAAGATGAGCTTACGGTTTTGGAGGAGCTGCTATATCGAATGAGAGAAGAAAGAGATTAGACGGGTATTTAGTTAATCATGGTAATGTTTGTTTGAAAATTAAGTGAAGTTACAAGTGAGGTATGGGGAAGAAGGGAGAAGTTATTGCTGTATTTCCATTGAGTCACGGGACGTGTAATTCAAGAGGAAGAAGGATTAGGTGTTAACACATGGGTTAAAATGAAAATGGTAATTAAGATTTTTAATTAATTTAATTATTAGCGTTAATGATGTGTAAATATATAATAACTTGTAAAGTCGAAAATTTTCCTATACATTATCAGAATCCTACGAAAAAAGATCCATTGGGATCGTATGGACGACGGCTACATTGGAACTGATTGGGAGTGAATTGGAGCTCGTGACAATTTATAGCAAAATAAATTGTTTGTCTGAATCAACCAACAATTATCGTTATTAACGATGATCGTCCAAAGTGAGTAAATCTCACCAACTTTGCTCAGTTTATATTTTCATAACGTAATTTTAGAACTGATAAATATTGGCTGATTGCTGTGTGTTGATTTATTGGTTGAACTGCTAATTGATTAGTTAAAAATATCAATATAGTTATATATATAGATCGTTAAACATATATTGATTCTGTTTATCAGAATATTTCATGTTAAAATGAAATTGATGTTATATATGTTATTTTAACATCTGTTGATGCAGGGAAATAGGTTGGAGGGATCCAACAGGATTCCTCAATATTTATAATACTGTTTGTTTTCATATATGGTGTTATATGATGTGATATATAATCTATGATTGATTATGATAACACTAATCTAGTTATTTGGTATTTCAAATACCATAAGAAATACTGGAATGTATAAAAGGGGAATTTTCAAAGTATATTTTGAAAATAAATTATTTATATAAAATCAATGGATTTTATATAAAGGAAAACATTTGTAAAACAAATAGAACTAAAAAGGAAATATTGGTAAAACAAATAGAATTGAAAAGGAAATATTTGTATAACAAATAGAATTGAAAAGGAAAATTGGTGAAACAAATAGAATTGAAAAGGGAATATTTGTAACACCCCATAATTTTATAACATTAAAATTCACAAATTAAAGTATACTTAATTTTTAGAAAAGAATTAAGTGAAATGGGTTGCGCAGAGAAATATATATATTGATATATATATATATATATATTAAAAATTAAATAAATAAATATGCGAAAAAGTTCAAAACAGCGAATTGGGAGGGGGAATAACCGAACCGGCCCATTTTTGAGGTCGACCCAAGCCTCGCTGGGTCGACTAGGGGTTAATCCAGGGTGTTTGGCTGTCAACCCGTGGGCCGATTCGCTCAAATGCAGATTTTGCATTTGATTGGTTCTCATGGTTCAGGGTTAATCTAATGGTCCTAAATAACTTCCTACACCTATAAATACATCCTAATGCTAACCCTAAACCTAATAGAATAGTTACCATCGCCATGGAAATCAATGGAGCTGCCGCCAACTAAGAAAGAAGAAAAGCAAATTCAATTCTAATTCTCTCAACCCTAAAGCAAAGCAAAACTCTCTCTTTTCTTCTCTAAATTGTGAGTATGATGATTTAACAAGATTATTATCATTTTAATTAGGTTGAGTTATGAATGGATTATGAGTAGATGATGTGAATTATCATATATGTTGTTGTAAACCCCTTTTGCTATCATGTATATTGTAAATCCAATGTTATGTGATGATGATATCTTATATGTTGTAAATCATGCTATGATGATGTTATGTATGTTGAAAGTTTCTATGCTAAGTTGTGATGAATCATACATGTTAAAAAGGCCATGATGTTACCATCTATGCTAGTTCGTTCATATTAATTAAATCATCATGTTTGGGTTATGTTGATCTATATGACAAGTCACATATGCAAGTTAGATTGATTAGAAAAGTTATGAACATATACCAAGACATCTATTATGACATCTAGAATTATGCTATGACATATGTGATATCCCATGCTAGTTCACACCATCATTATGTTGCCTAAAAACCCCATATGCAAGTATATGTATATATTTGGGCTATGATCATATCATATAAATTGAGACATTTAACAAGTTGACACCTTTTGATCCTTAACATGTGTAGTTTATGCAAGTTTCACCCCTATTATGATTAGATTTATTTTAATTGTCTATATGTTGTGATAATTTATCTTTGTGCTAGGTTAGACTATATAAGTCTAGCCAATATTATGCGTTGAATAAGCGAACGTATAAACGTGGGGTACGGGTAATATTAAGGATTTAATATTAAAAAGTTGGGGTGCAATTGATATGATTTTGCATGCCATAAGTGGATGGCCGTAATTGAGTCAATTATGGACATCATTAAAAGTTGACTTAATTAATAATTTGAATAGGGAATTATTAAAACTGGGGTAAAAGATTTTAAGTGTTAATCAATGCTTAGGACACGAGGTTGGACTCGTTTGTGACGTAAACCTGCCCGGACCCGCCCGGCAAATCCAGTGGTCACAAATGTCAGCCCAATGTGAGAGGGCCTAGGCCTAAACTAAAGCATAATGGTTGAAAAGACATGTGGTTAGACTCTTTTATGGTGTAAGACTGCCCGGACCCGCCCAGCAAATCCAGCTGCCATAAATGCCAGTCTAATGTGAGAGGTCTTTATGAGGTTATGGCCTGAATGAATTAAGAAATACTTAACCAGATAAACATGTAAGGTGGGACATGGGGGTTAAGTAGGTGCCTTGGGTGGCATGAGGAATCTAGGGGGTGCCCTTAGTGGCATGTGAAATACGATTAGTAAGACTTAACCAAACACACATGTAAATGAACATGACTAAGAGGGTTAAGTGGGATATACTAGTGACAAGCTTAGGTGGGTAGCTTGTGGGGGCCCATTTCGACCAGTATCCCAAACGTATCTTTGTGGGCTCGACCCAAGTCGAGGACAGGACACACATGCTGGGTTTGACTGTAAGAGGCCAAAACGGGGAGCGGTGGCAACGCAAGTCCAACGGGTTTCGTATGCGTGTGTGGACCCGGGATGGTAGGTAAGACGTTGTTGCATCGTGTAGGTATAAGCCGTGCATTCTCAAGTTGTATCGGTTTGCCACTTTAGGGGAGTGATACACCCCACTGTGGGGCCAGCACGGGTATCTACGAGTAGGGAGCTGATCGAAAGTGGGTATTGGGGTACACCTAGTGGAGATAGGGGAAGACGGCACCTATGTAGTCAGCTAGGCGTACGTAAGGCTATTTAAAAAGTTTCTGTGTGAAGCAAGTGGGATCAAACAATAGGATGACTGGTGTGGTGCAGTGTAGTAATGTGCGGTGCAGTGTAGTAATCATTCGTTAGTAATTAGGTGTGCCTTTACTGTTATCTTTAACATTATCTTAAACGCTATCTTTATCTTCCTAAGAGTTCATAGACATTTACTTGTCTTCCAGCTTATGCCTTAGTCTAGTTATTTTGATAATAGTATTGTTAGAATTATCATACTCGCCAGACTTTATGTCTGACCCCCTCTATTTCTATCCTTTTTCCCCCTCCAGGTCCTCGGGTTGGGCCCAGCTCTAGTGGAGTTTGATTGAATTGCTTCATCTCTCTTTGGAAAGCTTGGACCGTTGAAGTAAAGTCCAGCTTGTTATCTTTTTAATGGCTATTTACGTAATGGGATTATGTATTTTTTTTATGAAGATGGATATTGTACTTGGTTATGATATATGGTTTTATGATGTAACAAACATGTTTAATTTCCGCTGCAATAAAATGAAGTTTTAGATTTCCATGTACTATTTATTATCTGTCTTGTTGTAATTTTTCTGTTCTATATTCACTTATAACCTCCATGGAAGTTAATGCATTCCCTTTGTGAGTGACATTAATGGATGTGGGGTGTTACACGTGGTATCAGAGCTTAAGGTTACCAAAACAAATAAAAATACTTTAGAAAAATAGTTATTTTTGGAAGAAGTGTTTTCAAAAACATGTTTTAATGAGAAATTTAAAGAGAAAAGTTTTTAAGAAAAACATAATCCCCAATAGCCACATATCTTTATCTTTCGAATTCTCCATTTTGAATATTTCCTTTTTCGTTTCAGCATGGCTGAAGATCTTAATCTACCCGACGGTGTAACGATACCAGGATGGTATAGGAGTCTATTGGAGGCTAGGGCCGCTGCAGGTCCAGCCAATGTTCCTCCACCACCAGTTGCACCCGTTCCTCCTCCTCCTCCTCCTCGCGTAGATACTTTTGCAAAGACGTGCAAGGAATTCAAGGCTATGGGTGGAAAACCATTTCAAGGGTCAGAAACGTTTGTGGAAGCTAGGGATTGGCTTAAGGAGGTGGAAGAATTGCTAGAAATATTTGAAGTAGAAGAAGGGAGGAGAGTTCGTTTAGCAGCTTGGTTGATGAAGGGAGAGGCCTCATTTTGGTGAGAGGTCACTAATGGGGAGCATCCTGTTGACTCTTGGGCGGATTTCAGACGTAGGTTCGAGGCGAAGTTTCTCTCAAGGGCGGAAGAAAATCTATATATGGAAAGGTTATTGACATTGAAGCAAGGAAGCTCGTCAGTGAAAGAATATGTCAATAAATTTAATCAGTTAGCAAGGTTTGGCTTGGACTTAGTAAACACGCCGGAGGAGAAGGCACTAAGGTTCGTGAATGGCTTGAATGAACCATTGCAAGGGTTGGCTATGACCCACATCCCGATGGGGGCCACCTTTGAGAAGTTAGTAGAAATGGTGCTCATGCATAAGGAGAAAAGTGCTAAAGCTGATAAGGCACCCGAGAAGAAGGGGGATCAGAAGAAACCACAACAGCAAAATAAGATGGGTGGAAAAGACAATAATGGCAAGGGAAAGAAGAAGTGCTTTAACTACGGAACCCCAGGCCATCTCAGCAAGGATTGCCAAAAGAAAAAGAAGACAGGCTGTTTTCATTGTGGCGATGCGGGACATTTAGTGAAGGACTGCCCAAAGAAGGGGCAGAGGGCGGAGCTACTCGGGAGGACAGGTGCAGGCTCTTATGGCACCAGGGCAGGCTAGGGGACAAGTTCAGGCTCTCGCGGTCCCACCGCTGCAAGAACGGGGTAGAACCATTTTTGTTGAAAGCTTAGTTTTTCTGTTTGATCATCCTGTCCGTACCTTATTCGATTCGGGCGCATCCCATTCGTTTATCTCTACATCATTAGTTGAATCACTGCACTTAAACACCAGTTTAGTAGAGGATCCCTTAGTTGTTTCGAATCCAATAGGGGGCTCAGCTTATTTGTCCATGATGTGTTTGGATTTGAAAATTTCCATACTTAGCGTTGAATTTAGGTGTGATGCTTATGTGTTGGGCTTCAAGGGCTATGGGCTAATTTTAGGAATGGATTGGTTATCCAGAAATGGGGCCGTTCTTGATTGTGAAAGGAGAGTAGTTAGGCTCGTGACTCGCCTTGGCAACACTTTCGAAATCTTCTGTAATCCCATAAATTCGGTTATGCTAAGTTATCTAGAATCGCTTGACGCGTCTGAGGAAAATCTACGATCTGTTAGAGTGGTCCGAGAATATTCGGATGTGTTTGAGGAGGTGAAGGGCTTGCCTCCGAAGCGGGAGATAGATTTTCGAATATATCTTGTGGATAATGCGAAACCAGTATCTTTGCCAGTACGCCACATGGCTCCACGTGAAAGGAGGGAACTCGATAAGCAAGTGAAGGAGTTGCTTGAGAAGGTGTTCATAAGACGAAGTATATCGGAGTGGGGTGCTCCAGTAGTATTTGCCACAAAGGCGGATGGGTCCCTTAGACTCTGTGTGGACTATAGAGAACTTAATAAACTTACTAAGAAGAACAGACACCCACTGCCGAGGATTGACGATCTCTTCGATCGGTTAGTTGGCGCCTCAGTGTTTTCGCAGTTGGACATAGCCACTGGGTTCCATCAGTTGAGACTGGCTGAGGATAGCATAGACAAGACTACCTTTAGGACTCCGGACGGTTTCTATGAATGGCTAGTGATGCCCTTCGGTTTGACAAACGCCCCAACATATTTTGTTGATTTGATGAGTAGGGTGTTTAGGGAGTACCTTAAATTCGTGGTAGTCTTTGTAGATGACACCTTGATCTTTTCTAAGGATGAAGAAGAGCATGCCCTACATCTTAGGGAAGTGTTGGAGACCCTACGAGCTCATAGCCTTAAGGCTAAATTTTCTAAGTGTCACTTCTGGAGGAAGGAAATATGGTTCTTGGGGCATGTGGTTTCCAAAGAAGGGATAGCCGTGGATCCCGCGAAGGTGGTGGCCATCCAAGATTGGAAGGTCCCTAAAAATGCTACCGAAATGAGAAGTTTCTTGGGGTTGGCTGGCTACTATAGGAAGTTTATCAAAGACTTCGCAAAGATATCATGACACGCTTGACGAAGAAGAACCTAGTTTTCACATGGGACGTAGATTGTGATGATGCGTTCCAACGTTTGAAGAGAGATTTGACTTCAGCCCCAGTCTTAGTATTGCCAGACGGGAGTAAGCCGTTTACCATTTATACTGATGCTTGTGGGACAGGACTATGCGCAGTCTTAATGTAAGAGGGTAGGGTAATAGCCTATGGTGGAAGGCAGTTGAGAGCGCATGAGAAAAAATATCCTACACATGACCTAGAATTGGCCGCTATTGTTTTCGCGCTTAAGTCTTGGCGTCATTATCTTCTTGGCGAGAAATTCGAATTATTCACTGACCACAAGTCTTTAAAATACCTATTCTCTCAAAAGGATTTGAACTTAAGGCAGCAAAGGTGGATGGAGTTCTTAGCGTCCTACGACTTCGAAATAGCCTATACCCCCGGCAAGGGTAACGTGGTGGCAGACGCCTTAAGTAGAAAAAGATTATCCTTAAGTCCTTTGTTTGTTGAGCGGCGAAGTTTAGAATTCATTTCGATGTTTGACTTTAGACCTTCCGTTGACTTCGTACCCGGTTTGCTAGCATCCTTGGAGGTCAGACCTACGCTTTTGGGACGGATTTGCGAGGCACAGCGAGACGACCCACAGTTAGTTGAGTTAGTATAAAAGCTCAAAGGAGGGGAGTCATCAAGCTATCTCCGTAGGTATACCCTAGATGATAAGGGTTGGTTACGTAGGGACGGTAGACTTTGTGTACCAAAAGACGATGACCTAAGGAAGACTATTCTTGACGAAGCACATCGCTCGAAGATGACCATTCATCCCGGCGGGGACAAGATGTACAAAGACATGAAGAGAGTTTACTTTTGGGACGGCATGAAGAAAGTCGTGGCCGAGTATGTCGCTAGATGCTTGGTGTGCCAACAAGTAAAGGCGGAGCAAAAGAAACCCGGTGGGTTGCTTCACCCATTGGAGGTTCCACTATGGAAGTGGGAGAGTGTCTCGATGGATTTTGTGGATGGATTACCAAGATCGAGGAAGGGTAATACGGGGTTTTGGGTTATAGTAGATAGACTTACTAAGAGCGCCCATTTCATTCCCGTGAAGAGTAAGAGGACTGCTCCATGGTTAGCTCCTGTATACGTTCGAGAGATAGTTCGTTTAAATGGTGTTCCTTCTAGCATAGTGAGCGACCGCGATCCTATTTTCACTAGCAAATTTTGGAGAAGCTTACAAGAGGAGGTAGGGACTCAGTTATGTTTGAGCACCGCATATCATCCTCAGACGGACGGCCAGACCGAGAGGGTGAATCGCATTCTAGAGGATATGTTGAGGCTATGTATCCTAGACTTTGGGGGTACGTGGGAAGAGCATCTTCCATTGGTGGAGTTCGCATACAATAACAGCTTTCAGTCCAACATTGGTATGGCACCATTCGAAGCTCTTTATGGACGACCTTGTCGTTCACCTACATGTTGGTGGGAATCTACGGATAAGATCTTACTTGGGCCCGATATGATTAGGGAGACTTTGGAGAAGATCGACTTGATTCGAAGGAGGATGAAAGCAGCACAGGATAGGCAGAAATCTTATGCGGATAAGAGGAGGACAGATCTCGAGTTTGAAGTTGGGGACATGGTCTTTGTCAAAGTGTCTCCATTACGAAATGTTGTTCACTTTGGGTCCGTTGGGAAATTAGCACCAAGGTTTGTAGGGTCGTTTCCTATTAAGGAAAAAATTGGACAGATGGCGTATAGAGTGGAGTTGCCCGAGAGACTTAGTGGTGTACACGACGTATTCCATGTGTCACATTTAAGGAAGTGCTTGCACGAGACCGCGGAAGTGATAGAGCCGAGCTTGCTTAGAGAGGTGGAGATAGAGCGTGATGCGACAATTCGACGAGCTCCTACGCGCATTCTTGGGTCGGAGATCAAGAGGTTGAGGAATCGAGAGGTCAGACTAGTCAAAGTGCAATGAGGAGATGATGAGAGCAACGCTACTTGGGAGACGGAAGAGAAGATGCGTTCACGATACCCTTTTCTTTTTGAGGGTATGTCTTTTAATTTCTCCTTTATCGCTTAGCTTGTACTTATCTTTAGTATATCCTCTCGCTAGTATCTTTGACCTTTAGTTAGGATAATCCTATGGTTGAAACATGTGTTTGAGACATGTTATGTATGGTGGATGCAAAGTGGATGCAAGTGTTTGCTAGTGGTTGCTCGTGGATGCATATACACACACTATTAGGCACCAGATTGGCTCAGTCACTTCATATTGCATATTGCATATATATGGATGTATTTAGTAAAATGGATGTATAATGGTTGTATTATCATATAGTTGCTGCATTCGGGTGGATGGTTGTGCACGCATATAGAATTAATATGTATCATTAGGAATCTTTTGCATACATATTGGACGCATGCCACTATCATGAATTGCACTAAGGAGGTCGACTGAATCAGTAGACCGCCTAATTTTGCATTAGATATGGACATATACACACACTGTGCATATAAACATTAAAGCATTAGAAGTCTTTTAAGGACAATAGATGATGGTGTTTGATGGTTGAGTAGATGGACGATTAGATGGCAGGATATACATTCTTCTTGACTTGGAGATTTCGGGGACGAAATCCTTTAAGGAGGGGAGAATGTAACACCCCGTAATTTTATAACATTAAAATTCACAAATTAAAGTATACTTAATTTTTAGAAAAGAATTAAGTGAAATGGGCTGCGCAGAGAAATATATATATATATATATATATATATATTGATATATATGTATATTAAAAATTAAATAAATAAATATGCGAAAAAGTTCAAAACAGCGAATTGGGAGGGGGAATAACCGAACCGGCCCATTTTTGAGGTCGACCCGAGCCTCGCTGGGTCGACTAGGGGTTAATCCAGGGTGTTTGGCTATCAACCCGTGGGCCGATTCGCTCAAATGTAGATTTTGCATTTGATTGGTTCTCATGGTTTAGGGTTAATCTAATGGTCCTAAATAACTTCCTACACCTATAAATACATCCTAATGCTAACCCTAAACCTAATAGAATAGTTACCATCACCATGGAAATCAATGGAGCCGCCGCCAAATAAGAAAGAAGAAAAGCAAATTCAATTCTAATTCTCTCAACCCTAAAGCAAAGCAAAACTCTCTCTATTCTTCTCTAAATTGTGAGTATGATGATCTTAACAAGATTATTATCATTTTAATTAGGTTGAGTTATGAACGGATTATGAGTAGATGATGTGAATTATCATATATGTTGTTGTAAACCCCTTTTGCTATCATGTATATTGTAAATCCAATGTTATGTGATGATGATATCTATATGTTGTAAATCATGCTATAATGATATTATGTATGTTGAAAGTTTCTATGCTAAGTTGTGATGAATCATATATGTTAAAAAGGCCATGATGTCACCATCTATGCTAGTTAGTTCATATTAATTAAATCATCGTGTTTGGGTTATGTTGATCTATATGACCAATCACATATGCAAGTTAGATTGATTAGAAAAGTTATGAACATATACCAAGACATCTATTATGACGTCTAGAATTATCCTATGACATATGTGAAATCCCATGCTAGTTCACACCATCATTATGTTGCCTAAAAACCCCATATGCAATTTTATGTATAGATTTGGGCTATTATCATATCATATAAATTGAGACATTTAACAAGTTGACACCTTTTGATCCTTAACATGTGTAGTTTATGCAAGTTTCACCCCTATTATGATTAGATTTATTTTAATTGTCTATATGTTGTGATAATTTATCTTTGTGCTAGGTGTTAGACTATACAAGTCTAGCCTATATTATGCGTTGAATAAGCGAACGTATAAACATGGGGTACGGGTAATATTAAGGATTTAATATTAAAAAGTTGGGGTGCAATTGATATGATTTTGCATGCCATAAGTGGATGGCCATAATTGTGTCAATTATGGACATCATTAAAAGTTGACTTAATTAATAATTTGAATAGGGAATTATTAAAACTGGGGTAAAAGATTTTAAGTGTTAATCAATGCTTAGGACACGAGGTTGGACTCGTTTGTGACGTAAACCTGCCCGGACCCGCCCGACAAATCCAGTGGTCACAAATGTCAGCCCAATGTGAGAGGTCCTAGGCCTAAACTAAAGCATAATGATTGTAAAGACACGAGGTTAGACTCTTTTATGGTGCAAGATTGCCCGGACCCGCCCGGCAAATCCAGCTGCCATAAATGCCAGTCTAATGTGAGAGGTCTTTATCAGGTTATGGCCTGAATGAATTAAGAAATACTTAACCAGATAAACATGTAAGGTGGAACATGGGGGTTAAGTAGGTGCCTTGGGTGGCATGAGGAATCTAGGGGGTGCCCTTAGTGGCATGTGAAATATGATTAGTAAGACTTAACCAAACACACATGTAAACGAACATGACTAAGAGGGTTAAGTGAGATATACTAGTGACAAGCTTAGGTGGGTAGCTTGTGGGGGCCCATTTCGACCAGTATCCCAAACGTATCTTTGTGGGCTCAACCCAAGTCGAGGACGGGACACGCATGCTGGGTTTGACTGTAAGAGGCCAAAACGGGGAGCGGTGGCAATGCAAGTCCAACGGGTTTCGTATGCGTGTGTGGACCCGGGCTGGTAGGTAAGACGTTGTTGCATCGCGTAGGTATAAGCCGTGCATTCTCAAGTTGTATCGGGTTGCCACTTTAGGGGAGTGATACACCCCACTGTGGGGCCAACACGGGTATCTACGAGTAGGGAGCCGATCGAAAGTGGGTAGTGGGGTACACCTAGTGGAGATAGGGGCAGACGGCACCTATGTAGTCAGCTAGGCGTACGTAAGGCTATTTAAAAAGTTTCTGTGTGAAGCAAGTGGGATCAAACAATAGGATGACTGGTGTGGTGCAGTGTAGTAATGTGCGGTGCAGTGTAGTAATCATTCGTTAGTAATTAGGTGTGCCTTTAACGTTATCTTTAACATTATCTTAAACGCTATCTTTATCTTCCTGATAGTTCATAGACATTTACTTGTCTTCCAGCTTATGCCTTAGTCTAGCTATTTTGATAATAGTATTGTTAGAATTATCATACTCACCGGACTTTATGTCTGACCCCTCTATTTCTATCCTTTTTCCCCCTCCAGGTCCTTAGGTTGGGCCCTACTCTAGTGGAGTTTGATTGAATTGCTTCATCTCTCTTTGGAAAGCTTGGACCGTTGAAGTAAAGTCCAGCTTGTTATCTTTTTAATCGCTATTTATGTAATGGGATTATGTATTTTGTTTTTATGAAGATGGATATTGTACTTGGTTATGATCTATGGTTTTATGATGTAACAAACATGTTTAATTTCCGCTGTAATAAAATGAAGTTTTAGATTTCCAAGTACTATTTATTATCTGTCTTGTTGTAATTTTTCTGTTCTATATTCACTTATAACCTCCATGGAAGTTAATGCATTCCCTTTGTGAGTGACATTAATGGACGTATGGTGTTCCAATATTTGTAAAATAAATAGAGTTATAAAAGGAATTTATTTGGAAAATAAATGGGATATTATAAAAAGGAAATATTTACATGAAATAAAAAAGGATATTATAAAAGGTTGTGTTTTGTAAAATGAATAGAATTTTATAAAAGGAAACAAGTGGACAATAAAATATTAATTGGAAATATGTTTTTAACGGATAAATGGAAAATATTAACTAAAAATAGAATTGAATAGAAATATGTTTTAACAGATAAAATGGAGGAGATTAATTTACAAATAATGTTTTATAAATTAAGTAAATTATATATCATTGGATAAATTGAATATATAAGTATGAATTTATATATAGAAGTAAAAATCAGTTTTAACACCGATATTTGAGATTGAAGTTAAATTTAGCAATTATAGAGGGATTTATAAATGAGATTTTAAGTGTTAGAAATAAAAAGGAGATTTCGTTTGAATAATTCTATAAATACAAGTGTAAAAGAATTTGGAAATGGGATATTATTTAAAAAAATAAAATCAAACTTAATGGATTATATAAGAGAAATATTTTTCACATTCAATGTGAATAATAGATTAAAATAAATATTTTATAAATTAAAACATTTATAAAGAAACATGGGTTTTGAAATACAAATTCAAATGGGAATTTGAATGAGAAAGGAAATAGAGTTAGTCAAATATCGGTTATTCGAATAAGAGTTAGTCGAATATTGATTATTCGAACTAGAGTTAATCGACTTAGAATTAATCGAATTGGAGTTAATCGAATTAGAGTTAATCGATTAAAGTTAATCGATTAGAGTTAATCGAATTAGTTATTCGAATTGGAGTTAATCGAATTAAGGTTAATCGAATAGAGTTAATTGAATAGAGTTAATCGAATAGAGTTAGTCGAATAATAGTTATTCGAATAGAGTGAATCGAATATAAGTATTCGAGGAGAGATTATCAAATATAGTTTATTCGAAGGAGAGATTATCGAATATAGTTTATTCGAAAAAGAGTTATTGAATATAGTTTATTCGAGAGAGAGTTATCGAATAGAGTTTATGTGAGAAAGAATTATACATTGGGATTTGACTATATCGAATGTAGGAAAGTACTTTTTACTTTCTGATTTTTAAATCAAGATTTATTTATGTAATAAAGTAGTTGTTTAATTATTTATCCAAATTAAATAAATAAAAGTTATATTTAAGTTATTATATTTCAGAAATATGATATTATAACCCTACTGTTATAATCAAAAGATTTCTGTAAAAGAAGTGATTCGTAAATAGAATCCGAGAGTTACGTAAGGGAGGTTGTTAAAGATTTAAAGGGTGAACTTTGTCTATTTCGAAGTTAAAAACGTTGTTCACTTAAGTTCTGAGAGGTAGTTATACCCCAACTTGATTGACTTCAATTTTAACTAAGGAATGGTTAAAGTTCGATAGTGAAGGTTGGTAAAGTAAATTTAGTTAATGAGTGTTAATGGTTCGAGTCGGCATAGCGATGTTTTATTTAAACATCTGTTTAAATCAAATGAAGGATTTTTGGAAATTCTTTCCAAATAAGAATCAGAAATGCTTTCTAAAAATAGAAAATAAGAAATGAGAGTAAGTGTGGAAATGATTTCCAATGATTAATAACGTATATTTTCTAAATTTTGGAAATAAGGATTTACGAATATATGGAAAAGGGAATAAGGAAATGAATAATTAAATGGCAAATTAAATTAAAGGGGATTAATGATGATTGATGATTTGCTCGGTAAGATTTCCATTTGGAAATACAACTGTTGTTTGTACACATGTTTTCCTTTGATAGTTAAATCATCGGCTATCAAAGTTTTGACCATTTTCCGTTGTCAATACGGAGTGACCGGGGTCAGATTTATTATCTGAAAACGACTCCGTATGGGTATTAACACCGCGAATTAAATATGATGAAGATAATTGATGATGGAGTTGTGCAAGGGCTGTCCTGGGGATCCTAGGTAGAATTTTCCTAAGATGGATTTACAGAATAGTGCCTTCGATTTGTCCAGTTGCAGGACAATGTGTATGGACGAATGTCTGACAGAGTATATCTAATGGATCATGTAAGTTGTTCGCTTCAAACGTATCCACGTTTGGTGGCCGAGGAATTCGTTTCTCTTAGCTTTATACCCATGGTATTTTTGTGGAAATCAATTTGTGATTTGGCGGGTATGACGATGTGGCATTCAAAGTAAATGGAGGTGTGATCTGTCAAAAGATACGTTATGACCTCAAGCCTCATCAACTCGGAAATAACAAAAATCGGGCAGGAGCGTGGCTATCTGGGTCACCCCCATTAGGGTGTATTGTCACCATCTAGAGAATATTCATATTTGTTACTTCTTTTCGCTTTTGTATCTCCTGGAAACGATTATGTTGCTCGCAACCGTAGGTGACAATATATTCGATACACTCAAGAGAAATTAATGGTCGGTCATGTGTAGCCGGGTTGCAAGACGTTCTTGTTGAACCCAGTGTATTCCTCTCTAGAGATACACTATCAGCCGGTGGTTCCATACCTTGTCATAGTTGAAATCCAATCTCCAATAAGAGCCTACGGTTTTGATTATATACTATATATATGTGGAGCATGAGATGCAGGCGTTCTACTAGATTGTTAATTATTTGTGATTAGACATTATTATAATATCAGAATATTATTGAATTTCAAAAACGTTTTGGGTTATCATAAGGTAAAAACCATCCGTTTTTATGTGTGGATCGGTCGTATGATTATCTTTTCGTTTGAAAAGGATTTTGAAAAGTTAAACAAATGTTTGGAGTTTACTCACACCAGTCCCATGACTGACCCAAAGTTTATTTTGTTTTGTATTCCTTAAACTCTTGGGTGCCCAAATTTGTACGGGCAGTCAAGTAGTCGGGATTTACAGATTCACTAGATGGAGCCTGGAGCAGGAGGCTTCAACAGTATTTTATAGCTATTATTTATTTCTGTTGTGATGTAAGTGTTGTACTCTAATATACAAATACAGATTTGTGTTTCAAATGTTATTTTGTATACCATATTTTATTCGTTCCGCTGTGAGATTCATGTTACTCTGATGTTGTTGTATTCTTCTTCTTCTTCTATTCTAATTTTTTATCTTACCTATTCTCACCCTCTAACTTCTTTCTATTAACTATCCGGTATTTCCGATGTCTGAATAATCGACATCGTGTTTTATGTCGATTTTCGGAGTTGAAAATCCATGGGTCATTACATGAGCGGGGCGGCTCGTGGCATTTTCCTGAGACTGGGTCGTGATGCCATCTATTGTTCGGGTCGTGATGCCATCGCCGGGTCGGATTACCCCCTCCTCTTCACGATCCGGAGACTCCAATTCGACCTGCACTTGAACGCTTTCTTCATTACCTTCATTTGTAGCCTCGTTCGCTTGTGAAGCTCGTGCATCCTTGGACTTCTTTCCAGCCATAATGCCTTGAGTTTGCTAAATTCTACAAAAATCAAAACAGTGGAGATTCGGACTATTTTCTTCAGACTTGAATATCCAAATAGTAGAGTAATAATCCGATATGCCGAGACTTCAGTTCTCAGTGAAAGCACCAAAAATGTTAGATCCAAATTTGACTCTAACACCCAAATAGTTCAGATTTATAGAGAATTATATATGAGAACGAAGAGAAAGCAGAAAACACACCAAATTTATAGTGGTTCGGCATTAACAAGCCAACGTCCATTTTATATATCTTTGATTATTCATAGAATGCAAGTACGATCAATGATTTCCCTCAATCTCGCTATTACAATGATAATTCACTCAGTAATTTCATAATAATACTGATAAGAAATATCAGATAAGCAATAGTGGTAGTAACAATACTCCGAATTACCAAAAGATCCTGAAAAAAGCCAAGTATGGGGCTATTTATAGGCGATATCTGTTGGCGGTTCGTGAAGACACGTGGCATGGATCCCGAGGATCTCGGACTGGTTCGTGGCTTGATGGAGAAATGGTCAATATGATGGTTATGGGCAGGTGTCATCAGATCCTAAACTTGCGGCTTGTGGGAGACTTGGTCATGGTCGTCATTCTTTGAGCTTAAGGTTGGGTCGTGTTTCCTACTCACGAGCGGTTCGTGGACCCTGTCACGAGCAGGTCGTGATGCTGAATCACGAGTGGGGGGTAGTTTCGATCACGAATGGCTATGTGCTTCACGAACCCGAATGGATTGATTTATGATTCTTCACATATGCTTACTTGTGCATATTAGTTCAATTCTTGGTGGGTTGGTCACAAAGCTAGCCAACAGATGCCACAGTATTCGCGCTTAAGACTTGGCGTCGTTATTTACTTGGAGAGAAGTTCGAGTTATACACCGATCATAGATCTCTCAAGTTTCTGTTCTCGCAGAAGGATCTTAATTTAAGGCAACAAAGATGGATGGAGTCCCTAGCTTCTTATGATTTTGAAATCTCTTATACCCCTGGCAAGGGTAATGTGGTGGACGACGCACTAAGTTGGCAAAGGATGGCCTTAATTCCTTTGTTTGTTGAAAAAAAGAATTTGGAGTTCATATCAACTTTTAACTTTAGACCCTTCATCGAGATTTTGCCTGATTTGTTAGCATCGCTAGAGATACAACCAACTCGTATGGATCAGATAGGAGCTTCGCAGTAAGTGACCCACAATTTTAGACATCATGGCTAAGCTCAGAAAAGGGGAGACTTCTAGTCACCTCAGCATATATTCCATAGATGAAAAGGGGTGGTTGCGACGAGATGGAAGGCTTTGTGTTCTTAAACTGGAAGCTTGATAAAGGTAGTCCTAGAAGAAGCCCACCATTCTAAGATGACTATTCACCCAGGCGGTATTAAGATGTACAGAGACATGAAGAGGGTTTTCTTTTAGCCCGGGATGAAGAAAGGCATGGCAAAGTTTGTTTCTCGATGTTTAGTTTGCCAGTAAGTTAAAGCTGAGCAAAAGTAGCTCGGTGGTTTACTTCATCCTTTGGAGGTTCCACAGTGGAAATGGGAGAGCGTCTCCATGGACTTCATAGATAGGTTGTCTAAGTCAAAGAAAGGCAACACCAGTATTTGGGTAGTAGTGGACAGACTGACTAAAAGCTCTTTTTTCATTCCAGTGAAGAGTAAGAGGAAGGCAACATGGTTGGCAGCGATTTATGTTTGTGAGATAATCCGTCTTCATGGAGTACCTTCCATCATCGTAAGCGATCGTGACCCCATCTTTACCAGTGAATTTTGCAGGAGCTTGCAAGAAGCATTAGGTACACAGTTGTGTTTGAGCACTGCTTATCATACTTAGACCGATGAGCAGACAGAGAGGGTGAACAGAATTCTTGAAGTTCTTTTAAGGATTCTAGAATTCAGAGGGACTTGGGAAGAGCATCTTCATTTAATAGAGTTTGCTTACGACAACAGTTATCAAGCTAGCATCAGCATGGCACCCTTCGAAGCATTGTATGGACGACCCTGTAGGTCACCAACTTGTTGGTGGGAATTTACGAAAGACTATTACTTGGACTTGACAAGATTCGAGAAACGTCTGAGAAAATTGATCTTATTTGATGGAAAATGAAGACAGCTCAAGATAGGAAAAAAATCCTATGTAGACAAGAGAAGGAATGACATCAAATTTGAAGTGGGAGACTTAGTTTTTATCAAAGTATCACCTCTGAGGAATGTGGCTCGCTTCGGATCGGTAGGAAAGTTGGCACCTAGGTTTGTGGGACCATTTCCCATAACCGAGAGGATTGGCCAAATGACCTATAGAGTAAAGCTTCCAGAAAATCTATCTGGTGTTCATGATGTTTTCCACGTTTCTCATCTGTGGAAGTTTTTGTATGACACCGCAGAAGTTGTTGAGCCTAGCATATTGGAAGAAGTGGAAGTAGAGCGGGTGGCGATAGTCAGACAAGTCCCTACCTGTATTCTTGGATCAAAAGTTAAGAAACTATACAATAAAGAAATCAAGCTGATAAAGGTTCAATGGGGCGATAATCCATAGGATGCAACTTAGGAGACCGAAGGCAACATTCGTGCTTCGTACCCTTTTATTTTCAAGGGTATGTTCTTAACTCCTTTTCCGAAGTTTTACCTATGCTTTCTTCTATCACTTGAGCATGTCCTATCAATAGTATTCTCGACCTTAAGATAGGAATCCTATGGATGTAAACATGTGTTCGAGACATGTTATGTTTGATGGATGCAAGTGGATGCAAGTATTTGCTAAGGGTTGCCTATGGATGCATATACACACACATCAGGCACTAGATCAGCTCAATCACTCTCATGCTGCATATGTATGTGTGTGCATTTTTCTTTCCTTTTAATGGATGAAAATGGATGTTTTAGCATATGGATGTTGCATTTGGACGAATGAGTGTGCACACATATAAAACTCACATGTTATAGTAGGATTATTTGCATACATATTGGATTCATGGCACCAACATGCATTGCATTAAGGAGGTCGACTGGATCGGTAGATCACCTAATCTTTGCATTAGTATTAGGACATATACACACACCTTTGCATATATTCATATAAGCATTAGAAGACTTTTAGGACAATGGATGCTAGTGATTAATGACTGAGTAGATGGGTGATGGATGATAGGATCTGCATTTTTATCAACTTAAAGATTTCAGGACGAAATCCTTTAAGTAGGGGGGAATGTAACACCCCATAATTTTAACAACATTAGAAGAGAATAAATTAAATAATTAATTTAATATTCGGAATTAAGGGAAATGAACTGCGTCATTGCGTCCGTCTCCAAATTCTGGTCAAGATAGACATTTGGTTTGCGTAAAACAGACAACGTATGAAGATGTAATGAAGATTTGAAGTTTGTATATGCGTAAGATAGTTATATATATATATAAGGTTCAGAAAATCAGATTTTAGTTTAAAATTCAAAAAATCCGTTGGTGGCCAAGTTCCCTCCCCAAGGGTATCGACCCCAGAGCATGGGTGTCGACTCTCTAGGGCTGAGGTGGCATTTGATTTTCTGGAGGCTGACAGCTATATATAGAGGTCCATTTCTCTTGTGTTCTTCATCGAGAATCCATGGAGGCCAAATTCTTCCAGTGACTAAGCTGAACCTAATTATCTTCTACAATAATCAATTAAAGCAAACCAATTAGAGATTCAAGCGTAGATCTGCAAATCAATAAGCCTCTCTTATAGTTCTCTCTTCTTAATCCAAACAATGCGAATTCTAGGTTACTTTTAGATTTAAATGATTAAAAGTGAAACATGATAGTACTGTGATTTGTATCTTTCTTGAATTATGAATTTACGTTATTCTTGGATCTCAAACTTTGATATGCTAGATCTATTTTTATAGATCTAATTCACTTATGGATAGTTTATCATGTCACCTTTGTGGATCTGAACCTTTACCTAGGATTATGGTTAACTTGGATCTATCATTATTTAGACAGTTAAATTCTTGTTTAGTTCAAGATCATCTTGTTGTAATTGGACATATGAATTTCTATTTAGATCCATTCATGCTTCTTGTGACATCCTTATTATGTTAGATCCAGTTTTATCATCACCTTTGCTCACTAGATCTGTTTTTATGTCCACCTTATTATTATGCCAATTACATGTCTATGCCAATATATATATATATATATATATATATATATATATATATATATATGTTTATGCCAGTTATGTTAGAATAATTACTATTGTCATATTCCCATTACCTTTCCCTTTTTATTGATCATGACTAGGCTACTTTTTAGCCTACGGATGCCGCCAAAATTATGCAAATGCATTAGTTAAGGAACGGGGGAAAAATATTAGAATTGGCATAACTTGGTTAATGAATATGGACATATAATTCACTATGAATAAAATTGGGGAAAAAGGGGCATGAAACCTATAATGTAACACCCCGTATTTTCTAAGAATATTAAAATAACAAATTAAAGAATAATTAATTTGTAAAAGAAAATTTAGGCGAAACGGGTTACGCCATTGCATTCCTCTCAGAATTCTGCTTGAGATAGAGTCCGAGTTTGCGTAAAACGGATACTATATGAAGAAGTTACGGACGATAGAAGTTGGCAAAACGATCAGAAAATGGGCCAGAATGCACTGGCACACTTGGGATGTGCGCCAAAACAAAATTTCACTGGCGCACTTGGGAAGTGCGCCCATGCAAAGATGCACTGGCGCACTTGGGAAGTGCGCCCATGCCGAGCCAGAAACCTGCACAAGATTCTGGAGAGTTCTGATGACATGTCTATCTCTGATTTGTTGGGTGACATGTCTTTTAGTTGTATGGTTCTGATGGTTTCTAGGTTAATCTAAAGGCTTAAATTCTCCCTATACTCCTATATAAACACCCCTAAGCCTATTGTTTTCTACACACAAATCAATGACGTCCATATGCTGCTGAAACCTAAAATAAGACTATTGCTTCTTCTTCTTCCAGTCAGAATAGGATTAAAAGAGAATAGATCTACAACTGCAACAACTATTTCTTTTAGATCCAACCAAGGTGAGTACAGTTATTTTCAGATATGAAATTTAATTATGATCTTGACATGGTTATAAATCTGAATTGTAGATTATGTATATTCTTGTTTATCAGATCTGTTTTCCTGTGTAGATCTATCTTATTCTTGTTTATCAGATCTGTTTTTCCATGTAGATCAATCTTGTTAATTATAACTATTATGTATCTCTTCCTTCCTTTTGTTCTATAGCCAGGCTACCACGAGCTTGAGCCAAATCTCATAAGAGATTGACGCACGAACGCTAAATTTGGGGAAAATAATGGATGATGCATAATTGGACATGACTGATTTGTGACTGATTTAAGAAAAGGGCATACGTTGTAATGTAAGATCTAGATCTAGGCATGCTATATAAGATGGTTTATGATTTGGAAGAAGGAGAACTATTGTATGACAACATATGAATTATAATTTGGGAACATAATGCATGTTATAGTTCAAGATCTGATTTTGAGGACATAATATATGTTGTAATTTAAGATCTAAATTTGGGGGCATATTTTATATGACGATCTATGAATTGGAAGAAAAAAGATATATGAATTAGGTGTAAAAAGATCTATATTAAAATAGGATAATTATTAATTGTGAATACGCCTAAATGGGGATTTTGGATATTTGACATACGCTGAAATTAAAGGCTACAATTTGGCATAATTCATATTGTATATCATGATTTGGGGTTTTTGGAGAATATTTTGTACTATGTAAATTTAACTTGAAATTTGGGGCATATGTTATATCGTGAATTATGACCATAATTTGAGCATGTAAAATTAGTCTTAATTTTATGATTAAGCGAGGTATGTCAATGGAATTTTAAGGGATGATTAAATCTGTTAAATTTCCTAATCTGTTGAAACTGAATACGGTAAATTAGGGTATGAAAATCTGTAGGCTCGATCTAAAATTAAGCAAAACATGTTAATAGAATTTTGGATAATCTGCTGTAACTTGTAAATAAGTTAATTTGTTGAATTGGCATAATTAGTCTGATATTGGCATAATCTGTGAATAAATATTTTAGCTAAAATAAGAATGCTGAGACACGAGGTTAGATTATGTTTGCGGTAAAAGCCTGCTTGAACCCAACCGGCTTAACAAGCAACCGCAAACTGTCAGTCTAATGTGAGAGGTCGTAGGCATAAAGATGCTTAGACACGAGGTTAGGTCTGGCTTGTGGCAGAAGTCTGCCCGGAATGCCCGACATATCCAACGGCCACAAGTTACCGACCTAATGTGAGAGGTCTGTGCATTAATATTTAATTAATGCAAATCTAAGAAAAAATATGATGCCTAAAACGTATTGGGTAGATAAGGTTAAATCAACTTGACTGATGAATCTAATAAACCCATTTGAAAATCTGTAGACCCAATACATGGTTAGGTGAAACAATCTGTAAGTTTGTTAATCTGTAATCTGGTCCATTAAGTCTGAAAACTTGTTAATCTGTATATCTGATCTATTAGTCTGAAAACTTGTTAACTTGTATGTCTGATCTGAGAACTAGTTAAATCTGAACTTTGTACACCTGGAATCTGTAAGCAAGTCAATCTGAAATATGTTAGTCTGGGGACACAAGGTTAGGAGGGGTAATTACTTGTGTCATCTGTTGTTTGGGACCCATTTTAGTCAGTAACCCTTTCTGATATCAAAATTATGACCCAGCACTAGGTAGGGGTCCAGGGCACTCTTACTGAACTAATTGTAAGAGGTTCACTCTGATAATGGCGAGGGGTGATGGCGCATTCCTACTGGGTCGTGTGCGTGCATGGATCCGGTCTGCTCTGAGGATGTAAGACAGCGTGACATTTGTAAATAGGTCTATGTCTACAGGTTGCCACTTTAGGAAGTGATACACCCTTCAGTAGGGCCGACACAGGGTATTTATGTATTAGGGAGCTGATCACTTGGGGTAGAATTTAGGGTACACTTAGTTCTGTCTGTTTCTATTGGGGTACCGTCTGTTTCTCTTGGGGTGGTAACACTTGTCTGTTTCTATGTGATATCGTCTGTTGGGGTGGTAAAGGCCCATTACTAGTGTACACCTAATTCTAATATTCTGTTCCCGTAGGGTTTATTCTGTCTCTGTTCGGGTAGTAAAGGCCCATTACTAGTATTCTGTTTCTGAACGTCTGTGTCTTTTAGGGTAATAAAGGCCCATTTCTAGCATAGTGTTTCTGAAGAGATCATTTTGTTTTCTATTTAGATATTAGGAAAACACCTAATTTTGTCAAACTAGTATTAGTGTAGCGAAGTGAAAACCAAGTAAGAAGCTTATTTTAACCTATATCATTCTGTCTGTTCTGTTAACCTGCTACTCCTGTTATGGTTAACTCTCATCAAGTTTTATTTACATGTCATGATACTGTTATCTGTTTATATGTGAAAGTCACTGGACTCACCAGACTTATGTCTGACCTAGTTTATTTCACCTCTTTTCTTCCATTCCCCCCTCCCCAGGTTCTCAAAGTGGAAACATAGGAGCTTGATCCAGGTTCCATCTGCTTGAAGTGCTAGAAGTGCCTGAAATATTTCTTGGCTTTGATTCTACATATTTATGGCATTCTTTGTTAGGGATTATGGCTTTAAAAATATGCATTCAGAAGGATTTTGTATAAGACTCATATTTGTATACTTGGGTTTTGGTATTGTGATGTAACCAACCTTATTTCTGTTTCTGTTGTAATAAAGTTATAAAATTTTCAAGTACTACTTTACATATCTTTCTTGTAAATTTCTATTATGTTTACTTACAACGTTCCACCGAAGTTAAGGAATTCCCTTTGTGAGTGACCTTAACAGAAGTTGGGTGTCACACTTGATATCAGAGCTGAAGGTTACCAGAGTAGATAAGAGTTTTTGAAAACTATTTTCAAAAGGGTTTTAAAAAGGGAGTATTTTCAAAAGGAAAGTTTATTTTGAAAAACATAATCCCCAAAAGCCATAAATCTGTCTTTTGAATTCTCCTTTTTGAATCTCTTCATTTTCTTTTCAGCATGTCTGGGTTGCCCGAGATACCCGAGAGCATGTCGATACTAACTTTGTTTAGAAGGTATCTGGTGGCTAGGGCCGCCGCCGCAGGCCCAGCAGACGTCCCTCCTCCTCCTCCCCCTCCCCACGTTGATACTTTTTCGAAGATATGCAAAGACTTTCGGGCAATGGGCGAGAAACCTTTTCACGGATCAAAGACGTTTGTTGAAGCTCGAAATTGGCTTAAGGAGGTGGAAGATTTGTTTCATAACTTTGAGATAGGAGATGGAAGGAAGATCCAATTAGCTGCTTGGTTAATGAAGGACGAAGCCTCGTTTTGGTGGGAGGTCACGAATGGAGAGCGTCCGGTAGAGACATGGATGGATTTCAGGCATAGGTTCAAAATGAAATTCCTCTCACGAGCGGAAGAGAATCTATACATGGAGAGGTTCTTAGCATTGAAGCAAGGGAATTCGTCAGTGAAGGAGTACGTCAACAAGTTCAATCAGTTGGCTAGATTCGGCTTAGGCTTGGTGAACACACCTGAGAAGAAGGCCTTGAGATTCGTTAAAGGATTGAATGAGTCGCTACATGGGTTGGCTATGACCCACATTCCTATGGGGGTTACCTTCGAGAAATTGGTTGACATGGCGTTAATGCATGAAGAGGAAGCCAAAAGTGAGGAGAAAGAAGAAAAGCTCGAGGGACTTCAAAACAAGAAAGAGTGGCCCAAAAAGGAAACATAAAAAAGAATGAAAAGTCTGAAGATAAGAAGAAGAAAAAGTGCTTTACTTGTGGAAGCTTGACTCATTTGAATAAGGATTGTAGAAAGAGGAAGGGTGATTGCTTCAACTGTGGAGAAATGGGACACTTCACTAGGGACTGCCCGAAGAAACGAGGACAAGGGCAAAGGGCAGGATCTTCTGGAAGGCAGGCGAATGCTCTCATGGCTGGTGGACAGGATAGAGGTAGGAAAATTTCTGTGGAAGGTTTAATTTCCTTATCTGATTATTGAGCGGAACTCTTTCTGATTATGGCATTTTGATTCTGTAGTTGAGTCTCTGCACTTTAATACGAGTTTTGTTTCTGATTCCACCATAGTCTCAAACCCCATAAGGGTTACGACTCATTTGTGTGATAGGTTCAGGTTTGAGGGTATCTTTGTTAGGCGTTAAGTTAAGTGTGATGCTTACATTCCGTGTTTGGTAGGATATGGTGGGGTTTTATCATGCTTAGTTTCCTAGAATCATTTGATAATCTGATTTATACCCATAGTCCGTAAGCATCTGGATATTTCTGATAAGGTTAGTGGTTTTACTCAAGGCGTGAGGTAGATTTCCAGTTTTGACATTGTCTAATGAGGGTATTTCTCTAAGTGTCAATCTGATATTGATTTCAGTCTTCGGGGTTGATACTTAGGAAGTTATTCTCTTAACCATGTCTAATGGGAACAAAGTTTTTATTTTTGTATTTGCCTCTATCACTCGACTGTATCCTATCAATCGAGTCTTCGAACTTTAGGTAGAAACTAATGGGTGTAAACATGTGTTTGAGACATGTTATGTTTGATGGTTGCAAGTAGATGCAAATGGTTGCTAGTGGTTGCTCGTGGATGCATATACACACACTAGGCACTAGATCGGCTCAAAAACACTCTCATACTGCATATGGATGTATGTGCATTTTCAATTTTTATGGATGCAAAATGGTTGACTCAACACATGGATGTTGCATTTAAATGAATGACTGTGCACAAATGTAGAAATAATATGTATCATTAGGGTTCTATTGCATACATGTTGGACTCATGGCACTGGCATAATTCACATTAAGGAGGTCAACTGAATCAGTGGACCGCCTGATCTTTGCACTAGATAAGGAACATATACACACACTTTTGCATATGTTCATATGGCATTAGAAAACTTTTAAGGATAATGAATGCTTGTGGATGATGGATGAGTAGATGGATGATGGATGGTAGGATACATTCTTCTTAACATAGAGATTTCGGGGACGAAATCCTTTTAGAAGGGAAGAATGTAACACCCCGTATTTTCTGAGAATATTAAAATAAAAAATTAAAGAATAATTAATTTGTAAAAGAAAAATTAGGTGAAACGGGTTACGCCATTGCGTTCCTCTTGGAATTCTGCTTGAGATAGAGTCCGAGTTTGCGTAAAACGGATACTGTATGAAGAAGTTACTGACGATAGAAGTTGCCAGAACGGTCAGAAAATGGGCCAGAATGGAGTGGCGCACTTGGGAAGTGCTCCAAAACAAAATTGCACTGGCGCACTTGGGAAGTGCGCCCATGCAAAGATGCACTGGCGCACTTGGGAAATGCGCCCATGCTGAGCTAGAAACCTGCACAAGATTCTGGAGAGCTCTGATGACGTGTCCATCTCTAATTTGTTGGGTGACGTGTCTTTTAGCTGTATGGTTCTGATGGTTTCAAGGTTAATCTAAAGGCTTAAATTCTCCCTATACTCCTATTTAAACACTCCTAAGCCTATTGTTTTCTACACACAAATCAATGGCGTCCATATGCTGCTGAAACCTAGAATAAGACTAGTGCTTCTTCTTCTTCAAGTCAGAGTAGGATTAAAAGAGAATAGATCTACAACTGCAATAACTATTTCTTTTAGATCCAACCAAGGTAAGTACAATTATTTTCAGATATGAAATTTAGTTATTGTCTTGACATGGTTATAAATTTGAATTGTAGATTATGTATATTCTTGTTTATCAGATCTGTTTTCTTGTGTAGATCTATCTTATTCCTGTTTATCAGATCTGTTTTTCTGTGTAGATCTATCTTATTAATTATAACTATTCTGTATCTCTTCCTTCCTTATGTTCTATAGCTTGGCTACCACGAGCCTGAGCCAAATCTCTTAAGAGCTTGACGCACGAACGCTAAATTTGGGGAAAATAGTGAATGATGCATAACTGGACATGAATGATTTGTGGCTGATTTAAGAAAAGGGCGTATGTTGTAATGTAAGATCTAGATCTAGGCATACTATATAAGATGGTTTATGATTTGGAAGAAGGAGTATTATTGTATAACAACATATGACTTGTACTTTGGGAACATAATGCATGTTATAATTCAAGATCTGATTTTGAGGACATAATATATGTTGTAATTTAAGATCTAGAATTGGGGGCATATTTTATATGACGATCTATGACTTGGAAGAAAAATGATATATGATTTAGGTGTAAAAAGATCTATATTAAAATAGGATAACTATTAGTTGTGAATACGCCTAAATGGGGATTTTGGATATTTGACATACGCTGAAATCAAAGGCTATAATTTGGCATAATTCATATTGTATATCATGATTTTGGATTTTTGGAGAACATTCTGTACTATGTAAATTTAACTAGAAAATTGGGGAATATGTTATATTGTGAATTATGACCATAATTTGAGCATGTAAAATTAGGCTTAATTTTATGATTAAGCGAGGTATGTCAATGGAATTTTAAGGGATGATTAAATCTGTTAAATTGCCTAATCCGTTGAAACTGGATGTGGTAATTTGGGGTATGAAAATATGTAGGCTCGATCTAAAATTGAGCAAAACATGATAATAGAACTTTGGATAATCTGTTGTAACTTGTAAAGAAGTTAATTTGTTGAATTGGCATAATTAGTATGATATTGGCATAATGATGTGAATAAATATTTTAGTTAAAATAAGAATGCTGAGACACGAGGTTAGACTCTGTTTGCGGTTGAAGCCTGCCCGGACCCAGCCGGCTTAACCAGCAACCGCAAACTGTCAGTTTATTGTGAGAGGTCGTAGGCATAAAGATGCATAGAAACAAGGTTAGGTCTGGCTTCTGGCAGAAGTCTGCCCAGAACCGCGCGGCATATCCAGCGGCCATAAGCTACCGACCTAATGTGAGAGGTCTGTGCATTAATATTTAATTAATGCAAATCTAAGATAAATGTGTTGCCAAAAACGTATTGGGTAGATAAGGTTAAATCAACTTGACTGATGAATCTAATAAACCCATTTGAAAATCTGTAGACCCAATACAAGGTTAGGTGAGACATTGTAAGTCTATTAATCTGTTATCTGATTCGTTAAGTCTGAAAACTTGTTAATCTGTATATCTGATCTATTAGTTTGAAAACTTGTTAACTTGTATGTCTGATCTGAGAACTAGTTAAATCTGAACTTTGTACACCTGAAATCTGTAAGAAAGTTAATCTGAAATCTGTTAGTCTGGGGACACAAGGTTAGGAGGGGTAATTACTTGTGTCATCTGTTGTTTGGGACCCATATTAGTCAGTAACCCTTTCTAGTATCAAAATTATGACCGAACACTAGGTAGGGGTCCAGGGCACGCTTACTGAACTAATTGTAAGAGGTTCACTCTGATAATGGCGAGGTGTAACAACCCGAATTTTAACAACATGTGAAAACAAGAAATCAAGGTATAATTGAAAATGAAATAAAATATATAAAAATATGTTTAGATAGGTAAATAATGGTGATGCATAAGAAGAATTAATTAATATTTGGAAGAGAAGAAAAATTAGTTCGGTAACGGTGTGTGTAATGGAAAAGATAGTAAAATAAGGATAATTAATTTAAGAATCAGGAATTAGGTAAAATGGACTTCACCATTGCGTTCCTCTCAAAAAAATACACGAAATAGAGTCCGAGTTTTCGAAAATCGGAGTCCGTATGACCAAGATATGGCCAAAACAAGTTTCAGCAGACTTTTTGGCAGACAGAACCGAGTCGACCCTAGAGTCAACCTCCCCAGGCTAGGTCGACCCAAGAGTCGACCCCCCTGTACAGGTCGACCTGGTCGGTCTGGTTTGGCCCAGAACCCATTTTTGAAGCCCGGTATGTGTAACACCCCGCTTCCGCTAGGGTCACTCGCAAAGGAATGCACTAGCTTTAGAGGGGCATTATTGGTAAACATGCACAGAAATATCACAAGACAGAACATATAAAATAGCGGAAGTAAAATTGAACTTTCATAAAAATTAATAATTAAGGTCTAAAGCCTTTTACATCAGAGTACATCAAAACCTGTCTTGCAATAATAAAGAAGCATAAAGACTTTTTCATAAATTATTCCCCAAGAAAAAGCAGTAAAGTAGCCATAGCCAAGAAAAGTCCAAGCCATCCATGATGACCTTCAAGCAGAAGAAGTCCAAACTAAACAACAGTATTTCCTCCCTGTAACCTGGGGGGGAAACGGAAGAAAAGAGGCGAAACAAAACGGGTCAGTCAAAAAGACTGAGTAAGCCCTATCTACTATTAGTATAAAAACTAGTAAAGTTAACTGCCATGAGAAACTGAGATGAACATAAGCATGATGACAAGATAGATAAGCTAAATCAAAATAACAGGATGAACTACTGAACTCAAGTAAACTAAGGTGTCATGATAAATTACGATGTCAAGATAGAACAAGGCATCACATCGTCAGGTTTCTATCCAGTATAATATCCCAAGGTATCTATCATGTATAACATCCCCCGGTTTCTATCATGTATATCTCTCCTGGTTCTAACATGTATATTTGCTCTGCACCTCTCGTACTAGTATCCCAACCCGCGTCATGTGTTAACCATGAATGTCCCTTGCCCAACGTCATGTAATGGTCCATGTCAACCTAATATATAGCATATGTAGGTTTTGCCAACTCGTATATTTCTTTCCATGTATTAGTTCAGTCCCTTGCCGTAGGCCGTACGGGCTTTCCCATGTAAACGTTTTTATCCTTGAAGTTGTTTTGGACTGCAACCCTTGATCTAGTTGTGTTTCCTTACCATGAACTAACGCGCGTCCACTTAGGATTTATGCCACCTAGGACCGCTAGGGATTATGCTTACCTATCTCACGTTTTCGTATTTCGGTTTGGGTTCAACCACCTAGGGATACTAGGGATTACGCTAACCCTCAACCACGCCCTTTTTCCCACGCATTCATCGTCAATCGTTTTTCTATGACTGTATGCACATGTATCGCTATGTGCTACCCGAGTCCTGTCACAGGGCTAATCAAGAAGTACAGGACTCGGTCGGGAGCTTTCAATTTATCTGCCGATGCAGATGCTAAGGTCTGCTTTTCTACACGTGGCTATGGTCCAACGAGACCCCTCCCTCAACTAGCGAAAGGCAACACAAGAGAAAATCTTGCATGATAACTACACTCCGGCCAACCCACATCCTACGGCCTACCTCACCCATAATTAGATAGCAATTATGGTCTGTTGGGTGTTCCCTGCCTTTCCGTACGTACACGCTTGACTCAAGATGGTAGATGATCGACGAACTTGCTATCTCGGGCACCTTATGTATTCGTCGACTCACTGCTATCCACCCCAGTCTTTAGGTTGCTCGCATAGCAACCAAGGCATATTCTTGGTTCTTCTACCGCAGACCTCAACCTCTCGTGAGCCTAGTATATTGACCTGGCAGCTCACAGAGGGATCCCAAGAATATCCTCACGTTCCCCGAAGCCGCTGCTTCGTTACCCAGTTCGTTGGAGCCTTTATCTAAATCAGATAGCCTGCTCCTACACGCATACTTAAACGTTGACCTAACGTATCGGGTTACTAATCTATCTAAGAAATGGTCCAAATTTCCTTGACTAAGAATTATTACTTAGTTTCCCTTAACTAAGGTTTACCACTTAGCCTTATTTCCATAATCCTTGTTAACTATGGTTATTTACCTAATCCTCCGAATTAGGGTTTATCTAATGGGTTAAGTGTCACTTAAGTTCATAACTTAGCCCGTCTACAAACCATGTCAAAATTGGCTAAGTATCCAAGTCCAAGACTTAACCCTACAAACCATGTGTCAAGTTGGCTAAGTATATTAAGCAATCCATAACTTAACCTCGTCTAATTATCATTTTAGATTGGTTAATTATATAAATTAACTTGACCTTGTCAAATTACCGAGTCAAATCGGTCAAGCGTATTCAAGTGATTCGTGACTTAGCCTTATCATGTTTTCACGTTAGATTGGTTAAGTATAGGTCACTTAACCACATCAAACTAACGAGTTGGATTAGTTAAGTGTAAATTAACTTAACCCCGTCCAATTACCATGTTTAGATTAGTTAGGCCTGAGTTGACTTAACCCCATCCATTAACGGTATTAAACGGTTAAGTGTTACTAAGAAAATTTACTTAACCTTATCAAGTTATCGCGTTGGATTAATTAAGTGTTGGTTAACTTAATCCCGTCCCCTCGTCGTATAAAAATGGTCAAGTGTCGTTAGGCAAATCAAGTTACTTAACCTACCCAACCCTGTCATGTTTTGTTAAGTATCATTAGCCTAATCAAATTACATAACCCATTTGTCCATGTCATATTTGGTTAAGCCTCATTAATCAAATTAACTTAACCCTATTATGTGGCATTAATTATTTAATGCACCCCAACCTCTCACATTAGACTTTGTTGTGGTTACTAGTTAAGCCAGGCGGGTCCGGGTAGATTTACACCACAACTTGGTCTAACCTCGGGTTCAAGCACAACATGACCAACTTCTCACATTGAGTCCTATTGTTTGCAACTACTAGTTAGGCCGGTCGGTTCCGGGTAGTTTTACGTTGCAAACTCAACCCAACCTCGAGTTGGCCACTTTCATGTTTAGTCTAGTGTCATGTTCATAGTCAAGTTTTCAAGCAATTGGGTAGACCTAACTTAATAGGTAAATTCCCAATGGGTAGACCTAACTTAATAGGTAAATTCCCAAGCTTATGTTTTAATGCATACTTACATGTCAACTTCCATGTTACATTTCAAGTTATGTTTTCAAGTATAAACACATGTCATAATTAACGTTACATGTTGTCATGTTTATACCCATTTACCCAAGTCATATTCATGTCATTATGTTTTCCCATAATGTGAACCCAACGCTTTTTAAACTCGCATGTACGTTCGCAACCACGTAATGGATTAAAAGAAGAGACTTGGCAAAGGCATAACAAAAATGGATATTAAGCCACAAGTTAATCATGGTGGCGAATGAGGCACAAATGTGGTCATTAGCTTGCATGTTACATTCTTAAGCCTCACAAAAACATGCATAAACCCAAACTTGGTACATAAGTGAATCATGGTGACAAAAGACTTGGAATGATGACTAGTAACTCGCATATATCATCATATAAGGGTTATGACTTCATATGCAAGTTGACATAATGATTATGAAGGTTTTCATGTTGCATAATGCAACATTTCAACATAAAGGTTGTGGCTTTTAGCTCATAAGATCAAGATAATGACTTCATAAACTTGCATAACATGATAGCATGCATCATTCTCAATGATCAAACCCAAACTTTCAACATGGACTTTTAACTTCATAGTTAATACCTAAGAGTAGGGAAGGGCTTACCTTGCTATGAAGGCCTAAATCGATTAAACCAAAGCTTATGATGAAGCCTATGGATGCCATCACCCAAAAACCCAAAGATGGATGCACCAAATCACTAAAAACACCATCTTTATGAACAAAGATCATAGCTTTTGCCTTGAAATCAACTTGAGAAGCTCTCATACTAACATAGGGTCTCTCTAACACTCTCATGATCATGAAACCTTTCATAGAAATGAAGTGGAGGCTAGGATAGTTGAGTGGAGGCCATGAGAGTAGAAATTTTGCCATAGTTTAGTTACATGAGTGAATAATGAGGGTTTAGGATAGGTTAGGGTCTTATTTATAGATTAGGCAAGTGTTTTAGGCCATAGGATTAAACCTAGATTCAATCCAAGCCATCAAAGCATGTCTTGGGGAAGAAGTCAAGTGTAGGAACCATCTAGGGCCTTTAGATTAAAGATGAACCATGAGAACCATCCAAATGCAAAATCTGCATTTGAGCGAATCGGCCCACGGGTTGACAGCCAAACACCCTGGATTAACCCCTAGTCGACCCAGCGGGCTCGGGTCGACCTCAAAAATTGGCCGGTTCGGTTATTCTCCTCTCCCAATTCGCTGTTTTGAGCATTTTTGCATATTTATTTATTAAATTTTCAACTATATATATATATAATTATATATATATATTTCTCTGCGCAACCCATTTCACTTAATTAAGTATACTTTAATTTGGGAATTTTTCGTGAAACTTCGCGAGGCCATATCTTGCTCATACGGACTCCGATTTTCGAAAACTCGGACTCTATTTCGCGTATTTTTCCGAGACGAACGCAATGGCATAGCCCGTTTCCCTTGATTCAGATTTATAGTTTAATTCTGCCTCCATTTATGTTATAAAAGGTTATTGAAAATACGGGTTGTTACATTCTCCCCACCTTTTAGGATTTCATCCCCGAAATCTCCAAGTTAGGAAGAACATATCCTACCATCCATCATCCATCTACTCAAAACATCATCCACAAGCAACCATTGTCCTTAGATGATTTCTAATGTTGTATGAATATATGCAAAACGTGTGTGTACATGTTCCTTAGCTAATGCTAATGATCAGGCCTGAATAATCTTTCTAATGCAAAAATATGTATAGTGCCATGAATCCAACATGGATGCAAATAGTCCTAGTCATATAGATACTATATGCGTGCACAAGCATTCATTCATATGCAACAACCACATGATAATACATTCGATTTCATCCATAAACAAGTATAAATACTCGTGCATATGCAATATGAAGTGTGACCGAGTCGAGCTAGAATCTAATGTGTATTCGCGCATCCACGAGCAACCACTTGCAACCATTTGCAACCATATCAATCATAACATGTTTCAAATGCATGTTTACATCCATAGGGTTCTACCTAGGATTCCCTGAAACAGGGTCGAGAAGATAAACAAAACAAACTCCGTACGGGGTTTGTAACAGAGATAGGACCGAGAGGATATCCATAAAAGATAGCCTACAAGCAAGCTCAACAGAAAAAACAGGGATCGAGGATATATTCCCAAAAGAGATATCATGCACGTATTTAGTCTTCAGTCTCCTGAGTCGCATTGCCTTGAGCTTAGTTCCATCGTGCCTTGACTGCCCCTTTTACTTCACGATTTCGCAGCTTCTTATTTCCTGTTTCCATAACATGAGTTGGAACTCATTTCCTCGTCGCCTCTCGTTCCACTTGCACTTATTCTCCTTCTAGAATACTTGGCGCAAACAGGACTGCGTACACATTATTCCATGCGAGCCCTCAAAATTCACTAGTGAATCCTGGACCTTGTACCATAAGGTATTCCACGTAGAAAAACTTTCTTTTGAAAGTAAACAAGTTACCGTTCGCACTTTCTAGGGTAATTCCCATAACCCATACATAATCGAAGTAAACCATCCGTCTTATTAGCGAACACCATTCGATCGGGTTTCTAATTTCCAACAAAGGCATCTAGGGATTCTAAGTAACTAATCATGACAGAACCCAAAAGGTTACGCGATACTTCAAGGGTATTACCAAAGCAAGCCAAGAGTCTAACTACCCTCCTTCTAAAACCGAGAGTGGCACCCCTTATTGGATAACCACTTCATCCCTAGAATCCATCCACAACTTATAAACATAAGCATTATTTCCAAGCTCAACACTTGATATAGACATTCTCAAATCCAAACAAGCCATGAGTAGATGGACCGATCTTCCAATAGGACTTGGGACAAAAACGGGATCCTCTACTACGCTAGTACTAAGGTGCAGAGACTCAACTATCAAAGCGGACTTAATAGATGCGGTGATCAAAACAAAGTCCCGACAGGATGATAGAGAAGAAAAGCTAAACCTTTAACAAGATCGTTACCCTCCTTCTGAGGTACCCTAGAAATGAGAGCATACTATTGCCCTCCGAATGATCTTGTCCCTGTTCCATGATACTTAACTATCCGTCCCGTTTCACCATGCCAAAGGTACTCTCTCGTCATGGGTTTCATTGTTCATCTTTCTCCCTCCTTTTAGGACTCAGCCATACCAACATGTTGCTTATCCCTGAGCTCGTATCCTTTATCCTTGTTCTTACTATCCTTTCATGCATAACTCTGCAACGGTCTCTCGAGAACCACCTCCATCGTACGGGAAACACTTACGCAGCTAGAAAGACTAGTCGCAGTCAAAACCTCTGTGACTACAGATGGAGGAAAGAAAGGAAAAGGGATTCAATCAAGGAAACAAGGATAATGCTAATGGCCTTTGGGGAATAGCCTTTTTCCTTTTTAAAAGAAAATTTTCTTGAAAAATGCTTCTTTGTAAACGGTTTTTCAAATAATTTTCAGAAGGTCTTTAAAACTTTTGCCCAGTCTAGTAACCTTCTGCTCTGATACCAAATGTAACACCCCGCTTCCGCTAGGGTCACTCGCAAAGGAATGCACTAGCTTTAGAGGGGCATTATTGGTAAACATGCACAGAAATATCACAAGACAGAACATATAAAATAGCGGAAGTAAAATTGAACTTTCATAAAAATTAATAATTAAGGTCTAAAGCCTTTTACATCAGAGTACATCAAAACCTGTCTTGCAATAATAAAGAAGCATAAAGACTTTTTCATAAATTATTCCCCAAGAAAAAGCAGTAAAGTAGCCATAGCCAAGAAAAGTCCAAGCCATCCATGATGACCTTCAAGCAGAAGAAGTCCAAACTAAACAACAGTATTTCCTCCCTGTAACCTGGGGGGGAAACGGAAGAAAAGAGGCGAAACAAAACGGGTCAGTCAAAAAGACTGAGTAAGCCCTATCTACTATTAGTATAAAAACTAGTAAAGTTAACTGCCATGAGAAACTGAGATGAACATAAGCATGATGACAAGATAGATAAGCTAAATCAAAATAACAGGATGAACTACTGAACTCAAGTAAACTAAGGTGTCATGATAAATTACGATGTCAAGATAGAACAAGGCATCACATCGTCAGGTTTCTATCCAGTATAATATCCCAAGGTATCTATCCTGTATAACATCCCCCGGTTTCTATCATGTATATCTCTCCTGGTTCTAACATGTATATTTGCTCTGCACCTCTCGTACTAGTATCCCAACCCGCGTCATGTGTTAACCATGAATGTCCCTTGCCCAACGTCATGTAATGGTCCATGTCAACCTAATATATAGCATATGTAGGTTTTCCCAACTCGTATATTTCTTTCCATGTATTAGTTCAGTCCCTTGCCGTAGGCCGTACGGGCTTTCCCATGTAAACGTTTTTATCCTTGAAGTTGTTTTGGACTGCAACCCTTGATCTAGTTGTGTTTCCTTACCATGAACTAACGCGCGTCCACTTAGGATTTATGCCACCTAGGACCGCTAGGGATTATGCTTACCTATCTCACGTTTTCGTATTTCGGTTTGGGTTCAACCACCTAGGGATACTAGGGATTACGCTAACCCTCAACCACGCCCTTTTTCCCACGCATTCATCGTCAATCGTTTTTCTATGACTGTATGCACATGTATCGCTATGTGCTACCCGAGTCCTGTCACAGGGCTAATCAAGAAGTACAGGACTCGGTCAGGAGCTTTCAATTTATCTGCCGATGCAGATGCTAAGGTCTGCTTTTCTACACGTGGCTATGGTCCCACGAGACCCCTCCCTCAACTAGCGAAAGGCAACACAAGAGAAAATCTTGCATGATAACTACACTCCGGCCAGCCCACATCCTACGGCCTACCTCACCCATAATTAGATAGCAATTATGGTCTGTTGGGTGTTCCCTGCCTTTCCGTACGTACACGCTTGACTCAAGATGGTAGATGATCGACGAACTTGCTATCTCGGGCACCTTATGTATTCGTCGACTCACTGCTATCCACCCCAGTCTTTAGGTCGCTCGCATAGCAACCAAGGCATATTCTTGGTTCTTCTACCGCAGACCTCAACCTCTCGTGAGCCTAGTATATTGACCTGGCAGCTCACAGAGGGATCCCAAGAATATCCTCACGTTCCCCGAAGCCGCTGCTTCGTTACCCAGTTCGTTGGAGCCTTTATCTAAATCAGATAGCCTGCTCCTACACGCATACTTAAACGTTGACCTAACGTATCGGGTTACTAATCTATCTAAGAAATGGTCCAAATTTCCTTGACTAAGAATTATTACTTAGTTTCCCTTAACTAAGGTTTACCACTTAGCCTTATTTCCATAATCCTTGTTAACTATGGTTATTTACCTAATCCTCCGAATTAGGATTTATCTAATGGGTTAAGTGTCACTTAAGTTCATAACTTAGCCCGTCTACAAACCATGTCAAAATTGGCTAAGTATCCAAGTCCAAGACTTAACCCTACAAACCATGTGTCAAGTTGGCTAAGTATATTAAGCAATCCATAACTTAACCTCGTCTAATTATCATTTTAGATTGGTTAATTATATAAATTAACTTGACCTTGTCAAATTACCGAGTCAAATCGGTCAAGCGTATTCAAGTGATTCGTGACTTAGCCTTATCATGTTTTCACGTTAGATTGGTTAAGTATAGGTCACTTAACCACATCAAACTAACGAGTTGGATTAGTTAAGTGTAAATTAACTTAACCCCGTCCAATTACCATGTTTAGATTAGTTAGGCCTGAGTTGACTTAACCCCATCCATTAACGGTATTAAACGGTTAAGTGTTACTAAGAAAATTTACTTAACCTTATCAAGTTATCGCGTTGGATTAATTAAGTGTTGGTTAACTTAATCCCGTCCCCTCGTCGTATAAAAATGGTCAAGTGTCGTTAGGCAAATCAAGTTACTTAACCTACCCAACCCTGTCATGTTTTGTTAAGTATCATTAGCCTAATCAAATTACATAACCCATTTGTCCATGTCATATTTGGTTAAGCCTCATTAATCAAATTAACTTAACCCTATTATGTGGCATTAATTATTTAATGCACCCCAACCTCTCACATTAGACTTTGTTGTGGTTACTAGTTAAGCCAGGCGGGTCCGGGTAGATTTACACCACAACTTGGTCTAACCTCGGGTTCAAGCACAACATGACCAACTTCTCACATTGAGTCCTATTGTTTGCAACTACTAGTTAGGCCGGTCGGTTCCGGGTAGTTTTACGTTGCAAACTCAACCCAACCTCGAGTTGGCCACTTTCATGTTTAGTCTAGTGTCATGTTCATAGTCAAGTTTTCAAGCAATTGGGTAGACCTAACTTAATAGGTAAATTCCCAATGGGTAGACCTAACTTAATAGGTAAATTCCCAAGCTTATGTTTTAATGCATACTTACATGTCAACTTCCATGTTACATTTCAAGTTATGTTTTCAAGTATAAACACATGTCATAATTAACGTTACATGTTGTCATGTTTATACCCATTTACCCAAGTCATATTCATGTCATTATGTTTTCCCATAATGTGAACCCAACGCTTTTTAAACTCGCATGTACGTTCGCAACCACGTAATGGATTAAAAGAAGAGACTTGGCAAAGGCATAACAAAAATGGATATTAAGCCACAAGTTAATCATGGTGGCGAATGAGGCACAAATGTGGTCATTAGCTTGCATGTTACATTCTTAAGCCTCACAAAAACATGCATAAACCCAAACTTGGTACATAAGTGAATCATGGTGACAAAAGACTTGGAATGATGACTAGTAACTCGCATATATCATCATATAAGGGTTATGACTTCATATGCAAGTTGACATAATGATTATGAAGGTTTTCATGTTGCATAATGCAACATTTCAACATAAAGGTTGTGGCTTTTAGCTCATAAGATCAAGATAATGACTTCATAAACTTGCATAACATGATAGCATGCATCATTCTCAATGATCAAACCCAAACTTTCAACATGGACTTTTAACTTCATAGTTAATACCTAAGAGTAGGGAAGGGCTTACCTTGCTATGAAGGCCTAAATCGATTAAACCAAAGCTTATGATGAAGCCTATGGATGCCATCACCCAAAAACCCAAAGATGGATGCACCAAATCACTAAAAACACCATCTTTATGAACAAAGATCATAGCTTTTGCCTTGAAATCAACTTGAGAAGCTCTCATACTAACATAGGGTCTCTCTAACACTCTCATGATCATGAAACCTTTCATAGAAATGAAGTGGAGGCTAGGATAGTTGAGTGGAGGCCATGAGAGTAGAAATTTTGCCATAGTTTAGTTACATGAGTGAATAATGAGGGTTTAGGATAGGTTAGGGTCTTATTTATAGATTAGGCAAGTGTTTTAGGCCATAGGATTAAACCTAGATTCAATCCAAGCCATCAAAGCATGTCTTGGGGAAGAAGTCAAGTGTAGGAACCATCTAGGGCCTTTAGATTAAAGATGAACCATGAGAACCATCCAAATGCAAAATCTGCATTTGAGCGAATCGGCCCACGGGTTGACAGCCAAACACCCTGGATTAACCCCTAGTCGACCCAGCGGGCTCGGGTCGACCTCAAAAATCGGCCGGTTCGGTTATTCTCCTCTCCCAATTCGCTGTTTTGAGCATTTTTGCATATTTATTTATTAAATTTTCAACTATATATATATATAATTATATATATATATTTCTCTGCGCAACCCATTTCACTTAATTAAGTATACTTTAATTTGGGAATTTTTCGTGAAACTTCGCGAGGCCATATCTTGCTCATACGGACTCCGATTTTCGAAAACTCGGACTCTATTTCGCGTATTTTTCCGAGACGAACGCAATGGCATAGCCCGTTTCCCTTGATTCAGATTTATAGTTTAATTCTGCCTCCATTTATGTTATAAAAGGTTATTGAAAATACGGGTTGTTACATTCTCCCCACCTTTTAGGATTTCATCCCCGAAATCTCCAAGTTAGGAAGAACATATCCTACCATCCATCATCCATCTACTCAAAACATCATCCACAAGCAACCATTGTCCTTAGATGATTTCTAATGTTGTATGAATATATGCAAAACGTGTGTGTACATGTTCCTTAGCTAATGCTAATGATCAGGCCTGAATAATCTTTCTAATGCAAAAATATGTATAGTGCCATGAATCCAACATGGATGCAAATAGTCCTAGTCATATAGATACTATATGCGTGCACAAGCATTCATTCATATGCAACAACCACATGATAATACATTCGATTTCATCCATAAACAAGTATAAATACTCGTGCATATGCAATATGAAGTGTGACCGAGTCGAGCTAGAATCTAATGTGTATTCGCGCATCCACGAGCAACCACTTGCAACCATTTGCAACCATATCAATCATAACATGTTTCAAATGCATGTTTACATCCATAGGGTTCTACCTAGGATTCCCTGAAACAGGGTCGAGAAGATAAACAAAACAAACTCCGTACGGGGTTTGTAACAGAGATAGGACCGAGAGGATATCCATAAAAGATAGCCTACAAGCAAGCTCAACAGAAAAAACAGGGATCGAGGATATATTCCCAAAAGAGATATCATGCACGTATTTAGTCTTCAGTCTCCTGAGTCGCATTGCCTTGAGCTTAGTTCCATCGTGCCTTGACTGCCCCTTTTACTTCACGATTTCGCAGCTTCTTATTTCCTGTTTCCATAACATGAGTTGGAACTCATTTCCTCGTCGCCTCTCGTTCCACTTGCACTTATTCTCCTTCTAGAATACTTGGCGCAAACAGGACTGCGTACACATTATTCCATGCGAGCCCTCAAAATTCACTAGTGAATCCTGGACCTTGTACCATAAGGTATTCCACGTAGAAAAACTTTCTTTTGAAAGTAAACAAGTTACCGTTCGCACTTTCTAGGGTAATTCCCATAACCCATACATAATCGAAGTAAACCATCCGTCTTATTAGCGAACACCATTCGATCGGGTTTCTAATTTCCAACAAAGGCATCTAGGGATTCTAAGTAACTAATCATGACAGAACCCAAAAGGTTACGCGATACTTCAAGGGTATTACCAAAGCAAGCCAAGAGTCTAACTACCCTCCTTCTAAAACCGAGAGTGGCACCCCTTATTGGATAACCACTTCATCCCTAGAATCCATCCACAACTTATAAACATAAGCATTATTTCCAAGCTCAACACTTGATATAGACATTCTCAAATCCAAACAAGCCATGAGTAGATGGACCGATCTTCCAATAGGACTTGGGACAAAAACGGGATCCTCTACTACGCTAGTACTAAGGTGCAGAGACTCAACTATCAAAGCGGACTTAATAGATGCGGTGATCAAAACAAAGTCCCGACAGGATGATAGAGAAGAAAAGCTAAACCTTTAACAAGATCGTTACCCTCCTTCTGAGGTACCCTAGAAATGAGAGCATACTATTGCCCTCCGAATGATCTTGTCCCTGTTCCATGATACTTAACTATCCGTCCCGTTTCACCATGCCAAAGGTACTCTCTCGTCATGGGTTTCATTGTTCATCTTTCTCCCTCCTTTTAGGACTCAGCCATACCAACATGTTGCTTATCCCTGAGCTCGTATCCTTTATCCTTGTTCTTACTATCCTTTCATGCATAACTCTGCAACGGTCTCTCGAGAACCACCTCCATCGTACGGGAAACACTTACGCAGCTAGAAAGACTAGTCGCAGTCAAAACCTCTGTGACTACAGATGGAGGAAAGAAAGGAAAAGGGATTCAATCAAGGAAACAAGGATAATGCTAATGGCCTTTGGGGAATAGCCTTTTTCCTTTTTAAAAGAAAATTTTCTTGAAAAATGCTTCTTTGTAAACGGTTTTTCAAATAATTTTCAGAAGGTCTTTAAAACTTTTGCCCAGTCTAGTAACCTTCTGCTCTGATACCAAATGTAACACCCCGCTTCCGCTAGGGTCACTCGCAAAGGAATGCACTAGCTTTAGAGGGGCATTATTGGTAAACATGCACAGAAATATCACAAGACAGAACATATAAAATAGCGGAAGTAAAATTGAACTTTCATAAAAATTAATAATTAAGGTCTAAAGCCTTTTACATCAGAGTACATCAAAACCTGTCTTGCAATAATAAAGAAGCATAAAGACTTTTTCATAAATTATTCCCCAAGAAAAAGCAGTAAAGTAGCCATAGCCAAGAAAAGTCCAAGCCATCCATGATGACCTTCAAGCAGAAGAAGTCCAAACTAAACAACAGTATTTCCTCCCTGTAACCTGGGGGGGAAACGGAAGAAAAGAGGCGAAACAAAACGGGTCAGTCAAAAAGACTGAGTAAGCCCTATCTACTATTAGTATAAAAACTAGTAAAGTTAACTGCCATGAGAAACTGAGATGAACATAAGCATGATGACAAGATAGATAAGCTAAATCAAAATAACAGGATGAACTACTGAACTCAAGTAAACTAAGGTGTCATGATAAATTACGATGTCAAGATAGAACAAGGCATCACATCGTCAGGTTTCTATCCAGTATAATATCCCAAGGTATCTATCCTGTATAACATCCCCCGGTTTCTATCATGTATATCTCTCCTGGTTCTAACATGTATATTTGCTCTGCACCTCTCGTACTAGTATCCCAACCCGCGTCATGTGTTAACCATGAATGTCCCTTGCCCAACGTCATGTAATGGTCCATGTCAACCTAATATATAGCATATGTAGGTTTTCCCAACTCGTATATTTCTTTCCATGTATTAGTTCAGTCCCTTGCCGTAGGCCGTACGGGCTTTCCCATGTAAACGTTTTTATCCTTGAAGTTGTTTTGGACTGCAACCCTTGATCTAGTTGTGTTTCCTTACCATGAACTAACGCGCGTCCACTTAGGATTTATGCCACCTAGGACCGCTAGGGATTATGCTTACCTATCTCACGTTTTCGTATTTCGGTTTGGGTTCAACCACCTAGGGATACTAGGGATTACGCTAACCCTCAACCACGCCCTTTTTCCCACGCATTCATCGTCAATCGTTTTTCTATGACTGTATGCACATGTATCGCTATGTGCTACCCGAGTCCTGTCACAGGGCTAATCAAGAAGTACAGGACTCGGTCAGGAGCTTTCAATTTATCTGCCGATGCAGATGCTAAGGTCTGCTTTTCTACACGTGGCTATGGTCCCACGAGACCCCTCCCTCAACTAGCGAAAGGCAACACAAGAGAAAATCTTGCATGATAACTACACTCCGGCCAGCCCACATCCTACGGCCTACCTCACCCATAATTAGATAGCAATTATGGTCTGTTGGGTGTTCCCTGCCTTTCCGTACGTACACGCTTGACTCAAGATGGTAGATGATCGACGAACTTGCTATCTCGGGCACCTTATGTATTCGTCGACTCACTGCTATCCACCCCAGTCTTTAGGTCGCTCGCATAGCAACCAAGGCATATTCTTGGTTCTTCTACCGCAGACCTCAACCTCTCGTGAGCCTAGTATATTGACCTGGCAGCTCACAGAGGGATCCCAAGAATATCCTCACGTTCCCCGAAGCCGCTGCTTCGTTACCCAGTTCGTTGGAGCCTTTATCTAAATCAGATAGCCTGCTCCTACACGCATACTTAAACGTTGACCTAACGTATCGGGTTACTAATCTATCTAAGAAATGGTCCAAATTTCCTTGACTAAGAATTATTACTTAGTTTCCCTTAACTAAGGTTTACCACTTAGCCTTATTTCCATAATCCTTGTTAACTATGGTTATTTACCTAATCCTCCGAATTAGGATTTATCTAATGGGTTAAGTGTCACTTAAGTTCATAACTTAGCCCGTCTACAAACCATGTCAAAATTGGCTAAGTATCCAAGTCCAAGACTTAACCCTACAAACCATGTGTCAAGTTGGCTAAGTATATTAAGCAATCCATAACTTAACCTCGTCTAATTATCATTTTAGATTGGTTAATTATATAAATTAACTTGACCTTGTCAAATTACCGAGTCAAATCGGTCAAGCGTATTCAAGTGATTCGTGACTTAGCCTTATCATGTTTTCACGTTAGATTGGTTAAGTATAGGTCACTTAACCACATCAAACTAACGAGTTGGATTAGTTAAGTGTAAATTAACTTAACCCCGTCCAATTACCATGTTTAGATTAGTTAGGCCTGAGTTGACTTAACCCCATCCATTAACGGTATTAAACGGTTAAGTGTTACTAAGAAAATTTACTTAACCTTATCAAGTTATCGCGTTGGATTAATTAAGTGTTGGTTAACTTAATCCCGTCCCCTCGTCGTATAAAAATGGTCAAGTGTCGTTAGGCAAATCAAGTTACTTAACCTACCCAACCCTGTCATGTTTTGTTAAGTATCATTAGCCTAATCAAATTACATAACCCATTTGTCCATGTCATATTTGGTTAAGCCTCATTAATCAAATTAACTTAACCCTATTATGTGGCATTAATTATTTAATGCACCCCAACCTCTCACATTAGACTTTGTTGTGGTTACTAGTTAAGCCAGGCGGGTCCGGGTAGATTTACACCACAACTTGGTCTAACCTCGGGTTCAAGCACAACATGACCAACTTCTCACATTGAGTCCTATTGTTTGCAACTACTAGTTAGGCCGGTCGGTTCCGGGTAGTTTTACGTTGCAAACTCAACCCAACCTCGAGTTGGCCACTTTCATGTTTAGTCTAGTGTCATGTTCATAGTCAAGTTTTCAAGCAATTGGGTAGACCTAACTTAATAGGTAAATTCCCAATGGGTAGACCTAACTTAATAGGTAAATTCCCAAGCTTATGTTTTAATGCATACTTACATGTCAACTTCCATGTTACATTTCAAGTTATGTTTTCAAGTATAAACACATGTCATAATTAACGTTACATGTTGTCATGTTTATACCCATTTACCCAAGTCATATTCATGTCATTATGTTTTCCCATAATGTGAACCCAACGCTTTTTAAACTCGCATGTACGTTCGCAACCACGTAATGGATTAAAAGAAGAGACTTGGCAAAGGCATAACAAAAATGGATATTAAGCCACAAGTTAATCATGGTGGCGAATGAGGCACAAATGTGGTCATTAGCTTGCATGTTACATTCTTAAGCCTCACAAAAACATGCATAAACCCAAACTTGGTACATAAGTGAATCATGGTGACAAAAGACTTGGAATGATGACTAGTAACTCGCATATATCATCATATAAGGGTTATGACTTCATATGCAAGTTGACATAATGATTATGAAGGTTTTCATGTTGCATAATGCAACATTTCAACATAAAGGTTGTGGCTTTTAGCTCATAAGATCAAGATAATGACTTCATAAACTTGCATAACATGATAGCATGCATCATTCTCAATGATCAAACCCAAACTTTCAACATGGACTTTTAACTTCATAGTTAATACCTAAGAGTAGGGAAGGGCTTACCTTGCTATGAAGGCCTAAATCGATTAAACCAAAGCTTATGATGAAGCCTATGGATGCCATCACCCAAAAACCCAAAGATGGATGCACCAAATCACTAAAAAACACCATCTTTATGAACAAAGATCATAGCTTTTGCCTTGAAATCAACTTGAGAAGCTCTCATACTAACATAGGGTCTCTCTAACACTCTCATGATCATGAAACCTTTCATAGAAATGAAGTGGAGGCTAGGATAGTTGAGTGGAGGCCATGAGAGTAGAAATTTTGCCATAGTTTAGTTACATGAGTGAATAATGAGGGTTTAGGATAGGTTAGGGTCTTATTTATAGATTAGGCAAGTGTTTTAGGCCATAGGATTAAACCTAGATTCAATCCAAGCCATCAAAGCATGTCTTGGGGAAGAAGTCAAGTGTAGGAACCATCTAGGGCCTTTAGATTAAAGATGAACCATGAGAACCATCCAAATGCAAAATCTGCATTTGAGCGAATCGGCCCACGGGTTGACAGCCAAACACCCTGGATTAACCCCTAGTCGACCCAGCGGGCTCGGGTCGACCTCAAAAATCGGCCGGTTCGGTTATTCTCCTCTCCCAATTCGCTGTTTTGAGCATTTTTGCATATTTATTTATTAAATTTTCAACTATATATATATATATATATATATATATATAATTATATATATATTTCTCTGCGCAACCCATTTCACTTAATTAAGTATACTTTAATTTGGGAATTTTTCGTGAAACTTCGCGAGGCCATATCTTGCTCATACGGACTCCGATTTTCGAAAACTCGGACTCTATTTCGCGTATTTTTCCGAGACGAACGCAATGGCATAGCCCGTTTCCCTTGATTCAGATTTATAGTTTAATTCTGCCTCCATTTATGTTATAAAAGGTTATTGAAAATACGGGTTGTTACAGTATGTGTTTTGATGGTCCGGATTGACTCTGGGGTTGATCTAATGGCCTAAATGAGTTGCCTACAACTATTTAAAGACCCTAAGACCTGGCCTAAATCATACTATTTCATTTTAGCACTCATGCAGCCGTCATTAAACCTAGAACTCTAAATTAAAAATACAAAGAACAAAAATTAAAGAAGACGAAGGATGATTCTTGAAGGCTACAACTAGAAGCTACAACAACTACGACGCTTTAGACAACGGATTTGGGGATATTTAATTTAAAGTTTTGATTTGGATTGCTTGCTTCATATTGTAAGTTTTATGTCACTTTTTAGGCAAAAACGCTGAAATAACATGGACATGCTATGAATTGAAATCGGATTTAGGAACTATTGTTAATCCATGTTTATATTGTTTAACTTTGAATCATAATTTGGGAATATTGCTATGTTAATGTTGCAAGTTAAACTTATCATGATGTTGATGTTGTTATGAATCACTTGGGCTTAATTGTATGGCAAGTTGGAATAATACATGCCCATGGAATCACTATGTTTATTGAAATCTTTATGTTGATTAAACCATGCCTATGATGCTAATTAAACCATGTCTATGATGTTAATGAAACAATGCATGTGATGTTAATATACCTATCATGTTAATGACAAATTGGGAATTGCTATGTTATGATGAAAAGTTGGAATCATTATGTTTATAATGCTAGATGAGAATCATTACGTTAAAAAAACTAAATTGGAATCCACTATGCCTATTAGAATTACCATGCCTATAATGTTTCATGTTTGTAATAAAATCATTATTATGCCCGCAATGATTATTATGCCTATGATGTAAAGTTGAATTCATCATGTTGAACTAAGTTGGAACCATTACTATGCCAAGTTATCATCATGCTAGTATTGAAACCATGTGATATGTTATAGCCTGTTTATTATGCAAGTGATGGTGGAATTATCACTTATGCCTATCACATGTTTGGTGTTATTCCCCTTTATCTCTTGAATTGTTTATGCTTGTGAACGAAGTACATTTATATACGTTGGGGATACGATTGGGTAGAATAGGCAAAACTTGAATTTATTATAATCATAAATCGTGAAATTTGGCATAAGTAGAACATGAAATATGGCACGAAAACTTGACTTGAACATGCCATAACTTGACTTGAAACATGCCTTAGTTGGGCACGAAATTTACATATGAACATGCTATGAAAATAGCACGAATTTGATAAGAACATGGGCATGAATTTAGAAAACAAGAATGTGGCCAACTCGAGGTTGGGTTGAGTTTGTAGTGTAAACCTGCCCGGAACCGCCCGGCAAATCCAGTTGCTACAAATAATAGGATCCAATGTGGGTAGTTGGTCACATCGCGCTTGAAACCCGAGGTTGGGTTGAGTTCGTAGCGTAAACCTGCCCGGAACCGCCCGGCAAATCCAGTGGCTACGAACAATAGGATCCAATGTGAGTGGTTCGGTGCATTAACGATTCAATTAATGCTAATTAGGGTTAAGTCATGAACATGAAAAGACAACTTAACCAACTTGAACACGATTTGTAGGGCTAAGTCATGAACTTGACACGACAACACTTAGCCAACTTGACATGACACGTAGGCGGGTTAAGTCATGAATTTAAATGACATACTTAACCTTCTTGACACGACTAGACTGGAAAAGGATTAAGTCACGAATTACATGACTTAATCGGTTAGGCGGGTTAGGTCACGAATTACATGACCTAATTTGTAGGCGGAACCATAGACACGACCCTTTTCAGCTGTAACCCTCTAGATGTATCAAGGTACCCTGGGGCTAGGCCGGGTTGGGCACGATTATTGGGCTGATTGTAAGAGGTGAACGACGGCAGTGGGGTATGCCAGTGTAGGTTCGGTGGACTACGGTCGTGCACGTATTCCGGGGCAGGCACTGGGTATCCGTAGATTTATCTGTGCATCTTGAATCGTGTCAGGGGTTGACACCCTAGGGCTGATACACCCGAAGGTGGACCCAGCACAGGTGACTACATTCGTGATTAGCCGTATGACACGGGCACTTGACGAGCTAGAACTTGTAGGGAGCCGATCGACTAGATAATCGCTCCGTAGGACCCCGTACTTGGGTCAGACCCCGTTTCAGGGTCATTTCATGATATTGGGCCGTGGGATTTATTTCGTGATTAACTTGTGACATGGGCTTAGTATACTAGTACAGTCGATGCAACGAATCTCGAACATGTGATGCTTTACTTGACTTGTCTTGACTTATCCTGATCGCCTTAGTCTATCTTGTTCACCTTGACACCATTCTTAAGTTTAATTCCAGTTCATACATGACAGGTTGTTTTAACCGTTTTTACACTGAAAATCACTAGGACTTACTCAGTCTTTATGACTGACCCTTTTCCTTTCGCCTCTTTTTCTTTCGTCCCCCCCCCCCCAGGTTCTCAGGGAGGAAACATTAGCTCTTGGCTTGGATATCACTTGCTTTGGCTCAGCATGTACGGTTTGCTATGGCTGCTTCATTTTACTGCACTTGGGGAATAAGCTGTTTTTCTGTTTTTAAGTTATTGCTTCTTTGGCTATTATTACAAGACAGTTGTAATGAAGTTACTTGAAATGTTTGTAAAAGACATGGTTTATTTTGGAATGAAATGAAGTTTTGTTTTGCTCAGAAATTCTTCCGCTGTTTACTTAATTATTTATTTATGTTCTGTCTTGTGATAATTCTGTGTTGTTATCTCGATAATACCTCTCCAAAACTAGTGCATTCCCTTTGTGAGTGACCCTAGCGGAGGTGGGGTGTTACACTTGGTATCAGAGCAGAAGGTTACCAAGACCGGGCAAAAGTTTTGAAAACCTTTTGAATTTTTTTTCAAAACCATTTACAAAGAAGCAAATTTTCAAGAAAATTTTGTTTTGATTAAAAGGCATATTCCCCAAAGCCATTAGCACTATTTTTGTTTCCTCGTTTGAATCTTTTCCTTTTTCCTTTTCAGCTTATCATGGCCGACGGCCTTAATCTTCCCGAGGGGGGCAATATACCCACTTGGTTTCGTCGTTTCCTCGAGGCTTGGGCTAATGTGGCAGGCCCAGCCAATCCTCATCCTCCTCAACCTCTGCGAGAAACCGCTTTTTCAAAGATATGCAAGGACTTTAAGGCCATGGGCGGAAAGGATTTCCTAGTAACTGAGACTTTTGTTGAGGCACGGAATTGGTTGAAGGAAACCGAAGACTTGTTTGTTATCTTTGAGGTAGAGGACAATAGGAAAGTACAGTTGGCGGCGTGGCTCATGAAAGAGGAAGCTTCTTATTGGTGGGAAGTCACCAACGCTACTAGGCCCATTGAGACTTGGGCGGACTTTAGAGGGAGATTTGGGCTTAAGTTCTTGTCATCAGCAGAGGAGAGTCTCCAAATGGAACGGTTTCTGGCCCTTAAACAAGGAAATATGACAGTTAAAGAATACGTGAACCGTTTCAATCAGCTTGCTCGCTTCGGATTGGAGTTAGTCAACACTCCTCAGAAAAAGGCGCTACGTTTTGCACGGGGCTTGAACGAGCCACTACATGGTTTGGCCATGACTCATGTGCCCATGGGGGCGACCTTTGAAAGCTTGGTGGATATGGCCCTACTGTATGAGGAAGATAAGAAGAGCAAGAAAGAGGTCAAGCCCAACGATTCTCAGAATAAGAAGGTAGACTCCGAGAAAGGAGGCAAGAACGACAACTCACGTGATAAAAGGAAATGCAATTTCTGTAGTACGGAAGGGCATATAGACAAGGATTGTGGAAAGAGGAAGAGAAAGCAAGGTGAATGTTTTCATTGTGGGTAGAGTGGACACATCAGCAAGGACTGCCCTAAGAAGCAGACCGGACCTTCCGGGGGTACATCTTTAACTTCTTTTTCTAGATGCTTTGTTTTATCTTGTTATCTCCTCGATCCTATCTTGAGAACCATAGGTAGAATCTTTTTGTATGTAAACATGTAATTGAAACATGTTATGATTGCAAAATGGTTGCAAGTGGTCGCAAGTGGTTGCTCGTGGATGCATGAATACACATTAGGCACTAGATCGGCTTAGTCACAGTTTCATACTTGCATATGCATGAGTGTTTATTTTGGAAACTTGGTTGTGCTATCATTTGGTTTTTGCATATGATTGAATGTTTGTGCACTCATGTAGAAATTATGAATTATAATAGGAAAATTTTGCATACATATTGGATTCATTTCACTAAACATAGTTTGCATTTGAAAGGATCAATCAGGCCTGATCATTTGCATTAGATAAGGAACATATACACACACTTTCTGCATATGTTCATACAACATTAGAAATATTTTAAGGACAATGATTGCTAATGGATGATGTTTTGAGTAGATGGATGATGGATGGTAGGACACATTCTTCTTAACTTGCAGATTTCGGGGACGAAATCCTTTAAGGAGGGGAGAATGTAACAACCCGAATTTTAACAACATGTGAAAACAAGAAATCAAGGTATACTTAAAAATGAAATAAAATATATAAAAATATGTTTAGATAGGTAAATAATGGTGATGCATAAGAAGAATTAATTAATATTTGGAAGAGAAGAAAATTAGTTTGGTAACGGTGTGTGTAACGAAAAAGATAGTAAAATAAGGATAATTAATTTAAGAATCAGGAATTAGGTAAAATGGACTTCACCATTGCGTTCTTCTCGAAAAAATACGCGAAATAGAGTCCGAGTTTTCGAAAATCGGAGTCCGTATGACCAAGATATGGCCAAAACAAGTTTTAGCAGACTTTCTGGCAGACAAAATCGAGTCGACCCTAGAGTCGACCCTACAGTCGACCCTAGAGTCGACCTCCCCAGGCCAGGTCGACCCTAGAGTCGACCCCCTGTACAGGTCGACCTGGTCGGCCTGGTTTGGCCCAGAACCCATTTTTGAAGCCCGGTATGTGTTTTGATGGTCCGGATTGACTCTGGGGTTGATCTAATGGCCTAAATGAGTTGCCTACAACTATTTAAAGACCCTAAGACCTGGCCTAAATCATACTATTTTATTTTAGCACTCATGCAGCCGCCATTAAACCTAGAACTCTAAATTAAAAATACAAAGAACAAAAATTAAAGAAGACGAAGGATGATTCTTGAAGGCTACAACTAGAAGCAACAACAACTACGACTCTTTAGACAACGGATTTGGGGCTATTTGATTTAAAGTTTTTATATGGATTGCTTGCTTCATATTGTAAGTTCTATGTCACTTTTTAGGCAAAAACGCTGAAATAACATGGACATGCTATGAATTGAAACCGGATTTAGGAACTATTGTTAATCCATGTTTATATTGTTTAACTTTGAATCATAATTTGGGAATATTTAGGAACTATCATGATGTTAATGTTGTTATGAATCACTTGGGCTTAATTGTATGGCAAGTTGGAATAATACATGTCCATGGAATCACTATGTTTATTGAAATCTTTATGTTGATTAAACCATGCCTATGATGCTAATTAAACCATGTCTATGATGTTAATGAAACTATGCATGCGATGTTAATATACCTATCATGTTAATGACAAATTGGGAATTGCTATGTTATGATGAAAAGTTGGAATCATTATGTTAAAAATACTAAATTGGAATCCACTATGCCTATTAGAATTACCATGCCTATAATGTTTCATGTTTGTAATAAAATCATTATTATGCCCGCAATGATTATTATGCCTATGATGTAAAGTTGAATTCATCATGTTGAACTAAGTTGGAACCACTACTATGCCAAGTTATCATCATGCTAGTATTGAAACCATGTGATATGTTATAGCCTGTTTATTATGCAAGTGATGGTGGAATTGTCACATATGCCTATCACATGTTTGGTGTTATTCCCCTTTATCTCTTGAATTGTTTGTGCTTGTGAACGAAGTACGTTTATATACGTTGGGGATACGATTGGTAGAATAGGCAAAACTTGAATTGATTATAATCATAAATCGTGAAATTTGGCAAAAGTAGAACATGAAATATGGCACGAAAACTTGACTTGAAACATGCCTTAGTTGGGCACGAAATTGACATATGAACATGCTATGAAAATAGCACGAATTTGATAAGAACATGGGCATGACTTTAGAAAACAAGAATGTGGCCAACTCGAGGTTGGGTTGAGTTTGTAGTGTAAACCTGCCCGGAACCGCCCAGCAAATCCAGTTGCTACAAATAATAGGATCCAATGTGGGTAGTTGGTCACATCGCGCTTGAAACCCGAGGTTGGGTTGAGTTTGTAGCGTAAACCTGCCCGGAACCGCCTGGCAAATCCAGTGGCTACGAACAATAGGATCCAATGTGAGTGGTTCGGTGCATTAACAATTCAATTAATGCCAATTAGGGTTAAGTCATGAACATGAAAAGACAACTTAACCAACTTGAACACGATTTGTAGGGCTAAGTCATGAACTTGACACGACAACATTTAGCCAACTTGACATGACACGTAGGCGGGTTAAGTCATGAATTTAAATGACATACTTAACCATCTTGACACGACTAGACTGGAAAAGGATTAAGTCACGAATTACATGACTTAATCGGTTAGGCGGGTTAGGTCACGAATTACATGACCTAATCTGTAGGCGAAACCCTAGACACGACCCTTTTCAGCAGTAACCCTCTAGATGTATCAAGGTACCCTGGGGCTAGGCCGGGTGGGGCACGATTACTGGGCTGATTGTAAGAGGTGAACGACGGCAGTGGGGTATGCCAGTGTAGGTTCGGTGGACTACGGTCGTGCACGTATTCCGGGGCAGGCACTGGGTATCCATAGATTTATCTGTGCATCTTGAATCGTGTCAGGGGTTGACACCCTAGGGCTGATACACCCTAAGGTGGACCCAGCACAGGAGACTACATTCGTGATTAGCCGTATGACCCGGGCACTTGACGAGCTAGAACTTGTAGGGAGCCGATCGACTAGATAATCGCTCCGTAGGACCCCGTACTTGGGTCAGACCCCGTTTCAGGGTCATTTCATGATATTGGGCCGTGGGATTTATTTCGTGATTAACTTGTGACATGGGCTTAGTATACTAGTACAGTCGATGCAACGAATCTCGAACATGTGATGCTTTACTTGACTTGTCTTGACTTATCCTGATCGCCTTAGTCTATCTTGTTCACCTTGACACCATTCTTAAGTTTAATTCCAGTTCATACATGACAGGTTGTTTTAACCGTTTTTACACTGAAAGTCAGTAGGACTTACTCAGTCTTTATGACTGACCCTTTTCCTTTCGCCTCTTTTTCTTTCGTTCCCCCCCCCCCCCAGGTTCTCAGGGAGGAAACATTAGCTCTTAGCTTGGATATCACTTGCTTTGGCTCAGCATGTACGGTTTGCTATGGCTGCTTTATTTTACTGCACTTGGGGAATAAGCTGTTTTTCTGTTTTTAAGTTATTGCTTCTTTGGCTATTATTACAAGACAGTTGTAATGAAGTTACTTGAAATGTTTGTAAAAGACATGGTTTATTTTGGAATGAAATGAAGTTTTGTTTTGCTCAGAAATTCTTCCGCTGTTTACTTAATTATTTATTTATGTTCTGTCTTGTGATAATTCTGTGATGTTATCTCGATAATACCTCTCCAAAACTAGTGCATTCCCTTTGTGAGTGACCCTAGCGGAGGTGGGGTGTTACACGAGGGGTGTTGATGGCGCATTCCAGCCAGGTCATGTGCGTGCATAGATCCGGTCTGCTCAAAGGATGTAAGGCACCGTGGCATCTGTAAATAGGTCTGTGTCTATAGGTTGCCTCTTTAGGGAGTGATACACCCTTTTACGGGGTCGGCACAGGGTATTTATGTATTAGGGAGTCGATCGCTTGGGGTAGAATTTAGGGTACACTTAGTACTGTCTGTTTCTGTTGGGGTACCGTCTGTTTCTGTTGGGGTGGTAACACCTGTCTATTTCTGTGGGGTATCGTCTGTTGGGGTGGTAAAGGCCCATTACTAGTGTACATCTAATTCTAATATTCTGTTTCCGTAGGGGTTATTCTGTTTCTGTCTCTGTTCGGGTAGTAAAGGCCCATTACTAGTATTCTGTTTCTGAACTTCTGTCTCTGTTAGGGTGATAATGGCCCATTTCTAGCTTCGTGTTTCTGAAGAGATCGTTCTGTTTAGACATTAGGACAACACCTAATTCTGTCAAACTAGTATTAGTGCAGAGAAGTGAAAACCAAGTAAGAAGCTTAGTTTAACCTATATCATTCTGTCTCTTCTGTTAACCTGCTACTCTCGTTATGGTTATCTCTCATCCAATTTTATTTACATGTCATGATACTGTTATCTGTTTATATGCTGAAAGTCACTGGACTCACTAGACTTATGTCTGACCTAGTTTGTTTCGCCTCTTTTCTTCCTTCCCCCCCCTAGGTTCTCAGGGTGGAAACATAGGAGCTTGATTCAGGTTCCATCTGCTTGAAGTGTTAGAAGTGCTTGAAATATTTCTTGGCTTTGATTCTACATATTTATGGCATATGCATTCTGAAGGATTTTGTATAAGACTGGTATTTGTGTACTTGGGTTTTTGTATTGTGATGTAACCAAACTTATTTCTGTTTCTGTTGCAATAAAGTTATAAAATTTTCAAGTACTACTTTACATATCTATCTTGTAATTTCTGTTCTGTTTACTTACAACGTTCCACCGAAGTTAAGGCATTCCCTTTGTGAGTGACTTTAACGGAAGTGGGGTGTCACATATAACCTATAATGACATAGGTGAAATTGGATAAGAATAAAATACCTAGGATTACAACCAGAAATTGTAATTGCACTTATGACATGAGGTTAGGTTGCATTAGTGGTGGAAGTCTGCCCGGACCCGACCGACATATCCATCAACCATTAATATTGAACCTAATGTGAGAGGTCTAAGTGCGCAAATACGAGACGTGATAAGACACGAGGTTAGGCCCAACTTGTGGAATAAGTCTACCCGGACCCGACCAGTATATCCAGCATCCACAAGCCGTAGGCCCAATGTGGGAGGTCTAACCCAATATAAACCATAAATGGACATGGTAATGAATTGAAATACTTAACCTAGTTGAATCCAAAGGGATTGCGTGAATATAAATAGGGGTTAACTAAACTTGGTTGAACAATGGAAGGGTTAAGTTAGTACATCTGAGTTGGGTGGGTAATATTTGATATAGGCCCATAAGACTTAACTGATTGGGGGTTATGTATTAAAGACACCTAGGTAAGCATAACCGGTATAAAGATTGGGGTTATATAAGTAAGACACCTTTTAGGGTAAATATAACATGTGGAAAACCTAGTGGGCGATATAAGACAAGGGGAGAGCTTGTATCATATTGTGTGGGACCCGTTTTAGTCAGTAACCCGGAGTAGGTATCGAATAGAATACTCTGAACTATGTCGGAGAAGGGGCATGCTTACTGAACTGATTGGAAGAGATCCAAACATGAAGGACGGTGTGGGCGGCGCTAACCGGCCGAGCCATGTGCGTGCATGAGTCGGGAAGAAGGGGATAAGACGGCCGTGACACCTGTAGATATGGGGCTGTGCATATCAGTGAGGGGTTGTCACTTTAGGACGTGATACATCCTACGGTGGGGCCGGCATAGAGTATCTACACGGATTAGGGAACCGATTGATTAGGGTAGTAGTAAGGGTACATTTGGGCGTATGCCTAAGTCTACCACCTTATAGTAGAAGGGATCATCTCACTCTGGTTATACTAGTAGTCATGCAGAGTAATCATTAGAAGCGTATGCAACCTATCCCGTTCATACCTACCTTTTTGTAGTTATCTCTCTCATCCACTTTATATGCATGTCATGCTACTTTTATTTATTTACTTACTAAAAGTAACTGGACTCGTCAGACTTTATGTTTGACCTTTTTTTGTTTCCTCTGCTTTCTTCCGTTCCCCCCAAGTTCTCAGGGCGGGAATTCTCAGGCTTGACCGTGATTCTGCTTACTTTTGCTGGAGCTGCTAGACGTATGGCTTAAGCTCCTATCTATGTTGCTATGGCTATATTCTGTTTAGGGAATTTTGTTTCTTTCATGTACTCTGATGTTTTAAAGTACAAGACTGTAGTTTTTATGATGTAATGGTTTATGTGTATTTCAGACATGTGTTGTTTTTGAACTACGATGCTTTATTATAAAGTTTTTATTTCCGCTATTATTTTATGTCTATCTTGTAATATTTTGTGTCTGTTTACCTATAACGCTTCACAGAACTTAATGCATTCCCTTTGTGAGTGACATTAACGAACGTGGGGGGTCACAAACAATAAATATAAACTAATAATGTCTTTTCTATGCTTCCAAATTATGACATTTGGAAAAGTAAATTAGTGCCACCAACTAAGGTACAAGAAATTTAAGTCTTTATAAATAATGTATGCTTCTTTCATTGATTGTAGCATGATATCGATAAATTTTAGATTTGCAAAATTTACAACATGAGACCATAAACATATCCGACTAAAATTCACAAATATGACCCAAGAAGGTTCAAGTCCTTACCTTCAGCTCATAATACTAACAATTGTATTGGATTGGATTGGATTTGTGTATATGAGGAAAGAATTAGTTTGAAATGGTTAAAAATTAACTTCTAAAAGTAAGTTTTGGATTATTAAAGTAAACTTGAATTAATTGTTTTATCATTTGAATTTCAATGGAAATAGTAACTAATTGAATATAAAGTTTAAGGTAAATGAAGTTAATTGAAAACAGGTATAAAGTTAATTTGCATTCTAATTGCATTAGAATGGATTTTATCAACTTTAGAATTGAAATTAAATTTAATAAGAAAAAATTGAATATTTTATAAATTTAACTACCATGTTAAAATATTTGTTTTGCAAATGCTCTCAAAATTCGATGAAACCAGTTCCATCGGGTCCGGAATATTAAGTTATTGCAATATTTTAAATTTCGTAACAATTAGATTTGTCGTTTGATTGTGCGAGCTCGAATGCACATAAATTTATTTATAGGATTTAAAATTAGAATACTCTGATTTTGGAATCAAACTTCTAAATACAATGGAATTAGGACTTCAGACTTGTTCCATTATGTTCATAAATATTGAAAACCTCACTTTTAATATATAGAACATTGTATTTTCATTCAGAGTTGGAAACGAATTTTTTTAATAGTCATTAGGACCAAATGAGCTTATATAACTAATCCAATATACATATTGATATAAATATATGTTATAAACCCTAGCAATAGCCTCTAATTCACTTCTCCCCTCTAATCCTAAAATCAATTCCTAATCCCTGATTATTGGCAATCAATCCTAATTTTAAATCAAAATTTGACGAATCAAAAAACAACTCTGAAAGTAGTCTTATGATAGGTCTATCAATACGCCAAAATTTGATTTTTATTATGAGATCTGTTTTTCTAAATTCGATCATTTTTTGCTAGAATATTCAACTTAAGCTTGTGAATTCGTAGATATTTTGATGGTCGAAAATCTCCAAACTATATCTTCTTTGATCTCCTCATCCATGTAATGATTCAAGGAAATTCCAAAAGCAAAGCCAAAGAGCATGGCGAGATCTTCAAATCCATAGAGAATACGGCCACAAATGCGGCACAGGTTTGGGTTCGTCGGAGCTAGAGAAGGCCATCAGAGGCAATGAGGTCTTGGGTCTAGGTGCACGTCGGTTAGAGCTTTGCAATGTTGGATTCCGATCGTGATGTAGGTTAGTGTAGCGACATGGTTGGTAAAGGATGGGGGCGGCCTAAATGGGTTCGGTTGTAACGTATGGAGCAAGAAGATGAATATCATGTCGATGTGACACATGGCAAGTATCATTTGTGAACATATTGTTTATTTATTTATTTAAGTTTACAATCGTGTAAAGTGAATAACTTTCTCATACGGACTCAAATTGATGCATGGTTTGTTTCATTGGGATTGTATCGAAATTATGAACGTTATGGATTTGGTTGGATGAATTCTAAGATTGTTTAATTTTGGGGCCTTTATTTGGATTTCTAATGGGTTCAAAACCAAAAGTAATTGATTAAACCCACTCACGCTTAACTAAAATATTTGATTATTATATAGATTAACATGTTGTGATATGATTATATTGGTTTCTATTTGGAGTTAAAATGCATATTTAAGTTGATTTGCACTGATAGTATAATTTAATTTAACACCTAATTAAATTTCTATAGTTATGTTAAATTGAAATTTAATTGCTAGTTAAACCCAGCACCTGACAACTAGTAAATTGATGTGATATCGAACTGTCTCTATGGATTGATTTTGATGGATGCCTTGGATTGATATGATTGATATAACGATGTTTAATTGTGTGATTCACCATGTTATTCATTTTATTTATATATGACTGTTGTTTGTGTTGATTTATCCCAACCGTTTACTCTAAATATTATGGACATCAAATAAAACTGGGATTAATTATTGAAATGAACTAAGAACATAAGTTGAAAAGATAAATACCTATGACCCCAGATTTGGATTGAAATGATATATATATATACACACACACACATACACGTACACACACACACACACACACACATATATATATATATCCCTAAAATACTAAAACTAAAATTAAGTATCACTTAGACATAAGATAGAAAATCATATAGGATACAGATTGGTTAAATAAAATTTGTTTTAAAATTTGAATTTTGAAATATCGATGTAAAAGCAATATAAATGATGTTTAGAATAAATGTTCATCATTGAAGTTTATTTTGAATTTAAGAGGTTTAAATTGATACTTGCATATTGAACTCAAAATGTATTATATGTTGAATGGTACTAAATGAAAGTTTAAATTGAAGTTTTTAATTTATTTGCATCGAAATAATTGAATTAAGCTGAAGTGAATCTGGATTATTTGTGAATTGAAGTTAAATTGACATATTTTTAATTAAACTTGAAGATGGATTCGATTAGAATGAGATTTGAAACCGAAGTTCGATTTGGAACGAAATACATAAATGAATCTGGAATATGAATATGAATCCTAGTTTATTGAGAGCAAAAGAAATAATTCTAATTCAAACTAATTTAGTTTAAACCATTATACAAATTATTTTACTAAATAACTGTTTCACTTTACCGACTATTTAATTTTTCAATTATTATATATGTTTACTACATTTAATAAAGTAAGAAAATAAATAATTATTTTACTTTATAAACTATTTCATTTTAACCTATATATAATAAATATTTTTAATAAACTATTTTAACAACCAACTATTTATTTTATAGACTACTTTAATACTTAATTATATATTGTTGGCTCGCTTTTTGACCATGCCACCCAGGATCATTCGTAAGAGGAAAGCATGAAACCACGTTCTCCAAGAATATGAAGGAACGGATCGCACTCTATCGACTCACCCACGGAGGATCGCGTCTCGACGGATCGCACTCTATCGACTCACCCACGGAGGATCGCGTCTCGGCGGATCGCCCACCGAGGATCGCGTCTCGATGGATCGCCCACCGAGGATCGCGTCTCGACGGATCGCCCCCATCTCATCAGCGAACGACGCATCCAGGCGATCCGATCCAAACTTATATTGTTGCCCAGAGCAAACCGATCCGATCCCTTGGTGCATGGCGAACCCTCTGACCCGTTCAAGCGCGAGCTAGTCTTCAGCGATCCGTATCGCACGGATCTGGCGACACGTGTCCCTAACCGTCATCTGGACCAATTCTCCCCATCTGCACGATCCGATTTTCAAGCAGATCGCGACACCTGTCCGCAACGGCTAATTTGACTATTTCTTCAATGGAGGCGATGCGATCTGATGTTCTCGGGATCTGTGCCACGTGTTATCACGACCTGTCTGACAAAATCAGCTATAAATAGCCCAGAGCTTGGCATTTTTTGGGATCTTTTTGGCAATATTGGGCACTGAATCCGCCATTGTTGTCAAACTACTGAGATATTGAGAGAAATCCTTGTTGTATTAGCTTTCAAAGCATAATCAATAATATATAAAGTGGACGTAGGCTCGTTAACGCCGAACCACTATAATTTATGTGTGTTATTTTCTTTTTCCTCGTTCTTCATTTGAAACTCTATAACATTCAGAACAATTTGGGTGTTAGGTCCAAATTTTGATCTAACATTATGGTGCTTTCACTGAGAGAACAATCCTAAAGTTTCACTATTCACTTCTTTGAAGATTCCGGCGATTCGGATATCATGGCTGGAAAAAGATCTAAAGCTTCATAGACCAACGAAACGATTGAAGAGAGTGTGCACGAGCTGGGCAATGAAGAGACTCTGGATCGCGGAGCGCAGGGAGCGAACCGATCCGATGAAGACACCACGCTCCGAGTCGATGAGAACGAGACGATCCGGGGCGTTGAAGGGGTTGTTACTCGATCCCGAGGTAACGCCTCGCAGCCTCCGCGTACCACGACCACGAGTCGACCTCAGCGGGGCGCAGCGAGTCGCCATCCACGAACCGCAGCTATCCGAATTGACGATCAGACTACAACTCGACCTGGAAAGGAACCTATGACCCGCTCCTATCGTCCTGGCCCCTCTGCTCGACCCGGTTCGAGCTCTTTGCGTATAAGAGAGAGTGATGATGACCAATATGATCCTACTGCTCCTGTCACTGAGGGGGATCTCTCTCGCTTCGCCGAAATGTGGGATAGATTGTTTGATGAGTTGGCTGCCCAAAGGCAGGAAAGTTCCATCCTACGGCAAAATTTGACGGCTATGGATAGAAGACTTGATGAGCTAGCAAGGCAAAGAACATCGCCGGTTCATCCACTCACCCCAGTATATTCTTCTTCGTCTGAAGAATCGCCGAGACCTCCGCGACGACCGTATGAGAGAGCCGAAAACATAGAACAGCTTCGGTTCGGAACCCTGCCATCACAGTAAGAAGAAGTGCTAGGGGCAGGGCCCTCAAACCGTAATGTGAATGATCAAGCTACGGCTCTCAGGACTCGAGATGTGAACAGTCCTATGCATAACAGACCACCTCAGCCCCGTCGCCGCACACATACTCATGATAATAGGGGGCAGCGAAGCCCTGTCCGAGCCCCGGATTTTGTGACTGCTCCCCGAAGAGAGATCAGAGAACCTCGCCGGGCCAGAGGCACTGACCCTGAATCTCCTTTGACCAGTGCAAATGTTGCAGCCATGGTCCACCAGATTCTGGAAGATAGCCGTGGACAACGGAACGAAGATTGGGGGATCGACCGCAGTCACACCCCTTTCACTGATGATATTTTGGATGCGACTTTTCCAAGGCGTTTCAACATGCCACAAATGAACCGATATGCGGGAAGATCTGATCCTGTCCAGCACCTAATGAGATACTCCTGGTCGATGACCGCTGCCGCAGCCTCTGACGCTGTTAAGTGCAAAGCGTTTCCCATATTCCTGGAGGACGTGGATTTGTTATGGTTTACTCGCCTGCCGGCGAGGTCGATTTCTAGCTTCAGGGAGCTGAGCGAGAAGTTCGTAGAACAATTCCGTATCTACGCACAGAAGACAAAAAGTGTGATCGATTTGTTCCTTGTCAAGCAGCGACCAGGCGAGAGTTTAAAGGTGTACCTGGATCGTTTCAATTTGGCCGTACTGAGGTTAAAGATCCCCATGAACCGACCGTTGTCGCAGCACTGATTGACGGAGTAGATAAGGACACTGAATTCGGGAGGTACCTGGCAGGCAAACCGCCCCACACTAGAGAGTTATTCTACAAGAAAGCCAACGTGCATTTACGCCGGGAAGAGGTATATGCTAACCGAAAGGCTAAAACAACTGATAAGGAGGAAATTCAGAGCAATGTCACCATCAAACAGACGGGAGACAGCTCGGGGAAAGTTGAAGTTAACGTCGGAAATCAGAATCAGGGTGGTCGCCAGCCAGGTAACAACAATAATAATGGTAACGGCAACAACCGGAAGAGGAACCGAGGGAACGACTCCCAGAGAAGGACTCGTCCCAGGGCCTTTGAAAGTTATACACCAATAAGTGATACTCTGGAAAATATCTTCATGGATGCGTACGAAGTCCTCCAAAATAAGAGGCCACCTCCCAGAGAGTCGACAGAGAAAGAGCGTGAAACAGGGAAGTTTTGTCTCTTTCATCAGATTCACGGCCATTCGACGAATGAATGTCGTCACCTAAGGGATGTAGTCGAAAGGCTGCTTCGAGAAGGAAAGTTAGATGAATACAGAATAACGCCCAGGGACAGGGGGCAAGTAGTGCAGGCCCCGAATCAGAACCAAAATCAACTTGCTGCTAGGCCGACTGCTCAGCAAAAAGGAAAGAATATTGTTATCAATGCCGTGATCGGAGGACTTTATCTCGCTGGGCACAGTTCCAAAGCATTGGATCAATACGTCAATGCGGCAAACAACACCTCGAGGTAGGGGAATGTAGCAACCCCGAGGACAGTACCCCAGTGAAGCAGCAGAAGATGATGACCGATGATGTTGTTTTCCGAGAACGAGAAAGCATCGGAGTCCATGCTCCAACTGAAGATCCACTTGTAATTATAGTACCCATTGGGCCAGCCACTGTTCATAAGGTTCTGGTGGACAACGGTAGTTCCGTCAATATTCTTTTCAAAAAGGCCTTTGACCAGATGAATCTCGAAATAAAAGACTTGAAGCCCTGCCAAGGATGGATCCGTGGATTCAACGGAGCATCCACCGCTCCAATGGGTTATGTAGAGTTACCAGTTACACTTGGGGAAGGAGAACGCCAGAGAGTGAGAATCCTTCCCTTTGTGGTTTTGGATGTTGAATCGCCCTACAATGCCTTCTTGGGCCGACCGGCCCTCGCAAAGTTCAGAGCCTGTATAGCCCCCTGGTGCTTGTTATTGAAATTCCCCACAGAAGCTGGCATTGGTATCGTCAGAGGGGATCAAGTTGCTGCGCGAGCGTGTTATGTTGCCGAACTAAAGTTACTTCGCAATGGAGGGGATATCGAAACTAAAGGCACTTCTCCCCCTTCGGGGGCGGAGACCTTATAGCAACCAAAGAGGATAGTCGTTGGAGAGTCGCCCAGAGAGATGCCCGAGGATATAGATCCCAGAGAGGATCAAGGGCCCGGGGGCAGAATGGCGACTCCCAACGAGACAACTGTGGATGTACCGATCGATGACAGTGACCCGGAGAAGGTCTTTAAGATTGGATCCCAGTTAAGTCCGAATCTTGCTAAAGAATTGACGGATTTCTTAAAAAACAATTTGGATGTATTTGCTTGGACCCACGCGGACATGTGTGGGATATCCCCATCAATCATGAGCCATTCCTTGAGCATTGACCCTAAACATCCTCCAGTAAAGCAAAAAAGGCGAATGCTAGGCCCAGAGAGGTCCGCTTCCTTGAAAGAAGAGGTTGGAAAGCTAAAGAGTAATGGATTTATCAGAGATTCGACCTACCCAGATTGGATTTCGAATCCAGTCCTGGTAAAGAAGGCCAACGGGAAGTGGCGAACGTGTATCGACTTCTCGGATTTGAACAAAGCCTGTCCAAAAGATAGTTTCCCGTTACCTCGGATTGACCAGTTGGTAGACTCGATGGCAGGTCACGAGCTTCTCTCATTTATGGATGCTTATTCAGGATACAACCAGATTCCGATGCATGTTCCGGATCAAGAGCACACTAGTTTTATCACTGATCTGGGATTATATTGTTATGTGGTGATGCCCTTTGGCTTGAAGAATGCGGGCGCTACATATCAGCGCTTAGTCAACAGAATGTTTTATAACCAGATCGGGAGAACAATGGAAGTATACGTCGACGATATGTTGGTTAAGTCCAAGCAATCTTCTCAACACACTACTGACTTGGCAGAGATGTTCGGCATTCTTCGAAAATACGGAATGAAACTCAACCCAACCAAATGTTCGTTCGGTGTTGCTTCTAGAAAATTCTTGGGATTCATTGTCAGTTCCCGTGGTATTGAGATTAATCCAGACCAGATCGCGGCAATCAGAAATATTCAGGAACCTAGGCAGATTAGGGATGTGCAAAGCCTTGTCGGAAAAGTGGCCGCGCTAAGCAGATTTATCTCCAGGGCTACGGATAAGTGCATCCCATTCTTTGAATTAATAAAGCGAGGAAAACGCCACTTTAAATGGACACCTGACTGCGCAGAAGCATTTCAGAATTTTCTCAGGCACTTGGAGAAACCTCCGATTTTATCTAAGCCAATAGATCACGAGGATTTATTCGTGTATTTGGCAGTGTCATCCCATGCGATCAGCTCAGCATTGGTAAGGGAAGAGGATAAGGTCCAAAGACCTGTGTATTATGTGAGCAAAAAATTGACAGCAGCAGAGCGTAATTATCCACGGATAGAAAAGTTGGCGTATAGTTTACTGATCGCCTCTAGAAAACTTCGGCACTATTTTCAGGCACATCATATCACCATATACACCGATCATCCACTCAAGCAAGTTCTACAGAGACCGGAGGCATCTGGAAGGTTACTCAAATGGAATATTGAGTTAAGTCAATTAGATTTGAACTTTCAGCCCAGACGGTCAATTCGGGGGCAAGTGATAGCCGACTTCATAGCAGAGTTCACTGTCCCTGAGGAAGATATAGCTAACGAGGAAGTTGATCCTTCAAAGTTACTTTTCGATCCTAATGCCTGGAGATTGTATACTGATGGCGCTAGGAACGACGAAAGATCCGGCGCTGGAATAGTGCTTGAAACCCCCGAGAAACGACTGATAACCTATGCAATCCGAATGGAGTTTCATGCCACTAACAACGATTCCGAATATGAAGCTCTGATAGCCGGATTAAAGATTGCAAAGGAACTAGAAGTCACGAAGCTGAACATCTTCTGCGATTCCAAATTAGTTGTGAACCAAGTCACTGGAAAATTCCAAGCTAAAAGTGCAAGATTGATTTTATACTTAAAGAAAGTGAAAGGATTGCTGAACGATTTTGATCACTACAACATATCTCATATTCCGCGGTCAGAGAATCAGCAGGCAGACAAGTTGGCAAAGATGGCTAGTTCCGACGATCCTGAAGTAACTGGACTAGCCCCCGTTGAAATACTTCGGTCCCCTAGCATAGATCAAATGGAAATCGACCTGATACTAGAGACGGAACCAGAAAGGGAGTCCTGGATGACCCCTCTAAAGAATTTCCTGATAGATGGAACGCTTCCGACCAAGAAGAGCGAGAGGCGTAAAGTAATTCGTAAAGCCGCCCGATACGTTATGCAAGGCGGAGTTCTTTACAGGCAAGGGTTTTCAATGCCCCTCCTTCGGTGTGTAGCCCACGATGACATCAAACATGTGCTGCAAGAAGTCCACGAAGGCGAATGTGGCGACCACACTGGAGGGCAAACTTTGGCAAAAAAGGTGTTGCGGCATGGTTATTTCTGGCCTACCATAAACAAGGATGCAGCAAGATATGCACGACGGTGTGATGCGTGCCAAAGATTTTCAAAGATACCTAGAGCGCCTCCTAGTCAGTTGAAAAAAATGATGAGTCCATGGCCTTTCGCTATGTGGGGAATTGATATCATTGGAAGCCTCCCCATAGCGAGGGGCGGAGCAAAGTTCGCTATTGTGGCCGTAGATTATTTCACTAAGTGGGTCGAGGCTGAACCACTAACTACAATCACAACCAAACGAGTGATCAACTTTATTGTGAGAAACATCATCTGTCGATTTGGGATTCCAAAGATTGTAATAACAGACAACGGAACTCAGTTCGATAGTGCTGAGTTCAGAAACTTCTGTCAAAAATACCACATCGAGAATCGGTACACCTCTGTAGCGCACCCACAATCGAACGGACAAGTCGAAGCGGCAAATAAAGTAATTAAGTCCATTCTGAAAAGAAGAATGAAGCGGGCTAGAGCCATGTGGGCTGATGAATTGCCCTTGGCACTATGGGCCTACAGGACAACATATAAGTCGGCAACAGGACATACCCCGTTCTCCCTTGCTTTTGGAACGGAAGCAGTCATCCCGGTTGAGATAAAGGTACCTTCTCATCGGATGACTTATTATGATCCAATGACCAATAATGAATTGCTCCTTGAGTCCCTGGACATGATCGAAGAAAAGAGGGATGAAGCAGACCTGCGTGCCTTGAGATGCAAACAACAGGTCGCCCGATATTACAACAAAAAGGTTCGAGCCCGAACATGGGAACCCGGAGACTTGGTTCTGAAGCGTGTCTTCCCACCCCCAACTCATATGGGAGCGAAGTGGGAAGGACCGTACTCCATTCTGAGCAAGCTTGATAATGGAACCTTCAAGCTAGCAGCCGTAGATGGAAGGGAAATCCCCAGAGTGTGGAATGCCCAACATTTACGGCCATACTTAACATGAAAATTTCAAATCTATTCTTTTTCTCTATTGAAAGTCATGTATAAGGCACGACTAGCCTAGAATAGTTTGATTCTTTGAAGCAAAAAATTATAAAGTGGACGTAGGTCATGATTCGACCGAACCACTATAAAAATACTGTGTGTCATTTGCCTTTATTGCATCTTTATTTATTTGCCTATTTATTTTTATGAAAATCAATGTGAATAATGCAGGTACCCGAAGTCCGGTGCCAACCGTTCCTCCCGTAGACTAATCGGAGGAACCCAAAGCCTTGGCAAAGGCTCCAACTGCTCGTCTGACTAGTTTTAATCCATGGAGCATGGGTTAAAGTATACACCTAGGATGAGTTTGATGAGCATGCATGATTGCAGACTGCTTGATCCATGACTCTAACTCTCCAGAGAGAGAGAGAGAGAGTATAAAAGCGTCTCCGATTGAGCGCTGAGAAATAGCTCCTTCCCCGCTGAAGGATCGGGGAGCGAATGAGTCGCTGAGCATGAACTCTAACTCTCCAGAGAGAGAGAGTCTAAAAGCGTCTCCGATTGAGCGCTGAGAAATAGCTCCTTCCCCGCTGAAGGATCGGGAAGCGAAGGAGTCGTTGAGCATGAACTCTAACTCTCCAGAGAGAGAGAGTATAAAAGCATCTCCGATTGAGCGCTGAGAAATAGCTCCTTCCCCGCTGAAGGATCGGGAAGCGAAGGCGTCGTTGAGCATGAACTTTAACTCTCCAGAGAGAGAGAGAGTACAGAAGCGTCTCCGATTGAGCGCTGAGAAAGAACTCATTCCCTGTTAAAGGAATAAGGGCCGACCGCGCCACTGTTATCCCATGAAATATCCTAAGTCCCCCGTATTCAGAAATAAGGGGCAGCCTGCCGACAGTAGTGATCAATCCTAAGTAAACCCCAGTCAGATGCTACAATGACAACTGATTGGGGGGCACATACACTCGTATACATACATTGAACTTTGATACAACAGTGTAACATAGCATGAAAATTCTTCTTCCTGTTGATTGACTGATTTGTAGTTATTATTAGTTAGCTAATGACTAAACATGGAAAGTTTATCTGAATACAGGTACACAATGAAGCAAGGAGAGATAAACTTTTGTTCATATACTGCGAATCAACAAAGTGAAAAACAACCTAGAAACAAAAGTGAGGACCAGTCTCACAATTACACTTCCTGACCAGTGGAAAACCTAAAGACAAAATATCAACAAACAACAAAAATCCTATTTACGCTTTGGCCTCTTCTCTTGCTTCTGCTTCTCCAGCTTCGCCTTGTCGGAATCAGACGGATCCCCTTTCTTCCTCTTCCTTTTGTCAATAAGAGGAACATACGATTCTTCTGAAGATTCCTCTTCTGCCTCTTTTCTCTTCCTTCTATCAGAAAGGGAAGCCGGGAAGTCATCGGGATTTGCAAAATGAAGCTGTCGGCTAATAGATTTGGGCTGAATCTTCACAATCATCCCAGTTTTGGGATCGAATTCTGCAAGAGGGACTACGTCCAAAGCCTCATCCCCCGCCTTCTTCGAAGACAACTCTTTCTCCTGTCTAGCTTTTCGGCTGGCCAGGGTTTCCTCGTCATCATCATCAGCCTTTTGGCGCCGATAATGTCTTCTTCGTCATCTACATGGCGCCCATCCATGTCTTTCAAAGCTTCGATGGTCTCAGCATCTTTGGGTACATCAGTGCTAGGTGCCGGGATGCTTCTATCAGCTGTTGTGACCTCGGCCTGCTTTAATACATCAATACCAGCACCTGGCAGGACAGCCTCCTTCTCCACTTCTTTCTCTTTTGCAGTACCCTTGTCGACGGGCTCGCCACCTGTATTATGAGAAACACACATTACTAATTCAATTGGTTGTTCTGCCAGACGACGACAATTCACAATTGCTTTGACAAATTGTGGGGAAAAGAGAGAAATACCTTCAGCAGATGCTTCTTCTTGAGTAGTTGCAGAGGCTCCAATGACCATGGGAGTTCGACCCAAAGGGATTAATGGATCATCGGGATGGTATTCCTCAACCCTGGAGGTCTTGGGCTCCACAGCCGAACTCGAGCCCTCATCAGCTTTGCCTTTACCCTTAGCCAGGGCCCTCTCCTTTTCCATCTCCGCCAGAATTAGGCGACGACCCTCTGCCAGGTCCTCAGGCTCATTGTCCCTTAGGATGCTCTTCATCAATTCATCCTCATCGATTTCTTCGGCCCCCAGTCTATGTTTTTCACCCTCCACAATGGCATCCCATAAGTTGGCCAAAGTAACATGGTAATCCGGGATCCATGAGATGTTGCGAGTTTTGAGAACCTGGCCAAGGAAATCAAAAATCATTTCTTCAAACCCCTCGATCTCCTTCTCTCTTTCGAGGAGCTTGTTGTTAGAGGCAGTGGCCAACTCGATGGCACTTTCAACATTCTTTTCGGCGAGAGCTGCCCGTCTCTCCGCGTCCGCGACCTGGTCATTCAAAATCACCTTTTCTGCTTTAGCCAAGGCCAAACTTTCTTTTAAACTCGCTTTTTCTGCCTCCCAAGCAGCCTTCTCAGCATCAAAATGGCCTTGTGCTGTTTTCAACTCGATGTTGGCCATTTTGAGATCTTCGACCTCCTTCTTTAAGGCCATTTTTTCTTGGCTATTGGAGTCCAGTTCCGAATGGAAGCGTTGCTTAGCATTTTCCAACTCAATCTTATAATTTTCAACGTCCCTCCGTGCTAAAGCAAGCTGGGATTGAGCATCTTCTAAGTCCTTCTCCATCTTGGTCCTGGCCCTATCGTTGTTTTCGAGTTTCGCCTTGGATCTGTGTGCTTCTATTTCAAGCGATCGGATGACTTCAGAAAGGTTAACAGCATGTTTTTTCGTCATCTCATATTGCCTGCCGCGTGCTGGATGTGCCCGATAACTTCATTATCCCAATTTTTAGGGACCGGTTCCAAGGCAGGAACAAATACCATCCTGTCAAAGAATATGCCTGGAAATTGTTCCCATAGCTTTTCCAGCCTACCTTGGATCTCGGAACCATGGACGTAATCCCGTGACCCGGGGGCAGCTAACTCTGGTTGGCTGGTGGGGACAATGTCACTTCTCTCCTTCTCAGTCTCTTTGGATGAATCTTTGTCCCTATCTTTAGATTCGTGATGCCTTTTTAACGACCGACTGTGGGAAGGTGCACTCTTTGGAGGAGTTAACTCTTTTTGAAGTTTCTTTCCTCCTATCAGAATTGTCGGATGACTTGAAGGCCTGGTAGAGGTTGATTTTGGTGGAGATCGAGGTTGCGAGGAACTCGGCCTATGAGAAGGACCACGAGAGCGCTCAGTATCCGGGCGAAGGCTGGGTGTGCCCTCACGAAGAGAACGATACGAGTAAGATTTCCTGCGGGACATCGTTCCTGCAAAAAAGAGAAGAGCATATTAAAACTTTGAATACCCACGATATAAGAGTGCAGGGTCAGATAGTGTGTGTGATGTGTGCATCCCACATAATTCCCCCTAACAGACCCGGGCCCGAAGACAGGCTCATCTGACCAGTTTCTCGTCCTCTAGTTGGAGCGATAGTCTCTTCAGAAACAGGGAAGAAAGGCCCCTCTCCAAAGTCCTTCTCCGTATATACATCATCGGGTAGAGGGATTTTATTCAGCTCGTCAAATAACTGCTCTTCTGACAAGTCATCGGGAGCAACGGTTTCGATTGGAGCAGAGATAGGAATTTCCTTGGACACGTCAACGCGGACCTCATCCCCTCTGTATATGTTCAGATCCTCATCGTCTTGGATGACTATCGGAGAAGGACTCTTGCGAAACTTAGTTGTTTCTGCCACTTGCGAAGTTCCCTCTCCTTCCGTTGGGGGCATATACTTATAAGGTCTGCCGCCAGTGCCAGGTCCAAATCTTCTATCTAGAATACGATGCTTATGAAGATTGTCGTCAGTAATGCATTTTTTGATCCTTAGAAAGTCAGACCTGCTTTGATGAAGAATAGATAACCAATGGTTGTATAACGGACCCTCCGTTTTCGGGAAGATGCGATCTGTTTAAGACAAAGGAAAAGGCAGAAGAATGTTAATACTTAGACTCCTTGAGCAAGACATTCGATTAGGTGATCAAAGTTTACTTGATTTGAGCCATCTTCGTGAGCATCCAGCCTGTTTCCTTATATAAAACCAATCGGACTTAGGATCCCCAATGTTGCTGTATCCGTCATACAGAACTTTCCTATTCGCCACCGATTCAAAGAAAGAGAAATTTGGAGTTGCCGAAGAACGGTGCTTGAAAAGAAAGAAGAACACCAGATCTCTGAATTTAAGTTCGGCGTGTAGGATCTCCGCATATGAAACATATAGAGAGTATAGAGATGCGTAGGCATTTGGATGAAGCTGCATCGGAGCAATACCTAGTCGTCTTAAAGTTTCGATGGCGATCGGAGGAAACGGAGGAATAGCTCCTACTAGACACATTGTTCGACTGATCGCCATATACCATTCCGGAGCTAGGTGGGGTCTATCTTCGCTTCCAGGCGTCAAGACATCGTCCCAAGGAATTCCGTGTCTTAAGCAGATTCTTTTAAGTTTTATCTCGTCGAGCTTGGATGCTAAAGAATCAGAAAATTTATCTATCCCGAGTGCGCCTGGGATCTCATCAGGAGCTCGCACATCAGTCTCAGAATCACCGCTCGATGAAGTATTTTCGGATGGATTTGATTCCGTGGCCTCGTACTCAGATCCAGAATCTCCACCTCCCGGATTAGTTGGGGGAATTTCTGGGTTGTACTGCTCAGGAACCTCGGATTCCGCTTCTGTTGCGGATCTTGAAGAAGAGTGATCATTCGACATTGCTGCTAGGACGAGAAAATATGAACAATAAGATTAACACTACCCGTCCCCCGTGTGTGCAAGTACTGGTGTGTGTACTCGTGTGTGCATTAAAAATAAAGCGTGAAAGCAATCAAGATCATCAAAACATTAGTCCAGAAAGTCCCACGTCAAGGCTCTAGCCTAACTGTTCAGAGTTTTATGGTGACAAGGCGTTGATTAAAGTCTGAGATTTCTTCGTATCGTCAGCTATGAGTCGGATCGCAGGGCAGAGGGATCGCCCCCTTTCGGATCGCATGGCAGAGGGATCGCCCCTTTCGGATCGCAGGGCAGAGGAATCGCCCCCCATCGAATCGCCGGGCGAAGGGATCGCTCCTTCACGAACCGTTGCGACCCCCACGATACGTCCCTTTGCTGCCACCACGATCTTTTGTCTCGCCACTCGCTTTCGTCTTCTCTTCTTGACCATGACCCGAACCGGCCTTCCCTCTTCTTCTTCCTCCTTCGTTTTCCTCCTCTCCTTTCCATCCTCGAACTCCGAGCTCTACGTCAGTCAGCCATGGCGTTTTGATGATTTCGTCAGAAAAGCACAAATTTCCATCGTTTCTAGTCGAGAAAGTTCATGAAAGAGCGGCGTTCACAAATAAGAATACTTTTTGTGGAGTTACCTTTCTAAAAATTGAGAGAATGCTCGGATTTTCGAAGGTTTGAAAAACTTGGGTTCGTTCTTCGATAGTGCAGGCAAAACGATTCGGCAGAAAGAAAATGGAAGGAGAATGAAGGGGAGAGGGTCGGCTTTAATAGGCAAAGAGGGCAACCGTTTGTCTCCCTTTCTTTGTCCTATTCGGTCCACGAAACACCATACAGGCCACGATCCAAAGCTTGTGTCGCATGGAAGCCCACGGACCGCCTCAGACGATGGCCCACCAAGCTCGAAGCCCGACACGGCTCGAAGAAAAGTCCGCCGCGTCTCGCACAAAAGCCTAGATACTCAGCTCGAGACGAGCACGTGACCACTCGGACCGTGGCGCTCTATTGCGATCCGATTCATGCGTACGTTGATTTGAACCAATGCGACTGTTGATTTGCGTCCCTTCAGGAAAAAGTAGATCAGAATCTTCGAAGCATGTTCCATCATCGATAAAACATACTTCGAGGGGGCAAAATGTTGGCTCGCTTTTTGACCAAGCCACCCAGGATCATTCGTAAGAGGAAAGCATGAAACCACATTCTCCAAGAATATGAAGGAACGGATCGCACTCTATCGACTCGCCCACGGAGGATCGCGTCTCGACGGATCGCCCACCGAGGATCGCGTCTCGACGGATCGCCCCCATCTCATCAGCAAACGACGCATCCAGGCGATCCGATCCAAACTTATATTGTTGCCCAGAGCGAACCGATCCGATCCCTTGGTGCATGGCGAACCCTGTGACCCATTCAAACGCGAGCTAGTCTTCAGCGATCCGAATCGCACGGATCTGGCGACACGTGTCCCTAACCGTCATCTGGACCAATTCTCCCCATCTGCACGATCCGATTTTCAAGCAGATCGCGACACCTGTCTGCAACGGCTAATTTGACTATTTCTTCAACGGAGGCGATGCGATCCGATGTTCTTGGGATCTGTGCCACGTGTTATCACGACCTGCCTGACAAAATCAGCTATAAATAGCCCAGAGCTTGGCATTTTTTGGGATCTTTTTGGCAATATTGGGTACTGAATCCGCCATTGTTGTCAAACTACTGAGATATTGAGAGAAATCCTTGTTGTATTAGCTTTCAAAGCATAATCAGTAATATATAAAGTGGACGTAGGCTCGTTAACGCCGAACCACTATAATTTCTGTGTGTTATTTTCTTTTTCCTCGTTCTTCATTTGAAACTCTATAACATTCAGAACAATTTGGGTGTTAGGTCCAAATTTTGATCTAACATATATATTTAACTAAATTTGATAATCCCTACTTTTAAATTCAAACTATATATATAACTTTCAAATGTACAAACTACTTATTTTTTAAATTCTTTTGAATGTATCTAAACTATTTTGTTATACAAACAAATTCAGTTGTTTTAAATATTCAAATTGTTTAAACTTGGAATTGTTTCAGGATTCTAAGTTCGGTTTTAAACTGAAGATTTCAAAAATGGAGATATATTCTATTTTGGATATGAAATGGTTTTAAAGCAAAATATGATATTTTGATATGAAGCATGAACCATTTTGAAATGTAAAGTTCCAACAGGAGTGAAAAATGTAAGCATTAGTTATATAAGAGATCAGTGTTTGATATTGTCATACTCTTTGCTAATACTGGGAACCACTTGAACAACTGTGCACAAGGTGGAGAACCAAGAATGAAGTAGGTTGGTTTGACAAACGCTACTAGAATGAAGTAAGAGAACAATGATGGGAAGTTTTGACCTTCGGGTCATAATTAAAATGACTAAAATAGGAACCATACCCAGACCAATTAAGTTAGCTTCTGTTGGCGGACATGCTTCTTCGATACCATATCTCTTACATTATGATTTGACTGGTATTGCTATTATTTTTAAAAGAATATTGTCTTTGGTGGGTGATAGTTGCGGCTATCGGTTACTACCAGCCTTGATCCGCAATATGGTAGAATTGTACCCTGGGTATAGCCTCGTGCCTTGTCAAATTATCCTAATTGAGCCCCTATGATTTTGATTTGACGTTATACCTAAGGAGTAATGCCTGATGCCACCAATTTACGGTGAGTTTACAACATTGTATAGACTACATCGTTTATACACGACCTATGGTAAAAACGTAACCACATTGCATTATTTTTGATAGCACGTTTACTATATACACTATTATAATAGCGCATTGTATTATATAGTATATAGTATAACAGATCCCTAGAAGATGAAATATTCCTGTAACATCTCTTATGTTACAACACTATTCAACACATTGATATGAGGTATGAATTACCGTAAGCATCTTTAATGTTGTGACACTCATATTGTTATATGGATTTGATTTGACTGATATGAGAATATTTTAGTTTTGATCTTTTCATTTATGCTTGGATCAGCCTGAGTTTTTCAATTAGCGAAGACCACATTACACTAGAGGATGAAGACTGAGTTTTGTACATTATCAGTTATATATTCCCAACACATCATTTCTGTTTTGTTGCATTATTGTATTATTTCTAGGTGTGTATAACTCTGATCATTATTGTAAAGTATACTCAAATGTATGTTTAACAGCTTTATGAACTATTATTTGTTTATTATATTTTGTCTTTCCTCTTTGAGATATTGTGATTGTTTTTCTTCTTTCTTTTGTTTTCTTATATTTACCCCAATAACTATCTGTATTTTGTATTTATTCGGATCGACATATTTGGATTATTGTCGACTTAAATGGTAAAAATGTTGGTCATTACACTTGACTATTACTAAAATGTAGTCAATTTTTTTCTGTAGAGTTGGGTTCAACTCTACTATTGAAGTACATTATGAGCACATAAACATTGATGTAGAGGCTCATGTTAGCAGCCGAGGCTTACCTTTATTCATTAATTCGATATTCAATACACTAGAGGTGCCTAAGATTTCTACTATACACCCATTTAACTTGGTGAATTCTCAGTACCGAGTTTTGTTTTTTTTAACCTAGTATCGAGGGATTCTCTTCATATATTATTGAATAAAAAGAAACAATTTAACATCCTGCATGATGCCAGTAGAATCAATAAGTCGCAAATATATAAATTAAATCATTGATGTTCCATTTGATGAATTATGTAAATTAAAATGTTTTATGCAGATTAATCTTCATATTTATAATACAAAATGACATTACTACTAGGCCCATCAGGATCATGAAAAATCACCTCGCTCTTTGCTCTTGATAGAAAACGTGGGTCTGAACTAAACGTTAGCAGTTAATGTTTTATTATATCATATATTCGACTTCTCCTTCTTCTTTTGGAGTTTACAATCACAAGCTTATTTCTATGATACCATAAAGATAACTAATATTATTTTAATATAGGTGTCCGGTAATGCCATGTTTGATGGTCAATGGTCATCAAATGAATGAGTTTATACCTCAATGGACAGTTGCTTATATTAGTCAACATGATATGCAAATAGGAGAAATGACCATTAAATAAATTCTAGCATTTTCTGTAGTAGTTCAAGGTGTAGGAAATCATTATGGTAATTGTCGATTCAATTGTAAATACTTTGTTTAATCTAATTTAAATTATGGAATTAATTCATAATATTTAACACGACAAGCAATTTTTGCATATATGTTAACTTAATTTATGAGAAGAGGGAAGGACTAAAATATCAAGCTAGATTGCAACGTCCCGGATTTTTAGCAATATAATGATTAATTTATTTAATTATTTTAATATAATGGTTTGGTAATTTAAATGGTTTCGATTTAAATAATATTGATTATTTAGTAAATACAAATAATGAGATAATATAAATATTTCTGAAATGGTTGGATTTGCTATATTGTGTAATTTGGATAATATATGATATTTAGTAAAGTTATATTCGAGTTATAATAATGAATACATTATTTAAATGACAATTGAACGTATTAATTGTAATATAAATTATACTCGAGCTCGTGATGTCACGGCAGTTCGTAATATTGAGTTCTGAACTTCAACTGAGTATACATGATCTGTTATAAATAGGATTTCTTTGAAACAAGAAACGTTTGAATCTATTAAATTATAATTTTCTTAATGGAAATGAAAAAAAATGAAAATTTTGTCTTATATATTGTAAGTTTTATCCAAATCAAATTTTAAAATAGTCGCTATGAAATCATTTATAAACCATAATGATTATTTAAATTATAATAATTTATTTATTTTGAATTTGGATAAGATTTTCGAGATGTATTATTAATTCAATTTATAGAATTTTCCTGTAATTTTTATTTTGGGAAAATAAGCAACTTTTTATTTGAAATATTTTACACTCTATATCAGTATTTTTGAGATTTCACAGAATAAGCTAACTAGTTTATTTTCTTTTATTTTTGGGATCGTGGCACATTGCTGAATACAACGGTGTTTTTATTTTTGTCTATAGCGGTCCGTAAAACGAATGAATTTTGTGTAACTGAGACCTTGTTAAGCTTGACTTTGAAATCAAATATATTGAACGCATCGGAAATGCTACAGGTAGCGATTGCATTAGCAGAACCGCTTTTATTTTTCAGCATTGGTTGTCATCAAATTTTGTATTACAATACATGATTTTAAAAGTGTGCATAACATTTCATAATACCATATTTTTTGTTAAAAAGTTAGTGCATGTGATCAAAATAAGAGACTTGACTAGGTTATAGCAAACATATATGATAAAGATGACACTAGCCTTGTATTACTTCATGACCAAGATTCGTACCAATCCTTTCGAACCACAACTGTTTATATTTAACGCAACAAGCCCACTCTATGCATGTCTAAGCAAATCAAAGTTTCACATCGCAAGCTACCGATGTATTCCAGTTACTCTATCATCCTAAACCTTGCTCGCTAAGGAATTGAAGCTTATAAATACGCTGCGTTGTTCTCCATCTTTTTTTCTCTTTGTAAAACCAAATAACCACGTCGCTAATTCCTTGTTAAGGACCCAATTTTTTTCCGGTAAGTTTCAAAAATTAAAATGTAGTTCTTTCTTCAGTTAAAAATCACGTGAATAATAAAAGAAGAGTAGTGTGCAGGTGCATGTGTTAGAATGAATGAAGGCCGCAGGCTTAGAGTGTTTTCAAAGCTGCTTCAGGAGTTCAAAGTTTAAAGGAGATGACATTATATCCTGGAAAGCGAAGAGTGGTGGTAGAAGCTTTAAGTACGAGGTGATGAAATATTTTGGTGGAGTTCTCTGTAGCTGTGGCACTGGACGAGGAAAATGCATGGACGAGAGCGGGAACGTGTTGGAGTTTTCAGCAAGCAAGAATTTGTGTATGTTGGGGGTATGCGTGCATGTTATATGGGTATGGAGATATATGAAGAACAGAGAAAATATAAAGGGGAGCACTGGTTTGTTATGGCACGTTGAAATGCCTGCGAGTGTGGAGATGAAAGAAAGGATGAGGTAGCGGTTTATGTGGTGATGGCGATGATATGAAGAGATGGCCGAAGGAGGAGGCAAGGCAGTTAAGTGACTAGATGAAGACATGGGGATGATGGGAGGTAAGGGACGAAGTGCGATACGATGTTGGGTATGTGTTTTAATAAATGGGAAGAAAGGGTTAATGTCCGTTGATCAACGCAAGAAGTGAAGTTGGTTTTACTGGTCGATGTTAGAAACCATAGGTGAAAAGAAATGTGATGAGGTGGCAGCAATAACATATCAAAAAGGGATATGCACTTTTGGTTCTAGAGTTTGGTTGTAGAAGCAGGTAGCATTTTGGTTGAGGAAGAAGCTACTATTCATATGGAAGGTAGGTGGGCTTATTTTTGTTGGGTTTGGGCGCCAAAAGAGCACTTGAAGCTTGCATGCAGAAATACTGGATAATTGCATGCGGAAATCCTGGGGTTAATATATGGTTGTGGGCTTAGGATTTACATGGGGCCATGAATAATAACCTGTTGAGGCCCATATGGAAGAACCGTATGGAATAAAAAGAAGAAAAACTGTATGGAATTAAAATATGCGGCTGTTTTCCATTTGTAAAGGGAGTAGGTGATGCAAGATTGTGTTCAAGTGGAAGATGGATACTGTTTAAATCGGTCGGTGGAAATTATGTAGGGTCGGACTGGTTTAATTATTTGTGAAGCCCAAGAAAAGAAAATTTAAATGAAAAGAAAAGGAGGTAGAATGGTGGAATACAAGGCTGGAAATCGGATGGCACTTGTATTGAGGAAGGACATCGTTTATTGCGGTGTGGATCTGTCGAGTTTGGGCCAATGTGAATGAAAGGTGAAGCCCAATTATTTAGTGTAGAATAAATTAAAGTTTTGTTTATTAAATAACGTATTAACATATAATCATAATATCTTAATCATACATTATCGAATTTTAACGAAACAGGGTCTGTTAGGACCGTATAGTCGCAGGCTACATACTGGATTCGGTTTGAAGAGATATGGAGCTCGTTACAGTTTCAGACAGAATTAAATACCTGATATAATCAATCAAACGTTATTCGTTATTTAATGATTAACAACCAAGGTGAGTAATCTCACTAACTCTGTCTAGTTTTATAATTTTATAAACATTATTTAGTATTGATAAAAATGATTAAATGTTGTGTGTGTTTGGATAAATTAGTTAAAATAATACGCATAGTTATTTATACAAGTCGTTAGTTAAATATTGATTCTTTTTATTATTTATTTCATATTGATATGAAATAATGTTGATTAACATCTGTGGATGAAGAAAAATAGGTTGGAGGGATCCAACTGGATTCCTTAATAATTTTATCGTTGATTTTCATATATTACATTATATGATATAACGAATAATCTGTGGTTGATCATTGTATGGTTGGGATGTTTGAACAACGTTGACCTAAATTAATCGGTATTAAAATACCGTAAAGTATATTCGAAATATAATGGAAAAGAATTTGGGGTTTTAAAAAAGGAATTTCTATTTTTAAATAGAAATGGAATTTCGATAAGTTAGAATATAATAACTTGTTTTTTATTATAAAAAACATGTAATTAGATTTATAAATGAAGCAAATTTATTATTATTATATAGTTTTAAAAATAGAAATTCAAGAAAAGAATTTATTTAAAAAGGAAAATGATAATCGTTTAGATAGAAAATAATGAAAGTATTTCGATATTCGAAATGGGAATAGAATAGGAAAAAATCAATAAGGATTTGTAGTTTAACTTCGACGATGTCGAATGTTATTAAAATGATTTATTCTTATAAATTATATATTTTATAATTCAGTAATTGGTGTTTGTGAACAAATTAAACAAACAACTATAAAATCCGTTCGGCTTTCCTAAACAACAAGGATTGTTGTAGAGGGTGTCGAACTCTGGGACCAAAAATATTTAAACTAGTAAATACAATCAAGTTATTCCAGGATTTTAATTGATTGAAAACACAGAAAATAACAGTAATTAAATAAAAAGAGAGATTTATATAATAAGAGAAAGCAATTAGGCGATAATGACATATATTGGATTCACACTCATTAATAGACAACAAATAAATATATACCTAATTCATGTTTCTGTCACACACATGAATCAACGATAATTAGGTTCTTACAAACAAATAAGTAAATAACAAAAAGCATAGCCTATGCAGGAGCTTAGCTCTTAAACAACCATAGACTATCAGGACAGATTCACTAATTAATTTCTAAAACCCTAAAATTAGCTCTAAATCTGATAATTGTTAGATCGAACACGAATATACCCTGTGAAGGAGCATAGCTCTTAAACGACACAGAATATGAAGGTTCAGATCTAACCCTTGATTCAGATCCAGATCTACATGTATAAAGTCCTCATCTATTGGCTATGTGATTCATGTTGAATCATATCTATTAGTACCCCCTAATCAAAGGGGATTAGCTAGACATAGCTAAAGAAGAAGAGAAACAGAAACTAAATAACGTGAACATAAATAAAATAAAATAAAAACTGAGAGAAAGGGAGAAGAAGAGTTTTATTCCATGAAGAGAATTATAGAATAAAACTAATTGTGTTTTTACATGAATGAGATACAATGTATTTATAGTTGCATTGGCCAAGACTAAGAGGCTCATTACACAATGTGGGACAAAATCCCTTTTCTAAAATAACACATAAACCAGTGTGAACGCAACACAAATGAGAGGCCTTGCAAATGAGATAATGTGAACACAATGTGAATGGATTTGCAATTGGCATAGCCTGCGGGCATCAAATGACATCAAATTCAATTGTTTTGAGCATGAGTAGGAACTCCATAACATCTGCGACAAGCTGTCCTTATGAAAAGGCATTGAATCATTAAAATATGTAGCAGAAGGTGGTTGAACATCAACATTTCTTCAAGCTTTAATCTAGCTCTCAAAATCAACACTCTTCATACACCAATTCTTCGATCTTTTCAACAATTAAGTGCATTAATCCATTGATCATAAATAATCTGAAAACGCAACTATAAATACATAGTATCAATTATTTCAAATATAAAATAAGATAAATAAGCAGATAAAATATACACATTTACGTGTATGTTAAATACCCCCACACATATCTTTTTATTCGTCCTCGAATAAAGTAAAAAATAAATAAGATAAATCCGTTTTCGTAGGGAGCACGATTGCATTGTGCATATGCATCAAGCCTTTAAACCTCTGGGTGCCCCTAGTAGGATGAGTGTTGTCACGTGAGGATTTTCAGCGAATACTACCCACAAAATCCCAAAGTTGAACGCAAAAATTATTTACAAAATGTAAGATTAAAAAATATTTACAAGATGAATGCAAGCTTTTAAAGGAATATTTACAAATGAACAATTTACTTTTAAATTTTACACGAATGAGTTAATACAAATTTCGGTCGTCATTATGAATTTGAGTCCGTTACTAATCAAAACTTCAAACATAAGTCATGTTATTGTCACAAACTCCTCCATCTTAGCCAGTTGTTTTGGTAGAAACATAGTGCAAATATGAAATGAATTATGTAATCGATATCAACAATCGTAAAACGACATCTCAACTTCCTTTTTGTTAACAAGTTAGGTCGAATAAGTGAAGAGTTTGCTTGGATTTCAAGTTTTTACTCTCTCTTTATTACAAAATATATACATTATTAGTATTTACAAACACATAACCGAAAAGACCAAGGTATACCACCCGTGAGCGTTTGGGACAGAGCTTGGCGGATTGTGCAGACCGACGCTAAGTTTGTCAACAAGATGTCGGTAATCCTTAGGTGTCCAACTCATAAAATGAGACCAAGATATACCGATGCTGACATTTTCAACATGGTGTCGGAAAGAGCTTGGCGGGTTTGCACACCAACACGAGATGTACTAATAATGTTGGATACCCTTGGATTATTGTTATATATATACATTCTTTTTTTTCATAAGTGAGAGAGCTAAGCGAGAATATCTTAGCACAATTTCACTTAAACGATCTAAAATGTTTATTGCAAGTAGTCTAAATCAACCATTCATTTAATCAGATTACAATTCAGAAAACATTTCATACTCATCACCCACGAATCTCCCAATATACCAGTTACACCAAATTTGCTCATAATTCAAACTTTCCTTTCGTTGTCCGCTAAGAGAAGTAAATTTCCAAACAATTTAATTGCATGACCAAAATTATATGAAAATAACTCCATCATGTCTTATTCAAAAATAAATAGAAGTGTGATTTTTGTTATTTTTTTAGAAAAGGAAAAAAAATGCAAACTTAAACTATGCAAAACAGAATGAAAATGAGACTCCCCCCACACTTGATTTCGACAGTGTCCCCACAGTCGATGCATGACACAATGAATGAATAGAAGATAAATATTTACATATATACAAAAGAGGGTTAGTGCGACTTACCAAATGTGCATGCTGAAAATATGCAGTCATCGAGTAGATGAACCAGTCCACGATGGACCAATGGATCAGCCTCATTAAGATTATGAGACACAGCTTAAGCACAGAAAACCAACTCATAAAGGGTTCTATATTGCATTTCAGATTTGGAAAAACAAATTTTGTTTTTTCAAAATTTTGAGTTGCTAATTTTAAAATTTTGAGCTTACAATTGATCCGAAAATCAAATTGAATTTCTACAGCAAGTAAAGAGAAGTCAGTGAGTCGGGGTTCACAAAAAGTTTCAAAAACAAATTTTGACTTATTCAGATGATGTGTAAATTGAGAGACATGTGCATCGTTCTCACCCCCACACTTGTTTTGAGAAATATTGTTCAGTTTTGCTTTGATATTTGAAATTTTTTTGACTAAAGGTTCATTCTTAAACCTAAAGTAAAAACCAAACAAATAAATTTTTAGTAAATTACGAAATCGTGTTTTCTCAAAAACAGTGTTATTCCAGAAAGAGTTCATATACTGCAGAAATTTATCATTGAAAAATAAGTGAACACTGTGAGGTTCAGTTGAAACGATCAAGTCGTAAGGAGTTTCAATATATTCAGAAAAATCGTTATTTTGCTTAAGATCACATTCAGCAGTTTCATTGTTTTCAACCTCAAGAATTTCAAAATTTTCAATGTTTCATTTTCAATTTCAGACCCAACAACCTTATCGTCGATCAATTCAAGAAGTTTTCGCTCATCAAGACGTCCTCACTCAAACAGTTGTTACCAACTTCGTCATTTCGTACAAGTTGACAATCTAAAGTTGTTAAATTTTCAAAATTTTCAAAATCTGAGAGAGGAAGATCAAATTGAAGATTGACATCTTTATTTTCAAGAGAATTTAAATTCAAATCAATTACAGAGTGACACGACCTGAACTTTCCCGTGAAGGAAAGCGCGGATAGCGTTGAGTACAAGACAAAACAGAATGCAAACGGAAGAACATTTCATTGTTATTACAACAATACCATCAGATACAAGAATATACAGAGTATAATTGAATAAATTACATTCGATAAATATCAGAGATTACAATAAATTACATAGCAGCGGAAAATAATAAAAAAGAACAACTAGAAGTAATACACGGATACAGAGCTTTCCGAGCATCGTTCCAGCTGTAAATCAGGATCCTGTGAATATAAATCTGCAAAACCAAAACTACTAGCTGCCCGTGCGGAAAATGAGGGAACCCAGAGTTTAGGTTAAAACAATAAACTCCAGGTCAGTCATGTGACTGGTGTGAGAACTAAAACAGTTATTTAAAGCTTTGCTTTAAAAGAGAGTAATTCAAGGGACCACGCCGTATAACACGGAACGGGTTTTCTCCCAAGAATACCAGTGCATAGGATAAACAACGCAATGCTTTTTCGAAAAATGAAGCTATTATAAGACCCAGGTCCCATCACACAATACAACGCAGGCCGGAGGATAGGATTTTCCCTTATAATAGCCAAACATGCTTGGTACGTTTAAAACAAATCATTTGATACTATTATAAGTGTATAGTGTCAAAACATTTTCAATCATAAATATCAATCCTAGGTGGCATGGGTACCATCTATCATGTCGCCATATTAGGCTCTACAAATAAAACCGAAATACACGTATTGGAAATTGGATTTCCGTCATGAGTCGAGGCAAGGGGCAAGATCCTCTCCGCTTTGAGACACTCTAGCAAATGTCTCAGGACTACGCACTCTGGGTAATCCTTGGATCGGCTGGGTCGGTCCTCTCTTACGTTTGAGGATTGGCAATTCCTAAACACACGTTTCCCGATCCTTATAGACCTATAATCGAGGCGCCTCACATTCCAACAACCACAAGGGTGAAAAGTATATAAATGTCAGGGCTGGTAAGTCACTGACACCACCAAAGCTAGAAAGAAACGTCGTGTCCTCCCAGCTGTCCGTGTCCCGTTTTTAACTCATACCGAGGTGTGAGGCTCGCGAATCCACGCTATACACAAAGCTACCACGTAGGCCGTGCTTTGATCATCAACCACAAGACTTTGCTTTTCAAAAAAAGCCTTGATCATTGCATCTTAGCATGCCACATAGGCAATTCATGCCATGCGATTGATGTCCATCGATATACAACCTCTGAGCTCGTACGTCTCAGAGAAGGGCGTTAAGCAAGAGAATAAATTCTCCGCCGCCAAACAGATGTATATTTAATAGAGATCAATCAACATAGAATAAAATCCAATGTCAGACACACAATCCATTTACAAGTTCGTTCTGGGTCTGAACGAAGCCGGAGGCACTTTCCTCGCATATCCATCGATCTCCAAGTACGTCTGGACGACCACCAATTGATTCCCTCATCTTGGGTGTACAGCCCAATCAAGATCATCAGTAATCACCCAAACGATGTGAAGACTTCCGGTCTTCAACCACCGTCTTCATCTTCGACATATCGTCGAATCGGTTATTCAGAATGGGTATAAACCCGGCCTTTCCGAACAACCCGCGTATATTAAAAACAAATGTTACACAAACACAACATACGCCTCATTCCAATTCATTAGTCACTAACCGTAAATCAGTAAGGTTTCTACATTTCAATTCTTAGGGAAAGGTACCTATTAATTTTATCAAAGATAAATTCTTTAAAATTTATTCTTTAATCTTCCATTGGATGTCATATCAAACCAAATTATGGTTCTCCAAACTAGTCGAGATTAGCGAACCACACCGAAGTAATTATTTATTTTATTTCCCAATCCCAACCTATTCATCCCATGAAGCAAAACTGGTAATACTCCATATCTAACACCGTGGTGTTATTGGTAAATTTAATTACCATTTCACGTTCAAATCTAATTAAAGATTTGACTATCGTTTTGGAGCAAAACTGGTGATACTCCATTCTCGCTCACTTTCTAAATTTGATAATTTAGATTATCAATTCACATTTCAATCTAACTGCAGATTCATTAAAACTCCCTTTACTGGGTTAAAGAACTAATGTCATTTAAAACACAGTTCACGATAAACCCAAATCACATTCTATTTATCATTGAGTTAAAGAACTAGTGTTATTTAAAACACCGTTCACGATAAACCCACAAATGAATTTTAATTCAATTCCAATTCGTTTTATATTCAATTCATTTCGTTTTCAATTCAATTCGAATTCTTTTTATATTCGATTCAATTCAAATTGGTTTTCTATTCGATTCAATTCAAATTGGTTTTCTATTCGATTCAATTCAAATTGGTTTTCTATTCGATTCAATTCAAATTGGTTTTCTATTCGGTTAAATTCAAATTGGTTTTCTATTCGATTCAATTCAAATTGGTTTTCTATTCGATTCAATTCAAATTGGTTTTCTATTCGGTTCAATTCAAATTGGTTTTCTATTCGATTCAATTCAAATTGGTTTTCTATTCGATTCAAATCAAATTCGTTTTCTATTCAATTCAAATCAAATTCGTTTTCTATTCAATTCAAATCAAATTCGTTTTCTATTCAATTCAAATCAAATTCGTTTTCTATACAATTCAAATCAAATTCGTTTTCTATTCAATTCAAATCAAATTCGTTTTCTATTCAATTCAAATCAAATTGGTTTTCTATTCAATTCAAATCGGTTTTTTATTCAATTCAAATCAAATTGGTTTTCTATTCAATTCAAATCGGTTTTCTATTCGATTCAATTCAAATTGTAAAAACGAATATAATCGATATAAATATCGTTCGCGTCAAAATAGCGCATCTCTAATCAACACAGCTTTATATATTTCAATAATTCCATTAATCTATTCAACAAATGAATATTTATCCTATTCAATACGTGAATCTATATTTTTGTCAACACACGACTAATCTCAACGAATGAGTACTGTCCACGTGTGACTCTTTTTGTTATTTAATATATTTTATATAAAAATTATGGTATCTATCGTTTGATTTGAATCAGACTCCAACTGTAAATTAGTAAGAGAACGATTCCCTAAATATTAACCCCGAAGGCTGAGACCAACATCAGATCAATATCCAGGAGACCACTCATCTTATCTATTTTCCAGTTAGTTCCTAGTTTTCTATATGATAAAGATGTAAATATTATTGTTAAAATATTTCGTTCAACACATGACTAATCTCAACGGATGAGTATGATCAACACATGAACCTATATTTCATAATATTCTTTATTTTCTAAATTGGAATGAGGCCCAATCAATTACCATATAGCGTTAACTATATGGATTCCATACAACACAGGTATATAATAGCAACGATAAATAATCAACCATCATCCAAAGTGCACTACACTGTATAAGCATCAAATATAGATATCTAACGCTTATAATAGCCTGTCAATCAATCGATCGACATACAACTAATTATTGGGATTAGTGTATGTCATATATTATCCCAATACCTGTGTGGGGTTTCAAATAATCAAACACATATTTTATTTGTGCAGTTGGGCGATGTGTAAAATTTATCGACCCAATCAATATCAGTCAAATCAGTGTATATAAACAAATTGGCCGATTCGTTTATAAATATTTATTTATTCACTTTCACGTTAAAATTTATATTTTTAACAATAAAATATTTTTAACTATAAAAATATTTTATTTCCTTTCAACACATTAATTAATATTATCGATTTCACATCAACAACACAAACAAATTTCACAACACATCAATCAAACAAACAAGCCATCCATGGTCTGTGGATGACGGGTGTCAGGTGCTACTAAGCACCGTCTGCATCCTAGTATACATATATATAACTAGAAAAAGAAATTTACAGTGAGAAGTTCTCACCAACTAGCTAAACCAAACGCCACGACTCTTCTTATGTAGAAATCTTCGTCGTGCTCGCCTTTTTGCCAATTTCACTGCCCGTAGTCACTATATATATAGAAATTACATTTTTATATTGTTGCTATGTATATAAAAATCACATTTTTATACCACTACTACATAGATAAAATTCTATTTTTACATCGCTGTTATATAGATAAAATTTTTATTTTTATACTGCTATTCAATATATAAAAATCCTATTTTTATACCGCTATTCAATATATAAAAATCCTATTTTTATACCGCTATTCAATATATAAAAATCCTATTTCTATAAATCTAACTTCATAATAAAAATCGAATTTTTATATAAATAAAAATCGGTTCTTTCTTATGATAAAAAATATATATATCATCTTTGTTAGGATAAAAATCTCATCTTTGTTAGGATACAAGAATCCTAGCTCCTCTAATTTTAAAAAAAATCGATTCCTTTTCAAATTAAAAATCTATTCTTTTTATATATAAATCAGGTTTTACTTAAGGATTATAATCATAAAAAAACCTGAAGTAAAATAAATAAGAAAAATAAAATAAAGAACTTATTGTTTAAAGAAGGAGGGGGTGTTGGTGGTCGATACATCGGTGGCAGGCTCGGGATGGCGCTGCTGTCGGGGGGGGGGGGGGGGGGTTCGGATGCGTCGGTCTTCGAACGAGAGGGGGGGCTAGCTGAGGCGGCGCGACGCCTAGGGGAGCGGGGCAATGGTCGGAGCGTGGCGGTGGGGCTGGGGATTTGGGGCGACAGGGTTGCGCGATGGGTTCGACAGAGGAGGAGAGGTGGAGGCGTGAGAGGGGGGGCGTTGACGGAGATGGCGCGAGCGAGGGGGAGGGGGAAGGTCGGCGGTGGCCGATTCCGCCGCTGGTGGAGCGATTTGATTTTTTTTCTTTCTTTAAAATGAACCGGGGGGGGGGTCTGAGGAGAGATAAGGGCAAGGGAGCGGAATATTTTAATTTTAATTTTATATTATTTTAATTTCAAAAGGTAACTTTTTCATCGACCTCGAAACAAGGCCCACCGCCTGTCGTCCATAGCTAATTACCCCCAATCCGAACGCAATGGGATATGTATCATAGGCTGATTCGATCGTTTCGATCAGTTTTCGTCAAAATCAAAATATAGCTCTATATATTGAATTTGAACGCGCATTTCATTTTACCGGGGTCACATACTAACTCGAAAAATTCCAGAAAAATATTTTCTAGCTTCGTATTGACGATACGGTCCTAACAAAACTAGTTTCGTTGAATTCCGAGACCGTTGGAAAAATGGCCATTTTCCAGTCGATTAAAATCAACTAAAACTAGTCAAACGCGTTTTCCTATGCCACGCTCACATATTGATTCGAAAAATTATGAAATTTGGAATCTAGCAATAATTTGACATCACGGATCCAACAAAAGTGGTTTCGTCGAAATCCGAGGTCGTTTGCAAAATGTCTATTTTTAAGGGTCTGAATTCCATAGCGACTATTTAGGATTTTCAACTGGACATATCTTTTGATTCCCGCTATGAAATCTCGATTTTTCGGATTCGTTGGAAAGATATTCTCAATTAGATTCCATTATTTTTGGTTTCGTTAAAATCCGGATTGTTTTGCACCCGATACATTCAATTGAAGTTTGAAATCGAATTATCGAACTACCGCGCCATTTTCAATTCTATTTATAATTTAAAATAATTATTTATATTCTAACGACGACGTATATAATATATACGTCCTAATTATATTCAAAAATAAATTTCTCGTCGATATTATTTAAAATAATTCATTTTAAATATTAAAAATTCGTTATAATTGCCAAAATAAAAAATTTAAACTGGCTCAGAATTTCCGGGTTATTACACAGAGATTTCAACAACTTCATTAAGATTTTCATCAATTTCAAAAGTTGTTAGTTGAAAATGTTTGTTTTCAGTAAGAGTTGAATTTTCAGCAGAAGTATCAGTTCGATTTTGAATTTATGTTTTGTAGAAATCATAGTTATGCACCAGAGATTTTTCAAAATTTTCATTTTTATCAATAGTCATATCGTCAGAATCATCAATAATCGTTATGTACTGTTGTGACGAAGTTAAAGGCTAACTATTTGTTTCAAAAGAAACATTGGCAGAAAGTTGTTTGTCACTGGATTGGGATTTTTAGTTGTTGTACAAGTTCGTAACTTCAGTTTGAAGAAGATAAATGTGATAAACTATCCTAGTGCAACTGTAATGGCCCGCAAATCTATACTATCTGAGTTGACTAATAACACCACACGTCCAACCCAAATTGCACAGAAATATGAATCATTATTAGAAAGAAGTCAGAGGATGAGAAATAGAAAGAAAGAAATATTAGAATAGAAGAAAATGAAGATCACAAACTCACAGCAGAACGAATAAAATATATTAAATAACATAACTTTTGAAATACAAATCACCAGCTGTATATACATACCTTCATCAGAGCACAACAGTTATTCCTGGAATAGTTATAAACACCTGTTTCCAGATACAAACATGGTTCACAGCGGAGTATATGATAGTCTATAGCAAACAGGTGAAGCCTCCTGCTTCCAGCTCTTCCAATGAATCTGAAAAATCCCGACTACTTGACTGCCCGTACAAATTTGGCCACCCAAGAGTTTAGGGAAAACAAAAAAAATAAACTCTGGGTCAGTCATGGGACTGGTGTGAGTAAACTCCAACCATTTGTTTAACTTTCAAAATCCTTTCAAAAGAAAAGATAATACTAAGACCAGCCCATACATAAACACGGACGGTTTTTACCTTACTATAACCCAAAACACTTTGATACGAAATCCAATGATATTATAATAGTGTCTAAATCTAATAAATAACCAAATAGCAGAACGCTTGCATCTCACGCTCCATATATAATATAAAATCAAAAACCGCATGGCGCTTATTGGAGATTGGATTTCCAACATGACAAGGTATGGAACCACCTTTCGATAGTGTATCTCTAGAGAGGAATACACTGGGTTCAATAAGAACATCTTACAACCCGGCCCACACATGACCGACCACTCATTTCGCTTGAGTGTATCGAATGTATATCACCAACGGTTGGGATCAGCAACCGTTTCCCGAATGGGACAGCATCGAATAGAATAAGGAATTAAATGAATATCTAGATAGGTGATTATACACCCTAATGGGAGCGACTTACATAGCCATGCTGCCTGCCCGATTTTTTTCATTTCCCGATTGTTGAGGCCTGAGGCTATGATTACTTTCTATTCATTGATAGCACAATCACTTTGAATGCCACATTGTCAGATCCGTTAATCACTAGTTGATTTGCACAAATATTCTGGATATTATGCTAAGGGAATAAATCCGTTGCCACCATGTATATTTATACAGACTAACATATATGATCATTGGAAATACTCTGTCAGACATTCGTTTATATACGTTCGTTCTGGGATTTGAACGAAACCGAAGACACCATTTCTATTAATAGAAAAAGTACTTGCATTTTACTCCGTCTTTGATTATCTTCGTATAATCTGATTCGCAACGCTACTGCCAATACAGAGTGGTTCACGGATAATAATCCGACCGGTCTCTCTATATTGACAACGATATTGGCAAACACTTCGATAGTCGGTTGTTTAACTATCGAAGTAAACAAACAAACATTCATCCATAACATCAATCAATCACTGGGCCGTTAATTAATATTTCATTCATTTAAAACACGTCTCTGTTTCTCTATCAATATTTGTTAACCAAATATTTTCGATAATCATCTTCTTGGCCTCTTACGCTATTTGAAAAAAACATTTCCATGTTTCACCATCTTCTATTTTCTATACTTAGAAAATATATTCTATTTGCAATTGAAACAATTCCAATTACTTATCACTTTCCCTACTACTTTAATTATACTCAGGAAATATGTACTTTTATATTTCCAAAATTTCTACCACTTGGGTTAAAACGAATGATGTGTAAACACATCATTACAACAACCCAAATATATTTTATTCAACTAACTATTATTCAACACTTCTCTTCGAGATTGGATCTTGCTATTTATCAATTAAAAATGAGATCAGTCAAGTTGGGGTAACATTACCTCTCAGGCCATAACTGAAAACATCCTTAACTTCAAAACAGACAAAACCATTATTCCCGAATAATCAACACCATAAAAACCAATTATTCATTTATCAAACATGTACGTTCCTCTTTCTAATTTCTTTATCAGATTTAATTATAGATTTCCTTTTTGTTTATAGTAATCTATTTTTAAGTTTGTTTCCTTATCGAATTTTATATATATATCGATACGTTGATTTTTAACTACCAATTTATCTTAAAAAAAATTCTAACTCCTTAAATTCCTGGAAAAATTTGCCATAACTGCCTTTGTACCGGGAGCATCGGGATATTTCAAATAGCTTCCCATGGCCTTCACCAATCCAAAAGAAAAAGAAAAGGCCAAGCGGCTTGCCGATACGGTGCATAAAACTTCATATATGAATTTAAACATGTACCTTTTTGTCGGGGACATAAATTAAAATCTTCATATACTTCATCCCATACCTATCTAATCATATGTTCACCTGTTTTCAATTCTGTTTCAACTAAATCCAATCGTCTTTACTAAATTTGCTAATTTATTCTTTAGTTAGCTCCTTTGCTTATTTCACTGCTTATTTGAACATATCACATTCAAATATATTTTAATGTACTCATGAACCCCATCTAATTCCATTTCAACTCGAGTTACATATTCGATTTCGGATATAAATTTTCAAATCTCTTTCACTTATTCAACGCCCTATTTCACTTCAAATCTCGATTTAACTATTTATTTTTCAAACTAGTTAAACCTATTTAATAATTAAAAATCTGATTTTTATTCAAAAATCATTTCACTTACTTCACTGGAGTTCATATTTATTTTATATCTCCAGTCTGGATTTTTCTAATGGCAAATTCATATTTTATTTCTTTAAAATCCTTTTATTTATTTAAATAAACTGTTATTGTTTTAAAACGATTTTGGCGCTGCTTTTCTAAAAATTTGATTTTGACATAACTCAAAATCTATTCGATGAAATCTTGATTTTTCTCCTATGTTAGAAAACTATTATCAAATCGGTCCTGACGTTTCTTGTTTCAAAGAATTCCGACTTCAATTGAGTTATGTATACTCAATTGAAGTTCGAATCGCCAATTTACGAGCTGCCACGCTACGGCGAGTTCGTTTTAATTATATTTATGTATATGAACGTTTTAACTTCGTTTATAATAACTTCAACTCCATTATGATATATTTTTAATATATATCAAATCCAATTTTCCAATTTAACAAAATATTCCCGATCTTCTAAAATTGTCGATTTTCCCTAACTCAGAAATAAATTTATTTATACTTCGATCTTCTATTTTAAATTTCAATTCCCTTTGAATGCTATGTTCAAATTCCATTTGAGTTCTACTTGAATTCTATATTCGAATTACATTTGAATTTCTATATTAAAATTCTATTTCAAATCTCTTATTCAAATTCTATTTGAATTTCACTTATTCAAATTCTATACTCACATTTCGTTTAAATTTCTATATTTAATTTCTGTTTGAAAATTCTATTTTTAAATTCCTACTTGAATCCTGTACTCAAATTCCAATTCAACTCTATTTGAGTTCTATATTTAAACTCCATTTCACTTCTATTTTCAAATTCTATGTTTTAAATTTCATTTGAACTTTCTTTATTCAAATCCATTTGAATTCCTTTGAATTCAAATTCTATTTCAATTCCTTTGAATTCAAATTCTATTTCAATTCCTTTGATTTCAAATTCTATTTTAATTCCTTCTTAAATTTTATATTCATTCTTAAACGAGTCTCGATTTTATTTTCTTTTGAAATCGATATTACTACTTTTGGAAAATAGATTTCCCTTTTAAATTTCACACTTGTATTTTTATTTCTGAATTATCCAATGATAACTCTTTTCACTTCATTTATAATCTTCGTTTATAAAAGAACTATTTGTTTTTATTTAATTAAAACAAGCTAATATTTTTATTCCATTCTAAACTATAAAAATTCTATTCTAAAAATAGAATTTTCCCTTTAAATCTCAAATATCCTTTTCAGGATATTTTATAAATCAACCCTCAGGCCAAGTGATATTTAATCACCAAACAACAAATTATTTATTTCAGGGTTTCTAACACATCATATATGACAGTATATATGTAAACAAATAAACAAACATATAATATATTTTTGAGGAATCCAGTCGGATCCCTCCAACCTGTTTTTCCTGCATCCACAGAAGTTAGTCAACATAAATAATGCCCATCCTGCTTCGAGGTAGGATATCGCGGTATAGAAGGTCATCCACTATCATAGTGTAACAAGCCGAATTTTAATAACGTGTTAATACAAGAATCAAGGCAAAATTTTATTTTAAAATCTGAATCAAGGGAAATGGGCTATGCCATTGCGTTCGACTCGGAAAAATACGCAAAATAGAGTCCGAGTTTTCGAGAATCGGAGTCTGTATGACCAAGATATGGTTTGTCGAAGTTTTCAGAATTTTCAGAGTTTAAAACAGATTTAAATTCAAAAAGTCAACCCTGGTCAAAGGGGTGTCGACTCTAGAGTCGACACCACCCCCCCCCCCCCCCCACACCCCAAGTCGACTTGGGAGTCGACACAGGTGGCCAGACCAGCTTTGGCCTGGTGCACCTGACTTCTTCCCCAAGACATGTTTTGGGTCTGATTTGTTGGCTTGTGACGGATTTTGATGGCTAGGATCTGAATTGGGGTTAATCCTATGGCTAAAACTAATCCTAATCTCTATAAAAAGACCCCTAACCTAACCCTTAAACCCTCATTATTTGATCCTACAACTAAACTATGCCAAAATGCTTCTTGGTCATGGCCTCCACCTTCATGACATGACCTTCTTCTTCTTCCCCATGAAAGCTTAGGTCTTCTAAGCTTGTTCTATGCTAAAAGAGGCTCCTTTCTTCACCAAATCAAAAGGTGCAAGCTTGCTACACCAAATCGAGGAGGGATCAACGTTGCTATGCGAGTTTCATGACGCTTCTTCAACAAAGGAGCCACCTTTCTTCGACAAGACGATGCATGATCCTTCCCTAAGCCTCGCTATGTAAGTTCTAGCTAATTGTAGATTCTAACGGTGGTTCTAATGTGACATGGGATAAAATGTGATGAAACATAAGTATGCTAGCCTATGTGAACCTAAATTTGCCTCTTTTCTATGATCTATGACCTTGGGCTAAGTTTTAGCGACTTAATCATGCCACTCATGTTATGCTTAGCCTAGTTTATCTTGCAAGTTTTAGTCTTTATCTATGGAATGTTAGCATGAACCTTTGGGAACCATTTGACTTGTGAAACATTGGTAAAGACTTGACTTTGGGGATTATGCATGTAAATGAACCCAAACCCCTTATGTTATCATGCATGTTTGTGGCCAAATTCTCTTATGATACTATGCATGTTTGTGGCCAAATTCCCTTATGATTCCATGCATGTTTGTGACCAAATTCCCTTATGCTACTATGCATGTTTATGGCCAACCCCTTTTGACATCGTACATGTTTTGAGGCCAATATGTAGCATAGTATCCTTACCATGTGACTTGCTTCCACTTGGGTTGGAAATACGTTTGGGTAGCTTAGGGAAACCGTGAATATGACATGAAAACTTGACATGGGGTTTACATGAGAACATGACATTCATGATACATTTAAATGTGGTCATGACACGTAGGAAAACATGGAACTTGAACTAGACATGTGTGGGTTGTAAGTGTAATAAGACACTAGACCAAACATGAAAGTGGCCAACTCGAGGTTGGGTTGAGTTTGTAGCATAAATCTACCCGGACCCGCCCGGCTTAACTAGTGGCTACAAACAATAGAATCCAATGTGAGAAGTTGGTCATGTCGCGCTTAAGACCCGAGGTTAGACTAGGTTGTGGTGTAAAACTACCCGGACCCGCCCGGCTTAACTAGTAACCACAACAAGGTCTAATGTGAGAGGTTGAGAGTGCATTAATTAAATTAATGCCACATGATAAGGTTAAGTAAATTTGACTAATGACACTTAACCGATATGACACGAATAGGTAGTTTAAGTGGGACCGTGCTTGATTTCTTAATGACACTTAACCATACAAGACAATTAGGGGATGGGGTTAAGTAATTTACGCTTAACTAATCCGACTTGGTAATTAGATGGGGTTAAGTAATTTACACTTAACTAATCCGAATTGGTAATTAGATGGGGTTAAGTAATTTAGACTTAACTAATCTAAACACGGTAATTAGATGGGGTTAAGTAACCTATACTTTATTAATCTAAACACGGTAATTCGATGGGGTTAAGTTAAACAGTTAACCAATCTAAACTTGGTAATTCAATGAGGTTAAGCAACCAATACTTAACCAACTTAACATGATAATTTAATGGGGTTAAGTAACTTATAATTAACCAATTATACATGATGATTTGATGAGGTTAAGTAACCTATACTTAACCAATCTAACATGTGGACTTGATAGGGTTAAGTCACAAGACCTTTTGAATATACTTAACCCTTGTGGTATGATTAGTGGATGAGGTTAAGCTAACCCATACTTAACCAATCCGGCTCGATGATCTGATGCGATTTAGATAATCTATGCTTAATCAATCTAACACGATAATCTAATAGGGTTAAGACAAACCAATACTTAACCAATTTGACTTGATAGGGCTAAGTCATGCGCTTCTTGGTATACTAAACCAACTTGTAGGGCTAAGCCTTGAACTTAAATACTTTGCCAATCTTGACATGATTCGTAGGCGGGCTAAGTCATGAACCTGAATAACAACACTTAACCCAATAGACAAAACCCTAGTGAGAGGAACTAGGTAGAAAATCGTGGTTAATCAAGGGTAACGGGGAAAAGAAGCTAAACCTTAGTTAAGTATAACTAAGTAATAATTCTTAGCCAAGGACATGTGACTAGTTCATGAATGGATGAGTAACCCGATACGGTAGGTCATCGCTTAAAACACGAGGAGGAGCAAATTATCTGACTTAGATAAAGGCTCCAACGAACTGGGTGATGAAGCGGTAGCTTCGAGGGACGTGAGGGTACTCTTGGTATCCCTCTGTGAGGTGGCAGATGGTCCATGAAACCCGGCCTCACAGGGGTTAAGGTCTACGGTAGAAGAGCCAAGAGTATGCCTTGGTTGCTATGCGAGCGACCTAAAGGCTGGGATGGATTAGCGTGGAGTCGACGATACTTGATTTTTGCCCTGGATAGCACGTCGTCGACTACCTACCATCTTTAGTCAATCGTGTACGAACGGAAAGGCAGAGAACTCCCAACAGACCATGTTCTTGCTATCGAGTCATGGGTGAGGTTGGCCCATAGGAAAGTGGGGCTATAGTGGGGCCGGGATGTGGTTCTCATACATGATTTTTCTTGGATTGCCTTTCAGTAGTTGAGGGAGGGGTCACGTGGGACCATAGCCACGGATACAAAAACAGACCTTGATATCTGCATCAGCAGATGACTTAAAGCTCCCGACCAAGTTCCGTATTTCTTGATTTGCCCTGGCACGGAACTCGGATGGCACATTGAAGAACATGTGCATCTAGACATGGAAAACGATTCACGATACATACGCGGGATAAAGGGCGCGGTTGACGGGTGGCATAATCCCTAGTGACCCTAGGTGGCTTGAACCCAAACCGAGACACAGAAACGTTCATTAGGTAGCATAATCCCTAGTGGTCCTAGGTGGCATAAATCCTAAGTGGACACGCAATAGTTCATGGTAAGAAAACATAACCAGATCAAGGGTAGCAGCCCAAAATAACTTCAAGGATAAAATGGTACCACTTTGAGGTGGTATAGATTTACATGGGAAAGCCCGTACGGCCTACGGCAAAGGACTGAAGCTATACATGGAAAGAAACATACGAGTTGGGAAAACCTACATATGCTATATATTGGGTTGACATGGACCATTACATGACATTGGGTAAGGGACATTCATAGTTAACGCATGACGCGGGTTGGGATACTAGTACGAGAGGTGCAGAGCAAATATACATGTTAGAACCACGAGAAACATACTTGATAGTAACCTCGGGATGTTATATATGATAGATACCTTGGGATACTTCACTTGATAGAAACCTGACGACATGATACCTTGATTTATCTTGACATCGTAGTTTATCATGATACCTTAGTTTGTCTTGATACAGTAGTTCATCCGGTTATCTTGGTATAGCTTATCTATCTTGACATCATCCTTATGTTTACTTTTAGTTTATGCATGTCATGTTACCTTTACCTGTTTTTATGCTGGAAGTAGATAGGACTTACCAGTCTTTATGACTGACCCCGTTTTCTTTCGCCTCTTTGTCTTCCGTTCCCCCCCCCTCCCCCAAGGTTTCAGGGAGGAAATGCTGTTGTTAGTTCGGACTTCTTCTGTTTGAAGGACATCATGTATGGCTTGGACTTTTCTTGGCTATGGCTACTTTACTGTTTCACTTGGAGAATAATTTACGAAAAGGTTTTTATGCTTCTTTACTATTGCAAGACAAGTTTTCATGTAAGAAATTCTCTGATGTAAAAGGCTTTAGACCTTATTTATTAATGATATGAAAGTTAGTTTTACTTCCGCTATTTTATATGTTCTGTCTTGTAATATTTCTGTACATGTTTACCAATAATACCCCTCTAAAGCTAGTGCATTCCTTTGTGAGTGACCCTAGCGGAGGTGGGGTGTTACATTTGGTATCAGAGCAGAAGGTTACCAGACTGGGCAAAAGTTTTTAAAACCTTCTGAAAACTATTTGAGAAACCGTTTAAAAAGAAGCATTTTTCAAGAAAAGTTTTTAAATGCTATTCCCCAAAAACCATTAGCACTATCCTTTGTTTCCTTGATCGAATCCCTTTTCCTTTCTTCCCTCCATCTGTAGTCACAGTAGTTTTAACTGCGACTAATCCTTGTCTAGCTACGTAAGTGTTTTCCCGTGCGATGGAGGAAGTTCTCGAGAGACCTGTTACCGAAGTTATAAGAAGGGATAATAAGAGCAAGGATAAAGGACACGGATGTAAGGATAAGCAACTTGTTGGTATGGCTTGACCCACGAAGGAAGATAAGGACAAGATCAGCGAGAGGGCAATTATATGCTCTCATTTCTAGCGTACCTAAGAGGAATGGTACCGTTTCTGTTAAAGGTTTAGCCTTTCTTTTCTATCATCCCGTCCAGACTTTGTTTTGATCATCGCATCAATTAAGTCTGCCTCGATAGTTAAGTCTCTGCACCTTACTACTAGCATGGTAGAGGATCCCATTTTTGTCCCAAAAATCTGGTTGGAAAGTCGGTCCATTTATTCATGACTTGTTTGGATTTGAGAACGTCTATGCCAAGTGTTGAGATTAGAAGCAATGCTTCTATTGTTGGGCTATGGATGGATTCTAGGGGTAAAGTGGTTATCCAGTAAGGGATACCATTCTCGGTTTTGAAAAGAGGGTAGTCAGACTCTTGGCTTGCTTTGGTAATACCCTCGAAGCCTCGTGTAACCTTTTGGGCTTTGTCATGGTTAGTTACCTAGAATCACTTGATGTATTTATCGGAAACCTCTGATCCGATCAAGCAACGTTCGCCAATAAGGCGGATGGTTCATTCCGCTTAAGCATGGGCTGTAGGAATCACCCTAGTAAGTGCACGTGGTAACATGGATTTTCATCGGTAAACGAGATCCAGAATTCACTAGTGAATTTTGGAGAGCTTGCATGAGTACGCAGATATGTTTGGGCCGAGCATACTAGGGAAAGAATACATGGAAGTGAAACAAGAAGCGACCGTGAAATGAGTTCCGACTCATATCTTGGAAATAGGAATCTAGGAGCCACGAAATCATGAAGTCAAAGGCGGTCAAGGCACAATGGAATTAAGCTCAAGGAAATGCGGCTTAGACGCGCGCATCATGTCTCTTTTTAAGAGTATATCGTTGATCCTTGGTTCACCTGTAGAGCTTACTTGCATGCTATCGCTTGGTGGATATCCCCTCGGTCCTGTTTCTATTACAAACCCCGTAAGGAGTTTGTCTTGTTTATCTCCTCGATCCTATCTTGGGAACCTTAGATAGAACTCTATAGATGTAAACATGTATTTGAAACATGTTATGATTGATATGGTTGCAAGTGGTTGCTCGTGGATGCGCGAATACACGTTAGATACTAGATCGACGCACTCACATTTTGCATTGCATATGCACGAGTATTTATACTTGTTTATGGATGAAATTTAATGTGTTATCATGTGGATGTTGCATGTGGATGAATGTTGTGCACGCATATAGTGTATATATGACTAGGACTATTTGCATACATGTTTGATTCATGGCACCAAACATATTTTTGCATTAGAAAGATCATTCATGCCTGATCATTAGCATTAGCTAAGGAGCATATACACACACGTTTTGCATATGTTCATATGGCATTAGAAATCGTCTAAGGACAATGGTTGCCTATGGATGATGTTTTGAGTAGATGGATGATGGATGGTAGGATATGTTCTTCCTAACTTGGAGATTTCGGGGACGAAATCCTTAAAGAAGGGAAGAATGTAACAACCCGAATTTTAAAAATGTGTTAAGACAAGAATCAAGGAAGAATTTAATTTTAAAGTCTGAATCAAGGCAAACGGGCTATGCCATTGCATTCGTCTCGGAAAAATACGCGAAATAGAGTCCGAGTTTTCGAGAATCGGAGTCCGTATGACCAAGATATGGTCCGTCGAAGTTTTCAGAATTTTTAGAGTTTAAAACAGATTTAAATTCAAAAAGTCAACCCTGGTCAAAGGGGTGTCGACTCTAGAGTCGACACCACCCCCCCCCCCCACCCCCCAAGTCGACTCTAGAGTCGACTTGGGAGTCGACACAGGTGGCCAGACCAGCTTTGGCCGGGTGCACCTGACTTCTTCCCCAAGACATGTTTTGGGTCTGATTTGTTGGCTTGTGACGGATTTTTATGGCTAGGATCTGAATTGGGGTTAATCCTATGGCTAAAACTAATCCTAATCTCTATAAAAAGACCCCTAACCTAACCCTTAAACCCTCATTATTTGATCCTACAACTAAACTATGCCAAAATGCTTCTTGGTCATGGCCTCCACCTTCATGACATGGCCTTCTTCTTCTTCCTCATGAAAGCTTAGGTCTTCTAAGCTTGTTCTATGCTAAAAAAGGCTCCTTTCTTCACCAAATCAAAAGGTGCAAGCTTGCTACACCAAATCAAGGAGGGATCAACGTTGCTATGCGAGTTTCATGACGCTTCTTCAACAAAGGAGCCACCTTTCTTCGACAAGACGATGCATGATCCTTCCCTAGGCCTCGCTATGTAAGTTCTAGCTACTTGTAGATTCTAACGGTGGTTCTAATGTGACATGGGATAAAATGCGATGAAACATAAGTATGCTAGCCTATGTGAACCTAACTTTGCCTCTTTTCTATGATCTATGACCTTGGGCTAAATTTTAGCGAATTAATCATGCCACTCATGTTATGCTTAGCCTAGTTTATCTTGCAAGTTTGAGTCTTTATCTATCGAATGTTAGCATGAACCTTTGGGAACCATTTGACTTGTGAAACATTGGCAAAGACTTGACTTTGGGGCTTATGCATGTAAATGAACCCAAACACCTTATGTTATCATGCATGTTTGTGGCCAAATTCTCTTATGATACTATGCATGTTTGTGGCCAAATTCCCTTATGATTCTATGCATGTTTGTGGCCAAATTCCCTTATGCTACTATGCATGTTTATAGCCAACCCCTTTTGACATCGTACATGTTTTGAGGCCAATATGTAGCATAGTATCCTTACCATGTGACTTGCTTTCACTTGGGTTGGAAATACGTTTGGGTAGCTTAGGGAAACCGTGAATATGACACGAAAACTTGACATGGGGTTTACATCAGAACATGACATTCATGATACATTTAAATGTGGTCATGACACGTAGGAAAACATGGAACTTGAACTAGACATGTGTGGGTTGTAAGTGTAATAAGATACTAGACCAAACATGAAAGTGGCCAACTCGAGGTTGGGTTGAGTTTGTAGCATAAATCTACCCGGACCCGCCCGGCTTAACTAGTGGCTACAAACAATAGGATCCAATGTGAGAAGTTGGTCATGTCGCGCTTAAGACCCGAGGTTAGACTAGGTTGTGGTGTAAAACTACCCGGACCCGCCCGGCTTAACTAGTAACCACAACAAGGTCTAATGTGAGAGGTTGAGAGTGCATTAATTAAATTAATGCCACATGATAAGGTTAAGTAAATTTGACTAATGACACTTAACCGATATGACACGAATAGGTAGGTTAAGTGAGACCGGGCTTGATTTCTTAATGACACTTAACCATACAAGACAATTAGGGGATGGGGTTAAGTAATTTACGCTTAACTAATCCGACTTGGTAATTAAATGGGGTTAAGTAATTTACACTTAACTAATCCGACTTGGTAATTAGATGGGGTTAAGTAATTTAGACTTAACTAATCTAAACACAGTAATTAGATGGGGTCAAGTAACCTATACTTAACTAATCTAAATATGGCAATTCGATGGGGTTAAGTTAAACAATTAACCAATCTAAACTTGGTAATTCAATGAGGTTAAGCAACCAATACTTAACCAACTTAACATGATAATTTAATGGGGTTAAGTAACTTATAATTAACCAATTATACATGATGATTTGATGAGGTTAAGTAACCTATACTTAACCAATCTAACATGTGGACTTGATAGGGTTAAGTCACAGGACCTTTTGAATATACTTAACCCTTGTAGTATGATTAGTGGATGAGGTTAAGCTAACCCATACTTAACCAATCCGGCTCGATGATCTGATGCGATTTAGATAATCTATGCTTAATCAATCTAACACGATAATCTAATAGGGTTAAGACAAACGAATACTTAACCAATTTGACTTGATAGGGTTAAGTCATGCGCTTCTTGGTATACTTAACTAACTTGTAGGGCTAAGCCTTGAACTTAAATACTTAGCCAATCTTGACATGATTCGTAGGCGGGCTAAGTCATGAACCTGAATAACAACACTTAACCCAATAGACAAAACCCTAGTGAGAGGAACTAGGTAGAAAATCGTGGTTAATCATGGGTAACGGGGAAAAGAAGCTAAGTGGTAAACCTTAGTTAAGTATAACTAAGTAATAATTCTTAGCCAAGGATATGGGACTAGTTCATGAATGGATGAGTAACCCGATACGGTAGGTCATCGCTTAAAACACGAGGAGGAGCAAATTATCTGACTTAGATAAAGGCTCCAACGAACTGGGTGACGAAGCGGTAGCTTCGGGGGATGTGAGGGTACTCTTGGTATCCCTCTGTGAGGTGGCAGATGGTCCATGAATCTCGGCCTCACAGGGGTTAAGGTCTGCGGTAGAAGAGCCAAGAGTATGCCTTGGTTGCTATGCGAGCGACCTAAAGACTGGGATGGATTAGCGTGGAGTCGACGATACTAGATTTTTTCCCTGGATAGCACGTCGTCGACTACCTACCATCTTTAGTCAATCGTGTACGAACGGAAAGGCAGAGAACTCCCAACAGACCATATTCTTGCTATCGAGTCATGGGTGAGGTTGGCCCATAGGAAAGTGGGGCTATAGTGGGGCTGGGATGTGGTTCTCATACATGATTTTTCTTGGATTGCCTTTCAGTAGTTGAGGGAGGGGTCATGTGGGACCATAGCCACGGATACAAAAACAGACCTTGATATCTGCATCAGCAGATGACTTAAAGCTCCCGACCGAGTTCCGTATTTCTCGATTTGCCCTGGCACGGAACTCGGATGGCACATTGAGGAACATGTGCGTCTAGACATGGAAAATGATTCACGATACATACGCGGGATAAAGGGCGCGGTTGACGGGTGGCATAATCCCTAGTGGCCCTAGGTGGCTTGAACCCAAACCGAGACACGGAAACGTTCATTAGGTAGCATAATCCCTAGTGGTCCTAGGTGGCATAAATCCTAAGTAGACATGCGATAGTTCATGGTAAGAAAACATAACCAGATCAAGGGTAGCAGTCCAAAATAACTTCAAGGATAAAATGGTACCACTTTGAGGTGGTATAGATTTACATGGGAAAGCCCGTACGGCCTACGGCAAAGGACTGAACCTATACATGGAAAGAAACATACGAGTTGGGAAAACCTACATATGCTATATATTGGGTTGACATGGACCATTACATGACATTGGGCAAGGGACATCCATAGTTAACGCATGACGCGGGTTGGGGTACTAGTACGAGAGGTGCAGAGCAAATATACATATTAGAACCACGAGAAACATACTTGATAGTAACCTCGGGATGTTATATATGATAGATACCTTGGGATACTTCACTTGATAGAAACCTAACGACATGATACCTTGATTTATCTTGACATCGTAGTTTATCATGATACCTTAGTTTGTCTTGATACAGTAGTTCATCCAGTTATCTTGGTATAGCTTATATATCTTGACAGCATCCTTATGTTTACTTTCAGTTTATGCATGTCATGTTACCTTTACCTGTTTTTATGTTGGAAGTAGATAGGACTTACCAGTCTTTATGACTGGCCCCGTTTTCTTTCGCCTCTTTGTCTTCCGTTCCCTCCCCCCTAGGTTTCAGGGAGGAAATGCTGTTGTTAGTTCGGACTTCTTCTGTTTGAAGGACATCATGTATGGCTTGGACTTTTCTTGGCTATGGCTACTTTACTGTTTCACTTGGGGAATAATTTACGAAAAGGTTTTTATGCTTCTTTACTATTGCAAGACTGGTTTTCATGTAAGAAATTCTCTGATGTAAAAAGCTTTAGACCTTATTTATTAATGATATGAAAGTTGGTTTTACTTCCGCTATTTTATATGTTCTGTCTTGTAATATTTCTGTACATGTTTACCAATAATACCCCTCTAAAGCTAGTGCATTCCTTTGCGAGTGACCCTAGCGGAGGTGGGGTGTTACACATAGCGTGGGGCGTATAGGGTAATCATCCGCTAATGATACCGCAGGCATCCACTAATGATACTACGGGAATCCAACCACCAAACCAATATATATATATATATATATATATATATATATATATAATAGTCACCCTAATTAACTAATATATTTAAGACAACCAGAGAGCATTCAAACAAGCAACAACAATTATTTTAACGAATAAAAATAAGTCTAAGTAAAAAGGGTGAGTGAGATTTACTCACCGATTTTTATTTGCCGAGTATCATGTTAATTCCATATTGTCACAGCTTCGAATCTACTTGAACGAATCTCAAATGAAATCATTCCCAACGATTATTTATTTTATTTAACTATTAGAGATTATTTAATCGATTAAGCTAATATTCATTTCAATTCTAATTACTAACAATTAACACACGCATTTTATAATTTTAACGTATATCTTGTTGGTGCACTACTCGGTTGACATCAAAGCAACTCTTTGCAAACCAGCGATCTATCCTTACCGCAGCAACAATCAGACCCTATAAAGCAATTTCCTATTCCGGCATTCTATCGAACAATTGACAATCGGTCTTTCATTCCATTTTCAACACTCACAGTCACTGCCTTTATATTGTTTTCACCATCCAACTTTAGTGTATATTTCGAGTCCAAACACCATGACCTTCCTTTACTGACGGCCTCATCTAGTTCAACCATTGAACTCCCTTCAGATCTCCTCATCACCTCGCACCCAGCATCGATCACTGCTCCTCCTGACTCAATTTATCGCAACATCAGAACCCACACTCGAAAACAATGTTGCAAGTTCTCCGACTTCATCCAAAGATCGCGATTAATATTGGCGCAACCAACCTGACGTTTTCATCGTCTTCATGAGCACAATCTCCTTCAAAATTCACCAGCAACTCAATCTCGTTCTCGAGCTTCAGATCATGACTTGCTTTTTAATCGCCAGGAATGGAAATCGCGATTTCCAAACACAGTTCGCCCCCTCCTAAATCAACATCTCGAGAACCCTAGTAAACTCCGAATTAATCTAATCCCCACCGCCTTCAAGCACAGTGCGATTCGAATACCCCGCGACAACCGATGGATCGAGCTTTGGGATTTTAATGGAATTGTATCTGAACTTCGATTTGGACTGAGGATTGGAAAAAAATAATGGATTTCACGGCTTTTGTTTTGAGGATCGATCTAAGGAATGAAATGTTGCGGGGAGAGAAAGGGAGGTTAGTGCGATTTATAAATGGAGAAGGGGACAGAACGTACATGGAAAATCTTTATATTTATTTTAAAAAGATTTTCTAATTAATTTGATTTTGATTCGATATAAAGAGATCTTTTATACTTTTTAAATAGATATTTATTTGGTTCTCGATTTGATTTCGATCTTATCCATTATAAATATCTCGGGGTTCACGGTTAAAAATCGTGAATCGCTATTTTAGCATACCGACCGTCGTTCCAATGTTATAGCGTTATACTGAACTCAACAGAATACTTTCTGAAATTTATTTTGAACATATATTTAAAATAACCATATTAAATCAATATAATAAATTAAATTCAAAAACAAATAAATTCTTCAATAATAAATTACAATTATCGTCGTTTATATTCAAATAGATTATATATTGATCATCTGAACCATTTCGATTCAGTTTTATCTTCGAATTGAATTATTTCAGTTCTTGTATTTCGATAATTATATGTATTCGAAATAAATCGTATATCGATTATAAATCGATAATTCAATATAAAAATTCTTTTATATTATTAATTCAATATTTAAACCATAATAAATATTTAAAATAAACCGACAAAAAATACGGGTCGTTACATTCTTCCTCTCTTAAAATAATTTCGTCCTCGAAATTGCTAAGTTAGGAAAAATGGTACAAATCCATTATTTTTCAAAATCTCACTTATGTTGAAACTTAACTCCTCATATTTCAACAAATTTAATTCCACCAAAACTTTTGGTTTCCATTTATTTACCTTGAATGATTTTCAATCTGTTTATTCATATCCAATTCATTTTCGTTCACATTGATTTAAATCAATTTATTTTCTTCAATCCATTTAACTTGCTTTGAGTTAAATTTTAATTCCAAAATTCAAATTCCCGAGGTTTTCATTTGATATCCTTTTGAAATCCCATAAGAAATACATTTATTACCATATCAAATCCAAAACATTTGAATTTCCAAACCAGCTTGCTTTCTTTCAAACAATTTCCAACAGAAAATTTTCTAAGATAGCAATCCATCACCTAGAAACTTGAAAATGAACACTGACGAAGCTGCAGTCCTCATCAAAATTATTTCCAGCCACTGAAGTGAGTTCAGTGCTTAAACAATTTCAAAGCCTATTCAAAATGATTTTTATTCAAAAATCCCTTTCAAAATAAAACTATATTATTTTAATACACTTTCGAAAATATTTTTTCCAAACACCCAGGATTTAAAAATCTTAATTCTAATTCAAATTCTGAATCTAATTTTTAATTCATCACATTTGTATATTTAATCCATATACAAGTTATATTTGGTTATCTACACCCATTCCAATTTATAATCCTATTTGATTATAATTTTAACATCCAATACATGTGTAACAACCCGGAAAATCTGGGCCAGTTTAAAAATTTTATTTTGGCAATTTTAGAGAATTTTGAATATTTAAAATGAATTATTTTAAATAAAAATCGATGAGAACTTTATTTTGAATATAATTCGAACGTATATATTATATACGTCGTCGTTAGAATATAATAATTATATATAATTATATATATAATTGGAAATGGCGCGGTAGTTCGATAATTCGATTTCAAATTTCAATTGAATGTACCGAGTGCAAAATAATCCGAATTTTAGTGAAACCAAAAATAATGGAATCTAATTGTGAGTATCTTTCCAACGAATCCGAAAAATCGAAATTTGATAGCGGGAATCAAAAGATATGTCCAGTTGAAATTTCAGAATAGTCGTTGTGGGATTCAGGCCCTTAAAAATAGACATTTTGCAAACGATCTCGGATTTCGACGAAACCACTTTTGTTGGATCCGTGATGTCAAGTTATTGTTAGATTTCAAATTTCATAATTTTTCGAATCAATATGTGAGCGTGGCAAAGGAAAACGCGTTTGACCAGTTTCAGTTGATTTTAATCGACTGGAAAATGGCCATTTTTCAAACGGTCTCAGAATTCGACGAAACTAGTTTTATTAGGACCGTATCATCAATACGAAGCCAGAAAATATTTTTCTGGGATTTTTCGAGTTAGTACGTGACCCCAGTAAATTGAAATGCGCGTTCAAATTCAATATATAGAGTTATATGTTGATTTTGACGGAAACTGATCGAAACAGTCGAATCAGCCTGCGATACATATCCCATTGTGTTCGGAATGGGGGTAAAACGCTATGGACGACAGGCGGTGGGTTCGATTTCGAGTTCGAAAATAAAAGTTGCTTTTTGAAATTAAATAATTAAATAAATTAAAAATAAAATATCTCTCTCTCTTCCTATACACTCAGCCTCCCCCTCGTTGACCAAATCAAAATCGAGATGAATAATAAAAAAAAAGTCGAGCCCCCCCCCCCCCCAGGCGATTCCACGCTCCTCCTCCCCCCTTATCACCGCCGCGCCAGAGACCGCCGTACCCCCCCTTCCTCCTCCGATCCTTCTCCTTCCTCCCTCCTTGTCCTCTCCGCTCGAACCCGTCCCTCCCTTCCAATCAAAGACGCGAACGCCAGAGCCACCTCCCCCCCAAAACTCCGACCACCGCGCCTGACCACCCGAGACCCCCCCTCCTCCTGCCTTGCGCCAGCGACACTCCACCCCCTGCAAACTCCGGCACCGTTCAGTCGAAGACCCACCCCCTCCTCGCCACGTCCTGTAAGTTCAAATCTATTTATTTTTTTATTATTATTTATATTAAAACTGATTTCTGTTAATAATAAAAACTGATATTTTTTTAAATAAAAAAAGATTAGATTTTTAAAATAAAAAAGATTAGATTTTTAAAATAGAAAAGATTAGTTTTTTTAAAATAGAAAAGATACGATTTTTAGTGGTGTAAAAATAGAATTTTTATCTATATAGTAGTAGTATAAAAATGTGATTTTTATACACATGACAACAAAGTAAAAATTCGATTTTTATATATTGAATAGCAAAGTAAAAATTCGATTTTTATATATTGAATAGCAAAGTAAAAATCCGATTTTTATATATTGAATAGTAGTATAAAAATGTGATTTTTATATATGTAGTGAAAGCGGACAACGAAAGTGACAAAAAGCGAACACAGCGAAGAGTTCCTACATATGAAGAGTCGTGGCGTTTGGATTAGCTTTCGGTGAGAACTACTCACCTTTCAATTTAATTTTTCTAGTTATAAATATATACTAGGATGCAGACGGTGTTTAGTAGCACCCGACACCCGTCATCCACAGACCATGGATGGCTTGTTTGTTTAATGGTTTGGTTGTGTAGTTAGTTAGATTATTTGGTTTGAATTGAATTGTTTGGTGAAATGGAATGGATTTGATTGATGTGTGAATGGCGTGGGCCTTCACTAGACCGGGGATAAGGCTAGGCCTTGTCCCGTTTCTAGTATCGCGCCGTTATGCCGCCGAAATTTTCTAAAATAAGTTAGAAAAATAAAAATATCATTTTTATTTTGTAAATGAACTGAATAAAAATTCATGTGTTAAAATAAAATATTCGATCGTTAAAAATATAATTTTTAACGTGAATGTGAATAAATAAATTTTCATTTGCAAACTAGACGGTTTGTTTATGTACACCTATTTGAAGGACATTGATTGGGACGATAAATTTTACACATCGCCCAACTGCACAAATAAAAATCTGTGTTTGATTGTTTGAAACCCCACACGGGTATTGGGATGATATTTGACGTACACTAATCTCGATTGTTTAGTTGTATGTCGATCGATTGATTGACAGGCTGTTATGAGCGTTGAATATTTATATTTGATGCTTATACAGTGTAGAATGCACTTTGGATGATGGTTGATTATTCATCGTTGTTGATATATACATGTGTTGTAGAAAATCCATATAATTAACATTATATGGTAATTGTTTGGGCCTCATTCCTGTTTTGAAATAGAAATATCTGAAATAGAAATATTTGAAATGAAATATTTGAATAGAAATATTTGAAGTAGAACATTTGAAAATTGAATTATATGAAGCCGCGTTGATAGATTGACGCCATTTTAACGTGAACGATATTTATATCGATTTTATTCAAATTGAAGTGAATATTAAAGTGAATTGAAATTCAAATCTAATTGAATTGATTTGAAATTCGAAATAAACTGAAATGGTTCGAAATTCGAATAGAATTGAAATAGAATTGAAATCGTTTTCAAATGAATTCGAATAGAATTGAAATAGAATTGAAATCGTTTTATAATGAATTCGAATAGAATTGAAATAGAATTGAAATCATTTTGAAATGAATTCGAATAGAATTGAAATAGAATTAAAATCGATTTGAAATGAATTTAAAACGAATTTATATTGGAATATTCAATTTTGATTTGAAATTGAATATGAAGTTGAAACCGTTTTGAAAACGAATTTGAAAACGATTTATAAGCTACGTTTTGAATTGAAATCGACGAAGTATATATTATATATATAATATAATGGCCTGAATAGAACGCGCCGCGCAGAGGCAGTTCGCGAATTTCGACCATTGACTTCGAACGGACATTACGGGAGATCCGACCGTCGGATTCTCCTAAAACCGGAACCGTTGGGTTCGTATCGAAAAGAGCTTTCTAACGAATATTAGAAATTTGAAATCTAACGGTTGGATTTGGAAATACGTCCAAATCAAATTCGAAAAAGGTCACTGTAAGTACAGTTCGATGGCCGTTGATGGAAATCGACTGTACGGGCTTTGATAAAATTAGTAAAAATAGTAATAATTTGTGTAAAATCATAAGAAATGATTTAGAAAGGATTGGGATGAAAAACTCCATATTTAAAAAGATAAAAATAGATTTTTATTGAAATGAACTAGTTTTGAACTAGAATTATAATTCTATTTATTTTTAAATAAATAAACTGGATTAGAAATGTTTTAGAAAATAACCAGAATTTCCAATAATTGCATTGGAATGGATTTGAATCGAAATTGTCTTCGGAATATTTCGATGTTGAATTTCGTGATTATACAGATGTTGTTATGGAAATTTGAAAGATATTTACATATCGTTATTTCCAATACGATATCTGTTGGTCGTAGAATTTGATATTGAATATAAGCCGATATATTTTCTATTCAGAGCCTTGTATTTAATATCAAATGTGATTTGGGTTTGCCGTGAATGGTGTCTTGACTAACACTATTCTTGAACCCAGTTGAGAAAAGATTCAATCTTTTTATTTAGATTTAATGAAGTATACCAATTAAATAATATTTAATTGGAATTGAATTCGAATTGATTCTTGGGTTTATCGTGAATGGTGCTCTAAATAACACTCGTTCTTTAACCCGGCAATTAATGGAATGTGATTTTGGGTTTATCGTGGACCGTGATTTAAATGACACTGATTTTTGAACCCAGTTAACGATTAAAACTAAGTGGGGTTTTAATGAATCTTTAATTAGATTGAAATGATCGAGGATGGAGTATCACCAGTTTTGCTTCAGGCGATAGTTAAATCTTTAATTAGATTTGAACGTGAAATGGTAATTGAATTTACCGATAACACCGTGGTGTTAGATATGAAGTATAACCAGTTTTACTTCATGGGATGAATAGGATGGGATTGGGGAATTAAAACAAATGATTACTTCGGTAAGGTTCGTTAATCCCAACTAGTTGAATCGAAATTCAAAAGTAGATTAAAGAATAAATTAAAGAATTTATCTTTGATAAAATTAATGGGAACCTTTCCCTATGAATGTGAAATTTAGAAACTAACTGTCGGTTAGCTAAGCAGAATGGTTTTCTGGATATTGATCTGACGTTGGTTTCGGCCTTCGGGGTTAATATTTGGGGAATTATTCTCTTTATTAATTTACGGTTAGTGACTGATGAATTGGAATGAGGCGAATGTTGTGTTTATGTAACACTTATTTAAAATATACACGAGTTATTCGGAAAGACCGGGTTTATCCCATTCTGAATAACTGATACGACGATAAGTCGAAGATGAAGACGGTGGTCGAAGACCGGAGGTCTTCACGTCATTTGGATAATTACTGATGATCTTGATTGGGATGTACACCCAAGAAGATGGAAATAGTTGGTGATCATTCAGACGTATTTGGAGATCGATGGATATGCGAGGTACTAGGTGCCTCCGGTTTCGTTCAGACCCAGAACGGACTTGTTAATGGACTGTGTGTCTGACATTGGATTTCAGTCTGTGTGATTGATTTCTATTAAATATATATCTGTTTGGCGGCGGAGAATTTATTCTTTTGCTTAACGCCCTTCTCTGAGACGTACGAGCTCAGGGGTTATATACCGATGGATATCAAACGCATAGAGTGAATTGCCTGTGTGGCATGCCTAAGTGGCGAGTGATCAAGGCTTCTATTGAAAAGCAAAGTCTTGTGGTTGATGATCGAAGCACGGCCTTTGTGGCATAGCTTTGTGTAACGTTTACTTCGCGAGTTTCACACCCGGTATGAACCAAAAACGGGAGAGGACGTCAGGGAGTGCATGCGTTTCTTTCTAGCTAGAAGTGGCGTCAGTGGTTTTACACGCCCTGATGAGTTTGACTTATGTGGTTGTTGTTGTTGCGAGGCGCCTCGGTTTGATTGGACGATCCGGGTCCGATGGAGTCATTCGTTGGCTCATTTACGCCCCAAAGGGCGGGGAAACGCATGTTCAGGCATTTTAATCCACATCGGTGGACCGGCCCTGAGGATCCAAGGGCCCACCTGAGTCTGGGTCCTGAGGCTCGGGCTAGACAGTCTCGAATCGGTTGAGGACTATCTTTTGCCTCGGCTCATAGATGGGAACCCGATTTCCAAATACGTGACTTTGCGGTTTTATTTGTAAACCTATTTATGGCGACATAGTGGCATGGGACGCTCATGTCGCCTATGATTAATACTTATGATTTGAAGTTGTTTTACACACTATACACTTATAATAGTATCAAATGATTTCTTTTAAACGTATCAAGCATTCTTTGGCTGTTATAAGGAAAAACCCTATCCCCCGGCTTGCGTTGCATTGTGTGATAGGACATGGGTCTTATAACAGCTTCATTTTTCTTTATTTAGCATTGCGCTGTTGTTTTATGCACTGGTGTTCTTGGGAGGAAACCCGTTCCGTGTTATACGGCGTGGTCCCTTGATTTACCTAACTTTGAAAACAAAGATTACTGTTTTAGTTCTCACACCAGTCACATGACTGACCTGGAGTTTATTGTTTTAACCTAAACTCTGGGTGCCCCTATTTTGACATGGGCAGCTAGTAGTTTTGGTTTTGTAACTTTATATTCACAGGATCCTGGTTTACAGCTGGAACGATATCCGGAAAGCTTTGTATCCGTATATCTCTTCTAGTTGTGTATTGTAGTATTTTCCGCTGCTATGTATTTAAATGTAATTTAAATCTCTAGTATTTCTGTGTAATATTGATTCATTTATACTCTGTATATTCTTGTAATTTGATGCATTGTTGTAATATTCAATGAAATGTTCTCCCATCTGCGTTCTATTTTGTCGTGTTCTCAAACGATAGGGCGTTTCGAACGGTCTAGATCGGTTTAGCGACTGATTCAGACCGAGCGAAATTCCTTCTCGTCACAGTTGGTATCACAGCTTTGGTTTGCAAAGCTCAGAGAACAAGACACATTAGAACCGTACGAAAGAATTCATCAGAAACTGGATTAGTAACATCCAACAGGAATGACTCGTTAGAGATGGGATCAGTAGTATCCTAGAACGAGTGTGAAGAGTATATTTTTAAGATGAAAACAATTTTTGTTTTGAAAATTTAAATCAACTATTCGTATTCGATTATTTATTTATATTGATTAGGACAGTCCAATATATAAAGATTTTGCATATACGCCTTGCAAACGTGTATTTGAAGTTTTAATATACTGGATAGATATAGAATTACACTCGAATCGCCCAGAGATGATTTTGATGATGGAGCTCCATCATTAGAATTCATGTTCGAGTGACGAAAGTGGACTTTTTATATATTTCCTATTGACTGGTGTGAGAACCAAAATTAGATAGGGCCTATTGTTGTGATTTGGCATGAAAAACATGATTTTTGTATATGTATCAAAATTATGAATTTGAAACTCTAATTCACTAATTGATTGATGTTTGTGTTGTTTGTTTATTTGTTTGCTAATTTTGAATTATTTAGCCTAATTATATCAAATATTGAACGATATTGAAAATTGGTCGCATATGCTTGCATATATGTACTTACATTGAACAGGTCATAACAAGGAGGCTAGAGCAGAGAATAAAATTTGTTTGCCCGACAAATAGGTACATGTTTACTACATAATTTACTGTTTTGTTTGGGTGATGATGATTTTATGAGCCTATTGGCTTTTTCTTTTTGAGATCAGAAGGCCTATATGGCAATTTCGGGATTTTCCCGTGGCTCCCGGTGCAGGGGAGGTTATGGCGAAATTTTTCGAAAATTTAGGGTGTTAGCCAAATTTTTGAAAATTTGAAAATTCTCAGAAACTGAAAAGTTGGAGAATGGAAGCCAGATCGAATGTAGACTTGATTGATCAAACCACTTTCGACTTTGTTCCTTTTCGGGGACGAAAAGTTTTAAGTGGGGGAGATTGTAACAACCCGGAAAATCTGGGCCAGTTTAAAAAATTTATTTTGGCAATTTTAGCGAATTTTGAATATTTAAAATGAATTATTTTAAATAAAAATCAACGAGAACTTTATTTTGAATATAATTCGAACGTATATATTATATACGTCGTCGTTAGAATATAATAATTATATATAATTATATATAGAATTGAAAATGGCGCGGTAGTTCGATAATTGGATTTCAAATTTCAATTGAATGTACCGAGTGCAAAATAATCCGGATTTTAGTGAAACCAAAAATAATGGAATCTAATTGTGAGTATCTTTCCAATGAATCCAAAAAATCGAAATTTGATAGTGGGAATCAAAAGATATGTCCAGTTGAAATTTCAGAATAGTCGCTGTGGGATTCAGGCCCTTAAAAATAGACATTTTGCAAACGATCTCGGATTTCCACGAAACCACTTTTGTTGGGTCCGTGATGTCAAGTTATTGTTAGATTTCAAATTTCATAATTTTTCGAATCAATATGTGAGCGTGGCAAAGGAAAACGCGTTTGACCAGTTTCAGTTGATTTTAATCGACTGGAAAATGGCCATTTTTCAAACGGTCTCAGAATTCGACGAAACTAGTTTTGTTAGGACCGTATCGTCAATACGAAGCCAGAAAATATTTTTCTGGGATTTTTCGAGTTAGTACATGACCCCAGTAAATTGAAATGCGCGTTCAAATTCAATATATAGAGTTATATGTTGATTTTGACGGAAACTGATCGAAACAGTCGAATCAGCCTGCAATACATATCCCATTGTGTTCGGAATGGGGGTAAAACGCTATAGACGACAGGCGGTGGGTTCGATTTTGAGTTCGAAAATAAAAGTTGCTTTTTGAAATTAAATAATTAAATAAATTAAAAATAAAATATCTCTCTCTCTTCCTATACACTCAGCCTCCCCCTCGTTGACCAAATCAAAATCGAGATGAATAATAAATAAAAAGTCGAGGCCCCTCCCAGGCGATTCCACGCTCCTCCTCCCTCCTTATCACCGCCGCGCCAGAGACCGCCGTACCCCCCTTCCTCCTCCGATCCTTCTCCTTCCTCCCTCCTTCTCCTCTCCGCTCGAACCCGTCCCTCCCTTCCAATCAAAGACGCGAACGCCAGAGCCTCCCCCCCCCCCTAAAACTCCGACCACCGCGCCTGACCACCCGAGACCCCCCTCCTCCTGCCTTGCGCTAGCGACACTCCACCCCCTGCAAACTCCGGCACCGTTCAGTCGAAGACCCACTCCCTCCTCGCCACGTCCTGTAAGTTCAAATCTATTTTTTTTACTTATATTAAAACTGATTTCTGTTAATAATAAAAACTGATATTTTTTTTAAATAAAAAAAGATTAGATTTTTAAAATAAAAAAGATTAGATTTTTAAAATAGAAAAGATTAGTTTTTTTTAAAATAGAAAAGATACAATTTTTAGCGGTGTAAAAATAGAATTTTTATCTATATAGTAGTAGTATGAAAATGTGATTTTTATACACATGACAACAAAGTAAAAATTCGATTTTTATATATTGAATAGCAAAGTAAAAATTCGATTTTTATATATTGAATAGCAGTATAAAAATGTGATTTTTATATATGTAGTGGAAGCGGACAACAAGAGTGACAAAAGGCGAACACAGCGAAGAGTTCCTACATATGAAGAGTCGTGGCGTTTGGAATAGCTTTCGGTGAGAACTTCTCACCTTTCAATTTAATTTTTCTAGTTATAAATATATACTAGGATGTAGACGGTGTTTAGTAGCACCCGACACCCGTCATCCACAGACCATGGATGGCTTGTTTGTTTAATGATTTGGTTGTGTAGTTAGTTAGATTATTTGGTTTGAATTGAATTGTTTGGTGAAATGGAATGGATTTGATTGATGTGTGAATGGCGTGGGCCTTCACTAGACCGGGGATAAGGCTAGGCCTTGTCCCGTTTCTAGTATCGTGTCGTTATGCCGCCGAAATTTTCTAAAATAAGTTAGAAAAATAAAAATATCATTTTTATTTTGTAAATGAACTGAATAAAAATTCATGTGTTAAAATAAAATATTTGATCGTTAAAAATATAATTTTTAACATGAATGTGAATAAATAAATATTCATTTGCAAACTAGACGGTTTGTTTATGTACACCTATTTGAAGGACATTGATTGGGACGATAAATTTTACACATCGCCCAACTGCACAAATAAAAATCTGTGTTTGATTGTTTGAAACCCCACACGGGTATTGGGATGATATTTGACGTATACTAATCCCGATTGTTTAGTTGTATGTCGATCGATTGATTGACAGGCTGTTATGAGCGTTGAATATGTATATTTGATGCTTACACAGTGTAGAATGCACTTTGGATGATGGTTGATTATTCATCATTGTTGATATATACATGTGTTGTAGAAAATCCATATAATTAACATTATATGGTAATTGTTTGGGCCTCATTCCAGTTTTGAAATAGAAATATCTGAAATAGAAATATTTGAAATGAAATATTTGAATAGAAATATTTGAAGTAGAACAATTGAAAATTGAATTATATGAAGCCGCGTTGATAGATTGACGCCATTTTAACGTGAACGATATTTATATCGATTTTATTCAAATTGAAGTGAATATTAAAGTGAATTGAAATTCGAATCTAATTGAATTGATTTGAAATTCGAAATAAACTGAAATGGTTCGAAATTCGAATAGAATTGAAATCGTTTTCAAATGAATTCGAATAGAATTGAAATCGTTTTCAAATGAATTCGAATAGAATTGAAATAGAATTTAAATCGGTTTGGAATGAATTCGAATAGAATTGAAATAGAATTAAAATCGATTTGAAATGAATTTAAAACGAATTTATATTGGAATATTCAATTTTGATTTGAAATTGAATATGAAGTTGAAACCGTTTTGAAAACGAATTTGAAAACGATTTATAAGCTACGTTTTGAATTGAAATCGATGAAGTATATATTATATATATTATATATATAATATAATGGCCTGAATAGAACGCGCCGCGCAGCGGCAGTTCGCGAATTTCGACCATTGACTTCGAACGGACATTACGGGAGATCCGACCGTCGGATTCTCCTAAAACCGGAACCGCTTGTTCGTATCGAAAAGAGCTTTCTAACGAATATTAGAAATTTGAAATCTAACGGTTGGATTTGGAGATACGTCCAAATCAAATTCGAAAAAGGTCGTTGTAAGTACAGTTCGATGGCCGTTGATGGAAATCGACTGTACAGGCCTTGATAAAATTATTAAAAATAGTAATAATTTGTGTATAATCATAAGAAATGATTTAGAAAGGATTGGGATGAAAAACTCCATATTTGAAAAGATAAAAATAGATTTTTATCGAAATGAACTAGTTTTGAACTAGAATTATAATTCTATTTATTTTTAAATAAATAAACTGGATTAGAAATGGTTTAGAAAATAACCAGAATTTCCAATAATTGCATTGGAATGGATTTGAATCGAAATTGTCTTCGGAATATTTCGATGTTGAATTTCGTGATTATACAGATGTTGTTATGGAAATTTGAAAGATATTTATATATCGTTATTTCCAATACGATATATGTTGGTCGTAGAATTTGATATTGAATATAAGCCGATATATTTTCTATTCAGAGCCTTGTATTTAATATCAAATGTGATTTGGGTTTGTCGTGAATGGTGTCTTGACTAACACTGTTCTTGAACCCAGTTGAGAAAAGATTGAATCTTTTTATTTAGATTTAATGAAGTATACCAATTAAATAATATTTAATTGAAATTGAATTCGAATTGATTCTTGGGTTTATCGTGAATGGTGCTCTAAATAACACTCGTTCTTTAACCCGACAATCAATGGAATGTGATTTTGGGTTTATCGTGGACCGTGTTTTAAATGACACTGATTCTTGAACCCAGTTAACGATTAAAACTAAGTGGAGTTTTAATGAATCTTTAATTAGATTGAAATGATCGAGGATGGAGTATCACCAGTTTTGCTCCAGGCGATAGTTAAATCTTTAATTAGATTTGAACATGAACTGGTAATTGAATTTACCGATAACACCGTGGTGTTAGATATGAAGTATAACCAGTTTTACTTCATGGGATGAATAGGATGGGATTGGGGAATTAAAACAAATGATTACTTCGGTAAGGTTTGTTAATCCCGACTAGTTGAATCGAAATTCAAAAGTAGATTTAAGAATAAATTAAAGAATTTATCTTTGATAAAATTAATGGGAACGTTTCCCTATGAATGTGAAATTTAGAAACTAACTGTCGGTTAGCTAAGCAGAATGGTTTTCTGGATATTGATCTGATGTTGGTTTCGGCCTTCGGGGTTAATATTTGGGGAATTATTCTCTTGATTAATTTACGGTTAGTGACTGATGAATTGGAATGAGGCAAATGTTGTGTTTATGTAACACTTATTTAAAATATACACGAGTTATTCGGAAAGACCGGGTTTATCCCATTCTGAATAACTGATACGATGATAAGTCGAAGATGAAGACGGTGGTCGAAGACCGGAGGTCTTCACGTCGTTTGGATAATTACTGATGATCTTGTTTGGGATGTTCACCCAAGAAGATGGAAACAGTTGGTGATCGTTCAGACGTATTTGGAGATCGATGGATATGCGAGGTACTAGGTGCCTCCGGTTTCGTTCAGACCCAGAACGGACTTGTTAATGGACTGTGTGTCTGACATTGGATTTCAGTCTGTGTGATTGATTTCTATTAAATATATATCTGTTTGGCGGTGGCGAATTTATTCTTTTGCTTAACGCCCTTCTCTGAGACGTACGAGCTCAGGGGTTATATACTGATGGATATCAAACGCATAGAGTGAATTGCCTGTGTGGCATGCCTAAGTGGCGAGTGATCAAGGCTTCTGTTGAAAAGCAAAGTCTTGTGGTTGATGATCGAAGCACGGCCTTTGTGGCGTAGCTTTGTGTAACGTTTACTTCGCGAGTTTCACACCCGGTATGAACCAAAAACGGGAGAGGACGTCAGGGAGGGCATGCGTTTCTTTCTAGCCAGAAGTGGCGTCAGTGGTTTTACACGCCCTGACGAGTTTGACTTATGTGGTTGTTGCTGTTGCGAGGCGCCTCGGTTTGATTGGACGATCCGAGTCCGATGGAGTCATTCGTTGGCTCATTTATGCCCCAAAGGGCGGGGAAACGCATGTTCAGGCATTTTAATCCACATCGGTGGACCGGCCCTGAGGATCCAAGGGCCCACCTGAGTCTGGGTCCTGAGGCTCGGGCTAGACAGTCTCGAATCGGTTGAGGACTATCTTTTGCCTCGGTTCATAGATGGGAACCCGATTTCCAAATACGTGACTTTGCGGTTTTATTTGTAAACCTATTTATGGTGACATAGTGGCATGGGACGCTCATGTCGCCTATGATTGATACTTATGATTTGAAGTTGTTTTATACACTATACACTTATAATAGTATCAAATGATTTCTTTTAAACGTATCAAGCATTCTTTGGCTGTTATAAGGGAAAACCCTATCCCCCGGCTTGTGTTGCATTGAGTGATAGGACATGGGTCTTATAACAGCTTCATTTTTCTTTATTTAGCATTGCGCTGTTGTTTTATGCACTGGTGTTCTTGGGAGGAAACCCGTTCCGTGTTATACGGCGTGGTCCCTTGATTTACCTAACTTTGAAAACAAAGATTACTGTTTTAGTTCTCACACTAGTCACATGACTGACCTGGAGTTTATTGTTTTAACCTAAACTCTGGGTGCCCCTATTTTGACACAGGCAGTTAGTAGTTTTGGTTTTGCAGCTTTATATTCACAGGATCCTGGTTTACAGCTGGAACGATATCCGGAAAGCTTTGTATCCGTATATCTCTTCTAGTTGTGTATTGTATTATTTTCCACTGCTATGTATTTAAATGTAATTTAAATCTCTGATATTTCTGTGTAATATTGATTCATTTATACTCTGTATATTCTTGTAATCTGATGCATTGTTGTAATATACAATGAAATGTTCTCCGTCTGCGTTCTATTTTGTCGTGTTCTCAAGCGATAGGGCGTTTCGAACGGTCTAGATCGGTTTAGCGACTGATTCGGACCGAGCGAAATTCCTTCTCGTCACAACATCCATATATTACAATAATTTAAGAAAATTATTCATTCTATAACAAAAATAGAATTTTGGGTAAAAGTATTTCATTTACCCCCTTTAAAAAAATATCATGTTTAATCTTCTGTTCAAGTGTTTAGAAATTCCTATCAACTTTGTGGCATCCCACTATTCGATCAGAATTCATAAACCACTCAACAAACTAACCAACACAATATAAAACAACTTTTATATCAATTTACAAATAGGCTCTCTCATATATATGCACTCAACTCATTCCAGGGCACTACTGACCCTATCTCTAATGAGCACATCCCACCAAAGCCTAGGTATTCGCTCAACCTAAGCTCTGGTACCAACTGTAATGGCCCGCAAATCTGTACTATCTGAGTTGACTAATAACACCACACGTCCAACCCAAATTGCACAGAAATACGAAGCATTATTAGAAAGAAGTTAGAGGATGAGAAATAGAAAGAAAGAAATATTAGAATAGAAGAAAACGAAGATCACAAACTTACAGCGGAACGAATAAAATATATTAAATAACATAACTTTTGAAATACAAATCAGTAGCTGCATATACATACCATCATCAGAGCACAACAGTTATTCCTGGAACAGTTATAAACACTTGTTTCCAGAAACAAACATAGTTCACAGTGGAGTATATGATAGTCTATAGCTAACAAGTGAAGCCTCCTGCTTCCAGCTCTTCCAAGTGAATCTGAAAAATCCCGACTACTTGACTACCCGTACAAATTTGGGCACCCAAGAGTTTAGGGAAAACAAACAAAATAAACATTGGGTCAGTCATGGGACTGGTGTGAGTAAACTTCAACCATTTGTTTAACTTTCAAATTCCTTTCAAAAGAAAAGATAATAGTAAGACCAGCCCACACATAAACATGGATAGTTTTTACCTTACTATAACCTAAAACACTTTGATACGAAATCCAGTGATATTATAATAGTGTCGAAATCAAATAAGTAACCAAATAGCAGAACGCTTGCATCTCGCGCTCCATATATAATATAAAATCAGAAACCGCATGGCGCTTATTGGAGATTAGATTTCCAACATGAAAAGGTATAAAACCACCTTCCGATAGTGTATCTCTATAGAGGAATACACTGGGTTCAACAAGAACATCTTACAACCCGGCCCACACATGACCGAACGCTCATTTCGCTTGAGTGTATCGAATATATATCACCAACGGTTGGGATCAACAACCGTTTCCCGAATGGGACAACATCGAATAGAATAAGGAATTAAATGAATCTCTAGATAGGTGATTATACAACCTAATAGGAGCGACCCACATAGCCATGCTGCCTGCCCGATTTTTGTCATTTCCTGGTTGTTGAGGCCTGAGGGTACGATTACTTTCTATTCATTGATAGCACAATCACTTTGAATGCCACATTGTCAGATTCGTTAATCACTAGTTGATTTGCACAAATATTCTGGATATTATGCTAAGGGAATAAATCCGTTGCCACCATGTATATTTATACAGACCAACATATTTGATCATTGGAAATACTCTGTCAGACATTCGTCCATATACGTTCGTTCTTGGATTTGAACGAAACCGAAGACACCATTTCTATTAATAGAAAAAGTCCTTGCTCTTTACTCCGTCTTTGATTATCTTCGTATAATCTGATTCGCAACGCTACTGCCAATACAGAGTGGTTCACGGATAATAATCCAACCGATCTTTCCATATTGACAACGATATTGGCAAACACTTCGATAGTCGGTTGTTTAACTATCGAAGTAAACAAACAAACATTCAGCCATAACATCAATCAATCACTGGGCCTGTTAATTAACATTTTATTCATTTAAAACACTTATCCATTTCTCTATCAATATTTGTTAACCAAATATTTTCGATAATCATCTTCTTGGCCTCTTACGCTATTTGAAAAAAACATTTCCATGTTTCACCATCTTTTATTTTCTATACTTAGAAAATATATTCTATTTACAATTGAAACAATTCCAATTACTTATCACTTTCCCTACTACTTTAATTATAATCAGGAAATATGTACTTTTATATTTCCAAAATTTCCACCACTTGGGTTAAAACGAATGCTGTGTAAAAACATCGTTACAGCAACCCAAATATATTTTATTTAACTAACTATTATTCAACACTTCTCTTCGAGATTGGATCTTGCTATTTATCAATTAAAAATTAAATCAACCAAGTTAGGGTAACATTACCTCTCAGACCGTAACAGAAAACATCCTTAACTTCAAAACAGACAAGACCATTATTCCCGAATAATCAACACCATAAAAATCAATTATTCATTTATCAAACACGTACGTTCCTCTTTCTATTTTCTTTATCAGATTTGACTATAGATTTCCTTTTTGTTTATAGTATTCTATTTTTAAGTTTGTTTCCTTATCGAATTCTATATATATATCGATACGTTGATTTTTAACTACCAATTTATCTTAAAAAAGTTCTAACTCCTTAAATTCCCGGAAAATTTTTCCATAACCTCCTTTGTACCGGGAGCATCGGGATATTTAAAATAGCCTCCCATGGCCTTCACAAATCCAAAAGAAAAAGAAAAAGCCAAGCGGCTTGCCGATACGGTGCATAAAACTTCATATATGAATTTAAACATGTACCTTTTTGTCGGGCACATAAATTAAAATCTTCGTATACTTCATCTCATACATGTCTAATCATATGTTCACCTGTTTTCAATTCTGTTTCAACTAAATCCAATCGTCTTAACTAAATTTACTAATTTATTCTTTAGTTAGCTCCTTTGCTTATTTCACTGCTTATTTGAACATATCACATTCAAATATATTTTAATCTACTCATGAACCCCATCTAATTCCATTTCAACTCGAGTTACATATTCGATTTCGAATATAAATTTTCAAATCTCTTACACCTATTCAACTCCCCATTTCACATCAAATCTCGATTAAACTATTTATTTTTCAAACTAGTTAAACCTATTTAATAATTAAAAATCTGATTTTTATTCAAAAATCATTTCGCTTACTTCACTGGAGTTCATATTTTATATCTCCAGTCTGGATTTTTCTAATGGCAAATTCGGATTTTATTTCTTTAAAATCCTTTTATTTATTTAAATAAACCGTTATCATTTCAAAATGATTTTGGCGCTGCTTTTCTAAAAATTTGATTTTGACATAACTCAAAATCTATTCAACGAAATCTAGATTTTTCTCCTCCATTAGAAAACTAATATCAAATCGGTCCTGACGTTTCTTGTTTCAAAGAATTCCGACTTCAATAGAGTTCTGTATACTCAATTGAAATTCAAATCGCCAATTTACGAACTGCCGCGCTACGGCGAGTTTGTTTTAATTATATTTATATATGAATGTTATAACTTCGTTTATAATAACTTCAAACTCCATTCTGATATATTTTTAATATATATCAAATCCAATTTTCCAATTTAACAAAATATTCCCGATCTTCTAAAATTTAGATTTTCCCTAACTCGGAAATAATTTATTTATACTTCGATCTTCTATTTTAAATTTCAATTCCCTTTGAATGCTATATTCAAATTCCATTTGAGTTCTATTTGAATTCTATATTCAAATTACATTTGAATTTCTATGTTCAAATTCTATTTCAAATCTCTTATTCAAATTATATTTGAATTTCTCTTATTCAAATTCTATACTCACATTTCTTTTAAATTTCTATATTCAATTTCTGTTTGAAAATTCTATTTTTAAATTCTTACTTGAATCCTGTACTCAAATTCCAATTCAACTCTATCTGAATTCTATATTTAAACTCCATTTCACTTCTATTTTCAAATTCTATGTTTTATTTCATTTGAACTTTCTTTATTCAAATCCATTTGAATTCCTTTGAATTCAAATTCAATTTCAATTCCTTTGAATACAAATTCTATTTCAATTCCTTTGATTTCAAATTCTATTTTAATTCCTTCTTAAATTTTATATTCATTCTTAAACGAGTCTCGATTTCAATTTCTTTTGAAATCGATATTACTACTTTTGGAAAATAGATTTCCCTTTTAAATTTCACACTCGTATTTTTATTTCTGAATTATCCAATGATAACTCTTTTCACTTCATTTATAATCTTCGTTTATAAAAGAACTATTTGTTTTTGTTTTATTAAAACAGGTTAATATTTTTATTCCATTCTGAAATTTCAAATTCTATTCTAAAAATAGAATTTTCCCTTTAAATCTCAAATACCCTTTTCAGGATATTTTATAAATCAACCCTCAGGCCCAGTGAAATTTAATCACCAAACAACAAATTATTCATCCTATTTCGAGGCAGGATATCGCGGTATAGGTCATCCACTATCATAGCGTGGGGCGTATAGGGTAATCATCCGCTAATAATACCGCGGGCATCCGCTAATGATACTACGGTAATCCAACCACCAAACCAATACAAATATATATATTATAGTCACCCTAATTAACTAATATATTTAAAACAACTAGAGAGCATTCAAACAAGCAACAACAATTATTTTTAACGAATAAAAATGATTCTAAGGAAAAACGGTGAGTGAGATTTACTCGCCGATTTTTATTAGCCGAGTATCCTGTTAATTCCATATTGTCACTGCTTCGAATCTACTTGAACGAATCTCAAATGAAATCATTCCCTACGATTATTTATTTTATTTAACTATTAGAGATTATTTAATCGATTAAGCTAATATTCATTTCAATTCTAATTACTAACGATTAACACATGCATTTTATAATTTTAACGTATACCTTGTTGGTGCACTACTCGGTTGACATCGAAGCAACTCTTTGCAAACCAGCGATCAATCCTTACCGCAGCAACAATCAGACACCATAAAGCAATTTCCTATTCCGGCATTCTATCGAACAATTGACAATCAATCTTTCATGCCATTTTCAACACTCACAGTCACTGCATTTATATTGTTTTCACTATCCAACTTCACTGTATATTTCCAGTCCAAACACCATGACCTTCCTTTACTGACGGCCTCATCGAGTTCAACCATTGAACTCCCTTCAGATCTCCTCATCACCTCGCACCCAGCATCGATCATTGCTCCTCCTGACTCAATTTATCGCAACACCAGAACCCACACTCGAAAAAATGGTCACAGGTTCTCCGACCTCATCCACACATCGCGATTAATATTGGCCCAACCAACCTGACGTTTTCATTGTCTTCAGGAGCACAATCTCCTTCGAAATTCACCAGCGACTCAAGCTCGTTCTCGAGCTTCAGATCATGACTTGCTTTTAAATCGCCAGGAATGGAAATCGAGATTTCCAAACATAGTTCACCCCCTCCTATATCAACATCTCGAGAACCCTAGTAAACTCCGAATTAATCTAATCCCTGTTGTCTTCAAGCACAATGCGATTCGAATAGCCCGCGACAACCGATGGATCAAGCTTTGGGATTTTAATGGAATTGTATCTAAACTTCGATTTGGACTTAGGTTTGGATAAAAATAATGGATTGCACGGCTTTTGTTTTGAGGATCGATCTCAGAAATGAAATGTTGCGGGGAGAGAAAGGGAGGTTAGTGCAATTTATAAATGGAGAAGGGGACAGAACGTACATGACAAATCTTTATATTTATTTCAAAAAGATTTTCTAATTAATTTGATTTGATTTTGATTTGATATAAAGAGATCTTTTATACTTTTTAAACAGATATCGATTTGATTCTTGATTTGATTTCGATCTTATCCATTATAAATATCTCGGGGTTCACGGTTAAAAATCGTGAACCACTATTTTAGCGTACCGAACGTCGTTCCAATGTTATAGCGTTATACTGAACTCAATAGAATATTTTCTGAAATTTATTTTGAACGTATATTTAAAATAACCATATTAAATCAATATAATAATTTAAATTCAAAAACAAATAAATTCTTCAATAATAAATTACTATTATTGTCGTTTATATTCAAATAGAATATATATTGATCATCTGAACCATTTCGATTCAGTTTTATCTTCAAATTGAATTATTTCAGTTCTCGTATTTCGATAATTATATGTATTCGAAATAGATCGTATATCGATTATAAATCAATAATTCAATATAAAAATTCTTTTATATTATTAATTCAATATTTAAACGATACTAAATATTTAAAATAAACCGACCAAAATACGGGTCGTTACAGCAACTTTGTTTGCTGTCTATTATTCTTTGAGCAAGTTCTTCGACATAAATCAAGCCAAGTTTCATTAAATCCTCAAATTCATTAACATCATCAATTCCCTCAAGTAATAACTTCTCTAGATTTTGCCAAAGTTCAATAGTGTATTGAGCTAGTTGTTCATTATTATGCATGTTTTCAATATATTTATTTTTAGAATCTTGTTTTTCATCTAAAATTCATGCCCATTCCTTGATGTCCTCGCAACAATTCCAAATGTCATGCATTAATTGATCAATTTCACTCAGGCTCTCTTCTATCAAATTGGTAAGCACACCAGACTTCAAAATGTTGTTTTTTAGATTCATCATTTCTACGTGTTCCTCACTGGTTGACCTTAAAAATTCATCCACCCCATCTCCTAGAAGTCGTCCATTATATATTTTCCAAAACCAACATTGCCAAAAATTTAGCTTGTTCACAACACATTTTTCATATTCGATAACCAACATTTGACATTCACTAGTATTATGAAAATCATTTTGGTTTTCAAAAATTTCATTAAAACCCGTGTTGTAATTGTTTTGATTTTCAGCACTTTGCTTAGCTATTTGCGCTAACAGTCGTCTCGCCTCAGATAAATTCTCATTAATCATAGAACGACAGTTTTCATTTTGAGGTACAACCGTTTGATGAGATTGGTGGAAATTATTCGAAAAAATTACAGCTTGAAATTCAGTCTGATTTGAAGTGAAACCAAAATCATTTAAAGTTTGAAAAGAATTGCAATTTTTGTTGTACATGGGGCAAGCGCGCATGTACTAGAAGTAGAGAGTTTTTCGCTGAAAAATCAGTTGCAAAGTTGTGGCTCTAAAGAAGCTCCTAAAAAAAAGTATGTTAAAAATTAACAACTTCAGATTATATAAATACAAGCCTGGGCCAGGTTCGGACAGGGATTATCAGTGTGCCACGAATCACCGTAGAAACACGACTGAAGGTTTAAGAACCTGTTTGAGTTCAAGAGTCTGTCATTCCTTAGACACATCAGAGAGTATCAATCTTAATTGTCAATTTAACAAATATTTTGTCCTATGAGCTTTGGGGAATCCTCGATTCGATTTCAAAAATAAACTTTTCAATTAATCCCACGTTCGTTTTAAAATTTTAAACCACACATCAATAGGCAAAATATTCAGTCACAGAATACTAAATTATAGAAATAAAACTTTTACAAGCAAACCGCGGTACCTGCAGAATTTTTTTTACATGCAATTTCTATATATTTTTCTTTGCAGCAGAGCACCTATAGGGTTTAGAAAATTTTACAGTGATTGGCAGTCCATCCAATGCAATTGAATAACGCTAGCGTGTTCACACCCCACTTGGTGTGCAACTGCTCCAACAATTCAAATTTTGCTTGCAAATCACTTGGTTGTTGAATCCCCTGCTTTATGCTTGAACACCTCCTTTCTTTGTTCCTTGTTTTTTCGGGAAAGAAAAGAGAAGAAAATAAACAAAAGGAAAAAGAAAATCTGAATCGGAACTAAAAAAAACCTAAACTAGAATGGAACTAATCTAAAACAAAAACTGTTCACGTCCAATTCCTAAGTCAAAAACTCGGCTGCCCTCAAATGAATAGCTTCTGCTAATTATTACCTAATATAAAAACTCAAGCCCTACACATCAAAATAAAAAAAATAAAAAAAATAGGAGAGAGCGACATACAATTCACGCTGCCCTGATTCTGGAAACAAATCTCGAATTCTTTTTTTTTTTAAGATCTCAGTGAAGAAAGTTTCAAATAAATAAAAAGGGAAAGGGGAATTGGCTAGTTTAATTAGACCGCACATTGGGCTTTTCGGTTGTTATGTTGTATGAGGATGATGGAGTATATTGAATGGAGTGGTGAAGATGAAGGGCGGACTGATTTGCTGTTGGTTTACTATGAAGAAGATGGACTGATGTTGGAATATGTGGAGATCGGTGTTTTATACGGCTGAAGTTGTCGACAGGTTATAGTATGGTAGTGAAACGGTTGTGGTGAAGCATGGGGAAGGTTTGTATGAAGTGGGGAATGTTGCGACCGTATTTGATGGTTGGAACAGTATATTGATTTGTGAAGAAGATGTACGTGAGGCTTATGGCACTAGATCTGAAGGGAGGCGAGCGGAAGCTGGGGTGGGAACAAGAAGAGAGGATCCGAAGGAGTTTGTGGTATCGGAGAGGATTGATTTATAGAGGGTTGTGAATAGAAGTAAATATAAGGCAGATTAGGAAAGAAAATTACAAAGAGAGAACAAGAAGAGGAAAGCAATAAATTGGGTTTTATATATTTTTTTATTTTTTTATTTGTAAAGAAAGGAAAGAATTTTGGATAAAAATTGGAAAGAAATCAAAGAACGGATAGAAATAAAAGAGAAAAATGGGAAGATTTTTATTATTTGTAAGAATTGAAAGTGAATAAAAAACGAATATAAATGGGAAAGGAATAAATGAGAGAAAGAGAAAAGGGAAAGGAATAAATGAAATTGAAAACACAAGGCAGGTGGATGTGTTGAGGAAGATGGTGACAGGTACGTAATTAGGAGGATAGGGTATTGGTTTGAGAAGTAGTTGTGGTCACTATTTTTGTGATGAAGAGGTTGAAGATGATAGGTATATGTAGAACAGAAGAAAGAAAATTGGAAAGAATTTAAAAAAGGATTTTTTCTTTTATTTGTAAGAATTGTAGAAAGAAAAAGAAGTTTGTAGAAGATTGGGAAATAAATTAGAAAAGAAATAAAAGAGTGAAGTTTGAATATATAGAAGGAAGAAATAAAAGAAGATGTAGAAGGATATTCATTTATTTTTCTTTTTTTATTTTGGGAAAAGGAATGTATTTATACAGGGAATTTTGAAAAGAATGCAGAGATAGGAAAGAAATAAATGAAACAAAAGGGAAAGAAATTATATGGAAATAAGGAAAGAAGGAAAGAAATAAAAAAGCAACTAGAAAGAAATGGGAAAATTTGGCAAATGATTATGGCTGAAGAAACACAAAAGTGGAAAGAAATAAAGAAAAGGAAAGCAATAATATTTTTTTTCTTAATTCGCAAAAAGGTGGAAAATAGATGTAAGAAGGGAAAGAAATTATTTATTTGCAAGAAGGAAAAAAAAGGAATTGTTTTTTTAGAATTGTTGAAAAGAGGAAAGAGATTGTAATGGGAAATGAATTGAAAAGGCAATGTAATGGGAAACAAATCAAACCGAAAATTGCTTTTTTTTCCTCTCTTAATTAGAAGATCAGCAATACCAAATCAAATCTAATCAAGAGATTTTTTTTATAAATGAAGGAAACTAAAATAAAACTAGCAAAAAGAAAAAAAAATACTTTTGTGTTTTTTTTATAATGGAAAAATAAGAAAATGATAGGAATATTTTTTTGTGTTGTTCTTTTTATATGAAGAAAAACTAAAGAAAAAAAATTATAACCTGAAGGATTTAAAAATAAAAATAATTTTGATCCCCGGCAACGGCGCCAAAATTTGTTTGCGAACAAATTAAACAATTGTAAATAACTTTAAAATCCGTTTGGCTTTCCTAAACAACAAGGATTGTTGTAGAGGGTGTCGAACTCTGTGATCAAAAATATTTAAACTAGTAAATCCAATCAAGTTATTCCAGGATTTTTATTGATTGAAAACACATAAAATAACAACAATTAAATAAAAAGAGAGATTTATATAATAAGAGAAAGCAATTAGGCGATAATGACATAGATTGGATTCACACTCATCAATAGCCAACAAATAAATATAGATCTAATTCATGTTTCTGTCACACACATGAATCAACCATAATTAGGTTCTTAGAAACAAATCAGTAAATAACAACAAGCATAGCCTATGCAGGAGCTTAGCTCTTAAACAACCATAGACTATCAGGACAGATTCACTAATTAATTTCTAAAACCCTAAAATTAGATCTAAATCTGATAATTGTTAGATCGAACACGAATATACCCTGTGAAGGAGCATAGCTCTTAAACGACACAGAATATGAAGGTTCAGATCTAACCCTTGATTCAGATCCAGATCTACATGTATAAAGTCCTCATCTATTGGCTATGTGATTCATGTTGAATCATATCTATTAGCGTCATTACCCCTAATCAAAGGGGATTAGCTAGACATTGCTAACGAAGAAGAAAAATAGAAACTAAATAACGTGAACATAAATAAAATAAAATAACAACTGAAAGAAAGGGAGAAGAAGAGTTTTATTCCACGAAGAGAATTACAGAATAAAACTAAGTGTTTTTTACATGAATGAGATACAATGTATTTATAGTTGCATTGGCCAAGACTAAGAGGCTCATTACACAATGTGGGACAAAATCCCTTTTCTAAAATAACACATAAACCAACGTGAACGCAACATGAATGAGAGGCCTTGCAAATGAGCTAATGTGAACGCAATGTGAATGGATTTGCAATTGGCATAGCTTGCGGGCATCAAATGACATCAAATTCAACTATTTTGAGCATGAGTAGGAACTCCATAACATATGCAACAAGCTATCCTTATGAAAAGGCATTGAGTCATTAAAAATATGTAGCAGAAGGTGGTTAAACATCAACATTTCTTCAAGCTTTAATCTAGCTCCCAAAATCAACACTCTTCATACACCAATTCTTCAAGGTTTTCAACAATTAAGTGCATTAATCCATTGATCATAAATAATATGAAAACGCAACTATAAATACACAGTATCAATTATTTTAAATATAAAATAAGATAAATAAGCAGATAAAATATACACATTTACATGTATGTCAATTGGCAAGATAGTTAATATTTGCTTTAAAACAAATAATTGACAATTAAATTGGTAATCGAGATTAAGTTATAAACTTGATGTTTAATTAACAGGAAGTTGATTTATAAAAGGAGTATATGGAGTGAAATACGAATATGAATTTATAAAAGAACTAGATAGATGAGATCTAAACTGTAATGAAAATATTTATTTAAATCAAGATTAGATTTAATAAAATAATTTTTATTTTCTGTAAAGGAACAATATTAACATTTTAAAATGAATAATGATTTAAAAGCAACGTTTTGCAGATTTTAATGGTTTTAAGGAAACTTGAAACTAATCGGAGACTAGCTAAGTTGAATGACTTTCTGGGTATTGATCTGATGTTGGTTTCGGCCTTCGAGGTTAATACTTAGGGATTTGTTCTCTTACTAATTTACAGTTAGTGACTAATGGATATAGAGTAGTAATGGTGTGTGATAAGAAATGGAAATGTTTTCCGATATTGATAAGATATATTTTCTGAAATATAGAAAATAAATAGTTTAAATTAAATGGACACGTTTTTCCAAGAAATCGTGAGAGGCTAAGTGAGTTGGAAAATGATTTGGGAAATTCGAAAATGAAATGATTATTGATAAATCTATTAAAAGGGGTCAGTTTTGATAGATGATTGATCGGTAAGATTTCCATTTGGAAATACGACCGTTGTCTGTATATATGTTTTCCTTTGATAATTAAATAACCTACTATCAAAGTTTTTAGCCAATTTTACATTATCAAAACAGAGAGGCCCGGATTAGGTTTATTATTTGAAACCCACTTTGTATGGCATTAGCGTTGCGAATCAAATATGATTGAAGACGAAGATTATGCAAGGGCTATTCTACGAATCCTAGGTAGAAATTGCCTAAGATGGATTTACGGAATAGTGCTTTCATTTTGTCCAGTCCTAGGACAACATGTATGGGTGAATGCCTGACAGAGTATATCTAATAGATCACACAAGTTGATCTCTTCAAACCTAATTACGTTGGTGGCAGAGGAATTCGTTCCTCTTAGCTTATACCCGTGATATTTTTGGTGAAATCAGTTTGTGATTTGGCAGGTATGACGATGTGGCATTCAGAGTAAATAAAAGGTTTGATCTTTCAAGATACGTTATTACCTCTAGCTTCATCAATCGGGTAATGACAAAAATCGGACTGGCCACATGGCTAAGTGGGTCGCACCCAATTAGGGTATATTGTCACCTTGTAGAGAATATTCATATTTGTTACTTCTTTCGCTTCTGTATCTCCCGGGAATGATATGTTGGTATACCAACCGTAAGGTGACAATATATTTGGAACATTCAAGCGAAATGAATGTGTAACGACCCAGAAAATCTGAACCAATGTAAAATTTTTAAATTGGCTAAAATAATGGATTTTAAATATTTAAAATAAATATTTTAAATAATAGCGATGAAAACTGAGTTTGAATCGACATTTGAAAACGAATATAATTAATTATAATTATATATATAATTGAAAATGGCGCGGTAGTTCGATAATTCGATTTCAAACTTCAATTGAAAATACCGGGTGCAAAACAATCCGGATTTTAGTGAAACCAAAAATATTTAAATCTGTAAGTGAATATCTTTCTAATGAATCAGACCAATCGAAATTTGATAGCGGGAATCAAAAGATATGTCCAGTTGAAAATTCTGAATAGTCGCTATGGAATTCAGGCCCTTAAAAATGGACATTTTGCAAACGACCTCGGATTTGGATGAAACCACTTTTGTTAGATCCGCAGTGTCAAGTTATTTTTAGATTCCAAATTTCATAATTTTTCGAATCAATATGTGAGCGTGGCAAGGGAAAACGCGTTTGACCGATTTCAGTTGATTTTAATCGACTGGAAATTGGCCATTTTTCAAACGGTCTCTGAATTCGACGAAACTAGTTTTGTTAGGACCGTATCGTCAATACGAAGCTAGAAAATATTTTTCTGGAATTTTTCTAGTTAGTATGTGACCCCGGTAATTTGAAATGTGCGTTTAAAATTCAATATAGTGATTTAAATGAAAATTCAAAAGGAAACTGATTGTAGCGATCAAATCAGCTTACGATACATATCCCATTGTGTTCGGAATGGGGGTGAAACGCTATGGACGATAGGCGGTGGGCCTCGTTTCGAGGTCGTATGTAAAAGTCAACTTTTTGCTAAATTTAATAATTAAATAATAAAAAAAATCTATTTTTCCCTCCTATACCTTGGCCCCCCCTGTAATTCATTACCGATTCAGTTAAACAGAAATAAAAAAAAAAAAACCCTAACCGATCGGCGACCGCCTCCGACCGCCCTAGCTCCGATCAGGCGAGCAACCCTCCCCTACCTCGCGTCCTCCCTCCATCGCGTTCGAACCCCGAAGCCATCGCCTCCTTGTTCGAACCTTCCCATCGCGACACCCGATTAGCAGCTCCGCCCAGTTCGAGAAGCCCCCCCCCCCCCCCGACGATCTGCGGAAACCCCCCCCCCTCTGTAAGTCGTTTTGTTTTATTTTATTTTTATTTTAATTCTGTAATGCTGTTTTTTTTGGTTAATACTGTAATGATTTTATAAAGATTTAAACTGTTTTTTTTATAAAGATTAAAACTGTTTTTTTTAAAGATTAAAACTGTTTTTATAAAAAGATTTATACTGTTTTTTTTAAAAGTATAAAACTGATTTTGTTTAAAGAATAAAAACTGTTTTATTTTAATTAGAATCAAAACTGATTTTATAAGGATTTAAAACTGTTTTTTTTAAGAATTCAAAACTGATTTTATAAGGATTTAAAACTGTTTTTTTTAAGGATTTAAAACCGTTTTTTTTAGAGAATAAAAACCTGATTTTTTAAAAAGAAATAATAACCTGATTTTTAAAAGGAATAAAAACTGATTTTCAAAAGCATATAAAAACTGATTTTATAAGGATTTAAAACTGTTTTTTTTAAGAATTCAAAACTGATTTTATAAGGATTTAAAACTGTTTTTTTTAAGGATTTAAAACCGTTTTTTTTAGAGAATAAAAACCTGATTTTTTAAAAAGAAATAAAAACCTGATTTTTAAAAGGAATAAAAACTGATTTTCAAAAGCATATAAAAACTGATTTTTGGAAAAGGTTTAAACTTCAAAGAGAAAAGGGTTTGAGCTTTAGAATGAACTTTAAAAAGATTTGAACTTTAAAAAGAAAAATCATATTTTTATATATTGAAAGTCGAAGTAAAAATCAGATTTTTATATATTGAATAGCAAAGTCAAAAACTCGATTTTTATATATTGAATAGCGAAGTCAAAATTCGATTTTTATATATTGAATAGCGACGTCAAAATTCGATTTTTTATATATTGAATAACATAGTAAAAATTCGATTTTTACATATGTAGAGAATAAAGGCAACAAAGCGACAGAGTCGTAAAGGCGAAGATTTCTCTAAGTGAAGTTGGATAGCTATTGGTGAGATTTCTGATTTAAAAATATTATATATGTGTTGAAAATGAAAGTGAATTGCTATATATAAATAAATATATATATATATATATATATATACGCCCCTCGTCCACAAACCATGGACGATATTTATTGGTTGAAATTGTTGTGAAAATTGATTGATAGCGAATGATTGTTTGGGATTGTTTGTGATTGATATTGGTTGATTGCGGTTGAAAAATACCCGTTTGTGGTTGAAAAATATTTGGTTGAAACCACATAGGATTAGTTTGTGGAAATGAAATAAATATATACATGCCGCCTGCGTGCGAACTAGATGCATGATCCCCATTGTCAAAAACCGCGAGGTTTTAAGGTAGAGCGAGGAGCCGTACTAGGGACGGTCCCGGTTTAACTACCCTGCCGTTATGCTGCCGAAATTTTGAATAATATTCGTGTGTTTGAATTATTTTCATATGCTTGAACTATATTTATTCATTGCATAGAAAACATTCATGTGTTGAATTGATATTCATTCGTTGATTAGAAATTCATGTGTTGAATGGTATTCATATTTTGAAATAAATTGTTTGATAATAAAAATCACATTTTTATCTATATATAGAAACTATAGAAAACATTCATGTGTTGAATTGATATTCATTCGTTGATTAGAAATTCATGTGTTGAATGGTATTCATATTTTGAAATAAATTGTTTGATAATAAAAATCACATTTTTATCTATATATAGAAACTATAGAAAACATTCATGTGTTGAATTGATATTCATTCGTTGATTAGAAATTCATGTGTTGAATGGTATTCATATTTTGAAATAAATTGTTTGATAATAAAAATCACATTTTTATCTATATATAGAAACTATAGAAAACATTCATGTGTTGAATTGATATTCATTCGTTGATTAGAAATTCATGTGTTGAATGGTATTCATATTTTGAAATAAATTGTTTGATAATAAAAATCACATTTTTATCTATATATAGAAACTATAGAAAACATTCATGTGTTGAATTGATATTCATTCGTTGATTAGAAATTCATGTGTTGAATGGTATTCATATTTTGAAATAAATTGTTTGATAATAGAAATCACATTTTTATCTATATATAGAAACTATAGAAAACATTCATGTGTTGAATTGATATTCATTCGTTGATTAGAAATTCATGTGTTGAATGGTATTCATATTTTGAAATAAATTGTTTGATAATAAAAATCACCTTTTATCGACTATATGAACTATATAGAAAAGTAGTGTTTTGAAATGAATTGTTTTACAATAAAAATCACATTTTTATTGTATGCATAAATCGTTGAAATGTGAAGTGTTGAAAATAGCCACTTGTTCAAAATAAACATATATGAGTTGAAATATTCATTAATTAGCTAATGAAATGATTTGCACCTATTTATGTAACATTAGGATGAATGGAGTTTTTAAACCAAATAGAAATCAAATATGAAGTCGAATAGAAATTGATAAATGATAAGAACTGTATATATATGTACATGCAATATTCATTGAACAGGTTATAGCAAAGGGGCTAGAGAAGAGGAATAAAATTTTGTGCCCGACAAATAGGTACACATTTACTGATTTGTTTGGGTGATGATTTTGAGCCTGTTGGCTAGCCGCTTGGCTTTTTCTTTTTCTTTTTGAGATTAGAAGGACCGGGAAAGCTATTTGCGATTTCCCGATGCTCCCGGTGCAGGGGAGGTTATGGCGAAATTTTTCCAAAATTTAAGGCGTTAGAAAAATATTTGAAGTTAAAACGATATGGGAATCATTGAATGAACTATATTTATATAAATATATAAATATAAATAAAATTAAAACGAAACGAAGCCGTGCAGTTCGTGTTTTGAAACCGTGTTTTCAAACAACTAGTACGGGAAATCCGACCATTGGATTTTCCCGAAACCTCAACCGTCGGGTTCGCCTTGGAATAATCTTTCCAACGGCACCAACCTTGTAAAAATCCAACGGTTGGATTGTCTGGAATGTTTAATTCAATTCTGAAGAAAAACAGCGCCAGAAGCGATTATATATTTATATATATATAAATATAATTATATTTAATCGAATAACGACGCTGCAGTTCGTATTTTGAAATTGAAACTTCAAACGATTGTACCGGGAGATCCGACCGTCGGATTTTCCCGAAACTGGAACCGTTGGATTCGTTTTGAAAAGACCTTTCTAGTGATGTGAATTCTGTGAAGATCCAACGGTTAGATTTTCAGATATGTGTAAATCAAATCTAAAGAAAAACAGCGCCACGGCCGCTTTATGGCCCGAAGCGTCGTTTTGAATAAATGGGCTATTTTAAATTAAATAAAAATAGCGATAAATCGTCATAAAATACCATAAACAATATGGAGTGGAAATAAACATAATTTTCTCGATTTATGTTGTATTTGATGATTGAATGTGTTTGGTGTGAAAATTACATAAAAGAACAATATTGGTGTTGTCGAATAATTTAACCATTGAAATAAATTGATTTGAAATTCTAGATATACGTGAATTATTTGAAAAGGCCGAGTTAATTCTCATTTCAAATAATTGACCGACGATTGAAAGTCGAAGATGAAGACGATGGTCGAAGACCGGAGGTCTTCACCTCGTTTGGATGGTAACCGAGGTCCTGATTGGGAGGCATCCCGAAATATGGATAATGAGTGGTGATCGTCCAGACGTACGTGGTGATCGATGGGTTTGCGAGGTATTTAGTGCCTCCGGTTTCGTTCAGACCCAGAACGGACTTGTAAATGGACTGTGTGTCCGACATTGGATTTTATTCTGTGTTGATTGATCTCTGTTAAGTATACATCTGTTTGGCGGCGGAGAATTTATTCTTTCGCTTAACGCCCTTCTCTGAGACGTACGAGCTCAGAGGTCGTATATCGATGGACATCAATCGCATGGCGTGAATTGCCTGTGTGGCATGCTAAGATGCAGTGATCAGGGCTTCTGTTGAAAAGCAAAGTCTTGTGGTGATGATCAAAGCACCGCCTGTGTGGCGTAGCTTTGTGTATAACGTGAATTCGAGAGCCTCACACCTCAGTATGAACCTAAAACGGGAGAGGACATCAGGGAGGGCATGCGTTTCTTTCTAGCTAGGGTGGTGTCAGTGACCTACAGCCCTGACATTTATATACTTTTCACCTATGTGGTTGTTGCTGTTGCGAGGCGCCTCGGTTTGATCGGACGATCCGGGTCCGATGGAGTCATTCGTTGGCTCGTTTGCGCCCCAAAGGGCGGGGAGACGTATTGTTCAGGTATAATAATCCACATCGGTGGACCGGCCCTGACGATCCAGGGGGCAGTTGCGGCTGTTCCTGAGACATGGTAGGCTAGATTGTCTCGAATTTGGTAAGGACTATCTTTTGCCTTGGTTCATGACGGAAATCCAATTTCCAAATACGTGATGATGCGGTTTCGATTGTATATATATTTGGCGACATAGTGGCATGGGACGCTCATGTCATCTATGATTGATAGTTATGATTTGAAATTGTTTTCAAAACATATAGACACTAGCAATAATATCAAATGCCTTTGTTTTATTCGTATCAAGCATATTTTGGCCGTTATAAGGTAAAACTCTATCCTCCGGTTTGCGTTGCATTGTGTGATGGGAACTGAGTCTTATAACGGCTTCATTTTTATTAAAAGCATAGCGATGTTTAAAAGAAAGATCTGTTTTAAAAGCACTGGCAATCCAATGGAATAAACCCGTTCCACGAAAGTGGCGTGGTCCTGTGATTAGCCAATTATATATGTGTTGAGTGGATTTCTCATACCAGTCCCACGACTGACTCGTAGTTTGTTTCACTTTCAAACTCGGGTGCCCCTTTTTCTACACGGGCAGCCTTGTATTCAGGTTTAGCTGGTTCTCTTTCTGGATAGCTGGAGCTGAAGATGGATTCTATCATTTATTTCCTTTTATGCTGTTCAGCTCCTATTGTACATATTTTGTTTATTTCCGCTGTAGACATTTATGTATAGCTGAACTGTATTTGTACTAAGTAAGATCCTGTATACTGTGTAACTCTGATGATTACTTTTATCCAGTATATTCTATTGTTCATTTCATGGTGTATTTATTTAGTTCTGTTCTGCTATTATCTGTTTCTGTGTTATATTCCAAAGATAACCTTGTTTCCGTCTGAACGGGAATTCGGGTCGTCTCAGAATGGCTAGTCATGTGTGACCGAGTTGCAAGATGAACTCCAGTGTATCGCCTCTAAAGTACACTGATAGGAAGGTGATTCCACACCTTGTCATAGTTGGAAATCCATTGCCCAATAAAAGCTTGTGGTTTTTTTATTGTATATTATATATGTAGAGCGTGAGATGAAAGCGTTCTGTTAGATTGTGATTTAATTGATTTATACATTATTATATTATCAAATAAGTACTAATTTTAAGAAAAGTTTTAGGCCATCGTAAGGTAAAAAAACATCTGTGTTCATGTCTGGATCGGCCTAACAATTGTCCTTTCTTTTGAAAAGGATTTTGAAAAGTTAAACTGAAACGACCCAAACATCCCCTTACGGGAAAGCCCGGATTGAGTTGAGAACATGACTCATTGGAACCAAACAACATAAAATTTTATTGCAATTACAATAATTATATCAGAGTACAAGAATATATCAGAATACGAATAAATATTACACAGCGAAAAATAATATCAGAGATTAATACATCGCAGCGGAAATTTAAAATGTATAAATACATTAACACAACTGAAAGGAATACACAGATACAAGGCTTTCCGAATATAGCACTAGTTGTAATCCAGGATCCAGGGAAAAGAAATATCTACGAAACCGAAACTACAAGCTGCCTGTGTGGAAAATATAGGCACCAGATTTTTGGTAGAAACAATAAACTTCGAGTCGGTCATGGGATTAGTGTGAGAACTAAAACAGTTATTAAACTTTTACTTTAAAATTGGGTACATCAAGGGACCACGCCGTATAATACGGAACAGGTTTACTCCCATGAATACTCTGAAATAAAACAATTCATAAACAACGCAATGTTTTTCGGAAAATGAAGCTATTATAAGACTCAGGTCCCATCACTCAATGCAACGCAAGCCAGAGGATAGAGTTTTACCTTATAATAGCCAAACATGCTTGGTACGTTTTAAAACAAATCATTTTGATATTACTATAAGCGCATAGTGTCAAAATCAACTTCAAATATAAATGTATAAATCATAGACGACATGGGTACCATATATCATGTCGCCATACTAGTTCTACGATTAAAACCGAAGAATGTAGTATTGGAATTGGATTTCCATCATGAGTCAAGGCAAGGGATGTACTCCTTACCGATTCAGATCACCTCTAGCAAGATGACCCAGGATTACATGCCTAGGAGCAACCTTTGGATCCTCCAAGACCGTTCCACACTTACTTTAGTGGATTGGTTATTCCTGAACACACGTTTCCCGGTCCTATTGGACCTATCTCTGAGCCGCTTGGGACTCTATATCCGAGGTGCCTCGCAATCCATCATCCCCGTAAGTAAAAATGTCTAGGCTCCATACCATGACACCACTCCTAGCTAGAAAGAAACGTCGTGCACTTCTTGGGCCCTTTATCCCGTTTCTGACTCATACCGGGGTGCGAGGCTCGCAAATTAACGCTACAACACAAAGCTATGCAAATTAAATCGAAGAGAAAATCGTGCTCTACGGCTTTGGCACTGTGGAGTTTTGACCATAGGGCTCGGAATGGAAGATATTGGCTGAAGATCGTCAAGGGGTTAACCGCAACACTAAAAATTATAAAAATAGGATTTTTAGAGGGAGGGGCCCACTAGTCAGTGGTAGAGGGTCGAGGGAGGTGGCGCTGGGGTCAGGGAGGTGGCAGTAGGCGGTGGTGGGGCCCACAGCGGTTGCAGCGGGTGTTTGGGGCTTGGGGATACGAACTGAGGAAGGAGAGAGAAGAAGTAGGGAGGACGGTGGTCAGAGGGTGTGGCAGCGCGGTCATCGGAGGTGGGCAGTGGCGGCGGGCGGCTGAAGGGCGACGAGATTTGAAAAAAGGGGGGACGCGATTTTCATTTGACCATGGTTTTATTTTTTTAGGGTTTGACCACAAAAGGGGGTATATATATTACTATATTATTATTTATTTAATTCAATTTAATTTTCCAAAAAGTTATTTTTTCATTCGAACCCCTAATCGAACCCAACTACTGTCGCCTCTAGCCAAAAACCCCTATCCGGACACAATGGAATATGTCCCGTAAGCCAACTCGACTGTTTCAATCAATTTTTATCAAAATTAAAATCTAATTTAATATTACGTTCAAAATTGATTTCAACGCATGTTTAAATTCATCACGCTCATATATTAATTCCAAAAATTATGAAATTTGAAACTTAACAATAATTTGACATTCTGCATCCAGCAAAAGTGGTTTCATCAAAAACGGAGGTCGTTTGCAAAACGGTTATTTTAAGGGATATATATTATATTAAAAAGTATATAAATTCCATAGCGCCTATTCTAAATTTTAAACTGGACACAACTTTCAGTTTATAAAGTGAAATCTCAGTTTCTTATATTCGTTTGAAAGATATAATTAAATAAATTCAAATTTTTCTGGTTTTACTAAAAACCGATTTATATTGAATCTTATACATTCAATTAAAAATTAAAATTGAATTTTCAAACTACCGCGCCATTTCAGGCTCATTTTATAATTAAAATAAATTTATGCATTCTAACTTTGATTTAGATAAATTTTTAGTCGTTATTATTTAAAATAAATCATTTTAAATATCCAAAATCCAATAAAATAGCTAAAAAAAAATTAAAATTGGTTCTGAAAATCTAGGTTGTTACAATCTCCCCCACTTAAAATCTTTTCGTCCTCGAAAAGGGATGGAGCTGAAAGTTATTTAACTAACCAACTCAACTTTCATTCTAGCTTTCATTCTTCAACTTTTCTGTTTCTAAGAATTTTCTAATTTCTCAAAAAATTTGGCTAACACCCTAAATTTTTGAAAAATTTCGCCATAACCTCCGTTGTATGAGTTGATCGGTAAAACCGCAACTTGCCTCATAGGGCCCTCATCAATCAAAAAGAAAAAGCCAATCGGCTTGCCAATTGGCTCATAAAATCATCAAAACCCAAGAAATGCAGTAAATATGAACCTATTTGTCGGGCATACAATTTTATTCCTCTTCTTGGCTTACAAGCTATGACCTGTTCATTATAACACATGTACATATATGCAATTCCAATCAATTTTCAGTTCAGTTCAATATTAATTTCGATTTGGCAAAATTTAACCTTTTATTCTCTTATTGTTTCCATCATTCCAATACTTCAAATTAGTTCAACTAATATTCAAACAGCACAACCAGCTATCAATTAGTTAATTAATTTTTCAAACATATTTCTTTCTATATATACTTAAAAATCATATTTTTAGAGCCAAATCACAAAGAATAAATTTTTGCTCAGCTTTGGTTCTCACACCAGTCAATTGGAAATATATAGACATCCAATTTCGAAACTCGAACATAAATACTAATAATGCGGCCGCATTACCAAAATTACCTCTGGGTGACTAGAGTGTGATTCAATATCTATCCAGTATATTTGGGACTTCGAATATACGTTCATGATGCGTATATGCAAAATCTTCATATACTCGATTGTCCAAAATAAAATAAAATAATATACTGATATAATTTTCAATACTAAATTCATTTTTTTATATATAAATATTACTCATTCTAGTGTATTACTAACCCTATCTCTAACGTGTCATTCTCATAGAACGTTACTAATCCTATCTCTGATGAATTCTTTCATTTGGTTATAATGTGTCTTGTTCTCGAGCTCTGTAAACCAAAGCTCTGATACCACACTGAAATGACCTAAACTTCCCCTTACGGGAATTCCCAGATTGAGTTGAGAACATGACTCATCGGAACACAAACAAGAGAACATTTTATTGCTATTACAACAATTATATCAGAGTACAATAGTATATCAGAGTACGAATAAACATTACATAGCGGAAAATAATATCAAAGATTAAAATACATAGAAGCAGAAATTTAAAATGTATAAATACATCAACTAACACAGCTGAAAGGAATGAACGGATACAAAGATTTCTGAATATAGCTCCAGCTGTAATCCAGGATCCTGGAAAAAGAAGTATCTACGAAAACCAAAACTACTAGCTGCCCGTGTGGAAAATATGGGCAACCAGAGTTTAGGTAGAAACAATAAACCCCGAGTCAGTCATGGGACTGGTGTAAGTACTAAAACAATTATTAAACTTTTACTTTAAAATTGGGTACATTAAGGGACCATGCCGTATAACACGGAACGGGTTTACTCCCATGAATACTCTGAAATAAAACAATTCATAAACAACGCAATGCTTTTTGGAAAATGAAGCTATTATAAGACTCAGCTCCCATCACACAATGCAACGCAAGACGGAGGATAGAGTTTTACTTTATAATAGCCAAACATGCTTGGTACATTTTAAAACAAATAATTTTTATGTTACTATAAGTGCATAGTGTCAAAATCAGCTTCAAATATAAATGTATCAATCATAAACGGCATCGGTACCATATATCATGTCACCATACTGGTTCTACAACTAAAACCGAAGAATGTTGTATTGGAAATTGGATTTCCATCATGAGTCAAGGCAAGGGATGTACTCCTTACCAATTCAGATCACCTCTAGCAAGATGACCCAGGAATACACACCTAGGGGCAACCCTTGGAACCTCCGAGGCTGTTCCACACTTACTTTAGTGGATTGGTAAATCCTAAACACATGTTTCTTGGTCCTATCGGACCTATCTCTTAGCCACTAGGGACTCGGTATCCGAGGCGCCTCGCAATCCATCATCCACACAAGTAAAAATGTCTGGGCTCCATACCATGACACCACTTCTAGCTAGAAAGAAACGTCGTGCACTCATTAGGTCCATTATCCCATTTCTGACTCATACCGGGCGTGAGGCTTGCGAATTAACGCCACAACACAAGCTATGCTACTTAAATCCGTGCTTTGATCATCATCCACAAGACTCCGCTTTTCAACAAAAGCCTTGATCATTTACATCTTAGCATGCCACACTGACAATTCACGCCATACAACTGTTGTCTATTGATATATAACCTCTAAGCTCGTACGCCTCAGAGAATGGTGTTAAGCAAGAGAATAAATTCTCCACCACCAAACATATATATATTTAATAGAAATCAATCGATATAGAATGAAATACAATGTCATACATACATCCATTTACAGGTCCATTCTGGGTCTGAACGAAATCGGAGGAACCTTATTCCTCGTCCCATATGTCCAATACAGGAGAGAGGTCCTCGCATATTTGATCGATCTCCAAATACGTCTGGATGATCACCACTTCTTACCTTGTCTTGGGTGTACAACCCAATCAGGAGTACATCAGTAATCATCCATACTACGTGAATATCTTTGGTCTTCAACCACCGTCTTCATCGTCGACTTTTAGTCATTGTATTAGTTATTCAGAATGGGTTAAACCCGGTCTTTCCGAATAACTCGCATATTTTATAATCAATAATCAATTGCTATAAAACACATCATATGCCTCATTCCCATCCAAAATATTCTTTTATTCAACTATTCATATTTTATGTAAAGGTTCCCATTAATTTTATCAAAGACAAAATCCTTTAAATTCATTCTTTAATCTTCCTTTCGATATCAATTCAAAAGAATTGATTTTATCCTTTATCAATTCTAAAACAGATTAAGATTTATCAACTAGTCAGGATTAGCGAGCCTTACCGAAGTAATCATTTATTTATATTAACCCAATCCCAACCTATCCATCCCACGGAGCAAAACTGGTAGTACTCCATATCTAACACCCACGGTGTTATCAATAAATTTAGTTACCATTTCATGTTCAAATCTAATCAAAGATTTAACTACCGCCTGAAGTAAAACTGGCGGAACTCCATTCTCGATCATGTCTTGAATTTGGTAAATTTAATTACCCTATTCCCATTTCAACCTAATTAAAGATTCATTAAAACTCTAGTTCAGTTTTAATCTCAAAAATCATTACTTAATGGTTATTCAACTTTAGGAAAATAAATCCTATCTTTAATTGGGTTAAAGAACCAATGTCATTTAAAACACCGTTCACAATGAATCCAAATCTTATTCCCTTAACTATGGAATCTTCACGGAAAACAGGTCAATATATAATCGATATAAATTTCCGTATCGGACAAGTAATATAAATGTAATAACGGCCGAAGCTTTTAAATTCCATATATAATAACGGCCTTCCTTCATAGAAGATCATCTTGATTATTACCAAATTGAATTCCATTCAGTTCCAATTTAATATATTAAATTGGAAATCTTTACTTTGGAAAATTTTCATAAATCTTAATAAAAAAATTCATAAATTCCAAATCATATTTTTCACTGTTAATTGGGTTAAAGAATGAATGTCGTATAAAACACAGTTCACGATAAACCCACAATCAACTTTCATTTCAATTCCAATTAAATATTAATTAATTGGTAAACTCCTCTAAATCTTAATTAAAAGATTTATTCTTTTCTCAACTGGGTTTAAGAATAGTGTTATTTAAGACAACATTCATGACAAACCCAAAATCCAATTTGATAGTAAATACAAGACTCTGAATAGAAATAACATTGGCTTATATTCAATATCAAATTCTGAAACCAACAAATATCGTATTGGAATAACGATATTTATATCTTCCAAATCCCTCAACAATATCCGTATAATCACGGAATCCAATATCAAAATATTCCGAAGATTATTTCCATTCCAATTCATACGTTGGAAAATTCTTGCTATATCAAAACCATTTTAAATCCAATTTATTATTTTAAAAACATTGGATTATTATTCTAGTCAATAACTAGTTCATTTCGACAAAAATATATTTTTTATCTTTTCAAACTTGGATTTTTTTCATCCAAAATCTTTCCAAATCACTTATTATGATTTTACACAATTTTACCCCATTTTTAATAATTTTATTAAGGCCCTTACAGTCGGTTTCCAATAACGGCCAACGAACTGCATCCATAGCGACCTTTTATGAAATTTATTTGGACACAATTTAAAATCCAACCATTCAAATTGAAATATCATATATTCATTGGAAATCTCTTTTCGATACGAACCCAACGATTCTGGTTTTAGGAGAATCCGTCGGTTGGATCTCCCGTTATGCCAATTCGAAGTCAATGGTCGAAGTACGCAAACGGTCGCGACGTGTTCTATTCAAACCATTAAATATGTATATAATATATATAATATATATATTCTATTTCCGCTCAAAATGTGTTTTACAGATTCGTTTTAAAACGATTCCCACTTCCATTTCAATTTTAAATTAAAATTGGATATTCCTTATCATTAAAATGTTGAAATGGTAATATTTTCAAAATATCAGATTTTGAAATCATTCCCTTTTCGATATTCATTATAAAAATGAATTAAATTGATATAAAAATCGTTCATGTCAAAATGGGGCAAATCTAATCAACAGGGCTTTACATATTTCAATATTTTCGTGTCCATTCAAAATTGGATATCAAATTCACATTTTAATCCTTTATGGAATATTATTTTGAAATATTCGCTATTTCCAAATTGGAATGAGACCCAATCAATTCCCACATAATTTTATTTATATGGATTTCATACATCACATGCATTCCACAATAATGACAAATAGTCATTAAACAATCAACCATCATCTAGAGTGCATTAAACAACTGCATAAGCATTAAATATAAATAATTAACTCTTACTACATTCTGTCAACCAATTGATTGACATACAACTAAACAATTGGGACTAGTGTATGCCAAATATCATCCCAACAACCGTGTGGGGTTTCAACCAACAAATACTGGATATTATTTGTGCAGTTGGGCGATGTGTAAAATTTATCGTCCCAATCAATGTCAGTTAAATGGGTGTACATTAACAAATGCTCGAATTTGTAAATGAATATTTATTTGCATTTCAAGAGAATTTTATGTCGTTCATATATACGTTAAAAAATATATTTTTTAGCAATAAAATATTTATTTCAACACTTGACTATTTTATACAGTTCATACATTCAATAAAAATGATATTTTTATTGTTCAAACATTTTATTCAACACATGAATATTTTATATAGTTTATTTCAGAAAATTTCGGCATTATAACGGAGCGATATTAGAACCGGAATAATTTCTAGCATTATCCCTCTCCTGATATTGGCTCGCGCCATACACAATAATCAATCCATCATAATAAATCAACCACAATCAATATACCACAATCAATCAATTTCACCATAATTCAATCCAAACAAATATCCATGGTTTGTAGAAAAAGTAGTGTCAGGAGCTACTAAGCCCCGTCTGCAACCCAGAATATATTTAGCTGTAAAATAGTTTGAGTGAGAAAGAGTTCTCACATTGGGATACACTCCGCTATTGTTTTCTGACGCTCAAATTAGCTGTTCTGATCCCAGAATTTGCAAATGAGCGTCCAATCTTCACACGATTTTTTTTCTTAGCTTAAACATACCCTTACGGACAACTTCCGCCTAGTGGCCTTTCTTCCGAAAATGCTCTAATTCACCAGAATTTGCGAAAAGATAGTATTTGTATAGTAGACTTTGGATGCATTTTCTAAACAACTCCGCAATCCAAAATATGACTTCCATATACTCAGATCGAAGAGAAAATCGTGCTCTTCGACATTAGCACTGTGGAGTTTTGGCCATAGGTGTCGGATTGGAAGATATTGGATGAAGATCATTAGGAGGTTAACCGCAACACTGAAAATTATAAAAATGGGATTTTTAGAGGGAGGGACCCACTGGTCGGCGGTGGAGGGTCGAGGGAGGTGGTGCTGGTGTCGGGGAGGTGGCAGCAGGTGTTGGTGGGGACCACAGCGGCTGCAACGGGGGCTTGGGGATTCGAACTGAGGAAGGAGAGAGATGAAGGAGGACAGAGGAGGACGGTGGTCAAGGGATGCGGCGGCGCGGTCATCGGAGGCGGCGGTGGGCAGTGGCAGGGGTCGGTTGAAGGGCGATTAGATTTGTGAAAAAGGGGGGCGCGATTTACATTTGACTATGGTTTTATTTTTTTTAGGGTTTGACTACAAAAGGGGGTATATATGTTACTATATTATTATTTATTTAATTCAATTTAATTTTCCAAAAAGTTACTTTTTCATTCGAACCCCTAATCGAACCCAACGACTATCGCCCCTAGACAAATATCTCTATTCCAAACACAATTGAATATGTCCTGTAAGCCAATTCGAATGTTTCGATCAGTTTTTATCAGAATTAAAATCTGATTTAATATTACATTCAAAATTGATTTCAACGCACGTTTAAATTCACCACTAACATATTTATTCCAAAAATTATGAAATTTGAAACTTAACAATAATTTGACATTCTGGATCCAACAAAAGTGGTTTCGTCGAAAACGGAGGTCGTTGGAAAAACGACTATTTTTAAGGGCTATATATTATATTAAAATATATATAAATTCCATAGCGACTATTCTAAATTTTAAACTAGACATAACTTCCAACTTATAAAGTGAAATCTTATTTTCTTACATTCGTTAGAAAGATATAATTTTATAGATTCTAACGTTTTGGTTTTACTGAAATCCGATTTATATTGAATCTTATACATTCAATTAAAATTTAAAATCAAATTTTCAAACTACCACGCCATTTCAGGCTCATTTTATAATTAAAATAAAATTATATGTTCTAACTTCGATTTAAGTAAACTTTTAGCCTTTATTATTTAAAATAAATCATTTTAAATATCCAAAATCCATTAAAATAGCTAAAATAAAAAAATTAAATTGGTTCAGAAATTCTAGGTTGTTACATAAATCAAAATGTTAGAGTTTACTCACACCAGTCACATGTTTGACCTAGAATTTGTTTTGTTTTGGTTTTCCCCTGAACTCTTAGGTGCCCAAATTTGTATGGGCAGTCAAGTAGTCGGGATTTTTCAGATATACTTGGAGGAGCTCGGAGCAGGAGACTTCAGAGTTGGTATATATAGAGTTTATTTTCGTGGTGATGTTATGTGATAATGGTATGTTTATACAGTTACCAGTTTGTATTTCCAAAAGTTGTTATATAATATATTTTCATTCATTCCCCTGTGAGATTCCTGTTACTCTGATTCTGTTCTGTGGTGATCTTCTTCTTCTATTTCAATTTTCTTTTTTCCTATTTCTCACCCTCTAACTTCTTTATATTAATGATCTGGTATTTACGATGCTTGGATAGTCAACATGGGTATTATGTTGATTTTTGGGGTCGAAAATTCCAGTTCGTTACAATGGTATCATAGCTGAAGGTTAAGTAATTACCTTAGCTCTGTGGCATAACTCAGTAGGGATAGGGTTGGTAATGCCCTATATTGAGTTTGAGTGTATATATACGAGAGAGAGCATATTTGTAGATTTTATAAAAACAATTTCATATTGTGAAGATTTATTGGTTGAGTGGCTTATGAATTCTGGTTGATGATGAGGCACCATAAAGTCGATGGGTGTTTCTAAATGCTCGAATTCGATGAACGGACATAGTATGTTTTTGAAAAGAGGATAAATGAAATAATTTTACCCAAAATATATTTTGATATAAAGAAAATATATATTGGAATTATTGTAGTATACTGGATGTGTTGGTTACTATTATAATCGAATAAGATATAATAAAGATGGTTATATAAATAACCAATCAAAATTCGCATAGGTGTGATTTGTAATTTAAGAGGAATTAAATATGGGTTTATACTAGAATTGGAATTGAAACTCTGGAAAATTGGAAAAGTGTGTAAATGGATTTTGGATTTAATATATAGAAATTTTAAGATCCTGGGAAAAATTTGAAATGTTTTCCAAGCATTAAAAATAATATTTTAAAGAAATACCAAAACTGGATGTGTTTGAAAATGATTTTTGACTATATATATATATATATATTATTGAACTCACTTTGATTTGTAGGAAATAATTCTGATGATGACGGCCGCATCATCAGTGTTCATTTCGAGTTTTTAAGTGACGGATTACTACCAAGGATATTGTTTTGAATTGTTTTGAGGAAATAAGTTATTTAGAAACTTAGTGGTTTGAATTACCATTATTATATGTAAATATTATATGATTTCAAACTGATTTGTAATAAAATCCATGAATTGGAATTATGAAATTTAAATATAACTTATGAAGCTGAATAGACTGAAATGGTAAGAATAAATTAATTAAATTTTTACTTAAAACAAGTTAAATAAGATTGGATCAGATTAGAGATAATCAGGAATGGAATTGGATTGTTGAGTCAGAAATTGAGATTAGAATTGTAATTTGAAATGGATTTTGGTTTGGGTATAAATGAATGATTGGATTTTGTAACAAGTTAATTGGAGACCAATTGGTAACGCCAGGATATACACTAAAGTGATAGCAAATAGAAGAGATTGATTTGAATTCTTGACAAAAAGGTACAAGTTTATATATTTTTTATGGGAAGAGATTTATGAGCCTATTTGGCAAGCTGGTTGGCTGTTTGATTTTCTTTTGAATTGGAGATAGCCCAGAGATGCGAGTTGTAGTTGTAACGATTGAGCAGTGTAAAGCAGACGGTGGCAAAAAAATTTGAAAATTTAAGGTACTGGAATTTTTTTGAAAATTATCGTTAGTAGAATTAAATTAATAACTTAATTGAAATTAATTGTTTCAGTTGAAACTGAAATTAAGTAGTAAAACAAATGATTTTTAACCTAATGATAGGGTTGTCGCACTTTTCTTAACTTTGTAATTTCAGGGTTGAAATTCTTTTGAGGGGAAAGAAATGTAGCATACCGGATTTTTAGCGATATAATGATTAATTTATTTAATTATTTTAATATAATGGTTTGGTAATTTAAATGGTTTGGATTTAAATATTACTGATTATTCAATAAATATAAATAATGAGATAATATAATTATTTTTGAAATAATTAGAAATGGTTGGATTTGCAATATTGTGTAATTCGAATAATATATGATATTTAATAAAGTTATATTCGAGTTATAATAAAGAATATATTATTTAAACGACAGTTGAATGTTTTAATTATAATATAAATAATAATCGAGCTCGTTACGTCGCGGTAGTTCGTAATATTGAGTTTTGAACTTTAGCTGAGTATATAGGATCAGTTATAAGTCGGATTTCTTCGAAACAAGAAATGTTTGAATCTATTAAATGATATTTTTCTAATGGAAGTGAAAAATGAAGATTTCGTCTCATTGATTGTTAATTATGTCCAAATCAAATTTTCAAATAGTCGCTATGAAATCATTTATAAAGAATAATGATTATTTAAATTATAGTAAATTATTTATTTCAAATTTGGATAAGATTTTCGAGAATTTATAGAATTTTTCTGTAACTTTTATTTTAGGAAAATAAGCAACTTTTGATTTGAAATATTTAACACCTTATACCAGTATTTTTGAGATTTCACAGAATAAGTTAACTAGTTTATTTTCTTTTATTTTTGGGATCGTGGCACACTGCTAAATACAATGGCATTTTTAATTTTGTCTATAGCAGTCTGTAAAACAAATGAATTTTTTGTAACGGAGACCCCGTAAAATTTGACTTTGAAACCAAATATATTGAACGCATCGGAAATGTTATGGGTAGCGACTGCATTTGCAGAAGCGCTTTTATTTTTTAGCATTTGTTGTCGTCAAATTTTGTATTACAATACATGATTTTTAATAGTGTGCATAACATTTCATTTTACCGTAATTTTTGTCAAAAAATTAGTGCATGTGATCAAAATAAAAGTGCAAACACATATGATAAAGACAACACTAGCCTTGAATTACTTCATGATCAAGATTCGTACCAATCCTTTCAAACCACAACTATCTATATTTAACGCAGCAAGCCTACCCTATGCATGTCTAAGAAAATCAAAGTTTCATATCGCAAGCTACTGATGTTTTCCAGCTACTTTATCATCCTAAACCTTGCTCGCTAAGGAATTGAAGCTCATAAATGCACTGCATCGTTCTCCATCTTTTCTTTTCTCTCTGTAAAACCAAATAGCAACATCGCCAATTCCTTGTTAAGAACCCATTTTTTTCCGTAAGTTTCAAAAATTAAACTGCAATGCTTTCTTCAGTTAAAAATCACGTGAATAATAAAAGAAGAGTAGTGTGCGGGTGCATGTGTTATAATGAATGAAGGCTGCAGACTGGGAGTGTTTTCAGAACTTCTTCATGAGTTCAGAGTTTAAAGGAGACGATGTTATATCTTGGAAAGTGAAGAGTGGCGACAGAACCTTTAAGTGCGAGGTGATGAAATATTTTGGTCGAGTTCTCTGTAGCTGTGGCACTGGACGGTGCAAATGCATGGATGAGAGTGGTAAAATGTTGGAGTTTTCAGCAAGCAGGAATTTGTGTATGTTGGGGGATGCATGTGTGTTATATAGGTATGGGGGTATATAAAGAATAGAGAAAATATAAAGGGGAGCACTAGTTTGTTATGGCATGATGAAATGCCTATGAGTGTGGAGATGAAAGAAAGGATGAGGTATGGTATATCTGGTGATGGCGACGATCTGAAGAGATGGCCGGAGGAGGCAAGGGCGGTTAAGTGACTAGAAGAAGACACGGGGAAGATAAGAGGTGAGGGACGAAGTGCGATCATAAGGGTTTGAAGATGGGCACATGTTTTGCTAAAGGGGAAGAAAGGGTTAATGTCGGGTGATCAACGCAAGAAGTGAAGTTGGTTTTACTTGTCGGTTGCAGAAACCGTGGGTGAAAAGAAACATGATGAGTTGGCAGCAATAATATATAAAATGGGGATATGCACGTTTGATTCTGGAGTTTGCGTATAGAAGTAGGTAGCATTTAAGTTGGGGAAGAAGCTACTGTTCATATGGAAGGTAGGTGGGCTTATTTATGTTGGGTTTAGGTGCCGAAAGAGCACCTGAAGCTTGCATGCAGAAATACTGGATAATTGCATGCGGAAATACTGGGGTGAATATATGGTTGTGGGCTTAGGATTTATATGGGTCCATGAATAATAATTTGTTGAGGCCCATATGGAAGAACCGTATGGAATAATAAGAAGAACAACAGTATGGAATAAAAATATGCAGCTATTTACTATTTGTAGAGGGAGTAGGTAATGCAAGATTGTGTTCAAGTGGAAGATGGATACTGTTTAAATAGGTCAGTGGAAACAATGTTGGGTTGGGCTCGTTTAATTATTTTTGAAGCCCAAGAAAAGAAATTTTAAATAAAAAGAAGAAGATGCAGAATGGTGGAATACAAGGCTGGAAATGTAATGGCTTTTGTATTGAGGAAGGACATCGTTTATTGCGGTGTGGATCTGACGAGTTTGGGCCAATGTGAACGAAAGGTGAAGCCCAGTTATTTAGTGCAGAATAAATTAAAGTTTAGTTATTTAAATAACGTATTAACATATACTCATAATATCTCGATCATACGTTATCCAAATTTAACGAAAACAGGGGTCCGTTATGATCGTATGGTCGTAGGCTACATACTGGAATCAGTTTGAAGAGATATGGAGCTCATTACAATTTTAGACAGAATTAAACGCCTGATATAATCAATTGAACGTTATTCGTTATTTAACAAATAACAACCATGGTGAGTAATCTCACTAACTCTGTCCAGTTTTACAATTTTATAAACATTATTTAATATTGATAAAAATGATTGAATGTTGTATGTAATGTTTGTTCGGATGAATTGGATAAAATAATACATATAGTTATTTATACAATTCGTTTGTTAAATATTGATTCTACTTATTATTTATTTCATATTGATATGAAATAATGTTGATTAACATCTGTAGATGCAGAAAAATAGGTTGCAGGAATCCAACTGGACTCCTTAATAATTTTATTGCTGATTTTCATATATTACATTATATAATGTGATGAATAATCTATGGTTGATTATTGTATGGTTAGGATGTTTGAACAACATTGAACTAAATTAATTGGTGTTAAAATACCGTAAAATATATTCGAAATATATTGGAAAAGAAATCGGGGTTTTAAAAAGGGAAATTTTATTTTTAAATAGAAATGGAATTTCGATTAGTTAGAATATAATTACTTGTTTTCGATTATTAAAAAAACAAGTACTTTGATTTATAAAAGGTATTTATAAACGAAGCAAAATGATTATTATTAAATAGTTTTAATAATAGAAATTCAAGAAAATAATTTATTTAAAAAGGATAATGGGAATCGTTTAGAATGAAAACGATGAAATTATTTCGATATTCAAAATGGGAATAGAATGGGAACAAATCAATAAGGATTTGTAGTTTAACTTCGATGATGACGAATGTTATTAAAATGATTTATTCTTGTAAATTATATATTTTATAATTCAGTAATTGGCAAAATAGTTAATATTTGCTTTAAAACAAATAATTAACAATTAAATAGTTAATCGAGATTAAGTTATAAACTTGATATTTAATTAACAGGAAGTTGATTTATAAATGGAGTATATGGAGTGAAATACGAATATGAATTTATAAAAGAACTAGATAGATGGGATTTTAAATTATAATGAAAATATTTATTTAAATCAAGATTTTATTTAATAAAATGAGTTTTGTTTTCTACAAGGCAATAATATTCACATTTTAAAGTAAATAATGATTTAAAGTCAAACGTTTTGCAGATTTAAATGAAGTTTAGGAAATTTAATAACTGGAGACTAGTTAAGTTAAACGACTTTCTGGGTATTGACCTGATGTTGGTTTCAGCCTTCGGGGTTAATACTTAGGGAGTTATTCTTTTACTAATTTACAGTTTATGACTAATGGACCGAGAGGAGTAATGGTGCGTGATAAGAAATGGAAATGTTTTCCGATATTAATAAGATATATTTTCTGAAATATAGAAAATAAATAGTTTAAATTAAATGGAAACGTTTTTCCGAGAAATTTTGAGAGGCTAAGCGAGTTGGAAAACGATTTCGGGAATTGGAAAATGAAATGATTATTGATAAATCTGTTAAAAAGGGTTAGTGTTGATTGATGATTGATCGGTAAGATTTCCATTTGGAAATACGACTGTTGTTTGTATATATATGTTTTCCTTTGATAGTTAAATTACCGACTATCAAAGTTTTTGGCCAATTTCCGTTGTCAATATGGAGAGACCGGAATCAGGTTTATTATCTGAAATCCACATTGTATGGCATTAGCGTTGCGAGTCAAATATAATTGAAGACAGAGAGTATGCAAGGGCTGTTCTGCGAATCCTAGGTAGAAATTGCCTAAGATGGATTTATGGAATAGTGCCTTTGGTTTGTCCAGTCCCAGGACAACATGTATGGGCGAATGCCTGACAGAGTATATCTAATAGATCACATAAGTTGATCTCTTCAAACCTAATTACATTGGTGGCGGAGGAATTCGTTCTTCTTAGCTTATACCCGTTATATTTTTGGTGAAATCAATTTGTGATTTGTCGGGTATGATGATGTGGCATTCAGAGTAAATAAAAGGTGTGACTGTCAAGATACATTATGACCTCAAGCCTCACCAACCGAGTAGTGACAAAAATTAGGTGGTAGAATGGCTAAGTGGGTCGCACCCAATTAGGATATATTGTCACCATCTTGAGAATATTCATATTTGTTACTTCTCTCTCTTCCGTATCTCCCGGGAATATTATGTTGGTATACCAACCGTAAGGTGAAAATATATTCGGAACATTCAAGCGAAATGAATGGCTGATCATGTGTCGTTGAGTTGCAAGATGTTCTTGTTGAACTCCAGTGTATCGCTTCCAGAGTACACTGATCGAAAGGTGATTCCATACCTTGTCATAGTTGGAAATCCATTACCCAGTAAGAGCCTGTAGTTTTTGATTGTATATTATATATGTAGAGCGTGAAGATTGTTATTTACTTGATTTAGACACTATTATGATATCAGAAAATTATTGATTTTAAGAAATGTTTTGGGCCTTCGTAAGGTAAAAACCATCAGTGTTCATGTGTGGATCGATCTAGCGATTTTCCTTTCTTTTGAAAAGGATTTTGAAAAGTTAAACCAAAATGATTAGAGTTTACTCAAACCAGTCACATGATTGACCCAAAGTTTATTTTGTTTTGTTTTTCCCTAAACTCCTACGTGCCCAATTTTGTGTGGGCTATCAATTAGTCGGGATTTTTCAGATATACTTGGAGGAGCTTGGAGCAGGAGGCTTCAGAGTTAGGTATGTATAGAGTTTATTTTCGTTGTGATGTTATGTGATAATGGTATGTATATACAGTTACCAGTTTGTATTTCCAAAAATTGTTATATAATATATTTTTATTCGTTACTCTTTTAGATTCATGTTACTCTGGCTCTGTTCTGTGGTGATCTTCTTCTTCTATTCTAATTTTCTTTCTTTCTATTTCTCACCCTTTAACTTCTTTCTATTAATGATCCGATATTTACGATGCTTGGATAGTCAACATGGTTTTTGGTTGATTTTCAGGGTCGAAAATTCTAGTTCGTTACAGTGGTATTAACTGAAGGTTAAGTATAACCTTGGCTCTGTGGCATAACTCAATAGAGATACGGTTAGTAATACCCTAGATTGAATTTGACAATATATGTATGAAAGTGCGTATTTGAAGATTTTATAAAAACAATTTTATATTGTGAAGATTTATTGGTTGAGTGGCTTATGAATTCTGGTCGATGGTGGGGCACCACAAAGTCGATAGGTGTTTCTATATGCTCGAATTCGATGAGCCGACATAGTACGTTTTTGAGAAGAGGATAAATGGAATAATTTTACGCAAAATATATTTTGATATGAAGAAAATATATATTGGAATTATTATAGTATATTGGATGTGTTGGTTACTATTATAATCGAATAAGATTATAATAGAGATGGTCATATAAATAACCAATCAAAAATTGAATAGTAGTGATATGCAATTTTAGAGGAATTAAATCTGGATCTAAATTAGAATTGAAATTGAAACTATGGAAAATTGGAAAAGTGTGTAAATGGATTTTGGATTTAATATATGGAAATTCTAAGATCCTGGGAAAAAATCAAAATGTTTTCCAAGTGTTGAAAATGATATTTTATAGAAATTTCAAAACTGGAAGTGTCTGAAAATGATTTTTGAATAAATATATGGTATTAAACTTACTTTGATTTCTGGGAAATAATTCTGATGATGACGACCACATCATCAGTGTTCATTTTCGAGTTTTAGGTGATGGATTACTACCAAGGATATTGTTTTGAATTGTTTTGAGGAAATAAGTTGTTCAGAAATTCAATGATTTGAATTACTATATTATATATAAATATTATATGATTACAAACTGATTTGAAATAAAACATAGGGATTAGAATTATGGAATTTAAATTTAATTTATAAAGCTGAATGGATTGAAATGGTAAGAATAAATTAATTAAAATTTAACTTAAAATAAGTTAAATAAAATTGGATCAGATTAGAGATAATTTGGAATGAAATTGAATTGTTGAGTTAGAATTTAAAATTGAGATTGGAACTGGAATTTGAAATGGATTTTGGCTTGGGTATAAGCGAATGATTGGATTTTGATTGGAGATCAATTGGTAATGCAAGGATATACACTAAAGTGATAGTAAACAGAAGAGATTAATTTGGATGCCTGACAAAAAGTACAAGTTTATATTTTATATGGGTATGAGATTTATGAGCCTATTTGGCAAGCCGGTTCGCTGTTTGATTTTATTTTGAATTTGAGAAGGCCCAGAGGGGCGAGTTATAGTTGTATCGATTGAGCGGTGCAAAGGAGACGCTGGCAATTTTTTTTGGAAATTTAAGGTATTAGAAAATTTACAAAATTTTTGAAAATTATCGTTAGTAGAATTAAAATAATAATTTAATTGAAATTAAATGGTATAGTTGAAACTGAAATTATGAAGTAAAACAAATGATTTTTAACCTAGTGATAGGGTTGTAACGCTTTTCTTACCTTAGTAATTTTGGGGACGAAATTCTTTAAAGGGGGAAGGAATGTAACATCCCGTATTTTTAGCGATATAATGATTAATTTATTTAATTATTTTAATATAATGGTTTGGTAATTTAAATGGTTTGGATTTAAATAATATTGGTTATTTAATAAGTATAAATAATGAGATAATATAATTATTTCTGAAATAGTCAGAAATGATTGGACTAGCAATATTGTGTAATTTGGATAATATATGATACTTAATAAAGTTATATTCAAGTCATAATAATGAATATATTATTTAAATGACAGCTGAACGTATTAATTATAATATAAATTATAATCGAGCTCGTACCGTCACGGCAGTTCGTAATATTGAGTTTCGAGAATTAACTGAGTATACAAGATCCGTTATAAGTCGGATTTCTTCGAAACAAGAAATGTTTGTATCTAATAAGTGATATTTTTCTAATGGAAGTGAAAAATGAAGATTTCGTCTTATAGATTGTAAGTTTTGTCCAAATCAAATTTTTAAATAGTCGCTATGAAATTGTTTATAAAGCATAATGATTATTTAAATTATAATAAATTATTTATTTCAAATTTGGAAAGGATTTTCGAGGATTGGTAGAATTTTTCTGTAATTTTTATTTTGGGAAAATAAGCAACTTTTTATTTGAAATATTTTACACCCTATATCAGTATTTTTGAGATTTCATAGAATAAGTTAACTAGTTTATTTTCTTTTATTTTTGGGATCGTGGCACATTGCTAAATACAACAGAGTTTTTATTTTTGTCTATAGTGGTCCGTAAAACGAATGAATTTTATGTAATGGAGACCCCGTAAAACTTGACTCTGAAACCAAATATATTGAATGCGTCAGAAATGCTACGGGTAGTGATTGTATTTGCAGAATCGCTTTTATTTTGCAGCATTGGTTGTCGTCAAATTATGTGTTACAATAAATGATTTTAAAAGTGTACATAACATTTCATTTTACTGTATTTCTTGTTAAAAAGTTTGTGCATGTGATCAAAATAAGAGACTTAACCAGGTTACTGCAACACATATGATAAAGACGAAACTAGCCTTGTATTATTTCATGACCAAGATTCATACCAATCCTTTCAAACCACATCTATCTATATTTAACGCAGCAAGCCTACCCTATGCATGTATAAGCAACTCAAGGTTTCACATCGCAAGCTACTAATGTTTTCTAGCTACTCTATCATCCTAAACCTTGCTCGCTAAGGAATTGAAGCTTATAAATACGCTGCCTCGCTCTCCATCTTTTCTTTTCTCTCTGTAAAACCAAATAACCACATCGCCAATTCCTTGCTAACGACCCAGGTTTTTTTCGTAAGTTTTAAAATTAAAATGCAATGCTTTCTTCAGTTAAAAATCATATGAATAATAAAAGAAGAGCAATGTGCAAGTGCATGTGTTAGAATGAATGAAGGCCGCAGGCTTGGAGTGCTTTTGGAGTTGCTTCGCGAGCTCAAAGTTTAAAAAAGATGATTATATCATGGAAAGCGAAGAGTGGCGGTAGAAGATTTAAGTGTGAGGTGATGAAATATTTTGGTGGAGTTCTCTGTAGCCGTTGCACTGGACGGGCCAAATGCATGGATGGGAGTAGGAACGTGTTGGAGTTTTCAGCAAGAAGGAATTCAATTATGTTAGGGGATGCATTCATGTTATATGGGTATGCTGGTATATGAAGAATAGAGAAAATAGAAAAGGGAGCACCGGTTTTTATGGCATGTTGAAATGCCTATGAGTGTGGAGATGAAAGAAAGGATGAGGTGGTGTTATATAATATATTTTTTATTCGTTCCGCTATGAGATTCGTGTTATTCTGATTCTGTTCTGTGGTGATCTTCTTCTTCTATTCTAATTTTCTTTCATTCTATTTCTTACCCTTTAACTTCATTCTATTAATGATCTGGTATTTACGATGCGTGGGTAGTGAACATGGGTTTTATGTTGATTTCCAGGGTCGAAAATTCTAGTTCGTTACAGTGGTATCAGAGCTGAAGGTTAAGTAATTACCTTGGCTCTGTGGCATAACTCAGTAGAGATAGGTTTTGTAATACCCTTGTGACGACAAGGAATTTCGCTCGGTCCGAACCAGTCGCTAAACCGACCCAGACCGTTCGAAATGCCCTATCGTTTGAGAACATGACAAAATAGAACGCATACAAAAGAACATTTCATTGTATATTACAACAATACATCAGATCACAAGAGTATACAGAGTATAAATGAATATTACACAGAAATATCAGAGATTTAAATTACATTTAAATACATAGCAGCGGAAAATAATACAATACACAACTAGAAGGGATATACGGATACAAAGCTTTCCGGATATCATTCCAGCTGTAAACTAGGATCCTGTGAATATAAATCTGCAAAAACCAAAACTACTAGCTGCCCGTGTCAAATAGGGGCACCCAGAGTTTAGGTTAAAACAATAAACTCCAGGTCAGTCATGTGACTGGTGTGAGAACTAAAACAGTTATTCTTTATTTTTAAAGTTAGGTAAATCAAGGGACCACGCCGTATAACACGGAACGGGTTTCCTCCCAAGAATACAGGTGCATAAAACAAACAGCGCAATGCTAAATAAAGAAAAATTAAGCTGTTATAAGACCCAAGTCCTATCACACAATGCAACGCAAGCCGGGGGATAGGGTTTTCTCTTATACAGCCAAAGAATGCTTGATATGTTTAAAACAAATCATTTGATACTATTGTAAGTGCATAGTGTACAAAACAACTTCAAATCATAAGTATCAATCATAGGCGGCATGGGTACCATATATCATGTCGCCATACTAGTTCTACAATTAAAACGGAAAATGTCATGTATTTGGAAATTGGATTTCCGTCTGTGAACCGAGGCAAAAGATAGTCCTCAACCGATTCGAGACGCTCTAGCCCGCCCCTCAGGCAAGTACTCAGTCAAGCCTTTGGATCGTCAGGGCCGGTCCACCGATGTGGATTAAAATGCCTGAACATGCGTTTCCCCGCCCTTTGGGGCGTAAATGAGCCAACGAATGACTCCATCGGACCCGGATCGTCCGATCAAACCGAGGCGTCTCGCAACAGCAACAACCACACAGGTGAAAAGTATATAAATGTCAGGGCTGGTAGGTCACTGACACCACCCTAGCTAGAAAGAAACGCATGCACTCCCTGACGTCCTCTCCCGTTTTTGGTTCACAACCGGGGTGCGAAACTCGCGAAGCAAACGTTACACAAAGCTACGCCACAAAGGCCGTGCTTTGATCATCACCACAAGACTTTGCTTTTCAACAGAAGCCTCGATCAATTGCCACTTAGGCATGCCACATAGGCAATTCACTCCATGCGATTGATATCCATCAGTATATAACCTCTGAGCTCATACGTCTCAGAGAAGGGCGTTAAGCAGGAGAATAAATTCTCCGCCGCCAACAGATATATATTTAATAGAAATCAATTACACAGACAAAAATCCAATGTCAGACACACTGTCCATTTACAAGTCCGTTCTGGGTCTGAACGAAACCGGAGGCACCTAGTACCCCGCATATCCATCGATCTCCAAGTACGTCTGGACGATCACCAACTGTTTCCATCTTCTTGGGTGTACAGCCCAATCAAGATCATCGGTAATTACCCAAACGACGTGAAGACCTCCGGTCTTCGACCATCGTCTTCATCTTCGACTTATCGTCATATCAGTTATTCAGAATGGGATAAACCCGGTCTTCCCGAATAACTCGCGTATATTTTAAATAAGTGTTACACAAACACAACATACGCCTCATTCCAATTCATCAGTCACTAACCGTAAATTATTCAAGAGAATAATTCCCCAAATATTAACCCCGAAGGCCGAAACCAACATCAGATCAATATCCAGAAAACCATTCTGCTTGGCTAACCGACAGTTAGTTTCTAAATTTCACATTCATAGGGAGAGTTTCCCATTAATTTTATCAAAGGTAAATTCCTTGAATTTATTCTTTAATCTTCTTTTGAATTTTGATTCAACTAATCGGGATTAACGAAACTTACCGAAGTAATCATTTGTTTTAATTTCCCAATCCCAACCTATTAATCCCATGAAGTAAAACTGGTAATACTTCATATCTAACACTACGGTGTTATCGGTAAATTCAATTACCATTTCACGTTCAAATCTAATTAAAGATTTAACTATCGCCTGGAGCAAAACTGGTGATACTCCAGTCTCGATCATTTCAATCTAATTAAAGATTCATTAAAACTCCACTTAGTTTTAAACGTTAACTGGGTTAAAGAATCAGTGTCTTTTAAAACACGGTACACGATAAACCCAAAGTCACATTCCATTAATTATCGGGTTAAAGAACGAGTGTTATTTAAAACACTGTCCACGATAAACCCAAAAATCAATATCAATTCAATTCCAATTAAATATTATTTAATTGGTACACTTCATTAAATCTAAATAAAACGATTTATTCTTTTCTCAACTGGGTTCAGGAACAGTGTTAGTCAAGACACCATTCACGACAAACCCAAATCACATTTGATATTAAATACAAGGCTCTGAATAGAAAATATATTGGCTTATATTCAATATCAAATTCTACGACTAACAAATATCGTATTGGAAATAACGATATAAATATATATATCTTTCAAATTTCTATAACAACATCTGTATAATCACGAAATCCAACATCGAAATATTCCAAAGACAATTTCGATTCAAATCCATTCCAATGCAATCATTGGAAATTCTGGTTATTTTCAAAACCATTTCAAATTCAATTTATTTATTTAAAAATAAATAGAGTTATAATTCTAGTTCAAAACTAGTTCATCTCGATAAATATCTATTTTTGTCTTTTCACATATGGGATTTTTCATCCCAGTTCTTCACAAATCATTTCTTATGATTTTACACAAATTATTACTATTTTTAATAATTTTATCAAGGCCTGTACAGTCGATTTCCATCAACGGCCATCGAACTGCACTTACAGCGACCTTTTCCAAATTTGATTTGGACATAATTCCAAATCCAACCGTTAGATTTCAAATTTCTAATATTCGTTAGAAAGATCTTTTCGATACGAACTCAACGGTTCCGGTTTTAGGAGAATCCGACGGTCGGATCTCCCGTAATGTCCGTTCGAAGTCAATGGTCGAAATTCACGAACTACCGCGGCGCGGCGCGTTCTATTCAGGCCATTATATTATATATATAATATATATAATATATACTTCGTCGATTTCCTTTAAAACGTATTCTATAAATCGTTTTAAATTCATTTTCAAAACGCTTTCAACTTCATATTCAAATTCAAATCAAAATTGAATATTCCAATTTAAATTCATTTTAAATCATTCCAAATTGATTTCCATTCAAATTCGATTTTAATTCAATTTGAATTCATTTTCTTTTCAATTCAATTCAATACGAATCCGTTTTAAATTCAATTCAATTCAAATTCGTTTCTATATTCAATTTAAATTCGAATTCATTTCTATTCAATTTCAATTCGAATTCGTTTATATTCAATTTCAATTCGAATTATTTGTATTCCATTCTTTTCAAAATATCAGATTTTGAAATCACTTTCGATATTCATTATAAAATGAATAAAATCGATATAAACATCGTTCACGTCAAAATGGCGTCAATCTAATCAATACGGCTTCATATATTCCTATTTTCAAATATTCTATTTCAAATATTTCTTTTTCAAATATTTCTATTTTAAAACTGGAATGAGGCCCAATCAATTACCATATAATGTTAATTATATGGATTTTCTACAACACATGTATATATCAACAACGATGAATAATCAACCACCATCCAAAGTGCATTCTACACTGTATAAGCATCAAATATAAACATTCAACGCTTATAACAGCCTGTCAATCAATCGATCGATATACAACTAAACAATCGGGATTAGTGTACGTCAAATATCATCCCAATACCCGTGTGGGGTTTCAAGCAATCAAACATAGATTTTTATTTGTGCAGTTGGGCGATGTGTAAAATTTATCGTCCCAATCAATGTCCTTCAAATAAGTGTACATAAACAAACCGTCTGGTTTGTAAATGAATATTTATTTATTCACATTCATGTTAAAAATTATATTTTTAACGATCAAACTATTTTATTCAACCTATGAATATTCTACTCGGTTCATTTATTAAATAAAATGTTATCTTTATTTTTCTAACTTATTTTAAGAAAATTTCGGCGGCATAACGACACGATTCTAGAAACGGGACAAGGCCTAGCCTTATCCCCGGTCTAGTGAAGGCCCACGCCATTCATACATCAATCAAATCAATTTCAATTCACCAAACAATTCAATTCAAACCAAATAATCTAACCAACTACACATCCAAACAATTAAACAAACAAGCCATCCTTGGTCTGTGGATGATGGGTGTCGGGTGCTACTAAACACCGTCTGCATCCTAGTATATATATATATAACTAGAAAAATAAAATTAAAGAGTGAGAAATTCTCACAGATAGCTATCCAACTTCACGACTCTTCTTAGATAGAACTCTTCGCCGTTTCATCTTTTGTCACTTTCGTCGCCCGTAGTCACTACATATAAAAATCACATTTTTACTTCGCTATTCAATATATAAAAATCGAATTTTTACTTCGCTATTCAATATAGAAAAATCGAATTTTTACTTTGTTATTCAATATATAAAAATCGAATTTTTTACTTCGCTATTCAATATAGAAAAATCGAATTTTTACTTTGCTATTCAATATATAAAAATCGAATTTTTACTTCGCTATTCAATATATAAAAATCGAATTTTTACTTTGCTATTCAATATAGAAAAAACAAATTTTTACTTTGCTATTCAATATATAAAAATCGAATTTTTACTTTGCTATTCAATATATAAAAATCGAATTTTTACTTCGCTATTCAATATAGAAAAATCGAATTTTTACTTCGCTACTCAATATAGAAAAATCGAATTTTTACTTCGCTATTCATTATATAAAAATCGAATTTTTATTCTGCTATATTAAAAATCTAAATTATCTCGTATTAAAAAAATCAAGGCTTTCTTGTATATATAAAAAATCTAGTTTTCTATTCTAAAATTTCCATACAAAAAATCCCATTTTAATTCCCTAAACAAATCAAACAAAATTAAAACTCACTGTATGTCGATCCCAGGCTAGAAGGGGTGTGCGCGGCGTCGGATCCGGTGAGGTGGCTCGAGGACTGGTGGTCTGGTGGCACGAAGGGTTTCTAGGACTTCAGGGGACTAGGGTTGCGGTTCTACGGGGGGGCGGGGGGGGGGGGGGGAGGGGAACGGAGAGACGGAAGGGAAGGGAGGGGGTGGCCTCGACGGCGATGTGGAGGAGGGGGTGGCTGACGAGGTGCGGTGGTGGTTGGGTGATGATTTGGGGGTTGCGGTGGTTCCACACGGGGGAAGAGAGGACTGAGGGGCACGTGGAGGAGCGAGGGAGCTGGGGCTTGGCGGAGGGAGGCGGCTCTCGGCGAGGTCGACGGTGGGTGGAGGGGCGCCGATGATCGTTCGTCGTTTCTTTTTTTTTCTTTTTTTGGTAATGAATTCAACGTGGAGGGCAAAAGAAAGAGGGAGGGGGCTTTCTGAAAATATATATTTTATTTATTATTTATTTATTTTAATCCATGAAAAGTTGACTTTGTATACAAACTCTAAACGAGGCCCGACGACTATCGCCCCTAGCTAATTACCCTCATTCCGAACACAATGGAATATGTATCGTAGGCTGATTTGGCTGTTACAATCAGTTTCCGTTCAATTTACATTTAAATCATTATATTGAATTTTAAACGTACATTTCAATTTACCGGGGTCACATACTAACTAGAAAAATTCCTGAAAAATATTTTCTAGCTTCGTATTGACGATACGGTCCTAACAAAACTAGTTTCATCGAATTCTGAGACCCTTGGAAAAATGGCCATTTTCCAGTCGATTAAAATCAACTGAAACTGGTCAAACGCGTTTTCCTTTGCCACGCTCACATATTGATTCGAAAAATTATGAAATTTGGAATCTAGCAATAATTTGACATCACGGATCCAACAAAAGTAGTTTCGTCGAAATCCGAGGTCATCTGCAAAATTTCCATTTTTAAGGGCCTGAATTCCATAGCGACTATTTAGAATTTTCAACTGGACATATCTTTTGATTCCCGCTATGAAATTTCGATTTGTCGGATTCGTTGGAAAGATATTATCAATTAGATCCTATTATTTTGATCCGGATTGTTTTGCACTCGGTACATTCAATTGAAGTTTGAAATCGAATTATCGAACTACCGCGCCATTTTCAATTCCTTTTATAATTATATATAAATATTTATATTCTAACGACGACGCATATAATATATATATACGTTCGAATTGTATTCAAAATAAATTTCTCGTCGATTTTATTTAAAATAATTCATTTTAAATGTTCAGAATTCGCTAAAATTGCCGAAATAAAAATTTTAAACTAGCCCAGATTTTCGGGTTGTTACAATCTCCCGCACTTAAAACTTTTCGTCCCCGAAAAGGAACGAAGTCGAAAGTGATTTGATTAATCAACTCTACGTTCGATCTGGCTTCCATTCTCTAACTTTTCAGTTTCTGAGAATTTTCAAATTCTTCAAAAATTTGGCTAACACCCTAAATTTTCGAAAAATTTCGCCATAACCTCCCCTGCACCGGGAGCCACGGGAAAATCCCGAAATTGCCATATAGGCCTTCTGATCTCAAAAAGAAAAAGAAAAAGCCAAGCGGCTAGCCAATAGGCTCATAAAATCATCATCACCCAAACAAAACAGTAAATTATATAGCAAACATGTACCTATTTGTCGGGCAAACAAATTTTATTCTCTGCTCTAGCCTCCTTGCTATGACCTGTTCAATGTAAGTATATGTATATGCAAGCAAATGCGACTAATTTTCAATACAACTCACTTTTTGGTACAATTTGACTAAATGGTTTAAATTTTAATTAATCAACCAATAATCAAACAACACAATCAGCAATCAATTAGTGAATTATCATTTGAAATTCATAACTATGATATATAGTCAAAAATCAGATTTTTGATGCCAAATCACAACAATAGGTCCTATCTAATTTTGGTTCTCACACCAGTCAAAAGGAAATATATAGATATTACACGTTCGTCACTCGAATATAAATTCTGATGACGATATATCAATCATCAGAATCACCCCCGGGCGACTAGAGTGTAATTCTATATCTATCCAGTATATTAAAACTTCAAATACACGTTTGCAAGGCGTATATGCAAAATCTTTATATACTGGACTATCCAAATCAATATAGAATAAATAATCAAATACGAATAGTTGATTTAAATTTTCAAAATAAAATATTTTTCATTTTAAAAATATACTCTTCACACTCGTTCTAGGATACTACTGATCCTATCTCTAACGAGTCATTCTAATTGGATATTACTAATCCAATATCTGATGAATTCTTTCGCACGGTTCTAAGGTGCCTTGTTCTCTAAGCTATGTAAACCAAAGCTCTGATACCAAATGTGACGACAAGGAATTTCGCTCGGTCCGAACCAGTCGCTAAACCGACCCAGACCGTTCGAAACGCCCTATCGTTTGAGAACATGACAAAATAGAACGCATACAAAAGAACATTTCATTGTATATTACAACAATACATCAGATCACAAGAGTATACAGAGTATAAATGAATATTACACAGAAATATCAGAGATTTAAATTACATTTAAATACATAGCAGCGGAAAATAATACAATACACAACTAGAAGGGATATACGGATACAAAGCTTTCCGGATATCATTCCAGCTATAAACCAGGATCCTGTGAATATAAATCTGCAAAAACCAAAACTACTAGCTGCCCGTGTCAAAATAGGGGCACCCAGAGTTTAAGTTAAAACAATAAACTCCAAGTCAGTCATGTGACTGGTGTGAGAACTAAAACAGTTAATCTTTATTTTTAAAGTTAGGTAAATCAAGGGACCACGCCGTATAACACGGAATGGGTTTCCTCCCAAGAATACCGGTGCATAAAACAAACAGCGCAATGCTAAATAAAGAAAAATGAAGCTGTTATAAGACCCAGGTCCTATCACACAATGCAACGCAAGCCGGGGGATAGGGTTTTCTCTTATAACAGCCAAAGAATGCTTGATATGTTTAAAACAAATCATTTGATACTATTATAAGTGCATAGTGTATAAAACAACTTCAAATCATAAGTATCAATCATAGGCGGCATGGGTACCATATATCATGTCGCCATACTAGTTCTACAATTAAAACCGCAAATGTCACGTATTTGGAAATTGGATTTCCGTTTGTGAACCGAGGCAAAAGATAGTCCTCAACCGATTCGAGACGCTCTAGCCCGCCCCTCAGGCAAGTACTCAGTCAAGCCTTTGGATCGTCAGGGCCGGTCCACCGATGTGGATTAAAATGCCTGAACATGCGTTTCCCCGCCCTTTGGGGCGTAAATGAGCCAACGAATGACTCCATCGGACCCGGATCGTCCGATCAAACCGAGGCGCCTCACAACAGCAACAACCACACAGGTGAAAAGTATATAAATGTCAGGGCTGGTAGGTCACTGACACTACCCTAGCTAGAAAGAAACGCATGCCTTCCCTGACGTCCTCTCCCGTTTTTGGTTCACAACCGGGGTGCGAAACTCGCGAAGCAAACGTTACACAAAGCTACGCCACAAAGGCCGTGCTTTGATCATTACCACAAGACTTTGCTTTTCAACAGAAGCCTCGATCCATTGCCACTTAGGCATGCCACATAGGCAATTCACTCCATGCGATTGATATCCATCAGTATATAACCCCTGAGCTCGTACGTCTCAGAGAAGGGCGTTAAGCAAGAGAATAAATTCTCCGCCGCCAACAGATATATATTTAATAGAAATCAATTACACAGACTAAAATCAATTGTCAGACACACAGACCATTTACAAGTCCGTTCTGGGTCTGAACGAAACCGGAGGCACCTAGTACCCCGCATATCCATCGATCTCCAAGTACGTCTGGACGATCACCAACTGTTTCCATCTTCTTGGGTGTACAGCCCAATCAAGATCATCAGTAATTACCCAAACGACGTGAAGACCTTCGGTCTTCGACCATTGTCTTCATCTTCGACTTATCGTCGTATCAGTTATTCAGAATGGGATAAACCCGGTCTTCCCGAATAACTCGCGTATATTTTAAATAAGTGTTACACAAACACAACATACGCCTCATTCCAATTCATCAGTCACTAACTGTAAATTAATCAAGAGAATAATTCCCCAAATATTAACCCCGAAGGCTGAAACCAACATCAGATCAATATCCAGAAAACCATTCTGCTTGGCTAACCGACAGTTAGTTTCTAAATTTCACATTCATAGGGAGAGTTTCCCATTAATTTTATCAAAGGTAAATTCCTTGAATTTATTCTTTAATCTTCTTTTGAATTTTGATTCAACTAGTCGGGATTAACGAACCTTACCGAAGTAATCATTTGTTTTAATTTCCCAATGCCAACATATTCATCCCATGAAGTAAAACTGGTAATACTTCATATCTAACACTACGATGTTATCGGTAAATTCAATTACCATTTCACGTTCAAATCTAATTAAAGATTTAACTATCGCCTGGAGCAAAACTGGTGATACTCCAGTCTCGATCATTTCAATCAAATTAAAGATTCATTAAAACTCCACTTAGTTTTAAACGTTAACTGGGTTAAAGAATCAGTGTCTTTTAAAACACGGTTCACGATAAACCCAAAGTCACATTCCATTAATTATCGGGTTAAAGAACGAGTGTTATTTAAAACACTGTCCACGATAAACCCAAAAATCAATATCAATTCAATTCCAATTAAATATTATTTGATTGGTACACTTCATTAAATCTAAATAAAAAGATTTAATCTTTTCTCAACTGGGTTTAAGAATAGTGTTAGTCAAGACACCATTCACGACAAACCCAAATCACATTTGATATTAAATACAAGGCTTTGCATAGAAAATATATCGGCTTATATTCAATATCAAATTCTACGACTAACAAATATCGTATTGGAAATTACGATATAAATATATATATCTTTCAAATTTCCATAACAACATCTGTATAATCAAGAAATCCAACATCGAAATATTCCGAAGACAATTTCGATTCAAATCCATTCCAATGCAATCATTGGAAATTCTGGTTATTTTCAAAACCATTTCAAATTCAATTTATTTATTTAAAAATAAATAGAGTTATAATTCTAGTTCAAAACTAGTTCATCTCGATAAAAATCTATTTTTGTCTTTTCACATATGGGATTTTTCATCCTAGTTCTTCACAAATCATTTCTTATGATTTTATACAAATTATTACTATTTTTAATAATTTTATCAAGGCCTGTACAGTCGATTTCCATCAACGGCCATCGAACTGCACTTACAGCGACCTTTTCCAAATTTGATTTGGACATAATTTCAAATCCAACCGTTAGATTTCAAATTTCTAATATTCGTTAGAAAGCTCTTTTCGATACGAACCCAACGGTTCCGGTTTTAGGAGAATCCGACGGTCGGATCTCCCGTAATGTCCGTTCGAAGTCAATGGCCGAAATTCGCGAACTGCCGCGGCGCGGCGCGTTCTATTCAGGCCATTATATTATATATATAATATATATAATATATACTTCGTCGATTTCCTTTAAAACGTATTCTATAAATCGTTTTAAATTCATTTTCAAAACGGTTTCAACTTCATATTCAAATTCAAATCAAAATTGAATATTCCAATTTAAATTCATTTTAAATCATTCCAAATTGATTTCCATTCAAATTCAATTTTAATTCAATTTGAATTCATTTTCTTTTCAATTCAATTCAATACGATTCCGTTTTAAATTCAATTCAATTCAAATTCGTTTCTGTATTCAATTTAAATTCGAATTCATTTCTATTCAATTTCAATTCGAATTCGTTTATATTCAATTTCAATTCGAATTATTTGTATTCCATTCTTTTCAAAATATCAGATTTTGAAATCACTTTCGATATTCATTATAAAATGAATAAAATCGATATAAACATTGTTCACGTCAAAATGGCGTCAATCTAATCAATACGGCTTCATATATTCCTATTTTCAAATATTCTATTTCAAATATTTCTTTTTCAAATATTTCTATTTTAAAACTGGAATGAGGCCTAATCAATTACCATATAATGTTAATTATATGGATTTTCTACAACACATGTATATATCAACAACGATGAATAAACAACCATCATCCAAAGTGCATTCTACACTGTATAAGCATCAAATATAAACATTCAACGCTTATAACAGCCTGTCAATCAATCGATCGACATACAACTAAACAATCGGGATTAGTGTACGTCAAATATCATCCCAATACCCGTGTGGGGTTTCAAGCAATCAAACACAGATTTTTATTTGTGCAGTTGGGCGATGTGTAAAATTTACCGTCCCAATCAATGTCATTCAAATAAGTGTACATAAACAAACCGTCTGGTTTGTAAATGAATATTTATTTATTCACATTCACGTTAAAAATTATATTTTTAACGATCAAACTATTTTATTCAACCTATGAATATTCTATTCGGTTCATTTATTAAATAAAATGTTATCTTTATTTTTCTAACTTATTTTTAGAAAATTTCGACGGCATAACGGCACGATAATAGAAACGGGACAAGGCCTAGCCTTATCCCCGGTCTAGTGAAGGCCCACGCCATTCACACATCAATCAAATCAATTTCAATTCACCAAACAATTCAATTCAAACCAAATAATCTAACCAACTACACATCCAAACAATTAAACAAACAAGCCATCCATGGTCTGTGGATGACGGGTGTCGGGTGCTACTAAACACCGTCTGCATCCTAGTATATATATATATATAACTAGAAAAATAAAATTAAAGAGTGAGAAATTCTCACAGATAGCTATCCAACTTCACGACTCTTCTTAGGTAGAACTCTTCGCCGTTTCATCTTTTGTCACTTTCGTCGCCAGTAGTCACTACATGTAAAAATCACATTTTTACTTCGCTATTCAATATATAAAAATCGAATTTTTACTTCGCTATTCGATATAGAAAAATCGAATTTTTACTTTGCTATTCAATATATAAAAATCGAATTTTTACTTTGCTATTCAATATAGAAAAATCGAATTTTTACTTTGCTATTCAATATATAAAAATCGAATTTTTACTTCGCTATTCATTATATAAAAATCGAATTTTTACTTTGCTTTTCAATATAGAAAAATCGAATTTTTACTTTGCTATTCAATATATAAAAATCGAATTTTTACTTTGCTATTCAATATATAAAAATCGAATTTTTACTTCGCTATTCAATATAGAAAAATCGAATTTTTACTTTGCTATTCAATATAGAAAAATCGAATTTTTACTTCGCTATTCATTATATAAAAATCGAATTTTTAATCTGCTATATTAAAAATCTAAATTATCTCGTATTAAAAAAATCAAGGCTTTCTTGTATATAAAAAAAAAATCTAGTTTTCTATTCTAAAATTTCCATACAAAAAATCCCATTTTAATTCCCTAAACAAATCAAACAAAATTAAAACTCACTGTATGTCGATCCCAGGCTAGAAGGGGTGTGCGCGGCGTCGGATCCGGTGAGGTGGCTCGAGGACTGGTGGTCTGGTGGCACGGCGGGTTTCTAGGACTTCAGGGGACTAGGGTTGCGGTTCTACGCGGGGGGGGGGGGGGGGGGGGGGGGCGGAGAGACGGAAGGGAAGGGAGCGGGTGGCCTCGACGGCGATGTGGAGGAGGGGGGTGGCTGACGAGGTGCGGTGGTGGTTGGGTGATGATTTGGGGGTTGCGGTGGTTCCACGCGGGGGAAGTGAGGACTGAGGGGCACGTGGAGGAGCGAGGGAGCTGGGGCTTGGCGGAGGGAGGCGGCTCTCGGCGAGGTCGACGGTGGGTGGAGGGGCGCCGATGATCGTTCGTCGTTTCTTTTTTTTTCTTTTTTTTGGTAATGAATTCAACGTGGAGGGCAAAAGAAAGAGGGAGGGGGCTTTCTGAAAATATATATTTTATTTATTATTTATTTATTTTAATCCATGAAAAGTTGACTTTGTATACAAACTTTAAACGAGGCCCTACGACTGTCGTCCATAGCTAATTACCCCCATTCCGAACACAATGGGATATGTATCGTAGGCTGATTTGGCTGTTACAATCAGTTTCCGTTCAATTTACATTTAAATCATTATATTGAATTTTAAACGTACATTTCAAATTACCGGGGTCACATACTAACTAGAAAAATTCCTGAAAAATATTTTCTAGCTTCGTATTGACGATACGGTCCTAACAAAACTAGTTTCATCGAATTCTGAGACCGTTGGAAAAATGGCCATTTTCCAGTCGATTAAAATCAACTGAAACTGGTCAAACGCGTTTTCCTTTGCCACGCTCACATATTGATTCAAAAAATTATGAAATTTGGAATCTAGCAATAATTTGACATCACGGATCCAACAAAAGTGGTTTCGTCGAAATCCGAGGTCGTTTGCAAAATTTCCATTTTTAAGGGCTTGAATTCCATAGCGACTATTTAGAATTTTCAACTGGACATATCTTTTGATTCCCGCTATGAAATTTCGATTTGTCGGATTCATTGGAAAGATATCGTCAATTAGATCCTATTATTTTGATCTGGATTGTTTTGCACCCGGTACATTCAATTGAAGTTTGAAATCGAATTATCGAACTACCGCGCCATTTTCAATTCCTTTTATAATTATATATAAATATTTATATTCTAACGACGACGCATATAATATATATACGTTCGAATTGTATTCAAAATAAATTGCTCGTCGATTTTATTTAAAATAATTCATTTTAAATGTTCAGAATTCGCTAAAATTGCCGAAATAAAATTTTTAAACTGGCCCAGATTTTCGGGTTGTTACAACCCTAGATTGAGTTTGAGTGTATATGTACGAAAGAGTGTATTTGTAGATTTTATAAAAAAAGTTCTATATTGTGAAGATTTACTGGTTGAGTGGCTTATGAATTCTGGTTGATGGTGGGGCACCACAAAGTCGATAGGTGTTTCTAAACGCTCGAATTCGATGAACCGACATAGTATGCTTTTGAAAAGAGGATAAATGAAATAATTTTACCCAAAATATATTTTGATATAAAGAAAATATATATTAGAATTATTATAGTATATTGAATGTGTTGGTTACTATTCTAATCGAATATGAATATAATAGAGATGGTTATATAAATAACCAATCAAAATTCGCATAGGAGTGATATGTAATTTCAAAGGAACTAAATATGGATTTAAAGTAGAATTGGAATTGAAACTCTAGAAAATTGTCTAAATGGATTTTGGATTTAATATATGGAAATTTTAAGATCCTGGGAAAAATTTGAAATGTTATCCAAGTGTTGAAAATGATATTTTGAAGAAATTTCAAAACTGGAAGTGTTTGAAAATGATTTTTGAATATATATATTATTGAACTCACTTTGATTTCTAGGAAATAATTATGATGATGATGGCCGCATCATCAGTGTTAATTTTTGAGTTTTTAAGTGATGGATTACTACCAAGGATATTGTTTTGAATTGTTTTGAGGAAATAAGTTGTTCAGAAATTCAATGATTTTAATTACTAATATTATATGTAAATATTATATGATTTCAAACTAATTTGAAATAAAGCCCATGGATTGGAATTATGAAATTCAAATTTAACTTACGAAGCTAAATGGATTGAAATGGTAAGAATAAATAAATTAAAATTTAACTTAAAACAAGTTAAATAAAATTGGATCAGACTAGAGATAATCTGAAATGGAACTGGATTATTGAGTCAGAATTTGAAATTGAGAATGGAAGTGGAATTTGAAATGGATTTTGGCTCGGGTATAAGTGAATGATTGGATTCGGGAACAAGTTGATTGGAGACCAACTGGTAACGCAAGGATATACGCTAAAGTGATAGCAAACAAAAGAGATTGAATTGAATGCCCCAAAAACGGTACAAGTTTATATTTTAAATGGGTATGAGATTTATGAGCCTATTTGGCAAGCCGGTTGGCTATTTGATATTCTTTTGAATTGAAGTTGGCCAGAGATGCGAGTTGTAGTTGTACCGGTTGAGCAGTGCAAAGGAGACGCTGGCAATTTTTTTTGGAAATTTAAGGTATTAGAAAATATTCAAATTTTTTTGGAAATTATCGTTAGTAGAATAAAATTAACAATTTAATTGAAATTAATTAGTTCAGTTGAAACTAAAATTAAGAAGTAAAACAAATGATTTTTAACCTATTGATAGGGTTGTCGCACTTTTCTTACCTTAGTAATTTCGGGGATGAAATTCTTTTAAGGGGGAAGGAATGTAACGTCCCAGATTTTTAGCAATATAATTATTAAATTATTTATTATTTTAATATAATGGTTTGGTAATTTAAATGGTTTGGATTTAAATAATATTGATTATTTAATAAATATAAATAGTGACATAATATAATTATTTTTGAAATAGTCAGAAATGGTTGGATTTGCAATATTGTGTAATTCAGATAATATATGATATTTAATAAAGTTATATTCGAGTTATGATAAGGAATATATTATTTAAACGATAGTTGAAAGTATTAATTGTAATATACATTATAATCGAGCTCGTAACGTCACAACAGTTCGTAATATTGAGTTTTAAATTTCAACTGAGTATGCAGATTCTATTATAAGTCAGATTTCTTCGAAACAAGAAACATTTGAATCTATTAAATGATATTTTTCAAATGGACGTGAAAAATGAAGATTTCGTCTTATAGATCGTAAGTTATGTCCAAATCAGATTTTCAAATAGTCACTATGAAATCATTTATAAACCATAATGGTTGTTTAAATTATAATAAATTATTTATTTCGAATTTGGATAAGATTTTCGAGATGTATTATTTATTTAATTTATAAAAAAATTCTGTAATTTTTATTTTGGAAAATAAGAAACTTTTTATCTGAATTATTTTACACCCTATATCTGTATTTTTGAGATTTCATATAATAAGTTAGCCAGTTTATTTTATTTTTGGGAGCGGGCACATTGCTGAATATAACAGTGTTTTTATTTTTTCCTATAGCGGTCCGTAAAATGAATGAATTTTTTGTAATGGAGACCCCATAAAACTTGACTAGGAAACCAAGTATATTGAACGCATCGGAAATGCTACGGGTAGCGATTGTATTTGCAGAACCGCATTTATTTTTCAGCATTGGTTGTTGTCAAATTTTGTATTACAATACATGATTTTAAAAGTGTGCATAACATTTCATTTTACCGTATTTTTTGTTAAAAAGTTAGTTCATGTGATCAAAACAAGAGACTTAACCAGGTTACTACAAACACATAAAATAAAGATGACACTAGCCTTGTATTACTTCAGGACCAAGATTCGTGCCAATCCTTTCAAACCATAGCTAAGCAAATCAAAGTTTCATATCGCAAGCTACTGATGTTTTCCAGCTACTTTATCATCCTAAACCTTGCTCGCTAAGGAATTGAAGCTCATAAATACACTGCCTCGTTCTCCGTCTTTTCTTTTCTCTCTGTAAAACTAAATAACCACATCGCCAATTCCTTGTTAAGGACCCAGTTTTTTTGCATAAGTTTCAAAAATTAAACTGCAATGCTTTCTTCAGTTAAAAATCACGTGAATAATAAAAGAAGAGCAATGTGCGGGTGCATGTGATATAATGAATGAAGGCCGCAGGCTGGGAGTGTTTTCAGAACTTCTTCATGAGTTCAAAGTTTAAAGGAGACGAAGTTATATCTTGGAAAGTGAAGAGGGCAGTAGAAGCTTTAAGTGCAAGGTGATGAAATATTTTGGTGGAGTTCTCCGTAGTTGTGGCACTGGACGAGGCAAATGCATGGACGAGAGTGGGAACATGTTGCAGTTTTCAGCAAGCACGAATTCACGTATGTTGGGGGATGCATGCGTGTTATATGGGTATGGCGGTGTATGAAGAATAGAGAAAATAGAAAGGGGAGCACCGGTTTGTTATGGCATGTTGAAATGGCTGCGAGTGTGTAGATGAAAGAAAGGATGAGGTGTTGTTTTATGTGGTAATGGCGACGATCTGAAGAGATGGCCGGAGGAGGAGGCAAGGGTGGTTAAGTGACTGCAAGAAGACGCAGGGTAGATGGGAGGTGAGTGATGAAGTGCGATCATGAGGGTTTGAAGCTGGGTATGTGTTTTACTAAAGGGGAAGAAAGGGTTAATGTCGGGTGATCAATGCAAGAAGTGAAGTTCGGTCTACTGGTCGGGTGCAGAAACTGTGGGTGAAAAGAAACGTGGTGAGGTGGTAGAAATAATATATAAAAAGGGGATATGCGAGTTTGGCTCTGGAGTTTGCATATAGAAGTAGGTAGCATTTTAGTTGAGGAAGAAGCTACTGTGCATATGGAAGGTAAGTGGTCTTATTTATGTTGGATTTGGGTCGTCGAAAGAGCACCTGAAGCTTGCATGCAGAAATACTGGATAATTGCATGTGGAAGTACTGGGATGAATATATGGTTATGGGCTTAGGATTTATATGGGGCCATGAATAATAATTTGTTGAGGCCCATATAGAAGAACCGTATGGAATAAAAAATATGCTGTTGTTTGCCATTTATAGAGGGAGCAGGTGATGCAAGATTGCGTTCAGGTGGAAGATATATACTGTTTAAATTGGTCGGTGAAAATTATGTAGGGTTGGGCTGGTTTAATTATTTGTGAAGCCCAAGAAAAGAAAATTTAAATGAAAAAAAAAGATGCAGAATGGTGGAATACAATGCTAGAAATGGGATGGCATTTGTATTGAGGAAGGACATCGTTTATTGCAGTGTAGATATGTCAAGTTTGGGCCAATGCGAATGAAAGGTGAAGCCTAATTATTTAGTGTAGAATAAATTAACGTTTAGTTATTTAAATAACGTATTAACATATAATTGTAATATCTTAATCATACGTTATCCAAATTTAACGAAACAGAGTCCATTAGGATTGTATGGTCGCAGGCTACATACTGGAATCGGTGTGAAGAGATATGGAGCTCCTTACAATTTCATACATAATTAAACGTCTGATAGAATCAATCGAACGTTATTCGTTATTTAACGATTAACAACCAAGGTAAGTAATATCTCTAACTCTGTCCAGTTTTATAATTTTATAAACATCATTTAATATTGTTAAAAATGATTGAATGTTGTGTGTAATGGTTGTTCGGATGAATTGGTTAAAATAATAAGTATAGTTATTTATACAAGTCGTTAATTAAATATGGATTCTATTTATTATTTATAATTTATTTCATATTGATATGAAATAAATGTTGATTAACATCTGTGGATGCAGGGAAACAGGTTGGAGGGATCCAACTGGATTCCTCAATAATTTTATTATTGATTTTCATATATTACTTATATGATGTGACGAATGATCTATGTTGATTATTGTACGGTTGGGATGTTTGAACAACATTGACCTGAATTAATTGGTATTAAATACCGTAAAATATATTCGAAATATGTTGAAATAGAAATTGGGGTTTTAAAAAAGGAATTTCTATTTTTAAATAGAAATGGAATTTTGATTAGTTAGAATATAATAACCTGTATTTGATTATAAAAAACAAGTAATTAGATTTATAAACGATATTCATAGACAAAGCAAAATGATTATTATTAAATAGATTTAAAAATAGAAATTCAAGAAAAGAATTTATTTAAAAAGGAAAATAGAAATCGTTTAGAAAGAAAACAATTCGATATTCGAAATGGGAATAGAATGGGAACAAATCAATAAGGATTTGTAGTTTAACTTCGACGATGTTGAATGTTATTAAAATGATTTATTCTTATAAATTATATATTTTATAATTCAGTAATTGGCAAGATAGTTAATATTTGCTTTAAAACAAATAATTAGCAATTAAATACATAATCGAGATTAAGTTATAAACTTGATATTTAATTAATAAGAAGTTGATTTATAAATGAGTATATGGAGTGAAATACGAATATGAATTTATAAAAGAACTCGATAGATGTGATTTTAAAATGTAATGGAAATGTTTATTTAAATCAAGATTTGATTTAATAAAATGTGTTTTATTTTCTTTAAAGGAATAATATTCACATTTTAAAGTGAATAATGATTTAAAAGCAAACGTTTTGCGAATTTAAATGGAGTTAAGGAACTTTGAAACTAACTAAAGACTAGTTAAGTTGAACGACTTTCTGGGCATGGATCTGATGTTGGTTTCGGCCTTCTAGGTCTATACTTAGGGAGTTGTTCTCTTACTAATTTACAGTTAGTGACTAATGGATAGAGAAGAGTAATCGTGCATGAGAAGAAATGGAAATGTTTTCCGATATTAATAAGATATATTTTCTGAAATATAGAAAATAAATAGTTTAAATTAAATGGAAACGTTTTTCCGAGAAATCCTTGGAGGATAAGAGAGTTGGAAAATGATTTGGGAAATTGGAAAAATGAAATGATTATGGATAAATCTATTAAAAGGGGTCAGTGTTGATTGATGATTGATCGGTAAAATTTTCATTTGGAAATACGACCGTTGTTTGTATATATGTTTTCCTTTGATAGTTAAATAACCGACTATCAAATTTTTGACCAATTTTCTGTTGTCAATACGGAGAGACCGGAATCAGCTTTATTATTTGAAACCCACTCCGTATGACATTAGCGTTGCAAATAAAATATGATTCAAGACAGCGAGTATGCAAGGGCTACTCTGTGAATCCTAGGTAGAAATTGCCTAATTTGGATTTACGGAATAATGGCTTTGTTTTGTCCAGTCATAAGACAATGTGTATGGGCAAATGTCGGACAGAGTGTATCTAATAGATCGCGTATGTTGATCTCTTCAAACGTAATTACGTTGGTGGCGGAGAAATTCGTTCCTCTTAGCTTAAACCCGTGGTATTTTTGGTGAAATCAATTTGTGATTTGACGGATATGACGATGTGGCATTCAGAGTAAATAGAAGGTGTGATCTGTCAAGATATGTTATGACCTTAAGCCTCATCAACCGGGTAATGACAAAAATCGGGCTGGTAGCATGGCTAAGTGGGTCACACCCAATTAGGGTATATTGTCACCATCTAGATAATATTCAAATTTATTACTTCTTTCACTTCTATACCTTCCCGGAACGGTTATGTTGGTATACCAACCGTAAGGTGACAACATACTCGGAACATTCAAGTGAAATGAATGGACGGTCATGTGTGGTCGAGTTGCAAGGTGTTCTTGTTGAACTCTGGTGTATCTCTTCTAGAGTACACTGATCGGAAGGTGATTCCATACCTTGTCATAGTTGGAAATCCATTACCCAATAAGAGACGCAGTTTTTGATTGTATATTATATATGTAGAGCGTGAGATGAAAGTGTTCTGCTAGATTGTTATTTACTTGATTTAGACATTATTATAATATATGATAAGTATGGATTTTAAGAAATGTTTTGGGCCATTGTAAGGTAAAAACCATCTGTGTTCATGTGTGGATCGGTTTTGCGATTTTCCTTTCTTTTGAAAAGGATTTTGAAAAGTTAAACCAAAATGATTAGAGTTCACTCACACCAGTCACATGACTGGCCCAGTGTTTATTTTGGTTTTTTTTCCCTAAACTCTTAGGTGTCCAAATTTGTACAAGCAGTCAAGTAGTTGGGATTTTTCTGATATACTTGGAGGAGATCGGAGCAGGAGGCTTCAGAGTTAGATATATAGAGAGTTTGTTTTTGCTGTGATGTTATGTGATAATGGTATGTATATACAGTTACCAGTTTGTATTTCTAAAAGTTGTTATATAATATATTTTTATTCGTTCTGCTATGAGATTCATGTTACTATGATTTTGGTATGTGGTGATCTTCTTCTTATATTCTAGTTTTCTTTATTTCTATTTCTCACCCTCTAACTTCTTTCTATTAATGATCTGGTATTTACGATGCTTGGATAGTGAACATGGGTTTTTTGTTGATTTCCAGGGTCAAAAATTCCGGTTTGTTACATAGACCTTGATATAGACGTTTTCATGAAAGTAATTTGGTCTATTAGCGAGTCTATACTCCTAATTCTTACTATACTAGTTTTTGCTGATAATTTAACATTTTTTCATTTTGCTTCTACAAGCAATTTCTGTTGGTGGAGAAAACTAACGCATTCACTGATTATATACTTAAGGTAGTTAGTGCTACAGTAGGCTATATTTTGTATTTTCTGAAAATTGGAAACTTTTATTTTTACACACGCTCTCAGGAATAGGGAAGGTAGTTTTATATAGTTTTACAGGTTTTGTAGTCTCATAGAGAATCTATATAAATTCACATCTAATGTCCAAAAACTAATATAGTTCTAAATATAAAGATAGTTATATTACTTCTGTAATATCTACTGATTTTTTTTACCTATACCAAATTTTAGGACTTTATATTTGTGTTGTTACCATTGTTGGTGACGGAATGCTAAAAGGGATATTTGGTGGGCAAAGAATACGAGCAAGAATTGGTATTTGAAAATAAAAAGGAAAATGATTGTGAACATATTTTATGATTTTTTCGGAGAATAAAATTAGTATACTGAAGTTGAGATTCTTAACTATTTGTAAGGTGAGATGATTATGGTACCTAAGTAACTTTACATATCTCTTTGAGTATGTTAGACAAAAACTTATTTTTGATGCCTTTTTTGCATTAAAAGGACTCTACCTAGATGTAGGGAATTTAGAAATATGGATGTGGTATTATAATTGAATTGATTGGTTATCGATAATTGCACATTGGCAACCAAGTGGACCGAATACATTATTTTATTAGAGGTGGCTTAAAGAAAATGTGATTCATTTGAAATTACAACAAGATATTGAGTAAAATGTTGTGACTTCTGATATTAAATCACATATTTGTTGAAGAGAAGATGTACGGAAGTAGTTTTGTGATAGAGAATAAAGAGTAGCAGCTGAAAGTGGAAGAAATTAATCAGACTATTAGTTCATACATCTAATGTCTAGTTTTAAACGTTTAAGCTGATGAGAATTTATTGATAGAGTGCTTGGTCAGACATCTGAGGACCTAGGTCAGACATCTGACCTGAAGAAGAATTGTTTCCCGAGTGCTTGGTCGTACATCTGTCTGAGCCAATGGTTCTTTGTTTTTGACTGAGTATTTCTTGAGATATATTTCTGATTTTTCCAAGGGGAAACGTGGATACTTGCCTAGACCTTCTATTTTTCTATATAAGCAGCTTTCAGGATTGAATCACGATACGTGATAGTTGTAGTTTGTGACCATAATTAGTTGATTTAAGGGTTTGCTATCATTTTTTAATTGATCTTCTTCTCGAAAAATATTTTAGTCATCTAGATGTCCATTCTCTTACTCAACAAGATTATTGATTCAGTTGTAATTAGTTTATTTTGGGTTTATTCCATATGTGTAAACAAATTTTTTTCGATGAATCAATAAGGAAGATAGTTAAGGGAAATATCTTGTGTTTGTGTTTAGTTTCATATTTGTATTGTTTTCTATAAAAATTATCTCTTTTTCATTGGGCGAATAATATCATGGTAAGTAAACTGCTTCTGCGTAAGGCGCATACCCTACAATAGTTGGTATCAGAGCCAGATCATCGCAAAGACTAGAGTGATTTGGATCAAAAAAATCATTTTTTATATTGGATATGATGCCTTTTACGAAGATGACTATTTTTTATGGAAGAAACTGGGGAATTTGAAAGCCTGCGTGGAGGATGTTCTATACTTTAATGATATTCATGTTTCAATTGATGGATATGGCATGAAGCCGTATGAAATGAATGAGAGAAAATGAAATGAGATGGAAAAGAAGCTGATTACTTTGACTTGCCAGTACCTCAATGATTCGGTGTTTCGTCATGTAGCTAGTTGTGCATCCATGAAAGATTTGAATGACAAGTTGGTATCTTTATATGGATCAAGGAGTGTTACAAGTAAGGCCTTTCTGGTTTGAAAGCTAGTACAATTGATACTGGATGAAGAAAAGTTTGTTGCAGAGCATCTGAACGAATTTCAAGATGTGATCAACCAATTGGGACCGTTTCGTTGGGACATACGGAGTCGACCTTTAAAAATATACAGTTTGAACATACGGAGTCGGAATTCGACGAAACCAGTTTCGTTGGGACCGTAATGTCGAACTCTAGCTACATGTCCAGTTTGGTGATTTTTAGGCATCGTATGTAATCGCTGGGATTTTTAGAAGGCAAATACAAGAAGAAAATCGAATAAATAAAATAAATAAATAAATATCCTAACAAAAGAGTGGACCAAACAAAGGCCACACCTTGCTTTGTTTCAACCACCAGTTCTGTGTGGGTTCAAACTGATAGATGTGGAAGCAACAAATCCATTCAAACTAAATATAAATCCTATAAGTAATCCTCTAAAAACAAACACTTCTCTGGTTTTACAACATAAAACCGAGCCGCCATTTTGGTTATTCTTCAGGGAATTTAATCTCACAAATTACTCAATAAAATCGTGCATTCTGGGATCCGTTGTGATCGCCTAACCGCGAGCTTCCTGCTGGTGATCTTCGTTTGGGCTGCGACGGAATTCAGGGGAGCTCCATTTTCGAACAACCGTACTAGGGCTGAAGGTGGCCATCGATGCGATAGGGATTGGGTCATCTTGCTGTGGTCAGTGGGTTTCTCGAGAGGAGGCGCAGCTGGTGCCGTTGACGGGAAGATCTCCGGCGCTGGGTTGTGAAAAGCGATGGCGAAAGTTGAACGAAGAGGCAGCAGGTCGGTTTCGAGGTGGGAGTGTCGAACTGGGGTTTAAGGGTGTTGTCGAGTAGGGCTTGCGAAGAGGAAGGGAATGATAGTGGCGGCGCTGGGAACAGATGATCGGAGAAGTGTTGGTGCTTGGTCAACGATGGGTCAACGGGGATGAAAAGGGGATCGGGTTTCACTGTGTTGATTTGGGAAGAAGAAACAAACGGGCTGGTTTTATTGGAAGCGGGTTTGGGTTTTGTATAGAGGGACATGGGCCGGGATGAGAGAGGTAAAAGGCCCGTATGTTTTAATTTAAAATTTAAGTCCAATTTAAACTGTTTACTAACTCCTTAACGCGATATCTTGACCATATGAAATCAGAATCACGAACCGTAAGTTGCGTTGGGATCGTGGGGACGGACACTACGCAATGGAACTGACCGCGAGTCGATCGGAGTTCATTACAATTTATAGCAAAATAAGTTGTTTGAATCAAGCGACAATTATCGTTATTGACGATGATAGTCCAAAGTGAGTAAAACTCACCAACTCTGAACAGTTTATATTTGCATGTTGTATTTTTAGAACTGTTAGATATTGACTGTTTGATTTTGTGTTGACCGATTGATTGAACTGCTAGTTAGTTAGTTAAATGTCTGTATTGATTCTGTTTATCAGAATATATCATCTGGAACTGAAAGTGATATCGATATTATTGTATAATATCTGTGGATGCAGGGAAGACAGGTCGGAGGAATCCGACTGGATTCCTCAACAGTTATTCTATTGTTTTTCATATATTTTAATATATGATGTGATTTATAACCTGTTGCTGATTTTGGGTGTACGGATGATATTGGACATCGAAACTTGATAAGTTAGAACACCGTAACATACCGGAATGTGGAAACAGAATATTTATAAAAAATATATATTTATAAATAGAAATCTTTATGAATGGAATAATTTATAAAGGACCTATTCAATTAGAATTGAATAAGATAAAAGGAGATATTCAATTGAATACGAATTTTACAAAAGGGGTTATTTACATTAGAAATGAAATATTTACAAAGGGAATCATTTATTTAGAATAAATAAATGAGTTAGTTAAAACCAGATTTGCCAAATGAGTTATTTAAACCAAGTTAAATGATTGATCGAACTAAGTTGATCGAGTTAGTCGAGTTAAACAGAGTAATTGGTTAAGTAAATCAAAGCAAGTTATTTAAGTTAAACTAAGTGATTAATCGATGTGAATTAGTTAAGTTAAACTAAGTGATTAATCGATGTGAATTAGTTAAGTTAAACTAAGTGATTAATCGATGTGAATTAGTTAAGTTAAACTAAGTGGTTAATCGAAGTGAATTAGTTGAGTTAAACTAAGTGAATCTGTTAGAGTTAACCAGTTGAGTTAACCAGTTAAGTAAACCAGTTGAGTTGACCAGTTAGAGTTGACCAGTTAGAATTATCCAAGTAGAGTTAATCGAGTAGAGTTGCCGAATATCACTTATTCGAAGTAGAGTTATTGAATATAGAGTATTCGAGGGAAGAGTAATCGAATATAGTTTATTCGAGTGGAGAAATCAAAGATTATTCATTTGAGAAGAGTTACCGAATATTATTTATTCGAAGAATAGTTATCGAATATTGGTTATTCGAAGTTAGTTAATCCAAAGGAGTTATTCGAAGTTAGTTAATCCAAAGGAGTTATTCGAAGTTAGCTAATCCAAAGGAGTTATTCGAAGTTAGTTAATCCAAAGGAGTTAGTCGAAGAGTTAATCGAATATAGTTATTCGAAAGAAGGTGTTAATCGAATATAGTTATTCGAGTAAAGTTAAAAGAGTTAATCGAATTTAGTTATTCGAAATGAGTTATTCGAATTTGGTATTTGAATAGAGTTAAACACATTAGAGTGATTTGAATTACTTATTCAAATAGAGTTAAACACGTAAGAGTTAATTGAATATTAGTTATTCAATTAGAGTTAAATCGAATTTAGTTATTCGAAAGGAGTAAATCAATTTGAGTTAAGTTAATCGATTTGAATTAAGTTGAATCGAAATGGAGTAAATCGATTAGAATTAAGTTAATCGTGTTAGAGTAAATCGAATATTGGTTATTCGAAGGTAAGTTATTCGAATTAGTTATTCGAAGGAGTTAATCAAATGAGTTGATCCAAAGGAGTTAGTCGAATATTAGTTATTCGAATAGAGTTAAAGGAGTTATCGATTTTAGTTTGATCGAAAGGAGTTATCGATTAGTAAATGGAAAGGAGATTTTCGAATATAGCATATTCGAAAGAAAGAGATCGAATATTGTTTATTCGAAAGAGAGAGATTTCGAATATGAGTTATTCGAAGAGAGATAATCGAATATAGGTTATTCGAAGAAGAGTTAATCAAATAGAGATTACTCGAAAGAGAGTTATACATCGAATTCAATTATAGCGAATTCGGGAAAGTACTATTTACTTTCCAGGGTTTAAATCAAGATTTAGTTATTGATTTAGAAATTAGGTGTCTGTTAAATTATTCGAGTTAGGAGATAAAGTTATAATTTAGGTTAGATATTGCAGAAGTAGGAATTATAACGTTATAGTTATAATCAAACGTTTTCATATAAGAAGTGGATTCGTAACCTGAATCCGAGAATTTGCGTAAACAGATGATTGGAAAAAGTGAGTGACGAGCTTCATCTATTTCACAGTAAAGGACGTTGTTCAATTAAGGTCTGAGAGGTAATTATACCCCAACTTGATTGACTTCAGAATTGACAAAGGAATAGTTGTGGTTCGATAGAAAAGATTGATTTGAAATATAGTTAAGTAATAAGCGATTAATGGATTAAGCGTAACGATGTTTTATACAACGTTCATTTGAAATCCGTAAATGAGTTTTGGAAACGTTTTCCAAATATAGTCAGATATGTTTTCTAAACATAGAAAATGAAATGTCTTCATGACAAGAATTTAAGAAATAGAGTTAAGCAAATTCAGAAACTGACTGGAGAGGGTAGGTTGAACGGTTTTCTAAGTGACGATCTGATGTTGGTTTCGACCTTCCGGATTGATACTTAGAGAACGGTTCTCATACTAGTTACAGTTAGGGACTGATAGTTGCGAAATAATAGTGATGTGAAAATATGCTATGGAAATGTTTTCCAATGATTAATAACATATATTTTCTAAATATATGAAATAAGGAAATATGAACATATGATGATTGATCGATCTAATATCCATTTGGAAATAAGATCGTTGTTTGTACACCGACATGTTTTCATTTGATAGTTGAATCACAGACTATCAAAGTTTTTACCATTTTAACGTTGTTAATATGGAGAGACCGTTTGGATTATTATTCAAAGAACCACTCTGTATTGGCATAAGCGTTGCGAGCAATATCTTCCAAAGATAAATTGAAGACGGAGTAAAGTGCAAGGGCTGTTGTATAAGTCTTAGATAACAGTGACTAAGATGGATATACTGAATAGTGCCTTCGGTTTGTTCAGTCCCAGGACAACGTATATGGAAGAAGGTCTGACAGAGTATGTCTAATGGATCGCATAAGTTGATCTGTTCAAACGTATTCACATTTGGTGGTGGAGGAATTCGTTTCTCTTAGCTGTATACTCGTGTTATTTTTGAATAAGTCAATTTGTGATTTGGCGGGTATGACGATGTGGCATTCAAAGTGAATGGTGATCAGATGTTCTGAAGATAGACGTAGCTTCTAGCTTCACACCAGGAAGTAACAAAAGTTGGGCTAGGCAGCATGGCTAGTTGGGTCATCCCCAAGCAGGGTGTATTGTCACCGATCTAGAGAATATTCATATTTATACTTCTTTTTGATTTTGTATCTTCGGATGACGGTTTGATGGCCTACAACCGTGGTGGCAATATATTCGCGACACTCAAGCTAAATGAGTGAGCGGTCATGTATGGCCGGGTTGCAAGACGTTCTTGTTGAACCCTGAGTGTATCACCTCTAGAGTACACTATTCAGAAGGTGCTCCCATACCTTGTCTGTTGGAATCCATTCTCCGATAAGCGCCCTGCGGTTTATGATTTTATACTATGTATGTAGAACGTGAGATGCAAGCGTTTCTGCTAGATTGATACCTATTTGTACTTAGACATTATTATAATATCACAATGATATTGCTTGTCAAAGTTGTTCAGATACTCATAAGGGAAAAACCCGTTCCGTATTCACGGCGTGGTCTTATGAGATATCCTATACCTGTTTTAAACTATTTTACTCATACCAGTCCCATGACTGACCCGGAGTTTACTTTGTTGTTTTCCCTAAACTCTTGGGTGCCTAAATTTGTACGGGCAGTCAAGTAGTCGGGATTTACAGATATACTTGGAGAGCTTGGAGCAGGAGGCTGCAAGTTTCTATAGCTATAGTTATTTCCGCTGTGTTGTAAGTGTTGTACTCTGATAAAGTGCTATTGTATATATAACTGTTATGTTTCAAAGTTATGTTATATATTATATGTTATTCGTTCCGCTGCGAGATCCGTGTTACTCTGATGATTCTGATGTTCTTCTTCTTCTATTCTATTAGTTCTATCTTTTCTTTCTCACCTTCTAATTTCTTTCACTAACGTCGCGGAATTTCCGACCCTCGAGGAGTCGAAAATTTCCAGCCGTTACAACAAGGCTCTGCTTTGCAACAATAAGCCTTGATCAAGTGCAACTTGGCATACCACATCAACAACTCATATCATGCGATCGGTAATTATTTAACATACAAAAGGGTGTTAAGCAAGAGAATAAATCCTCCGCCACCATGCATTTATATATTAAATAAAAACCAATTTAATTACATGAAATAAATTTCAATGTCAGGTATGCTATCCATTTACAAGTCCGTTCTGGGTCTGAACGAAACAACGTATCCGTCGATCTCCAGTACGTCTGGAAGATCATCACTTTTTACCTTGCCTTGGGGGATCAGTCCCAATTCAAGATATCAGTCACCATCAACCAAACGATGTGAAGTTCTCAGGTCTTCAGTCACCGTCTTCATCTTCGACTCTTGATCGTCGTGATGATTATTCAGAATGGGTTAGACCCGGTCTTTCTGAATAACTCGCGTATTTGTAATTAAAACCAACCATACGCCTCATTCCAACTTTGAATATCCTTTTAAATAAAAATTATTATCTATGTTAAAAGGTCTCATTAATTTTATCAAAGATAAAATAAATTAAATTTTTAATCTTTCTAAAAAGATTTATTAATATTCCAATTTTGATTTTTAATACAAAAATTATTATTACAAGATTATTAATTTCAATAAACCAATCTTGTCTTAAATTGGGTTAAAGAACTAGTGTCATTTAAAACACAGTTCACGATAAACCCGAAACCAATTTCCAAAATATGGAATTTCTACAGAAACCAAATCAACAAATAATCGTTATAAATTTCTGTACCAGACTAACATTATAAATGGAATAACGGCAAAGCCTCTTAAATTCCATATATAATATCGGTCTTCTTTTACAGAAGTCCATCTCGATTATTATCAATCGAATTTCCACTTAATTCCAATTTAATATATTAAATTGGAAAATTCTAATTTTAGAAAATCTTCTTTTAAATTTATAAAATAGATTTATAAATTTCAAATAATAATTTCAATGTAAATTGGATTAAAAGATAAATGTTATTTAAAACATCGTCCACTACAAATCCAATCTACATATCAATCACCAAACATAATTGTTAAGATCTAATGATCTTAAATAAAAGGTTTATCCTAAAGATATTAATTCATTACTATATAAAAAAAACATATTTTAAAATAATCAATAAAATATTCTATATATAAAAGATTCTGAATGTAAAATATTCTTTATAATACAAAATCTTTTATTTTACAAAAATCCTTTTATTATATAATAATTCTTTATTTAAAAAGAAATTCTGCATTGGAATGCGACTCAACCATGTACCATATAAATTGGGTCATATGGGTTTCATACATTTCATATATAGGGTAATAACATGTAATGACCCGTATTCTACACATCATAGGATCGTAGAATATTTATTTCTTTCCCATGTGAAGTCGTATGGTCATGTAACTTTGGGAAACATCTATTAGAGTCATTTCCCATGCTTATGATTTTTGTCGATTTTTAAATGACCATTTTGCCCCTAGTTGGTACTGTTTTGGCCATAACTTTTGATTGAAAAGGAATTTTGACCTGAAACCACTTCCATTTGATTCGTTTGATGGTTTCTCTTTCCGTAGAGTGGTCACATTAGCCAAACGGACTTACCGTTTGGGAGATATGGCTGAAACAAGATTTGGAGGGTGAAAAACTGCTTAACCGGGCCAAATCGGGTGATTAGTGAGTAGGCCCATAACCCATTTCGGGATTAGGGTTATGGGAGGGCTGAAATGAGATGGAAAATCATCCCATTTCAGTTTTCTAGCCTCCACTTATCACCAAGGAACCCTAAAAATGGCCTCCAACCTCTAAATCACCTTTAGGTTAAGGATTTGGCTTAGCAACCCCTAATCAAGAAGGATCTTCACCAAATCAACAAAGGAGCTGCTGTTGGTATTGAAATTCGCATCAAATCAGAGAATCATTTCAGATCTTAGTTTATTTTGTGGCTAAGGTGAGTGATTTGCTTAGTTTTGCACTAATTATGGCTAATTAGGAGTGATTAGTGTTTATTAGCGAATTTAAACAAGATAAAATTCTGGAAAAATTATTTATAAAATTCGGAATGATGTTTTAGGCCTCTGATATGAATTTGGGTTAATTTGGTTAAGATTTGCTAATCCTATCATTAGTTTCACCTAAGTATGCTAAAGGGGAAATTTGGGATTTTGGGTATGTTTGATCCATTTTATATGCTATGATTTATGTTTTGATGTTTGGGATCGACACTACATGTTGCTATGACTGTATGGTATGCTTTGTGATTGTTTAGAAGTGTTATTTTGGTCAAAAACGCCGTCGAATGGCGTAAACTGCTTGTTGGAAGGACTTCAGGAAGTTGCAAGTGGGATCGGATCGGACTCCCCGACCCGAACCGATCGTGGACATATGCCACGATCCGATCCGAAGACAGCGATCCGCATGTTCACCCCCGATCGCGAATCCTCTCCACGATCCGATCCAGATTTGATGAGGCGCAACGATCCGAAGGGAGGAGCACGAACCGATTCATTTCAGAAGTTCACGAGCTGACCATCTGGGAAGTTGCACCCGATCCGATCCGACCAGCGGGGAAAGCACGAACTGACTTGAAGGAGGAACCCCGACCCGATCCGAATGGGTGACCCCGATCCGATCCGAAATGGTGACGCCGATCCGAGCCAGGAGAAGGAGCCGCGCGCTGGAGGAACACGATTCGATCCGCATGTGGTGTTGGCAATCCGAACTAAGCCGATCCGATCCGATGAAGAATGTGAAGGCTGATCCGATCCGATTCGATTGTGATGACCAATAACCCGAGATGCAAAGGTAGTCCAAATGGAAGTTAGAGCTCAGGACCCCGGAACCAGTTGGGAACCAATGAGTTCACTTCATGGTTGGACTTTGCTGCGGGACGTGTGCTAAGGAGTTGTCGACGTTCATAACTTCGATTCACCACTAAGAATGGATGATGGCTACTTATCAGTGCAGTAGGGTCATTACGACCTGAGGGGCAAAGTGATGGTAGCAAGACTACGTTATCAGTGCAGTAGGGTCATTATGACCTGAGAGGCAAGGTGATGCGTAGTAAGACTATGAGCCAGCGCAGATGGGGTGAATAACTCCATGGGGCAAGTGGACATAGTAAGGATTAGTAAGGCTATGATCCAGCGCAGATGGGGTGAATAACTCCATGGGGCAAGTGGACATAGCGAGGAATTAGTGGCTACGTTATCAGTGCAGTGAAGCCATTTATGACTTCATGGGGCAAAGTGATCGTAGCAAGGAATGTTGGGTGATCGAAGTGGTGAATATCGTATGCTTTACGCACTGAGTGAGAGATGTGAGGATGGATGTTATGCTTGATTGTTTACCATCATTATGACATACACATCTCCCCCACCTCCGTATCTTTACACTGTTTGATATGATACCTTAGAGTGTTGTACAGTATGTAGTGCTAACTCTTTGGTTGCAGGTCCAGATTCAGGTATGTTTTAGTCTACCTGTTATTGTTCACTTTAGATGCTTATCGCTCATACCAGGCTTTATGTCTGACCCAGAGTTTTATGTCTCCTCTTATTACTCTGGGTGCTCACACGAGCAGACTAGAGACAGGTTAGCTGGTGATGTGCGAGTAGCTGACTCGGAGGCGGGCAGGAGGCTTCCACGTATTATATATATATATACACATTCTCCCTGTGTCGTTGGTGGTCGCTACTTGGGCATTAGTAGTGTACCTCCTTTATCTTGTTTTGTTTTGAGACAGTTTGAAAGTTGTAATAAGCTGTATTCTGAATTTCCGCTGCTATGATGTTTAATTCTGATTTTCAGCCTATGCACTGTCTCTCCTGTTTTATGTCAAGTATGTTATTATTATATTTTGTTCTATGCGCTGTGAGACATTCTACAGGTTCCTTGCGTGTTCATTTCCTTCTTCCTTTTTCCTTCTAACGACCCGTTCCGTGCTAACTGGACATGTGTACAGCGCACTTTTGGAGTAAATTTTGGTTGGTGCGGGGCGGGCCGTCACACTTGGTATCAGAGCTCTAGGTTGCGTAGTTAACCTAGGGAAAGACACTAGGGAGAGATATTACGTATATGAGAGCGCGTATTTGTGATTACTTTGGTTTTCAAAAACTATGTATGTATATACTATTAGTAGTATAAAGATGAAGTCGCACTGCACTAGCATCACTGTGGGGTCGTTAATCGTTTCCCTTTTTACAGATTAACGATGAGCCGAGAGACGAGGGGTGCTGGTAGAGGGACCAACCAAGGGAATGCCGCTGACATGAGGGCTATGTTTACTAACCTCATGAGAGACATGCTCAGAGAAGTGCAAGGGGCAATTCCCAATCCCGGAGTTGGTGTTGGCCCAGTAGTGCAGGCGCCTAGGGTCGATTTCGCCAAGTTGTGCAAGGATTACACTAATCTTGGTGGGAAGCCGTTCCACGGAACGGAGTCGGCCACGGATGTCCAGGACTGGATGGATAGCTGTGACCGTATCTTTGATGACTTGGGTCTCGAGGATGCGATGAAGAGAAGGCTAGCGTCTCGTCAGCTGCAAGGGCGAGCGATGAATTGGTGGAATGCTATCAGAACAGCTACTCCAGAGGACCAAGTTACTTGGGATCAGTTCAAGGCTCGCTTTAGCGAGAAGTTTATTCCAGCTGCCCAGAAGTCAGTGTTGTTCAAGAGGTTCTTGGAACTCAAGCAGAATGGGAGGGCAGTTTCTGATTATATTGCTGAGTTCGACACTTTGTCGAAGTATGGACTGTCTCTTATCGATACTCCTGAAAAGAAGAATGAGAAGTTCATTACTGGTCTGGATGGGTACTTGGGGGAGAGGCTCATTAACCACATCGATGAGACTTTTGAATCGATTGTGGGGAAAGCTTTGAGGTCAGAGAGTCTTTACCCTAAGTCAAAGACTGAGGCTGCATCTGCAGAAGGGCCAAAGCCGCAAGCAGGCGGTGGAGGCAAGAATAGCTCTCAGAATAAGAGGGAGCATGACCAATCTAAAGGTGGCCAGAAAAAGAGCAAGAAGGATGTTGAGTGCTTCAGCTGTGGAAAGAAAGGACATTATGCTAAAGATTGTCGGGCCAAGCCAGCGGATAAGAAGTGCTTCAACTGTGGTCATGTGGGACATTTCAAGGACAAGTGTCCGCAACCTCTTAAGGAGAAGCAGATTGTGAAAGCATATGCTCTTGATGCTATTCCTTCTTCGTCGAATGCCCCAACTGCGGCGGAGAAAGGAAAGAACGTTGTTATTCAAGGTATGCTTTCTATTTATGATATACCAGTTCGAGTTTTGTTTGATACTGGGGCTTCCCATTCCTTCATATCTAGTGACCTGGTAGATAGGTTGGGACTGGAACCCGAGATAGTCGATAGACCATTAGTTGTGACGAACCCGATTGGTGGTTCGACTAGCCTTAGTATGATTTGCAGGAATTTGGTCTTATCGAGTCATGGATGTATGTTTGTATGTGATTGCTTTGTTTTGGGCTTTACTGGGTATGGCATTATATTGGGCGTCGATTGGCTCCAAAGATACGGGGTGGTGGTAGACTGTGAGGGCTTTTTGGTGACAGTGAGGGCGGATGATGGGCGGAGGGTAGTGTTTGGTAGCCTACCTAGTGATGGGGTTATGGCTAGTTTTGTAAATTCCCTTGACATCCCGCAGGATGAGTTGTCAGATGTGCCCATGGTTGGCCAATATCCGGACGTCTTCGAGGAGGTGACCGGGCTTCCACCACACCGAGAGATTGAGTTCCGTATTGATTTAGTGAAAGATGCCAGACCTATAGTGATGCCACTTCGTCGTATGGCACCAAAGGAGCAGAGAGAGCTCGGGGTGCAAGTCAGCAATCTTTTGAGGAAGGGATTGATTAGAAGGAGTGTCTCCGAGTGGGGAGCACCAGTTGTATTTGCCACTAAGGCAGATGATTCCCTTCGTTTGTGTGTGGACTATCGCGAGTTGAATAAGGTGACGAGGAAGAATAAGTATCCTCTACCGCGGATAGATGATTTGTTTGATCAGCTGGAAGGAGCTAGAGTGTTCTCCCAGTTGGACCTCGCGACAGGATTTCATCAGCTTCGAGTAGCAGATGAGAGTGTTCCGAAAACGGCATTTAGGACGCCGTCTGGATTATATGAGTGGTTGGTCATGCCATTTGGGTTGACCAATGCACCAGCCTATTTTGTGGATCTTATGAATCGAGTATTCAGAGATCAGTTGAATAAGTTTGTTCTTGTGTTCGTGGATGATATCCTTGTTTACTCAAGGACAGAGGAGGAACACAAAGGGCACTTGAGGATAGTGATGGAGGTGTTGAGGAAACACCAATTGAAAGCGAAATTCTCTAAGTGTCATTTTTGGAGAAGGGAAGTAAGATTCTTGGGTCATGTTGTTTCCGAGAGTGGTATTGCCGTGGACCCTGCGAAGGTGGCTACGGTACAGGATTGGCCTACGCCCAAGAATGCTACAGATGTAAGAAGTTTCTTGGGATTAGTTGGATATTATCGTAAGTTTATCCAAGACTTTTCCAAGATTGCAGCACCGTTGACTCAGTTGACTAAGAAGAATCAGTCCTTCGTCTGGGACGGAGTGTGTGAGGATGCCTTCAAGAGTCTAAAGGAGAGGTTGACGCGTGCGCCAGTGTTAGTCATTCCTAAAGGGAATGAAGAGATGACGGTATACACAGATGCTTGTGGTACCGGACTAGGTGCGGTATTGATGCAAGGAGGTAGGGTTGTAGCTTATGCTAGTCGACAGCTAAAGCCGCATGAGAAGAAGTATCCTACCCATAATTTGGAATTGGCAGCGATTGTATTTGCGCTGAAGATGTGGAGACACTATCTCTTGGGAGAAAGATTTAGTTGTTTACCGATCATAAATTGTTAAAATATCTCTTCTCTCAGAAAGATCTGAATCTCCGTCAGCAGAGATGGTTAGAGTTCTTGGCTTCGTATGATTTTGATATCGCGTATACACCTGGGAAGGGTAATGCGGTAGCCGATGCCTTGAGTAGGAGACATGCCAGCTTAGGGGCAATGTTTCTTGAATGGAAGCAACTGGAGTATATCGCGGGGTTTGATTTCAGACCAAAGTGCGAATTGGATCCAGTTATGCTAGCTAGTTTGACGATCAGACCCACTTTGATAGAGCGGATTGGTTCTAGCCAGAGGGACGATCCTAACCTGTTAGAAATCATCTCCAAGTTAGAAATGGGAGTTGATGAGGAGATGAATGTGTATGGGCTTGATCGAGAAGGATGGCTTCGGAAGGATGGAAGACTAGTTGTGCCCAACGTGAAAGGTTTGAGAGATGAAGTGCTTAGAGAATGTCATCACTCGAAACTGACTATACACCCCGGTGGTAATAAGATGTATCGAGATATGAAGCAGAGCTACTACTGGGAAGGGATGAAAAGAGACGTTGGGAAGTTTATATCAAAATGCATGAATTGCCAGCTAGTTAAAGCCGAGCAAAAGAAGCCTAGTGGGTTGTTGCAACCATTAGAAATTCCCGAATGGAAATGGGAGCAAGTTTCGATGGATTTCATCGATGGCTTACCAAGGACTAGATCGGGATATGATAGCATTTGGGTAATTGTGGATCGATTGACTAAAAGCGCAAGATTTATACCAGTCAAATCAACCAGGACGGCAGCCAAGTTGGCAGAATTGTATATGAAGTGGGTAGTGAGATTTCATGGAGTACCCAAAAGCATTGTGAGTGACCGAGACCCGTTGTTCACTAGTGGGTTTTGGAAGAGCTTACAAAAGGCTCTAGGGTCAGGACTACATCTCAGTACCGCATATCACCCTCAGACCGACGGTCAGACGGAGAGGGTGAATCGTATATTGGAAGATCTCTTGAGAGCGTGTATATTGGATTTTGGTGGATCATGGGATGATCATTTGCATCTAGTGGAGTTTGCATATAATAATAGCTACCAATCCAGTATCGGTATGGCTCCATATGAAGCTTTGTACGGAAGACCGTGCAACTCACCATCATGTTGGATAGAGACTGGCGAGAAGTTTGTGCTTGGACCAGATGTGGTGAGAGAAACTTCCGATAAGATCAAGATCATTCAGCAACGAATGAAAGTTGCTCAGGATAGGCAGAAGAGTTATGCCGATAAGAGGAGAAGAGACTTGAAATTCTCCGTTGGTGACTTGGTGTTTATCAAGATCTCTCCGTTGAAGAGCGTGGTTCGATTTGGCAGGAGAGGCAAGTTGGCACCAAGATTTGTTGGCCCGTTCCCTGTTCTTGAACTAGTCGGGAATTTGGCGTATAGAGTTGGCTTACCAGAGAAGATGACAGGAGTTCACAATGTGTTTCATGTTTCCCAACTAAGGAAGTTCGTTCACGACTCAAATGTGACTATTTCACCTGATCAGTTAGAGGACTTCGAAGTAGAACCCGAGGCGGTTGGGAACCGCAAGCCGATTCGTATTGTGGGGCATGATACGAAGCAACTTCGAAGGAAGGCGGTGAAGCTAGTCAAGGTTTAGTGGGGCGAGAACGAGAATGATTGTACTTGGGAGACAGAGGAGAGCATTAGGAAGGCTTATCCAGAACTCTTTGCCTGGTAAGATTTACTTTGCAATTTAGTTTTCCGCATGCTAGGATAGACTTGCTTTGCTTGTTTGCATGTTTGGATTAGGGAATTTCGGGGGCGAAATTTCTTAAGGGGGGGAGAGTGTAATGACCCGTATTCTACACATCATAGGATCGTAGAATATTTATTTCTTTCCCATGTGAAGTCGAATGGTCATGTAACTTTGGGAAACATCTATTAGAGTCATTTCCCATGCTTATGATTTTTGTCGATTTTTAAATGACCATTTTGCCCCTAGTTGGTACTGTTTTGACCATAACTTTTGATTGAAAAGGAATTTTGACCTGAAACCACTTCCATTTGATTCGTTTGATGGTTTCTCTTTCCGTAGAGTGGTCACATTAGCCAAACGGACTTACCGTTTGGGAGATATGGCTGAAACAAGATTTGGAGGGTGAAAAACTGCTTAACCGGGCCAAATCGGGTGATTAGTGAGTAGGCCCATAACCCATTTCGGGATTAGGGTTATGGGAGGGCTGAAATGAGATGGAAAATCATCCCATTTCAGTTTTCTAGCCTCCACTTATCACCAAGGAACCCTAAAAATGGCCTCCAACCTCTAAATCACCTCCAAATCACCTTTAGGTTAAGGATTTGGCTTACAGCCCCTAATCAAGAAGGGTCTTCACCAAATCAACAAAGGAGATGCTGTTGGTATTGAAATTCGCATCAAATCAGAGAATCATTTCAGATCTTAGTTTATTTTGTGGCTAAGGTGAGTGATTTGCTTAGTTTTGCACTAATTATGGCTAATTAGGAGTGATTAGTGTTTATTAGCGAATTTAAACAAGATAAAATTCTGGAAAAAATATTTATAAAATTCGGAATGATGTTTTAGGCCACTGATATGAATTTGGGTTAATTTGGTTAAGATTTGCTAATCCTATCATTAGTTTCACCTAAGTATGCTAAAGGGGAAATTTGGGATTTTGGGTATGTTTGATCCATTTTATATGCTATGATTTATGTTTTGATGTTTGGGATCGACACTACATGTTGCTATGACTGTATGGTATGCTTTGTGATTGTTTAGAAGTGTTAATTTGGTCAAAAACGCCGTCGAATGGCGTAAACTGCTTGCTGGAAGGACTGCAGGAAGTTGCAAGTGGGATCGGATCGGACACCCCGACCCGAACCGATCGTGGACATATGCCACGATCCGATCCGAAGACAGCGATCCGCATGTTCACCCCCGATCGCGAATCCTCTCCACGATCCGATCCAGATTTGATGAGGCGCAACGATCCGAAGGGAGGAGCACGAACCGATTCATTTCAGAAGTTCACGAGCTGACCATCTGGGAAGTTGCACCCGATCCGATCCGACCAGCGGGGAAAGCACGAACTGACTTGAAGGAGGAACCCCGACCCGATCCGAATGGGTGACCCCGATCCGATCCGAAATGGTGACGCCGATCCGAGCCAGGAGAAGGAGCCGCGCGCTGGAGGAACACGATTCGATCCGCATGTGGTGTTGGCAATCCGAACTAAGCCGATCCGATCCGATGAAGAATGTGAAGGCTGATCCGATCCGATTCGATTGTGATGACCAATAACCCGAGATGCAAAGGTAGTCCAAATGGAAGTTAGAGCTCAGGACCCCGGAACCAGTTGGGAACCAATGAGTTCACTTCATGGTTGGACTTTGCTGCGGGACGTGTGCTAAGGAGTTGTCGACGTTCATAACTTCGATTCACGACTAAGAATGGATGATGGCTACTTATCAGTGCAGTAGGGTCATTACGACCTGAGGGGCAAAGTGATGGTAGCAAGACTACGTTATTAGTGCAGTAGGGTCATTATGACCTGAGGGGCAAGGTGATGCGTAGTAAGACTATGAGCCAGCGCAGATGGGGTGAATAACTCCATGGGGCAAGTGGACATAGTAAGGATTAGTAAGGCTATGAGCCAGCGCAGATGGGGTGAATAACTCCATGGGGCAAGTGGACATAGCGAGGAATTAGTGGCTACGTTATCAGTGCAGTGAAGCCATTTATGACTTCATGGGGCAAAGTGATCGTAGCAAGGAATGTTGGGTGATCGAAGTGGTGAATATCGTATGCTTTACGCACTGAGTGAGAGATGTGAGGATGGATGCTATGCTTGATTGTTTACCATCATTATGACATACACATCTCCCCCACCTCCATATCTTTACACTATTTGATATGATACCTTAGAGTGTTGTACAGTATGTAGTGCTAACTCTTTGGTTGCAGGTCCAGATTCAGGTATGTTTTAGTCTACCTGTTATTGTTCACTTTAGATGCTTATCCCTCATACCAAGCTTTATGTCTGACCAAGAGTTTTATGTCTCCTCTTATTACTCTGGGTGCTCACACGAGCAGACTAGAGACAGGTTAGCTGGTGATGTGCGAGTAGCTGACTCGGAGGCGGGCAGGAGGCTTCCACGTATTATATATATATACACATTCTCCCTGTGTCGTTGGTGGTCGCTACTTGGGCATTAGTAGTGTACCTCCTTTATCTTGTTTTGTTTTGAGACAGATTGAAAGTTGTAATAAGCTGTATTCTGAATTTCCGCTGCTATGATGTTTAATTCTGATTTTCAGCCTATGCACTGTCTCTCCTGTTTTATGTCAAGTATGTTATTATTATATTTTGTTCTATGCGCTGTGAGACATTCTACAGGTTCCTTGCGTGTTCATTTCCTTCTTCCTTTTTCCTTCTAACGACCTGTTCCGTGCTAACTGGACATGTGTACAGCGCACTTTTGGAGTAAATGTCGGTTGGTGCGGGGCGGGCCGTCACATAACAGGAAATAATCCTCAATCCATCCATTAACAACTAGAGTGACAATGTCAACTGTGTGAGCATTAAAATAAAACAATAATGCTCATCGCAGCCTGTCGATCAATCGATAGACATATAATTAAAGATTGGGATTTGTGTCAGTCAAGTATCGTCCCAATACCCGTGTCGGGTTTTCAGCCAACAACAGTTCATATAAATAAATAAATACCGAATTGGTTAATAGGTTTAACCAATTTCAATTTCACTAAACATGTCACTTATAGCGAGTAAAATGTATTTTACTCGTATGACTTCCCTATATACTTCTAAAGTCACATAAACAGTAATTTATTTATATAGCTTTACTGCGGATGACAAATGGAATATAAATTCCATTATTCTTTATTTGTTTGAAGTTTCTTAACAATACTTTTCAGTGTATATTTTGACCAACAATACAATTGTATATTAGAATATAAATTCTAATGCAAGTTTTGCAAATAAAAATTGGATTTTATATTTGCGTATAAATTCTACTGTATATTATGCAAATAAAAGTGATTCTTATATTTTCACATAATTTCTGTTTTCAACAAAGATGAGTAAAGTGATACACTCATTCTGTTAGTAATTCTATTTCAACAAATACAGTGTAGATAAAAGTGTATTTCTAATCTTGTACTTTTATTTGTACATAAAACACAAATAAAAGTGTATCTCATGTATTTGTCTTTTTATTTGACAAAACAATGTTAATAAAAATGTTCTTTTATATCTTGTACTTTTATTTAACAAAACAATGGTAAATAAAATGTCTTTTTAACTCTTTTATTTTTATTTAACAAAACAATGACAAATAAAAGTATAATTTTCTTTCTATGCTTTATTTGCATCTAAAAATGCAAATAAGAAATATAACTCTCTTTTTACTTTTTCTTTACAATAGCAAATGTAAATAAAATGGTTCACACAATTTTGTTCTTTTTCATTTACAATAGAAAATGTAAATAAAAGGATTCACATTATTTTGTTCTTTTTCATTTACAATAGGGAATGTAAATATGCGTATTTCTAAATTCCATTCTTCTTATTTACATAAGAAAATGTAAATAATTGTAATTTCAAATTCCATTCTTTTTACTTACATAAGAAAATGTAAATAATTGAAATTTCAAATTCCATTCTTTTTACTTACATAAGAAAATGTAAATAATTGAAATTTAAAATTCCATTCTTTTTACTTACATAAGAAAATGTAAATAATTGAAATTTCAAATTCCATTCTTTCTACTTACATAAGAAAATGTAAATAATTGAAATTTCAAATTCCATTCTTTTTACTTACATAAGAAAATGTAAATAATTGAAATTTCAAATTTCATTCTTTTTACTTACATAAGAAAATGTAAATAATATATTTTTCTAAATTTTATTCTTTTTATTTACATAAGAGAATGTAAATAATTGCATTGTATACGCGATGCTAATTTCACGTCTTTTAATTACATAAGAATGTAATTTTCCATATCATGCGAATTCTCAAATTTCTAGTTACATATAAAAGTGTAATTCTTAATTTACAATGCAAATCCTCATTTCTAATTACATAAAATGTAACTTTTTAATTCACGATGCAAATTCTCTTATCTCATTACATAAAAATGTAATTTTTAATTTATTCGTGAATCTTACTTCTTTATTACATTATAAAAAATGTAAATTTTATTTTACATTATAAATTCACGTCCCAATTACATAAAGAAATGTAATTTTCATAATACAATACAAATTCATATTTTAATTACATGAAAAAAAATGTAATTTTTATAATACCGTTATAACTCATATATAAATTACATAGAAAAATGTCATTTTTATTTTATCGTTCTAATTCACATCTAAATTACATAGAAAAATGTAATCTTTATTATGCGATGGGAATTCATATTTTAATTACATAGAAAAATGTAATTCCTATCATACGACATAAATTCATATTTAAATTACATCTAAAAATGTAGTTTTTATCCTACAGTGCAAATTCACATTTTAATTACATGTAAAAATGTAATTTTCATTCTACCGTTATTTTTCATCTCTAAATTACATTGAAAAATGTAATTTTAATCATGCAATGTAAATTTACATTTTTATATCATAGAAAAATGCATTTTTTGTCATACGGTGCAAATTCATATATAAATTACATATAAAAATGTAACTTTTGTTATGCAAAGTAAATTCACCTTTTTAATTACGTATAAAAATGTAATTTTATTCATACGGTGGAAATTCATTCCTAAATAACATACAAAAAATGTAATTTATTTCATACGGTGTGAATTCATTCATAAATACATATAAAAATGTTATTTATTTCCTATGGTGAAAAATCATTCATAAATAACATATAAAAATGTTATTTATTTCATGCGATGAAAAATTGTTCATAAATAACATATAAAAATGTTATTTATTTCATGCAATGTATATTCATTCATAAATAACATATAAAAATGTTATTTATGTCATGTGATGAAAATTTATTCATAAATAACATATAAAAATGTTATTTATTTCATGCTGTGGAAATTCACTCATAAATTCCATAATAAAATATGTTTTATTTCATACAATGTAAAAACATCTTTTTTTTTTTTATGTACAATGCAAAAATATCATCTTTTATATTTATAATATATTACCTTTACTATTTTACGACGTAAAAATATGATCTTTTCTATTTTACAGTGTAAGAATAATAACTCCTTTATTTTACATATAAAAAGATCGTCTTTTTACTCCTATCGTCAAAATTACATCTTTTCCTTTTCAATATAAAAAGATTGTCTTTTTATTTTAAATATACAAAGATCGTCTTTTTATCGTCAGAATTTCATCTTTTTGTTTTCAATATAAAAAGATTGTCTTTTTATTTTAAATATAAAAAGATCGTCTTTTTATTTTCATCGTTCAATTTTACATTTTAAAATAATCATATAAAAATGTAAATCTTCCTACTTTAATTCACAACAAAAATAATATAAATTGCATAACGATGTAAATTTCATGACGATGTGAATTTCCTACTTTAATTCACGTTAAAATAAATGTGAATTGCATAACGACGTATATGATGATAGATTTATATATGGTTCATATCCACAAGGCATACTTCAACAAATTTAAACGAGGAAAAATCTAATTTTTCCTACCGATCTATGTTTAAAATTAACAGATCTATGAATAAACATAATGGATCTACAATCATAGCATCACAACAATTTGAATCCATCACATGGCAACATTTCATCGCAAATCCAGTTGTGTTTGACTTTTAGTTTCACACAATGCCATAATAATAATAGTAATTAAATTAATTAAATTTAAATAAAAATAAATTCTCACCTAGGCCGGATCTGAAAAGAAGACTCGAGTTTGGTCAGATTTGGTGTTCGAATTCAAATTGATTTCGGATCTGAAATAATTCAAATACAAATTCATATGAAAAATCATATTTCAGCCTTTAACAACTGACCCAGCGATGCTTATAAGCGTGGCTAAATCTGAAATAGATAATATCTTAGAAACCCAATTTGTTCAAAACTTTGATTGCGAATTTCTGGAGTTATAGGCGATGGTTTCACGAACCGTTTGTTGGAGGTTGGAGTGCTCGGAGGGGCCGATCTGCGCCGGGAGTCTTGCGGCGTGCGCACGCACGTGGTGGCGGCGGCGGGGGTGTAAAGGCGGCGACTTCGGGCACGGAATTCGAGAGCTACAGGGCACGGTTCTCGGTGACTCTTGTCGGAGATCGTAGGGTTCGAGAATCTTTTCGAAATGAGTATAAGTTTGCGATTTTTCGTTGAGAAATGAGGAAGAAATCGAAGGTCAAAGATTTGAGGTTTTATGGGTTTCGGCGGCCAAAGTAACGAAGGAAGAAGAAGAACATATACGGCCGTATTTATACGGAGTATTTTTAGGTTTTTCTAATTATTATTTTTATTAATTCCAGAAAATAGTGATTTTCTGTCTGAACTCCGATTCACGCTCAACGACTGTTGATCTATACGTTTTGACGCCTTCTGAACGCGATGGCGCTATTCCCAAAGTCCAATTCTGAGGTTATACGCATGTTTCTTTTATTTTTAAAATAAATCTTTTATTTTTAATTCAAACGTAAATATAATTTTGCCGGGCCCACATACGAAGTCAGAAAAATCCAGAAAAATTATTTTTGGCTTTCTTATGACGATACGAATCCAACAAAATTTATTTCGTCGAATTCCGAGACATTTTAAAAAATAGCTATTTTTCAGGCCAATATATTTAATATTAAAAATACATTTTTACACAAATAAATCCCGAAACTCAAAATATATAAGTGTTTACTGTTTTTCAATGTAGAAACATCATTCTGAACTCAATGGAAGTGGTTTCGAGTTCAAATTCCTTCGTATGCAAAAAGTAGCATTTTGACCTTTATAAATTTCATAGCGACCTTTCTAAATATTGAATTGGCCATAACTTTTGATTTCCGCTATGAAATTTCAATTTTTTGGATTCGTTGGAAAGATATTTTTAAATAGATTCTAATATTTTTGGTTTCACTAAAATCCGTTAAATTTTGCATCCTGTACGGTCAGTCAAAGTTAAAGTTTGACTTTTCAAACTACCGCCTTATTTCTAACTCTTTTGTTAATTAAAATTAAATCATTCGTTCTAACTTCGATTTAAATCAAATTTGTGATCATTATTATTTAAAATATATTATTTAAATATCAAAACTCATTAAAATCACTTAAAATAAATTTTAAATTGGACCCAAAATTCTGGGTTGTTACATATATGCTACTTTATAGCATGCATCCATCAAGAATATACAAGTACGTCTATTTTATGTAATTACGTCCTTAAACTTTGGCTAAAATCCTTAACCAGAGCTTTGATACCAAATCTGACGACTTCCCATAACCCCCACACTTAACAAAAGGAATAATACGTTGAAAGGTGTGCCAAGCAGCCATGGACGATCATCAAGGTAGGTAAACATACGCAGAACCTGTCGTAGAACTCATAGCGCAAGGATAAAGTATAATAGAACATACATAGTAGGTAAAAATAGTAAAGCATCACATAGCATAAATCCAAACTTTCATGTCATCATGAAAATATCCATACAACTTTGGAAAACACTTTAAAAGTCTGTACATAAAGCCTCACTACATAACTCTCAAAGAATGCATCAAATAGAACAACAGCGGAAACACCCAATATGTATAGTAGTAAACAAAATATGCAAGCCTCGGGCTCGTCTTCGATCAACAGATCCGTCCACTAAGATCTACCATCTGCAACCTGCTACTCAGTATGCCTATCCACAACATCGTAGATGAACAGCCCGAGTTAATAGGAGGAAACATAAAACCTTGAGTCAGACAACAGTCTTAGCGATAAAACATCAATCTAATATCATCAATGAAGTATATGAGAATAGATAGATAAGTCTACCAAATCTACCAACATCACCAGAGAAGAAGCCCCATACTTATCTTATAATCAAGTGCTATAAAAACACAACATACGCCTCATTCCAATTTTGAATATTCTTTTATTCAAATATTCATATCTTTTGGGAAAGGTTCCCATTAATTTTATCAAATATAAATTCTTTTAAATTTATACTTTAATCTTCCTTTGGATATCAATTCTAAACCAAATTAAGATTTACCTAGTCGGGATTATCAAGCCTTACCGAAGTAATCATTTATTCATTAATCTCAATCCCAACCTATTCATTCCATGGAGCAAAATTGATAATACTTCATATCTAACGCTACAGTGTTATCGGTAATTTAATTACCATTTCATGTTCAAATCTAATTAAAGATTTAACTATCGCCTGGAGTAAAAACTGGTGGTACTCCACTTCCGATCATTTCCCCAAATTTGATAACTTAAATTATCACATTCTTATTTCAATCTAATTAAAGATTCATTAAAACTCCACTTAGTTTTAATCTTCTAACAATCATTATTAATGATTATTTAACTTTGGGAAATCAAACATGCCGCATCGACAATCTACACCGTACTATTGATTTCTATCACTATATAACCTCTAAGCTCATACGTCTCCGAGAAGGGTGTTAAGAAAGAGAATAAATTCTCCGCCACCAAACAGATATATATTTAGTAGAGATCAACAATACAAGTTCGAAATACAATGTTAGACATATAATCCTGTCTTTAACTAGGTTAAAGAACCAATGTCATTTAAAACATAGTTTAGATAAACCCAAAATCACATTCCATTAACCATGGAACCTTCATGGAAAAACAGATCAATATATAATCGATATCAATTTCCGTATACGGCTAATAATATAAATGGAATAAAGCCAAAGCCTTTTAAATTTCATATATATTAACAGTCTTCTCCACGGAAGCTCATTTGATTATTACCAAATCGAATTTCATTCAATTCCAATTTAATATATTAAATTGGAAAACATTACTTTGGAAATTTTCCGTTAAATCTTAATAAGAGATTTATATATTCCAAATCACATTTCACTGTTAATCGGGTTAAAGAACGAATGTCGTTAAAAATACAGTTCACAATAAACACAATTCCCATTCCATTTTATTCCAATTACCAAGTATAATTAGAAACTCTAATAATCTTAATTAAAATATTTATTCTTTTCACAACGGGGTTTAAGAACAGTTTTACTGAAGACACCATTCACGACAAACCCAAAATCTAATTTGATATTAAATATAAGGCTCTAAATAGAAATTATATAGGCTTATATTCAATATCAAATTCTGAAACCAATACATATCGTCTGGGAAATAACGATATATATCTATCTTCCAAACTCCTCCACAATATCCGTATAGTCACGGAATCCAATATCGAAATCTTCCAAAGATGATTTCTATTCAAATCCATTCCAATTCATATGTTGGAAATTTCTGGTTTTATTAAAACCCTTTTTGTAAACCTAATTTATTTATTTAACAATTATTGGATTTCAAATCTAGTTAATAACTAGTTCATTTAGATAAAAAAATATTTTTATCTTTACAAACATGGAATTTTTTGTCTAAATTCTTTCCAAATCATTTATTATGATTTTACACAAATTATCAATATTTTTAATAATTTTATCAAGGACCGCATAGTCGATTTCCAATAACAGCCATTGAACTGCATCTATAGCGACCTTTTCCAAATTTGATTTGGACATAGTTCCAAATCCAACCATTTGAATTTAAACCTCTTATATTCATTGGAAAGCTCTTTTCGATATGAACCCAAATGGTTTTGGTTTGAGGAGAATTTGATGGTCGGATCTCCCGTAATGTTAATTCGAAGTCAATGGTCGAAATTCATGAACGGTTGCAGCGCGGCGCGTTCTATTCAGGCCATTAAATATATATTATATATATTTCATTAAAAACGTATTTTATAAATTTGTTTTAAAAACGATTCCCACTTTCACTTCAATTTTAAATTAAAATTGAATACCTCTTATCACTATAATTTTTAAATGATAATATTTTCAAAATATCAGATTTTGAAATCATTTCCTTTTCGATATTCATTATATAAATGAATAAAATCGATATAAACATCATTCGCATCACAATGGCGCATAACTAATCAACACAACTTGATACATTTCAATATTTCCGTGTCCATCCAAAATCGGACATCAAACTCACATTTTTATCCTTTACTGTTTAATATTTAAAATATTCATTATTTCAAAATATTCGTTATTTTAAAATATTCGTTCTTTCTAAATTGGAATCAGACCCAATCAATTACCATATAATTTATTTATACGGATTCCGTACAACACATGTATATGACAACAATGATAACCAATCAACCGTCATCCAGAGTGCATTACCCAACTGCATAAGCATTAAATATAAATAACTAACTCTTACAACAGTCTGTCAACCAATCGATTGACATACAACTAAACAATTGGAATTAGTGTATGTCAAATATCATCCCAATACCCATGTGGAGTTTCAACCAACAAATACTGAATATTATTTGTGTAGTTGGGCGATGTGTAAAATTTATCGCCCCAATCGATTTAAGTTAAATAGGTGTACATAAACAAATCGTCTGATTTGTTTATGAATATTTATTTTAATTTCAGGAGAATTTTATGTCGTTCATACATACATTAAGAATTATATTTTTAACGATAAAATATTTTATTCAACACTTGACTATTTTATATAGTTCATACATTCAATAAAATTAATATTTTTATTGTTCAAACATATTATTCAACACACGAATATTTTATACAGTTCATATACACACTAAAAATTATATTTTTAGTGAATAAGTATTTATTTCAGCAAATTTTAGCATTATAACAGCGCATTGTCAAAACCGGAGTAATTCTTGCATTACTCCTCTCCTGATACTAGCTCGCGCCATACAATAGTCAATCACATTCAATACACCACAATATAATCAATTCTGAACACAACGAAATTTCCACAATACAAACCAAACAAACAATCATGGTTTGTACAATAAATAGTGTCGGGGGCTTCTAAGCCCCGTCTGCACCCTAGTATATATTTAACTGTAAAATAATTATAGTGAGAAGGAGTTCTCACTTTGGGATCCACTTTGCCCTGCTTTTCTGACGTTTTGATTTGTTATGCTGATCCCAGACTTTGCAAACGAGCTCCAATCTTCACGCCGTCTTGTATTTAGCTTAAACGCGCCATTCCGGACAACTTTCGCCTAATAGACTTTTTCCCGAAAGTGCTCCATTTCGTCAGAATTCACGAAAAGACAGTATTTGGATAGTAGATTTTGGACGCATTTTCTGAACAACTTCGCAATCCAAAACGTGACTTCCATATACTCAAATCAAAGAGAAAATTGTGCATTTTGAATTTGGTATTGTGGAGTTTTGGCCAGAAGTGCTCGGATTGGAAGTTATGGGCTAAAGAGTATCAGGGTGTTATTTGCAAAACAGGAAATTTATAAAAATTGGATTTTTGTCGAGAGAGGGACCCACGGTCTGATTGAGATGATGGGTACTGGCATAGGGGTCGGGGAGTGGTGCAGGGGGTGCGACTGGTCGGTCATGGACTGAGGCGGCGGGGTTTTCATCGATTTGGGGATTGGGTTTTTGGGGGTGCAGATTTCGAATGGAGGAAAGGGGTGCAGCTGGTGCAGGCGGAGGGGAGGGTGACCTCCGACGGCGGCACGCTGGTAGAGGAGGGGGATGCGACGATGGGAGGCAGCGATCGTCGATCGTTTTTTTTAAACGAGAGAGAGAAAGAGATTGGGGGGTTTATATAAAAATATATATTTAATTTAATTCAAGTCCAAAAAGTTAAATTTTAATTCGAACTCCAATTCGAACCCAACGACTGTCAGCTCCCGCTAAATACCCCCCTTCCGAACATAATAGGATATGTCCCGTAAGGCACTTTGACTGTTTCGATAAGTTTTCATCAAAATTAAAATATAAATTAATATAGCGTTCAAAATTGGTTTCAACGTACATTTTAAATTACAGCGGCCACGTACTGACTCCAAAAATTCCAGAAAAATAAATCTAGCTATGTTTTGGCGATATGATCCTAACAAAACTAATTTCGTCGAATTTGGAGGCCGTTTGAAAATTGGCCATTTTCCAGTCGATTAAATTCAAACTAAAATTACCAAACATGTTTTAATTCACTACGCTCACATATTAATCCCAAAATTATGGAAACTGAGTCTAGTTATAATTTGACATTCCGAAAACCAGGTTTCGTCGAAAACGGAGGTCATTTGCAAAATGGCTATTTTTAAGGCCTATATTTTATATAAAATTATATAAATTCCATAGCGACTATTTTAAAATTTTAAATTGGACATAACTTTCAATTTATATTATGAAATCCTAATTTTTCACATTCGTTAGAAAGATATAATTAAACAGATTCAAATGTTTTTGGTTTTACTGAAATCCGATTTATTTTAAATTCTGTACATTCAATTGAAATTAGAAATCAAATTTTCAAACTACCGCACCATTTCAGGCTCGTTTTATAATTAAAATAAATTTATTCGTTCTAACTTTGATTTAAAATAAATTTTTAGTTGTTATTATTTAAAATAAATCATTTTCAATATTCGAAATCCATTAAAATAGCTAAAATAAAAATTTAAATTGGTTCTGAAAATTCGGGTTGTTACCATCTCCCCCACTTAAAATCTTTTCATCCTCGAAAAGGAACGAAGCTGAAAGTTGTTTAACTAGCCAACTCAACTTTAATTCTGGCTTTGTTTCTTCAACTTTTCAGTTTTTAAGAATTTTCAAATTCTTCAAAAATTTGGCTAACACCCTAAATTTTTGAAAAAATTCGCCATGACCTCTTTTGTACGGGGAGACCTTTAAAACCGCAACGTGCCTCACAGGGCCCTCATCATCCAAAAATAAAAAGAAAAAGCCAAGCGGCTTGCCAGTCGGCTCATAAAATCATCAAAACCCAAGAAAAACAGTACCTATTTGTCGGGCATACAATTTTATTCCTCTTATTAGCATCCTTGCTATGACCTGTTCACACATATGTACATGTACATGCATGCAATTTCAATCAATTTCAATTCAGTTCTATGTTTTAATTCGATTTGGCTAATATTTACCCTTCATTCTCTTATTGGTTTTATTATTCCAATATTTTAATTAGTTGAACTAATAATCATACAACACAACCATCAATCAATTAGTTGATTAGCTTTTTATTCATATAACTTTAGCATACTCAAAAATAATATTTCAAGTGTTAAATCACCAATAATAGATTCTACTATATTTTGGTTCTTACACCAGTCAATTTGAAATATATATAGATATCCCACTTTTGAAACTCGAAAATAACACTTATGATGGGGACCCATCATCAGGATCATTCTTGGGCGACTAGAGTGTGATTCTATATCCATCCAGTATATTTAAGGCTTCGTTTACACGTTTGCAAGGCGTATATGCAAAATCTTCAGAAACTCGATTGTCCAAATCAATTTAAAAAAAATACTCACATATATATAATAAGGTTTAAAATTTCAAAATAAATTTTGTTTTCATTTTTATTTTAAAATAACACCCTTCCAACTCATCCTAGGATACTACTGATACCATCTCTAACGAGTCATTCTCATTGGATATTACTAATCCAATCTCTGATGAATTCTTTCGTTTGGTTCTAACGTGTCTTGTTCTCGAGCTTTGTAAACCAAAGCTCTGATACCAAAATGAAACGACCCAAACTCGCCCGTAAAGGAAAGCGCGAATTGAGTTGAGAACATGACAAATCAAAATACAAACAATAGAATATTTCATTACTATTACAACAATTACATCAGCGTACAAGAATATAACAAAGTATGAATAAATAATATACATCAAAAAAATATTAGAGATTAAAATAATTTACGTAGTAGTGGAAAAATAATACATAACACAACTGAAAGCGATACATGGATACAAAGCTTTCCGAATATAGCTCCAGCTGTAAATCAAGGATCCTGTGAATATAATATCTGCGAAACCAAAACTACTAGCTGCCCGTGTGGAAAATATGGACACCAAGAGTTTAGGTTAAAATAATAAACTCCAGATCAGTCATGGGACTAGTGTGAGAACTAAAACAATTATTAAAACTTTACTTTAAAAATAAAGTTAATCAAGGGACCACGCCGTATAACATGGAACGGGTTTTCTCCCAAGAATACCAGTGCAAAAAAAACGCAATGCTTTTTGGAAAATTGAAGATATTATAAGACCCAAGTTCCATACACAATGCAACGCAAGCCGGAGGATAGAGTTTTCCCTTATAATAGCCAAACATGTTTGGTATGTTTAAAACAAATCATTTTGATATTACCGTAAGTGTAAAGTGTCAAAATCAACTTCAAATATAAATGTATCAATCATAGACGGCATGGGTACCATATATCATGTCACCATACCAGGCTCTACAATTAAAATTGAAAGGTATCGTATTGGAAATTGGATTTTCGTCATTAGTCAAGGCAAGGGATGTACTCCTCACCGGCTTCGAGACAAATGCCTTATGGTCCCTGCAGTGAACCCTTGGATTCTACAGTGCCGATCCTCCCTTACATTTGAGGATTGGCAATTCCTGAATGCACGTTTCCCAGTCCTATCGGACCTATCCATCGTCCCCGTAGTGACCAATATATCTGAGGCGCCTCGCTATCCATCATCCACATAGATAAAAATAAATAAATGTTTAGGCTCCATACCATGACATCACCCATAACTAGAAAGAAACGTCGTGCACTCACTGCGTTCTCTTATCCTGTTTTTGACTCGTACCAAGGTGTGAGGCTCGTGAATTAACGCTATACACAAAGTTATGCTATTTAAAGCCATGCTTTGAACATCAACCACAAGACTCTGCTTTTCAACAGAAGCCTTAATCACTGCATCTCTGCATGCCACACTGGCAATTCATGCCATGCAACTGATGTCTATTGATATGTAACCTCTAATCTCGTACGTCTCAGAGAAGGGTGTTAAGCAAGAGAATAAATTCTCCGCCACGAAACATATATATATATATATAATAAAAATCAATTAACACAGAATAAAATCCAATGTCACACACACATCCATTTACTAGTTTGTTTTGAGTCTGAACGAAACCAGAGGCACTTTATTCCTCGTCCCATATGTCTAATACAGGAGAGATGTCCTCGCATATCTGGTCGATCTCCAAGTATGTCTAGTGATCACCACTTATTACCTTGTCTTGGGTGTACAGCCCGATCAAGACATCCATAATCATCCAAACGATGTGAAGAACTCCGGTCTTCAATCACAGTCTTCATCGTCGAATCACTTATTCAGAATGGATATAAACCTGGCCTTTCCGAATAATTCACGTATCTTATAATCAAGTGCTATAAAAACACAACATACGCCTCATTCCAATTCTGAATATTCTTTTATTCAAATATTCATATCCTTTGGGAAAGGTTTTCATTAATTTTACCAAATATAAATTCTTTTAAATTTATACTTTAATCTTCCTTTGGATATCAATTTTAAACCAAATTAAGGTTTATCAAATTGTCGGGATTATCGAGCCTTACAGTAGCAATCATTTATTCATTAATCCCAATCCCAACGTATTCATTCCATAAAGCAAAACTGGTAATACTTCATATCTAACACCACGGTGTTATCGATAAATTTAATTACAATTTCACGTTCAAATCTAATTATAGATTTAACTATCGCCCGGAGTAAAAACTAATGGTACTCCATTTCCGATTATTTTCCCAAATTTGATAATTATGACGACCCCGTACCCGATGAGACGGTGCAAGGGTGATCTTTGGAATATAACACATAAACAGATAACAACAGAACAGAAATAATTAAATACACCAGATAATGTACAATAGAATACACTGGATAAATATAATCATTAGAGTTACACAGTATATAGGATCATACTTAGTACAAAATACAGTTCAGCTATACATAAATATCTACTGTGGAAAAGAAAACATAATATGTACAACAGGAGCTGAATAGCATAAAAAGAGATAAATGTTAGAATCCATCTTCAGCTCCAGCTATCCAAAAAGAGCCTGGTAAAACTTGAATACAAGGCTGCCCATGTAGAAATAGGGGAACCCGAGTTTGCAAGTGAAACAAAGTACGAGTCAGTCATGGGACTGGTATGAGAAATCTACTTAACACATTTTACAATATGGCTAATCACAGGACCACGCCACTTTCGCGGAACGCATTTACTCCATTGGATTGCCAGTGCTTTACAACAAATAAATCTTTTAAACATCGCGATGCTTTTTATAAAAATGGAGCCATTATAAGGCTCAGTTCCCATCACACAATGCAACACAAACCGGAGGATAGAGTTTTATTTTATAATGGCCAAAATATGCTTGATACGAATAAAATAAAAGCATTTGATATTTCTATTAGTGTTTATATGTTTCAAAAACAATTTCAAATCATAAGTATCAATCATAGACGGCATTAATGCCCCATACAACTATGTCGCCATATATAGGTATACAATCAAAACCGCACAGTATCGTATTTGGAAATTAGATTTCCGTCATGAACCAAGGCAAAAGATAGTCCTTACCGAATTCGAGACTCTCTAGCCCGAGCCTCAGGCAAGTGCTCAGTCAAGCCTTAGGAGCCACAGGGCCAGTCCACCGTTGTGGATTAAAATGCCTGAACACTGCGTTCCCCCCGCCCTTTGGGGCATAAATGAGCCTAATGACTCCATCGGTCCCGGATCGACCGATATATCCGAGGCGCCTTGCAACAGAAACAACCACACAGGTGAAAAGTACATAAATGTCAGGGCTGGTAGGTCACTGACACCACCCTAGCTAGAAAGAAACGCATGCCCTCCCTGGATCCTTCTCCTATTTCTGGTTCATACCGGGGGTGTGAGGCTCGCGAATTCACTTATACACAAAGTTATGCCACATAGGTTGTGCTTTGATCATCAACCACAAGACTTTGCTTTTCAACAGAAGCCTTGATCATCTGCCACTTAGGCAAGCCACACAGGCAATTCACTCCATGCGACTGATTTCTACCGATATATAACCTCTGAGCTCGTACGTCTCAGAGAAGGGAGTTAAGCAAGAGAATAAATTCTCCGCTGCCACACAGATTTATATTTAATAGAGATCAATCAGAATAAAATCCAATGTCAGACACACAATCCATTCATACGTTCGTTCTGGGTCTGAACGAAACCGGAGGCACTCAATACCTCACATATCCGTACAATCAATAAGTACGTCCGGGTGGCTACTACTTCAACCCCGTCAAGGGAGCTACTCCTATCATGAGCATCAGTAGCACCCCTCTATTCGACGCGAAGATCATCGGTCTTGCACCGTCTTCATATCTTCGACTTTCAATCGTCGATCAATTATTTGAAATGAGAATTAACTCGGCCTTTTCAAATAATTCACGTATATTTAGAATTTCAAATCAATTCATTTCAATTGTTAAATTATTCGATATCACTAATTCTGTTCTTTAGTGTAATTTTCATGCCAAAAACATTCAACCATCAAATATCACATAAACCGAGCAAATTCAGTTTATTTCCATGCCATATCGTTTGTAATATTTTATCACGATTTATCGCTATTTTTATTTATTTAAAAATAGCCATTTATTCAAAACAACGCTTCAGGCCATAACGCGGCCATGGCGCTGTTTTCCTCCAGATTTGATTTACACATATCTGAAAATCTACCCATTGGATCTTCACAAAATTTATATCACTAGAAAGATCTTTTCAAAATGAATCCAACGGTTTCAGTTTTGGGGAAACCCGACGGTCGGATCTCCCGCATTAATCGTTTGAAGTTACGATTTCAAAATACGAACTACAGTGTCGTTATTCGATTTAATTTAATTTAATTATATATATATATATAATCGATTCTGGTGCTGTTTTTCTTTAGATTTGAATTAAACATTCCAGACAATCCAACCGTTGGATCTTTACAAAGTTGGTGCCGTTGGAAAGATATTCCCAAGGCGAACCCAGCGGTTGTGGTTTCGGGAAAATCCGATTGTCATATCTCCCGCACTAATCGTTTGAAATCACGATTTCAAATTACGAACTGTAGCGTCGTTATTCACTATATTTTAATTATATTTATATTAATATATATATAATTCTTTCTTCGATTTCAAAACTATTTCTACTTTATATATTTGATAAAAATGATATTTTTATCCAACAGACATCTATTTCAACACTTCACTATTTTTAACAATTCATGTATATAATAAAAATGTGATTTTTATTGTAAAACAATTTATTTTAAAACATGACTATTTTATATAGTTCGTATAGATGATAAAAATATGATTTTTATTATAAAACAATTTATTTCAAAATATGAATGTCGTTCAACACATGAATTTTTATTCAACACATGAATTTCTATTCAACACATGAATTTCTATTCGACACATGAATATAGTTTCAACACATGAAAATAATTCTAACACATGAATATTATTGAAAATTTCGGCAGCATAACGGCAGGGTAGTTAAAACCGGGGCCGTCCCTAGTACGGCTCCTCGCTCTACCTTAAAGCCTCACTGCTTTTGACAATGGGGATTCATGCATCTAGTTCGCACGCAGGCGGCATGTTTTATTTTCATTTCCACAATCTATTCTAATTTTGTTTCCAACCACAGATGGGTATTTTTCAACCCTAATCAATCATTCTCAACCATAAACAATTTATAACAACCATTCGCATTATTCACCAAATTTCACATCAACCAAATAACCCAAACAATGTCACAACCAGTAAATATCATCTATGGTCTATGGACGAGGGGAGTGTATATATATTCGTATATAAATATATTTCAATTCACTTCAATTCATTTCAACGCACATATAATTTTTACAACGCATATATAACTTATACATCAAACATACAACTTATACAACGCTTATACATGAGGTGTACAACGCTTATATAACTCATACATCGACTATATAATTTATACATCATTGTTTTCCATATCGTTTATAAATTAGAAATCTCACATTGGGTTTTCGAAGCGCTAAAAATCATAGATAGATCAGAAAAACCTACGGTCTCTTCTATATGGTAGAGAGCCTCCTTGCAGTCCCGATATTTCCTGATTCATCAAATTTCGTTAACACACCATAAAGATATGATTTTTCAAAGTTTAAATATAATAAAGGTCTCACCTTTCAAAGTTGGTTCGAACTAGGGTTCGGATTTTTCAGAAAATCTGTGCAACTATGGAAGGATCGGATTATACTACGTGGAAGAGGGGAGAGAGGCGAGTCGACGCAGGGGGGTCTTGGCCGGATCGAACGCCTGTAGCGGCGGAGGCGGAGGCGTGAAGTCGTGAACTTCAGGGAGGTCGTTCTCGTCGATGCGGTGACGAGGGGGGACAAGGGATGGTCGAATTTGAAGAGGGGAGGTGGCTCTGTCGAGATCGGGTGGTGGCGGCGCTTAAAGGTGGCTGAGGCGGCGGGAAAATCGTCGGGAAGGTTGGAGCTCCAGTCGCCATCGGTTGCAAGGGTTACGGGGGTTTTGGGAGAATTTTAATATTTTTAAATAATGAATGATATTTCCTTATTGGCCCATGGTTTTATTAAATTAAAATGGTGTTTTTCCATACGAATCCCAATTCAAACCCAACGACTGTCACCCCTAGCTAAATACCCCCATCCCGGACACAATGTGATATGTTTCATTGGCCAATTCGACTGTTATAGTCAGTCATTTTTTAAATTAAAGTAGATAACATTTAATATTCAATTTGAACGTACATTTCAATTTGCCAGGGCCACAAACTGATTCGAAAAATTCCAAAAAAATAAAACTAGCTATTTTTTACGATACGGTCCCAACAAAACTAGTTTCGTCGAATTCTGAGATCGTTTGAAAAATTGCCATTTTTTGGTCGATCCAATTTAACAGAAATTGATCAATCACATTTTCATTTGCCACGCTCACATGCTAGCTTCAAAAATTATGCAATTTGAAACCTAGCAATAACTTCACATCCCGGATCCAACAAAAGTGGTTTCATCGAATTCCGCGCTCATTTGCAAAATGTCTATTTCCACGGGCGATATAATTCCTATAGCGACCATCCTGAAAATTCATTTGGCCATAACTTTTGACTCCCACTACGAAACTTTGATTTTTTAGATTCATTAGAAAGATATTCACTAACAGATTTAAATATTTTTGGTTTCACTGAAATTCGTTTTATTCTGCACGTGGTACAGTCAGTCAAAGTTTGAATTCAAATTTTGAAACTACAGCGCCATTTCAGGCCATGTTTATTATTCAAATTAATTATATTTGTTTTCAACATCGATTCAACCCTATATTTCATCGTTATTATTTAAAATATTTATTTTAAATATTTAAAATTCACTAAAATTACTAATTTAAAAAATTTAAATTGGTTCAGATTTTACGGGTTGTTACAATAATTTAAATTATCACATTCTCATTTCAATCTAATTACAGATTCATTAAAACTTCACTTAGTTTTAATATTCCAACAATCATTATTAATGATTATTTAACTTTGGGAAATCAAACATGCCGCATCAACAATCTACACCATACTATTGATTTCTGCCGATATATAACCTCTAAGCTCATACGTCTTAGAGAAGGGTGTTAAACAAGAGAATAAATTCTCCTCCACCAAAAAGATATATATTTAGTAGAGACCAATAATACGGTTCGAAATACAATGTTAGACATGTAATCCTGTCTTTAACTGGGTTAAAGAACAGACGTCGTTTAAAATACAGTTCACGATAAACCCAAAATCACTTTCCATTAACATAGGATCTTCACGAAAAAACAAATCAATATATAATCGATATTATTTTCCGTATCCAACTAATAATATAAATGGAATAATGACAAAGCCTTTTAAATTCCATATATAAACAGCCTTCCTCCACAGAAGCTCACTTCAATTATTACCAAATCGAATTCCATTCAATTCCAATTTAATATATTAAACTGAAAGACATTACTTTGGAAAATTCTGTTAAATCTTAATAAGAGATTTATATATTCCAAATCACATTTCACTGTTACTCGGGTTAAGAATGAACGTCATTAAAAACACATTTCACAATAAACTCAATTCTCATTCCATTTTATTCTAATTACCAAATGTAATTGGAAACATTAATAATCTTAATTAAAAGATTTATTCTTTTCACAATCGGGTTTAAGAATAGGGTTACTGAAGACACCATTCACGACAAACCAAAATCCAAGTTGATATTAAATATAAGGCTCTAAACAGAAATTATATCGGCTTATATTCAATATCAAATTCTGAAACCAACACATATCGTATGGGAAATAACGATATATATCTATCTTCCAAATTCCTCCACAATATCCGTATAGTCACGGAATCAATATCGAAATCTCCGAAGATGATTTCTATTCAAATCCATTCCAGTTCATATACTGGAAATTTCTGGTTTTATTAAAACCCTTTTTATAAACCCAATTTATTTATTTAAAAATTATTGGATTTCAAATTTAGTTAATAATTAGTTCATTTAGATAAAAATACATTTTTATCTTTAAAAATGTGGAAATTTTCATCAAAATTCTTTCCAAATCATTTATTATGATTTTACACAAATTATCATTATTTTTAATAATTTTATCAAGGCTCGTACAGTCGGCTTCCAATAACGGCCACCGAACTGCATCTATAGCGACCTTTTCCAAATTTGATTTGGACATAATTCCAAATCCAACCGTTCAAATTTAAACCTCTTATATTCATTGAAAGCTCTTTACGATATGAACCCAACGGTTTCGGTTTGAGGAGAATTCGATGGTTGGATCTCCCGTAATGTCAATTCAAATTCAATGGTCAAAATTCGCGAACGGTCGCAGCGTGGCGCGTTCTATTCAGGCCATTAAATATATATAATATGTATATTATATATATTTCGTTCAACACATATTTTATAAATTCATTTTAAAAACGATTCCCACTTTCACTTTCATTTTTAATCAAAATTGCATATTCCTTATCATTATAATATTTAAATGATAATATTTTCAAAATATCAGATTTTGAAATCATTTCCTTTTCGATATTCATTATAAAAATGAACAAAATCGATATAAATATCGTTCGCGTCACAATTACGCATAACTAATCAACATGGCTTCATACATTTCAATATTTTCATCTCCATCCAAAATCGGACATCAAATTCACATTTTTATCCTTTACTGTTTATTATTTAAAATATTTGTTATTTTAAAATATTCATTCTTTTTGAGTTGGAATTGGACTCAGTCAATTACCGTATAATTTATTTATATGGATTTCATACAACACATGTATATGACAACAATGATAACCAATCAACCATCATCCAGAGTGCATTACCCAACTGCATAAGCATTAAATATAAATTACTAACTCTTACAACAGTCTGTCAACCAATCGATTGACATACAACTAAACAATTGGGATTAGTGTACGTCAAATATCATCCCAATACCCGAGTAAGGTTTCAACCAGCAAATACTGAATATTATTTGTGCAGTTGGTCAATGTTTAAAATTTATCGTCCCAATCGATGTCAGTTAAATGGGTGTACATAAACAAATCATCCGATTTGTAACGAATATTTATTTTCATTTCAAGAGAATTTCAAGTCGTTCATACATACATTAAGAATTATATTTTTAACGATAAAATATTTTATTCAACACTTGACTATTTTATATAGTTCATACATTCAATAAAATTAATATTTTTATTGTTCAAACATATTATTCAACACACGAATATTTTATACAGTTCATATACACACTAAAAATTATATTTTTAACGAATAAATATTTATTTCAGCAAATTTCAGCATTATAACGGCGCGATGTTAAAACCGGAGTAATGTCTAGCATTACCCCTCTCCTGATGCTGGCTCGCGCCATACACAATAGTCAATCACATTCAATACACAACAATACAATCAATTTTCAGCAAAACCAAATTTCCACAATACAACCCAAACAAACAATCATGGTTTGTACAGTAAATAGTGTTGGGAGCTTCGAAGCCTCGTCTGCATCCTGGTGTATATTTGACTGTAAAATAATTAGAGTGAGAAGGAGTTATCACTTTGGGATCCACTCCGCCGTGCTTTTCTGACGTTCTGATATACTGTTCTGATCCCAGACTTCGTAAATGAGCTCCAATCTTCAAGCCATCTTCTTTTCTAGCTTAAATGTGCCATTCCGAACAACTTTCGCCTAATGGACTTTTTCCCGAAAATGCTCCATTTCGCAAGAATTCACGAAAAGACTGTATGTGGACAGCAAACTTTGGACGCGTTTCCTGAACTCCGCAATCCAAAACATGACTTCCATACACTCAAATCGAAGAGAAAATCGTGCTCTTTGAATTTGGTGTTGTGGAGTTTTGGCCAAAAGTGCTCGAATTGGAAGTTATGGGATGAAGAGCGTCAGAGTGTTATTTGCAAAACATGATATTTATAAAAATTGGATTTTTGGTGAGATGGGGACCCACGGTCGGGCTGAGATGATGAATAGAGGCGCAGGGGGCCGGGGAGTGGTGCAGGGGTTGTAGCTGGCTGGTCATTGCCTGAGGTGGTGCGGTTTTTATTGATTTGGGGCTAGGGTTTTTGGGGGGTGCGGATTTCGAACAGAGGATGGAGGGGGTGCGGTTGGTGCAGACGGAGGGGAGGGTGACCTCCAGCGGTGGCGCGTAGGAGGAGGAGGGGGGCGCGGCGATGGGTGGCAGCGATCGTTGATCGTTTTCTTTTGTTTTTTTAAACGAGAGAGAGAAAGAGATTGGGGGGTTTATATAAAAATATATTTTAATTTAATTCAAATCCAAAAAGTTAAGTTTTAGTTCGAACTCCAATTCGAACCCAACGACTATCGCCTCTAGCTAAATACCCCCATTTCAAACACAATGAGATATGTTCCGTAAGCCAGTTCGATTGTTCCAATCAGTTTTCATCAAAATTAAAATATAAATTAATATAACGTTCAAAATTGGTTTCAACGTACATTTTAAATTACCCGGGCCACATACTGACTCCAAAAATTCCAAAAAAAATAAATCTAGCTATGTTTTGATGATACAGTCCTAACAAAATTAATTTCGTCGAATTTGGAAGCCGTTTGAAAAATGGCCATTATCCAGTCAATTAAATTCAAACTAAAATTACCAAACACGTTTTAATTCAATGCGCTCACATATTAGTTCCAAAAATTATGAAAATTGGAATCTAGCAATAATTTGACATTCTGAATCCAACAAAAGTGGCTTCGTCAAAAACGGAGGCCATTTGCAAAATGGCTATTTTTAAGGGCTATATATTATATAAAATATATAAATTCCATAACAACTATTTTAAATTTTAAACTGCATATAACTTTCAATTTATACTATGAAATATCAATTTTTCACATTCGTTAAAAATATGTTATTAAACATATTCAAATGTTTCTAGTTTAATTGAAATCCGATTTATTTTGAATTTTGTACATTCAATTGAAATTCGAAATCGAATTTTCAAACTACCACGCCATTTCAGGCTCGTTTTATAATTAAAATAAATTTATTTGTTCTAACTTCAATTTAAAATAAATTTTTAGTCTTTATTATTTAAAATAAATCATTTTAAATATTCGAAATCCATTAAAATAGCTAAAATAAAATTTTTAAATTGGTTCTGAAAATCCGAGTTGTTACACTCTCACAACATTATATACGTACACTCTTACAGGCACTCACCAAAGTTAACAAAATACACACACTAATGCAAAATATAATAATAAACAGGAAATATTCTCACATGGAAGAAAAAGGTGGTGGCGTCGCTGAAGGGCCGAGGTTGGGGTGAATGGCGGGGTCAGTATGTGAAAAAGGAGAGGTGGGGCTTGGCTTTGGTGTGGGCTTCATGTGGTGGAGAAGGAACCAAGTGGGACAACAGGGATGGGAGATGCTCACACACGAGTGGATCGGAAGGAATTAAAGGGGTTGCTGCTCCTTTCTTTGAATATATGAGATATGGAGAAAGAGAAAAAAATGGCGTAATGGAATGCAAAAGAAAAGATGAAGGGGAACGGAGCAGATCAATAAATAAAGAAATGGGAAAATTTCCGAACAAACTGTTTTAGAAACCTACCATGAATTTTTGAGCTAATCAAGTTTCACTTTAAATTTCAAAAAGGCAACCGAGGTGGGAAATAAATTGGATAAATAATGGTGATAAATAAAATAGGTAAATCAGTTAAATCAGTCAGGTATTAATGACGAAGGAAATGGAACGGTTCTTTTAGAATAATAAATGTACGGAATTTATGGTTGCTACTCAAAACAAAAGTTTTGTTTAAATTTCAAAAACTAATGGTGTGGTTAAAATAGAAACAAGAATTAAATAGTTTGCAAATTTCATTTACTAATTGAAAACATTTTTAAGATAAAAGGAAATGAATGGATTATAACATTAAGGAATGAACGGTTTAAATTTTCAAAATACTGAATTAAATAATGGGAAGAATCAAGGGGAAAACGGCAAGAATAAGGAAAGAAATTGGAGGAGCTTTATTAACACTTAGTAATAAATATAATGTATACGCATTTATTTTGAGAACAAATGGTTTTAATTTTGAAAACAACGAACATGCAAGGAAAGAAATTAAACTAATTAAATGTATGTCATCTTTAAATGGTAAACATTGATTACAAAAAAAGAAAAATATAAATATTAAATACAAAGGAACCAACAGTTTTTGGCAATATGAAATTAACAACAATTTTGCTGATCAAATATAAAATAAACGATATCAAAGAAAAAGAATCTGACAATTAAAATTTTGCTATTTTTACGTCAACAACAATAAATACGTATTGAAATTAAATTAAAGATATAATTCCATACTGAAAACGAAAGGTATAATTATACAAATTAAATATTTATACAAAAATTCAAGAATGAATGCAAAAAAATAAAATAAATAAACCATAATTTTAAATTAAATCATTAATTAAAATACTTTAAAATTTGAGGTTTTTACATTCTTGGACATCAAAGAAACAAACTTGCATTACACACTCCAAATCAGAATTTATAGCACATGCTTCTGCTGGAAAGGAGGCAGAATGGTTAAGAAATATGTCATTAGATATCGAACTATGGCCAAAATCCATGCCAGTGATATCTATCCGCTGTGACAGTCAAGCAACTATGTCTAGAGCATATAGTAATGTTTACAATGTGAAATCGAGACATATAAGCCTTGGACATGAATACGTTAGAAATTAATAAATGATGGAATAATTTCAATTGTCTACGTGAGATCAAGTGATAATGTGGTGGGCCCATTAACAAAGGCTATGACCATAGAAATGGTGAGGTCCACATCAGTAGGAATGGCCATAAACCCTAACTGAGAATTACATCAATAATAGTGGTAACCCGATCCTAATACTAATTAATTTGATTTAAGGGTTTTATGGGTAATAACAAGCTATTGTACGATTGAAAGGCACTATACTTAGTGCGCACTATTACAGAAAAGGGAGAGGTTGAGTAGATCACTCTTAATAAAGTTTGCAGTAGTCTTATAACAAAGACGCTAAAATTGAACTTTACATTTATAAACGAAGAGGTGGTGTCGCTTCTGAATAAGAGTTTAAAAGGGTTTTCTCTTGTAAGATTTCATTAAACCGAGATGGAGCACATGGTCATAACGACGCTCAAAGGAAAAGGAAATTCATTACGAAAATTAGTTTATGTGTATGATAATTCCGATTTTAAAATAAAGAAGGCTCGGTTTAAGTTTTGACCACCCAGATCTTATTTAAAATCTTGAAATATGTTGTAACGTCCAGTATTTTACGGTATAATAATTAATTAATTTAATTATATAAATAGGGATTGAGAGATTGAAATGGTTGTTTAATTAAATAATAGTGAATATTTAATTAATATAAATAATAGAATAATATATTTATTTCTGAAATCGTCGGAAATAGTGAATTGATGATATGGTGTGAACTGGACAATTTAAAATATATATTTAACTTTGGAATTGAATTCAAATAACGAATATATTATATAAATGAAGTTTGAACGTATAATTATAATCGAGCTCGAAATGGCATGACAGTTCGCTATATGGCGATTTGAACTTCAACTGAATATACAGAATCTGTTTTAAGCCGGATTTCTGTGAAACAAGAAACGTTCGGAGCTGGTGAAGTACATTTTTCTAGTGGAAGAGAGAAATCGGGATTTTGTTGTGTAGATTTTGAGTTATGTCCAAATCAAATTTTCAAAAAGTAGCTATGGAATTCCTTTATAATTTATATTGATTTATTTATACTTTAAATGGATTTCAAATATAAATCGAATATCGATGTAACACTGGATATGGAATATCAAGTTATAAATCCTGATATGGAGCTGAGTTATATTCTATGTGAATATATACGATAACATATATTTATTGATATTTAATTTAATTATTTTTAAATATATTTATATATTTAAATGGGTTATTCAGAGCTTTCAAAATAGTCAGTTTTGCAAACGACCTCCGTTTTCGACGAAACTAATTTTGTTGGATCCGCAATATTAAATTATTGTTAGATTTCAATTTTCGTGATTTTTAGAGCTAGTATGTGGCCATACGGATTTTTAATATGAAAAACAATTAGTATTTCGATGGTTTAAAATAAGCTGTGTGAGCAAACGGAGTCGTAATACGAGAAAACCAGTTTCGTTGGGTCTGTAATGTCAAACTCTAGTTGTATGTCCATTTTCATGATTTTTGGGTAATGTATGTGACTATAGAAATTTTTATTCGATGATATATATAGCGTTTGACTATAAAAGGATAAAATAATTAAAATACCTCCTATCCCTTATCCTATATAAACACTTTTAATCCTTCTAACCCTTACTCATTTTTTCCCCGATCAAAGGCCACGCTTCATTTTTCTCAGCCGCCACCAATTCGTTCTCCACAACCAAAAACGAGATACTCAGAAAATCAAAACAAATCAGATTTAATCCTATATATTTGGAGATCAACATTTTTGAACTCCTGATGTTGTATTCTTCAATCTCATGTATATTGCGTTAGGCTCGATCAACTTTCAGGCTCGCGGCGTCCTTCTAGTTGACCTAGGGTTGCGAAATCCACGATTTTTAAGCAGTGTTTGAGGATTTAAAGGTTGGGATATGGTTTAGGATAGTGAGTAGCAGCTTGTAGCATAGTTTTGGAGTAATCGATGATTTTTGGGTTCGATGTTTTCATTGATACAGCGACATTAATCTATCGAACACAATCCATTGTGTGAGTTCGAATTGCACGGAAATGGTATGGGGTGGAAGGGTTGGAAAAGAGAAGTTTGTTGATGGGGTTTTGGTGTGGTCTGGGGACGTCCGATATCGCAGTTCCCTGTAGTTGTCGTAGCACGTCGAGATCAATTGGAAAGTATGGGGGTCGACGAGTTCATCTTGTAGGGGTTGGCAAGGTAGAGTTTGGGAAAGAAGAGTGGTGATGCTTTCGGTTTTGAAAACCGTGGAGGGAAGTGGAAGAATGTGGTGGAGGAAAGCGGCTAAATGGCCATTTGAAGAAGAGGAAGGCACGACATTTCATTTTGGGGAAGAAAGGTATTAGAGCGGCTATGGGTTTTCACATTGATGGTTGGGTCGAATACATAGGATAAGGCCCATCTTTGTTTAAATGGTAATTTGTAGAAAAGGGGATTTAAGAAAAGTGTTTGGGAAGAAAACATGGCCAGGGTGTTTCTTTCAGCGGATTCAAACTACAAAATGGGAAGATAGACATGATTAGAGTAGTAATAAACATGGATAAGAGATAAGTAAGTATTTAATTAATTAAATTATTAAGTTAATAATCTTATTTCAATTTAAATCATGTATAAATTGTATTTAATTCATAGATGATCAAAATCCGATGAAACTAGATCCGTTGGGATCGTATGGACGGTGCCTCCACAATGGAACCGACTGGGAGCGAATCGGACCTCGTTACAATTTATAGCAAAATAAATTTTCCGCCTGAATCAAGCGATGGTTATCGTTATTAACGATGATCATCCAATGTGAGTAAAACTCACTAACTCTATCAGTTCATATTTTTATAAATATAATCTAGAAACGATAAATACAGATTGACTGCTGTGTGATGATTGTTTGGTTGAAATTATAGATAACGATATATATATATATATACATCGTAAAATCAAATATTGATTCTGTTTAGCAGAATATTTCATATTGAATTGAAGTTGATGTTAATTATATTGTTTAACATCTGTAATGCAGGGAAACATGTTGGAGGGATCAAATTGGATTCCTCAACATTTATTTTTACTGTTTTTCATATATTGTAATATAAGATGTGATATATAATCTGTGTTGGTTATGTGTGTTTCAATGATATCAATCGTTGTAATTTGGTATTTTAATACCGTAAAAAATACTAGAATGTTAAAAAGGAAATTTTCAATGTTTTATTGAAAAAGAAATATATATAAAATCAAAGGATTTTATAGAAAGAGAAATTTATAAAATCAAGGGATTTTATAAAAAAGAAATATTTTTATAATGAATAGAATTTTATAAAAGGAATTATTTATATAATAAATAAGATTATATGAAAGGAGATATTTGCAAAACATTTACAAATAGAATATGAAAGGAAATATTGTAAAACATTTACAATAGAATTGAAAAGGAACATTTATATGTTAAATAAATAGAATAAGATAAAAGGAATATTTATTTAGGAAATAAATAAGATATCATAAAAGGAAATATTTGGAAAGTAAGTAGGATTATAAAAGGAGTTAATCGAATATAGTTTATTCGAATAGAGTTAAAGAAGTTAATCGAATAATAGATATTCGAATAAAGTTAATTGAATTAGAATTAGTCGGATTAGAGTTATTCGAATATAGTTTATTCGAAGAAGGGAGTTATCGAATAATGGTTATTCGAAAAAGAGTTATCGAATATTGGTTATTCGAAGAAAGGAGTTAATCGAATATTGGTTATTTGAAGGGAGTTAATCAATTAGAGTTATCAACTAGAGTTAATCGACTAGAGTTAATCGAATAGTGTAAATCAATTAGAATTAATCGATTGGAGTTAAGTGAATAGAGTTAATTAATTAGAGTTAATCAAAGAGAGTTAATTAATTAGAGTTAATCGAGTTAGAATTAATCGATTAGAATTAATCGAATTAGAGTCAATCAATTACAGTTAATCGAGTTAGAGTTAATTGAAAGGAGTTAACCGAGTTAGAGTTAATCGAATTAGAGTCAATCGATTAGAGTTAATTAAGTTAGAGTTAATTGAAAGGAGTTAATTGAATATAGTTTATTCGAAAGGAGTTAATCGAATATTGTTTATTCGAAAGAGAGATGATCGAATACAGTTTATTCGAAAGAAGTTAGTTGAATATAGTTATTCAAAAGAAGATTATCGAATATAGTTTATTTGAAAGGGAGATTATCGAATATTGGTTATTCGAAAAGTAGTTAATGAATATGGTTTACTTGAAAAGGAATTATCGAATAGAGATTATTCGAAAGAGAATTATACATTGAATTCGATTGTATCGAATTCAGGAAAGTACTATTCACTTTCCGTTTCTAATCAAGATTTATTAATTTATAAATAAATTAGTTGTATGTTTGTTTATCCAAATTAATAAATAAAAGTTATACTTAAGTTATTATATTTCGGAAGCATGGGATTATATCACTATTGTTATAATCAAATACTTTCTGTAAAAGAAGTGGATTCGTAAATAAAATTCGAGAGTTACGTAAGGAAGTTTGTTAAAGATTTAGAAGGTGAACCTTGTCGGTTTCGAAGTTAGAAATGTTGTTCAGTTAAGGTCTGAGAGGTAGTTATACCCCAGCTTGATTGACTCCATTTTTAATTAAGGAATTGTTAAGGTTCGACAGTGAAGGTAGGTTGAATGAATTTAGTTAATGAGTGTAATGTTTTGAGTTGGCATAGCCATGTTTTATTTAAACATCTGTTTAAATCAAATGAATGAGTTTTGGAACATTTTCCAAATATAACCTGAAGCGACCCGAACTTCCCCGGTCTCCGAAGAGATGAGAAATAACGAATTACTGTGAGGACAAGACAAATCAGAACGCAGACGGAAGAACATTTCATTGTTATTACAACAATTCCATCAGATACAAGAATATACAGAGTATAAATGAATAAATTACATTCGATAAATATCAGAGATTACAATAAATTACATAGCAGCGGAAAAATAATATAAAGCACAACTGAAGGTGATATACTGATACAGAGCTTTCCGGATATCATTCCAGCTGTAAACCAGGATCCTGTGAATATAAATCTGCAAAACCAAAACTACTAGCTGTCCGTGTCGAAAATAGGGGCACCCAGAGTTTAGGTTAAAACAATAAACTCCAGGTCAGTCATGTGACTGGTGTGAGAACTAAAACAGTTATTTAAAACTTTACTTTAAAAGAGAGTAATTCAATGGACCACGCCGTATAACACGAAACAGGTTTCCTCCCAAGAATACCAGTGCATAGAATAAACAACGCAAGGCTTTTTCGGAAAATGAAGCTATTATAAGACCCAGGTCCCATCACACAATGCAACGCAAGCCGGAGGATAGGGTTTTCCCTTATAATAGCCAGACATGCTTGGTACGTTTAAAACAAATCATTTGATACTATAATAAGTGTATAGTGTCAAAACAATTTCAATCATAAATATAAATCATAGACGGCATAGCATCCCATGCTACTATGTCGCCATACTAGGCTCTACAAATAAAGCCGAAATATCTCGTATTGGAAATTGGATTTCCGTCATGAGTTGAGGCAAGGGGCAAGCTCCTCTCCGCTTTCGAGACACTCTAGCAAATGTCTTAGGACTACACACTCTGGGCAATCCTGGATGCTTCAGGGCCGGTCCTCACTTACGTTAAAGGATTATTTATTCCTGAACACACGTTTCATGGTCCTTACAGACCTATAATCGGGGCGCCTCATCCAACAACCACATAGGTGAAAAGTATATAAATGTCAGGGCTGGTAAGTCACTGACACCACCAAAGCTAGAAAGAAACGTTGTGCTCTCCCTGCAGTCCTTATCCCGTTTTTGACTCATACCGAGGTCTGAGGCTCGCGAATTCACGTCATACACAAAGCTACGCCACAAAGGTCGTGCTTTGATCATCAACCACAAGACTTTGCTTTTCAACAGAAGCCTTGATCCATGCAACTCAGCATGCCACACAGGCAATTCATGCCATGCGATTGATATCTATCGATATATAACCTCTAAGCTCGTACGTCTCGAAGAAGGGCGTTAAGCAAGAGAATAAATTCTCCGCCGCCAAACAGATATATATTTAACAGAAATCAATCAACACAGAATAAAATCCAATGTCAGACACACAATCCATTTACAAGTTCGTTCTGGGTCTGAACGAAACCGGAGGCACTTTCCTCGCATATCCATCGATCTCCAAGTACGTCTGGACGACCACTAACCGATTCCCTCATCTTGGGTGTACAGCCCAATCAAGATCATCAGTAATCACCCAAACGATGTGAAGACTTCCGGTCTTCAACCACCTTCTTCGTCTTCGACTTATCGTCGAATTGGTTATTCAGAATGGGTATAAACCCGGACTTTCCGAACAACCCGCGCATATTAAAAACAAATGTTACACAAACACAACATACGCCTCATTCCAATGCAGAATATCCTTTTATTCACGAAATCACATTCTTAGGGAAAGGTTCCCATTAATTTTATCCAAGATAACTTCTTTAAAATTTATCCTTTAATCTTCCTTTGGATGTCATTTCAAACCAAATTATGGTTTTCCAAACTAGTCGAGATTAGCGAACCACACCGAAGTAATTATTTATTTTATTTTCCAATCCCAACCTATTCATCCCATGAAGCAAAACTGGTCATACTCCATATCTAACACCACGGTGTTATCGGTAAAATTAATTGCCATTTCACGTTCAAATCTAATTAAAGATTTAACTATCGCTTTGGAGCAAAACTGGTGATACTCCTTCTCGCTCATTGCCAAATTTGATAATTTAGATTATCAATTCATATTTCAATCTAATTGCAGATTCATTAAAACTTCTTTTTCTGGGTAAAAGAACTAGTGTCATTTAAAACACCATTCATGATAAACCCAAATCACATTCTATTTATTTTCGGGTTAAAGAACTAGTGTTATTTAAAACACAGTTCACGATAAACCCATGAATCAATTCTATTTAAACCCATTTCAAATCCAGTTTATTTATTTAAAAATAAATGGGTTTTAAATTTTAGTTCAAAATTAGTTCATTTCGATAAAAATCTATTTTTATCTTTTCAAATATGGAGTTTTTCATCCCAATTTTTCCCAAATCATTTCTTATGATTTTACACAAATTATTACTATTTTTAATAATTTTATCAAGGCCCGTACAGTCGATTTCCATCAACGGCCATCGAACTGCACTTACAGCGACCTTTTCTGAAATTGATTTGGACCTACCTCCAAATCCAACCGTTTGATTTTGAATTTCTAATGTTCATCTACTGCTCATTGTAGATATTTATTTTTGTTAGGAATTCCGTACAAAAAAGACAAATGATCTTGAACTACAACATCTGACCATATATGTATTACAATAAAGAAGGAGGATTTTCAATGCGGGATATAGAAAGCTCTTTTCGATACGAACCCAACGGTTCCGGTTTTAGGAGAATCCGACGGTTGGATCTCCCGTAATGTCCATTTGAAGTTAATGGTCGAAATTCGCGAACTGCCGCGGCGCGTTCTATTCAGGCCATTATATTATATATATAATATTTATTTCGTCGATTCCTATTTAAAACGAATTTTATAAATCGTTTTAAATTTGTTTTAAAAACAATTTCAACCTTTATTTCAAATTCAAATCAAAATTGAATTTTCTATTATAAATCCTTTTTACATTCATTTCTATTTGATTTCAAATCGATTTTAATTAGATTCGAATTCATTTCCTTTTCAATTCAATTCGATTCGAATTCGTTTTCTTTTCAATTCAATTCAAATTCGTTTTCTATTCAATTCAAATTCGTTTTCTATCTAATTCAAATCAAATTCGCTTTCTATCCAATTCAAATCAAATTCGCTTTCTATTCAATTCAAATCAAATTCGTTTTCTATTCAATTCAAATCAAATTCGTTTTCTATTCAAATCAAATCAAATTCGTTTTCTATTCAAATCAAATCCAATTCGTTTTCTATTCAATTCAAATCAAATTCGTTTTCTATTCAACATATGAATATTTATTCTATTCAATATGTGAATCTATATTTTTGTCAACACACGACTAATCTCAACGAATGAGTACTGTCCATGTGACACCCCGTATGTTTACATTTTTAAAAAGTAAGAAATTTACATACGTATATGGTGATACGCAAAGCCTATAAACCAGTAAAGCATGAAGATAAAAGATGTTATGTTTAAACTTCTAGAATAAAGGTAAACGGTATTCACTATGGCGTTCGTCTCGGAAAAATACGCGAAATAGAGTCCGAGTTTTCGAGAATCGGAGTCCGTATGACCCGTTAAAGGCCCAAGGAAGATTAGTGAAAATTTGAAATTCGGAAATCAGTTTGAAAATCCAGATCTGGGGCTAGGCGGGAATTTTCCCCGCCTAGGCCATGTCGACTGGGCTGTCGACAGGCCCGTCGACTTGGGCCCAGACCAAGTCGACAGCCCTGTCGACATGCCAGTCGACAGGGGGTGGCCGGGCTAAATTGCCTGGTGCACCTGCTTGTCTCACCTGGGCTTGCTCTTGGGCTGTTTCTGGAAGCTTCCGAGATCTGATGGTCCTAATCTATCCTAGATCTAATCCTATGGCCTAAAACACTCCTAATCTCTATAAAAACACCCCTAAGCCCCCCCTAAACCCTCATAACTCACCCTCTCCACGAAGTGCTGCCCAAATGCAAAGTGATCATGGCCTCCATCTCAAATTCCTAGAGCCTATGCACTCAAATCGGGTTCAAATCAAAGGATGCAAGCTTGCTACACCAAATAGAGGCCAAATCAACATTTCTATGCGAGTTTCGTGATGGTTCTTCATCAAAGAAGCCACCTTTCTTCATCATGATGATGCATGGTCCCTTTCCTAAGCCTTGCCTAGGTAAGTTCTAGCTACTTTTAGATGGAAACGGTAGTTTTGATAATGACATGGGATAAAATGTGGCTAAACATGATTATGCGAACCTATATGAGCCTTTCCTTGCCTCTTGTGTCCATGTTTATGGTTTTAGGCCATGTGAGTGGCTTAATCATGCTTCTCATGCTATGCATAACCTAGTTTAACTTGCAAGTTTGGATCTTTATGCATGAAATGCTAGCATGAACCTTTAGGAACCATTTTTACTTGTGAAACATTGGCTAAGATTATAGTTTGGGGCTTATGCATGTTTATGAACCTAAACCCCTAGTGTTAACATGCAAGTTTGTGGCCAAATCCTTTATGACATTATGCATACTTATGGCCAATTCCCTTTGTTTTCATGTTATGCATGCTTGTGGCCAAACCTTTATGAACCTATATATGTCTTAAGCCAAACCCTCATGATGCTATGCATGTTTAGGGTCATTGTGTAGCATAGTACCTTTGCGATGTGACTCGTCCATTCTTGCGTTGGAACACGATTTGGGTTGAGGATATACAAGCGCGATTGTAGCATGAAAGACTTAACGTGAAGTTATGTGAAAATATGTTAGGCGAGCTAAACTGGGCATGAACCATAATTTGGGAAAAGGGGTATAAACATGATAACATGCGACGATAAATATGACATGTGAATACTTGAAAGCATAACTTGTAATGTAACATGGAAGTTGACATGTAAGTATGCATAAAAACATAAGCTTGGGAATTTACCTATTAAGTTAGGTCTACCCATTGGGAATTTACCTATTAAGTTAGGTCTACCCAATTGCTTGAAAACTTAACTATGAACATGATACTAGACTAAACATGAAAGTGGCCAACTCGAGGTTGGGTTGAGTTTGCAACGTAAAACTACCCGGAACCGACCGGCCTAACTAGTAGTTGCAAACAATAGGACTCAATGTGAGAAGTTGGTCATGTTGTGCTTGAACCCGATGTTAGACCAAGTTGTGGTGTAAATCTACCCGGACCCGCCCGGCTTAACTAGTAACCACAACAAAGTCTAATGTGAGAGGTTGGGGTGCATTAAATAATTAATGCCACATAATAGGGTTAAGTTAATTTGATTAATGAGGCTTAACCAAATATGATATGGACAAATGGGTTAAGTAATTTGATTAGGCTAATGATACTTAGCAAAACATAAACAAGCTTGGGTAGGTTAAGTAACTCGATTTGCCTAATGACGCTTGACCGATTTGACTCGGTAAATTGACAGGGTCAAGTTAATTTATATAATTAACCAATCTAAAATGATAATTAGACGAGGTTAAGTTATGGATTGCTTGATATACTTAGCCAGCTTGACACATGGTATGTGGGGTCAAGTCTTGGACTTGGATACTTAGCCAATTTTGACATGGTTGGTAGACGGGCTAAGTTATGAACTTAAGTGACACTTAACCCATTAGATAAACCCTAATTCAGAGAATTAGGAGAATAACCATAGTTAACAAGGGTAATGGAAATAAGGCTAAGTGGTAAACCTTAGTTAAAGGAAACTAAGTAATAATTCTTAGTCAAGGAAATCTGGACCACTTCTTAGACAGATTAGCAACCCGATACGTTAGGTCAACGTTTAAGTATGCGTGGAGGAGCAGGCTATCTGATTTAGATAAAGGCTCCAACGAACTGGGTAACGAAGCAGCGGCTTCGGGGAACGTGAGGATATTCTTGGGATCCCTCCGTGAGCTGCCAGGTCATTATACTAGGCTCACGGGAGGTTGAGGTCTGCGGTAGAAGAACCAAGAATATGCCTTGGTTGCTATGCGAGCGACCTAAAGACTGGGGTGGATAGCAGTGAGCCGACGAACACATAAGGTGCCCGAGATAGCAAGTTCGTCGATCATCTACCATCTTGAGTCAAGCGTATACGTACGGAAAGGCAGGGAACACCCAACAGACCATAATTGCTATCTAATTATGGGTGAGGTAGGCCGTAGGATGTGGGCTGGCCGGAGTGTAGTTCTCATGCAAGATTCTCTCTTGTGTTGCCTTTCACTAGTTGAGGGAGGGGTCTCGTGGGACCATAGCCACGTGTAGAAAAGCAGACCTTAGTATCTGCATCGGCAGATAAATCTAAAGCTCCCGACCGAGTCCTGTATTTCTTGGTTTGTCCTGTGACAGGACTCGGATGGCACGATGTGATACATGTGCATACAGTTATAGAAAAACGATTCACGGTGAATGCGTGGGAAAAAGGGCGCGGTTGAGAGTTAGCGTAATCCCTAGCGGCCTAGGTGGTTTAACCCAAACCGAAGTGCGAAAGCGTGCGATAGGTAAGCGTAATCCCTAGTGGTGCTAGGTGGCGTAGGTCCTAGTAGCTCAAACGATGATTCACATGGAAGAGCCAAGCTAGAATAAGGGTGACAGTCCAAACGAGCTCAAGGATAATACGACATGAGGAAGCCCGTACGAAGTACGGCAAAGGACTGAACCTATATACATGGAAAGAAACATATGACTTGAGTAACCTATATACATGCGATATAGTAGGTTGACATGGACCATTACACGACTTTGAGTAAGGGACATTCCTGGTTAACACATAACAAGGCTGGGATACTAGGGCGGAGGGTGTACAGCAGATATATGTGCCAGAATTAGGAAGAATATACATAATAGATACCGGGGAATGTTAGACGGGGCAGATACCTTGGGATAAGGTACGCGATAGAGGTCTAGTGATGTGATACCTTGGCTTATCATAACACCATAGTCGTCATGATACCTCAGTTCACCTTGCCACAGGAGTCAACCGGCTACCCTGGCTTAGTTTATCTATCTTGTAGTTATCCTTATGTTTACTTTCAGTTTATGCATGTCATGTTACCTTTACCTGTTTTTATACTGGAAGTAGATAGGACTTACTCAGTCTTTTTGACTGACCCGTTTTGTTTCGCCTCTTTTCTTCCGTTTCCCCCCCAGGTTACAGGGAGGAAACGATGCTGTTTGGTTCGGACTTCTTCTGTTGAAGGTCATCATGGATGGCTTGGACTTTCTTGGCTATGGCTACTTTACTGTTTTATTTGGGGAATAATTTATTAAAAAGTCTTTATGCTTCTCTGCTATTGCAAGACAGGTTTTGATGTACTCTGATGTAAAAGGCTTTAGACCTTATTTATCCATGTTTATGAAAGTTTGATTTTACTTCCGCTATTTATATATGCTCTGTCTTGTGATATTTCTGTGCATGTTTACCAATAATGCCCCTCTAAAGCTAGTGCATTCCCTTGCGAGTGACCCTAGCGGAGGCTGGGTGTTACATTTGGTATCAGAGCGAGGTTTACCAGGCTGGGCAAAAGTTTTTTTAAAAGAAAAACCTTCTGAAAATTATTTGAAAAACTGTTTACAAAGAAGCATTTTTCAAGAAAAACTTTGTTTTAGAAGTTATTTCCCAAAATCCATTAGCAATGTCCTTGTTTTATTAGTTGAATTCTCTTTTCCTTTCTCTCTCCCATCGATAGTCACGTCGGCGTCGGTTACAAGTAGTTTTTGAGTTAGAAGAGTGGTTTTGGTATGATGGGGGAATAGTCTCGGGAAAATGGAGTTGGGTCAGGGGGGAAATAAGGAAATGGAAGGGTGGAAGGATAAGCAAGGGAAAAAAAAAAAAATAAGGGGGCCAGTCGACAGGGCAGTCGACATGCCCCCCCCCCCCTGTCGACAGGGCTGTCGACACGTCGAGCCTGCAGAGAAAAAAAATATATAAACCCGAGGCCGAGAGCATCGGCTCATAACCCCAACCCCTTTTCTCCTTCCTCCCAGCCACCAAAACCGAAATTCCCCAACTCCACCACCTCCCATCACCTCGTTTCTCCACCGTTCTTCGTAAAATTAAGCTTAAATCGAAGTTAGAGGCTCTCTCCATCCGGATCTATAGTTCCCCTCTTCCAATTCGTGTTTAAATCGCCATGGCCAATCAACCCAATCCCTACGAGCTTTACCCCCAACTAACCGCGCAAGAGGTTGAGTGGTGTGACGAGCAACCAGGAATAATTGAGCACTACATGCAGCTTGCCACTAGGAATTTGCTTCTAGGCCGACCGGTGAGGTTTGCGGATTTTGCGGGAACCGCCGTGGAAGGCTTGTTTGTTAATGCGGGTCTTATTCATATTCTGGATACGCACACAGCCGAGAGGAGGGGCTACAAGCGTATGGTAAGACTTTTTGATGCTCGTTTGCAAATTGATGTGGATGATAATGGGTTGATAACTTATGGTTCATGGGTTAAGGGTACCCATATATTTATGAATGAGGTCCAATTTGGGGAAATTTTGAATATCCGGGGTACGGGACTTGATATAAATGACCTGGAGATGGATGATTTGAATGTGTGGGGAAGGATTTTTTTTAATGGCCTGGATAGGCAATGGGATAGTACGCATTTGCGCCCCCTAGCTAGGTTTGTAATTAGGATATTGCAATATAATATTGCGGGGCAGAATCATGGGTTTGACAGAGTCCCCGTAGTTGTTAAGGCCGCCACTTATGCTATTTTTGGGGGCATACAAATAAACTGGGCAAGGACCATCCTGCAGCAATACTAGATCTTTAGGGGAGCAAGACACTCCAATATTTGTTTTGGGAACTTATGGACTATAGTTTTCCGCTGGTTCGGGGTGGATTTGCATGATGAGGATTATGTGACGCTTTCTAACCATCCCTCTGTTATCATCACTGAAGCCGCACTAGGGAGGATGAGTATAGATATGCAGGAGCTGCAAGGGGAGCCTCAGCCTATGGAGCATGAGGGATTAGATGAGGAAGAGGATGAGGGTAACGAGGAGGAGGAGCAAGAGGAGGAGCCACATGATGATCAGTTTGGACACTTTGAGGACCCCCATCAGGCACCACAGCATGATGGTGAGCAGGCTGGGGATGGAGCCTGGGCTCATCAGGGCCCGGCACAGGGGGCTCCGGACACAGGTGCCTGGGATCCATGGGCTACTAGGGATCCAGACTGGAGGACCGAGCTGAGATATATTTCACAGCAGCAGGCTCGCTTGATGAGGAGCCACCAGGATATTTTGAGGTCACAACAGCAGACACTGGAGTCACAGGTAGCCATGGCTTAGACACAGCAGCAGATGCTTCAGGATATGAGTTCCTCTTATGACCAGTTAGGGGCTGGGATGCAAGACCTACAGTTAGAGCTTAGGCAAGGGAACCGACGGCAGGAGGAGAGGCTTGACAGCTTAGAGGAGCTCATCCGTAGCTATTTCCATCGGGATTGACCTCTATCAGTTATCCGTAGGATAGTATTTTATTTTCAGTATTGTTTAGCTGTTCCTTTTGTTGTCTGGTTGTAACGATGTACTAAAACTATCTTAATAAAGTTTGTATGTTATTTGTTTACGCAATTGGTTGTGTCTAATGTAATTATGAAATAACGAACGATAACGTCTGATAACGAAGAACAATGAAAACAACAAAACGGGATATCTCTCCGTTACATAAAAATTTAGATTTTTCTAAATTAATAATGGATGGTAGGATTCTGGATGCTCAAATTGGATGAACTTCACTCTTATTTTATAAGGGTGTGGGGAAAATTTGGATGAAAGTACTTTTTCAAATTTTTGCATTCATATAGAACTGCAAGTATATTTAGGATGAGAGCATCATGGTTTGAAAAAGAAATTTTTAAGAAATTGCATTCATGTAGGTGGTACCACAAGTTAGGCATACATATTTTTCTATGATGTGATTCACTTTTGCACATGTGCATATGTTTGCAACAATTGGCTGAACACTTCTGGATGCTAACATGGGGACATAAATCCTACTACTATTGAATTTCGGGGACGAAATTCTTTAAGGGTGGGAGGATGTGACACCCCGTATGTTTACATTTTTAAAAAGTAAGAAATTTACATACGTATATGGTGATACGCAAAGCCTATAAACCAGTAAAGCATGAAGATAAAAGATGTTATGTTTAAACTTCTAGAATAAAGGTAAACGGTATTCACTATGGCGTTCGTCTCGGAAAAATACGCGAAATAGAGTCCGAGTTTTCGAGAATCGGAGTCCGTATGACCCGTTAAAGGCCCAAGGAAGATTAGTGAAAATTTGAAATTCGGAAATCAGTTTGAAAATCCAGATCTGGGGCTAGGCGGGAATTTTCCCCGCCTAGGCCATGTCGACTGGGCTGTCGACAGGCCCGTCGACTTGGGCCCAGACCAAGTCGACAGCCCTGTCGACATGCCAGTCGACAGGGGGTGGCCGGGCTAAATTGCCTGGTGCACCTGCTTGTCTCACCTGGGCTTGCTTTTGGGCTGATTCTGGAAGCTTCCGAGATCTGATGGTCCTAATCTATCCTAGATCTAATCCTATGGCCTAAAACACTCCTAATCTCTATAAAAACACCCCTAAGCCCCCCCTAAACCCTCATAACTCACCCTCTCCACGAAGTGCTTCCCAAATGCAAAGTGATCATGGCCTCCATCTCAAATTCCTAGAGCCTATGCACTCAAATCGGGTTCAAATCAAAGGATGCAAGCTTGCTACACCAAATAGAGGCCAAATCAACATTTCTATGCGAGTTTCGTGATGGTTCTTCATCAAAGAAGCCACCTTTCTTCATCATGATGATGCATGGTCCCTTTCCTAAGCCTTGCCTAGGTAAGTTCTAGCTACTTTTAGATGGAAACGGTAGTTTTGATAATGACATGGGATAAAATGTGGCTAAACATGATTATGCGAACCTATATGAGCCTTACCTTGCCTCTTGTGTCCATGTTTATGGTTTTAGGCCATGTGAGTGGCTTAATCATGCTTCTCATGCTATGCATAACCTAGTTTAACTTGCAAGTTTGGATCTTTATGCATGAAATGCTAGCATGAACCTTTAGGAACCATTTTTACTTGTGAAACATTGGCTAAGATTATAGTTTGGGGCTTATGCATGTTTATGAACCTAAACCCCTAGTGTTAACATGCAAGTTTGTGGCCAAATCCTTTATGACATTATGCATACTTATGGCCAATTCCCTTTGTTTTCATGTTATGCATGCTTGTGGCCAAACCTTTATGAACCTATATATGTCTTAAGCCAAACCCTCATGATGCTATGCATGTTTAGGGTCATTGTGTAGCATAGTACCTTTGCGATGTGACTCGTCCATTCTTGCGTTGGAACACGATTTGGGTTGAGGATATACAAGCGCGATTGTAGCATGAAAGACTTAACGTGAAGTTATGTGAAAATATGTTAGGCGAGCTAAACTGGGCATGAACCATAATTTGGGAAAAGGGGTATAAACATGATAACATGCGACGATAAATATGACATGTGAATACTTGAAAGCATAACTTGTAATGTAACATGGAAGTTGACATGTAAGTATGCATAAAAACATAAGCTTGGGAATTTACCTATTAAGTTAGGTCTACCCATTGGGAATTTACCTATTAAGTTAGGTCTACCCAATTGCTTGAAAACTTAACTATGAACATGATACTAGACTAAACATGAAAGTGGCCAACTCGAGGTTGGGTTGAGTTTGCAACGTAAAACTACCCGGAACCGACCGGCCTAACTAGTAGTTGCAAACAATAGGACTCAATGTGAGAAGTTGGTCATGTTGTGCTTGAACCCGAGGTTAGACCAAGTTGTGGTGTAAATCTACCCGGACCCGCCCGGCTTAACTAGTAACCACAACAAAGTCTAATGTGAGAGGTTGGGGTGCATTAAATAATTAATGCCACATAATAGGGTTAAGTTAATTTGATTAATGAGGCTTAACCAAATATGATATGGACAAATGGGTTAAGTAATTTGATTAGGCTAATGATACTTAGCAAAACATAAATAAGCTTGGGTAGGTTAAGTAACTCGATTTGCCTAATGACGCTTGACCGATTTGACTCGGTAAATTGACAGGGTCAAGTTAATTTATATAATTAACCAATCTAAAATGATAATTAGACGAGGTTAAGTTATGGATTGCTTGATATACTTAGCCAGCTTGACACATGGTATGTGGGGTCAAGTCTTGGACTTGGATACTTAGCCAATTTTGACATGGTTGGTAGACGGGCTAAGTTATGAACTTAAGTGACACTTAACCCATTAGATAAACCCTAATTCAGAGAATTAGGAGAATAACCATAGTTAACAAGGGTAATGGAAATAAGGCTAAGTGGTAAACCTTAGTTAAAGGAAACTAAGTAATAATTCTTAGTCAAGGAAATCTGGACCACTTCTTAGACAGATTAGCAACCCGATACGTTAGGTCAACGTTTAAGTATGCGTCTGATTTAGATAAAGGCTCCAACGAACTGGGTAACGAAGCAGCGGCTTCGGGGAACGTGAGGATATTCTTGGTATCCCTCCGTGAGCTGCCAGGTCATTATACTAGGCTCACGGGAGGTTGAGGTCTGCGGTAGAAGAACCAAGAATATGCCTTGGTTGCTATGCGAGCGACCTAAAGACTGGGGTGGATAGCAGTGAGCCGACGAACACATAAGGTGCCCGAGATAGCAAGTTCGTCGATCATCTACCATCTTGAGTCAAGCGTATACGTACGGAAAGGCAGGGAACACCCAACAGACCATAATTGCTATCTAATTATGGGTGAGGTAGGCCGTAGGATGTGGGCTGGCCGGAGTGTAGTTCTCATGCAAGATTCTCTCTTGTGTTGCCTTTCACTAGTTGAGGGAGGGGTCTCGTGGGACCATAGCCACGTGTAGAAAAGCAGACCTTAGTATCTGCATCGGCAGATAAATCTAAAGCTCCCGACCGAGTCCTGTATTTCTTGGTTTGTCCTGTGACAGGACTCGGATGGCACGATGTGATACACGTGCATACAGTTATAGAAAAACGATTCACGGTGAATGCGTGGGAAAAAGGGCGCGGTTGAGAGTTAGCGTAATCCCTAGCGGCCTAGGTGGTTTAACCCAAACCGAAGTGCGAAAGCGTGCGATAGGTAAGCGTAATCCCTAGTGGTGCTAGGTGGCGTAGGTCCTAGTAGCTCAAACGATGATTCATATGGAAGAGCCTAGCTAGAATAAGGGTGACAGTCCAAACGAGCTCAAGGATAATACGACATGAGGAAGCCCGTACGAAGTACGGCAAAGGACTGAACCTATATACATGGAAAGAAACATATGACTTGAGTAACCTATATACATGCGATATAGTAGGTTGACATGGACCATTACACGACTTTGAGTAAGGGACATTCCTGGTTAACACATAACAAGGCTGGGATACTAGGGCGGAGGGTGTACAGCAGATATATGTGCCAGAATTAGGAAGAATATACATAATAGATACCGGGGAATGTTAGACGGGGCAGATACCTTGGGATAAGGTACGCGATAGAGGTCTAGTGATGTGATACCTTGGCTTATCATAACACCATAGTCGTCATGATACCTCAGTTCACCTTGCCACAGGAGTCAACCGGCTACCCTGGCTTAGTTTATCTATCTTGTAGTTATCCTTATGTTTACTTTCAGTTTATGCATGTCATGTTACCTTTACCTGTTTTTATACTGGAAGTAGATAGGACTTACTCAGTCTTTTAGACTGACCCGTTTTGTTTCGCCTCTTTTCTTCCGTTTCCCCCCCAGGTTACAGGGAGGAAACGATGCTGTTTGGTTCAGACTTCTTCTGTTGAAGGTCATCATGGATGGCTTGGACTTTCTTGGCTATGGCTACTTTACTGTTTTATTTGGGGAATAATTTATTAAAAAGTCTTTATGCTTCTCTGCTATTGCAAGACAGGTTTTGATGTACTCTGATGTAAAAGGCTTTAGACCTTATTTATCCATGTTTATGAAAGTTTGATTTTACTTCCGCTATTTATATATGCTCTGTCTTGTGATATTTCTGTGCATGTTTACCAATAATGCCCCTCTAAAGCTAGTGCATTCCCTTGCGAGTGACCCTAGCGGAGGCTGGGTGTTACAGTCCACGTGTGACTATTTTTGTTATTTACTATATTTTATGAAAATTAAGGTATCTATCGTTTGATATTAAATCAGACTCCAACCGTAAATTAGTAAGAGAACGATTCCCTGAATATTAACCCCGAAGGCCGAAACCAACATCAGATCAATATCCAGGAGACCACTCATCTTATCTATTTTCCAGTTAGTTTCTAATTTTATATATGATAAAGATGTAAATTTTATTGTTAAAATATTTCGTTTAACACATGACTAATCTCAACGGATGAGTACAGTCAACACACGAACCTTTATTTTATAATATTCTTTATCTTCTAAATTGGAATGAGGCCCAATCAATTACCATATAAGTTAATTATATGGATTCCATTCAACACATGCATAAAATAGCAACGATAAATAATCAACCATCATCCAAAGTGCACTATACTGTATAAGCATCAAATATAGATATCTAACGCTTATAACAGCCTGTCGATCCATCGATCGACATACAACTAATTATTGGGATTAGTGTATGCCGTATTTTATCCCAATACCCGTGTAGGGTTTCAAATCAACAAACACAGATTTTTATTTGTGTAGTTGGGCGATGTGTAAAATTTAACGACCCAATCAATATCAGTAAAATCAGTGTATATAAACAAATCGGCCGATTTGTTTATAAATATTTATTTATTCACTTTCATGTTAAAAATTATATTTTTAATGACCAAATTATTTTATTCAACCTATGAATATTCTATTCGGTTCATTTATTAAATAGAATGATATCTTTATTTTTCTAACTTATTTTAGAAAATTTCGGCGGCATAACGGCACGATACTAGAAACGGGACAAGGCCTAGCCTTATCCCTGGTCTAGTGTAGGCCCACGCCATTCACACATCAATCAAATCCATTCCATTTCACCAAACAATTCAATTCAAACCAAATAATCTAACCAACTACACAACCAAACAATTAAACAAACAAGCCATCCATGGTCTGTGGATGACGGGTGTCGGGTGCTACTAAACACCGTCTGCATCCTAGTATATATATTTAACTAGAAAAAGAAGTTTAGAGTGAGAAGTTCTCACCAAAAGCTATCCAATTCCACGACTCTTCATTTATAGAAATCTTCGTCGTTCTCGCCTTTTTGTCACCTTCGTTGCCCGTATTCTCTACATATGTAAAAATCGAATTTTTACTTCGCTATTCAATATATAAAAATCGAATTTTCACTTCGCTATTCAATAGATAAAAATCGAATTTTTACTTCGCTATTCAATATATAAAAATCGAATTTTTACTTCGCTATTCAATATATAAAAATCGGATTTTTACTTCGCTATTCAATATATAAAAATCGGATTTTTACTTCGCTATTCAATATATAAAAATCGAATTTTTACTTCGCTATTCAATATATAAAAATCGAATTTTTACTTCGCTACTATATAGATAAAAATTCCATTTTTACATCGCTACTATATAGATAAAAATTCTATTTTTACACCGATGTTCATATAATAAAGGTTATATTTTTTTTATACTCTACACAAGTAAAAATCATATTTTTACTTCACTACCTATATAAAGATCAAATTTTTAATATCTCTACTTTATAAAAATATCGCCTTCCTTCTTTATAAAAATACCACTACTTTCAAAATGAAAAGCTAACTTTTCTACTATGAAAATCCCAATCTTCCTACAATGAAAAGTCTCATTTTACATCACATGTAAATCGTATTTTTATTTTTATCATTAAAAATTATATCTTTTTAATGTTTCAAAATCACTACTTTCCCATGATAAAAACCATTACTTTCATAGGATAAAGATCATCACTTTCATAAGGTAAAAATCATTACTTTCATATTAAAAATTATTCTTTTTACGTTTAAATATATAAATATAAATAAAAATCAATTCTTTTTCAGCAATACTATAAATAAAAATTGATTTTGATCTTCTAATATCAATTACCATATAAATCAACATAAATAACTAAATAAATTAAAACAAAAACTTACAATGGGCTTGGGGGAGGGGGATTGGCTGCGCTAGAGGGGGGGAAGGGGTCTTCACGCGAGCGCTGGAGGTGGAGGGAGTTGAGGAGGCGGCGCCTGGTCAGGGTAAGGGGGTCGGCGAAGGGGAGAGAGGGGGGGTTCTGTCGCGACTCAACAGGGAAGGGGGGTCGCGTCGATCGCGGCAGAGGATGGGGGGGGCGACGCTAGATGATCGGTGGTGGCAACGGCGGTGGAGGAAGCCGCTCCACCCCTCTGTCCTCTTCTCTCTTTTTTTTCCTTTTAATCGTTCGATTGAAATGAACGAAAGCAGGGGGGCCAGAGAGAAGTAAAGGGGAGAGGAAAGAGGTTTTTAATTTTTAATTTATTTAATTATTTTATTTTCACCAAAAAGCAACTTTTATTTTCGACCTCAAAACGAGGCCCAACGCTTGTCGTCCATAGCGTTTTACCCCCATTCCGAACACAATGGGATATGTATCGCAAGCTGATTTGATCGTTTCGATCAATTTTCGTCAAAATCAACATATAACTCTATATATTGAATTTGAACGCGCATTTCAATTTATTGGGTCACATACTAACTCTAAAAATTCCCGAAAAATATTTTCTAGCTTCGTATTGACGATACGGTCCTAACAAAACTAGTTTTGTCGAATTCTGAGGCCATTGGAAAAATGGCCAATTTCCAGTCGATTAAAATTAACTGAAACAGGTCAAACGCGTTTTCCTTTGCCACGCTCACATATTGATTCGAAAAATTATGAAATTTGAAACCTAACAATAATTTGACACTACGGATCCAACAAAAGTGGTTTCATCAAAATCTGAGGTCGTTTGCAAAATTCCCATTTTTAAGGGCCTGAATTCCATAGCGACTATTCAGAATTTTCAACTGGACATATCTTTTGATTCCCACTATGAAATCTTGATTTTTTGGATTCGTTGGAAAGATATTCTCAATTAGATCCTATTATTTTTGGTTTCACAAAAATCCGGATTATTTTGCACCTGGTACATTCAATTGAAGTTTGAAATCGAATTATCGAACTACCGCGTCATTTTCAATTCTATTTATAATTGTATATAATTTTTTATATTCTAACGACGAAGTATATAATATATACGTTCGAATTATATTCAAAATAAATTTCTCGTCGATTTTATTTAAAATAATCTATTTTAAATATTCAAAATTCGCTAAAATTGCCAAAATAAAAAATTTAAACTGGCCCAGATTTTCGGGTTGTTACAATCTCCCCCACTTAAAACTTTTCGTCCCCGAAAAGGAACAAAGTCGAAAGTGGTTTGATTAATCAACTCTACGTTCGATCTAGCTTCCATTCTCCAACTTTTCAGTTTCTAAGAATTTTCAAAAATTTGGCTAACACCCTAAATTTTCGAAAAATTTCGCCATAACCTCCCCTGCACCGGGAGCCACGGGAAAATCCCAAAATTGCCATACAGGCCTTCTGATCTCAAAAAGAAAAAGCCAAGCGGCTACCCAATCGGCTCATAAAATCATCATCACCCAAACAAAACAGTAAATTATATAGTAAATATGTACCTATTTGTCGGGCAAACAAATTTTATTCTCTGCTCTAGCCTCCTTGCTACGACCTGTTCAATATAAGTATATGTATATGCAAGCAAATGCGACTAATTTTCAATACAGTTCAATATTTGATACAATTAGGCTAAATGGTTCAAAATTATCAATCAAATAAACAAACATCACAAACATCAATCAATTAGTGAATTAGAGTTTCAAATTCATAATTTTGATACATATATAGAAATCATGTTTTTGATGCCAATTCACAACAATATATTCTAGCTATATTAGTTTTGGTTCTCACACCAGTCTAATGGAAATATATAGAAATCACACCTTCGAAACACGAACATAAATTCTGATGATGTAGCTACAATCATCAGAATCATCTCCGGGCAACTATAGCATGATTCTATATCTATCCAGTATATTAAAACTTCGAATATACGTTCATGGCGCATATACGCGAAACCTTTATATACTCGATTGTCCAAATTCAAAATAAATAAATATTCAAATACGTATAAAACGATTTAAATTTCAAAACAAAATTGTTTTCATTTGAAAAATATACTCTTCACACCCGTTCTAGGATACTACTGATCCTATCTCTAACGAGTCATTCTAATTGGATATTACTAATCCAATATCTGATGAATTCTTTCGTACGATTCTAATGTGTCTTGTTCTCGAGCTCTGTAAACCAAAGCTCTGATACCAAATGAAGCGACCCGAACTTCCCCGGTCTCCGAAGAGATGAGAAAGAACGAATTACTGTGAGGACAAGACAAATCAGGACACAGACGGAAGAACAATTCATTGTTATTACAACAATTCCATCAGATACAAGAATATACAGAGTATAAATGAATAAATTACATTCGATAAATATCAGAGATTACAATAAATTATATAGCAGTGGAAAAATAATATAAAGCACAACTGAAGGTGATATACGGATACAGAGCTTTACGGATATCATTCCAGCTGTAAACCAGGATCCTGTGAATATAAATCTGCAAAACCAAAACTACTAGCTGCCCGTGTCGAAAATAGGGGCACCCAGAGTTTAGGTTAAAACAATGAACTCCAGGTCAGTTATGTGACTGGTGTAAGAACTAAAACAGTTATTTAAAACTCTACTTTAAAAGTGAGTAATTCAAGGGACCACGCCGTATAACACGGAACGGGTTTCCTCCCAAGAATACCAGTGCATAGAATAAACAACGCAATGCTTTTTCAGAAGATGAAGCTATTATAAGACCCAGGTCCCATCACACAATGCAACGCAAGCCGGAGGATAGGGTTTTCCCTTATAATAGCCAAACATGCTTGGTACATTTAAAACAAATCATTTGATACTATAATAAGTGTATAATGTCAAAACAATTTCAATCATAAATATAAATCATAGACGGCATAGCATCCCATGCTACTATGTCGCCATACTAGGCTATACAAATAAAGCCGAAATATCTCGTATTGGAAATTGGATTTCCGTCATGAGTCGAGGCAAGGGGCAAGCTCCTCTCCGCTTTCGAGACACTCTAGCAAATGTCTCAGGACTACACACTCTGGGCAATCCTGGATGCTTCAGGGCCGGTCCTCACTTACGTTAGAGGATTATTTATTCCTGAACACACGTTTCCCGGTCCTTACAGACCTATAATCGAGGCGCCTCATCCAACAACCACATAGGTGAAAAGTATATAAATGTCAGGGCTGGTAAGTCACTGACACCACCAAAGCTAGAAAGAAACGTCGTGCTCTCCCTGCAGTCCTTATCCCATTTTTGACTCATACCGAGGTGTGAGGCTCGCGAATTCACGTCATACACAAAGCTACGCCACAAAGGCCGTGCTTTGATCATCAACTACAAGACTTTGCTTTTCAACAGATGTCTTGATCCATGCAACTCAGCATGCCACACAGGCAATTCATGTCATGCGATTGATGTCTATCGATATATAACCAATAAGCTCGTACGTCTGAGAGAAGGGCGTTAAGCAAGAGAATAAATTCTCCGCCGCCAAACAAATATATATTTAACAGAAATCAATCAACACAGAATAAAATCCATTGTCAGACACACAATTCATTTACAAGTTCGTTCTGGGTCTGAACTAAACCGAAGGCACTTTCCTCGCATATCCATCGATCTCCAAGTACGTCTGGACGACCACCAACTAATTCCCTCATCTTGGGTGTATAGCCCAATCAAGATCATCAGTAATCACCCAAACGATGTGAAGACTTCCGGTCTTCAACCACCGTCTTCGTTTTCGACTTATCGTCGAATCGGTTATTCAGAATGGGTATAAACCCGGACTTTTCGAACAACCCGCGCATATTAAAAACAAATGTTACACAAACACAACATACGCCTCATTCCAATGCAGAATATCCTTTTATTCACGAAATCACATTCTTAAGGAAAGGTTCCCATTAATTTTATCCAAGATAACTTCTTTAAAATTTATCCTTTAATCTTCCTTTGGATGTCATTTCAAACCAAATTATGGTTTTCCAAACTAGTCGAGATTAGCGAACCACACCGAAGTAATTATTTATTTGATTTCCCAATCCCAACCTATTCATCCCATGAAGCAAAATTGGTCATACTCCATATCTAACACCACGGTGTTATCGGTAAAATTAATTACCACTTCACGTTCAAATCTAATTAAAGATTTAACTATCGCTTTGGAGCAAAACTGGTGATACTCCTTCTTGCTCATTGCCAAATTTGATAATTTAGATTATCAATTCATATTTCAATCTAAATGCAGATTCATTAAAACTTCTTTTTCTGGGTTAAAGAACTAGTGTCATTTAAAACACAATTCACGATAAACCCAAATCACATTATATTTATTTTCGGGTTAAAGAACTAGTGTCATTTAAAACACAGTTCACGATAAACCCATGAATCAATTCTATTTAAACCCATTACAAATCCTGTTTATTTATTTAAAAATAAATGGGTTTTAAATTTTAGTTCAAAATTAGTTCATTTCGATAAAAATCTATTTTTATCTTTACAAATATGGAGTTTTTCATCCCAATTGTTCCCAAATCATTTGTTATGATTTTACACAAATTATTACTATTTTCAATAATTTTATCAAGGCCCGTACAGTCGATTTCCATCAACGACCATTGAACTGCACTTACAGCGACCTTTTCTGAAATTGATTTGGACCTACCTCCAAATCCAAACATTAGATTTTGAATTTCTAATATTCGTTAGAAAGCTCTTTTTGATACGAACCCAACGGTTCCGGTTTTAGGAGAATCCGACGGTCGGATCTCCCGTAATGTCCGTTTGAAGTTAATGGTCGAAATTCGCGAACTGCCGCGGCGCAGCGCGTTCTATTCAGGCCATTATATTAAATATATAATATATATAATATTTATTTCATCGATTCCCATTTAAAACGGATTTTATAAATCGTTTTAAATTTGTTTTAAAAACAATTTCAACCTTTATTTCAAATTCAAATCAAAATTGAATTTTCTATTATAAATCCTTTTACTTTCATTTCTATTTGATTTCAACTCAAATCGATTTTACTTCGATTCAAATTCATTTCCTTTTCAATTCAATTCGATTCAAATTCGTTTTCTTTTCAATTCAATTCAAATTCGTTTTCTATTCAATTCAAATCAAATTTGTTTTCTATCTAATTCAAATCAAATTCGCTTTCTATCCAATTCAAATCAAATTCGCTTTCTATTCAATTCAAATCAAATTCTTTTTCTACTCAATTCAAATCAAATTCGTTTTCTATTCAAATCAAATCAAATTCGTTTTCTACTCAAATCAAATCAAATTCGTTTTCTATTCAATTCAAATCAAATTCATTTTCTATTCAACATATGAATATTTATTCTATTCAACATGTGAATCTATATTTTTGTCAACACACGACTAATCTCAACGAATGAGTACTATCAACGTGTGACTATTTTTGTTATTTACTATATTTTATGAAAATTAAGGTATCTACCGTTTTATATTAAATCAGACTCCAACCATAAATTAGTAAGAGAACGATTCCCTGAATATTAACCCCGAAGGCCGAAACCAACATCAGATCAATATCCAGGAGACCACTCATCTTATCTATTTTCCAGTTAGTTTCTAATTTTATATATGATAAAGATGTAAATTTTATTGTTAAAATATTTCGTTCAACACATGACTAATCTCAACGGATGAGTACAGTCAACACACGAACCTTTATTTTATAATATTCTTTATCTTATAAATTGGAATGAGGCCCAATCAATTACCATATAAAGTCAATTATATGGATTCCATTCAACACATGCATATAATAGCAACGATAAATAATCAACCATCATCCAAAGTGCACTATACTGTATAAGCATCAAATATAGATATCTAACGCTTATAACAGCCTGTCGATCCATCGATCGACATACAACTAATTATTGGGATTAGTGTATGCCGTATTTTATCCCAATACCCGTGTGGGGTTTCAAATCAACAAACACAGATTTTTATTTGTGTAGTTGGGCGATGTGTAAAATTTATCGACCCAATCAATATTAGTCAAATCAGTGTATATAAACAAATCGGCCGATTTGTTTATAAATATTTATTTATTCACTTTCACGTTAAAAATTATATTTTTAACGACCAAATTATTTTATTCAACCTATGAATATTCTATTCGGTTCATTTATTAAATAGAATGATATCTTTATTTTTCTAACTTATTTTAGAAAATTTCGGCGGCATAACGGCACGATACTAGAAACGGGACAAGGCCTAGCCTTATCCCCGGTCTAGTGAAGGCCCACGCCATTCACACATCAATCAAATCCATTCCATTTCACCAAACAATTCAATTCAAACCAAATAATCTAACCAATTACACAACCAAACAATTAAACAAACAAGCCATCCATGGCCTGTGGATGACGGGTGTCGGGTGCTACTAAACACCGTCTGCATTCTAGTATATATATTTAACTAGAAAAAGAAGTTTAGAGTGAGAAGTTCTCACCAAAAGCTATCCCAATTCCACGACTCTTCATTTATAGAAATCTTCGTCGTTCTCACCTTTTTGTCACCTTCGTTGCCCGTATTCTCTACAAATGTAAAAATCGAATTTTTACTTCGCTATTCAATATATAAAAATCGAATTTTTACTTCGCTATTCAATATATAAAAATCGAATTTTTACTTCGCTATTCAATATATAAAAATCAAAATTTTACTTCGCTATTCAATATATAAAAATCGAATTTTTACTTCGCTATTCAATATATAAAAATCGGATTTTTACTTCGCTATTCAATATATAAAAAACGAATTTTTACTTCGCTATTCAATATATAAAAATCGAATTTTTACTTCGCTATTCAATATATAAAAATCGAATTTTTACTTCGCTACTATGTAGATAAAAATTCCATTTTTACATCGCTACTATATAGATAAAATTTCTATTTTTACACCGATGTTATTATAATAAAGGTTATATTTTTTTTATACTCTACACAAGTAAAAATCATATTTTTACTTCACTACCTATATAAAGATCATATTTTTAATATCTCTACTTTATAAAAATATCGCCTTTCTTCTTTATAAAATTACCGCTACTTTCAAAATGAAAAGCTAACTTTTCTACTATGAAAAATCCAATCTTCCTACAATGAAAAGTCTCATTTTACATCACATGTAAATCGTATTTTTATTTTTTTCATTAAAAATTGTATCTTTTTAATGTTTCAAAATCACTACTTTCCCATGATAAAAACCATTACTTTCATAGGATAAAGATCATCACTTTCATAAGGTAAAAATCATTACTTTCATATTAAAAATCATTCTTTTTACGTTTAAATATATAAATATAAATAAAAATCAATTCTTTTTCAGCAATACTATAAATAAAAATTGATTTTGATCTTCTAATATCAATTACCATATAAATCAACATAAATAACTAAATAAATTAAAACAAAAACTTACAATGGGCTTAGGGGAGGGGGATTGGCTGCGCTAGAGGGGGGGAAGGGGTCTTCACGCGAGCGCTGGAGGTGGAGGGGGTTGAGGAGGCGGCGCCTGGTCAGGGTAAGGGGATCGGCGAAGGGGAGAGAAGGGGAGTTCTATCGCGACTCAACAGGGAAGGGGGGTCGCGTCGATCGCGGTAGAGGATGGGGGGGTGACACTGGATGATCGGTGGTGGCAGCGGCGGTGGAGGAAGCCGCTCCACCCCTCCGTCCTCTTCTCTCTTTTTTTAATCGTTCGATTGAAATGAACGAAAGTAGGGGGGCCAGAGAGAAGTTAAGGGGAGAGGAAAGAAGTTTTTAATTTTTAATTTATTTAATTATTTTATTTTCTCCAAAAAGAAACTTTTATTTTCGACCTCAAAACGAGGCCCACCGCGTGTCGTCCATAGCGTTTTACCACCATTCCGAACACAATGGGATATGTATCGCAAGATGATTTGATCGTTTCAATCAGTTTTCTTCAAAATCAACATATAACTCTATATATTGAATTTGAACGCGCATTTCAATTTACTGGGGTCACATACTAACTCTATAAATTTCCGAAAAATATTTTCTAGCTTCGTATTGATGATACGGTCCTAACAAAACTAGTTTCGTCGAATTCTGAGGCCGTTGGAAAAATGGCCAATTTCCAGTTGATTAAAATCAATTAAAACTGGTCAAACGCGTTTTCCTTTGCCACGCTCACATATTGATTCGAAAAATTATGAAATTTGAAACCTAACAATAATTTGACACTGGGGATCCAACAAAAGTGGTTTCGTCGAAATCTGAGGTCATTTGCAAAATTCCCATTTTTAAGGGCCTGAATTCCATAGCGACTATTCAGAATTTTCAACTGGACATATCTTTTGATTCCCGCTATGAAATCTTGATTTTTCGGATTCGTTGGAAAGATATTCTCAATTAGATCCTATTATTTTTGGTTTCACTAAAATCCGGATTATTTTGCACCCGGTACATTCAATTGAAGTTTGAAATCGAATTATCGAACTACCGCGCCATTTTCAATTCTATTTATAATTATATATAATTTTTTATATTCTAACGACGACGTATATAATATATACATTCGAATTATATTCAAAATAAATTTCTTGTCGATTTTATTTAAAATAATCTATTTTAAATATTCAAAATTCGCTAAAATTGCCAAAATAAAAATTTTAAACTGGCCTAGATTTTCGGGTTGTTACATAACCAGAGATATTTTCTAATCATAGAAAATGAAATGTTTGATGAAAAGAACACTGGAATGATAGTGATACATGAAAAAGAGATGGAAATGTTTTCCAATGATTTATAACGTATATTCCCTAAATTTAGAAAATAAGAAATGTTGAATATATGGAAGCAGGAAATGGAAAAGGAATAAATTAATGAACTAAAGAGATAAATGTTCAATGATGATTGATTGATAAAATTTCCATCTGGAAATAATATCGTTGTTTGCACACATGTTTTCTTTTATAGTTAACTCACCGACTATCGAAGTTTTTGAGCATTTTTCCATTGTCAATACGGAGAGACGGGATTTGATATATTATCTGAAAACCACTACGTATGGCATTAGCGTTGCGATCAAATATGATGAAGATAATTGAAGAAGAAGTTATGCAAGGGCTGTCCCGTTTACAGAATAGTGCCTTTGGTTTGTCCAGTCCCAGGACGACCTGTATGGAAGAATGTCTGACAGAGTATACTTAATGGATCAAATAAGTTGATCTCTTCAAACGTATGTACATTTGGTGGCGGAGGAATTCGTTTCTCTTAGCTGTATACCCATTGTATTTTTAGGGAAATCAATTTGTGATTTGGCGGGTATGACGATGTGACATTCAAAGTGAATAATTGTGTGATCTATCAGAGATAAGCATGGCCTCTAGCCTCACAACCGGGAAATGACAAAAATTGTGCAGGCAGCATGGCTAAGTGGTTGGCTGCCAATTAGGGTGTATTATCACCTATCTAGAGATATTCATTTCATTCTACAATCTATTGTCGATGCTGTCCCATTTGGGAAACGGTTGCTGATCCCAACTGTTGGTGATATACGTTCGATAACTCAAGCGAAATGAGTGGTTGGTCTTGTGTGGCTGGGCTGCAAGATGTTCTTGTTGAACCCAGTGTATTCCTCTCTAGAGGTACACTTTTGAAAGGTGGTTCCATACCTTGTCATAGTTGTTAATCCATTATCCAATAAGTGCTCGCGGTTTTAATTGTAGACTATATATGTAAAACGTGAGATGAAAGCGTTATTGCTAGATGATTATTTAGTTGTGGTTGATAGACATTGTTATAATATCAAAAGAGTTTTGATATAAAGTTTATCGTTTCTTTCAAAAGGATTTTGAAAGTTAAATCAAATGTTTTGGATTCCCGTAAGGGAAAAACCCGTTTCGTTATACGGCGTGGTCTTATGAGATATCGTTTAATTGTTCAAACTGTTTTAAATTGTTTTACTCATACCAGTCCCATGGCTGGCCCAGAGTTTATTTGTTTTGTTTTCCTTAAACTCTTGGGTGCCCAAATTCGTACGGGCAGTCAACTAGTCAGGATTTTATAGATATACTTGGATAGCTTGGAGCTGGAGGCTTCGGGATTATATAGCTATAGTTACTTCCACTGTGTTGTAAGTGTTGTACTCTGATAATGTTACTGTATACATATACTAGTTTTATTTCAAAGTTATATATCTCTTATATATTGTTCATTCCGCTGTGAGATTCATGTTTACTCTGATGTTGTATGTTCTTCTTCTTCTATTCTAAGTTTTTATCTTATCTATCCTCACCCTCTAATTTCTTACTTGGACTATCCGGTGTTTTCGATGCTTGAATAGTCGACATAGTGTTGTATACCGATATCCAGGATCGCAAATTCCCCGGGCCGTTACAGTGGTATCAGAGCTTAAGGATAAGTGAATTACCTTGGCTCTGTAGCAATGACTCAGTAGAGATGGGGTTAGTAATACCCTAGATTGAGTTTGAGTGTATATATGAGCGCATATTTGTTATTTGATATACAAATAGTTTTATATTATGGAGATTTATTGGCTGAGTTGTTTATGGGTTCTGCTCGATCAGTTTGATCCACTGTATCGATAAGGGTTAATAAACACTCGAATACGATGGGCCGACACGATATGTTTTGAAAAGAGAGTGAATGAAAATAATTTTACCCAAAGTATATTTTGATATAGAGAAAATATATATATTGGAATTATAATATATTGGATATATGGGTTGTTATTATAATCGAGTAAAATTATAAATTAAATGGTTATATAAATAACCAATCAGAATTCATATAAGTGTAATGTATGAAATCATATGGATTATATCTGAATTTAAATTAGAATTGAAATTAAAACCCTGGAGACTTGGAAAGGTGTTTGTAAATGGATTTGGATTAAGTATATGAGAATTTTAAAATCCTGGGAGATTTTAAATTATTTACAAGCATTGTGAATAATATTTTAAAATAATTTCAAAATAGAAATGATTAAGAAATGAGTTTGAAAGTGATATAGTATTGAACTCACTTCGATAGCTGGAAAATAGATTCTGATGATGATCATGACATCACCGGTGTTCATTTTCGAGTGGTAAGTGACAGATTACTACCAAAGAGTTTGTTTTTGAATTGTTTTGAGAAAAGCAAGTTGTTTTGAATTCCGAAAAGGAATATTTGATTTTTCAAAAGGGTAAGCTGTTTAAAACTCCTGGGAAGAGACTATTTGAATTAAAAACAAATTTGAATAGAAATTTGTGAAAGTAAACTGAAATTGAACTGAAACCAGTTAAGTGGAGTTTGAATTAGGATATAATGATATCGAGTAAGTTGGATTGATGTTGTAAGAATTTGGAATTGATAATGGAATTTGAGTTCAGAATGGAATTTCTCTTGGTTATAAGCGAATGGTTGTGTTGGAGATAAAAGTGAGTTGAGTTTAATTTGATGACATTGGTATATGTTGGATTGATAACAGGTGAAAGTGATAAAGTTTGATATGCCCGACAAAACGGTACAAGTTTATATTTAGTATAAGCATGAGATTTATGAGCTGATTTGGCAAGCCGCTTGGCTGTTTGATTTTCTTTTGGGTTGGAGAAGGCCTAGAGAGGCGAGTTGGAGCTTGAGCTATTGACCAATACAAAGGAGGTGCTGACGAAATTTTTCGAAAAGTTAAGGTATTAGAAAATTTTCAGGATTTTTGAAAATTTTCGTTGGTAAGAATTAATTAATATTTTAATTGAAATTAAATTGGTTTAGTTGAAACTAATATTAAAAAGTGAACAAATAAGTTCTAACCAGTTAATAGAGTTAGTTTTCTACCGTAGCAATTTCGAGGACGAAATTATTTTAAGGGGGAAGAATGTAACGTCCCGTATTTTACGGTATAATAATTAATTAATTTGATTATATAAATAGGGATTGAGAGATTGAAATGGTTGTTTAATTAAATAATAGTGAATATCTAATTAATATAAATAATATAATAATATATTTATTTCTAAAATAGTCGGAAATAGTGAATTGATGATATGGTGTGAACTGGACAATTTAAAATATATATAATTCAGTTTGGAATTGAATCCGAATAACGAATATATTATTTAAATGAAGTTTGAACGTATAATTATAATATAATTATAATCGAGCTCGAAATGGCGCGGCAGTTCGCTATATGGCGATTCGAACTTCAATTGAATATACAGAATCCGTTTTAAGCCGGATATCTGTGAAACAAGAAACGTTCAGAGCTGGTGAAGTATATTTTTCTAGTGGAAGAGAAAAATCGAGATTTCGTTGTGTAGATTTTGAGTTATGTCCAAATCAAATTTTCAAAAAATCGTTATGGAATTCCTTTATAATTTATATTGATTTATTTATACTTTAAATGGATTTTAAATATAAATCGAATATCGATGTAACACCGGATTTGGAATACGAGTTATAATCCAGATATGGAGTTGAGTTATATTCTATGTGAATATATATGATAATATATATTTATTGATATTTAATTTAACTATTTTTAAATATATTTATATATTTAAATGGGTTATTTAGAGCTTTAAAAATAGCCAATTTTGCAAATGACCTTCATTTTCGATGAAACTAATTTTGTTGGATCCGCAATATTAAATTATTGTTAGATTTCAATTTTCGTGATTTTTAGAGCCAGTAAGTGGTCGTATGGATTTTTAATGTGAAAAATAGTTAGTATTTCAATGGTTAAAAATACGCTGTGTGAGCAATCGGAGTCGGAATTCTATGAAACCAGTTTTGTTGGGTCCGTAATGTCAAACTCTAGTTGTATGTCCATTTTCATGTTTTTTGGGTATTGTATGTGACTATAGGAATTTTTATTCGATGATACATACAGTGTTTGACTATAAAAGGATATTATAATTAAAATATCTCTTATCCCTTATCCTATATAAACACTTTTAATCCTTCTAACCCTTACTCATTTTTTCCCTGATCAAAAGAAGGCCACGCTTCATTTTTCTCAGCCCCCACCAATTCGTTCTCCACAACCAAAAACGAGATACTCAGAAAATCAAAACAAATCAGATTTAATCCTATATATTTGGAGATTAACATTTTTGAACTCCTGATGTTGTATTTTTCAGTCTCATGTATACTGCGTTGGGCTCGATCAACTTTCAGGCTCGCGGTGTCCTTCCAGTTGACCTAGGGTTGCGAAATCCACGATGTTTAAGTAGTGTTTGAGGATTAAAAGGCTGGGATATGGTTTAGGATAGTGAGTTGCAGTTTGTAGTAGAATTTTGGAGTAATCGATGATTTTTGGGTTCGATGTTTTCTTTGATACAGCGAAATTAAGCTGTCGAACACAGTCCATGGTATGAGTTTGAATTGCTCGAAAATGGTATGCGGTGGAAGGATTGGAAAAGAGAAGTTTGCTGACGGGGTTTTGGTGTGGTCTGGGGACGTCCGATATCGCGGTTCCCTGTAGTTGCTGAAGCACGTCGAGATCAATCAGAAAGTATTGGGGTCGACGAGTTCATCTTGGAGGGGTTGGCAAGGTAGAGTTTTGGGAAAGAAGAGTGGTGATGCTTTCGGTTTTGAAAACCGCGGAGGGAAGTGGAAGAATGTGGTGGAGGAAAGCAGCGAAATGGCCGTTTGAAGAAGAGGAAGGCACGGCAGTTCATTTTGGGGAAGAAAGGTATTGGAGCGGCTATGGGTTTTCACATTGATGGCTAGGCCGAATATGTAGGGTAAGGCTCATCTTTGTTTAAATGGTAATTTCTAGAAAAGGGGATTTAAGAAAAGAGTTTGGGAAGAAAACATGGCCAGGGTGTTTCTTTCAGCGGGTTCAAATTGCAAAATGGGAAGATAGACATGATTAGAGTAGTAATAAACATGGATAAGAGATAAGTAAGGATTTAATTAATTAAATTATTAAGTTAATAATCTTATTTCAATTTAAATCATGTATAAATTGTACTTAATTCATAGATGATCAAAATCTGACGAAACAAGATCCGTTGGGATCGTATGGACGATGGCTCCATAATGGAACTGACTGGGAGCGAATCGGACCTCATTATAATTAGGGCTGTCAATGGATACCCGAAAAATCCGAAATCCATCCGCATTCGTATCCGAAAAGCGGATAAATATCCGATATCCGGGAAAGCGGATGCGGATATAGGCATATCCGCATCCGAGAATTATCCGTCCGTTTTTTTCCACGATTATAGCTTAAATTATGTGTATTTTAACGTAATTAAATATACTAATTTATTAATTTGCAAAATTAAAAGTATACTAAACGCATGTTAATTGCTCAAAATTATATATCATCATCATATTTATTTATTTTTAGCGCTTTAGTAATCAATTATGTTGAAAAGCTTAATATTAAGCTAAAAAATTCCATTTATGTTCATTGATTTATTGATCGTTGGCGGAGCGGATAATTATCCGATATCCGTCCGTATCCGCGGATGCGGATATCTGATATCCGAAAATGGTTTCGGATGCGGATACGGATATGGCACTATCCATATCCGAAAGTATCCGTTGACAGCCCTAATTATAATTTATAGCAAAATAAATTGTCCGTATGAATCAAGCGATGGTTATCGTTATTAATGATGATCGTCCAATGTGAGTAAAACTCACTAACTCTATCGGTTTATATTTTTTATAAAAATAATCTAGAAATGATAAATACTGATTGACTGCTGTATGATTATTGTTTGGCTGAATTGCTTATGTATTGGTTGAAATTATAGATAACGATATATATATATATATATATATATATATATATATATCGTAAAATCAAATATTGATTCTGTTTAGCAGAATATTTCATATTGAAATGAAGTTTGTAACACCCCACCTCCATTTAGGTCACTCACAAAGGGAATGCCTTAACTTCAGTGGAGCGTTTTAGGTAAATAGGCACAGAATATCCCAAGACAAATATAAACATTTTGCAGCAGATAATAAACAACTTTATTAAATCACCAAAACACTTTGTTACATAATACCATGAGTCATGAAACCCTTACAACAAAACACTTTTGTCTTATATTATCAGAGTACATAGGTATTTAAAAGAAAAACATCATTCCCCATATTAAAGAGCAAGCCATATAAGCGACAGAGACTCGAGCCATACTTCAGAAGTAGCTCCTAGAAGATGATATCCAAATGCTGACTAAACCTGGGTGTTTCCTCCTTGAGAACCTGGGGGGAACGGAAAAAAAGAGGCAAAACAAACTAGGTCATACGTCCGGGTATACGTCCGGGTATACCCTATCATAGGTGCCGCCTGCTCCTATCTCAACTAGTCGTACCCACTACCCTCCTACTATAAATTGGTAGACTTAGGGCATACGTCCGGGTATACCCTAACCACTTCCCTAATCGATCGGCTTCCTACTCTGTAGATACCCTGTGATGGTCCCACAACTAGGGGGTATCACTTCCCTAAAGTGACAACCCAAGGTGTGCACAGTTATACCTACTGGTGTCACGGTCGTCTTGTCCCCCTCTGCCCGGCCCATGAATGCACATGTCCCCCGTCGGTTTGCGCCGCCCACACCATCCCTCTCATTTTGGATCTCTTACAATCAATCAGTAAGTGTGCCCCTTCCCCGCCTAGTACAGAGTTCTTTACTTTGATACCCCTCCGGGTTACTGACTGAAATGGGTCCCACACAACATGATACAAGCTCTCCCCTATGTCTTGTATCGCCACTAGGTTTTCTACTGACTATGTATACCTTAAGGTGTCTTTAATTACATAGCCCTCAATCAGTTATGCGTACTTATAGGTGTCTTTAATACATAACCCTTAATCTACTTATCAGTTATGCTTACCTATTGGTGTCTTTAATACAAAACTCTATCTATTCCCATTAGTGATGCGTACCCCTAAGGGTGTCTTTAATACATAACTTTACTATTTTGTCTCGATTATGTGTACCATTAGCTGTCTTTAATTACATAACCCTTTTTATCCGGTTAAGTTTGTGGGTCTATATATTAATATTACCCACCTACCCTTTAGTTGTACTAACCCTCCTACTGATTTAATCCTATTTATTTAATGGTTAAGTTTGTGGGCCTATATATATTGATATTACTCACCTACCCATCAGTTGTACTTAACCCACTCACAATCCAACTCATTTTACTTAACCCTAACTTATGTCTATCATCATACAGTCCACATCTATTAAGTTAGGTTAAGTAGTCTTTTCTTCTTACCATGTCCAATTATGGTTATATTGGGCTGGACCTCCCACATTAGGCCTACAACATGTAGATGTTGGATATGCCGGTGGGGTCCGGGCAATCTTATTCCATAGTTGGGTCTAACCTCGTGTCTTAGCCCGAGTCGTATTCACACACTTAGACCTCTCACATTAGGTTCAACATTAGTCGCTGCTGGATATGCCGGTCGGGTCCGGGCAGACTTCCACCACTAATGTAACCTAACCTCATGTCATAAGTGTTAATTAAATTTTCAGGCTTTAATTGCTTAAACATTCCTCTTTTGATTAATTAAGTCAATTAATTAATCCTTTCCTTTTTTATAGGTTTCAATACCTATTTTATTAACAATTTGAATTTCCTATCCATAAATGGTCATATTCAAATTATACCATTTTTACTCAACTTTACCTATGTCATAATAGGTAATTTTTTATATGTTTCCCTACTAGAATCATGTACCCAATTTACATAAAAACTATGTAAACTATGCCTATTACAAATTCCCTTTTCTCCTTTTCTTAACTAGCGTAACCGTTTGCGTTTTTGGCGTCATCAAGGCTAAAAGGTAGCCTCGCCATAACAATAAAATAAAGGGAATGACAAGATGATCGTTTTCAGTACAATTTTTGGCATAAGCATGACAACTAGGGAAAATGACATGATAACTTCGCATATAATTATGATTCACCACATAATTAACAACTTGCATAGACTCATGATTTTGCAACATAACAACTTGCATAGGTTCATGATTTTCAACATAACAACTTGCATAGGTTCATGAATTAACAACATGATTAACGAAACTTGCTTAGGCCCAAGATTCACAACATAACAAACCTGCATAACATAACAAACTTGCATAACATAACAACTTGCACGGGTTTATGAATAATAACTTGCATAGGTTCATGAGTTCTCAATCATAATAACTTGCATAGGTGACTTGCATGATCTCATAACAACTTGCATAACTACAAACAACATATACCCAAATCATAGTCTACCATAATTCACTTTTACCTATTTAAACCTAAAAGTGATTAGAACTCACAGAAAAAGAGGGTCTTGAGTTCTGGGATCTGAATTTCGTAATTGATTGGCGTTCCCTTGATGTAGACAATTTCGTTATTGAGATTAGACTTTGATTTGAATAGAATTGAGTTTCTTTACTTTGCTTCTAGTCGGTGGCGGCTACTCTAGGTTTTGGAGAGACAGTGTGATGGCCATTGATCTAATTTTTATTTGGTTTAGGGTTTGAGTCTACATGTGTTTATATAGAATTTCAATTTAATTTGAGCCGTCGGATGCTCTTAGGGTTAATCAAAACCATTCAGTCAGGATAGGGTGACACCTCAGCCTTAATGACTCAGCAAGGAGTCAGAAAGGACTTAGCAATGAGTCACAGTGTGGATCAGATCACACCGGAAAGCTGTGCAGGCTTTCTGCTCGACCTAGGCGTACTTGGGAAGTGCGCTAGTGTATTTTTGTACTGGGGCACTTTCCAAGTGCGCCAGTGCATTTTTTTTGGCTTTTTCGCCTAACTTCGTTCGTCCATATCTCCTTCATTCGGTATCCGTTTTACGCAAACTCAGACTCTATCTCAACCAGAATTCCGAGATGAACACAATGGCGCAACCCGTTTCCCTTAATTCTCACATCTGAGATTAATTATTCTTAAATTTAGTTAATCTGATCATTCAAAAATACGGGGTGTTACATTCTCCCCTACTTAAAGGATTTCGTCCCCGAAATCTTCAAGTTAAGAGGAATGTGTCCTACCATCCAATCACCCATCTACTCAACCATCATCCACAAGCATCCATTGTCCTTAGAAAACTTCTAATGTTGTATGAACATATGCAAAAGTGTGTGTATATGTTCCTAATCTAATGCAAAGATTGGGCGGTCCACTGATTCAGTTAACCTCCTTAATGCGAATTATGTCAGTGCCATGAGTCCATCATGTATGCAAGTAAACCTATTACATCATATAAGTTCTATATGTGTGCACACACATTAATCCAAATGAAACATCCATATGCTAGCTCATCCATTTTCATCCATAAAAATAAAAGAAAATGTACATACATCCATATGCAGGATGAGAGAGTGATTGAGCCGATCTAGTGCCTAATATGTGTGTATATGCGTCCACAGGCAACCACTAGCAAACACTTGCATCCACTTCCAACCATCAAACATAACATGTCTCAAACACATGTTTACATTCATGCATTTCCTATCTAAAGGTTGAAGATTTGGTCGATGGGATACAAACAATTGATACAAGTAAAACAAAAGCTCTGTTCCCATTTGACATCGTTAAGAGAATAATTCCCCAAGTTTCAGCCCCGAAGACCGAAATCAACATCAGACTGACACTCAGAGAATTACCCCCATTAAACAATGTCAAAACTGGAAATCTACTTCATGCTTCGAGTAGAAACCCCTATCCTTCAGAAATATTCAGATACTTACAGACTACTAGTACAGATTAGATTACAAAATGATTCTCAGAAAGCTAAGCATAACAGACCCTTGTGGGTCACAAGAAACTTTGGGGGTCTTCCCATGACAAGTTAGAAACTTAATGACCCTCCTCTCAAAATCTAGAACGACCCTCTACATAAAAAGCTGGTCCATTTAGAACCAACCCATAGCCCATAAACTTGAGCACACAAATGTCACATTCAAATTTTTGACGCCTAACACAGATAATTTCAACCCCTTACAAATCACCAATAAATGAGCCGAACCACCAAAGGGATTTGAAACAACTACGGGATCAGAAACAAGACTAGTATTAAAGTGCAGAGTCTCAATGCCAGAATCCAAAAGAGTCTTAACTTCATAATCAGAAAAGAAATTAAACCTTTTACATAAAATTTTCCTATCTCTATCCATCTTCCACGAGAGCATCCACCTACCCTCTAGAAGATTCTACCCTTTGCCCTTGCCTTCTTGGGCAATCCTAGATCAGATGTCCTGTCTCATGGCACCGAAAACAACTAACCTTCTTGCATGTTAACAAGTCTTTCTCTAAAGTTGCCCCCATCGTGCGGAAAACCCTACGAAGCCCAAAAGAGGATTAGCCGTAGATGGAATAACTGCGGCTACAGATGGAAGTTAGGCACTTCTTTTCCCTTCGACATACGCCATAGTCTCATCATGCCTACGGAACCATGTCGCGATGAGGTTACCTCCCAAAAAGCCAGGAGCCCCGGAGACCCAGAAAAGAAGGAAAACAAGGATTAAATAGAAAATCAGAAGACAGACATATGGCTTTGGGGACTATGTTTTTCAAAATAACTTTCCTTTTAAATCCTTTTTGAAAATTGTTTTCAAAACTTTTATCTAATCTAGTAACCTTCAGCTCTGATACCAAGTGTAACACCCCACCTCCATTAAGGTCACTGACAAAGGGAATGCCTTAATTCAGTGGAGCGTTTTAGGTAAACAGACACAGAATATCATAAGACAGATATAAAAATTTTGCAGTGGAAAATAAACAACTTTATTAAATCACCAAAATATTTTGTTACGTAATACCATGAGTCATAAAACCCTTACAACAAAACACTTCTGTCTTATATTATCAGCGTACATAGGTATTTAAAAGAAAAACATCATTCCCCATATTAAAGAGCAAGCCATATAAGAGACAGAGACTCGATCCATACTTCAGAAGTAGCTCCTAGAAGATGTTATCCAAATTCTAACTAAACCTGGGTGTTTCCTCCCTAAGAACCTAAAGGGAAACGGAAGAAAAGAGGCAAAACAAACTAGGTCAGACATACGTCTGGTGAGTCCAGAAACTTTTAGCCAGTAATTAAATAAAGGTAAACATGACAGGCATACAAAGTGGATAAGAGGATTCACGGTATAGATGACAGGTATGGCAGGACAAATAAGGTAAGGTGTATGAATGCTTCACTACAAACTACTCCGCACTATTACTAGTAAAATCAAGATAGGATGATCCCTTCCGCTAACCATAATAACGATAACGATGGTGGTAGTTTCGTGTATTCCTAGCCGCTGTCATAGGTGTCGCCTGCTCCTATCTCAACTAGTCGTACCCACTACCCTCCTATTATAAATTGGTAGACTTAGTGCATACGTCCAGGTATACCCTAACCACTACCCTAATCGATCGGCTCCCTACTCTATAGATACCCTATGCTGGTCCCACAACTAGGGGGTATCACTTCCCTAAAGTGGCAAACCAAGGTGTGCACAATTATACCTACTTGTGTCACGATCGTCTTGTCCCCCTCTGCCTGGCCCACGCACGCACATGTCCCCGGTCGGTTTGCGCCGCCCACACCGTCCGTCTCATTTTGGATCTCTTACAATCAATCAGTACGCGTGCCCCTTCCCCGCCTAGTACGGAGTTCTTTACTTTGATACCCCCCGGGTTACTAACTGAAATGGGTCCCACACAACATGATACAAGCTCTCCCTTATGTCTTGTATCCCCACTAGGTTTTCTACTGACTATGTATACCTTAAGGTGTCTTTAATTACATATCCCTCAATCAGTTACGGGTACTTATAGGTGTCTTTAATACATAACCCTTAATCTACCTATCGGTTATGCTTACCTATAGGTGTCTTTAATACATAACTCTATCTATTCCCATTGGTTATGCATACCCCTAAGGGTGTCTTTAATAAATAACTTTACTATTTTGCCCTGGTTATGTATACCATTAGGTGTCTTTAATTACATAACCCTTTTTATCCGGTTAAGTTTGTGGGCCTATATATTAATATTACCCACCTACCCTTCAGTTGTACTTAACCCTCCCACTGATTTAATCCTATTTATTTAATTGTTAAGTCTGTGGGCCTATAAATATTGATATTACCCACCTACCCATCAGTTGTACTTAACCCACCCACAATCCAACTCATTTTACTTAACCCTAACTTATGTCTATCATCATACAGTCCACATGTATTAAGTTAGGTTAAGTAGTCTTTTCTTATTACCATGTCCAATTATGGTTATATTAGGCTAGACCTCGCACATTAGGGCTACAACATGTGGATGTTGGATACGCCGGTCGGGTCCGGGCAGTCTTATTCGACAGTTGGGTCTAACCTCGTGTCTTAGCCCGAGTCCTATTCACACACTTAAACCTCTCACATTAGGTTCAACAGTAGTGGCTGCTGGATATGCTGGTCGGGTCCGGGCAGACTTCTACCACTAATGTAACCTAACCTTGTGTCATAAGTGTTAATTAAATTTTCAGACTTTAATTGCTTAAACATTCTTCTTTTGATTAATTAAGTTAATTAATTAATCCTTTCCATTTTTATAGGTGTCAATACCTATTTTATTAACAATTTGAATTTCCTATCCATAAATGGTCATATTCAAATTATACCATTTTTACTCAACTTTACCTATGTCATAATAGGTAATTTTTTATATGTTTCCCTACTAGAATCATGTGCCCAATTTGCATAAAAACTATGTAAATTATGCCTATTACAAATTCCCCTTTTCCCCGTTTCTTAACTAGCGTAACCGTTTGCGTTTTTGGCGTCATCGAGGCTACAAGGTAGCCTCACCATAACAATAAAATAAAGGGAATGACAGGGTGATCATTTTCAGTACAATTTTTGGCATAAGCATGACAACTAGGGAAAATGACATGATAACTTCGCATATAATTATGATTCACCACATAATTAACAACTTGCATAGATTCATGATTTTGCAACATAACAACTTGCATAGGTTCATGATTTTCAACATAACAACTTGCATAGGTTCATGAATTAACAACATGATTAACGAAACTTGCTTAGGCTCAAGATTCACAACATAACAAACTTGCATAACATAACAACATGCATAGGTTTATGAATAATAACTTGCATAGGTTCATGAGTTCTCAATCATAATAACTTGCATAGGTGACTTGCATGACCTCATAACAACTTGCATAACTACAAACAACATATACCCAAATCATAGTCTACCACAATTCACTTTTATTTATTTAACATAAAAGTGACTAGAACTCACAGAAAAAGAGGGTCTTGTGTTCTGGGATCTGAATTCTGTTGTATATAACGGTGTTGTATACACAATTATATGATTTTTGTTTGACGGTAACAACCAAATATATATTATTTTGATGTGTTTGTTACTGTACTGTTCTATATTTAAATAACAGACAGGAATATAATATTTATATTTATATAGAATACTACTGTACACAAATTTAAATATTCACACAGTATTTTATTTAAATATAATATTTTATTTCAATATCAAACAGTACAGAATTACAACTTCATTATTTGTACACTTCACTAATATTTTTCATTCATACACAGCTCTTCACTACAACCCTGTCAATATACATTCACATTGATTCATATACAGACACTCAACTCTTTATACAGTCACATATACATTCATTTACATAGACTCATATATATATATATATATATATATATATATATATATATATATATATATATATATATATATATATATATATACTGACACATGTTATCTTCTTTCTTCTGTCATCTTTCTTCTGTCTTCACAGTTTTCAGTCCAGTCACTTCAGTCCAGTCACTTCAGTCCAGTCTCATCTTCTTACCTGTCACATGAAACCGAAACACACAGTACACTGCAATAGAAATAATACTGAAAATATGCAAATATAAATTTTATTTTAAAAAATTTTATTTGCCTCATATTTTTGGTGTGCTTCTCATCATTTTTCATGACTCGATCTGATTCATCTGTGTCTAGTCAGTTTGTATATACAGAAACAGGAAATATTGTCTAATGTCTGCATATACACACATGTATAAATATACACGTGTGCACTGCCTCGCCAGTCAGCACATAACTGAGGAGTAGCCACATGGACCTTCTCGACTCAGTGCACATGTTAACATAGTCAATACATGGAAATGGTCGAGATCAAGACAGTTTGCAAATCAGCTCAAAACATATCAAAAAGTAAGTGGCAGATTAGCTCAGGAAAAATACAAGTGCAACTATACAGATCAGATCATGCACAAATGCAGCAGCTCAAATGTGTTCAAGCAACTGACAGGAGTGGTGAGACAAGGCAGATCAACACAAAGATCAATATATGCAAAGATGGAAAGCAAGCATCCAAACAACATGGATTTCTTATGCAATACAGGTTTTTCAGACATGGGTCAAGCTGAAATACAAATCTGGTCAATGCCTTAGCCAAAAGTGGTTCAGTTCAAGTCATAGTGTAATGTGCAACTGTTCGGCTGCATGTATAGTCATACATATATCAAAACTGGATGTCAGTGACAACATGTGTGCAAGTATGACAATGGTAATGGTGTATACAGTCAGGATGTGTGGCCGAGACAAGGTTCATATCATGGTGCATGTGATTGGATACACATTTCAGTTATCATGATGCTAAAATTCAAATGTAGTGCTCACAGTTAAACAAGTGTACAACTCAGTGATCAATGCATGGAAACTCAATACAAATGGCTCGGCAGATTCAAGGAATGTGGAACAATGCAGTTTCAAGTTCAAGTGTGACGTATAAGTGACCAGCATTTGCTGTATGATCTACAATACAGCATAACATGAAGATGACATAGCACAACATTTTTTAAGATGATTCAAGTGAAGCTCAACAAAGAACTAAAGGTTGATATCTGTTCTTATCAAAAAGTTGGTCAAGATATGGCAAAGCAAAAACAACATACTGAAATCAGGAAATGGCTTATGTTAAATTCCAGAAATTGCTCAAGACAGTTATGGCAACAGTTTAAGTACAAAAGTTTCTGTTATGACAAAATAAATACATTGATTTTCAGAAATATATATAAAACATTGATGGGCAAGAAATTTTCATTTGAAGCATTTCCAGGAGATCCCATTTTTATGAAGTGTCACATTTCATTTAGCATGCAAGAAGAAATCACAATGCTCATTTGAGGCAAGAAACAAATAGTTAAAAGGGAATGATGTTTTGCAAACTTGGCATAGTGTCTATCATGCTAAACTGGGTTTAATTCATGTATGCATAGTAATAAGCAAGAATTATGAATGGTAACAAAATTCTAGAAATCATATTTTGGGCAGAAATAAATTCAAGAATTTCTGTTTTTCATATGCATATTTTGGGCAAGGAAATCACGAGCACTAATCAAGGCAGTTTCAAATTCAACAGTGGGAATTTTTTTTTCCAGTTTTGAACAATGTTTTTTTACAAGCAAGAAATCCATTTTGGGACAATGGCATCAATTTTTGGCAAGAAATCAAGTAATCAAAGAAATGAGTCACGGCATAATCTCAAACGGGACAACAAATAATATATTTCCAGTATGATTCGATTTCAATCACAAGAATCATGCAAGTACAATCATTCAGCTGAGAATTCAAAAGGGGGAAACAAGCATAATCAGGCCAAGTCATTTAAAACGGAATCAGAGATTTATTTTAGGGTTTTCTACCCTATATTAACACCCTATCATCATCGGCAATCAATCGGGAAAAAAACCATGAGCCAAAAGCAGAAGAGCAAAAATCAAATCGAATTCTACTTACAATGGGTCTTCAATCGAAACCACAAAATCAACTCAAGAGAATTTTTTTTCCAAATCAGAAATTACATACCATGGTTTCGATCGCCATAGCTCTCAAGTCCGGAGAGCAATTTCAAATTGAAGGAGCAAGCCACGAGATTCCAAAGCATCAGAGATTAATTCATCCTTCAGCAATCGGAATCGTTTTGGGGACAAATTCATAAACCCTAGGTTTCTCAAGCCGTCTCCATTATTTTCCGGAGAAGCAAAAGTGATCGGGACAATTAAAAAATAAGGGTGCAACCCTAAACAAAAGCGCCGGCGCATTGTTAAAAGAAAAAGGGGATGACCCTTTAAATTTAACTCCTTTAGTTATTTATCACAAGGGTTTCATCTTGTTTTATTTTCTGTTGTATTTTAATTTTGTTTTGTAAATCGAACCGAATCTGTTTTAGGTCTGTAAAATCTAGGGTGAATCAGTCAGCTGTTTACTGTCAGTTTCAGAGTCTGTAAAATCTGGGTTACGGATTATGGGGTTGTAATTCGGGAAAATCTGATCCAGGGGATATCGACCAGTCTAGGGTTTTGAGCGTAGGGTTAGAATAGGAGAAGGTTTGCGAGTGTACATGGTCTTGTATGCGGGATCTGTTCTATCACCTAGTAGAAACCTTAGAAATGCAGCAGTAGGCAGGGTTTTGCCGAAGCTGGGTATATCTATGTGTGATTTATTTTCTGCATTTCTGTTTCTGCTATATTCTATGATCTGTTTATTATTATATATCTCATTAGATTTTTAATTCAGTTAAAAACTGTGAAAAACCCTATTCAACCCCCTCCCTCTAGGGTTATTCTAGATCCAATAAATTCTGTAATTGATTAGCGTTCCCTTGATGTAGACAATTTCGTTATTGAGATTAGACTTTGATTTGAATAGAATTGAGTTGCTTTACTTTGCTTCTAGTCGGTGGCGGCTACTCTAGGTTTTGGAGAGACAGTGTGACGGCCATTGATCTAATTTTTATTTGGTTTTAGGGTTTGAGTCTACATGTGTTTATATAGAATTTCAATTTAATTTGAGCCGTCAGATGCTCTTAGGGTTAATCAAAACCATTCAGTCAGGATAGGGTGACACCTCAGCCCTAATGACTCAGCAATGAGTCACAGTGTGGATCAGATCACACCAGAAAGCCATGCACACTTTCTGCTCGACCTGGGCGCACTTGGGATGTGCGCCAATGTATTTTTGTACTGGCGCACTTCCCAAGTGCGCCAGTGCATTTATTTCTTATATTTTTTTGGTTTTTCCGCCTATCTTCGTTCGTCCATATCTCCTTCATCCGGTATCCGTTTTACGCAAACTCGGACTCTATCTCAACCAGAATTCCGAGACGAACACAATGGCACAACCCGTTTCCCTTAATTCTCACATCTGAGATTAATTATTCTTAAATTTAGTTAATTTGATCATTCAAAAATTCGGGTGTTACAAAGTTGATGTTAATTATATTGTTTAACATCTGTGATGCAGGGAAACAGGTTGGAGGGATCCAACTAGATTCCTCAACATTTATTTTTACTGTTTTTCATATATTGTAATATATGATGTGATATATAATCTGTGTTGATTATTTGTGTTTCAATGATATCAATCGTTGTTATTTGGTATTTTAAATACCTTAAGAAATACTGGAGAATTAAAAAGGAAATTTTCAATGTTTCATTGGAAAAGAAAGATATATAAAATCAAAGGATTTTATAGAAAGAGATATTTATAAAATCGAAGGATTTTATAAAAAGAAATATTTTTAAAATGAATAGAATTTTATAAAAGGAATTATTTATATAATAAATAAGATTATATGAAAGGAAATATTTGTAAAATATTTACAAATAGAATATGGAAGGAAATATTGTAAAACATTTACAATGGAATTGAAAAAGAACATTTATTTGTTAAATAAATAAAATAAGATAAAAGGAATATTTATTTAGGAAATAAATAAGATATCATAAAAGGAAATATTTGGAAAGTAAGTAGGATTATAAAAGGAGTTAATCAAATATAGTTTATTCGAATAGAGTTAAAGAAGTTAATCGAATATTAGTTATTCGAATAGAGTTAACTGAATTAGAGTTAGTCAGATTAGAGTTACTCGAATATAGTTTATTCGAAGAAGGGGGTTATCGAATATTGGTTATTCGAAAAAGAGTTATAAATATTGGTTATTCGAAGAAAGGAGTTAATCGAATATTGGTTATTCGACGGGAGTTAATCAATTAGAGTTAATCGAATTGTGTAAATCAATTAGAATTAATCGATTAGAGTTAATTGAATAGAGTTAATTAATTAGAGTTAATCAAAGAGAGTTAATTAATTAGAGTTAATCGAGTTAGAATTAATCGATTAGAGTTAATCGAATTAGAGTCAATCGATTAGAGTTAATCGAATTAGAGTTAATTGAAAGGAGTTAATCGAGGTAGAGTTAATCGAATTAGAGTCAATCGATTAGAGTTAATCGAGTTAGAGTTAATTGAAAGGAGTTAATCGAATATAGTTTATTCGAAAGGAGTTAATCGAATATAGTTTATTCGAAAGAGAGATTATCGAATATAGTTTATTTGAAAGAAGTTATTCGAATATAGTTATTTGAAAGAAGATTATCGAATATAGTTTATTCGAAAGGGAGATTATCGAATATTGGTTATTCGAAAAGGAGTTAATCGAATATAGTTTATTCGAAAAGCATTTATCGAATAGAGATTATTCGAAAGAGAATTATACATTGAATTCGATTATATCGAATTCGGGAAAATATTATTCACTTTCCGTTTTAATCAAGATTTATTTATTTATAAATAAATTAGTTGTTTGTTCATTTATCCAAATTAATAAGTAAAAGTTATACTTAAGTTATTATATTTTGGAAGCATGGGATTATAACACTATTGTTATAATCAAATAATTTCTGTAAAAGAAGTGGATTTATAAATAGAATCCGAGAGTTTCGTAAGGAAGTTTGTTAAAGATTTAGAAGGTAAACCTTGTCAGTTTCGAAGTTAGAAATGTTGTTCAGTTAAGGTCTGAGAGGTAGTTATACCCCAACTTGATTGACTCCATTTTTAACAAAGGAATGGTTAAGGTTCGACAGTGAAGGTAGGTTAAGTGAATTTAGTTAATGAGTGTAATGTTTTGAGTTGGCATAGCGATGTTTTATTAAACATCAGTTTAAATCAAATGAATGAGTTTTGGAACATTATCCAAATATAACCAGAGATATTTTCTAATCATGGAAAATGAAGTGTTTGATGATAAAGAATACCGGAATGACAGTGATACGTGAAAAAGAGATGGAAATGTTTTCCAATGATTTATAACATATATTCTCTAAATAGAAAATAAGAAATGTTGAATATATGGAAGCAGGAAATGGAAAAGAAATAAATTAATGAACTAAAGAGATAAATGTTCAATGATGATTGATCGATAGAATTTCCATATGGAAATAATATCATTGTTTGCACACATGTTTTCTTTGATAGTTAACTCACCGACTATCGAAGTTTTTGAGCATTTTTCCGTTGTCATTACGGAGAGACCGGGATCAGATATATTATCTGAAAACCACTTCGTATGGAATTAGCGTTGCGATCAAATATGATGAAGATAACTGAAGAAGGATTTATGCAAGGGATGTCCTGTTTACAGAATAGTGCCTTCGATTTGTCCAGTCCCAGAACGACCTGTATGGAAGAATGTCTGACAGAGTATATTTAATGGATCTAGTAAGTTGATCTCTTCAAATGTATGTACGTTTGGTGGTGGAGGAATTCTTTTCTTCTAGCTGTATACCCGTTGTATTTTTTGGGAAATCAATTTGTGATTTGGCAGGTATGACAATGTGACATTCAAAGTGAATAATTGTGTGATATATCAGAGATAAGCGTGGCCTCTAGCCTCACAACTGGGAAATGACAAAAATGGGGCAGGCAGCATGGCTAAGTGGTTGGCTGCCAATTAGAGTGTATTATCACCTATCTAGAGATATTCATTTCATTCTATAATCTATTGTCGATGTTGTCCCATTCGGGAAACGGTTGCTGATCCCAGCTGTTGGTGATATACATTCGATACACTCAAGCAAAATGAGTGGTCGGTTATGTGTGGCTGGGTTGCAAGATGTTCTTATTGAACCCAGTGTATTCCTCTCTAGAGGTGTGGTTCCATACCTTGTCATAGTTGTTAATCCATTATCCAATAAGTTCTCGTAGTTTTGATTGTATACTATATATGTAGAACGTGAGATGAAAGCGTTTCTCCTAGATAATTATTTAGTTGTGGTTGATAGACATTATTATAATATCAAAAGAGTTTTGATATAAAGTTTATCGTTTCTTTCAAAAGGATTTTGAAAGTTAAATCAAATGTTTTGGATTCTCATAAGGGAAAAACTCATTCCGTTATACGGCGTGGTATTATGAGATATCGTTTAATTGTTCAAACTGTTTTAAATTGTTTTACTCACACCGGTCCCATGATTGACCCAGAGTTTATTTTGTTTTGTTTTCCCTAAACTCTTGGGTGCCCAATTTTGTACGGGCAGTCAAGTAGTCAGGATTTTACAAATATACTTGGAGAGCTTGGAGCAGGAGGCTTCAAGATTATATAGCTATAGTTATTTCCGCTGTATTGTAAGTGTTGTACTCTAATAATGTTAATGTATACATATACTAGTTTTATTTCAAAGTTATGTATCTATTATATATTGTTCTTTCCGTTGTGAGATTCGTGTTTACTCTAGTGTTGTATGTTCTTCTTCTTCTTCTATTCTAAGTTTCTAACTTATCTATCCTCACCCTCTAATTTCTTTCATGGATTATCCGGTGTTTTCGATGCTTGAATAATCGACATAGTGTTGTATGCCGATATCCAGGATCGCAAATTCCCCGGGTCGTTACATATGTATACTAATGTACGGTTTAATCGAACAGATACCATATATGATGCACAACTTTAGGGAAACTTGAAACTGGTTATCATCAAAACAATCTTGTGAGGGATTGTTGGAGTATTTTGTTTTGAAATGGGACAAAACATATTAGTCCCACATTGTACAAATGGTCCAAATATTGTTTATATATATGAAGTAGAACTCACCCTATTAATTTGAAGCGAAAAAGGAGAAAGGAAAAATAGCACTACCATATCACACATGGATGGAAAGCACTTGCGCGTGTACAAATAGATATGTAAAGGGGACTTTGGCCGAATGGTTGTGGCCTGTTGTCGTTGTTGTTCATGTTGTTACCTTTTTTAATGTCTTCCACTGTTTAAAATTTGAAATGTTGTACCATTTGAATTTCAGATTGTTGTAGCTTTCGAATTCGAAAGAGTCATGCCTCTTCATTCATTCATCCCCTAGACTACTATATAAATGTTTTTCAGGCCAGTTTCATATCAATTACCAATCTTCTTCTTTCTTCTGAATTTCCTTAGAGTCCACAGACATTGCTTCTCTTTGGGTTCGGTTCTGTTGTAACTTGGGAAAACAGTTTGCCATAACACCTGCAAGCAAACTATTTTCGAGTGCGGGTCTAATATTGCTTTAAGGATAGCGACTACGCGCCTCAGATCCTAAACCACTTCTAATCTTCCAATTTCAAACAAATTACACATAATTTAAACTGAAAAATATCACTATATATTCGTGCAAATTATTTTCTCTTAAGTGTATTAAACATACGCACTTTAGAACATAATTCCCACGCGTAACACATGCAACAATCGCGCATGAAGGACAAGATATTATGCTCATTATGAATATTGTTTTTACTGTTAGATAAAGTGAGTAAGATTCATGGTTTTGCAAAATATGTACTTAAGATGGAAATCATGTTACATTTGTCAATCATTTATTCCATTTCGTTTTCTGGACTACCAAGTTAATCTTTACCGTAAACCCCATTTTAAAACCTAGTGTTTTGCTCGAGATAATTGTGTTTTCAACTTGAATAATTAACGACAAGGGATGAATGAAGGACTGGAAAATCCTAGATATTTAATTGAAGAGGCGATAAGGTAATGCTTTATATTTGATAAGGTAATGCTTTATATTTACCAAAATGCTCAAAACAATAGGAAACATCATTTTCAATATACTAAAAATACTTTTATAATTTATCGTTTTCTACCCTTTTCTTCTCCGCGAGCATTTTAAAATGCTAAAAATTTAAGATAAAATTTAGTTTGAAATCAAACAATATCTAATAATAGACATTTTTATCTAATGATTACATCCAAATCCAATACGAGTGTTTATTTTTATTGAAGTGATGTTAATGACACTTCAAAATGAATTAAAAGGGTCCGAGGAACAAATCAAAACACAATCCGTACCGTTCTGCCAAGTTTAAACCTAGTCCTCCCGTATTCAAATCGGAAGTGCCGTTGATAACTATAAAAAATTGGATGATCCTTGTCAAATCACAACCATTCTAATAATCACACCCTAAAGGCGGCAAATTCTTTGTTGGACTTGGGAAAGAGGAATTAAGCTGCTTATTGAGTGCATGCAGAAACAAGTGAAAACTTTCCTTAGCGTTCAGCCTCCCCTCAACTCCCATGACCTTCTCCTTTAACGTCAAAACGCTACCCTGAACAGCCTTCCCCATTTCACCCTCCATAACATCCTCGATACTCTTTTCAACGTCCCTCCTCCCAAATCCCTTAACCCTAACCCCAATCCCCCACACCTTCACAATAAAATCACAGTTCAAGAACTGATCCCCAGACACAGGATAGCACACCATCCTCTTCCCATGCTTTATCCCCTCCATGGTCGAGTTCCATCCGCAGTGCATCACGTAACACCCAACAGCATCATGCTCAAGCACCGCCTCTTGCGGCGCCCAGCCCACTATCTTCCCGCGTCCCTTAACCCGATCCACAAACCCTTCCGGTAGCCCGCTCCTCCATGCAGGATCGTCCTTAAGGGCCCAGATGAACGGCCTGCTACTTGCCTCCAGTCCAAGTGCCAGCTCAGCTATCTTCTCCCGACCAATGGATCCCACCCATGTTCCAAATGACACGTATATGACCGTGTTCCGATCCTGCTTGTTCAGCCACTTGATGCAACCTGTACTGTCCTCCATCTTGGGCTGGTCGTTCAATAGCAGTGGGCCTATATGAATGACTTGCATCACGTCTATCGATGACTCGTCCGAGTACTCATTAGGAAATGAGTTGACCAGCAGTGAGGAAAGGGTGCAGCTTCGGCTCATTGTACGCAACCAAAACTTAAACCTTGATTTTTGGGAGGCAGTGTTTCCAACTAACCATGGCAAGTCTTTTATGCTATGCTTGAGTTTTGTTGCCATAACTTCATCTTCATAAAGTGGTGTACCTGGTATCGAATAAACGCAATCAATGTTGTTTCATGAACATGTTGCTATGTATATATCATATATGCTCAAATGATATGGATTTTTAAACTGCTATGTATTGTACCAGAATGAGATATGAGGCCTGTCTGTATGAGCTCGGGGATAGCAGAAATAACTCTGTAAGTGTTAAGCATAGCAGGCCAAAATCCTGAAACTTTGAACCCTCTTCTTTCTGCAACTGGAATAGCCCATGAAGCTAGTAAATCTACCACCACACAATCTATTCTTCCTTTCAACTCCAGCTCTTTCAGCATGCAGTTGAACTCTTTAGGCATACGATTCTCCATTGCTTGGTCGATGGAAAAAAAGTCTGCACTGCCCTCTTTAAGGTTGCTTGTTATAGATTTGAACATAATATTACTACGAAGTGCATGAGTTTGAGATGAGAAATGATGACATATGAAGTCTGGAACTGCTACTACAGGTTGGAAACCATGACTGCCCAGTGCAGTTGCCAGGTGTACCATTGGTGTGATATGTCCTTGTGCTGGATATGGCACTAATATTATCATTGGCCTCTTATCTAGATTAACCATCTCTTCTTCTTCTTCTTCGCCTTCTTCGCTTAGCTGTGAGAGGTTTGAGGTTTTTTGTCCTATATATACTATATAGACGTCCATTTTACGTGTGTGAAACAAGAGGAGGATGATAAGCATGAAAGCAATTTTGACATGTTTACATTGAAATACGTCAATGATGAACACGTTATTAGCTTGCTTTCCGTCTTTCTTTATTTTCTGAACCAGAAAAAAAGAAAGAGATAAAAGTATGCAAAGTAACTATGTACGATGTCGCTGGAAAAACTTCACAAGTTCAAGGTGTAAAATTATGCCACCACTTAGGCACTTACGACTTACCCAGTATAGAACTCAGTGGACATTAGATTAGGTCATGAAAACGGGGACCAAGCCCATAAACAATTAATAACACATGTCGGTACAAAGAATGTAACACTGGGTGGGGTTAAAAGAGCATTGATTACTAATTAATTGTTCCCAAGAGCAAATTGTAATCGAACTCATTGAATGATGAGGTGAGAACTGACTATGAAATGTCGTTCAGACAAAAGACAGCACTGAAATATAACTCTACGCAAGTTTTTAATAAATAAAGTGTTCACCGTTTTAAATCCCCCCTCCCCCCCTCCCTAGAAAACCCCCCGCCGCCGTCACCCCTCTTCTTCATTCTCCTTCTCCACATTTCAAACCCGAAAATCAAACCTCATCCTCCATTTTTCATCATTTTTTTCCATCAATTCACCAATCCGTCAGCTTTGAACCAAATTAACTACCGTATTTGAGATATTCGTTCGAAAATATGACCAGAATACTTAAAAATTTCGCCAAAAAATTCATGCACGGCGACGATGGTGACACCGGGGGAAGTGGCGCAGGCGGGAGTGGTGCAGGTGGTAATGGGGAACAACCAGCGCTCAGAATAGAAGACTTTCTTGCAGCCGCCGAAAACATGGAGAACGAAGACGTAGGGGCGCACGAGGAAGGCGGCCATCGTGGACGTGGCGGGCGTAGAGGCGGACGAGCAGACATGGCGCGTAGGGGTGTGGGATCGGTTTCTACTAGACAGACCGATCTCGATGGTTTTCTGGATATGAACCTCAGCGCCGCGAAGCTTCCTTTCCTATCCAACTTTCGCATTCTTTCAGAAGACGAAGTACACGTTAGCACAAAGTCGAGTTTGGCTGTAAGTATTTTTAGTATTATTTAAATAGTATTCTTTGAGTATTAGATATTGGGTAGATAGTATAATATTTTGTTGAACCGTTGACAGTCCTGGAATATACGTTCACGTGGTTCGTTAGCGACCGCACTTAGATATTATCATGCACACTTGGCGGGTAAGGAGGGGGTCGCAGGACTGTTACATGCTCTTGGATTTCAACTTTTTCTAGGTAATATTAAAGACCTTTTAATGAAACAAGTGGATAATTTATTAGTCATATTTTATCTTATTGTGCACTTTACAATTTTAGGAATAAACCATGTTATAAATGTCGATGTCCAATTGTGTGCGGCCATTGCTATACGGTGGTACAAAACCACCCACACATTTCACTTTCCTTGTGGTGGGTTAGGACTTACACCGCTTGATTTCTCCATGCTTACTGGTATTAGCATTGGAGTAGGTGCTTATCCCCCACTGTCTTATGACAATGGTCGATGGCGTGATCGTGCACTTGTTCATGATCTACTGCCTCATTTTGATGTTTCTGCTGCGTCGTATCAGGCAGAAGGCGCTATTAGAGTGAGCGCCACCCGTGCGGCCATGGACAGCATACTCGGTCAGTACTCCATTGATGACGACTTGGAGCTTGCTCGATTATTTGTGTTATACCTTATGGGTAACATTTTCTTTAGTTCTTCGAGCAGTAGTTTGCCTGTGGGGTTTCTTGAGGTCGCGGCTGAGTTAAATGCCGATGGGGCGATTTTATATGATTGGGGCACACCTATCCTTGCATACCTATACAGATGTCTCGACATGCAGTGCACCATCTCTGATTCTCAGGTTTCTTTATTTGGATTCTGGGAGTTGTTACAATATTAGTACTTTGAGTACTTTATGAACTTTTATTTTGTCACCCGTACTACAGACCCATCGACCTTTTTCCCCCGTATATCCTTTTGGACTACGGACAACCGGGGGTCCAGGGATAATGAGTTACGCCATGTGTATCCAATTGCCCACAACCATATTGAGCTGAGGATGTATAGGGATCAGATTATATGCCATCCATTTGAGCAGAATACATCCATCGATCTTGAGATCATACAGATTGTTAGGATGCTTGCCGGACAGAGATTTCCACTTATATCTTATCCTGTGGTGGTAGGTGCTTATTGGTATCTTGGTGAGAGGTGCTGGAGACAGTTGAATGACTTCGATGCTATTCCGCATGATCCACACCCACATACTTATCGGTGTATGATTTACCCGACGGAGCAGCTAGATATAGCAGGGCAGCAGGCTGGTGGACGACCGAGAGCTTTGTTATTACCGAGGAGTGTTACCTTACCTTCTGGCGTAGATTTTTCACCGGGTCCTCCGACACGATTACACATGCAGCATCGATTGATTTAGTAGGGACACCTGCTATATGACACGGCATACGTCCACCTGTTGTCGAGGATATTACCAGCCCAGCCATATTTTTCGTGCAGCTGATCATGTGGCGGCCACCAGTCATTTTGGATGGACCATGGCAGTGCCCACCATTGGACCAGATCGTTACGTTGACGTGTTTCATCCTCCGGCCCATCACGATTACCTGGATCCTACACAGATATCATATCATGACCTGTATGATATGCAGATGGGGATTAGGCATACGGCTATATAGAGCATAGGCGTAGCCTAGATTACTATGATGGTGAGCTACGTCGTGTTGCAGAGGAGGCACGACAGCAGCAGCCGCATTCATAGGCCCAGCTTGAGGCAGAGCACAAGAGACTTCAGGACTTGCAGATGTATTACCACCATAGGTCTAGTGCTGGGTCCAGTCAGCCTCCAGATGTTGGTGATGATGAGAGACGTCATCGGCGCCGCACACGTATACGTACACATCCACCATCAGATGACTCGAACGAGTGACTTACTACCACTTTCATGTACTTTCGCAGTTGTCAGTTGTATGTACTTTTTATGTATTACGTTTTCCTAGTTGTTAGTTGTATGTCTCTGTTGTTTGAGTAGACGTTCTGCATTTGTTCACAACCACTATTATGTACTTTCGATGTATTACGTTTTCGCAGTTGTCAGTTGTATGTTCCTATTGTTTGAGTACGCGTTCTGTATTTGTTGACTACCACTATTATGTACTTTCGATGTATTTTGTGTATGTTCTGGTTATGTTTCTGTGTAGAGACTGTATTTGGTTCTGTGTAGCGACTGTATATCTGTGTAGAGACTGTTTTGGTGTAGAGCCGGTATGTTCTGTTGTTCTAGTTCCTGTAAGTGTTGTTTGGAATGTAATAACGTTTGAATTTGATGTTGAACAAGATTGCCCTCTTCTGGTGTAGGAATACAAAATTCTTAAATAGCATGCCAACATACCAAGGTTTACATATAACTCCATATTCTACGGACAAACATCAAATTAAATAGACAGTAAAACAATAATAAAATCACAATATCATAAGCCTACTCAGTTCCATAGCGGGTCAACCAACTGTAGCCGAGTTTATACGCTTTGTAACAAACAAACTCCTCACCGTACTCGAAAAGGTAACGAGAATCATATGTTGCTTGATTTGTTTTAAATATGTTCTCGTCTTCAACAGTTTCGGTAATCTTTGTGTAATGATCACAAGCGTCTGCAAAATGAAAATTAGCCATTTGGATTTCAACCGATGTTCGTCTAGTGGGTCGGGAACGATGGTTGTTGTATAGCCTCGTGATCATTGCCCATCTTTCTTCATATGTTAAACCCCTCCACTTTGCATTATTAACTCATCTCTCTTTTCAACCTCAATATTGGATTTTACGAGGGCCAGCAAATCCTTCGATGAAAAATCTAGAGTAGGAGAATTCAATGTTTGAGCACTATTACTAGGTCGTTGATTTACTGGAGAAGGACGTGGAGTTGTAACCGCTCGATGCTGAATCGCGACAGGCACCTCTTCAACTTGTGTATCATGAACTAATCCAACTTCGTTATCGTTCACTAAGTTTCGTTCGTACTCATCATAAATCCTTCCCATTTGTTCATCACTTATTTCTGAATCGTCCATGTAACCTACGCATCAGTAGAATAAGTAGAGTTACTAGAAGTACGAATTTTGTTGATAATAAATGTTACCTTTAAGAAAACATGAAAATAAATTTTCTCACTTGAGCCTGCAACGGTGCTGCTTGAAGCTGTAGAAGGTATGAGATGGATTATCAAATATGCAGTACTTATAAGGGCAATGTACGACCAACAGTTACAATTCAACAGACTTGAATACCCATTACAGAGTTCTCGTGATATTATGTTAGATTCTGTACAATGACCGGTCACATCATTGCAGCACGAAAAATGGTGCCATCACATGAAATGTTGACATGTACTTTTAATCTCGTGATATTATGTTAGATTACCTACAGTGACTTTTCACATCACAACAAATGTGGGTAGTTACTATTAATTTCGTATACTGTTGTCATTTAATTCGGAAGAGACTACTCAATGCAGTCTGCGAAAGATAGAGATGTTTAATGGAATCCCAACAACGAATGATGGAGACGCGTCTTTATTTTTTTCTTCTCAGTGAATGGTCTAATCATGTCATACATGCATGTGAAAGGGTATACTCTACATACACGTGACTCGTATTAATTTCACAGTGATATTGCAGTATGTAATATTGTTGTATGCCTCAGTGTCAAGTCATTTCATTGACTGCAGCAGGCTTTGGAAACATTATTCGTAATTGTTTTGTCATAGTGGCAATTTTGTGTGTATGTAGGAGTTTAAAAATAGGGGTCTCCCACCGGTGCTTTAACCATTTCAATTCACGAAAGAGTTAAGAAAAATGGGCAGATAGTTCAAACACGACAATTGAACTACGACAATTGAGCAATTATAACAGCTGAAACAACGACAACTAGTACAACAGAAGGAAATGTCAAACCATAATCATATAAACTACAACAAATGAGCACACAAGCATCAAATTCAAACACGTACACCTACCATGGCCTAGGGAAAGGACCATCTCCAGTCTTACCGGCATTAATCTTGCTCAAGCGTCTTATTTCTGCTTGCGCTTCAAGTGCATATTGACATCCACATTCGCACATGGGAGGGTCAATCCACTGCTTAAAGCAACAATAATCAATGTCATCATGATAATTCATGTGGTTGTTATAGGCTTCACAGCCGAAAAATCGACGACCAGCATTTGTTTCGGTCTCATCAACAGCCATGACCGACTCTTGTCCACAATAGCAAATAGGGTTGGATCCAATCATCCGTAGCGGCTCGGAAACCTTCCCTTCAAGTACAATTTCTTTTCCAGATCTTTGATGAACGGAAGAGGCATCTTCGTTTGAATACAGTGACGAGTGCGCTTGGGACATAGGTTTCTTGCTTGCAGATTTTTTGCCGGTACGCTTGGGTTCAGACGAAGACATTTTTCTGGTTGTCACAAATGAATTTGAGAAGGTGGTCTAGTTGTGTGGAAGAAGAAGGAGATAGGTTGGTATATAAAGGGAGGGCTTGCGAAAGTTTAAGTAGCCGCTGTGGTGCCACGACTATAAAATATAACGGCAAATAGTTTGTCGTTATATTTTTATACAAGCAATTTCTTTTCCTAGTGTGTAGGCCTGTCACTCTTTTTCTACAGTTTTCAGACCAGAGTGTGGTCATGTCACTCTTTTTCTAAAGTTAAGAATGCATTTTCCAACGTAGCTATAGGAAACAGTGTACAGTATACAGCGAACAGTATGCAGTAAAAAGTGCACAGTATACAGTGCGTAGTCCAAAGTAAACTTTACCCATTGTCAATTTTTTTTCACATTCCGTGCTTTTGGAAACGGGAAGTAATATCCTTATGCAGTGGTAACTAAATCTTCTCCTATATATAACTAACATTGCTTTAGCAATACCCGATCCATACGGACCGAAAATTATACCTCAAATAAGAAAAATGCCAATATCGTATCCGTATTCTTACATTTACACGGACATTCTCTCAGGACCATCAAACCCTAATCCATCTACACCCAGAGAACCAACAGAGTGGTATATCGAAATGGAAGAGCGACACGATGACGAGGTGCGACAATTAGAACTTGAAGTAGGAATGCATGAAATGGAAATACGACATCAGCATGACAAACGTAATCGACAACGTGATCGCAGGTCTAACCTTGTAATTCCTCGTGTTAGAGCCACCGTAGAAGAAGGCGAGGTGCAATCCGCAAATATTGTATGCTTTTGTGGATTTGAAGCAACGTAATTAGTCGTCCGCCATGGAAATGACGTTGGACGTCGATATTATAGTTGTTCGGTATGTGGCAACGGATGCGAGTTTGGACAGTGGATAGATGGCTGTTTTCCCCGTCGAGCAATTACGTATGCTTTAGAACTAGAGGAAGAAATAAGAAAGCTGCGAAATCAAGTAAACGACCTAAGTAATGCAAAGTATCGCCTGCAACGTGGGTTAAATTAGGATTTATTTTATGTTGTGCGTACTATGTACAGTGAAATCAAGTAAACAACCGAAGTATGTAACTTATAGCTGTGTAACGTTTAGGTTATGTAGGCTGATTTTATTTGTGGAACCTATTGTTTGTCTAATCTACCATTTGTGTAATTTATCATATTTGTTACTTATTATCACTTATGTAACCTATGCGTAAGGGTCGTTCCTAGGTGCATTAAACGATTCATTACAACAACGAGTTAAAAATTATGGGTCGTTCCGCATTGACTAGTCAAGTCTTGCACAGTTCCCATAGTTCAACCATGTTTTATGGCAGGGTGGAGTCATGCCACTGTTTTTCGAGAGTAGGAGTTAAAAATAAGGGTCGTCCTCGGGTGCATTTACCATTTCAATATGTGTAGGAGTTAAAAAAAAAAGGATCGGCCTACTTTGTGTCAAACAATTTATGGAAACGGTCAAACAGTATACAATGCAAACAGTGATACACTATACATTGATACAGTACCAGCAATTATGTTACTGATAAAGTTGATGCATTATATATCAATACCAAAAATTTATCACGGGTATCACCTACTTTGTGTTTATGTTGGGAATTGCAACATCTCTTTTTACAAATCTAGCCCTGCTTTGTGTTCCAACGCAGCAATAAATAAGCACCAGGTTTATATCTCTAACAGAACAAAAATTCCTTACACTTTGAATTCATTTCAATTGCTTAAGGTTTTGTTTTGTATTGAAGCTATGGACAACTTGGAGATTGACGATGTAACAATGAATAATTGTTATGAAGAGTTTGAACGGTCAAGGAATAGTGTACAACACAACAAGCCTACGGTGGAATTCGGTGAAGGAGCACAAGTTCAGTCTAAATCAGTGAAGTCGAGAAAAAAATCTTTGAATGCTCGAGTGCGCGAAGTTGTAGCAAATCAAAGACCTGGTAAGCAAATCGTATATGAAGGACAAGAAATCAAGCCCCTACATCCAATCGGTCCAACGCTACCTAGTGGAGCTTACCCTATTTGTTGTTGTGGAGATGAATTGTAACAACCCGAAAATCTGGGCCAGTTTGAAATTTTTATTTTGGCAATTTTAGCGAATTTCGATTATTTAAAATGAATTATTTTAAATAATATCGACGAGAAAATTTCTTTTGAATAAAATTCAATCGTATATAGTTAGATCGACGTTAGAATATAAATAATTATATATAATTATAAAAGGAATTGAAAATGGCGCGGTAGTTCGATAATTCGATTTCAAACTTCAATTGAACGTACCGGGTGCAAAACAATCCGGATTTTAGTGAAACCAAAAATAGTAGGATCTAATTGATGATATCTTTCCAACAAATCCGAAAAATCAAAATTTCATAACGGGAATCAAAAGATATGTCCGGTTGAAAATTCTGAATAGTCGCTATGGAATTCAGGCCCTTAAAAATAGACATTTTGCAAACGACCTCGGATTTCGACGAAACCACTTTTGTTGGATCCGTGATGTCAAATTATAGCTAGATTTATTTTTCTGGAATTTTTCGAATCAGTTTGTGGCCCTGGCAAATTGAAATGTACGTTCAAATTAAATATTGAATGTTTTATATTTTAAATTGAAGAAAAACTGACTGAAACAGTCAAATGGGCCTACGAAACATATCCCATTGTGTTCGGAATGGGGGTAAAACGCTAGGGACGACAGTCGTTGGGTTGGATTTCGAGTTCGTCCAAGAAAACCCCAATTTTTGAATTTAATATAGCATCGGCCAATAGAATTTTTTATTTCATTAATTTAAAAAAAAAAAAAAAAAAAAAAACCCGTAACCCTCGCGACGAACGGCGGCCAACGCTCAAAACTTCTCGTCCATTTTTCGGCGAAACCACGCCTCGATAGACCTCCCTCAAGTTGAACTTTTTAGAGTACTCTCCTCCCTCTTCCCATCCATACCTGGTTTGGCCTCCACCATGCCCTGTAGAGCGAGATCGAGCACCTCAAAGGCGGCGACTTCATCTCGCCGCCGCCAATGATTCTGGCGATCGAACGGAGCACCGCCCCTGGCGTTTGAAGCCCATTCCAAGCTCGACAGTGTGGTATAAACTGATCGGGACGAAGTGCAACGAATGGAGCTAAAAATAGAAACCTAGTTTCGAAGATTTCAAACAGGTTTACGGCTAATCTATTTTAAACTGATTTCGACAGTTTTAAAGTGTTGCAAACTTTGAAAAATCATATCTTTTTGCTATGTTAACGAAATTCGATGAAACAGGAAACATCGTGACCGTGTGGACGCGTTCTACATTTTAGAAGAGACCGCATATTTTTCTGAACCTTCTGCTATTTTTGGTGGAGTGGAACCCAAAGTGAGGTTTCTAATTTATAAACAATATGGAAAACGACGATGTATAAATTATATAGTCGATGTATGAGTTATATAAGCGTTGTACATCTCTTGTATAAGCGTTGTATAAGTTGTACGTTCGATGTATAAGTTATATATATATGCGTTGTAAAAATTATATATGTGTTGAAATAAAAGTGAATTGCTATATATATATATATATATATATATATATATATATATATATATATATATATATATATATATATATATATATACGCCCCTCGTCCACAAACCATGGACGATATTTATTGGTTGAAATTGGTGTGAAAATTGATTGATAGCGAATGGTTGTTTGGGATTGTTTGTGGTTGATATTGATTTATTGTGGTTGAAAAATACCCGTTTGTGGTTGAAAAATATTTGGTTGAAACCACATAGGATTAGTTTGTGGAAATGAAATAAATATATACATGCCGCCTGCGTGCGAACTAGATGCATGATCCCCATTGTCAAAAACCGCGAGGTTTTAAGGTAGAGCGAGGAGCCGTACTAGGGACGGTCCCGGTTTTAACTACCCTGCCGTTATGCTGCCGAAATTTTGAATAATATTCGTGTGTTTGAATTATTTTCATTTGCTTAAACTATATTTATTCATTGAATAGAAAACCTTCATGTGTTGAATTGATATTCATTCGTTGATTAGAAATTCAGGTGTTGAATGGTATTCGCGTTTTAAATATAAAAATCACATTTCTATCTATATATAGAAACTATAGAAAACCTTCATGTGTTGAATGGTATTCGCGTTTTAAATATAAAAATCACATTTTTATCTATATATAGAAACTATAGAAAACCTTCATGTGTTGAATCGATATTCATTCGTTGATTTGAAATTCATGTGTTGAATGGTATTCATATTTTGAAATAGATTGTTTGATAATAAAGATCACCTTTTATCGACTATATGAACTGTGTAAAATAATCCCGTTTTGAAAGAAATTATTTTATAAGAAAAATCCTGTTTTTTTTTCTTCACCGAGATAAACTATATGGAATAATAGTATTTTGAAATGAATTGTTTTACAATAAAAATCACAATTTTATTATATGCATGAATCGTTGAAATGTGAAGTGTTAAAAATAGCCACTTGTTCAAATAAATATATATGAGTTGAAATATTCATTAATTAGCTAATGATATGATTTGTACCTATGTATGTAACATTAGAATGAATGGTGTTTTTAAACCAAATAGAAATCAAATATGAAGTTGAATAGAAAATGATAAATGATAAGAACTATATATATGTACATGCATATTCATTGAACAGGTTATAGCAAAGGGGCTAGAGAAGAGGAATAAAATTTTGTGCCCGACAAATAGGTACACATTTACTGTTTTGTTTGGGTGATGATTTTATGAGCCTGTTGCCTAGCCGCTTGGCTTTTTCTTTTTCTTTTTGAGATTAGAAGGACCGGGGAAGCTATTTGAGATTTCCCGATGCTCCCGGTGCAGGGGAGGTTATGGCGAAATTTTCCAAAATTTTAAGGCGTTAGTGAAATATTTGAAGTGAAAACGATATTGAAATCATTGAATGAACTATATTTATATAAATATATAAATATAAATAAAATTAAAACGAAACGTAGTCATGTAGTTCGCATTTTGAAACCATGATTTCAAACAACTAGTGCGGGAAATCCGACCATTGGATTTTCCCGAAACCTCAACCGTCGGGTTCGCCTTGGAAATATCTTCCCAACGGCACCAACCTTGTAAAAATCCAACAGTTGGATTGTCTGGAATGTTTAATTCAAATCTGATGAAAAACAGCGCCAGAAGCGATTATATTTATATATATATATATATATATAATTATATATTTAATCGAATAACGACGCTGCAGTTCGAATTTTGAAATCGAAAATTCAAACGATTGTACCGGGAGATCCGACCGTCGGATTTTCCCGAAACTGGAACCGTTGGATTCGTTTTGAAAAGACCTTTCTAATGATGTAAATTTTGTGAAGATCCAACGGTTAGATTTTCAGATATGTGTAAATCAATTCTAAAGAAAAACAGCGCCACGGCCGCGTTATGACCCGAAGCGTCGTTTTGAATAAACTGGCTATTTTAAAATAAATAAAAATAGCGATAAATCGTTATAAAATATCATAAATGATATGGGATGGAAATAAACTAAATTTGGTCGATTTATGTGGTATTTGATGGTTGAATGTGTTTGGTGTGAAAATTACATTAAAGAACAAAATTGCTGTTGTCGAATGATTTAACCATTAAAGTAAATTGATTTGAAATTCTAAATGTACGTGAACTATTTGAGAAGGCCGAGTTAATTCTCATTTCAAATAATTGATCGACGATTGAAAGTCTAAGATGAAGACGGTGGTCGAAGACCGGAGATCTTCACCTCGTTTGGATGGTAACCGAGGTCCTGATTGGGAGGCATCCCGAAATATGGATAATGAGTGGTGATCGTCCAGACGTACGTGGTGATCGATGGGTTTGCGAGGTATTTAGTGCCTCCGGTTTCGTTCAGCCCCAGAACGGACTTGTAAATGGACTATGTGTCTGACATTGGATTTTATTCTGTGTTGATTGATCTCTATTAAATATACATCTGTTTGGCGGTGGAGAATTTATTCTTTTGCTTAACGCCCTTCTCTGAAACGCACGAGCTCAGAGGTTGTGTATCGATGGACATCAGTCGCATAGCATGAATTGCCTGTGTGGCATGCTAAGATGCAGTGATCAGGGCTTCTGTTGAAAAGCAAAGTCTTGTGGTGATGATCAAAGCACCGCCAGTGTGGCGTAGCTTTGTGTATAACGTAAAATCGCGAGCCTCACACCCCAGTATGAACCAGAAACGGGAGAGGACATCAAGGAGGGCCTGCGTTTCTTTCTAGCTAGGGTGGTGTCAGTGACCTACCAGCCCTGATATTTATATACTTTTCACCTATGTGGTTGTTGCTGTTGCGAGGCGCCTCGGTTTGATCGGGCAATTCGGGTCCGATGGAGTCATTCGTTGGCTCATTTACACCCCAAAGGGTGGGGAAACGCAGTGTTCAGGAATTTTAATCCACATCGGTGGACCGGCCCTGACGATCCAAAGGCTTGACTGAGTACTTGCCTGAGGGGCGGGCTAGAGCGTCTCGAATTCGGTAAGAACTATCTTTTGCCTTGGTTCATGACGGAAATCCAATTTCCAAATACGACATCGTGCGGTTTTGATTGTATATATATATGGCGACATGATATATGGTACCCATGTCGTCTATGATTGATAGTTATTATTTGAAATTGTTGTCAAAACATATAAACACTAGCAATAATATCAAATGCCTTTGTTTTATTCGTATCAAGCATATTTTGGCCGTTATAAGGAAAAAACTCTATCCTCCGGTTTGCGTTGCATTGTGTGATGGGAACTGAGTCTTATAACGGCTTCATTTTTATAAAAAGCATAGCGATGTTTAAAAGAAAGATTTGTTTTAAAGCACTGGCAATCCAATGGAGTAAACCCGTTCCACGAAAGTGGCGTGGTCCTGTGATTAGCCAAATTATATATGTGTTGAGTAGATTTCTCATACCAGTCCCATGACTGACTCGTAGTTTGTTTCACTCTCAAACTCGGGTGCCCCTTTTTCTACACGGGCAGCCTTGTATTCAGGTAGGGGTGTAAACGGGTCGGACCGGACCGGACGGAGGTGTGTCCAAGCTCTGTCCTATAAGAATTCGGACGGACACGGACCGGACATCATATAGTCTCGGACCGAGCCGGACAACGGATTGTCCTGTCCGATATAATAGAAAAACATCATCGGACAGAAAACTAGTGTGTCCAAGCTCTGTCCTATAAGAGAATCGGACGGACACGGACCGGACACCTTATAGCTTCGGACCGAGCCGGACAACAGACTGCCCTGTCCGATATACAGCCCTATATTCAGGTTTAGCTGGTTCTTTCTGGATAGTTGGAGCTGAAGATGGATTCTATCATTTATCTCTTTTTATGCTGTTCAGCTCCTATTGTACATATTATGTTTGTTTTCCGCTGTAGACATTTATGTATAGCTGTACTGTATTTGTACTAAGTAAGATCTTGTATACTGTGTAACTCTGATGATTACTTTTATCCAGTATATTCTATTGTTCATTATCTGGTGTATTTATTTAATTTTGTTCTGCTATTATCTGTTTCTGTGTTATTATTCCAAAGATAACCCTTGTCTCCGTCGGAACGGGATTTCGGGTCGTCTCAACGTGGTATCAGAGCCAGGTTGTTGTTGTTGCCAAAACTAAAAAAAATGTTGGACGCTGATTCTTCGGATGTCCTGCCTTCGAAGACCATAGGTATTACCCCTATGATATTCAATGTTGTAATTTTATGCAGTGGATAGAACCCCCGATGTGCCAACGTGGACTTCAATATGCACTGGAAGCGCAAGCCGAAATAAGGCGGTTGTACAAGATTGTTGCGGATGCAACTAGAGCTGGCTATCTCAGAAATCGTTAAGATTTGATTTTTCTTCGATCAAAGATTTATTACTGTACTTTGAATTTGATGTTGCTATGTTCTGTTGTTCTAGTTCCTGTAAGTGTTGTTTGAAATGTATTAGCGTTTGAATTTGATCGTGAACAAGATTGTCGTCTTCTCGTTTCGAAATGCAAAACTCTTAAATAACGCGCCAACATAACAAGGTTTGCAGATAACTCCATATTCTACGTAAGAACATAACGGGTCAACCAACTGTAGCGCAATGACTGGTCAAGTCTTGCGTTCTTCGCATAGTGCAGTCATGTCATCTGGCAGATTCCATATAGTGTTCCCTACAGTGTAGCTTTTGACCATTCACACCATTACCAATCTTCCAGCTATATATACATATGCTAACTTACACTCAACATACAAAACTCAAACAACTTCTTCCCCATTCTTAGAGCATATCCTTGGATTTGCATTCGCTGAAAATGTCTTCGTGGGCAACATCTACAGATTCCGAGGAACAAGCTTACGAAAACATGAGGCTATAGGAGCTTGAAGACGAACTTCAGTTCCTAAACCAAATGAAACCGCAAACTATACCGACGTACGAACAAGTGAACGCTCAACCTCCACATGAAACGCCAGTACCACCTGTTCAAGCATCATCTCAACAGGAGGTCACTCAGTCAATGCAGGAAGCAGAGTTCTTTCGTGTACCACTGCACGAACATGTAGTTGATTCTTGTCCAGTTCGTTGCTACTGCGGGTATGCGGTTGAAGTTGTCGTTCGAGCAGAGGGCAACAATATAGGTCGGTGCATGCAGCGATGTCCAGCCTATCCAAATGGTTGCAATTACATGGACTGGATAGACCAACCTTTGTGTCCTCGGAGAATAGCATAAGCTAACGAACTCGAACGAGAAAATAGACTTGTTCGAAGTGATAATGAGCAGTTGCGATTGAACATCATGCGACGCCCGTAAGATTAAACGTAACATGCATTGTAATGAAGTTGCTAATGCCTACTCCATGGTTTGATTGAGTTAGTTCGCATGTACTATCGTCAGTTGTTGTGTCTTTATAAACTATTTTATCTTTGTGCTTATTGTTGTATCTCCTTATTCTAATCTACTGTGACAAATCTTTGTCGTTAATACTATAATGGAGATATAATTGATTTTATATCGAGTTTATTATATAAAATGAAGTTTGAATATATATATATATATATATATATATATATATATAGTTTATAATATAATTAAAACGAGCCCGAAACGCAGCGGTAGTTCGTAATTTTCAATACGAACTTTAACTAAATATACCAGATCCGATATAGGTCAGAATTCCGTGAAACAAGAATCGTTCGGGTCGATTAGATTAAAATTATCTGTTGGGGGGAAAAATTGAGATTTCGTGACATAGATTGTTAGTTATGTTCAATTTAAATTTTTAAATAGTCGCTACGGAATTTCGTTAATAAACGATAACGATTATTTAATTGAATATAAAGGAATTTCTATACATTTGGATATCATTTCAGATGTAAATTTGTGAAATTTACGAAATCATTTATTACATAAATACAAAGGAAATTCTCCATTATATTCTCTATTACTTTCACATCACAACAACTGTCCGAATTGACTACTCAATGACAGAACCATTATTATCCCAACCATTATGTCGGAAACATTATTGCCAACCACTCTTGGCTAGAATAATTTGACTACTCAAGGCAGAGATATTATCCTAACCATTATTGCCAACCATTCTTGCCTACATGTATTGCCAACCATGTAGCATACACCATAGACATGACGGTGAACACTGAAGCCATGATTTTGTCGTTAATATTATATTGGAGATATAATTGATTTTATATCGAGTTTATTATATAAAATAACATTTGAAAATATATATAGTTTATAATATAATTATAACGAGCCCGAAACGTGGCGGTAGTTCGTAATTTTCAATACGAACTTTAACTGAATATACTGGATCCGGGATAGGTCAGAATTCTGTGAAACAAGAATCGTTCGGGTCGATTAGATTAAAATTATCTATTGGGGGAAAAATTTGAGATTTCGTGACATAGATTGTTAGTTATGTTCAATTTAAATTTTTAAATAGTCACTATTGAATTTCGTTAATAAACGATAACGTTTACTTAATTGAATATAAAGGAATTTCTATACATTTGGATATCGTTTCAAACGTAAATTTCTGAAAATTTACAAAATCGTTTATTACATAAATACAAAGGAAATTCTCCTTTATATTCTCTATTACTTTCACATCACAACAACTGTCCGAATTGACTACTCAATGACAGAACCATTATTATCCCAACCATTATGTCGGAACCATTATTGCTAACCATTCTTGGCTACATGTATTGCCAACCATTATTACCAACATTTCACAGCACAACAGCAGACCCATTTGACTACTCAATGACAGAGATATTATCCACACCATTATTGTCAACCATTCTTGTCTACATGTATTGCCAACCATTATTGCCAACCATTACTGCCAACCTTTCACATCACAACAACTGCCCGATTTGAATACTCAATGACAGAGATATTATGCCAACCATCCTTGATTATATATATCTGTCCTATGTCAACACTCAGGGAGAACAACGAAATTAAATTTATAAAAAAGAAAGCAATGGATCCTAATCTATACCACCATTACTACGCAGTCAATAATCAAACTGACGATTCCGAACTAGAAATGGAGGAAGAGACGGAGGAGGAGCTGGAACATAACGCAATGGTTAGGTATTCCAATTATTTTGCTGAAGCCTCAATGACCAAACGTCAAGGTAGTATGCTTGGCCGGATTGACTGGCGGTATAAGAGAGACTACAAGGATGGACATAAAAGACTAACGAGGGATTACTTCATCGACAATCCAACCTATGATACAACTTTGTTCCGCCGTCGTTATCGTATGAGTCCAGCAATTTTCTCAAAAATTTATCTTAAACTTCATCAGTCAAACCCATATTTCACTTATAGACTGAACAGAGCACAAGAAATCGGCCACTCGCCCCACATCAAAATTTCATCGGCATTGAGGATGTTAAGCTATGGAACATCTGACGACCAAATGAATGAATATTTCAGAATCGCGGCATCAACAGCAATAGAGTGTCTGAAAGAATTCTATAAAACAGTTGTTCAACAGTTCGGGCAGGAGTATCTACGGACGCTTGGACCAAACGATATAAGTAGGATACTATGCATGGGAGAAGCTAGAGGATTTCCAGGTATGATTGGAGGTTTAGATTGCATGCATTGGCCTTGGATTGCCCAACGGGATGGAAAGGAATGTTCATCGGACAAAAAAAAGTGTCGTCAATGATCCTTGAAGCAGTATCAACAAACGATTTATGGGTTTGGCATGCTTTTTTTGGAGTCTCAGGTTCATTGAATGATATGAATGTTTTAAAACAATCATATCTTTTCACAGAACTTGCTAATGGATTGTCAACATATGTTTCATATAAAGTTGGTAATATCGAACAAAAAACTGGGTACTACCTAGTGGATGGAATATACCCAAAGTGGAGAACTTTGATGCAAGGATATAGAGTACCATCAAATGATAAAGAAAGGTATTTCACTGAAAAAGTAGCTAGCTACAGAAAGGACATCGAACGTACATTTGGTGTTTTACAAGACTGATTTCATATTTTACGAAATCCTACTCGTTTTCATGATGCAAGAGAGCTTTCAGAAATCATGTATGCTTGTATAATAATACATAACATGATTGTGGAGTCTGAAAGAGGCGGATATAAGAATCAAAAGTCTAATTATCCTGACATGTTTACGGGGTCAAATGCAAAACCCCATAAAGATGTAAACTCAATGGAAGAATATGTTGATATGGTTCAACACATTAAAGATCAATCTGCACACTTCCAATTGCGTGATCAGTTGGTGGAACATTTGTGGGCACATAAAGGAAGGAATAGTCGGAATCAGTAGTTGGTACTAGAACTATGTATCGGTGTGTAGTCGTGTACTATGAATCAGAGTACTATCTATCAGTATGTAGTTGGGTTAATAAATCTGTTTTCCAATCATATTGTAGATTGTATCATTATTTCAACAACTAGTACATAAATACTAAAATCTGCTCACAATCATATTACAACTCAACCCAACATATATAGCTAGTACATAAACAACAACTACTGCATAAATACTACAAACAGGTCACAATCATATTACAACTCAACCCAACATATATAGCTAGTACATAAACACCCACCAGTACATAAATACTACAAACAGTTCACAATCATATTACAACTTAACCCAACATAATAGCTAGTCCATATACGAGCCACTACCGCTTCCGCTTCTGCTTCCTTTGTGTTTTCTGTACTCTCCAATCTACTCGGTTACTAGTTCTTGCTGTAGAGGAGAAAGCTTGCTAAAATCACATGTAATCATTTTAATATAATTCTTCCCTCGCATCATAGCTTTCGTCTCCTCCAACTTCTCTCGTACCATTGCTTTCTTCTCCTCCTGCTTCTCTCATAGCATGGCTTTCTTCTCCTCCTGCTTTTTTCGTACCATGGCTTGTTTCTCCGTATGTACATGTCTGCGAAGCTCTCGATCATCCCTAACTGCCTTTTGGAACTCTTCGTCGCTGCGGTTTCTTTGCACCGAAAATCGAGCTTTATGCTCTTTTGTCGCCTTAGATGAATTCTCTATTGTTTCCATAAATCTAGAAAACTCTGCACCGCGTTGCTCCAGCTGAATTGACTTGGCTCTGCCAACAGGTCGCCCGTCACTAGTTCCAAATAAAGGGTTTCTTTCTTGCGAACTCGGGTCACTTCCTGGACTAGAATCAGAGTAGTTCATCCTTCTAGCTTTGTTCTGCTGCTCAAACATGAAGTTGCTTGGGTTCTTCCACTTCGGCAAACTAGATAGAAGCTAGAAACAGTCTTAAAATTTAAAAGGATGACCATACTTTTGTTGGTAAGCCTTTTGTGACTCTTCAATCTGTAACATAAAGTGGAAATTGTATGAGCGTATGACATTTCTAGCTAATCAATCATAGTATAGTTAGTTATTTTTCAAAGTAATCTACGGTACTTACAATGTCATAAGGTGTAGCACCGCTTTGCTGTCTATTCTGCAAGCCTGTCAGTATTGCCAGATAGTTCTGACATGCGGCATTCATAACTCTATAACCGCCTCTAAGTGATACCCATGTTCTATTCCTCGCTTCCAACGAATTGTAAAACTCCGCAACTCTTTCCCAAAAATTTTGACCTTTTATATTATTCCAAATAATGTTGTCTTGTGAAATACGTATCCACGATTTAGCAAGTGAAACGTACTGCTCGGAAGTAAACTTACATTGTTTTTTTTTCACCCGTTGCTAATCCTTCCCCTTCAGCATGATCATCCTCAATATCTTCTATTCCGGGATCTGGCTCCGATTCAACTTCGCTTTGGTGTCATTTACTGAAAATGTCATTTAAAGACTTCCACTTCGTCTTCTTTTGGTTATATTCGGGACTAATAGGTGCAACGTATTCTTGAATAAATTCTTCAGAATTTGTAACATTCGCATCCTCATTTGCATCTTCCTCCGCCTCCTCCATTGAAGTTTCAACATTTTCTTCGGTAGTAGGAGAGACATACCCGTACGAAAACTATCTTTCAATATTTTGCATAGCTTCACGGTCACGAACCTCGGTCTGTTGCGGAGTTAGGTGAGGTTGTTGACTTTGATCGGTCTGCATCATCATTGACATATACGATGAATGATCGTCGCACATGCCTACCCCGGTCGGTCATTGGTAAAACTGTGGTTGGGCGATAGAATGGATGGGAGGAAAATTAGGAGGAGCGAGCGGTTGGTACGCTGGTCCGTATGGATAATTTGAATATGACGAGTAGCCATATTCGTGAGATGGCTGCAACGGTTGTTGTTGTTGGATTGACCGTTGCATGGCATACGATGACGAGTGCCGTTTGGACATGACTGTCCTGTTTGCGGATTTTTTCCCGCTTCGTTTGGGTGAAGAAGAAGACATTTTGTTGTTGAAGTTGAGAAGGTGGAGTGGTTGTGTGGAAGAAGAAGGAGATAGGTTGGTATATAGGGAGGAAGTGCACTAGCCGTTGGAGTGCAACGGCTAGTGCTTATAACGGCAAAGTGTTTGCCTTTATAAGCTTATAACAACAAACTCTTTGCCGTTATAAGATTATAATGGCAAAGAGTTTGCCGTTATAAGCTTATAACGGCAAACACTTTGCCGTTATAAGCACTAGCCCTTGCTCAGTCAACCAGCCACGAACGAGCTCAAAACTAGCCACAGACTAGCCACGGGTGACTGAACAAGCCACACCTGGTTGCTCCGTGGCTTGTTTTGTAACTAAACAAGCCATTGTTGGTTGTGCTCTAATGTTTCTTACCCTTAATTTTTCAGTCTTTACTACAGTGACACTTCTCTAAGCAGCTGTGACATTTAATGGTTGGTTTACTCTACTTTTGGCTACCTCCGAAACTGTTTTCCTCTTCTTCTTCTTCTTCTTCTTCCATTTCTTCTTCCCAAACCCTCTCAATTATAGTTTTGGCTAGACTTTGGGATAACAACCTTAGGCATCAGGTAGAGACTCTCTACCAAATAAAACGTACTTCTGAGTGCCAGTATAAACTTCTCTACGAATCTGTTAACAGTTGAAGAGAGCCTATCTGTAAATTGTAGAACTTGATTTTACAAAGTAGGCAAGGCAAATAATAGATAACGGTAAGAATGAAAGGCGGGTTTACAAAAATACCCCTGTAACTAGTATAATAGGTAACTACCGTACATATATTTCATTCCATATATATTCGGCAAATTATGCTAGGGTTCTATGCTCTTCCCAAAATTCTCTTCTGAGCTGCCAATCTTCAAATCGTTTTTAAATCTTTCAAAATTCATTCTAGAGAGAGGTTTTGTAAGCGCATCAGCTCTCTGATATGTCGCAGAAACATGATTAACAACTAATCTTCCACTGATTACACGCCCAAACACAAAATATAAGTCGATTTCAATGTGTTTTGTGGGTGAGTGAAGCACTGGATTAGCTGAATGAAACAATGCTTAAGTTATCATAATGAATGATTGACAATTTTGGTTGATTTACTCTGATTTCCCTAAGAGTGATTGAAGCCACGCCACTTCTCCGTGACACTAGCTAAGCGTCGAAATTCTGCTTCCGTACTAGAGCGAGAAACGGTTGGTTGCTTTTTGAGCACTAGGAGATTGGGTTTTTCACCAAGGTAAATAACGTAGCTGGGTGCATCCTCGGTCGTCTCGATTAGAGGCCCAGTCAGCATCAGAAAACCCTATTATGTATAAGTTCTTGTGGCTTTTAATTTTTACCCGTAGTTCAAGGTTCCTTTGAGGTATCATAAGATCTGCTTTACTTCCTTCCAGTGTTCTTCACTTTGTATCTGCATGAACTGTGACACTTTGTTTACACTATATGCTATGTCTGGTCTGGTTGTTGTAGCATATTGCAATGCTCCAACTATACTCCTATATAGAGTTGGATTTGATTAAAAAAAAAATCTCCATTACCCTTTGATAAAACAGAGTGACTGGTCATAGGAGTAGAGGTTTGCTTAGCTTGGTTCATTTTAGCTCTTACAAAGATTTTTGATATGTAGTTCCTTTGGCACAATGGTATGACATTATTGTGATTTCTGCAAACTTCTATTCCGAGAAAATAACCGAGTTCCCCTAGATCATTTATTGAGAATGCATTGCTGAGGTACTCAGTTATGTTCTTTATCTCATTGTTGTTGTTGCCAGACAAGATTAGATCATCCACATATATGAGTATGTATGTAAAGTGAATTCCTTGTTTCTTTGTGTAGAGTGAGTTATCTGACTCTGTGTTGGTATACCCAATGGATGTTTCTCTTAACCCATATAATGCTTTATGCAGCTTGCATACCATTTGTTATTACCTTAGTGTATCCCTCTAGTTAATACATGTATACATCTTCATGAAATTCTCCATTTGAAAAAGCATTATTGACATCAAGCAGTTTGATTTCCCAGTTGTAGTGTACGGACATACTTAATATAACTCTGATAGTTGTAGGTTTTATAATTGGACAAAAGGTTTCACTAAAGTCAAAGCTGTATTATTGTGTGTAGCCTTTTTCTACAAGCCTTGCCTTGCATTTTTGTATAGATCCATCTGGCTTTCTTTTTATTCTGAAGATCCATTTTCTCCCAACTATACTTTTACTCTGGTTTTTCTATGAGACTTCGGGTGTTGTTTTCCATTAGAGCACTGTATTCTTCATCCATGTCATCTTTCCAGTGTTTGTGTTTGCTGGCTTATGTATATGTTGTAGGTTCCTCGCTTTGTAGAGATGTTATATATCTTTGGCTTGAATATTCCATTTTTTTCCCTTGTAGACATGTGATGTCCAGTGCCAACATTACTTCTTTCTTCTTGATTGTTACTTGAGTTGTTTTCTGACCTTGAAGTGTTGACATTCCTTTTAGTGGTAGGAGGTGACCTTTGTTGATGGTCAGAGTTGTCTCTTGTGCTGACGGTGCCACCTTGACCTGATTCAGCAATGGGCAATGTGAGTTGTGGTGAGTTAACACCATGACCTGTTTCACTACTGGATATGGTGAGTTGAGGTAATGACTCAGCTTTATGTGGAGACATGCATTCTTCTGACTGAATGTCCTTGTATACTAGAATTGGTGGAAATGATACCTTGGCACTAATTATGTACTTTTTGTGTAGTTGTAACTTCTGTGTTAGCAAAAGGGAAGATACTTTCATTGAAGGTAACATGCCTTGAGATGATCACCTTACCCTTGCTGGTAAGACACTTTATATCCTTTTTGACTTTGAGCATAGCCAAGGAAGGTACACGGTTTAGACCTGAAGCTTAGTTTATGAGTGTTATATGACATTAGGTTTAGAAAGCATAATCATCCAAAACTTTACAAAAGTTGATAGTTAGGCTTTAACTTGATTAACATTTCTAATGGTGTTGAATTTTGCAGGGTTCTGGTTGGCAGTCTTTTGATAAAAAATACTCTTGTGTCGAAGGCATCAGGCCAGAACTTTATTTGCATTGAGGCTTGGGCCAGGAATATGAGTCCAGTCTACACAATGTGCCTGTGCTTCCACTCAACCGATCCATTCTATTTTGATGTATATGGGCAGATGGTTCTGTGAGTTATTCCTTTCTTTATGAAAAAGAATTATAGTGGTTTAAACTCTGTTCCTCCATCTATTTGAATGATCTTGTCCTGTTCACCTCTTTGTGTTTCTGCTTGACCTACAAACTGAATTATAACACCGATCGTTTCATCTTTTGACTTAAGAAACTAAATCCAAGTAAATCTAGAACATGAATACACAATAGAGACATAGTATTTGTAGCCATAATCCGAGTCAACTAGAGCTGGGCCCAATAGGTCAACAACTACTATTTCAAGTGGATTGGAATATTCAGTTATAGAATTTTGAAATGGTAGTTTGTAACTTTTTCCTAATTGACAGGAAGTACAAATATAGGAATTGCATGTATCAAAAAATTCAATATTATTATTTCTTAAAAGCTGTTTTACAGTGCTGATATTTGCATGCCCTAGCTTACAGTGCCATAAATCAAGAACATTCAAGTTTCCCTTACATTCAGTATTAGAAAAATTGCATTGCGGTCTTCTATCAGTTTCTTTATATTTTCCTTAAGAAAGCTGAATATGTAAATCCCATTTTTCTCTTTACCTTTTAATAAAATGTTTTTACTTAGCATATCTCTAACCAGACAGTAATCTGGAAAGTATTCAAAATAAACTTGGTTATCTTTGGCAAATTGGGATACACTTAGAAAAGTTTTCTTGATTTTTGGCATGCTATGTAAGTTATTTAAGTGTAGTTCTTTACTGTCTTTAATTATTCCAGTTCTAGCATGTGTAATTTTAGTTGTCGTGCCATCACCCATAAAAATATATTGGGTACCTTTATATTCTTGATTGCCAAGGTTTTGATTTCCTAAGTTGTCAGTGATATGATTGGTAGCTCTAGAGTACGGAAATCAATCTTCATGTTGCAAGTCATCAATCCTTGGTAAGTCCCAATCGTTTCGGCTTTTAGAACTTTCTACATAGTTTTTCGATTTAGAACTTGATTGGTCCATATTTATATTTGGTCGCATTGTTCTATTGGTTAAGAGAGATGCTCTGGTCAAACTTGAAGTAACACTTACTGGCAGCATGTCCAAAATTTTCACAAATTTAACTCCTGATCCAGCTGTTGTTACTGAACCTCCCTCTTCCTCTACCTCTGTTGTTCTGATTTCCTCTTTGATTGTTCTGATTTTCTCTGTCATATTGAGTTCTTTCCTTATTTCTGTTTCTGTTTAAGGCAACATAGTTGATGCTTAGTTTTCCATGCACGATCTTTTTGGCATTTATTCAGCCTTTATGAGCAATTAAGGTGGAATGGATATGTTGAAGGGATGGTTTAACAGGCTGAGAGAAGAGCATGGTTACTAGTGATTCATATTCATCATCAAGGCCGCTTAATATAGTGAGTACTTGGTCTGACTCAGCAACTTTGAGTAAGTCACATGTAGATTTGATTTTGCTAAGATATTCTCGCATAGCCTTGGATTCTTTCCTCATGTTATGCAATTGTTGTCTATAATGCATTATTCTGGCCTGAGGTTGTGTGTTGAAAATCTATTCAACATTGTCCCAGACTTCTTGAGTGTTTTACAGCCAATGAGTTCAGGGTAAAAGAGTAGGGTTGATAGATGAGAATGGCCAAGAACATAGAAAACTGTCATGTCTTTTATAGGCTATGTACTCTTTATCCGTGATCAGATTGCCACCCTTTTGTGTGGCTCTTGTAGAATAGTTAGTGTGCCATTTATAAATTATTTAAGTCCATACCCAGTTGGTGCTGTTGTTACTTGGAATTTTCGCAGGAGATAGTTTATTTCATCTAGTTGAATTGACAAGATCTGGGTTTTTCGATTGGTAATGATTCCTGATTTGTTTGAAGGAGTTTGAGTATTTTCAAAAAATGCGAATACGTACTCATTTCTTCAATATGATGTCTCTGAAACAACGGAAGTGTTGGCGATGGCGAATCAAGGAAAGATTAGATGATGGGATATTCCTCTGATGATCGGACTGTTGCAACTAAAGTTGATCAGGAAAATAAATTTTAGGACGGCACAATAAAATATAGGAACAAATATCTTGAATTAATTCAAGATTTGCTGCCTTGATTGGAGAGGGGTATACTTCTTCAGTGATGAGAATTTTCTGAGAAGAAATAGATCCTCACTTCCACAGGATTAATCGGATGATCAAACAGGAGAAGAAATTTTATGTTAGGTTGTTTAATGCTCTGATACCATGTTAACTATTGAAGAGGTGCTATCTGTAAACTGTAAACTTGTATTGCGAAACTTGATTTTACAAAAAAAATGTTGTGCCTTTATATAGACAACACAAATAATCGATAACTGTAAGAATGAAAGATGGGTTTACATTAATAACCATGCAACCCTAGTATAATAGGTAAGTATCGAATAGATATTTCATTCCTTATAGAATATGACTTAACTAATATATGTGAAATTGTTCTTAGGAGTAGCAACCTATACAATATTATACACTTCATGGCACACCCCTGAATCTGTTAGGTAGCAAATAGTCTCCATGTAGCTTCATTCAACTCTAGTCATCAAAGACACTTTTATATGTGTCAAACTAATCATGTACTTCCATTGAAAAATCCATTCATTTGAATGGTCTACCATCAAGACTAGCAAAATTCTTTTTAACCTAGTGACCTTGGCATTTGGTGTTACATTGGAGCATCACCATCAGCAGCTACATTCGAAATAACAACTGAGCATTCTATAACATATTCTGAATCATGGTATTGAACATAGTCTATAGATTATGAGTATCATCTTCCGAGCCATCTCCTTCCCCGCCTTCATAAATTGAGTTTCTAACAACATTCCTTGTTTGATGATTGATAATTAGTGTTATAATAAGGACAATAAGACTCTCTATGGGAAATTTAACTATATAGTTTTGAAAACCAAAATATATAATAATTGCACACTTCCATATATATATATATATATATATATATATATATATATGTATATATATATATATATATATATATATATATATAGACACACTCTCGGTGGGTGAGAACTCCTATCAATTTTTAGAAAATTGGAACTTTATTTTATATACATACACACACACTATCTCGTTGGGTGAGAACTCCTATCCTTTTTTAAGAAAATTGGAACTTTATATTATATTATATTATATTATATTATATATGCACATCCTTAGTCATATAATTTCAAAACAAGTGATCCAGTGCTCGACCTGAAAATTTGTTAGAAATGAATGATTATTAAATGTCTTAGAATATGTATAGTCCCTCATCCTATTATGTAATAAATATTATATAGTTATATACTATGATGAGAACATTATTGTAGTTTATATGAGACAAGAGATATATAAAAGCAAAAGCTATCTTGATGGATGGTGCAACACACCATATCGCATGCGTGCGCGCCCGAGACCGAGCCCGCACCTGCGGCATAGGCGAACGGGCGTTTGAGGCATATTAAAGGCACTCTACAGTTGTTAAGTGGCAGTGGAAGTTGCAGTTGTTAATTGTTCAGATCAAACAGTTTTTTCTGTTGAAATTTAAATGGAAATGATTACCTTTCTTAGTGTTACAACCGTTAAATCGGCCTTTCCACATTTGTACATATAAGGATGAGGCGAACAGAATAGATAACTCAATTTTTTATCTGAAATATGCTCTTCTTCTTCCTCATTAAGCTTTGTTCATAATTACTCTCTTGAATTTATGAAGCTTTGCAAATTCTAGCGTAGTTTTGTAGAGAAGGTCCACTTTATTTTGCGAAACAATTGCTCATCAACTATTGACCTGCCTTTTGACAAGTTCGTCAAGGTCATTGACATACGAGAATCAAAGTGTCTAAAGCTAGCCCACCACTTATCAAGGAGATCAAGCAGTACAACTTCATCTCTGGTTCACCCCAAGCTCGGTTCGGCTAAGCCATGCTTTAGAAAAGTCCAAAGAGACACCAGCCTTAGTTCGATGACGCATTGGCTCGTCTAGGGGAGTGGTGAGAAAACCTCGGATCGGTGAAGATAGTAGGCCTATCTCGGTATACATTAAATCGACATTATTAATCTGATGATGGTCAAACCCACCTGATTCTTCTCCTAAAGAAATGGTCTAACTCCATAAATACTTCTTTCACCAACTCCTAAGATGTCAGATCGAACGCCACATGTCCAAAGTCGAACCAGACCGGGATATTACACAACCTGAAGACTTGCTTCACTACCCTCCTACATTGTTGGATCGACTTAAACTTACCCTGTTGAACCGAGATGTTGCCAACCTATAAATAGCCCTCCAAAGCTACGAAAAAGGACTTTTTGGCATTTTTTATCTTCTTTATACTCTTTATATTTGCACTGCACTCGGGTTTGAGAGATAATCCACTATTGTAATCAATTTCCTTAAGTTATATAAGAGATTATATAAAGTGGACGTAGGCTCGTTAATGCCAAATCACTATAAATTCGTGTGTGCTTGCATTTTACTTGTTTCCATTTTATTCTTCTTCATTTATTTCTCTATATGTTTTCTATTTTGGTGTTTGTTGCAATTTTCAACATCGAACCGATTGGGAACTAAAGTCGCTACCACTTTTGGTCTAACTGACCAGGCTCCTTCCAAATGCTTTTGCGACTCGCGATGACTTCATGCTGCTATTGAACAAGTTGGATGAAGCAACTTCAACATTGAATGCTTAGAGGCATGGGAGCGCCACGATGAGGCAAGACATAGATAAACTGGCTAGGCAGTGGGAAGAGTTTAGGAGACAAAGAACTCCTTCCCTATCAACTCATCAAGCAACTGGAGGCTCATCTTCATCAAGTACCAAGGATGCCTGTACGTGAGGCTAGTAAACCAATAGGTGCTCTGGTTAAGTAGGATTCCAACTCGATCAGAAGAGCCAGCCCGGATAGATATTGTCGATCCGAGAAAAATCGAACCAGGCCTTGTCGAGGCTACCTCCATGCCGAACTAAAACTCTCCTCTTTCCAAAAATCACCATGCTTCTAGAACCACCCAGGCACTTATGCTTCCTCCCTCATCTCATATGATCGACCGATACAACAGGAGCTAAGTAGGTACTGCCTAGATGACGACCTAAACGACGGTTTCTGGTGTGAGGGTAAGGAACACAGAGCGGGCCGAGAGTTCGGAGCCCGAACATATGCTTACTTATGCTGAGGTAGCAGCAATCGTGCGACAAATTATGAACGACGACAAGGGGTATACACATGAAGACCGGGATTGGAGCGCAGTCATACTTCTTTCACTAATGATATCCTGGAAGCTAAGTTCTCGAGAAGGTTTAATTTTCCACAAGTGAGTCACTATTCAGACAGGACTGACCAAATCTAGCACCTGGTAAGGTACACTTGGTTCATGAACGCGGAAGCAGCCTCGAATGTCATCTAATGTAAGGCCTTCACTATCTATCTCGATGGAGTCGCACTTATGTGGTTCACTCGACTACTTCCAATGTTAGTGCATAGCTTTGAAGATGTAGGTAAAAAAATTTGAACCAATTTCATCTTCATGCCGCCATGTCTAAGAACGTGATGTCCTTATACCGAATAACTCAATCTCGAGTCTAATCACTTAGAGATTACCTCAACCATTTCAACACAACTATTACTAAAGTCACCAACCCGAATATAGAGTCAGTAATGATGGCATTGCTCGAAGGTGTTAACTCCGAGACCGAGTTTGGAAAGTATTTGACTGGAAAGCCTCCCGTAAAACTAGATGTATTTTATGAGAAGGCTAACATGCACTTGTTAATTAAAGAGGCATAAAAGAATTGAAAGTGGAGAGAAGACGACATGGTGAATAAAGGAGTATAGAGTAATATGGCAGTAAAGTAGTCCAAAGATAATTTCGAGAAAGTGGAAATGAACATTGGAAACCGTAATATGCAGAATGGTAACCAGGGAAGGAATGACAACAAAGGAGGCCGTAATAAAAAGTGTGATTCTAAGAAGCGACCCCGATTCCAGACATATAACACCTACAAACTACTGAGTGATACGTTGGAGAATATTTATCTCGATACTTGCAGTACGATGTGGCATAAGAAGCCACTTCCATGAGAGTCGACAAAGAAGGAGGTGCAGACAGGAAAATTCTACTTGTTTCATGAGATATACGACCACATGATAAACAAGTACTGTTATGTCAAAGAAATTATTAAGAAGGAGATTAGAGAAGGAAAACTTGATGAGTATAAAGTTACCCCAAGGGTTAAGGGGCATGGACTTCGGGTCCCAAACAAGGTCAAGTAGCTCCTAGATCTTACCGCCCAACAAAAGAATAAAGGAAAGAGTATCGTTATCAATACAGTCATTAGAGGACCACATCCGACAGGTGTCAGCACAAGAACTATGGAGCAATATGTGAATGCAGTGAAACATATGGATATTGGGGAGTCCAGTACTCCCAAAGAAGTTGTTCCACTGAAATAGAGAAAGACAATGGTGAATGACATCTTCTTCCGTGATAGAGAATATAAGACGGTGGATACCCCAAACATTGACCTATTAGTGATTCCGGCCATCATTGACCCATAACAGTACAGAAGTTCCTTGTTGACTAGGGGAATTACGTAAACATTTTGTTTAAGAGAGCCTATGACCAGATGAGGTTGGAGGCAAGATACCTAAAGCAAAGTAATTCAAGATAAGTGGCATCAACGACACAACTAATAAACTAGTAGGGGTGGTTGAATTACTAATAGAGTTAGGCGAGGGGAGCCATAAGAGAGTGCAGATCCTCCCTTTTCTTGTGATGGATATAAACTCTTTATATAATGTCTTTTTGGGACGAACAGCCTTAGCTGAGTTTCAAGCATGCACAACTCCATGGTGCATGCTCTTGAAGTTTCCAGCATAAGGTAGAGTTGGAGTTTTACGAGGAGACCAAGTAGCAGGATGAGCATGCTACTTAGCGAAATGGAAAAAAGTCTGCACCAAAGAAAGTAGAGAGCCTGAAGATGTCCCTCCTCCCGCCAAGGAGGAAGATGCATAATAAGTAAAGGAGACATCGCAACTAGGATCGTCCAGTTGCTAACTCAAGAATACTGATCCAAGAAAGGACGAAGAGATGAGATATAGAAGGTTGACACCTAATGAAACGATCCTGATTGATAACGACAACCCGACTAAGGTCTTGAAGATCAAATCCCATCTAGACCTGCTCCAGATGAGGGAGTTGAATGACATTCTCTATGAGAAACTGACGTGATCGCATGGATCCATTCTAACATGTATGGGATATCTCCGTCGATCATGAACTATTCGCTCAACATTGACCCGAAATATGTCCTATTAAAGCAGAAAAGACGTATGCTTGGTCAGGAAAGATCAACAACTTTAAAGGAAGATGTTGAAAGGCTAAAGAATAGCGGGTTTATCCGAGACTCAGTATACCTAAGTGATATCAAATCCAGTTATTGTGAAAAAGGTCGATAGGAAGTGGCGAACATGCATTGATTTTTCAGATCTGAACAAGGCATGCTCTAAAGATAGCTTTATGCTTCCCCGGATTGACCAACTCGTTGACTCAACGACCGGGCACGAGCTTCTTTCTTTCATGGATGCTTACTCCGGATACAATCAAATGTCGATGCATGTTTCGGATTAGGAACATACCAGCTTCATAACGGATCTTCGGTTGTACTGCTATGTGGTCATGTCGTTCAAACTAAAGAATGTCGGGGCGACATATCGATGGTTGGTCAATCATATGTTCCAAAATTAAATTGAAAGATCGATGGAGGTTTGTGGACGAGATGCTTGTGAAATCAAAGCCATCATCCAACCACGTCAAAGACTTTGCAAAATTGTTTGTCATTCTCCGGCAGTACATGATGAAGCTCAACCCTTTGAAATGCTCCTTCGGCATTGCATCAAGGAATTTTTTAGGCTTCATTGTCAGCTCATGAGGGATTGAAATTAAACCCCAGCAAATTGAATCTATAATAGGTATTCGGGAACCTCGGAAGATCAAGGACGTGCAAAGTCTAGCTGGGAAGGTGGAAGCTTTGGGCAGATTCGTATCTAGGGCAACCAGTAAGTGCATCCCCTTCTTTGACTTGATTAAGCCAGGGAAAGACAATTTTGCTTGGACACTCGACTGTGTCGGAGCATTGAGAACTTATTAGATCATTTGGAAAAGCCTTATATCTTGTCGAAGCTAATAGATCACAAAGATTTGTTCGTATATTTGGCAGTGCCCTATCATGCCAATAGCTCAGCATTAGTCTGCAAAGACGACCGAGTCCATCGATTGGTGTACTATGTAAGCAAGAAGTTGACAGGGGAAGAGCACAATTACTCAAAGATTGAGAATCTTTCTTACAATTTTTTGATAACCTCAAGGAATCTTCGCCACTGTTTTTAGGTTTATTATATCAAAGTGTATACGACAAACCGTTACGATAAGTCCTTCAACGACCTGAGGCATCTGGGAGGTTACTTAAATGGAACATTAAGTTGAGCCAATTCGATATCACTTATCTTCCTCGGTGGTCTTTTTAAGGACAAGCGTTAGCTGACTTCATAGCTAAATTCATGGCTCTGAAGGACGAAGCGGATGTAGGCATTTGTCTGCCAACTGCCACATGGAAATTATTCGTTGACGGGGCCTGTAATTACTGATGTTCTGGTGCCGGGATTATGTTATTTACTCCTGAGGGATGATCAGTGTGTTATTCATTGAAACTGACTTCCTATCAACCAACAATGACGTCGAGTATGAAGCCCTGATTACTGGGCTGAAACTTGCTAAGGAATCCAGAGTAAAAGCTATTTACATATTTCGTGACTTTCGAAAAAATTTGTGTCAAGTGAAAAAGGGGTTCAAGACCAAGGGGGAACGACTTGCCGCTTATCTTGGTCAAGTGGAGAAATTTCTAGGATGGTTCGACTAGTACAACATCTTTCATGTTCCAAAGGCCGACTCATTATCCAAACTCGCTAGTTCTGACAACCTAGAGTATACAGAGTCGATCCCGATAGAAACGTTGATGACCCCTAGCATAATTCAGATGGAAATTGATATGGTGTTGGACGTTGACCCTGAAAGAGAATCATGGATGACTCATATCAAAGACTTCCTCCTCAACAGATACCTTCCCGACCGAAAGTATGAAAGGAGTGCTTTTGTGCGTAAAGGTTCAGGATGCATCATCCAAGGAGATGCTTTGTATCATAATGGATTCTTATTTCCTTTACTCCGGTGTATCGCCAATGCCGCCGCCAAGTGTGTGTTGTGAGAAGTGCATGAGGGCGAATGTGGCGATCACACATGGGGAAACTTTTGTCAAAGAAGATACTCAGGTATGGCTACTTCTAGCCTACCATGAATTGTGATGTGACTGATTACTAACGACGCTGCGACAAATGCTAGAGGTTTGCCAATATTTCGAGAGCTTCACCAACTCAACTCACTCAGATGGTTAGTCCTTCACCGTCTGCAGTTTGGGGGATAGACATCATCGATAGCCCTCCGATTTTGGTGATCAACTTCATTATCAGAAACATCATATGTCGATTTGTACTTCCCAAGATTATCATTAATGATAAGGGGACCCAATTCGATAACATAGAGTTTAAATATTTATGTCGGCACCATCGCATCAAAAAGAAGTATACTTCAGTTGCACACCCGCAATCAAATGGATAGGTCGAAGCAGTGAATAAAATCATGAAGTCCATTCTGAATAAGCGATTGGAGCAAGCTAAAAGGCAAGCGGGTCGATGAACCACCGTTAGCCCTTTGGGCATATCACATGACCTATAAGTCTACGACCAACCACACCCCATTTGCGTTGTCCTATGGCTCTGAGGCAGTTATATAAGTAGGGGTCTAAGTCTCCTCTTATAGAACTACATACTATGATCCTTTCACTAACAGTGCACTTCTCCTAGAATCATTTTACATGATTGATGAGAAGAAAGAGGAGGCTAACTTGCGCGCTTCAGCGCATAGACAACAGGTCACCCGATATTACAACATGAAGGTTCGGCCTAGAACCTTTGAGCTCGACGACTTCATTCTGAAGCGTGTCTTCCCAACTCCAATTCACATGGGCTTGAAGTGGGAAGGAATTACGTCATTCATGGAAGCTTGATAATGGAACTTTTAGGTGAATGACTGTAGATGATGATGATCTCCAAAGAGCATGGAATGCCAAGCATCTGCGGCCCTATTTGACTTAAGCCTTTATTTCTTCAAATTTGTAGCTGTTAGTTCATTTTTCTACTATGTAATCAGGCGTGGCTCGCCACTTGCGCTATAAATAAAATCTCTTTTCCATGCTCAATGATGTGTCTTATAATTTGTTTATATGTTATGATTCGGCCGACCTATGCCAAAACTTGAATGAAGGAAGTCACTAACTCCCCTACAACATTCAATGGCTCACATTTGGACAAGCTACCTCAACTCTGTGACTAGTCGGATGTGGGTTAACTAAATTCGGGTTTGACATTGATAATCGATTTGGCGATCCTCACTTTGGAAATTAATGTGTGGAAAGATACCAAAGATAATGTGACACGACTGTTCGTGCGATTAACTATAACTATCACGACTTAAAAAAAGTATAAAATGACTAGGGTTGGCATGAACGGTGCACCACGACTTAAGACCACTTAACCCACAACTCTAACTCAGATCAACTATGGGAGGGTATAAAGGACGATTCAATGACGTCTATACTTACTCCATTACCCTTCGACTAGGGATAAGAGTATAAAGAATTAAGGAACGGACGTCCAATCGACTTAGCTCGGACCCCACCTATGCTGAGGGCATGGGTGTAAACTTATTAATTAACTTCGAACACATCTTAGACCCAACTCGTGATTCAAAGTTAATTGGGGGCATATACACTATACTTCCAGTCTATGACACTGGATCATTATAAGCGAAACAACTTACGAGTTAAATTTCTGAGCGAGACAGCTTAGTATTAATGTATTTCTAAGCGAGACGGCTAAGCACTTAATCTATTTTAAGAGAAACAATTCAACACTTAACATTTATTTCAAGCTAGAATTTCTTTTAAATTGCTTTTCACTTAAAACTTGACTTAGCAAAATTAAATTCGCAAGTACATTGATTGGAAAGCGACATAGACTTGCAAACAAAAATAAATGCTTTATTTATATTGCAGGTTCTGTACAGAATTACAAGGTAAAGACGCATAGCCCGCACTCACAACAACAATAAAGGGCCTAAAGACAAAAAAAATAGATGGGTCTACTAAGCCTTTGGTGGCTTATCATTTGTCTTCGACTTCTTCTTCTTCTCATCCAGCTCCGCCTCAGTAAGAAAGCATTATCAGGACTTTTCAGTATAAGACGTCTTAGCCACTGACTCAGGCTTATCATGTTTCTTTTTATGGCGCTTGCCCGAGGATTGTGGCTTGGTTTGTAAACCAGTGTGTATGTGCCAAGAGAAGGAATTACTTGTAGCAGTTAGATAGTGAGGGGCCCAGATCTTGTCTCCCATTTGAGATAGGACAGCTTCCCTTCATCCATTGCCTATAATTCCGCAACACTCATGGGATCAGTCTTCCCGGACTTGCCAGTGTATATGACATCGTCTTCACCTTCAGTCGAAGTGTAACAACCTGCATTTTACATATCGGAAGATCGTAAGACATTTTAATTTTATTCCTTGGGGGTCGGATCATTCTCATATTTTAATATGTTGTTTATGGGGATGTGTAACATGTCCAAAAAATTTACCAATTTTGTTTGTGGCTATTTTGCCCATGTTAGTCCTTTAAAGGGAATAACTTTTGACTCAAGTCGAATTAGGTTGTGAGACATGTGCCATTAGAAAGGAAATAATGATTTCCTTTCCGTAGAGTGGTTAGAATAAAGATTTGGCTTAGCGGTCTGGGATGAATCGTTGTTTTAAGGTTTAACAGTTGGTTGTTCAGGTTTTAAGCCATAATAGACTGATTTGAAGAGGCCCATTAGTGGACTGGTGAAAGGCTATAAATAGAGGGTGGTAGGTGTGAGAAATAGTTTACTTTCCCTATTCTCTCATTTGGAAGAGCCAAGGGATCCTCCATTTCTCCATATTTCCACCATTAAATCTTAGGAAATCGAAGATCTACACCATTTAAGGCTAGATCTACACAGTTGAAAGGGAGAGCTAATCGAATCAAGGAGTTTGGATTAAATTCCTTGCTGTTCGGAATCTTAATTCATTGCTTTTAGCTTGTTTTGGAGAATTGGTGAGTGATATGCTTCTCTCACATGGATTCAATCAAGTTTATGAATGTTTGGCCATGTTTTACATCAAATTCAAGCATTTTCTAATAGATCTACACCTTGGTAAATCCATTTTCATATGAGTCACTACTGGATCTAATTTAGCAAGTTTAAACTGGTAATTCCTACGCTATTTCATATGTTTATGCGAGTTAGATCCATAATTTAGTTCATATGATCATTTATCATAATTTTGGTGAAAGTTGTATAATTTTAGTGATAATTGTCATATTCATGTTGTTAATAATTTCATAACATGCTTATGGTTGTGTTGAATGAATTAGATGAATATATTTCATTGATTGTTTCGATCGGCGTAGTTTTGGTCGAAATTGGACTTGAATTGGGGCTGTACAGAACAGGGGTCAAGCGTGTAGTACAACGTGCAGTACAATAGGAGGTCATCCACACGTAGATGGCCAGGTCGTGCACGAGCAGGAGGTCGGTCGAGCAACGTAGGATAGTTCACCAGGGGGTTCGGTCGTACTCCAGGGTCCGGGTCGGTCGAACGAGCAGAGGGTCGAGCATGGGGTTGAGCAGCTTGTGGTCAGTCGAGTTCTGGTTCGGGTCGAGCAAATGGTCGGGTCAAGCAGCATACAGATCAATCATGCACCCAAGTGAAGGGTTCGGTCAGTCTATGGTCAAGCCAAGTGAAGAGGTCGGTCAGTCTCTAGTTATGCAAGGTGAAGGGGTTGGTCGGTCATGAACGGTCGCATTCTGGTCGGTCGGTTAAGTTATGGTCAGTCGCACTAGGGGGGTCGGTCGCATACGATCATTTCTGAAAAATTATATTTTTTGAGTACGACCCAGATTTGAACAAAATAGCTTGAAAAAAATTGGGAGAACTCCCTGAGCCATAACTGCAGCGCAGTGGTGTAATTTGGTTCGGTTATGTTGTGACTTCGAAATGGATTCATGTTGGAAAGTTCGTAGTGTTGAATGTGTTATGTAGAACAACGAAAGGAGGTGACAACTAAAAGGTCGTGAGGTGATGAATAATGGTTGTTCGAGTAGGTTGCTGAGCTATGAAAAGTCGTCGGGTTGGATAACTAGAGATATTGAAGGCCGGGGAGTTATCGTTATTGTAGGTTCTAGCAGGCTCAAAGCAGGGGTATAATAGGGGAACCAAAAATACCGGATGTAGGTCGAGTACCCTGGGTATCATTGACAGGCCTAGGTACGTATCGTTAAAAGACGTATGGGGTTTTTGCTAGAAAAAGGTTACCATTAGCCCTTGACGGATGGCAATATAATATGGTCAGTCATACGATTAACGATGATTTCAAAGCAGGATTGGCAGTGATAGCTAGAGTCTGTCATGGATGATTGGTTTCTTTGTTTGTATCGTCTCATGTAGATTGTCCAACGTCGAAGGAGATATTTCTTGAGTGCTTGTCTGATATTGGTTTAGGCCTTTGAGGCTTGTACTTAGGGGATGTTGAATATGATTTGGATGGTTTACGTGAGATCTATAATCTAGATGCTATGAGTGTCATTGATTGGTTACTTCTATTTGCCATAATTGAATGGTCGTTATGATTACCATGGATGAATTGTTGTTCCTTTGGTTTTATGGATTGTAAATGCTATCATTGTCCAATGTGGGGAAGATGGGAGTTGTGCTCTTTTCTAATGTTGTGAGTAAATTAGTTAGTTTATTTACCCATTCTCATATACTTTATTGATGAAGTTAGTTAGCTGTTTTATCGCTCATTAAGACTGTTGTCTGACTCAAGGCTTCTTATTATCTTGGGATGTTCATCCAATTTTGGATGGGCAGACTAGGTGGCAGGTGACAGGTGATGGCTTAGTAAAGACGATGTAGCAGTTCGAAGGTGAGTTGGAGGATGGCGTACTATCTGTCTTACTATATATTATTTAGACTTCCACTATTTGTTATTCAACTTTGAGTGATGTAGTGAGGCAAATTTGTATAGACATATGTTGCAGTTCAGGTATATGGGTATACTTTTATGTTGTTTTTGAAAGCTTGAAATTCCTGTTAAAATATGCTTCACTAATATTACCTATTATGTATGTTCTATTATATTTCCGCTTGTGTTATCGCAAATTGATGATTGTCCATAGCTGCCTGGCATACCTTTCATCTCATTATTCCTCTTGTTTAATGCAAGAGTTGTGGGAGGTCGTCACATTTGGTATCAGAGCTCTAGTTATTGGTTTTAGCCAAAGTTCTAAGACGTAAGAGAGAAATATTTGTAGATTTCAATTGGATGTATACTATATAGTAGCGTATGGTATAAAAGGTTTAGATTTCTTTCCTATTGTTATCTCATATGTGGACTAATCATTCTATTTTTAGTTTTAGAATGAGTCGTCAAACTATGGGAAACACTACTAAGGACGAGCCTGCGGTTGGAAGGGCAGGAGATGGAAACCAGTTGGAGGCCTTCGTTGTTATGCCAGAATGACCAGTTATGTTTGGGGCTCATGATGGCCACTGTCTTGCTAAGAATGCCCATTCTAAAAGAGGTAATAAGGCGTGGTGTTCCTATACATGTACCTAGGGGTGATTCCACTAAGAGATAGAGGGATTGTTTTCCTACAGATGAAGAAGATGAGTTAAGAAGAGGTATATCTTCAGAGAAACTTCGACGTCGGACCAAGGAGCGAGAAGAGAGGATTAATGCTTCTTGGGATGAGGCTAGTAGAAATAGACATGAACTTCAAGAAGAAACTTTCGCTGGTCTCAGTGCGACAAAGAAGCTGAATAAGAACAGAAAGAAGATGCAAAAGGGAGAGCTAACTTGCTTCAACTATTGGCAGAAGGGACATTTTTCCAAGGATAAGAATCCAATAGCTGAGAAGTAGCACTTCAAGTGTGAAAAGCCTGGGCATGAGAAGAAGAATTGCCCTGATTTTCTGAAGAATAAGCAACCAAGGGAAGCATGTATTCAGGAAGCTATTCTGATTTCCTAGTGCCTTCCTGATGAGAAATAGAAGGAAGTGTTGTTAGTTTGGATATATGATTTCTGCTAATGGAGTTGTTTAGTTCTATTTGGTACTAGAGCATTGCTTTCTTTTACCTATAATAAGATTGTATGTCAGATAAGTTTGGAACTTGAAGTTGTAATAGACCTTTGGTTGTAACTAATATAGTATTGGTTTATATGCTTTTTGCATAATTTGTGGTGATCCAGTGTTGTTTGATCATGGATGCTTAATTACGAACGGTTGCTTAGTTTTAACTTTCGCTGAGTTTGGATCATATTGGGCATGGATTGACCTAAAAGGTATGCGACAAGAGTGAATTACGAAAAGCCAGAGGTGAGAGTCGGGGATGTGGAATGGTGAAAGGTGTTGATATAAGGTAACCCGAAGATGATGTTCTCGTGAGTTGTTATATTCGCTTGAATTTCCACAAGAAGACTTGCCACCAATGCTAATGCAAATAAGTTTGAGGATGTCTTTGACAAAGTAAAAGAGTTGTTGCCGCATCATGAGATTGAGTTTAAAGTCGATTTGGTCGAGGGTGCTCGACCAATTGTTATGCATTTAGGGGATGGCGCCTAAGGAACAGCGAGGGTTGGAGGTATAAGTTCGTGACCTTCTAGGAAAGGGACTCATTCAGAGAAGTATTTCCGAATGGAGCGCACCCGTGGTGTTTGCAACCAAGGAAGACAGCTCGTTGAAATTATGTGTGGACTATCGTGAATTGAACAAGGTGACTGAAAAGAACAAGTATTCATTGTTGAGGATCTATGACTTGTTCGATCATATTCACTAGGCTAAAGAGTTTTCCCAAGATGGATTTGGCAACGGGGTTTCACTAGTTGAGAGTGGTAAAGGATATGGTTATGGCCTACGCGAGTAGACGACTAAAGCCGCATGAAAGGGATTATCCAACTAATGATTTGGAGTTGGCAGTGATTGTGTCTGCTCTAAACCGTGGAGACATTACCTGTTGGGAGTTCGATTCCAATTGTTTACGGATCATAAGTCGATGAAGTATCTTTTCCCCAAAAGGATATGAATCTTTGGCAGCAACGATGGTTAGAGTTTCTGGCGTCATAAGATTTCGGTATAGCCTATATCCGTGCAAAGGTAGCGCAGTGGCAGGCGCGTTGAGTCAAAGACACACAAGTTTGGGAGCGATGTTTTTGGAATGGAAGAGCCTCGAGTATTTAGCAAGGTTTGATTCTAGTCCAAGGTGCGAGTTGGAACCTGAAATGTTGGCAAACTTATCAATAAGACCTACTCTTATCGAAAGGATTGGAGAAAGCCAAAAGCATGATATGAAGCTTGTCGAGTTTATCCAGAAGTTGAAACTAGAGAATAAAGGGTTTGAAGTCGATAGAGAAGGATGGCTTTGAAAGCAAGGACAACTGATTGTTCCTGATATTGATGAATTGAGAGATGAGGTTCTGAAGGAATGTCATCACTCGAAGTTGGCGATTCATCCCGGTGGTAGTAAGATGTATTAGGACATGAAGTGAGTCTAATACTAGGAGGGGATGAAGCAAGATGTTGGAAAGTTTATTTCCAAGTGTATGAACTGTCAGTTGGTGAAAACTGAACAGAAAAAGCCGAGTGGATTGCTTCAGCCATTAGAAGTTCCTACATGAAAATGAGAGAAGATATCGATGGGTTTTATCGATGGACTACCTAGAATGAGGGCAGGAAATAGAGGAATTTGGGTCATAGTGGATTTCTTGACCAAAAGTGCAAGGTTTATTCCTGGCAATTCGACTATACGGCATCGATGTTCGCGGAGCTTTCTATAAAATAGACAGTTTAATTCCATGGTACCCCGAAGAGCATAGTGAGTGATCGAGATCCATTATTCATGAGCAAATTTTGGAAGAGTCTACATGAAGCATTGGGATGGCACCATACGAGGCGTTGTTTGGTAGACCATGTAATTCTCCACCATGTTGGTTAGAAATCGGAGATAAGTTGATACTTGGGCCAGAGATGATAAGAGAGGCATTAGATTATATCGAGATCGTTCGACAATGAATGGATGCAGCCCCAGATCATCAGAAGAATTATGCTGATAAACATCAAAAGGATTTGGAATTCAACGTTGGCAATATGGTTTTCGTGAAGGTCTCGCCATTAATGCATGTGGTTGGGTTTAAAACTAAAGGAAAGTTAGCTCCTAGGTTCGTTGGACCATTTCCGATAGTCGAGCGAATTGGAAAGCTTGCATGTAGATTAGAGTTACTCAAGAAGATGTCGTGTGTGCATAATGCTTTTCGTGAATCGTTTCTACGAAATATGCGCATGATCTGGATGTGGTAATATCTCCGGGACAATACGAAAACCTAGAAGTCGAGGTCGTAGTTGCGAGACCTCATAAGCCACTTCGTATTGTGGCAAATGACACGAAACAACTTAGGAGGAAGATGGTTAAACTAGTCAAGGTACAATGGAGTGAGGATGGCGACAATGGTACGTGGGAGATGGAGGAGTATATAAAGACGACCCATCCAAAACTCTTCGTTCATATAACCAATTGATATCGCGTCGTCATTACATCATTGTTATTTGTCATTATTATTGTTACTTGTTGTTATCTTTGTTAGTGATGATTAGAATTTTGCGTGCTAGGATAGGGATATGGATGCATGACTTGATGGTTCCTAGTTTGGATGATAGAATCAGCTATTCATGGGTGATAGGCATCCGCAATTGTTTTGGTTGATAGTGATTGTTTGAAATCTCAGGGGCGAAATTTTTAAGGGGGAAGAATGTAATAGTCCGCATTTTACGTATCAAAAGATTGTAAAATACTTTTTTATTCCTTAAGGGTCGGATCATTTCATATTTTAATATGTTGTTTATGGGGATGTGTGGCATGTCCATAATTTTTACCAATTTTATCTGTGACCATTTTCCCCCTGTCAGTCTTGTATAGGGCATAACATTTGATTCAGGTCGAAATAGGTGGTGAGACCTATGTCATTGGAAAGGAAATGATGATTGCCTCTCTGTAGAGTGATTACAATAAAGATTTGACTCAGCAGTTTTGGAGGAATCGTTGTTTTAAGGTTTAACAGCTGCCTGTACATGTTTTAATTCATAATGGGCTGATTTGAAGAGGCCCATTAGTGAGCTGGTGGATGGCTATAAATAGGGGTGGGAGGTATGGGAAATAGTTTACTTTCCTCATTCTCTCATTTGGAAGAGCCAAGGGATCCTCCGTTCCTCCATTTCTCCATCTTTCCACCATTAAAGCTTAGGAAATCGAAGATCTACACCATTTGAGGCTAGATCTACACCGTTGCAAGGAAGAGCTAATCGAATCAAGGAGTTTGGATCAAATTCATTGCTTTTAGCTTGTTTTGGAGAATTGATGAGTGATATGCATCTCTCACATGGATTCAATCAAGTATATGAATGTTTGGTCATGTTTTTCATCAAATTCAAGCCTTTTCTCATAGATCTACACCTTGGTAAGTCCATTTTAATAGGAATCACTATAAGATCTAATTTAGCAAGTTTAAACCGGTAATTCCTATGTTATTTCATATATTTATGCAAGTTAGATCCATAATTTAGTTCATATGTTCATTTATCATGATTTTGGTGAAAGTTATATAATTTTAGCGGTAAATGTCATATTCATGTTGTTAATTATTTCATAACATGCTTATGGTTGTGTTGAATGAATTAAATGAGTATATTTTGTTAATTGTTTCAATTGGTGAAGTTTTGGTCGAAATTTGACTTGAATTGGGGTTGAACAGGCCAGAGGTCGAGCGTGTAGTACAACGTAGTACAATGTGCAGTACAACAGGGGGTCGGTCGCACGTAGGTGGTTGGGTCTTGCATGAGCAAGAGGTCGGTCGAGCAACATGGGCTAGTTCACCAGGGGGTTCGATCGTACTCCAGGGTCCGAGTCGGTTGAACGAGCAGAGGGTGGTCGAGCACGGGGTTGAGCAGCTTCGGGTAGGTCGAGTTCTGGTTCAGGTCGGTCGATTTCTGGTTTGGGTCGAGCAGCATACGGATTGGTCGTGCACCCAAGTGAAGGGTTCAGTCAGTCTATGGTCGAGCAAGGTGAAGAGGTTAGTCACTCTCTAGTCGTGCAAGGTGAAGGGGTCAGTCGGTCATGAACGGTCGCGTTCTAGTCGGTCGCATAGGATCATTTTTGAAAAATTATATTTTTCGGGTATGACCCAAATTTGAACAAAAGATCTTGAAAAAAAAATTGGAGGCAACTCGCCGAACCCTAGCCGCAACGCAATAGTGTAATTTGACTCTATGATGTTGTGACTTCGAAGTGGATTCAAGTTGGAAAGTTCGAAGTGTTGAATGTGTTGTGTAGAACAACGAAAGGGGTGACAACTCAAAGGTCGTGAGTTGGTGAATACTGGTTGCTCGAGAAGGTTGCTGAGCTAGAAAAATCGTCGGGTTGGATAAAAAGAGATATTGAAGGCCGATGAGTTATCATTGTCGTAGGTTCTAGCGGGCTAAAAGTAGGGGTATAATAATGGTATCTAAAATACCGGATGTAGGTCGAGTACACTAGGTATCGTTGAAAGGCCCAGGTGTGTATCGTTGAAAGGCGTATGGGTTGTTTTCTAGAACCGGGGTTACCATTAGCCCTTCATGGATGGCAGTATGATAAGGTCAGTCATACGATTAACGATGATTTCAAAGCAGGATTGGCAGTGATAGCCAGAGTTTGTCATGGATGATTGGTTTCTTTATTTGTACCGTCTCATGTAGATTGTCCAACGTCGAAGGAGATATTTCTTGGGTGCTTGTCTTATATTGGTTTAAGCCTTTGGGGCTTGTACTTAAGGATGTTGAATTCGATTAGGATGGTTTACGTGAGATCTATAATCTAGATGCTATAAGTGTTGTTGATTGCTTACTTTTGCTTGCCATGATTGAATGGTCGTTCTGATTACCATGGATGAATTGGTGTTCCTTTGGTTGTATGGATTGTAAAGGCTACCAATGTCCGATGTAGGTAAGATGGGAGTTGTGTTCTTCTCTGATGTTGTGGGTAAATTAGTTAGTTTATTTACCCATTCTCATATACTTTATTGATGAAGTTAGTTAGCTATTTTATCGCTCACTAAGACTATTGTCTGACTTAAGGTTTTATGTTTCCCTCTTATTACCTTGGGATGTTCATCCAATTTTGGATAGGCAAACTAGGTGGCAAGTGACAGGTGATGGCTTAGTAAAGACAATGTAGCAGTTCAGAAGTGAGCAGGAGGCTAGCGTACTATCTCTCTTACTGTATATTATTTAGGTTTCCTCTTATTTTTATTCAACTCTGATTTATGTAGTGAGGAAAATTTGAACAGACATATGTTGCAGTTCAAGTATATAGGTATACTTTAAAGTTGTTTTTGAAAGATTGAAATTCTTGTTAAAATATGCTTCACTAATATTACATATTGTATATGTTCTATTATATTTTATCCTTGTGCTGTGAGATTTACAACAGGTTCCACTTGTGTTATCACACCTTGATGATCGTTCATAGCTGCCTGGCACACTTTTCAGCGCATTATTCCTCTTGTTTAGTACAGGGGTTATAGGCGGTCATAACATTTGGTATTATAGCTCTGGTTATCGATTTTAGCCAAAGTTCTAAGACGTAATTACGTAAAAGAGACGTATTTGTAGATTTCAATTGGATGTATATTATATATTAGCGTATAGTATAATAGGGTTCAGATTTCATTCCTATTGTTATCTCATATGTGGACTAATCATTATATTTTTAGTTTTAGAATAAGCCATCAAACTACGGGAAACACTACTAAGGACGAGCCTACGGTTGGAAGGGCAGGAGATGACAACCAGTTGGAAGCTTTCGTTGTTATGCCAGAATTCCTAGTTATGTTTGGGGCCATGATGGCCTCTGTCTTGCTAAGAATTCCCATTCCAGAAGCGGTAATAAGGCATGATGTTCCTGTACAAGTATCTAGGGGTGATTCCGCTAAGAGACAGAGGGATTATTTTCCTACAAATGAAGAAGATGAGTTAAGAAGAGTAATATCTTTAGAGAAACTTCAACGTCGCGCCAAGGAACGAGGAGAGAGGATCAATGCTTCTTGGGATGAGGCTTGTAGAAATAGACATGAACCTCAAGAAGAAACTTTCACTGGTCCCTATGCGACAAAGAAGATGAACAAGAACAGAAAGAAGAAACGGAAGGGAGAGGTAACTTGCTTTAATTATTGGCAGAAGGGCCATTTTTCCAAGGATTGTAAGAATCCCAGATCTGAGAAAAAGTGCTTCAAGTGTGAAAATCCTGGGCATGAGAAGAAGAATTGCCCTGATTTCTTAAAGAATAAGCAACCACGGGAAGCATGTGTTCAGGAAGCTATTACGATTTCCTAGTGCCTTCCAAATGAGAAATAGAAGGAGCTGTTGTTAGTTTGGATATATGCTTTCTACTAATGGAGTTGTTGAGTTCTTTTTGGTACTAGAGCATCGCTTTCTTTTACCTATAATAAGATTGTATTCCGAAAGGTTTGGAACTTGAAGTTGTAATAGACCTTTGGTTGTAACTAATATAGTATAGGTTCATCTGCTCTTTGCATAATTTGTGGTGATCCAATACTGTTTGATCATGGATGCCTATTTATGAATGGTTGGTTAGTTTTAACTTTCGCTGAGTTTGGATCATCTTGGGCATGTATTGGCCCAAGAGGTATGCGGCAAGAGTGAATTGCAAAAAGCTAGAGGTGAGAATTGGGGAAGGGTGAAAGGTGTTGATTCGGGGTAACTCAAAGATGGTGTTCTCGTGAGTTGTTATATTTGGTTGAAGTTCCACAAGAAGACTTGTCACCTATGCTAATGCAAATAAGTTTGAGGATCTTTGACAAAGTCAAAGAGTTGTCGCCTCGTCATGAGATTGAGTTTAAAGTCAATTTGATCGAGGGTGCTAGATCAATTGTTATGCCTCTTAGGCGGATGGCGCCTAAGGAACAGCGATGGTTGGAGGTACATGTTTGTGACCTTCTAGGAACAGAGAAGTATTTCCAAATGGAGCGCACCAATTGTGTTTGCAACCAAGGCAGACAGCTCATTAAAATTGTGGGTGGACTATCGGGCACTAAACAAGGTGACCGAAAAGAACAAGTATCCATTGTTGACAATCGATGACTTGTTCGATTAGCTTCACAAGGCCAAAGAGTTTTCCCAAGATGGATTTGGCAACGGGGTTTCACTAGTTGAGAGTGGCAAAGGATAAGGTTGCGGCCTACGCGAGTTGACATATAAAACCGCATGAAAGGAATTATCCAACTAATGATTTGGAGTTGGCAACGATTATGTTTTCTCTAAATAGTGGATACATTACTTGTTGGGAGTTCAATTGCAGTTGTTTACGGGTCATAAGTCGATAAAGTATCTTTTCTCCCAAAAGGATTTGAATCTTCGGCAGCAACGATGGTTAGAGTTTCTGGCATCATATGATTTTGGTATAGTCTATACTCCGACCAAAGATAACATAGTGACAGATGCATATAGTCGAAGACACACAAATTTAGGAGCGATGTTTTCGGAATGGAAGAGCCTCGAGTATTTGGCAAGGTTTGATTCCAGGCCAAGGTGTGAGTTGGAACCTGAAATGTTGGCAAGCTTATCGATAAGACCTATTCTTATCGAAAGGATTGATAAAATCCAAAAGCAAGATATGAAGCTTTTCGAGTTTATCCATAAGTTGGAACTAGAGAATAAAAGGTTTGAAGTCGATAGAGAAGGTTGGCTTCGAAAGCAAGAACGACTGGTTGTTCCTGATATTGATGAATTGAGTGATGAGGTTCTGAAGGAATGTCATCACTTGAAGTTGACGATTCATCTCAGTGGTAATAAGATGTATTAGGACATGAAGTGAGTCTACTACTGGGAGGGGATGAAGCAAGATATTTAAAAGTTTATTTCCAAGTATATGAACTGTTAGTTGGTGAAAACTGAACAGAAAAATCCGAGTGGACTGCTTCTGCAATTAGAAGTTCCTACATGGAAATGGGAGAAGATATTGATGGATTTTATCGATAGACTAAATAGAACAAGGGCGAAAACAGAGGAATTTGGGTCATAGTTTATTTCTTGACCAAAAATGCAATGTTTATTCCTGGCAAATCAACTAGGACGACATCGAAGTTCGCTGATCTTTCTATAAAATGGATAGTTCAATTCCATGGTACCCTGAATAGCATGGCGAGTGCTCGAGGTCTATTATTCATGAGTGGATTTTGGAAGAGCCTACATGAAGCATTGGGATGGCACCATATAATGCGTTGTATGGTAGACCATGTAATTCTCCAGCATGTTGGTTAAAAACTGGAGACAAGTTGATACTTGGGCCAGAGAAGATAAGAGAGACATCTTATTGTACCGGGATCGTTCGGCAACGAATGGAGGCAGCGCAAGATCGTCAGAAGAATTATGCTGATAAGAATCGAAAGGATTTGGAATTCAACATTGGCAATATGTTTTTCATGAAGATCTCACCATTAAAGCATGTGGTTAGGTTTCGAAGTAAAGGAAAGTTAGCTTCTAGGTTCTTTGGACTGTTTTCGATAGTTGAGCGAATTGGAAAGCTTGCATGTAGATTAGAGTTACTCGAGAAGATATCGTGTGTACATAACGCTCTTCGTTAATCGTTTCTACGAAATATGTGCATGATCCGGATGTGAATAGTATCTCCGGGACAATAAGAAAACATAGAAGTCGAGGTCGCGGTTACGAGACATCGTAAGCTACTTTGTGTTGTGGCAAATGACACGAAACAGCTTAGGAGGAAGATAGTTAAACTAGTCAAGCTACAATGGAGTGAGGATGGAGACAATGGTACGTGATATAAAGACGACCCATCTAAAACTCTTCGTCTGTATAACTCGCTGATATTGCGCCATCATTACATCATTGTTATTTGTCGTTATTATTGTTACTTGTTGTTATATTTGTTGGTGATTATTAGAATTCTGCATGCTAGGATAGGATGCAGATGCATGACTTGATGGTTGGATGATAGAATTGGCTATTCATGGATGATAGGCATGCAGAATTGTTTTGGTTAATTGTGATTTCTTGGAATTTTGGGGGTGAAATTCCTAATGGGGGAGAATGTAATAGCATGCATTTTACATATCGAATGATCATAATTTTTTTTTTTTGAGGGTTGGATCATTCTCATATTTTAATATGTTTTTTATGGGGATGTGTTACATGTCCATAATTTTTACTATTTTTGTTTGTGGCCATTTTACCCCTGTTAGTCTTGTACAGGGGATAACATTTTAATCAGGTCGAATCAGGTAGTGAGACCTGTGCCATTGGAAAGGAAGTGATGATTGCCTTTCTGTAGAGTGATTACATTAAAGATTTGGCTCAGCGGTTTGGGATTAATCGTTGTTTTAAGGTTTAACAGTTGGCTTTACAGGTTTTTAAGCCATAATGGGATGATTTAAGTGGCCCATTAGTGGGCTGGTGGACGGTTATAAATAGGGGGTGGGAGGTATGGGAAATAGTTTACTTTCCCCATTCTCTCATTTGGAAGAGCCAAGGTATCCTCCATTTCTCCATTTTTCCACCATTAAAACTTAGGAAACCGAAGATCTACACTATTTGAGGCTAGAACTGCACCGTTGCAAGGGAGGCCTAATCAAATCGAGGAGTTTGGATCAAATTCCTTGCGGTCTGGAATCTTAATTCATTCCTTTTTCTTGTTTTATAGAATTGGTGACTGATATGCATCTTTCACATGGATTCAATCAAGTATATTAATGTTTGGTCATATTTTTCATCAAATTCGAGCATTTTATCAAAGATCTATACCTTGGTAAGTCCACTTTCATATGAATCACTATAGGATCTAATTTAGCAAGTTTAAATCAGTAATTCCTATGCTATTTCAAATGTTTATGCAAGTTAGATATATAATTTAGTTCATATGTTCATTTATCATGATTTTGGTGAAAGTTGTATAGTTTTAGTGATAATAGTCATATTCATGTTGTTAATGGTTTCATAACATGCTTATGGTCGTGTTGAATGAATTAGATGTGTATATTTCATTTATTGTGTCGATTGACGAAGTTTTGGTTGAAATTGGTCTTGCATTGGGGCTGTACAGGCCAAAGGTCGAGCGTGTAGTACAACGTAGTACAATGTGCAGTACAACGGGGGGTAGGTTGCAAATAGGTGTTCGCGTCATGCACGAGCAGGAGGTCGGTCGATCAATATGGCTAGTTCACCGGGGGTTTGGTCGTACTCCTGGGTCCGGGTCGATCGAACGAGCAGAGGGTGGTCGAGCATGGGGTCAAGCAGCTTCGCGTCAGTCGAGTTCTGGTTTGGGTTGAGCATATAGTCAGGTCAAGCAGCATACGGATCGGTAGTGCACCCAAGTGAAGGGTTGGTCAGTCTATGGTTGAGCCAAGTGAAGAGGTTGGTTAGTCTTAGGTCGTGCAAGGTGAAGGGGACGGTCGATCATGAACGGTCACGATCTGGTTTGTTGGTTGAGTTCTGTTCGTTGCACTAGGAGGGGTCCGTAGCATAGGGTCATTTTTGAAAAATTAAAATTTTCTTGTACGACCCAGATTTGAACAAAAAAACTTGAAAAAAAAATTGGAGGGCAACTCCCCAAACCCTAGCCGCAGCACAGTGGTGTAATTTGGCTCGGTGATATTGTGACTTTGAAGTGGATTCAAGTTGGATAGTTCGAAGTGTTGAATGTGTTCGTTGATCGGTGCAGAACAACGAAAGGGGTGACAACAAAAAGGTCGTGAGTTGGTGAACAATGGTTGCTCGGGAAGGTTGCTGAGCTATGAAAAGTCATCGGGTTGGATAACGAGAGATATTGAAGGTCGAGGAGTAATCGTTGTCGTAGGTTCTAGTGGACTCAAAGCAGGGGCATAATAGGGACACCTAAAAGACCGGATGTAGGTCGAGTTCCCTGGGCATTGTTGAAAGGCCTAGGTACGTATCATTGAATGGCACATGTTTTTTTTTGCTAGAACCGGGGTTATCATTAGCCCTTGACGGACGACAGTATGATATGGTCAGTCATATGATTAACGATGTTTCAAAGCTGGATTGGCAGTGATAGCCAGAGTCTGTCCTGGATGATTGGTTTCTTTGTTTGTACTGTCTCATGTAGATTGTCCAACGTCGAAGGAGATATTTCTTGGGTGCTTATCTGATATTAGTTTAGGCCTTTAGGGCTTATACTTAAGGGATGTTTAATTCGATTAGGATTGTTTACGTGAGATCTATAATCTAGATGTGATGAGTGTTATTGACTGGTTACTTCTGTTTACCACTATTGAATGGTCGTTTTGATTACCATGGATGAATTGTTGTTCCTTTGGTTGTATGAATTGTAAAGGCTAGCACTATCCGTTGTGGGGAAGATGGGAGTTGTGTTCTTCTCTGATGTTGTGGGTAAATTAGTTAGTTTATTTACCCATTCTCATATACTTTATTGATGAAGTTAGTTAGTTGTTTTATCGCTCACTAAGACTGTTGTCTGACTCAAGGTTTTATGTTTCCCTCTTATTACCTTGGGTTGTTCATCTAATTTTGGATGGGTAGACTAGGTGGCAGGAGACAGATGATAGCTTAGTAAAGACGATGTAGCAGTTCGGAGGCGAGCAGGAGGCTGTCGTACTATCTCTCTTACTATATATTATTTGGATTTCCCCTATTTGTTATTCTACTCTGGGTGATGTAATGAGGCAAATTTGTACAGACATATGTTGCAGTTCAGGTATATGGGTATACTTTCAAGTGGTTTTTGAAATCTTGAAATTCCTGTTAAAATATGCTTCACTAATATTACCTATTGTATATGTTCTATAATATTTTATCCTTGCGCTGTGAGATTTAAGACAGGTTCCTCTTGTGTTATCACACCTTGAAGATCGTCCATAGTTGCCTGGTACACCTTTTAGCACATTATTCCTCTTCTTTAGTGCAAGGGTTGTGCGAGGTCGTCACATGGAGTCTCTTTCCTGCCCCAGTTCCTGAGCTAGTCTATTACCTTCTCCACCTTGCCTATGCCATCACCAAGGTGTACTTAGTTGTCTTTGCTTCTTCTTCAGAAGTGGTTTTCACCAAAGGTGTATCTAAAGCTGGAAGAGCAATAATTAGTCCTAAGGGAACAAGGGGTCTGGAAGTGGAAGCCCAACTGTTAGGAGACATGCCACGATTTCTTTCTAAAATTAAAAGGAAAGGAGAAATATCCCCTCAGCTAAATCATCACCTGGTGTGGTGGGATTCCCGATTTCTGGTATAGGAGTTAGCAGCTTTTGCGGGACCAACCATGGTTTGTTGGGATTATACTCCTCGATTATCACTATGTCTTAGCTGGAGGGGGGGAAATGGTTTCTTCTTTAAAGGTAGGTTGCGCGGTGTGAGTAGGTTGGAAAGGTAATTACATGGAAGTCGTATCCCCCTTGCTCGTGGCATGCTCCCCCTCGATGATTGTTTTACCTTTAAGCCTTAATCACCCTGCATCCTCCTCTTCCTTCAAAAGTTGCCTACCCTCAACAAGAATTTCTGGCTCATCACCCCGCAAGAATTCAGTCCTCAGTTCCTCCTCATTCAGTGCACCCAATGTAGAGGCCCTCTTCTCTTCATCAACGAATACCGCCCAAATGCCAGCCAACATTTCTGGGTAATCGGCGACCCATGTCAAATCCCGATATCGAAGAACACGACATAAAATGTTAACACTGGGGGGTCGAATTTGTCTTGCATCTTCTCCAGTTTTCTACTTTTGCCTTAAGCCCCTGGGTTTCTATGTCATGTTGGATTTGGGAGTTCGAATCGGTATTCTTCTCCATTTTCTTTCTGGCTTCCTCAGAGGCTGCTAGTTGAGCTTTAACTTCTACCTTCTCCCTCCTTAGCCATTCATTTTCTGCGTTAACGGATTTATTACGTTCCCCAACCAGCGCTAGCTTATCCTTAACAACCTTAGTTCTCAGGGACCATCAACTAAGCTCAATATTGAGTCTTATACACACATTATTAAACTCTTCTTTAGTGGTGTCATATGGCTTCTTGGTGGCTTCCAGTTGAGTATCACACTCTATTAGATCCTTTTTGGTGAGCTCGGGGATTTTCTTCTCCATATCCCACTCCTGCTTCATGCTGTCTATCTCAATATCCAAACCCTTAATGACTTCATCAAATGGCTTTGGAATCGACTACAGGTTAGGCATGAACAACATTGGAGAAAAACATTGTTGAGGGAATCCCTTCTCCAACTCCTTTTTCCTCTCTTCTAGAGTCATCACTTGCATTAGAGGGATAGCTAGTTGAGGTTCTTTATCTGTGCGCCCATCGGGAATGATGGGATCTCAACCCTTGAAATGACAGACTTTGATAATTGAGATGGATTAGTGGGAGGTCTCTATTGAGAGCTTTTTGTCTGGGAATGCTCACTTGTTGTCTTCTCTTGCACTCAGGAGATTTTTCCATAATAGAGGGAGGCGGAATGATGTTTGTCCTTTATACGTTCCTTCTCCTTTGCTCGTTCCCTCCTCTTCTCCTTATTCTACCCGTCCTCCCAGTCCCGTCTTTCCCGTTCATGCTCTCTCACTCTTAACTTTTGTGGGTTCGCCTCTCTTCATGCTCAAGGTCTCGTTTTTCATATGAAGAAGTCTGACTTCTAGGATCGTTCCTATGCAAACTAGTGCCAAATCGACCATGGTATTTCATCCCTTTCATCATGGAACCTATAATCCAAGAAAAGAATTCAAGTTAGCACAAGGCATACACAGAAGAAAAAGGTGTTGTGATGTGCAGTGCTTGTGCCGTGTATGTCCTAATGTTCCTCCAATGGACCCGAACCCGAAGTCAGGCTTGTTGTAGTTGTCTCCCCAGCCTTAGCAGGAGTGATCTCTTCCCTGGACTTTAGGAAGATAGAATAAGAGTCCAAATCTTAAGAAGAATGAATGGTTTTTGAAAGAGGCAGATCGATGACTCAAGGCCACCAACTGGGAAGCATGAGCCAGAGACTTGCAAGAAGATGACATTTCAGAAGGAGGACTACGAGTTTCTTCGACCCTTTTCTCTGGAGATTGTTGTTTCTCCTCTTCCTTTTCTTCTGAGTCCCGACTGGGCTCTGGAGCACTTCTTTTCTTGGCATCATGTTTTGTCCGGACTTGAAGTCGGTCTATTATTGTTTGTCCTCCGACTGGGGGCACAGCCGCTACTGTTGGCCCCATGACTGGAGGCACAATTACTGGTAGCGCCGCGGTTAGAGTTGGAGCTCCACCTATTCCCATGGACCAATTGTGATCAAGTAATTGGAATCGATGCAAGAATTCATCATAGATGCATCTCCTGACGCTCCAATTTCCTTATGGAGTATTTTTCAAAGCATACACAAGATCGTGTTAAAGTAGGCTAACAGGCTTGGTCGGAGCAGTACTGTAACGACCCGGAAAAAAGTCGATCTTGGTTATCCGATATATAACACATATCGAACATCCAAGGATCGAAAATACCGGTAGTTAATGAAAGAAAATAGAAGATGAGAATAGATAAGATAGAAACTTAGAATAGAAGAAGAAGAACCTACAACATCAGAGTAAACACGAATCTCACAGCGGAACGAATAAAATATAACATAACTTTGAAATAAAAGATTGTACTTGAATATACATATCATTATCAAGTACAACACTTACAACATAGCGGAATAACAATAGTTATATAAAATCCTGAAGTCTCCTGCTCTAGCTCTTCAAGTATTTGTAAATCCCGACAACTTGACCGCCCGTACAAAATTGGGCACCCAAGAATTTAGGGAAAACAAAACAAAATAAACTTCGGGGCAGTCATGGGACTGGTATGAGTAAAACAGTTTGAACAAGTAAACGATATCTCATAAGACCACGCCGTATAACGGAACGGGTTTTCCCTTATGAGAATCCAAAACATCTTTATATCAAAAACCTTTTGATATTATAATAATGTCTATCAACCACAATATTATAATCATCTAGCAGAAACGCTTTAATCTCACGTTCTGCATATATAGTATACAATCAAAACCACAAGAACGTATTGGGTAATGGATTTCTAACTATGACAAGGTATGGAACTACCTTTTGCTAGTGTACCTTTAGAGAGGAATACACTGGGTTCAACAAGAACATCTTGCAACCCAGCTGTAACGACCCGAATTTTGACGATCTTGGTTATCCGATATACAACACATATCGAACATCCAAGGATCGAAAATAACCAAATAGTTAATGAAAGAAGTTAGAGGGTGAGAATAGATAAGATAGAAACTTAGAATAGAAGAAGAAGAAGAACACAACATCAGAGCAACACGAACATCACAGCGGAATGAATAACATATAATATATATAACATAACTTGAAATATACATCCGTACTTGAATATACATCATTATCAAAGTACAGCACTTACAACACAGCGGAAATAAACTATAGCTACATGATCCTGAAGCCTCCTGCTCCAGCTCTTCAAATATCTATAAATCCCGACTACTTGACTGCCCGTACAAAATTGGGCACCCAAGAGTTTAGGGAAAACAAAACAAAATAAACTCCGGGTCAGTCATGAGACTGGTATGAGTAAAACAATTTAAAACAGTTTGAGCTAGTAAATGATATCTCATAAGACCATGCCGTATAACAGAACAGGTTTTTTCCTTATGAGAATCCAAAATATCTTTATATCAAAAACATTTTGATATTATAATAATGTCTATCAACTACAATATAATAATCATCTAGCAGAAATGCTTTCATCTCACATTCTACATATATAGTATACAATCAAAACCGTAAGCACGTATTGGGTAATGGATTTCCAACTATGACAAGGTATGGAACCACCTTTCGCTAGTGTACCTCTAGAGAGGAATACACTGGGTTCAACAAAAACATCTTGCAACCCGGCCACACATGATCGACCACTCATTTCGCTTGAGTGTATCGAATGTATATCACCAACGGTTGGGATCAGCAACCATTTCCCGAATGGGACAGCATAAACAATAGATTTTTGAAGTAAATGAAACTCTAGATCAGGTGATTATACACCCTAATAGGTGCGACCTACATAGCCATGCTGCCTGCCCGATTTCTATCTTTTACTGGATGTGAGGCTAGAAGCTACGCTTATATTTTACATGCCACATCTTCATTCACTTAGAATGTCACATTTTCATACCCTTTAAATCACAAATTGTTTTATCCAAAAATAACATGGGTATACAACTAAGAGAAACGAATTCCTCCACTAGCAAACGTGAATATTACGCGATCTATTAGATATACTCTGTCAGACATTCTTCCATATAGGTCGTCCTGGGACTGGACAAACCGAAGGCACTATTCAGTACATCCATCTTTGGCAATTGTTATCTAAGATTAATACAATATCCTTTGCACTTTACTCCGTCTTCAATTTTCTTTGGCATATATGATTCGCGACGCTTATGCTAATACGAAGTGGTTCTTTGGATAATAATCCAACCGGTCTCTCCATATTAACAACGTTAAAATGGTCGAAAACTTTGATAGTCGGTGACTTAACTATCGAAGGAAAACACGTGTGCAAACAACGATGTTATTTCTAGATGGAAATTATATCGATCAATCATCATTTAACATTTATCTCTTTAATTCATTAATTACTTATGTCCTATTTCCATATATTCAACATTTCTTATTTTCTATTATCAGAAAACATTTCTGATTCGTATTTGGAAAACATTTCCAAAACTCCTTCACTATCAAACCTTACAATTCCTTATTTAAGAAGGAAGTCAATCAAGTTGCGGTATAATTACCTCTCAGACCTTAACTGAACAACGTTTTAACTTCAAAATAGTCAAAGTTTATCTTTTAAATCTTTAAAAAACTTCTTTACGTAACTCTCGGATTCTATTTACGAATCCACTTCTTTTATAAAAACATTGGTTATAACGATAACGTTAAAATCCCTACTTTCGCAATATCTAACTTAACATTTAACTTTTTTACTTCTTACTTTGAATAATTCACGTACTCTAATTTATTTATAAATAAACAAATCTTGATTTAAAAACCGAAAAGTAAATAATACTTTTCTTGAATTTGATATAATCGAATTCGACATATAACTCTCTTCGAGTAATCTCTATTTGATTAACTCTTCTTCGAATAACCTATATTCGATTAACTCTCTTCGAATAACTTATATTTGACTATCTTTCTTCGAATAACTTATATTCGATTAACTCACTCTTTCGAATGAACTACATTCGAACTCTTTCTTTCGAATACGCTATATTCGATAATCTCCTTTCGAATAACTATATTCGATAATCTCACTTTCGAATAACTAAATTCGATTAACTCCTTTCGATTAAACTAACATCGATTAATTCCTTTCAAATAACTAGATTCGATAACTCCTTTTAACTCGATTCGATTAACTAATATTCGATAACTCCTTTTAACTCGATTCGAATAACTATTATTCGATAACTCCTTTTAACTCGATTCGAATAACTAATATTCGATAACTCCTTATTCGACTAATTCAAATCGATTTATTCTAATTTGATTAACTCTATTTAATTACTCTATTGGTTAACTCCAACTCTAACTGGTTAACTTTAACTGGTTAACTGTAATTGATTAACTCTGACCGATCAACTCTTAATTGATTAACTCTGACTGACCAACCCTAACTGATTAACTCTGACTGGTTAACTGGTTAACTCTAACTGATTAACTCTAACTGTCAACTCTAACTGATTAACCCTAACTGATTAACTCTGACTGTAATCAATTAACTCTAACTCTAATCGATTAACTCTTCTAACTCATTTTGATTAACACATTTTACTCCTTTGGTTAAATCTAGGTCCATGTTCAATTTCAAATATCGATGTTGAAATCGAATCTTACTTCTCTATATAAGCCTTAACTTATATATTCTATTTATCCACTGATAAATATTTTACTTAATTTATAAAATATTATTTATAAATTAATATTCCCAATTTATCTGTTAAAACAGATTACTATTTAATTCCACTTTAAATAAATCTTTTCCATTTATCTGTTAAAACAGATTTCCATCTTCGATTCATTTGCTAAAAATTTCTTTGATTTACTTCTATTTATTTTGCAAATAAATATTCCTTTTATAACTTTATTTATTTTTCCAAATAAATATTTCCATTTATTCTATTTGTAAATGTTTTACAAATATTTTTTTCCAATTCCATTTGTAAATGTTTTACAAATGTTTTCCTTTTTATTTCTGCTTGAAAATATTTTACAAATATTTATTTTATTTGTTTTACAAACACTTTTCCTTTTATATTTGTTTTGACAAATATCTTCTTTTTAATTATTTGTAAATGTTTTACAAATAATTTCTCTTTCTATTTGGTTTACAAATCTTTTCCTTTTGTATTTGTTTTACAAATAATTTCCTTTATATTTTGCTTACAAATATATTCCTTTTTTATTCCATTTGTAAATGGTTTACAAATATGCTTCTTTCTAATTTATTTGTAATGGTTTAAAAATATTCCTCTTTATTTGTTTAACAAATATTTTCTTTCATAACTCTTTTATTTATTTCCCAAATAAAAAAAATCCTTTTTATCCTTCTATTTACTTTCTAAGTAAATATCCTTTTTATAAAACCCTTTTCGTTTTGTAAATATTTTATTTCAATGCACAATTTGAAATCTTCCTTCTATATAAAATCTTTCGATTTTATATAATATTTTATTTCAATATTTCTTCTGGTATTTAACAGTACCAAATAACAAGACCATTTTTCATTATAATCAATCACCGATTATACATCACATCATATAACACAATATATGAACAAAACAGTATTATAAATATTGAGGAACCCAATTGGGTCCCTCCAACCTATTTCCCTGCATCACAGATGTTAAACAACACGAATATAAAATATTCTGTAAAACAGAATCAATATTCAATTAATGATATATATATATATATATATATATATATCGTTATCTATGATTTCAATCAATACACAAACAATTCAACCAAACAGTTAACACACAGAATTCAACAGAAAATTATCAGTTTTAAGAATATGTTGTAAAAATAGAATTGTTCAGAGTTGGTGAGTTTTACTCACATTGGACGATCATCGTTAATAACGATAACCATCGCTCGATTTGATTCAGACGGACAATTTGTTTTTCTTTAAATTGTAACGAGCTCCGATGGACTTCCAGTCAGTTCCATCGTGTAGTGTACATCCATACGATCCCGATGGATCTAAATTTGCGAAATTCTGATATTGTACGAGAGAGTTATGAATTTTACAATGTATAACAAATTAACAGTTTATATATAATTAATTGATAATTAAAGTTAGTGGACCTTATCTTATCCACGTCATCATCCAACACATGCCTCATCCCTTTCTTCTCCCCAATAGACATTTCCGCAAATCCCTCCTCCTATACACAGCGTTGGCCGCGATTTCAAACTCACCTTGCAACCTCTCCTCTCAACCGATTCAAAAATTGAACATGCCGTTAGACTTCTCTTCCAAATCTCGTTTAACCCATCCCAACATCAAAACACTCGAATTCAATCTCCCCCTTCCCAACACCAAGACCTGCTCCCCGTATTCCATTCAGTTTAAACCCACTTCCAGTTTGCTTCCATTGGCTTTCCAAACTCAAATACACCGACTATTTCGCGAATCAAAGCTCAAACTCTCTGAATCCTTGAACCCTAGACCGACTTTTGGAGGCATAACATCAAATTGCCCTGCGTTTGAAACCAGCGAAGCATAGACAAGAGCGAAGCTCTTTATTCTGGGGTTCCTAATATATATACATGAAGATTTTCAGCCTTTGATTTTATTTGTTTTTTTTTTTTCGGTGGGTTTCTGAAGAACAAGATTTAGTTGGTTGTGGCGGCCACGAAAATTTGCTGAACAAAATTAAGAAACAAGGGTTTATGGGAAATAAGGGGTTATATATAGGATGTATGGTAACTTCAAACTTAAGCTACACATTTTCTATTTATTAATGTATATCCTTTAAAAATTCCTATAATTACATACAATACCCAAAAATCACCAAACTGGACATGTAGCTAGAGTTCGACATTACGATCCCAACAAAACTGGTTTCGTCGAATTCCGACTCCGTTTGCTCACACAGCGTATTTTTAACTGTCAAAATATCAACTGTTTTTCACTCTAAAAATCCCTACGGCCACATAGTAACTCTAAAAACCACGAACCTTGGAATCTAGAAATAATTTGATGTTGCGGATCCAACAAAATTAGTTTCGTTGAATTCCTACTTCGTTTGCAAAACTGGCTATTTTCAAAGCTCTAAATAAACCCTTTTAAATATATAAATATATTTAAAAACAATTAAATTTAATAATTAAAAATAAATACTATCGTATATATTCATAGTGGAATACCATACAGCTCTCATTGGATTTATAACTCCATACTTCAAAATTCCCAGTTATATCGATATTCGATTTATATACAAAAACCCTTTTAAATATAAATAAATCGATATAAATTATAAAGGAATTCCACACCGACTTTTCTAAAATTTGATTTGGACATAAATCAAAATCTACACGATGAACTCCCGATTTTTCTCTTCCACTAGAAAAATATACTTCACCGGCTCCTAAGTTTCTTATTTCACAGAAATCCGATTTAAAATGAACCATGTACATTCAGTTGAAGTTCAAATCGCCAAATAGCGAACTATCACGCCATTTCGAGCTCGACTTTAATTATAATACAATTTCTACCTTCAACTGACGATTATTTAATATAATCGTCAACATAATTCAATATATAAACTGAATTATATATTTTCAACTGTCCAGTTTACACAATATTGTGAATTCTGTTATTTCCGATTATTCAAAAAATATATTATTCTATTATTTATATTAATTAAATATAAATATTATTTAATTCCAGTTATCGATATCGCCAAATCGATATTTAATAATTAAATAAATAAATTATTCGACAGTTAAATGTGGGTCATTACAATCTTTCCCCCTTAAAATAATTTCGTCCTCGAAATTGCTAAGGTAGAGGATGACCCTATCTACGGGGTAAAAATTTATCTTTTTACCTCTTATCTTCGGTTTCAACTGAACCAATTAATATCGACTAAAATATTAAATTATTCCGACTAACTAAATTTTCAAAAATTCTGAAAATTTTCTAACACCTTAAATTTTCGGAAAAATTCGCCATAACCTGCTTTGTACGGCCCTATCGGTAAAACTCCAACTCTCCTCTCTAGGCCTTCCCAACTTAAAAGAAAATCAACAGCCAAGCGACTTGCCAAATCGGCTCATAAATTCCAAACTCATATCAAATATAAACTTGTACCTTTTTGTCGGGCATATCAACTTTACCCCTGCACCTGTTACCAATTCAATATATACCATATCATTCCAATCAATTTCCAACCAATTTCAATCAACCCAATCTCAACACTATTTTTCGCTTATCTCGAAGCTCAATTTCATTTCAACCCCAGTCACAAATTCTTAACTCTTAACTTATCACTTAATCCTATTTCAGATTATTCTCTGATCAACTCCAGTTTTACTTAACTTCACAAGTTACATTTAAATTCTAGAATTTAAATTCCTGGGTTTTTATTTCAAATCAATTTGAAATCATAACAACAATTCAAAACCTTTGAATTTCCGAACACCTTGTTTTCACACACGATTTTAAAACAAAATCTTTGGTAGTAATCTGTCACTTACAACTCAAAAATGAACACCGATGATGTCATGATCATCATCGGAATCTATTTTCCCGCTATCGGAGTGAGTTCAATACTATATCACTTTTCAACAAAAACACTTCCATTCTTGAAATCAATTCCAAATATCATTCTCAAAACAATTTAAAATCTCCCAGGATTTTAAAATTCATGTATATTCAATCCAGATTCAATTACAACCACTTATCTGAATTTCCAGAGTTCTAATTTCAAATCCTGATTAAATTTTAGATTTAATTCACTTCGTAATACTTATACGAAATTTGATTGGTTAATTATAACCACTTCATTTTTATAATCTTACTCGATTATAATAACAACCAACGCAACCAATATACTATATTATTTCCAATATAGATACCAAAATATAAATTTGGTAAATTTATTCCATTTACCCTCTTTTCAAAACATACCATGTTGGTTCGTCGTATTCAAGTGTTTATAAACACCTATCAACACAGTTTGCATTTCTGTATCGACCAGAATTCATAAACTACTTGACCAATAAAGCTCTACAATATAAAATCACTTTTATATCAAATAACAAATACGCTCTCTCATATATATACACTCAAACTCAATATAGGGTATTACTAACCCCATCTCTACCGAGTCACGAAACAGAGCCAAGGAAATTATTTAACCTTAAGCTCTGATACCAACTGTAACGACCCGGTTATTTTCGATCCTTGGATGTTCGATATGTGTTGTATATCGGATAACCAAGATCGTCAAAATCCGGGTCGTTACACTGGCCACACATGACCGACCACTCATTTCGCTTGAGTGTATCGAATGTATATCACCAACGGTTGGGATAAGCAGCCGTTTCACAAATGGGACAACATTGACAATAGATTTTTAGAAGTAAATGAAACTCTAGATCAGGTGATTATACACACTAATAGGTGCGACTTACATAGCCATGCTGCCTGCCCGATTTTTGTAATTTCCCGGTTGTGAGGCTAGAGGCCACGCTTATCTCTGACAGATCACACGTTTATTCACTTTGGATGTCACATCGTCATACCCGCCAAATCACAAATTGATTTCCCTAAAAATACCATGGGTATACAACTAAGAGAAACGAATTCCTCCGCCACCAAACGTGAATACGTTTGAAGAGATCAACTTATGCGATCTATTAAATATACTCTGTTAGACATTCTTCCATACAGGTCGTCCTGGGACTGGAAAAACTGAAGGCACTATTCAGTATAACCATCTTAGGCAATCTTTACCTAAGATTTATACAACAGCGCTTGCACTTTACTCCGTCTTTAATTATCTTTGGCATATATGATTCGCAACGCTTATGCCAATACGGAGTGGTTCTTCGGATAATTATCCAACCTGTCTGTCCGTATTAACAACGTTAAAATGGTCAAAACTTGATAGTCTGTGATTTAACTATCAAAGAAAAACATGTGTGCAAACAACGATACTATTTCCAGATGGAAATTATATTGATCAATCATCATTTAACATTTCTCTCTTTAGTTAATTAATTTATTTATCTCCTGTTTCCATATATACTAAATTCTTATTTTCTATTCTCAGAAAACATTTCTGATTCTTGTTTGGAAAACATTTCCAAAACACCTTCACTATCAAACCTTACCATTCCTTAGTTAAGAAGGAAATCAATCAAGTTGGGGTATAATTACCTCTCAGACCTTAACTGAACAACGTTTTAACTTCGAAATAGTCAAAGTTTATCTTTTAAATCTTTAACAAACTTCCTTACGAAACTATCGGATTCTATTTACGAATCCATTTCTTTATTGAAAACATTAGTTATAACGATAACGTTATAATCCTTACTTTCGAAATATCTAACTTCAATTATAACTTTTATTCTTAAATATGGATAAATAAATAAATCCCTAATTTATAAATAAATAAATCTTGATTTAAGCACCGGAAAGTACAAGTACTTTCCCAAATTCGATATAATCGAATTCGACAATTAACTCTCTTCGAATAACTAATATTCGATTAACTCACTTCGAATAACTAATATTCGATTACTCTTTCTTTCGAATAAACGATATTCGATAATCTCTCTTTTCGAATACTATATTCAATTACTCCTTTTGATTAAACTAATCGATAACTCCTTTCGAATAGCTAGATTCGATAACTCCTTTTGATAAAACTAATCGATAACTCCTTTCGATTAAACTAATTGATAACTCCTTTCAAATAAATAAATTCAATTAACTCCTTTCGATTAAACTAATGATAACTCCTTTCCACTCGATTCGAATAACTAATATTCGATAACTCCTTTCAACTCGATTCGAATAACAAATATTCGATAACTCCTTTTAACTCGATTCGAATAACTAATATTCGATAACTCTTTTTAACTCGATTTGAATAACTAATATTCGATAACTCCTTTTAACTCGATTCGAATAACTAATATTCGATAACTCCTTTTAACTCGATTCGAATAACTAATATTCGATAACTCCTAGTTCGACTAACTCCGATCGATTTATTCTAATTCGATTAACTGTATTTAATTACTCTATTGGTTAACTCTAACTCTAACTGGCTAATTCTAACTGATCAACTCTATTCGATTAACTTTAACTGGTTAACTTTAACTGATCAACTTTATTCGATTAACTCTAATCGAATAACTAATATTTGATTAACTCATTTCGATTAACTCTTTTGAATTAACTCCTTTTAACTCAGTTCCTTTTCTATTTGTTTACTTAACAAATAACCATTCGCTTTTCAATTCTATTTATTTAACAAATAAATATTTCTTTTATCTTTTCTATTTATTTAACAAATATATATTTCTTTTATCTTTTCTATTTATTTAACAAATATATATTTCTTTTATCTTTTCTATTTATTTAACAAATATTTTCTTTTCTATTTGTTTTCACAATTATTCCCTTTTTAGTTGTTTTACAAATATTTTCGTTTATATTTGATTTCACAAAAAATTTCCTTTATATTTGATTTCACAAATAATTTCCTTTATATTTGATTTCACAAATAATTTCCTTTATATTTGTTATACAAATATTTCTTTTTATAAAATCCCTTGATTTTATAAATATTCCTTTATATAAAATCCTTTGATTAATTATTTCCATATAACATTTGAAAATTCCCCTTTTCATTTCTATTCCAGTATTTGTTATGGAATTTAACATACCATATATCACCGATCAATATCATCCCAACACACACAATTAACAACAGATTGTATCCCACATCACATATCACAATATATGGAAAACAGTAAAAATAAATGTTGAGGAATCCAATTGGATTCCTCCGACCTGTTTTCCCTGCATCACAGATGTTAAACAATATAATTAACATTGATTTCATTTCAATATGAAATACTCTGCTAAAAAAATCAATATTTGATTAACGATTTATATCTATATCGTTATCTATAATTTCAACCAATACAAAAGCAATTCAACCAAACAGTTAACACACAGCAATCAACAGACGATTAACAGTTCTAAAAATACGTTATAAAAATATAACTGTTCAGAGTTGGTGAGTTTTACTCACATTGGACCATCATCGTTAATAACGATAATTGTCGGTTGATTCTGACAGAAAATTTAATTTTTCCATAATTTGTACCGAGCTCTAACTCACTCCAACTCAGTTCCCATGTGTAGCTCTCGTCGGTACGATCCCGGCGGATCCAACCATTCGTAATTCTAATAACAGATGATCGAGATATCACTTATACAATTTTAACACTTTTCATTTAATTAAATAAAAACTTAAATTACTTCCTTGTTTTCATTGGGCCTCTTACCTTTGAATTGTCGGCCCATACCTGTGTACAAAATGATCCGCTCCAGCCTCACGTCCTTCTTGTCTATTTTCTTCGAACCAATCATAGTGCCATTTCCGACATTCCCAACTTCTCTTAAATCACCAACACAGTATCATCTTCTTTTTATCACCTCAATGTTTTCCTACTGCCATTTCACCACAAATTTTCATAATTACGTCAAACCCCAATCCTGTCCGACAACAGTACATCTGGACTTCCAGCCCATTACCAAATGGCATGCCCCTCAGATCCTCACGTTCAACAAAAGAACGAACCCCACTTCGCGTCAATATCGGTACAACCACGTCCATCAGTGCCCCAAACCAACGTTAGCTAATTTAAACTTCCCTTTCATACTCTGAACTTCTTCAACACCACGGTCAAGTTCATCCCTTAAGAAAACAAAGACCGACCTCCTCAAACTGTCGCACTTCTCCCCCTTCACTTCATGGGAATCAAAACTGTAACCTCCCCTCAACTCATCAGCAAAAACCCTCCCTTCACCCTGACTACATCGCGACCGGCAACGGTGACGACCCCCTCGACACCGCTTCGTACAGTAGAAACCATCGACAACAATTTCACAGAGCAAACCCAAAACAAATCACCGACGTGCGGTTTAATCTCCTAAACCCCAAACAACCCACTAAAACTCGAATCGAAGCCTGAACAACGAGATTACTTCAACCCTAGAACATGCTGCTCAAACTTGAGCAGTTGAAAAGACCGTCGCACCTTTTGATTCGCATACCAGACCGAAGCTTCCGCCCGCAGGATCATAAATATACAAGAAATTTGATTTAAGGATTTTTCGTGGATTTTCTTTGATTTTTTAAGTGGTCGGTTTTTTCTCCTGTTGGAAGAAAGTTTTGTTGAGGCGGTTTTCTCGTTCGCTGTTGACTATCGGATGGAGAGAATGAGGGTTAGGTTAGGCTGTTTAAGGGATATATAAATAGGTGTATTTTCTAGAAGAGTTTTATTTTGGTTTATGAATACGTGGAAGCTCGGTTTCCCTTTTTCTAAGTGGTTGCTGAGAGAATGGGAGATGTGGCCATGTATGTGTGCAGAAATAGGTTATTTTAGGGTACCCCGTTTCATAAAACTCTACTCGTTTCCGGACCTTAATCGACGAAAACAAAAATACCGTCGAAATCAGCGATGTGCTAGGATTCCAAAATATGATAACATTGGTAGGTTAATCCATATTGTGAAACCCAAAAACGTTGATACGGGGTGCAAAACACTCCAAATAAAAAGTTTCTTATTTAAATAATTAAAAATTACAATAAAAATCTAAAAATTATTTTATCGTTATGTCTCAAAAGAACCTTATCTAAATTCAAACCCGATATTCAAATATTTTTAAATAACCATTATGGCCACGAACAAATATACCGCTGTTTTTCTGAATATTTGATTTGGACATAAATCAAAATCTACACGACGAAATCCCGATTTTTCTCTTCCACTAGAAAGATATACTCCACCAGCTCCGTAAGTTTCTTGTTTCATAGAAATCCGATTTAAAACGAACCCTGTACATTCAGTTGAAGTCCAAATCGCCAAATAGCGAACTGCCACGCCATTTCATGCTCGATTATAATTATAATATAATTATATGTTCAAACTGACTTTATTTAAATATATTCGTTATTCTAATTCAACTCTAAGATGAATTAAATATTTTAAATTGCCCAGTTCACATTAAAATGTCAATTCACAATTTCTGATTATTTCAGAAATTACATATATTATTTAATTATTTTAATTAAATTAAATATTCACTTTATTTAATTAAACAACGATTTAATTCCCTAAATCACTATTTTAAATAATTAAATAAATTAATTATTCCACGTAAAAAATGCGGATCGTTACATTCTTCCCCACTTAAAATAATTTCGTCCTCGAAACTGCTAAGGTAGAAAACAAAACTTATCGACTGGCTAGAAAATATTGTTTACTTCTCAACTTCAGTTTCCCTTGACTAATTTAATTTCAATTAAATTATTAATTTAATTCAATTAACGAATATTTTCACAAATCCTGAAAATTTTCTAGCACCCGAAATTTTTGAAAAATTTCGCCAGCACCTCCTTTGTACTGATCAATAGGTCAAACTCCAACTTGCCTCTCTAGGCCATCTCCAACCCAAAAGAAAATCAAACAGCCAAGCGACTTGCCCATTCGGCTCATAAATCTCATGCTTATATCAAATATAAACTTGTACCTTTTTGTCGGTCATATCGTTATATCATTTCCATCTGCTGCCAATTCAGCATATACCAATGTTAATCCAATCCAACTCTGATCAATTTATCCTTAACACAACCATTCGCTTGTCCAAGTCAAATTCAATTTCAAATCAAAGTTCTATTCTCGATTTTCAAATTCTTAACTCATCAATCCAATACCATTTCAGATTCTATCTCACAATACAAAATCTGATTCTACTTGATATATCCTATCCAATTCAATTTCCAGTTAATTGGTTTCAATTAAGTTCCAGCTTGGTTTCACAAATTTTTATTTAAATTTGTTTTTAATTCAAACAGTCTCTTCCTGGGAGTTTTAAACAGCTTATCATATCAAAAATCAAACTTCTCTTTTCAGGTTTTAAAACAACTTGCTTTTCTCAAAACAATTCAAAAACAATATCTTTGGTAGTAATCCGTCACTTACAAACTCGAAAATGAACACCAATGATGTCCGGATCAACATCGGAATTTATTTTCCATCGACCGAAGTGAGTTCAATACTATATCACTTTCAAAACCATTTCTAAACATTTCCACTTTGAAATATATTTCAAAATACCATGCTCAAAACAATTTAAAATCTCCCAGGATTTTAAAATTCTCGTATATTTATTCCAAATCCATTTACAACACTTTTCCAAATTTCCAGGGTTTGAAATTTCAATTCTGATTTAAATTTCAGATTTAAATCATTTCAATTTCATATATTTCACTTATATGAATTCCGATCGATTATTTACATGACCATTTAATTTATAATTTTACTCGATTATAATAACAACCAGTATATCCTATATATTATAGTCATTCCAATATAAATCCTTTATATCCAAATATAATTTGGGCAAAATTATTTCGTTTACCCTCTTTTAAAAACATACCATGTCGGTTCATCGTATTCAAATGTTATAAACTCCTACCGATACACTGGATCAAACCGATCGACCAGAACACATAAACAACTCAACCAATAAATCCCCACAATATAAAACAATTTTATATCAAATAACAAATACGTTCACTCATATATATATATATATATATATATACTCAAACTCAATCTAGGATATTGCTAACCCCATAGTCACGCCACAGAGCCAACATAATTCACTTAACCTAAAGCTCTGATAACAACTGTAACGACCCGGAAAAATTTCGATAAGATAGAAACTTAGAATAGAAGAAGAAGAAGAACCTACAACATCAGAGTAAACATGAATCTCACAGCGGAACGAATAAAATATAACATAACTTTGAAATAAAAGATTGTACTTGAACAAATGTATCATTATCAAGTACAACACTTACAACACAACGGAATAACAATAGCTATATAAAATCCTGAAGTCTCCTGCTCCAGCCCTTCAAGTATCTGTAAATCCCGACTACTTGACTGCCTGTACATAATTGGGCACCCAAGAGTTTAGGGAAAACAAAACAAAATAAACTCCGGGTCAGTCATGGGACTGGTATGAGTAAAACAGTTTAAAAATGTTTGAACAAGTAAACGATATCTCATAAGACCACACCGTATAATGGAACGGGTTTTTCCCTTATAAGAATCCAAAATATCTTTATATCAAAAACCTTTTAATATTATAATAATGTCTATCAATCACAATATAATAATCATCTAGCAGAAACGCTTTCATCTCACGTTCTACATATATAGCATACAATCAAAACCGCAAGCACATATTGGGTAATGGATTTCCAACTATAACAAGATATGGAACCACCATTCGCTAGTGTACCTCTAGAGAGGAATACACTGGGTTCAACAAGAACATCTTGCAACCCGGCCACACATGACCGACCACTCATTTCGCTTGAGTGTATCGAATGTATATCACCAACGGTTGTGATCAGCAACCATTTCCCGAATGGGACAGCATCGACAATAGATTTTTAGAAGTAAATGAAACTCTAGATCAGATGATTATACACCCTAATAGGTGCGACCTACATAGCCATGCTGCCTGCCCGATTTTTGTCATTTCCCGGTTGTAAGGCTAGAGGCAACGCTTATCTCTGACAGATCACACGTTTATTCACTTTGAATGTCACATCGTCATACCCGCCAAATCACAAATTGATTTCCCCAAAAATACCATGGGTATACAGTTAAGAGAAACGAATTCCTCCGCCACCAAACGTAAATACGTTTGAAGAGATCAGCTTACGCGATCTATTAAATATACTCTGTCAGACATTCTTCCATACAGGTCGCCCTGGGACTGGACAAACCGAAGGCATTATTCAGTACAACCATCTTAGGTAATCTTTACCTAAGATTTATACAACAGCCCTTGCACTTTACTCCGTCTTCAATTATCTTTGGCATATATGATTCGCAACGCTTATGCCAATACGGAGTGGTTCTTCGGATAATAATCCAACCGGTCTCTCCATTTTAACAACGTTAAAATGGTCAAAACTTGATAGTCTGTGATTTAACTATCAAAGAAAAACACGTGTGCAAACAATGATATTATTTCCAGATAGAAATTATATCAATCAATCATCATTTAACATTTCTCTCTTTAGTTAATTAATTTAATTATCTCCTATTTCCATATATTCTAAGTTCTTATTTTCTACTCTCAGAAAACATTTCTGATTCTTATTTGGAAAACTTTTCCAAATCTCCTTCACTATCAAACATTAACATTCCTCAGTTAAGAAGGAAGTCAATCCAGTTAGGGTATAATTACCTCTCAGACCTTAACTGAACAACGTTTTAATTTCGAAATAGTCAAAGTTTATCTTTTAAATCTTTAACAAACTTCCTTACGAAACTCTCGGATTCTATTTACGAATCCACATCTTTACTGAAAATATTGGTTATAACGATAACATTATAATCCTTACTTTCGAAATATCCAACTTCAATTATAACTTTTATTCTTAAATGTGGATAACTAAATAAACCCCTAATTTATAAATAAATAAATCTTGATTTAAACACCGAAAAGTATAAGTACTTTCCCGAATTAGATATAATCGAATTCGTTGATTAACTCTCTTCGAATAACTAATATTCGATTAACTCACTTCGAATAACTAATATTCCGACTACTCTTTCTTTCGAATAAACTATATTTGATAATCTCTCTTTTCGAATACTATATTCGATTACTCCATTCGATTAAACTAATCATTAACTCCTTTTGAATAACTAGATTCGATAACTCCTTTCGATTAAACTAATCGATAACTCCTTTCGATTAAACTAATCGATAACTCCTTTCGGATAACTAAATTCGATTAACTCCTTTTGATTAAACTAATCGATAACTCCTTTCAACTCGATTCGAATAACTAATATTCGATAACTCCTTTTAACTCGATTCGAATAACTAATATTCGATAACTCCTTTTAACTCGATTCGAATAATTAATATTCGATAACTCCTTTTAACGTGATTCGAATAACTAATATTCGATAACTCCTTTTAACTCGATTCGAATAACTAGTATTCGATAATTCCTTTTAAATCGATTCAAATAACTAATATTCGATAACTCCTAATTTGACTAACTCTAATCGATTTATTCTAGTTCGATTAACTCTATTTAATTACTCTATTGGTTAAATCTAACTCTAACTGGTTAACTCTAACTGAACAACTCTTTTCGATTAACTCTAACCGGTTAACTCTAACTGATCAACTCTATTCGATTAACTCTAATCGAATAACTAATATTCGATTAATTCACTTCGATTAACTCTTTTGAATTAACTCCTTTTAACTCGATTCCTTTTCTATTTGTTTACTTAACAAATAACCATTCCCTTTTTAATTCTATTTATTTAACAAATAAATATTTCTTTTATCTTTTCTATTTATTTAATAAATATATATTTCTTTTATCTTTTCTATTTATTTAACAAATATTTTCTTTTCTATTTGTTTTCACAATTATTCCCTTTTTATTTGTTTTACAAATTTTTTCCTTTATATTTGATTCACAAATATTTTCCTTTATATTTGATTTTACTGATATTTTCCTTTATATTTAATTTCACTAATAATTTCGTTTATATTTGATTTCACAAATAATTTCTTTTATATTTGTTATACAAATATTTCTTTTTATAAAATCCCTTGATTTTATGAATATTCCTTTATATAAAATCCTTTGATTAATTAACAGTTTCAATTTCAATATAACATTTGAAAATTCCCCTTTTTATTTCTATTCCAGTATTTGTTATGGTATTTAACATACCATATATCACTGATAAATATCATCCAACTGTAACACCCCACACCCGCTAAGGTCACTCACTAAGGGAATGCCTTAACTTCGGTGGAGTATTTTAAGTGAATATAGAACAGAAAAATTACAACAAGACAGATATAAGTAATACTTGAAATTTAAAACATCATTTCATTGCAGCAGAAGGTAAACATGTTTGGTTACATACCAAAAACCAACAAGAGTCAAGTACAAAATATCCATCTCGATAAAAACATAATTACATAATCCCACTACATACTAATAGCCATAATAGAAAAGATAAGCTGGGCTTTACATCAACGGTCCAAGCTCCAAAAGATAGATAAAGCAATCAGATCAAAGCCCACTAGTGCTAGGCCCAACCTGAGGACCTGAGGGGGGAAAAGATAAAAACAACGGGGTCAGACATAAGTCTGAGCGAGTCCTATAACTTTAACAATACAATCATTAAAGTAATTAGGGTATGATATAAACTTGGTACGGTAACGACTGGGGATAAATGACTACACTAAGCAGCCAACTAGACATAGGAAGAACTAAGATATCGGTAAAGACGCATCTACCCACCCAAGGGTAATTACTACACTGCACCACACCAGTCATTCCTAACTTAAAGGTTGATCCCATCCAAGGACTTAGAAAATTTAACTAGTAGTTTCGTGTACCCCTAGCTGACCACATAGGTGCCGTCTGCCCCTATCTCCACTAGGTGTACCCACTACTCCCCAAGCGATCGGCTCCCTAATGTAGATACCCGTGCTGGCCCCACAGTGGGGTGTATCACTCCCCAAAGTGGCAACCCGATACAACCAACGGTGCACGGCTTATACCTACACGATGCAACAACGTCTTACCTACCAGCCCGGGCCCACACACACATATGAAACCCGTTGGACTTGCATTGCCACCACTAACCCGTTTTGGCCTCTTATAGTCAAGCCCAGTACGCGTGTCCCGTCCTCGACATGGGTCGAGCCCACAAAGATACATATGGGTTACTGGTTGAAATGGGCCCCCACAAGCTACCCACCTAAGCTTGCTCCCTCTAGTGTATCCCACTTAACCCTTTAATCATGTTTAATTACATGTTTCCACTTTGGTTAAGTATTCTAATTGTATTTTCTATTGCCACCCAAGGCAACCACTAGATTTCCACATGCCACCAAAGACACCCACTTAACCCCTCATGCCCCACTACATGCTTATCTGGTTAAGTGTTTCTTAATTGATTAATACCGTAACCTTTGTAAAGACCTCTTACATTAGACTGTCTTTTATGGCAGCTGGATTTGCCGGTCGGGTCCGGGCAGCCTTACGCCATAACAGAGTCTAACCTCGTGTCCTTACACTTGTCACGTATTTAGTTTATGCCTAAGACCTCTCACATTGGGCCAATCATTTGTAGCCGCTGGATTTGCCGGTCGGGTCCGGGCAGTCTTATCCTACAAAAGGGTCCAACCTCGTGTCTTAGTTGATTAATTACACCTAATTAATCACCCCCATATTTTGAATTAATTTTCCCTAATTAATTCCAATTTAATGATGTACATAATTGAGTCAATTATGTCCATCCACTTATGGTATGCAACATCATACCAATTTCACCACAATTTTGTTAACATGAATATTAACCCCATCGTTCCCCACGTAATACGCTAACATGACATACTTAAAAGGGAAGATTCATCACAAATACAATGGGTTCAACTTAGCATAACATTAGCATCAACATGGGTTTTAAAGGTGTCAACTTGCATATATGACCATAGCATCAAACCCAACTAGCATAAATAATCAACCCAAACTTGCATGAATCACATATGTCATAAAGAGGGTAACTTGCATAGATGTTCATGTCATAGACCTATCATAAAGGGATAAACTTGCATACATGTCATAGGTCTAAAAAGGGACGAACTTGCATATGTTACTCATATCATAAAAAGGGGTAAACATGCATATATATGCATGACATACAAAGGGGTAAACTTGCATATGTATTCATATCATACAAAGGTGTAAACTTGCACATGTTACTTGCATATAATCAAACACCAAACTTGCATAACATGTCATATATGAACTTGCATATAATCAAACACCAAACTTGCATAACATGTCATATATGAACTTGCATATAATCAAACACCAAACTTGCATAACATGGTGTCATAATGGATCAATGTTTATCATAGTGATTTGCATAACTAGCATCATGAACATATAGCATAAAACTTGCATAACTAGCATCATGGACATATAGCATAAAACTTGCATAACTAACATCATGAGCACATAGCATATGATAACATAACTTGCATTGATCCACATTCATAACCATAACCTCATTGCATCCTATCATAATTAGTTTAGCAATTGCTTGCTAAAGGCATAGAAACTCACAACTTGTTGATTAGCACTCCTATGAAGAAGATTAAGTTGCTAGAGTTGATTAGAAGTTGATTTGAGAAGTTATCTTCTTCTAAAATGTGATGGAGGCTCCTTCTAATTGCATTTTGACGGCATGACGGCCTTGTATCTATTTTTAGTATGAATTAGGGTAGTCTTAGGGTGTATTTATAAATTTAGGATGTAGTTTAGGCCAAAGGATTAACCCTAGTTTAGATCTAAACCATCAAAAATCGTCACAGGTCAGCAGAACAGACCAGAGAACCAAAACAGGTGCACCAGGCCAGCCAGGGTCAAACCAGAAAGCTGTGCAGGTTTCTGGCTCGACACGGGCGCACTTCCCAAGTGCGCCAGTGTATTTTTTTGCTGGCGCACTTCACAAGTGCGCCTGTGCATTCTGGCTTGTTTTCGGTTTTTCTGCCTAACTTCGTTCGTCTATATCTTCTTCATACGGACTCCGATTTTCGAAAACTCGGACTCTATTTCGCGTATTTTTCCGAGACGAACGCAATGGCGCAACCCGTTTCCCCTAATTCCCACATCTGTGATTAGTTATTCTTTAATTTGTGAATGTTAATATTAACTGAAATTCGGGGTGTTACATTCTCCCCTACTTAAAGGATTTCGTCCCCGAAATCTCTAAGTCCAGAAGAACGTATCCTACCATCCAAACAACCATCTACTAAACCATCAAACACTGGCATCCATTGTCCTTAAAGTTTCTAATGATGTATGAACATATGCAAAAAGTGTGTGTATATGTTCCCTGTCTAATGCAAAATCAGGCGGTCTACTGATTCAGTTGACCTCCTTAATGCAAACCATGATAGTGCCATGCATCCAATATGTATGCGAAAGAACCCTATCTACACATACTATTTCTACATGTGTGCACAACCATACACCAAAATGCATCATCCATATGATAACACAACCATTATACATCCATTAATATAGCTACCTACACACAATTATATGCAATATGCAATATGAAGTGACTGAGCCGATCTAGTGTCTAAAGTGTGTGTATATGCATCCACGAGCAACCACTAGCAAACACTTGCATCCACACGCATCCATCAATCATAACATGTCTCAAACACATGTTTCAACCATAGGTTCACCCTATCTAAAGGTCAAAGGCACTAATGAGAGGACATACTAAAGATAAGATAAGAACTAGACAAACGATAAAGGAGAAATTAAAAGACATACCCTCAAAAAGGAATGGGAACAGTGAATGCATCTTCGCTTCTGTCTCCCAAGTAGCGTTGCTCTCATCATCTCCCCATTGCACTTTGACAAGTTGAACCTCTCTGTTTCTCAACTTCCTAATCTCTGACCCAAGGATGCGAGTAGGAGCTCGTCGAATCGTCGCATCACGCTCTACCTCCACTTCTCTAAGCAAGCTCGGCTCTACCACCTCTGCGGTCTCATGTAGGCACTTCCTCAAATGTGACACATGGAATACGTCATGTACACCACTAAGTCTCTTGGGCAAATCCACTTTATATGCCATCTGTCCAATCCTTTCCTTAATAGGAAACGGTCCTACAAACCTTGGTGCTAATTTTCCAACGGACCCAAAGCGAACAACATTCCGTAATGGAGATACTTTGACAAAGACCATGTCCCCAACATCAAACTCAAGATCCGTCCTCCTCTTATCCGCATAAGATTTCTGCCTATCTTGCGCTGCTTTCATCCTTCTTCGAATCAAATCAATCTTTTTTGAAGTCTCTCTAACCATATCGGGCCCAAGCAAGATCTTATCCGTAGATTCCCACCAACATGTAGGTGACCGACAAGGTCTTCCATAAAGAGCTTCGAAAGGATCCATGCCAATACTAGATTGAAAGCTATTATTATACGCGAGCTCCACCTATGGAAGATGCTCTTCCCATGTACCTCCAAAATCTAAGATACATAGCCTCAAAAGGTCTTCCAGAACACGATTCACCCTCTCGGTCTGGCCGTCCGTCTGAGGATGATATGCGGTGCTAAAACACAACTGAGTCCCTACTGCCTCTTGCAAACTCTTCCAAAACTCGCTAATGAAGATAGGATCTCGATCGCTCACTATGCTAGAAGGTACACCATGCAACCGAACTATCTCTCGAAGGTAAACTGAAGCTAGCCATGGAGCGGTCCTCTTACTCTTCACGGGTATGAAATGGGCGCTCTTAGTAAGTCTGTCTATCACAACCCAAATTCCCATATTACCCTTCCTCGATCTCGGTAACCCATCAATAAAATCCATCGAGATGCTATCCCACTTCCATTGCGGAACTTCCAATGGGTGAAGCAACCCACCAGGTTTCTTTTGCTCTGCTTTCACTTGTTGGCACACCAAGCATCTAGCGACATACTCGGCCACATCTTTCTTCATACCGGCCCAAAAGAAAACTCGCTTCATGTCTTGGTACATCTTGTCCCCACCGGGATGAATGGTCATCTTCGAACGATGCGCATCATCAAGAACAGCCTTCTTCAAACCCTCGTCTTGTGGTACACAAAGTCTACCGTATCTACGCAACCACCCCTTACCATCTAGGGTGTACCTACTCAAATGGCTGGACGACTCCCCCCTTATGAGCTTCTCTACTAACTCAACCAACTGTGGGTCGTCCCGCTGTGCCTTACCAACCCGTTCCAAAAGAGTAGGTCTGACCTCTAAGGATGCTAGCAAACCGGGTATAAAGTCAACGGAAGGTCTGAAATCAAACATCGAGATAAATTCCAAGCTTCGTCGTTCCACGAACAATGGACTCAAGGACAACCTTTTTCTATTTAAGGCGTCTGCCACCACGTTACCCTTGCCAAGGGTATATGCTATCTCAAAATCATAGGATGCTAAGAACTCCATCCACCTTTGTTGCCTTAAGTTCAAATCCTTTTGAGAAAACAAGTACTTCAATGATTTGTGGTCAGTGAACAATTCGAACCTCTCGCCAAGAAGATAATGGCGCCAAGTCTTAAGCGCAAAAACAATAGCGGCCAACTCTAGATCATATGTAGGGTAATTTTTCTCATGCGCTCTCAACTGCCTTCCCCCATAGGCTATTACCCTTCCCTCTTGCATTAAGACTGCGCCTAGTCCTGTCCCACAAGCATCGGTATAAACAACAAATGGCTTACTCCCATTTGGCAACACTAAGACTGGAGCTGTGGTTGAAGCTCTCTTTAACCGTTGGAACGCATCATCACAATCTACGTCCCATGTGAAGACTAGATTCTTCTTTGTCAAGCGAGTTAATGGGGCTGATATCTTCGCGAAGTCCTTGATAAACTTCCTATAGTAGCCAGCCAACCCAAGAAACTCCTCACCTCGGTAGCATTCTTCGGAACCTTCCAATCTTGGATGGACACTACCTTCGCGGGATCCACAGCTAACCCTTCTTTGGAGACCACGTGCCCTAACAACCGCACTTCCTTCCTCCAAAAGTGACATTTAGAGAATTTAGCCTTAAGGCTATGCGCTCGAAGAGTCTCCAACACTTCCCTAAGATGTAGGGCATGCTCTTCTTCACTCTTAGAAAAGACTAAGATGTCATCCACAAAGACCACCACGAACTTATTAAGGTACTCCCTGAACACCCTACTCATCAAATCAACAAAGTATGCAGGGGCGTTCGTCAAACCAAAGGGCATCACCAGCCACTCATAGAAACCATGCGGAGTCCTAAAGGCAGTCTTCTCTATACTATCCTCAGCCACTCTCAACTGATGAAACCCCATGGCTAAGTCCAACTGCGAAAATACTGAGGCGCCAACCAACTGATCAAAGAGATCATCAATCCTCGGCAATGGGTGTCTATTCTTCTTTGTAAGCTTGTTGAGTTCTCTATAGTCTACACAAAGTCTGAGGGACCCATCCGCCTTCGTGGCAAAAACTACTGGAGCACCCCACTCCGATATACTTCGTCTTATGAACCCCTTCTCAAGCAACCCCCTACTTGCTTATTGAGTTCCCTCCTCTCACGAGGAGCCATGTGGTGCACTGGCAAAGATACTGGTTTAGCATTGTCTACCAGATATATTCGGAAGTCTATCTCCCGCTTCGGAGGTAAGCCCTTCACCTCCTCAAACACATCCGAGTATTCCCGGACCACTCTAACAGATCGCAAACTCTCGACCGAAGCGTCAAGCGATTCAAGATAACTTAGCATAATAGAATCCATGGGATTACAAGAGATCTCGAGAGTGTTACCCAAGCGTGTCATGAGCCTAACAACTCTCCTTTCACAATCAAGAACGGCACCATTACTGGATAACCAGTCCATGCCCAAAATTAACCCATAGCCCGTGAAGCCCAAAACAAAAGCATCACATCTAAACTCAACGCTAAGTATAGAAATCTTCAAACCCAAACATATCATGGACAAATAAGTGGAGCCCCCAATTGGGTTTGAAACAACCAAGGGATCATCTACTAGACTGGTGTCTAAGTGCAGTGACTCAACTAATGATGATGAGATAAACGAATGCGATGCGCCAGAGTCAAACAAAGTACGGACAGGATGATCAAACAGAAAAACCAGACTTTCAACGGAAATAGTTCTACCTCTTTCCTGAATCGGTGGAACTGCGAGAGCCTGAACTTGCCCTCTTGCCTGACCTAGTGCCATAAGAGCTTGCACCTGTCCTCCCGAGGTAGATCCCGTCCTCTGCCCCTTCTTAGGGCAGTCCTTCACTAGATGCCCTGCTTCGCCACGGTGAAGCAGCCAGTCTTCTTCTTCTTCCGACAATCTTTGCTTAGGTGGCCTGGTGTTCCGCAATTGAAGCACTTCTTCTTTCCCTTGCCACCGTTGCCTTTCCCACCCTTGTTTTGCTGTTGCTGTTGAGGCCTCTTCTGATCTCCTTTCTTCTCGGGTGCCTTATTAGCATTGGGACCCTTCTCTTCCTTATGCATAAGTGCCATGTCTACTAGCTTCTCAAAGGTGGCCCCCATAGGGATGTGAGTCATAGCCAATCCATGCATCGGTTCATTCAAGCCTTTAACGAACCTCAGAGCCTTCTTCTCCGGTGTATTCACCATGTCCATGCCAAACCTTGCTAGCTGATTAAACTTGTTGACATATTCCTTCACTGATAAGTTTCCTTGCTTTAATGTCAAGAACCTTTCCATATAAATATTTTCTTCCGCACGTAAGAGAAACTTTGCCTCAAACCTTTGCCTGAAATCCGCCCAAGAGTCAACAGGGCGCTCTCCATTAGTGACCTCCCACCAGAACGAGGCCTCTCCCTTCATTAACCAAGCAGCTAACTTGACTTTCTTTCCTTCTTCCATCTCAAAGATATCTATCAACTCTTCCATCTCCTTAAGCCAATCCCTAGCTTCCACAAAAGTTTCTGATCCTTGAAAAGGTTTCCCTCCCATAGCCTTAAATTCCTTGCAAGTCTTAGCAAAAGTATCCGCGCGAGGAGGAGGAGTAAGATCGGGTGCAACAGGTGGTGGAGGAACATTTGCTGGACCCGCAGCGGTGACCCTAGCCTCCATCAATCTCCTATACCATACTGGTATCGTCACACCCTCCGGAAAGTTAAGATCTTCAGCCATGCTGAAACGAAAAAGGAAAGATTCAAAACGGAGAATTCGAAAGATAAAGATATGGCTATTGGGGATTATGCTTTTATTTCAAAAACTTTTCTCTTAAAAGACATGTTTTTGAAAATACTTCTTCCAAAAATGTTTTTAGAAAAATAATTTTTCTAAAAATTTTATCTGTTCTGGTAACCTGGCTCTGATACCACGTGTAACACCCCACACCCACTAAGGTCACTCACTAAGGGAATGCCTTAACTTCGGTGGAGTATTTTAAGTGAATATAGAACAGAAAAATTACAACAAGACAGATATAAGTAATACTTGAAATTTAAAACATCATTTCATTGCAGCAGAAGGTAAACATGTTTGGTTACATACCAAAAACCAACAAGAGTCAAGTACAAAATATCCATCTCGATAAAAACATAATTACATAATCCCACTACATACTAATAGCCATAATAGAAAAGATAAGCTGAGCTTTACATCAACGGTCCAAGCTCCAAAAGATAGATAAAGCAATCTGATCAAAGCCCACTAGTGTTAGGCCCAACCTGAGGACCTGAGGGGGGGAAAAGATAAAAACAACGGGGTCAGACATAAGTCTGAGTGAGTCCTATAACATTAACAATAAAATCATTAAATTAATTACGGTATGATATAAACTTGGTACGGTAACGACTGGGGATAAATGACTACACTAAGCAGCCAACTAGACATAGGAAGAACTAAGATATCGGTAAAGACACATCTACCCACCCAAGGGTAATTACTACACTGCACCACACCAGTCATTCCTAACTTAAAGGTTGATCCCACCCAAGGACTTAGAAAATTTAAGTAGTAGTTTCGTGTACCCCTAGCTGACCACATAGGTGCCGTCTGCCCCTATCTCCACTAGGTGTACCCACTACTCCCCAAGCGATCGGCTCCCTAACGTAGATACCCGTGTTGGCCCCACAGTAGGGTGTATCACTCCCCAAAGTGGCAACCCGATACAACCAACGGTGCACGGCTTATACCTACACGATGCAACGTCTTACCTACCATCCCGGGCCCACACACACATATGAAACCCGTTGGACTTGCGTTGCCACCGCTAACCCGTTTTGGCCTCTTATAGTCAAGCCCAGTACGCGTGTCCCATCCTCGACATGGTTCGAGCCCACAAAGATACATATGGGTTACTGGTTGAAATGGGCCCCCACAAGCTACCCATCTAAGCTTGCTCCCTCTAGTGTATCCCACTTTACCCTTTAATCATGTTTAATTACATGTTTCCACTTTGGTTAAGTATTCTAACCGTATTTTCTATTGACACCCAAGGCAACCACTAGATTTCCACATGCCATCTAAGGCACCCACTTAACCCCTCATGCCCCACTACATGCTTATCTGGTTAAGTGTTTCTTAATTGATTAAGACCGTAACCTTTGTAAAGACCTCTCACATTAGATTGTCTTTTATGGCAGCTGGATTTGCTGGTCGGGTCCGGGCAGCCTTACGCCATAACAGAGTCTAACCTCGTGTCCTTACACTTGTCACGTATTTAGTTTATGCTAAGACCTCTCACATTAGGCCAATCAATTGTAGCCGCTGGATTTGCCGGTCGGGTCCGGGCAGTCTTATGCTACAAAAGGGTCCAACCTCGTGTCTTAGTCGATTAATTACACCTAATTAATCACCTACATATTTTGAATTAATTTTCCCTAATTAATTCCAATTTAATGATGTACATAATTGACTCAATTATGTCCATCCACTTATGGTATGCAACATCATGCCAATTTCACCACAATTTTGTTAACATGAATATTAACCCCATCGTTCCCCACGTAATACGCTAACATGACATACTTAAAAGGGAAGATTCATCACAAATACAATGGGTTCAACTTAGCATAACATTAGCATCAACATGGGTTTTAAAGGTGTCAACTTGCATATATGACCATAGCATCAAACCCAACTAGCATAAATAATCAACCCAAACTTGCATGAATCACATATGTCATAAAGAGAGTAACTTGCATAGATGTTCATGTCATAGACCTATCATAAAGGGATAAACTTGCATACATGTCATAGGTCTAAAAAGAGACGAACTTGCATATGCTACTCATATCATAAAAAGGGGTAAACATGCATATATATGCATGACATACAAAGGGGTAAACTTGCATATGTATGCATATCATACAAAGGTGTAAACTTACACATGTTACTTGCATATAATCAAACACCAAACTTGCATAACATGTCATATATGAACTTGCATATAATCAAACACCAAACTTGCATAACATGTCATATATGAACTTGCATATAATCAAACACCAAACTTGCATAACATGGTGTCATAATGGATCAATGTTTATCATAGTGATTTGCATAACTAGCATCATGAACATATAGCATAAAACTTGCATAACTAGCATCATGGACATATAGCATAAAACTTGCATAACTAACATCATGAGCACATAGCATATGATAACATAACTTGCATTGATCCACATTCATAACCATAACCTCATTGCATCCTATCATAATTAGTTTAGCAATTGCTTGCTAAAGGCATAGAAACTCACAACTTGTTGATTAGCACTCCTATGAAGAAGATTAAGTTGCTAGAGTTGATTAGAAGTTGATTTGAGAAGTTATCTTCTTCTAAAATGTGATGGAGGCTCCTTCTAATTGCATTTTGACGGCATGACGGCCTTGTATCTATTTTTAGTATGAATTAGGGTAGTCTTAGGGTGTATTTATAGATTTAGGATGTAGTTTAGGCCATAGGATTAACCCTAGTTTAGATCTAAACCATCAAAAATCGTCACAGGTCAGCAGAACAGACCAGAGAACCAAAACAGGTGCACCTGGCCAGCCAAGGTCAAACCAGAAAACTGTGCAGGTTTCTGGCTCGACACGGGCGCACTTCCCAAGTGCGCCAGTGTATTTTTTGCTGGCGCACTTCACAAGTGCGCCAGTGCATTCTGGCTTGTTTTCGGTTTTTCTACCTAACTTCGTTCGTCCATATCTTCTTCATACGGACTCCGATTTTCGAAAACTCAGACTCTATTTCGCGTATTTTTCCGAGACGAACGCAATGGTGCAACCCATTTCCCCTAATTCCCACATCTGTGATTAGTTATTCTTTAATTTGTGAATGTTAATATTAACTGAAATTCGGGGTGTTACACCAACACACACAATCAACAACAGATTGTATCTCACATCACATATCACAATATATGGAAAACAGTAAAACTAAATGTTGAGGAGTCCAATTGGATTCCTCCGACCTGTTTTCCCAGCATTACAGATGTTAAACAACATAATTAACATCGATTTCATTTCAATATGAAATACACTGCTAAACAGAATCAATATTTGATTAACGATTTATATCTATATCATTATCTATAATTTCAACCAATACACAAGCAATTCAACCAAACAGTTAACACACAGCAATCAACAAACGATTAACAGTTCTAAAAATACATTATAAAAATATAACTGTTCAGAGTTGGTGAGTTTTACTCATATTGGACGATCATCGTTAATAACGATAATTGTCGGTTGATTCTGACAGAAAATTTAATTTTTCCATAATTTGTACCATGCTCTAATTCACTCCAACTCAGTTCTAATGTGTAGCTCTCGTCGGTATGATCCCGATGGGTCCAACCATTCGTAATTCTGATAACAGATGATCAAGATATTACTTATACTAGTTTAACACTTTTTATTTAATTAAATAAAAACTTATATTACTTCCTTGTTTTCATTGGGCCTCTTACCTTTGAATTGTCGGCCCATACCTGTGTACAAAATGATCCGCTCCAGCCTCACGTCCTTCTTGTCTATTTTCTTCGAACCAATCACAGTGCCATTTCCGACATTCCCAACTTCCCTTAAATCACCAACATAGTATCATCTTCTTTTTATCACCTCAACGTTTTCCTGCTGCCATTTCACCACCAATTTTCATCATCACGTCAAACCCCAGTCTAGTCCGACAATAGTACATCTGGACTTCCAGCCCATCAGGCCCCTCAAATCCTCACGTTCAACAAAAGAATGAACCCCACTTCGCGTCAATATCATTACAACCACGTCCATCAGTGCCCCAAACCAGCATTGGCTGATTTAAACTTCCCTTTCGTACTGCTGAACTTCTTCAACACCACGGTCATGTTCATCCCTCAAGAAAACAAAGACCGACCTCCTCAAACTGTCACACTTCTCCCCTTTCACTTCTTGGGAATCAAAACTGTAACCTCCCCTCAACTCGTCAGCAAAAACCCTCCCTTTACCCTGACTACATCGCGACCGGCCACCGTGACAGACCCCCCCCCCCCCCCCGACACCGCTTCGTATAGCAGAAACCATCGACTACAATTTCACTGAGCAAAATCAAAACAAATCACCGACGTGCGGTTTAATCTCATGAGCCCCAAACAACCCACTAAAACTCGAATCGAAGCCTGAATAACAAGATTACTTCAACCCTAGAGCATGCAGCTCAAACTTGAGCAGCTGAAAAGACCGTCGCACCTTTTGATTCGCATACCAGATTGAAGCTTTCGCCCGCAGGATCATAAATATACAAGAGATTTGATTTAAGGATTTTTCGTGGATTTTCTTTGATTTTTCAAGTGGTCGGTTTTTTTCTCACTTTGGAAGAAAGTTTTGTGGTGGCGGTTTTCTTGTTTGCTGTTGACTATCGGATGGAGAGAATGAGGGTTAGGTTAGGCTGTTTAAGGGATATATATATATAGGTGTATTTTATAGAAGAGTTTTATTTTGGTTTATGAATACGCGGAAGCTCGGTTTCCCTTTTGCTAAGCGGTGGCTGAGAGAATGGGAGACGTGGCCATGTTTGTGTCCAGAAATAGGTTATTTTAGGGTAACCCGTTTCATAAAACTCTACTCGTTTCCGGACCTCAATCGACGAAAATAAAAATACCGACGAAATCAGCGATGTGCTAGGATTCCAAAAATATGATAACATCGGTAGGTTAACCCGTATTGTGAAACCTAAAAATCGCTGATACGAGGTGCAAAACACTCCAAATAAAAAGTTGCTTATTTAAACAATTGAAAATTACAGTAAAATTCTAAAAATTATTTTATCGTTATGTCTCAAAAGAACCTTGTCTAAATTCAAACCCATATTCAAATATTTTTGAATAACCGTTATGGCCACGAACGAATATACCGCTGTTTTTATGAATATTTGATTTGGACATAAATCAAAATCTACATGACGAAATCCCGATTTTTCTCTTCCACTAGAAAGATATATTCCACCAGCTTCATACGTTTCTTGTTTCACAGAAATCCAATTTAAAACGAACCCTGTACATTCAGTTGAAGTTCAAATCGCCAAATAGCGAACTGCCGCGCCATTTCGTGCTCGATTATAATTATAATATAATTATACGTTCAAACTGACTTTATTTAAATATATTCGTTATTCTAATTCAACTCTAAGCTGAATTAAATATTTTAAATTGCCCAGTTCACATTAAAATGTCAATTCACTATTTCTGATTATTTCAAAAATTACATATATTATTTAATTATTTTAATTAAATTAAATATTCACTTTATTTAATTAAACAACGATTTAATTCTAAATAATTAAATAAATAAATTATTCCCCATAAAAAATGCGGTTCGTTACAAGTACCTGCAAGGGGGAAGCAAAAATTAGAAATTTCCCCAGTAAGGCCGAGACAAGTAAAACTAAGGTTTGACACTTACTGCATTGTACTCATCTCCTGGAGTGACCCTCTCGCAAATGAACATAAAACCATTCGGGTATTTTGTCTCCTAATTTATTGAAGCCCTCTTTAACAATTTTTCCTATCTCCAGCTGACTCAAAGTAGAGAAATGAAGGAGTCACATTCCATCGATGCTTGAAGTTGTAGAAAAATAAGATGTTATCAAAAGTCAGCTCCTGACCCAGATGCTCTCTATACATAATATATAAGGATAATAAATAAGAGTATGTTGTTGGGTGTAGCTGCATCAACGCTAGTTTCATATAGTGAAGGAAGTTAACAATAAGCAAACTGAATGGAGGTATGCATCCAACCGTGCACATCTTCTGACTTAAAGCCATGAAACCTTCTGGTAGATTGTGGATGGTATCGTTTTGCATAGGAATCCAAATATCAGCCCAAGGAATCCTATGCTTTGCCCTTAACCTTCTCAGATTGCCTTCATCCACGGTGGAGGGCCATAAATTGATCGGATTATTTAGAAAAACATCTCCAGGCAATTTATTGGGAGCTCCTTCCTCGCCTACCCCTCATGCTTCATCTACTAAAGTGCCAAAAGTACTTGTTTCCTCGTCGCGATGTTGTACAATAAATTGTGAGACATCACTGTCTGACTTGGTTGTAGAGTTGGAGCACTTTAGTGCTGTTGGATCTTACTGAATGACATTTTGCTTCTCAACTTCAATTGATCTAGTACTACATCTTCCTGACATGTTCGCTGTGCTATTCAAGAAATGTCGTTGGTTAGGGTAAAGAACCTTTAGTCCATGTATCTATACTAGTGCAGCACATGTAGTGCGAATTTACTGAAATGAAAACAAAAGTAAAGCATTAGAGGTATGCTATGATTCAACCTAGAAGACCATTGTTCCCACCCGTCTTACTAAATCACACTCGTCAATGGTTCTACACCATATTTTAACGGGAAATGATGTTCTCACGTTCAAAAAGTTTCAAGTCATATACAGCGTAAACTATCCTAATATGCTCTATCCTAACTATCCAGAAGTTCAGAGCTGGTTTATTGTTATTAGAGGTTAAGGGTTCATTAGGTTTGCTTTAGGCATTAAGGCTCAGTGATAGGTTCGAACATGACTGCTTCAACCTAACCAGATCGACAACCCTAGACCGGTATCTATGAAGATACTTCTTTGAAGCCACCTGATCCAGATCTACTAACAAACAAGCCGATCTGGGCTTCTATGGTACATTCCAAACTTTCTACAAATCACTCTTCCTCCAGCTCGACTTATTGGCTTATCGGAATGACCCCATCTGGTACGACAAGTAGTCATATCGATTCGAGTCTTAGAAGTCCCATCCGATTTCTTCTTCCTGGCTATTTTGATCCCATAACTCCTCACTTCTTCTCATCTACTGACTTTTTGACCACACAGCACGCTCCAGATACTTCAAACCAAAGCCATCGTCCGCCTCATCCACTTAATATCTACAAAGACTGCCACTTCATTGATTTATCATCTTCACTAACTCACCAAGTCATTCGCGATGCCTCTATGATGTTAAGATTGCTATTGACTATGTTTTCGATCACCTAAGTCAAACTTGATAGAAAATCGAGATGTGAATTACTAATTGAGAATCAAATCGGATCAAGAACGTAACTCACCCAAAATTCTATTCTAATTATTAACACCGGACATCAATTCGAGACCAGTGTAAGCAAGAAACATGGAGTTGCGACTTAATTCGTATGAAATTGTGAATAGAAATATAGAGGTAGACTACTTGAAACCTACCTAAGTTGGTTGTGAACACGCAGTTGAATTGGCTTGGGTTATGGGAATTTCTGAACTTCTTGGTTCAGATTGATAAGTAAGAAAAATCAAAAAATGAAAGGTATGGTGGACCCAGTATTTATAGAAAAGTAAAGAGACCCTTCAAGTTCCCCTGAAGAGACGGTTGACTGATTCGATATGATCCTTATCTAGGTTTAGAATGGTCAGATCGACCCAATATAATTTGGAACAAGAACATCGAACCAAAGCTTGGTTCAATGATCGACCCGAAGAACAAAAAATGGACAGAAATAGGAAGAAGAAAAAGATACTCAACTCCTCTCCTTTATGATTTAATCAGTGACTCCACATACTAACTTGTATGTAATGTATGGTTCGACTCGACCATACACTTGACTTGCGCAGAGAGACGATGCCTTTTGGCAATGACCTGTGTACAACCATACGTGGGAGCCAACGAATTGGCACAACCTTTCCTTATCTTCTCAACGATAAATGATATTTAAAAGATATGGAGCTCAAAAACGTACTTTGAAGGGTAAAGCGTTGAGCTGCCTTTTAACAAGACCGTTAAGGTCATTGACATACGAGAATCAAAATGTCTAAAGCTCACCCACCACATGTCAAAGAGATCAAGTAATAAAAATTCATCTCTGTTCCACCCCAAGTTCGATTTGGCTAAGCCATGCTTTGGAAAAGTCCAGAGAAACACCAGCCCTGGTTCGATGACGCTTCGACTCAGCTAGGGGAGTGATGAGAAAACCTCAGATCGGTGAAGATAGTGGATCTGGCTCAATATACATCGGATCGACATTATTGATCCGAAGATGGTCAAACCCACTTTACTCTTCTCCTATAGAAACGCTTTAACTCATAAAATACAGCTTCCACCATCTCCTAAGATGTCGGATTGAACGCCTAGTGTCCGGACCTGGTTATTGCACAAGCTGAAGACTTACTCCACCACCCTCCTACATTGCTGGATCAGCCTACACGTGTTATGTAGAACGAGATGTTTCCAACCTATAAATATCCCTCCAAATCTATGGAAAATGGACTTTTTAACATTTTTATCTTCATTATACTCTTTTTATCTGCATTACACTCAAGTTTGAGAGACAACATAGAGATTATAAAGTGAACATAGGCTCGTTAAAGTTGAACCACTATAAATTTGTGTATGCTTGCATTTTACTCATTTTCATTTTATTATTCTTCATTTATTTCTCTACGTAATTTCTATTTGGGCGTTTGTGCCACTTTTTGGCGTCAGCATCAACCTTCTACGTCATATAGAGAGCAATATTATTTCAAGAAAACAGAGAATTTCGGGATCAGGCAAATAGAAAATTATGGTACGTATCACTGAATCTTTATAAAAGTATTTCACAAAATCTTTACTATTAGGTTTCTACAAATTATTTGCATCTATTTTCTGTTACATAAGTAAACATAGTTTTAGCAAACTATTTCAAAATGGTTTCTGAAATAAAATTGATACAGCTTTTGCAAACAGTTCTATGTTATATAACTGACATAATTTCTTTTGCAAATTTTTTGCAAAGTCTGGAAACATATTTGCAATAGTTTGAGTTGCATATTTACTGTTTTCCCAAACAATCTTGAAACAATATTAATCAGTCACTGGTTGGAGCCATTGTATTACAGAAAATGGCTCAAGATAATGACACATAGGCAATAATGCCACTTGTGGCCACCATTGAGAATGCAACATTGGTTCCAACAATCACCGTTGTTTTATTACATGGTGAGAGGGCAGAAAAATTCACTAGAATAGATTTAAAGCGCTGGAAATAGAAAATGTTGTTCTACTTGACAACTCTAAATTTTGCAAAGTATCTCACTAAAGATGCTCCAAAAGTAAACAAACTAGAGCCAGATGCAATGAAAGTTGAAGCACTCAATGTTTGGAAAAGTTCAGACTTCATATGCAAAAACTACATATTAAAAGGACTATATAATAGTTGTTATAATGTGTACTTTGTAGTGAGGACATCAAAGCAACTCTAGGATTCTCTAGATAAAAAGTATAAAAGGAAGGATGCTGGAATGAAGAAATCCGTTGTCAGAAAATTCCTTGATTTCAAAATGATAGATGCAAAAACCGTTATCAGTCAAATCAAGGAGTTGCATGTGATAATTCATGAAATCCAGGATGAAGAATGCCATTAGGCGAGTAATTTTAAGTGGTTGATGCCATCGAAAAGTTACCTCCAAGGAAACTACAATGGAAGATCTTGTTATTCGACTTAGGATTGAAGAGGACAATAGAAAATTCAAAAAGAAATCAAGCAATGCAATAGTGACAACGACAAATATGGGCGAGGAAGAGAAAAACAACATGTGCAAACGAGAACACAACCCAAATGCAAAGAAACCAAAGAAATTCAAAGGGTCATGTCACAACTGCGGGAAGAAAGGGCATAAGGCAAGCGAATGTCGATGTCCTAAGAAAAAAAGAGAACAAACAAATATCATTGAATATGAGAAACTCTCTAATGAAATATCAGAAATATACTTGTCTGCAGTATTTTATATGTGCAACTTGACTGGCAATACCAAATAATGATCTGTGGACGCTAGTGGCACAAGATATATCTGCGCTAAAGGTGGATGTTTTCCAACTACAAAACTATGACACAAGATGAATAATTGTTTATCGGAAATTCCATATCAAAAGTCAAAGGAAAAGGCAAAATCATTCTGAAAATGACCACGAGAAATGAGCTTTGTCGAACTATGTCCTACATGTCCCAGACATTCGAAAGAATTTGGTTTCTATACCACTTCTTAGAAAAAGTGGCTTTAAGTTGGTTTTTGTCTCCGATAACTTTGTTTTTTCAATGAATGGAGCTTATGTAGGAAAAATACGTGAGCGTCAACTTGTTTAGAATGAATGAAATGACTGGTTTACCAAAGGATTGTGATAATAAAATTGATTCTCTTGTTTATATTGCTGAATTCTTTAGTATGTGGCATGCCAAATTAAGCCACATTAATCTTGATACATTATGAAAAATGATTAACTTAGATTTTATAACTATGTTTTCAATAATTCAAGTAATAAATGTGAAATATGCACTAAGAAAAAAAATGACCAGAACTTCCTTTCATCGTATCAAAAGGAATATCGAGCCCTTAGACTTAATACAAAAAGATTATGTGGCTTGAAAATGTGTCATTCTTGTAGAGGGAAAAGATATTGCATTACCTTCATAGACAATTGCACTAGGTATCGTTATGTGTGCCTATTAAGAAGTAATGATTAGTCATTTGAAATATTACAGTAATACAAAGGACAAGTTGAAAATCAATTGAACAAGAAAATCAAAGCCTTAAGAAGCGATAGGAGAGGTGAACGTGAATATCCATTTGAGGAATTCTGCGTATAAAATGGCATAACCCATCAAACAACGACGCCAAATTTCCCTCAAACAAATGGTGTAGTAGCGCGAAAAAACCATACTCTTAAAGGAATGATGAATGCTGTAACAACCCGCAAATTCTGAACCAATTTAAAAATTTTATTTTAGAAAATTTTAATGAATTTTAAGAATATAAAATAATTTATTTAAATAATAATGGGTAAAATTTATTTTAATTGAAGTTAAAACGAATAAATTTATTTAATTATAAAACGAGCTTGAAATGGCGAGGTAGTTTGAAAATTTAATTTTAAACTTTAACTGAATGTACATGACTCAAAATAAATCAGAATTGAGTGAAACAAGAAATATTTAAATCTGTTTAATCATATCTTTCTAATGAATCTGAAAAATTGAAATTTCGTTTTAAAAATAAAAAGTTATGGCCAATTCAATTTTCTGAAAGGTTGCTGTAGAATATAATTATATATAATATATATGGCCCAAAAGGCTACTTTTCACATACGAATGAATTTGGACTCGAAACCACTTCCATTGAGTCCGGAATGATGTTTCTACATTGAAAAACAGTAAACACTTATATATTTCGAGTTTCGGAAATTATTTGTTTAAAAATGTATTTTTAATATTAAATATATAGCCCTTGAAAATAGTTATTTTTCAAAAAGTGTCTGTTTTCGACGAAACCACTTTTGTTGGAACCGGAATATCAAATTATTGCTAGGTTTCAATTTTTAGAATTTTTTGAGTTAATATGTGAGCGTGGCAAAAGAAACTGTGTTTTGTCAATTTCGGTCAAAAATTAATTGACTGAAAACTAGCCATTTTTCAAAAAGTCTCAGAATTCGACGAAATAATTTTTTTTAGGACCGTATCGTCATAAGAAAGCCAATAATAATTTTTCTGAGTTAGTATGTAGTCCCGGTAAAATTATTTGTACGGAAAATTTAAAAATAAAGGAATTAAATTTTAAAACTGAAAAACGAGGCCAAGATGACAATTTGGGCTAATGAGACATATCCAGATGAGTTCGGAATGGGGGCTAAATGGTAGGAACGACAGTCGTTGGGCCTAAATCGGAGTTCGGGCCAAATCGGGCTTAAACGGGCTAATTAAATAATAATTAAATAACCCGAATATAATAATATAAAATGGCCATTGGGTTTCTTCCTCTCCCATCATTATTTCAGCCGCACAAACAACCCATCATGGCCGAAATTTGATGCCCCAAATTCTCCCAATCCACAAAGAATTAGATCATGCCGTAGTACAACTTTTTGAAGCTCTTCTCTTCCTCTTTCTTCTCCGACAAGTCTCACATCAAACCGCGCCCCGAATCTCCGCCACCACCTCCCCAAACCCGCGCTGAACGGACCCCCGCCACCCTCACCACGTTGAGCCGCACCTTCCCATCTTCCCGGTGAAGATAGCCCTCTCGTAGCTCTCCAATCTCCCGTAAACCTTTCGTAAAACCGTCGACTACAGCTCCTGAAATCCGCATTTGAAGATTTGAACAATTCTGAAAATTAAGGTATAGCTATTTCAAATTTTGCGACATTATTTCCGTCGCAGCGACAGTTGTTAAAAGTCGTATTTTGATTATTCATATGAATTTGAACTTGAACCTTTTAGATCTGTAACCACCGTGACTCCGAACACGAAATCTGATTGAAACCACTTTCATTTCAGAAACAAGCAAGGTGAGATTCTATTTTTTTTATATAATTAATTTAATTTAATTATATTATCATTATACAAAATGAATGTTTTATGCATTGAATTGCTGTATGGTGGAAATTGATGTTTGTGGCCTGTATTGTTGTTGACGTGTTGTAAGATTGGTGTTGGAATTGATTATGGGACCTGTTATTCGATGTCAAGTAGAAAGATTATAATAAAAAGTTTAATCTTTTGTTTTGATTTATAAATAAAGTTAATCTTTTATCATGTTTTACAAATCAAAGTTTTGATTTTTATTTTGAAATGAATAACATTAATAAAGATTCGATCTTTATTTTTGATTCATTAAAACAAATCTTTGTTTTTGTTTGTATAAAATGAACCTCTGTTTTATTTATAAAACATGAAATCTTTTTTTGTTTATTTATAAAGATGAGACCTTTTTTTTATTTCATAAAGACCAATTTTTTTTGTTTTTAATTATAAAGGATGAAATTTTGTTTTGGGTACAAAAGAACAAATCTTTGTTTTTGTTTATAAAAGATTAAATCTTTGTTTTTGTTCATAAAGCTTGAAACTTTATTTTTATTTATAAAGATTAAAACTTTATTTTTATCTATAAAAAATTAAACCTTTGGTTTTGTTAACAAAGATTACACCTTTGGTTTTGTTAACAACGATTACAACTTTGATTTTGTTTGCAAAGATTACAACTTTGATTTCGATTACAAAAATTACAACTTTGTTTCTGATTATGGAAGGCTAAATCTTTTTATGTTCAAAATAAAAAGACAATATTTTTGTATTGAAAATTTGACGATGTAAATGAAAAGACGATCTTTTTGTATTGAAAATAGAAGACATTATATTTACATTGTAAAATATAAAAGTTGATGTCTTTACATTGTAAAACATAAAAAGTTGATATTTTCTACATTGAAAATATTAAAGTAGATACTTTTACATTGTGAATAAAAAGATGATGCTTTTACATTGTAAGTAAAAGAATGAAATTTTATGTTGTAAAATAAATTGCAATTTCATATGAAATAAATAACATTTTTATGTGTTATTTATGAATGAATTTACACCGCCTGAAATAAATAACATTTTTATGTGTTATTTATGAATGAATTTACACCGTATGAAATAAATTACATTTTATTATGTAATTTATGAATGAATTTACTCCGCATGAATGAAATTTCATTTTATTATATAATGTATATGAAATGAATGTATGAACTTGCATTGTAAATTAAAATTTACATTTTTATATGTAATTAAAATGTGAATCTACACTGTAGGATGAAAATTGCATTTTTAGATGTAATTTAAATATGAATTTATGTCGTATGATAGAAATTACATTTTTTTTTATGTAATTAAAATATAAATTTCCTTTGCATAATAAAAATTACATTTTTCTATGTAATTTAGATGCGAATTAGAACGATAAAATAAAAATGACATTTTTCTATGTAATATATATATGAGTTATAATGATATGATAAAAATTACATTTTTCAATGTAATTAGAATATGAATTTGTATTGCATTTTAACAATTACACCTCTTTATGTAATTGGGACATGAATTTACAATGTAAAAAATAATAATTAAATTACATTTTTATATGTAATTAGGAAAGGGATTTGTAATAAAAATTAAAACTTACATTTTTATATGTGATTTAGGATGAGATATACAATTGTAAAATAAAATTTACATTTTTATATGTAGTAAGAAATTGAGAATTCGCATTGATATTAAAATAACACTTTTGTTAAAGATATTGCATTAGAATAAAAAGATAACTTTTGTCGCTTTTTCTTTTTAGAATTAGAATGCATATTTTGTCACCTTTTTCTTTTTAACATGAAAAGGGTCATTTTTGTCGCTTCTTCTTTTTTTACATTAAAAGAAGCATTTTTGTTGTTTTTCTTTTAGAAATAAAAAGAACATTTTGCTTTCACTTCTCAATGGTAATATTTTATCATCATTTTGAATGCGGTAAAAATAGAATTGTTACTATTGAATATTTTATCGTCATTTTGAATGCGGTGAAAATAGAATGGTTAGTGTTGTCATTTTTATTGACATTTTTGGTGCGATAAAAATAGGCAATGTTAGTGACTCATTTTTATCGACATTTTTGATGCGATAAAAAGAATATATTTTTGTGTAACATTTTATTTGTCTTTCTAGAAAAAAAAGAATAAAATTAAAGAATTACATTTTTATGTAGAATTGCTTTCGTTGAAAAGAATAAATATAGAAGATGAGATTTTTATTGCTAATAATAAACAATGAAAAAGGGAACATTTACATTTTGATGTAAATAAACAATAAAAAGGAAAATTACATTCAAAATGTAAGTTAGAATAAAAAGGACATTTTTGTCAGAAAATGTAAAAATTAAAAATTACATTTTTATATGTAATTAAGAATGAGATTTGCCTTGTAAATTAAAGATTACATTTTTATATGTAATTAAGAATGAGATTTGCATTGTAAATCAAAAAAATTACATTTTGTATGTAACTTAGGAATGAGATCTCCAATGTGAACTAAAATTACGTTTTAATAATGTAATAAAGAAGTAGGATTCACAATCGAATAAAATTACATTATTTTATTATGTGATTTAAAGATAGATTTGTATAGAAATAATAATTCATTCTTATTGACATTTTACATGCGATAAAAAAGAATAGAAATAAAAAGAGACAGTTTTATTATTTGTTTGTTGGATGAAACCCCACACAGGTGTTATGATGAAAATTAACATACACTAATCCCAATATTTAGTTGTATGTTGATTGTTAGATCGACAGGCTGCGATAAGCGTTATTATTTAATTTTAACGCTTACACAGTTGGAATTTACACTTTGGGTGCAAATGGATGACTTGATGATTATGCGGTTATTGATATGTGTGAAATCCATATAATCCAAATTATATGGTAAATAGTTGAGTCGCATTTCGATTCAGGTGTTCTTTTAAATAAGAATATTTTTACATTAGAAATTCTTTTATTTAAAAATATAGATATTTTAATTAAGTATATTTTTAAGATAAAGAGAATTTGTAAAAGATAAAAATCTTTTATATAAAAGAATTTTTTTAATGATTATTTCTAAAATATGTTTTCTTATAATAATGAATTAATATTTAAAGGGAAATCCTTTAATTAAGATTATTAGAATTTGCAATTATATTTCATGATATGAGATACATTTAGATGTGAAGTGGATTTATCGTGGACAGTGTTTTTAAATGACATTTGTCCTTTAATCCAATTTACATCGAAATTATTATTTGAAATTTATAAATCTATTTTATAGATTTAAAAAGGCATTTTCTAAAAATCTAGTTTTCCAATTTAATAAAATAAATTGGAATTAAGTGGAAATTCTGTTGGTAATAATCGAGATGGGCTTCTGTAATAGAAGACCGATATTATATATGGAATTTAAGAGGCTTTGCCGTTATTCCATGTATATTGTTAGTCCGATACAGAAATTCACATCGATTATGTATTGATTGATTTCTATGGAATTCCATATTTTGGAAATTGATTTGTGGGTTTATCGTGAACTGTGTTTTAAATGACACGAGTTCTTTAACCCGTTTAAAAGAAGATTTATTCTTTAAAATAAATGATCTATGAAAATGATTTTTGATATTAAATCAAATTTAGAATTTCTAATAAATCTTTTAAGGAAGATTTATGATTTAATTTATTAATTTATCTGTGATGGAATTAATGAAAATCTTTTAATATGAATATTTTATTAAAAGAATATTCGGGGTCGGAATGTGACATAATTTGTGATTTTCCAATATTTGATTTTTAATCACAAAATACGCAAGTTATTTAGAAAGACCGGGTTTAACCCATTCTGAATAATCATCACGACGATCAAAAGTCGAAGAAGAAGACGGTGGTTGAAGACTGAACGTTTTCACATCGATGGGATGATGATGACTGGTATCTTGAATTGGGACAGTACATTCCAAGGCAAGGTATTTGGTAATGATCGTCCAAACGTATTTGGAGATCGACGGACACGTTGTTTCGCTTAGATCCAGAGCGGACTTGTAAATGGATTGCGTGTCTGACATTGTATTCTTTTCTACTATATTTGTTGAACGCTACTGATTATATATTTCTGTTTGGTGGTGAGAATTTATTCTTCAGTTAACACCCTTCTCTAAGACGTATGAGCTTAGAGGTTATATATATATATATTGGTAGATGATCAATGATATGGTAGGGTCTGACAATGTGGCATGCTAAGATGCAATTGATCAAGGCTTTGTTGAAAAGCAGGCCTTGTGGTTGATGATCAAAGCACAGTCTATTTAGTCATAGCTTTGTGTATATCGTGACCTCACGAGCCTCACAGCCCGGTAGAGTCTAAAACGGGAGAAGGGAACGCAGAGAGTGCGCATGTTTCTTTCTAGCTAGAAGTGGTGTCATGGTATGGAGCCCAGACATTTACTTATGTGGTTATCGGATTTTTAGAGGCCTCGGATTTAAGCGGTCGCCCTCGGCCGTATTATAGGTTCAATAGGACCGTGGAGCGTGTGTTCAGGAATAACTAATCCACTAAAGCAGTTGTGGACCGGCCCTGCAGGATCCAAGGGTTCGCCAGCGTCCGAATCCTGGGACATTGCTAGAGTATCTTGAATCGGTAAGGAACTCCTCCCTAGCGTTGACTCATGATGGAAACCCAATTTCCAATACGCCCCTTTACGATTTTGATTGTATTACTAGTACGGCGACATAGTAGATGGTAGTTATGCCGTCTAGGATGGATACATTTACTTTGAATTTTTTTTAAATATATATATACACACTATAATAACGGTTTTTACGTATCAAGCATCTTTTGACCATTATAAGGTAAAACCCTATCCTCTGGTGTGCGTTACATTGTGTGATGGGACCTGGGTCTTATAATGGTTTCATTTTTCTAAAAAGCATTGCGTTATTTTGACGATTTACTTTAGTTATGCACTGGCAATCCAATGGAGTAAACCCGTTCCGTGTTAGCGGCGTGGTCCTGGGATTTGCCTTCTATTTAGATAATTTAGGTTAAGAATTCTCACACCAGTCCCACGACTGACCTGTAGTTTGTTTCACTTTGCAAACTTGGGTGCCCTCTTTCCACATGGGCAGTCGAGTAGCTCAATTGGCAGATATATTAAGCAAAGATCCTGGATTAAAGACTGAAGCTGTGGCCAGAATGTTGATAGCCTTCCACCGAGATTAGTTCTGCTGAAATGTATTAATTTTTGTAATTTATCTTCCGCTGTAATATTGTCCAATGTACTCTGATATATATTCTGTACACTGATGTAACATTTATTATGATGTTATAAAAGTCTTCTGTATTTGTTCTGATGTGTTGTATGCCCAAAGTTGATGTATCCGCAGATTTCCATTTTTTGGTTCAGACCTGTGTGGTTTGTGGTTTATGGTCGATCCAGAGGGTGGGAATTTTCGGGTTATCACAAATGCTTTACTCATAAGTTCCAGTCTATTGGATAACTTCACGGGAGAAGCTATATTTTCTACTAATCAATTTTGAATAAAGTACCTTGAAATAAAACTTTAAAGTCTCCACATGAAATAAGGAAAAATATACCACCATTCTACGAATTCTCAAGAGTGTGGGGGTATCTTGCAAGAGAATGATGAACTATCAGAGGAACCAAGAAGAAGTAAAAGAAAATGGATTTCATAATCTTTTGGTCCAAACTTTTGTACCTTAATGTTAGAAAATGAACTACTAATATATAATCAGGCAATGTCCTCCTCAATGCTCCATACCAGAAGAAAGCCATTAATAGTGAGATAGAATACATTATGAATAGTCAAACATGGGAATCAGTTGATCTACCTCAAGGATGAAAAGCATTAGGTAATAAACAGATCTTTAAGAGAAAACTAAAACCTGATGGCTCGATAGATAAATATAAAGCACGACTTATGGAATAAGTTTATAGGCAAAAGGAAGAGTTGGACTACTTCAACACATATTCTCCTATAATACAAATAATTTCCATTATAACGTTGATAGCAATTACATCAGTACTACAATTGAAAATACATCATGTGGATGTTAAAATAACATTTTTGAACTGTAGTCTCGAAGAAGAGATTTACGTGAAATAATCAGAGGGTTTCCTAAAAGCAAGAAATGAACGAAAAGTATGCGAACTAGTGAAATCATTGTATAGGCTTAAACAAACACGAAAATAGTAGAATGAAAAGTTTAACAAAACAATGACACATAATGGATTTTGTATAAAGGAATGTGATAATTGTGTTTATACCAAAATTAAAGATAAAGATTATGTCATTGTGTGTCTACATGTTGTTTATCTACTCATACTAGGAAGCAATAAATTTCTTCTTTCTTGTTTTATTTGTGCAACTTGACTGGCAATACCAAATAATGATCTGTGGACGCTAGTACCACAAGATATATCTGTGCTAAAGGTGGATGTTTTCCAACTACAAAACTATGACACAAGACGAATAGTTGTTTATGGGAAATTCCATATAAAAAGTCGAAGGAAAAGGCAAAATCATTCTGAAAATGACTACGAGAAATGAGCTTTGTCGAACGATGTCCTACATGTCCCAGACATTCAAAAGAATTTGGTTTCTATACCACTTCTTAGAAAAAGTGGCTTTAAGTTGGTTTTTGTCTCCGATAACTTTGTTTTATCAATGAATGGAGCTTATGTAGGAAAAGATATGTGAGTGTCGACTTATTTAGAATGAATGAACTGACTGGTGTACCAAAGGATTGTGATAATAAAATTGATTCTCTTGTTTATATTGCTGAATTCTTTAGTATATGGCATGCAAAATTAAGCCACATTAATCTTGATACATTATGAAAAATGATTAACTTAGATTTTATACCTATGTTTTCAATAATTCAAGTAATAAATGTGAAATATGCACTGAGGAAAAAATGACCAGAACTTCCTTTCATCGTATCAAAAGGAATACCGAGCCCTTAGACTTAATACATAAAGATGTATGTGGCTTGAAAATGTGTCATTCTTGTAGAGGGAAAAGATATTGCATTACCTTCATAGACAATTGCACTAGGTATCGTTATGTGTACCTATTAAGAAGTAATGATGAGGCATTTGAAATATTACAGCAATACAAAGGACAAGTTGAAAATCAATTGAACAAGAAAATCAAAGCCTTAAGAAGCGATAGGAGAGGTGAACGTGAATATCCATTTGAGGAATTCTGCGTATAAAACGGCATAACCCATCAAACAACGACGCCACATTTCCCTCAAACAAATGGTGTAGTAGCTCGAAAAAACCATACTCTTAAAGAAATGATGAATGCTTTACTCATAAGTTCCAGTCTATCGGATAACTTCGCGGGAGAGGCTATATTTTCTATTAATCAATTTTGAATAAAGTACCTTGAAAGAAAACTTTAAAGTCTCCACATGAAATAAGGAAAAATATACCAGCATTCTACGAATTCTCAAGAGTGTGGGGGTATCTTGCAAGAGAATGATGAACTATCGGAGGAACTAAGAAGAAGTAAAAGACAATGGATTTCATAACCTTTTGGTCCTAACTTTTGTACCTTAATGTTAGAGAATGAACTACTAACATATAATCAGGCAATGTCCTCTTCCAATGCTCCATACCAGAAGAAAGCCATTAACAGTGAGATAGAATGCATTATGAATAGTAAAACATGGGAATTAGTTGATCTACCTCGAGGATGAAAAGTTGGACTACTTCAACACATATTCTCCTATAATATAAATAACTTCCATTATAACGCTGATAGCAATTACATCAGTACTACAATTGAAAATACATAACGTGGATGTTAAAATAACGTTTTTAAACTATAGTCTCGAAGAAGAGATTTACATGAAATAATCAGAGGGTTTCCTAAAAGAAAGAAATGAACGAAAAGTATGCGAACTAGTGAAATCATTGTATAGGTTTAAAAAAACACCAAAATAATAGAATGAAAAGTTTAACGAAACAATGACACATAATGGATTTCGTATAAAGGAATGTGATAATTGTGTTTATACCAAAATTAAAGATAAAGATTATGTCATTGTGTGTCTATATATTGATGATCCACTCATACTAGGAAGTAATAATTTGTAATAACATCAGAAAAGAACATGCTTTCCGCTATATTTGATATGAAAGATATGGGAATCGCTGATGTAATTCTTGGTGTAACAATACATAAAATTCCACAAGGATATGTATTATCTCAATCACGTTACATTGACAAAATAATAGAAAAATTTAAGTAACATAACATAATTTTGAAAAATCACCTATAGACTTAATTCAGAATTAGGTCCAAATAGTGGTGATAGTATATATCAACTTCAGTAGTCTCATATACTAGGCAGCATTATGTACGTTATAAACTATACTGGACCAGACATAACATACGATGTATGCAGACTTAGCAAGTATGCGAGCAACCTAGGAAAGAATCACTAGAAAGCAATAATTCGAGTATTAGGAATCTGAAATATACGCATAATTATGGACTGCATTATATAGGATATCCATCTGCGATAGAAGGATATTGCTACACAAATTGGAACAATTGGTCAGTAAACAGTGACACAAAATCCACAAGTGGATATGTGTTCAATTTGGCTAGTGGGGTAGTATCTTGGAAATATTCCAAACAAACTTGTATAGAAAGATCTACAATTGAATTAGATTTCATTGCATTGGACAAAGCCAGAGAAGAAGTTGAATGGCTTCAAGATTTCTTAGAAGATATTTCAAATTGGGAAAAACTAGTATCGCCAATGAGTATACATTGTGACAGCCAATCTGCTATTGGTAGAGCAAATAGAAAACTTTACAATGGAAAGTCTAGATATATTAGTCGTAGACACAAAATAGTAAGACAACTTCTCTTTAATAGAGTTATCACTGTAGACTACATAAGACCAAAAGATAACATAGCGAATCCATTAACAAATGGCTTGCCAAGGGAGAAAGTTCAAACATTATCGATGGTAATTGGGTAAAGGCCTATAAACCAAAAATTTACTTCAATGGAAACTCTACCTAGTAGAATGAGGATCCCAAGATATAGGTTCAAAAGGACAACTAAGCATAGGGAACTTGGGGTGTCTACAATAGTGTTTGATGGATCTTAAGGCTATTCAAACACTAGAAGGGGGTAAGAGTATATTTCTAATCTGTAAACTATCTTATGAATTTAATACTATATCTATTCAAATTCAAACAGAAAGAAACTAGTAATAAAATAAAATGCAGTAAAGTAAACAACACCAGGATTTTTATACTGGTTTGGATTAACCAATCCTACATCCAGTCCTGCACTCCAACGTGCAGAATTTCACTACAACTGCTTGTTTTCCATAGGTGGTAAGAACACCTTTACAATCTTGGTTTCATGGGCTCAAGGTACACCTTCTCCTTATCAACAATGGCTAGTAGTCCACTACTACAAAACAGGCCATTTGCATCGGTTGTTAAACCCCTGTTGCGTTAGTTGTTCAACTGATGTAAATGAAGATGATGCAAGAGACAAATTTCTGTTGCATCAGTTAAAGGACCGATGCAAATGATGATAATTTGCATCGGTTGTTCGATACAATTGATGCAATAGAGTAGATGCAAATGACTACATTTGCTTTTCAAGGCTGAGTGTATTGCATCGGAATTTTCAAACAACTGACGCTACTGAACAAATGCAGAAAAACAACATTTATAGTGATCCTAATGTATTGCATCAGTTGCTTATGCTGTTACAACCAACGCAAATTTAACCTAAAGCAAACAAAATAAAAAAATATTCCCCTACTTCATATTTTTAAATCTAAAACAATATTAAATGTAATTTAAAATTTTGCAAATGCATCATTACCATGAATTTGATCAAACAAACAATATAATTGTATTATTAGTAAACATAATTCTTGTGTACAAACCCAAAAGAAACATAAATACACACCTCATCCAAAACTAAAGTCAATGTACATAACAAAAGACTAACATATACAAAACAAAAGATCAACTACATCCAATTATACTTAATATAACTAACTAAGTTATCTCGAACTTCATTTATCTCAAGTTTGTTATATGAACCACGTTGTGCAAAGTCCTGCAATTTATGAAAGAATACTATTTCAAAACATACGTAATTAACATATTATAGCTAGGAATGAAACAAATTAAAGTAGTACCTTTTGTAAAGTGATGCTTTGATTGTCGTATTTTGATATGTCATGCATATACCTCATCGCATGATATACGCAATCTGTTGCTTTAGATTGATCCAGACACCGACAATATTCCAGATAATGTGATAGTTAGTTTAAAATGAATAGAAACAAAAAAGGCGCAGTTTGATCTTTGAAAAAAAATGAAGAGATTAAATTATATGTGTAATTAACTATGTATGAACAACATTAAATAACGTTAAATTATATGTATAATTAACAAATGAATTAACTATAGAAATGCAAGAAATTGGATTATACTAACTGGCCACAAAATCATTTGCACAAGAGCAAATTACATGTTGTGCTACATCAAATACATAAGGATACTTAACAAGTGAACTTATTTCAATGTTAATTGGCACACATGTTTGAAAACTTAAATTAGGAATTGGATATGAATTACCATTTCTGTCCTAAAGCATACTTATCTTTGATTCCTGTGCTAAAGCATCCTTATCTTTGATTCCTGTGTTATTCAAATAGCCACCACCAACGACTATCAATAATATTAAAAATGTCAAGAGGGGTCTCAAAATTAAAATGTATCACTTCTGGTAAATTCAATACATCATAACAACTTTACTAACAAAATTTTGTTCATAGAAACGTAAAATGATATGATGTCAAATAAAAGGAGGAATAATCCTTAATTAAACCAACTTTATATAATTTAGAGTGTCTTTACTAAGAATGATGTAATAGCCCCCCGAACATACCATATTAAACAAACACAAGACTATCACTTTACACGGATTGCATTAACAACAGGAAAACTGCGTTAACCCAACATACATCAATTTTCTACCAAACAGCGAATGGTACAGCTTCACCTTCATTCGAGCAATCATAAGAAAACAAGTGTAGTACAACAAGAAGTGCAATTCGATTAACCAAAAAACCAGCATTAGCTAGAATGAAAAAAATCAATATCACCAGAATCATTGACCAAAACAGGTAAAGAGACAGCAAAATCCATTTTCAAGAATAAGTCTAAATGATCGTAATCATTAACATCAAGAAATTTAACAATACATAAAAAATGTTTGAAGTAGGCATATCGAAGGAAACCTAGTCCATCTTCTTAACAATAGGAGGATAAAAAACACAGGAACTTTTCTTACGATTGGATAACTTCAAAGCAGGGTGATCAAGCACTGACAGTACCTCAAATGATATAATATTCTAAGTTAAAGCAACAACATCATCAGCCATCAAAACACAATCAACATTAGGGTCAACCGAGCTAGCCATCCTCAATGAATCAAATGGTTTAACAAAAGAAGACGACCCAGAAGATAAATCAATAGAAGGATAACCACTGAACAAAGCCATACTATTGATGACACCGATGTGACCAAGAAGTTCTTTAAACAATTTCAATCCTTTAGTTCTCTCAGTAGAAAAGCAGTAAAGGAAAATAGACCTTAATTTCAGAAAATTCAAACCAAAAAAATAGTTAAATTCTTTAATAGACATAGGTTTCGATAGAGGAAAGAAATGAAAATCCCTTATATTCAAGAAATTAGAAAAACCCAGTGACATACATCAAAATCTAGGTGCTCATTTGCCAAGACTGTATGTTTTATAGTATAAAAGATCAAACATAAAAAGGATCCAAGACAGTATTTTTCATATTTATAAATGATCCGAGTGCTCGTTTCCCAAACGTTCTAGGACGACGAAGAGAAATTCAAGTACAGTTAACGAAATTTTTGACAAACCTCTGCGCTAAGTACAAAAGGATGGCGGCGAAATGGACTGAAGCTCTAGTACCAACACGATGAGCATATCGCCCCTTCTCATCACATCGATCGATACATTTGATGCGGAACTGAAGACTGGCTTTGACTGACCAAATGACGAATTTCTTCGTCAGTCTCTTTCTACCTCTGGCGCCTTCAATCATTTTGTCGTCAGTCTCTATTACTTCAAAGTAGGATCTAAATTAAAATTAGGGGTAGGTTTTTTGATTTGGGGGAATTTTTACGGTTTGGGAGAAGGCAGAAGATTTGAGGAGAGGAGAACGAGCTGATAGGAATATGCGGATCACTAATCTAAGACGTTGGATTCTAACAAAATGGACGGTGTTGACTTAATAGGATAGTTTGCTGTAATTCATTTGGCAAGTTTGGACCAATAGTATAGAAGTGTGTTTCTTGCTTTAGATTTTGATAAAATGTACTATTATTCAACAATTAATAGCTTCGTCTCTAATACACCAATAGTAATTAAGTATTAAGGATTAATATTACTGCTTTTTCATTATCATTAAATATTAGTAATTGAATATTAGTTATTATGTGTATATTATTAATAATCCATTATCAATTATTATTTGTAATTGTTAGTTGTTAAATATATATATATATATATCAATTGGGAAATTAAATATCAATATTAAAATACAGTAAGTAAATAAAATGTTAAATATTATACATTAATTAAAGATTAATTATTAAGCATTAATATTAATTATTTAGTAATATTATTTAATATTATTCTAAAATACAAATCACCAACTATTAATTATTTTTTATATATATTAATCATTAAATGTAAATGTATATTAACTATAATTTACTAATTATTAATAATTATCCATAATAAATAATTTTTTGATTTCAAAATACAATAATGAACAAAAGTATTATTTTCAGTTAATTAATTAATTATTGTTTACTAATTATTACTTGTCTTCTTTCTACGTTTCTTCAGTTTCGATAAGAAAGGCATAAATAAACATTGTTTATTTAAGTATATTTTGAAAATTTTCAAAATTATATTAAATATTGTTATTATTTGTAATTAGAAAATATCAAAACATAAATTTTTCTTAGAGATTATTAATATTTCTTATTAGATATGAATTATTAAAAAAGGTCTCAATTATTGATTGTTCATTAACTTTTAAATTATTAATTAGATTATATATATCGCTCTATTGCTCGATTTTTACTCCTGCTCAGCTTTTCTAGCTTAATGACTATTATATATAATAACAATTATTGATTGTACATAATAACTAAGAATATAAATAATTTCAAAATTTAATTTAATTTAAAACATTAGTTGTAAAATAACAATTATTTGACGTTGTTTTGCAATTTCCTAACTACAATTCATATATTTTTTTAAATGATTAATTATTGACTATTAATTACTAAATAAAAATTATTATTTATTAATTTCAAAATTTTAATTTTATAAGTATTGAATGTTAAAAGAAATTTAATTATAATTGTAAAGTATTAAATGATAAATTTTACTTCTTGATTATTAATATATTTTATTAATTATGAATTATTAAATATTTTTCTTAATTATTGACTATTTATTAATTTTTAATACTCATTATTAGATAATAATTAAATTAATTTTAAGTACTAATAATAACGAATTATTACAAATAAACTATTATTTATCTCTAGTTTATGAGCTAAAATTTGCTAATAACGGATTATTATCACTCCAATAAGTATTAAACTATATTACTGATTATTAATTTGTTGTCTTAATTATATATATTTATCAACAGTTAATTATTTAATAGCAATCATTAATTAATGATTATCTAAAACTATAAATTAAATATTACTTATTGAATATTAAATATTACTTATCAATTAAATAAAATGTTAAACATTAATTATAAAATATTGATTGTTAATTAATCAATTAATTATTATTTATTAAATGTAGTTAATAAATATTAATTATAATTTACTCATTATTAATAATTAACTATGAGAAATTATTAAATGTAAAAGATGATTATTGATTATTTATAATGATCAGTAAATATAAATTATTTATTGATAATCGTTAATTATCATAAATTCTGAATAATATGATAGGTAGTCTAATGTTTATGGTTACCGATATAAAGTCTAAATTTTAATTTTTTAAATAATAAATATTGAATATAATTATTAATTATAAGTGTAAGTATATATTATTCTTAATTATTATGTATTATTAAAAATTACTTATTTAATAGAAATTATTAATAAGTACTTACTGAAAATTAAATATTAAGTTTTACTTCTTTATAATTAAATATTACTTTTCCATTATTGGATATTACTTCATACTATTAATTATTTAATGGTAATTATTAATTTTAAGTTTTTATTTATTAACTATTTTTTATTAAATATTACTTATTAGTTATATTTAATAATTATTTCTTCAATATTATCATTTAACAAGTTACCACGCATATTAATTATTAATTACTAACTAGATTTAGTAATTAATAATTATATTTATTAATTACTAAGTGCAATTAATAAATATTAACTATAATTTATTAATTATAAATTACTAAAAAAATTAATTATTGGTTATTTTTTTTAATATTCATTATTATTTATTATTATTGAAATCTAGTTATCAAATACTAAATATTACTTCACAAGTATTAAATTATGTTAACAATATTTTGTCATCACATGTTATATAATTATTAATAATTAATTATTTAATAGTAGTAACTAAATATTTCATCTAAATTATTAAAAAATACTTAAATATTAAAAATTAATTATCAAATATTGATCACTAATTGTTGATTACTAGTTATTTAATATTAATTATTAAATGTAGTTAATAAGCATTAACTATAATTTACTAACTATTAGTAATTAAATAATGAATATTAAATATAAATAATAATTATTGATTATTTATAATAGTTAGAAATTATAAATCATTTATTAATAATCATTAATCCTACTTAATTAAGAATAATGACATTTGTAACTTATTGTTTATGATTATTAATATGTGCATTTTCTTAGAGGAATATAACTTATCGTTGCTACGGTGCATTTGCTTCAGTTCTCAAAGAACCGATGCATGTAACACTGTCTGCTTCAGTGCATTTGTGTCGGTTCCTAAGGAACCATTGCAAATAATTTCATTTGCTCTGATCGTAAAGACAATTAATGCAAATAACATTATTTACTTCAGTGCACTTGCTTCGGTTGTTAACAAAACCGAAGCAAATGAAACTATTTGCCTTGGTTGTGAGCACAACCGAAGCGAATGAGATGAAGCAAAAGGCACAGTATCATTTGCTTTAGCAGATTTGCTTCCATTTTTAATACAACCGAAGCCAGAGTTACCATTTGCTTCAGTTGTAAGCTAAACCGAAGCAAATGAGACGAAGCAACAGGCTTGTTTTGTACTAGTGGTCGTATCTTCAATACAGATTCTTGTAGATTTGGTACAATGGTCCTATTGACCTCCAATGGCAATATATCTTTGAATTCTTTGAGGAAATAGGATGAAATCAGTGAGAGAATGATATGAATTTAAGTATAACTCTCTAATATTGTGTGGCTTACAAATCAATGAATAATTGAAGTGAAAGAGAGTGGATTTGAAAGAATAATTGGACAGTATCCAATGGATTTTATAGAAAATGTATGGAGAAGAAAGAGTAGAAGAAAATGAGAAAAGTTAATGGTAAAATTCGTTTCCAGGAGCCTTTAAATAGTGGTTGAAAGGATGTGTCTTTTGGTGAAGGGATGTGAAGGGATAGATGCAAATTTAAAATTCAGTATCCTGAAAAATGGTACATATGTCGACAGATATAAACTTATATGTTGACATATCTCTATATATGTCAATGTATATAAACTGTCAACATATCTCTGGTATGAATTTTCCTGTATGTCTATTTTGATGATTCGATTGAGGTCAATGATTGATAAGATTCAAGTATAATTGCTATGGGAGCTTTAATAAGATATTCTAAGGTTCAACCAACTCCTCATCACTTCAAACACCTTTGTTCTTTAACATTCTTCTCTAATAGGTTTTTGTATTCAATTGCTTTGATTATCCTTCCTCTATTGCTCTGATTAACCTTCTTTTATAATTCTTATTTTGTACTCTAGTTTATCTCTATGAATGTATTCATAATATATCTAATGTGACTACACAACTCAAAGATATGTTAGTAGTAATGTTAATATGGTTGTTGTCATCAAAATCAGTACCTAGGGTATTAACACTAAGTTCAAGATAAACTTAGCGGCACTGTTAACATTAAAACCATTCTTAAGATAAGTAAGTACACGAACCGTCAGAGGATAGGGTAAGCTTAACTTTTAATGATGTATATACTTGGATAAAAGGAGAACCAAGTGGTGTATTATGGGATACCTTTATAGAATCACCCCTGTGAGTGAGAACGCGCCACTTTATTGGTAATTACTAAAGGCCAAAAATTATCTAAAAACTCATGTGACCAAGCTAGTGCTAATGGGAAAAACGAACATAAACAGAGAGCCAAGAAAGAAAGGTAATGTTAATATGTGTAACACCCTGTATTTTTAATGTAATTAAAAATGTATATATATCCACAGATAGGATTAATATGGTGATGTATAATGAAAATTAATTAATATATGAAAGAAAGAAAGGATTGGTTGCATGCGATGTAAATATGTTGCATGCACTGATATGCAAACATAATGCATTAACATTAAAAGAAAAAGATTCATGCATTGGTTTAGTTTAAGTATTGTAATTAACATGAAAAAGAGAAGTAAGGAAAGAACAATAATTATCATTGTTCTAAGACCTATTAACAAAAGACTTTGTAGCTTAGTTGGTTAAGGCATTGGATTTGTAACAGGGAGGTCGGGGGTTCGAACCCCGGTGGCAGCATAATTTTTATCACTGTTTTAAAGAGGGCCAACTGAACATGCAAATATATGTACATATACAAATTCAAAATTTGAAAGGATAAGAACGTACATATAAGAAAATAAAGAAAATATATGTATATACATGAGAATATATATATGCAGAAATATATGTATACGAAAGATAAAATTTAAGATAAGGCTATAGTAAATGAAATATGGCAAGAATCAAATAACGGTGCAACATCGTTTGAATTTTGAAAATAAAATGAAAGTTGTGCGTATATATATATACGCGTAAAATGGTCGTTAAAGGAATTGTATACATATAAGAATATTTCATGTGAATAAAACAGTTAAATAAATTCCAGAAATTCAAAAGTTCGAAATTCAAATTTCTGCGCCAAAACAGCTTGTGGGACCCAATGCTGACTTAGCACTGCATGTACGATAAGATTTGGCTAGATTCATCTGCGAACCCGGACTATTTTCTTAACTAGGTTCAATGCTGACTCAGCGCTGCGTGTACGATAAGGTCTTGAGCAACTATATAAACAGCCCTAGTCTCCTCCTCTGTTCACAATTCTTTTCTACCCTTATGCTGCGAAGATTCTAGTTAGACATGGCTTCTTCTCCTCCTATAATATATATAAATAAATAAATAATATATATAAAATAAAACAAGACGAGGAGATGCTGCTCAAAAGACTTTCAAGAAGAAGAGATTCAAGTTAGGATTCAAAAGGAGGTTCAAACGACTTCAACGAATGATTTTCTATGAATCATAGCATCACCATCTTTCTTTTCTAATCTAAATCTCTGTAAGTCTGTTATTTCTAGATTTGAACGTTTTTCTTTGTTCATGACATGAAATTGAATGAATAAAAGAATATGCCAATTCTCTTTCTTTCTATTCGAATCTGTGCCTATCTCTTGGACCTAATTAAGAACTGTCATGATTCAAAGACAAATAAGACCGTGACTATGAAACTATGGACCTAAAATCCATATGCCTATGACTATGAACATTTGCCTATGACTATGGACATTTGCCTATGACTATGGACATTGCCTATGACTATGGACACTGCCTATGACTATGAACATTGCCTATGATTGTGACTATGACTATGAGGATTACTTCCTTGACAAAACCTATGCCTTTGATTTACATAAACTATCGCCTATGACATAACAAGGATATCTGTGATTTAACCTCCATGATTCCTGACTAGGAAAGTGTTGCTTAAGTTCTGTGATTTTGAGATTGGGGCTAAACCCAATTATTTATTCTGCTTGTCCTTCGTTTTCTTTGGTTTTAGACTATGGGAATTTACCTATTAAGTTAGGTCTACCCATGTTCTTGAACCTACTCTGTCTATTCTTGGTTTTAGACCTTGGGAATTTACCTATTAAGTTAGGTCTACCCATGTTCTTGAACCTACGTCGTTATTCAAAACCATTTTATGCCAGTTGTTATATCTATCCTTTTCATAGCAATCTTTGGTTCATTCCCTATATGCTACGAATCTAGAATCTAGATTGAAACGCGATTTTACGAACGGTGGGAATGCGATTTGGGGCAAAATATGAAATTTACTAAAATGTAGTTTAACTTGGAAATTGGCATAAATTGGGAACATGTATTATGGCATGTTCATAGAAATGCAAATTGGATAAATTTGACATGAATTATAAGATGCGTAATTTGAATCTTGTATTGACGTGTAAATCTAGCATTTACATGAATAGTGAACTAGAGTAATAAGTCTTAGAATGTTAATCAGAATTGGATTAGCTAATTTGGCTCGATAAATATATTGGCATAAATTTGAAATTGGCCATAATTGGGGGTAATTGTCAGGATTAGCAGAATCATGGTTAGTGACACTTCATTTGGTATGGTTTACATACCAAAAAGCATAAACACGATATAGAGGGGAAAATGGGCCGTAAGAATAAATGTTGACAATTTACATTAAAAGAGAAATTGGGAAATAAGTAAATTAGGATTAATTTACTTATAGAATTTGTCCTAAATGAGGAAATATTAATCTAGACAAATTAAAGATTTATTAACGACATCTCTTTTAATGAAACACCAGAAAGTTCTAGGGTGACAGAGAGGATAGTGTCTAGGCTTGAGTTTGGAAAATACAAGTTTCCTGCTCTCCCTAACTGATCCGACGGACGGGATGGTTACTTTCAAAACCTGATTTGAAAATTTATCAAAACCCTTTGAACTAGAAAACACGAATAGGCCTAACCCGAGGTTACACTAAGTTGCGATGTAAACCTGCCCGGAACCAACCGGCACATCCAGTAATCGCAACAATATCTGTCTAATGTGAGTGGTCATGGATTTAATTTATTTAGTTAAAGATAGAACAAGAATGCTAGGGTTAAGTTAACTAAGACACTTAACCAACTTAACATGATAACAAGACTGGTAGGTGGGGTTAGGTTCATACAGTTAAGCTAGAATGGGAGAGTTAAGTCCATAAGAACACTTAACCAACTTAACACAATTAAGTTAGAAAGGGAGGGTTAAGTCCATAAGAACACTTAACCAACTTAACACATTTAAGCTAGAATGGGAGGGCTAAGTCCATAGAGACACTTAACCAAACTCAAGGTAGCAAAACGAGACTTGTAGGGGTTAAGTAAAGTTAATACACTTAGCAAAATTTACATGTTAACTAGGCTAGAGGTTGGGGTTATGTAAGATTTAATACACTTAGCCAATTTGATATGTTAGCTGGGCTAGACCGTAGGGTTAAGTAAACTTAAACACTTAACCATCAGATTTTGATAAAGGAATAGGGTTAAGTCTAAAACATAAAGGGATAATACTTAACTGTTAATAATAGGTTAGTTAAAACAGACGGGCAAGGTTAAGTTAAAAAGGAACACTTAACCAATACAGGGTGAATGGGTAGGGTTAAGTAATAAGAAATACTTAACCAATATAACTTGGTCTGTGGTGGGGTTAAGTCAACATGAATTTCCAATAACACTTAACCAGTATAACAGGAATGAATGAAGAGGGTTAAGTTGGCTTGAATTGACTAATGACACTTAACCAATCCAAATTGACGGAAATGGAACTAAGTAGTAAACCTTAGAAAACAACGATTCTGGAAACTAAGTGGTAAATCTTAGTTAGTAAAACTAAGTAGTAATTCTTAGTCTAACACGGGAAGGAGTGAATGTCCGTCTGAATAGAGAGAAGGCTCCAACGAATTGGGTTACGAAGCCCGAGGCTTCGAGGGGACGTGAGGGTACTCTTGGTATCCCTCTGTGAGGCTGCAGATGATCCGCCTGGGCCCACAGAGGTTAAGGTCTGCGTAGAAGAAACAGGGGTATGCCTTGGTTGCAATACATGGCAACCTAAAGACTAGGATGGACCCGCGTGATTCGGCGAGCAAACGGTAGCCCTGTGATAGCAACTCGTCGTCTACCATCCATCTTGAGTCAATCGAGATACGTGAAGCGGAAAGGCGGAGAACTCCAAAAGACCATATACTTGCTATCTAGTTATGGTTGCGGATGGCCATAGGATAGTGGGGCACCGGGGGCCGGTGTATAGTTCTCATTTTACAAGGTGTGCCTTTCATTAGTTGAGGGAGGGGTCAAGTGGGACCATAGCCACTGGAATAAAAACAGACCTTAGCATCTGCATCGGCAGATATCTGAAAGCTCCCGACCGAGTTTTGTTTTCCTTGATTTGCCCTGACATAGGACTCGGACCGCACATTATGGGACATGTGCACCTAGACAAGCGATAACGATTCGCGATACATGCGTGCGGAAGTATAGGAACATATACCACTCTAGGTGGTGTGTCCTAGGACTTGGGGGCATCGTTTGACAGGTAGCGTAATCCCTAGTTGGACTAGGTGGCATAAACCCTGAACTCTTGAAGCGTTCAGCAGATAGCGTAAAACTCTAGTTAAATCTAGAAAGCATTTGATAGAAAACCCTAGATTTGATCTAGGTAATAAATAATGAATGTATGCTGGAAGGAAATGGGAAATACAGGGATTGGGATCACGTTATCGTTACTAGATGGGACACTAGATAGGCGGTGCAGAGATATAGAAACCAGTATAACAAGGAAATAGCGAAGCGGCGAAAGTATTAGAGCGTATCCAGTTTATCTTAGCATATCATGTGACTACCTTGTCTAATCTTGTTGACCCTATCGTCATGGTGTAATCTTGTATTCAGTTAATTCATGTCGTTTTGTTTTCCATGTTCACATGCTAGAAGTTACTGAACTTACTCAGGCTTTATGTCTGACTCTGTTTTTCTTTCGTCTTCTTTTCTTCCGTTCCCCCCCCCCCCTCCAGGTAGTAAAGGAGGGAATAGTTTAGCCCAGGTTAAGTTGGACTGCCACTCTTTCCCAGCTTGAAGATTTGTCGAAGTTTTCTTGGATTCTCTTTTCAGATGCTATGGCTGGCTCTTGCTAAATTTGGGAATATAAATGTATTTTCATGCTTCTTTATTTTGAAAGACAGATGATACTCTGATATTGTAAAGAAATCATTGTACAAACAATTTATCAATAAAGCAAAGTTTTATTTTCCGCTGTTTAATTTTGTCTGTCTTGTAATTTATCTGCATCTTTTACCCTAAATGCTCCACAGAACTTAGTGCATTCCCTTTGTGAGTGACACTAACGGACGTGGGGTGTTACACATGGTATCAGAGCTGAAGGTTACCAGATCAGATAAAGGATTTGAAAAATTATTTTCAAACCGGTTTTTAAAGAAGCATTTTCAAGAGAAAAGATTTGTTTTAAAGACATATTCCCCGAAGCCATACGCACTATCTTCTCTTCCTCTGTTTAAATTCTTGTCTCCTTCTTTCTTGAGTCTCTAGGGCTCCTGGATTTCTGGGAGGTAACCTCATTGAAAGGAAAAGTAGTGCCCGGCTTCCATCCATAGCCGTAGTTGTTTCATCTACGGGCAGTTTTCTTTCGAAGCTTATAGGGTTTTCCGGACGATGGAGGCAGTTTTCGAGAGATTTGTCAACATGACTACACATGGAAGGGGATGAGGAGTTTGGCTAAGGAGCACAACCCAAGGATAAAGAATTCATGGATAGGGACTTGGCTCACCAAGGAGGAAGGAATTATAAAGCGTAAGACAAGAGGAAGTAGCTTTTCTATGATATAATAGGGCATATAATTAAGGACAAGAGCAAGAACGAGGAACAAGATTTTCATAAGGGCAAGAACCTACTTTCGCCACCAAGCGTACCTAGGAGAAAGGTAGTAAAAGTTCTCTTGGAAGAGTCTAGTTTTGCTATTCGTACTATTTCCTTTGGTTTTATCGCTTCGCATTTGTTCGTATCCACTTCCATAGTTGAGTCTCTGCACCATAGTACTTGTATAGTAGAAAGGTCCCACTAGAGTCTCAAATCCAATTAGTGGTCCGACCAGTTTATTTTTGGTTAGTAGGGATTTGAGAATAGCTATCAAGTATGCTTATATCATCTCAAGTAGATCATTTAAATTCAAAGGAGATATTCCTTGGGTGCTTGTCTGATATTGGTTTAGGCCTTTGGGGCTTGTACTTGAGGAATGTCAAGTTTGACTAGGATAGTTTACGTGAGAGAGGAATAATTGTGGCAGGCACTCCAAAAAGCACGTAGCGACCTTTTGACCCTTATAGTTATGGCATGATGGATAAGCTAGGAGGAGAGATCTCTGATCATCCTAGTATATACACTTGGTTGACGTCTGTTTATTTTGGAAATGGAGGTCAGAAACTTCACAATCGTAAAGTTAAATTGGTTAGGATACAGTGGAGTAAAGCTCAAGAAGACTAGATACTTGCATCATACCCTTTTTCTTAAGGGTGCATCCTTGATTCCTTTTTGTAGGAGCTTTACACATAATTGTTTCTCTCTTTCCATAATATATCCTCTAGGTCGTATCTTCGATCTTTAGGTAGAAACTCTTTTGGGTGTAAACATGTATTTGAAACATGTTATGATTGATGGTTGCGAGTGGTTGCTAATGGTTGCTCGTGGATGCATATACATACGTATTAAGCACTAGATCAGTTCAGACTCTTTCATATTGCATTTACAGATATGTATTTGTTTGTAACTTAAACTTGATATGTTATCATATGGGTGTTGCATATGGATGAATGGTTATGCACGCATATAGTATTTACATAACTAGGGATGCTTGCATACATGGTTGGATGCATGGCACTGACATGACTCGCATTAAGGAGGTCGACTGAATCAGTAGACCGCCTGAATTTACAGTAGATAAAGACATATACACACACTATGCATATGAACATGAAAGCATTAGAAATCTTTTAAGAACAATGAATGCATGTGATTGAATGGTTGAGTAGATGGGTGATTGGATGGTAGGATACAATCTTCCTAACTTGAAGATTTCGGGGACGAAATCCTTTTAAGTGGGGGAGAATGTAACACCCCGTATTTTTAATGTAATTAAAAATGTATATATATCCACAGATAGGATTAATATGGTGATGTATAATGAAAATTAATTAATATATGAAAGAAAGAAAGGATTGGTTGCATGCGATGTAAATATGTTGCATGCACTGATTTGCAAACATAATGCATTAACATTAAAAGAAAAAGATTCATGCATTGGTTTAATTTAAGTATTGTAACTAACATGAAAAAGAGAAGTAAGGAAAGAACAATAATTATCATTGTTCTAAGACCTATTAACAAAAGACTTTGTAGCTTAGTTGGTTAAGGCATTGGATTTGTAACAGGGAGGTCGGGGGTTCGAACCCCGGTGGCAGCATAATTTTTATCACTGTTTTAAAGAGGGCCAACTGAACATGCAAATATATGTACATATACAAATTCAAATTTTGAAAGGATAAGAACGTACATATAAGAAAATAAAGAAAATATATGTATATACATGAGAATATATATATATATATGCAGAAATATATGTATACGAAAGATAAAATTTAAGATAAGGCTATAGTAAATGAAATATGGCAAGAATCAAATAACGATGCAACATCGTTTGAATTTTGAAAATAAAATGAAAGTTGTGCGTATATATATATACGCGTAAAATGGTCGTTAAAGGAATTGTATACATATAAGAATATTTCATGTGAATAAAACAGTTAAATAAATTCCAGAAATTCAAAAGTTCGAAATTCAAATTTCTGCGCCAAAACAGCTTGTGGGACCCAATGCTGACTTAGCACTGCATGTACGATAAGATTTGGCTAGATTCATCTGCGAACCTGGACTATTTTCTTAACTAGGTTCAATGCTGACTCAGCGCTGCGTGTACGATAAGGTCTTGAGCAACTATATAAACAGCCCTAGTCTCCTCCTCTGTTCACAATTCTTTTCTACCCTTATGCTGCGAAGATTCTAGTTAGACATGGCTTCTTCTCCTCCTATAATATATATAAATAAATAAATAATATATATAAAATAAAACAAGACGAGGAGATGCTGCTCAAAAGACTTTCAAGAAGAAGAGATTCAAGTTAGGATTCAAAAGGAGGTTCAAACGACTTCAACGAATGATTTTCTATGAATCATAGCATCGCCATCTTTCTTTTCTAATCTAAATCTCTGTAAGTCAGTTATTTCTAGATTTGAACGTTTTTCTTTGTTCATGACATGAAATTGAATGAATAAAAGAATATGCCAATTCTCTTTCTTTCTATTCGATTGTTAGATTTAGCGAATCTAATAAATTCTTGGACTCCATTACAAAAATGTTCCTTTATCGACCCTTTCTTACCGGTTCGAGGTTGATACATCCAACTGCGATCACGAAAATAATCGAACATTTTCCTGATTTGCAACAAATATGTTAGAAAGTTCGATCGAACGTAACACTTTATACTATTTAAAATCTTGTAAAAATTCATCTATAACTATTGCATGTTTTCGAATTTTATGTTTATTTCTTTTTTACTTTGACGGCCGGTCTACCTACTTCCCATTACAAATATAATAACGTAAGCATATTTTATAAATCATTTCAATTTAAACGGTTCAACAAAATTTCGGCGGCACCTCCCTTTGGTCCCTGTATCGTACACAGATGCGTATACACAAGGAACAAATAGGAAGTGCCATCGAAACTTTGTTAACCGTTTAAACTGAAATGACTTATAAAATATGCTTACGTTATTATATTTGTAACTTGTCCAATACTAGGACAAATCCAACGAATATTGTATCAGATGAATATAGATTTCCGTTTTGTGTAAAAACGAATACCCATATAACGATCATATACAACACTTGTCAGACGGGGCCAAATTTTTCTAGGGGGTTCACATAAGTAGTCAAAAAAAATTCAATCTAAGTTTAAACCAAAAAACAACACAAATGTAAACAGTGTGTTTTTTGCGCTTCACTAATAGGTGCGTCTTAAACTTCAAAAAAACTATTTAGTTGCGCCTTGCGCCTTTTTCCGTCTACATGTACTTTCATTTTGATTTACTTTCAATTTGTACTTTCAATTTATAAAATATAATGACAATGAAAATTGTGAAGTATAAATTAGTTTGCGTTACTTTTGCGTAATTTTAGTTTAAATTTATAAATTATAAAGTTATAAATTTTTTTCCTTAAATGATACTACAACACAATCAACCTAAACACACAATCAACGAAAACCCAATTATATACATGATAATCATCGTTGGCATGCTCCTAAATCAAGCACATATGTGATTAATCAACGATTTCAACCACCTAATCAACTCCACTAATTCCCAAATCAATGTATAACATTATCGATATCATATGCATCTCATAACACAACAAATTTCATACCCATAAACAACCAATTTCAAACCCCACATAAATATACAAAACAATCCTAAATAAGCCTAAATAACCCTAATTAAACATATAATAGGAATTAGAAGTCATACCGGAGCAATTTGAGAAGATAAAATCGAGTTTTGGTTGATGAAATCGGCTGCTGGAAATTGGGGCGACGGGTAGGTTTTGGGTTTATTTTGTGTTTTATTTAACTGAATTGGGGAAGAAAGGCCACGGTGGAAATAAAGCTTCAGGTAAAGCGGCGACTAGCGACGGCCGCTTTTTTGGCCATCGCTAGTCGTCGCAATAGGCCGTCGCAATTTGAGGCCTTTCTAGTAGTGAATAGTCCCATATCGGAAAATATGCAAATATGATCCTAGATATAAACTAAAATGTTCCTCATCACATTGCCAATTGGTTTTGTGATAATAGGATTATTAAATTACAACATATTGAACGTGAGCATTTCCAATTTCCATATAAAATTGTTGTTCAGTGCCATACCACCTTTATCCAGGCCACCCTACCTGAAATGGTTGGTCTGGAAAAGTTGGAGTATTTGAGTACCTATTTTTTTATGCTGCATCATTGTTGCATCTACACATACATTTGCCTGTTCGCTCATGGATTGTGTTTTGTTTTGCATTAGAACCCAATATACTTGTTCTTCTTACTGGCTTTGGCCTGTCATTGAGTTGATAACTTGTGTTTTTTGTGCATTCCAAATTTTGGTATTCTCAGGTACTCTCGTTTACTATCGTAAAGCTCGAACCATGCACTTATTCATTCATATATGTATACACATATACATGTATATGTATATATGTATTGCGCTGAGAGTTAAATTATTGATGTGTCGTGACCACACAAATGTATATATATGTATTCATGTGTGTGTGTGTGTTTATATATATATGTATGTGTGTGTGTGTGTATTTGTTTCGACTCGCGTATACACATAGATATATGCAATAAATCTGTTTGTTTTATTCTATAGTGTTCTAGAAAAAGAAAAAAAGAAGAAGACCATGTTTGACTTATTCATCCTGTAATTATTCGAGCCCCTGTAGCCTAGAAGATATTCATTCAATGTCGCTTGCATTTTGTCCTTGCCTCTCTATCAGCCCGTTATTGGTCTTACACTGTTTAATTTATCTATAAACTCATGCTCTGTCTTGTGTCCTCTATTAACTTTAGGACAGACGTTATTGTAACAACTTATGAGAATTGTGTGTATCTAATTAACCAAGTAAAGCTATGAATTTAACTACAAGTAATATAAATATGTAAGGTAAGAAGCGATCACACAAGATTTTTATCATGGCTTGTACCTCCCATCCTACGTCCACTCCCGAAGCTTCCCTTCGGCTTTCTAACTAATGAAACAACCTTCACTTAGCCCGGAGGAACAGGCTTACAGGTGAATAGTTTCTTTGACAAGAATGTGCTCCTTACATCATTGATTTTGACTGATTGGTGCAAGATTCTCCTATATTCTCCTTGAGCAGATATATGAGTTGAAGTGCTTTTGTATATAGAAGAACTTGTGTACTTTTTGAATAATAGTTGAAATCTAAAGATTGCAAGAGTATGTAGAGAATATAAGATAGATTAAGAAAGGACAGCTCAAACTCATTTATCTTTGATCTATTTATAAGGATTGATAAGTTTCTTTGAAGAGATATTTCTTTTGAAGCATAAAATTTTTGATTGAAAGGTTGTATCTTTTGATAAATAGAAAATAGGGTTTTGAAAACGTATATGGCTTTTCAAATTGAGGAAGAAATCCTTTTAGCAAATAAGGCCGTCATACAAGACAAACGTTTGTACCCAATGTTAGACGTTTGTTAATTAGTCAATGTACTCTGTATTTTTCCCGAGTACAGCGACAGACGTTGTGCTAAGTATGGAAAAAATTCAGAGTACTTTGACAAACGTCTGTCCTATAGAGACAGACATCTGTTAAATGCACAGACTATTTCCTTGTTGGTTTTCAAAAATATTATTCAAGGAGAATGTACATTTTATCTAATAAGACTCAACGCTTTAATATTATCTTACTATAAAGCTCTTGTACATGTCTCTTTTGCATGTATTCAAATCTTTGATCATATTCCTACATTTGTAGATAAATTGCATAGATAGATGATATGTATATGTTGTATAAAGTGATTGTATAGTTGTTTTCATTAAAAGCATGAAACAGAGGATCTAACATTCTCCCCCTTTTTGATGATGACAACTGTGCAATCAAAGTTATGTAAGTATTCCCCCTGAGTTAGTGATCCCCTATGAGTTATCTCCCCCTCTGGCATTATCAAAAAACATAGGTATAAATAAATGATATGTATATGTTGTATAAAGTGATTGTATAGTTGTTTTCATTAAAAGCATGAAACCGAGGATCTAACATCCTCCCCCTTTTTAATGATGACAACTGTGCAATCAAAGTTATGTAAGTGTTCCCCCTGAGTTAGTGATCCCCTATGAGTTATCTCCCCCTCTGGCATTATCAAAAAGCATAGGTATAAAACATCAATCCAAAGCATACCATTACACATCACACAGATTACATATGTCATAGAGTTATTACAAACCAAATATTATAAAACATCAAGTTAGAGTAGTTTGAAAAAGTTTGAATAAAGTTGTAGATAAATCATAAGAACAAAAACTTATGGATTAGTGAATTACCCCTATAAATTTGAAGACTGATCATCATAAGTGTTATTTGACCATTGTGATGATCGTGATATTCAATATTCTTTTGAATAGATAAACCTTGAAATGCTTGATAATGGTCATAATGGGGTGCATCTTCTGGAGGTCATGTACTTTCATCTTCCTATTATTCTTGTTACACTGCTGTCGTAGGATCCAAGGATCCTGTGCCGGATGCATGTTCTTCCAAGTGTGCTGAGGTTATACTTGGCCCCGGTTGATACCATGAGTTGTTGGAGGTGTAGGAGAATGAGATGAAGATCGATAAGATGAACGAACACACACCTTTCTTATTATTTTTCCTAAAGGGGTGACGACTTTGCATAAAGTTTTCTCAACTTTCATCATACTTGTTGAGAATGACTGTTCTAAGTGCGATACCGTTTTAATCAAAACCTTTTGGTTAAGCAAAAGAAGTATTTGGTTTGGAAGTGTAACGTCTTGAATACTTCTCCTTTCTTCTATTGCAGTTCGAGCCACTTTTATTTTTGGATCAAAATAGTATTTTGAAGGTTCCAAAGGCCCAGAATGGGTCGTTGGTCTTAGTGTAGTTTGTCGTCATCTTTGTTGATGTTCCGGTTGTTGTCGTCGGTGTATCCATTCGACAAAAGGAATAATCAATGTAGATGATTTAGGAAGATGCATAAGCAATGCAAAACGAATTCCACTCTGTTTAACTTGTATTTTTTCCATATTTCGATAAATGCAAAAGGTTTTGATTTGGCCGAATATATTAAGCCCAATTTACTTTTATGAATCGGAAAATGACAAATAAAGCTTTATAATCATGGTCATCAACTTGTTCTTGACTACCAAGTCTTGGAAACACAGTATTAACAAGAATTCTGTTTAGTAATCGTGCTCTAGGAAGAAAATAGAGGGGCGTCATTTTTGGAAAGTCATCTTCCTAAATAAGATGAGTTATAGGGTATCTTGGTTTAAAACGCATATCCTTCATATCTTGTAGTCTTGTGCCAAATAGGAACATCTTAATATTTGGCCAAGCATTTCAACATTGAATTTTATAATTTGGCCATAGACACTTGACCAAATCTAATATTCAGGGTCCGATGGGTTCCAAACATGAATTGAGCATAGATTAATGAAAAATAGATAAATTTCTAGAGGATCTAAGACTACTTTGTATGAGTCATAATCAATTAAAATCGTCAATGTCAGCATCGCCGACCAAATCATGAATATCATATTTTCTTAAATGACTTGAAGGATAGAATGGACCTATGTGAATATTCTTGTTTTCTAACTCTCTCAATCGTTTATGTCCATCTTGTTCAGGAATCCAATTGTTGATTTGTTATTGAGTAGCTATCATTTCTTCAGATTGTGATAATCCTCCTTGCTGTGATGTTTTCTTATGTTTATAGATGGGTTTCTTAGGAGCCATGAAGTAAGAATTCAAGTCGAAATTGATTTGACGGTTGAGTCAGAGAACGGCTGGTTGTAAAAAGTAGAAAGTAAAAAAGTGATGTTGAAAGAGATTAAATGGCGGTAAAAGGTGGTTTTTCTGTTCAGTCAGGTGTTTGTTGGTAGTAGATAGGCGTTTGAGTTGTCAGGGAAAAATAACCCGAAATTTTTAACAGACATCTATTAGTTTAAGTCAAGCATCTGATGGTTTTGAGTAAAAATTCCCCAGAATTATGACAGATGCAGTTGCTGAAAGAATTCGAATTTTTTTTCTTATACTATACTCAGACGTCTAACTTTTTTTATGAACGTCTGTGCTGAAATATTCTGAATCATTGTAGTCTTTTGTTAAAATAGCAAAAATAAATTTTATTTAATAAAATGAGATTTAATAATATTATGTGGAAATGGAGAACATATTATGTCGATATAACAAATTATATTATATTAGGTATATTTAGACGAATCGCTTGAATGAGCGAACTGTTTATCGCATGAGTTCAGTTGGTATTTTGGATCTTGAGTGACTGGCTTTAATGCCGAACATTCAGGGCATTTAGGACTTTGGTGAGATGTTTCTTCTTGCTAGAGGTTTCTAGGAGTAATTTCACAAGGTGAAGTTATTTCTTTGAAACAAGTTGATTTTTTGTGAATGCATTTTTTTGTTCGTGACCGACCGTAAATTAGGAATAATTTTTTTCAATAAACCTTAAGTGCATCCCTTATCCTCTTTGTTTGTAATACGTTTCTCATTGAAGCTCCGTCATTTCTATCTGGTAATGCGATATTTCATCAAATTTCTCGTGTACCGATTCATGAGTAGTTGGGGACTTATCCTTCTTATTTTTCTTAAGCAATGGCGAAAGGCCCCATCGAGTTTTAGGAGAAGTAGCTGGAGTTGTTGGAGCAGGGGAGGTTGGTGTTGTGCTGGAGGAAGGTGAAGTAAAGTTAAACGAAGAGGAGATTTCGGGGGACAACATTGTAGAATATTTTTATTTTTCAAGTGTGAAGATAAAAAGAGTTTCATATGGTATATATATAGTAAATTCTTTACTATGTATAGAACAATTTTTAATGATGTTAAAGTCATTTAATTTTTTTAACTGATTGAGTGTAAACAAATTTAGAGGAAAAGTAGGAAAAATTAAAATACAATAGTTTGTGCAAAATAATTGATTAATAAAGTTAAATAAAATCAAGACACTTTAATACCCAAATGGCGAAATCGTATTACTTAGCAAGAGCAAGGTTGTGTACTCAAGTGTTGGCACAGTTATTCACATAAACTTTTTTGTAATTCAGATAGTGAGCATATTCCTAGTTCTCTATGTGGTTTAATAAAAGATGTTTCACATAATGGTTTCGTAAAGATGTCTGGAATTTATTTTTAGTAGTAACAAATTTCAATGTTATATTTCCTTTTTCAACATTATCTCAAAGAAAATGGTGTCTAATATCAATATGTTTTGTCCGAGAGCGATTTATAGGGTTTTTCTAATAAATTGATTGCACTCGTATTATAACAATATATTCTGAGTTTAGTGTGTGTTTTCCATAGCCTCTCAGTGTTTGTTGCATATAGATTGCTTGAGCACATGTAAAGGTAGCAAATATGTATTTTGCTTCACATATAAAAAGAAAAACCAAATTATGCTTTTTATTAAACCACGAGACAAGAGATTGACCAATGATATGACAAGTGCCACTTGCGCTTTTTCAAACTGTTTTGCAACCTCCGAAATTAGAAGCACTGTATGATACTAGTTCAAAAGAGTTTCCATTGAGATAGAAAAGACCGTAATCTCTGGTGTTGGTTAAGTATCTCAAATTCTTTTTATCGCTCTATAATGTGATTCTTTTAGTTGTGCTTAAAATCTTGCACGTAAACATGCACTCATCATAATGTCAGGTCTGCTCATAGTTAAATATAATAGGGAACCTGTAATACTACAATACAATCTTTGATCAAAATCTTTTCCATTTTCATCTTTATCTAAATGAATGCTAGTACTCATTGGAGTAGGTTTTCCAGATGTCTTTTCCAATCCAAAATGTTTTAAAAGATCATGATAGTATTTTTCTAAGTTTATGAAAATACCATTTTTTAATTATTTAATTTTTAGTCCTAAAAAGAATTTTAATTCTCCTATATGTGACACTTCAAATTCATTTTTCACAATATTTGAAAAATCGTTACATAAACCCTCATTAGTTGATCCGAAAATTGTGTCATATGCATATATTTGGACAATTAAAATATCATTTTGAATTCTTTTTATGAAAAGCGTAGTATTGACTTTTCCAGTTCAAAACCCGAGTGAATTAAATGGGATTTTAATTTGTCATACCAAGCACGAGGTGATTGTTTTAAACCATGTAACGCTTTCTTTAATTTATATGCATGTTCCAGATATTTTTCGTGTATAAATTAAGGAGGTTGTTCCATATATACTTCTTCTTTTATAAAATCATTTAGAAAAACACTTTTCACATCCACTTAAAAAAGTTTTATATTGAGATGACATGCAAAAGCAAGTAATGTACGAATTGCCTCAAGATGAGCTACAAGAGCAAATTTTTCTTTGTAATCAATTCCTTCTTCTTGGTTATATCCTTGAGCTACCAATCTTGCTTTATTTCGGACGATGTTTCCATTTTCATCTGCTTTATTCTAATAAACTCGCTTTGTTCCAATTACATATTGATCTGAAGGTTGTGGAACAAGTTCCTAAACTTCATTTCTTTCAAATTGGCTGAATTTTTCTTGCATTGCTATAATCTTGATTCGTCATTTGCTGCTTCTTTATAATTTTTCGGTTCTATTGTTGAAATGAATGCAATGTGACTCATTAGTTGATGTTCTCATATTTAGATCACCAATGATGTTATTCGAAGGATGATCTTTTAATGATACGAGGAGGTGATCTTGACGTATTCGTTGATTGATTATAATAATCTGAAACCATATTGTTTTCAGTATATTGTATTATAATTTCTTCTTCTTCATTATTTGTATTATTCAAAAAAATTTCATCAAAAGAAACATGTAGACTTTCTTCTAAAGTATTGTTTGTTTGTTAAAAATTCTATAGACTTTACTTTGATCTGAATAACCAATAAATATACCCTCATCAAGTTTTGGATTAAATTTTCCTAAATGATCTTCTATGTTTAAGATAAAACATTTTGAACCCAATGTTTTAAATATGATACTTAAGGCTTCTTTCCATAAAACATTTCATAGCAAGTGTTTTTTGTCATTGAACGTAGTGTTACTCTATTTAGCGCATAACATGTTGTTGTTATAGCTTCGGCCCAAAACTGCTTGGGTAACCCACTACTGTTTAATAATGTACGAGCACATTCTTGTAATGTTCGAATTTTCCTTTCTACGACTCCATTTTGTTATGTTGTTCGTGGAAATGAAAAATTATGACTTATTCCTTTCTTATTACAAAAATGAGTAAATAAACTATTTTCGAATTCTCCACCATGGTTACTACAAATATTTTTTATTTTGAAATCCATTAGATTTTTAATTCTTTTGGAAAAAAATTTAACATTCCAAAAGTATCATTCTTATGTTTTAAAAACAATGTCCATGTGTATCTAGAAAAATCGTCTACAATTACAAAAACATACTTATTGTGATTTATTGAATGAATTTGAGTAGGACCAAATAAGTTTAGATGTAATAATTCCGATGGTTGTTTCATTGAAATATTATTTTTAGATTTAAAGGAACTCTTCTTTAATTTTCCAAATTTACATGCATTATATTGAAATATTATTTTTAGATCCGCTGTTTCATGTTTTTAATGACAACAAATATACAATCACTTTGTACAACATATACATATCATCTATCTATGCACGTTATCTACAAATGCAGATCAAATATGATCGAAGATTCAAATACATGCACAAAAGATGTACAAGAGCTTCATAGTAAGATAATATTAAAGTGTTGAGTCTTAGTAGATAAAATGTACATTCTCCTTGAACAATATTTTTGAAAACCCTAAAGGAAACAGTCTATGCATTTAATAGATGTATGTCTCTATAGGACGACGTCTATCAAAGAACTATGAATGTTTTTCAGACTCAGCATAGATTTCTGACCTATAAGGACAGACATTTGTCACTGTACTAGGGAAATATACAGAGTACATTGACAGACGTCTGACCCTAGGTACAGACGTCTATCTTGTATGATGGCCTTATTTCCTGAAAGGGTTTCTTCCCAAATTTGAATAGACATATACATTTTCAAAACTCTACCTTCTATTTATCAAAAGATACAACCTTTCAATCGAAAAATTTATGCTTCAAAAAAATATCTCTTCAAAGAAACTTTTCAATCCTTATAAACAGATCAAAGATAAGAGAGTTTGAGCGCCCAATCTTTTCTGAATCTATCTTATATTCTCTACATACTCTTGCAATCTTTAGACTTCAACTATTATTCAAAAAGCACAAAAATTCTTCTATATACAAAATGACTTCAACTCGTATATCTGCTCAAGGAGAACATAGGAGAATCCTATACCAATCAGTTAAAATTAGTGTTGTAAGGAGCACATTTTTGTCAAAGTAAACTATTCATCTGTAAGTCTGTTCCATCGGGCTAAGTGAGGATGTTTCATTAGTTAGAATGCCAAAGGGGAGCTTCGGAATAGGACTTAGGACAGGAGGTCTGAACCAGAATAAAATATGGTGTGATTGCTTCTTACCTTATTTATTTCTACTACTTATAGTTAAATTTATAGCTATACTTTCTTAATTAGATACACAAGATCCACATAAGTTGTTACAATTGGTATTAGAGCAAGGGAATCTATTGATCGTCACAACATCATAGAATAATGGCAAGGAAGAGATAAAGTCAAAATACAGCAAGCAATAATTCTGGTACAAGCAAATCTACAACAAACGAGGACTACAAAAAGGTACTTTCTGATTTACAAATTTTAGTGAAAAATAATGATTAATTAAGAAACTTAATTCCATTATTCTAGAGAAGACGAAATATGTTGTATTAGAAAATGAGAAATTAAGAAAAGAAAAAAACTTATTTAGAAAATCCAAAATGATATCTTAAAAAATAATTTTATGAATCTTAAAGATTTTATAGATGAACAATACACTATATTTGAAAAAGAAAAGGAAATTTTTTCAGAAGTAATTTATGATTTTAAAAGACAAAATAATTTATTACAGTCATCTTTAGATAATTCAGAATCTCAAATTTGTCATCCCAAAATGAGAATAGTGCGTTAAAGAAAGAGAAATCTGATTTAAACGAGAAAATTAATATTTTGAGAAATAACAAATTTTCTTTTAAAAATGTCAATCATGACTTTGAAACCAAATTTGGAAAACGTATAAGTGAAGTCGAGAAATTTAGTGAAGGTCAAAACGATTTAAATACGATTCTATCTAGTTATAGACATGTACACAATAAAAGTGGTTTAGGATATATTAAAACTGATCATAAAAATAGTACTAAATATGCTTTCATGTATAATAAAAATATTAGTGACAGTACTAAATTTCGATCAAATTCTAGAACCAATCTTTATAGAAAGTCAAGTACTTCTATGACTACTGATGTTAATAATAATTGTAGATGTACATAATTATTGATAGAAAATGCAAACAAAAAATATTTAAGTATTTGGGTTCCTGTCAATAGGAAAAACAGAGAAAAATATGTTAATGATCATATTGATACAGTTGTTAATAATTAAAATTTTATTTTTAAAGTTTCTATTAAACCCTCTGTGGTATGGTTACCTTATACCTTGTTGGAAATAATCTTGGTTTTTAGGCAATAATTAATTGTATTGACAAATTTGCATTTGTATTAATGTAAGGAATAATTTAAGAATAAAGAATATATCTAGAGTTCCTATATATGTCATTTTAGAGAATTCTAGATAAGGCATTGCCTAGAATATTTCAGAGAACGCACTGCATTATAAAAGACAGCTGTATCTCCTCTACTGACGTATGAAATCAAGTTTGAAGAAAATAAATAAAATAAGCATTTTCTCCTCATATATTGTTTTCTCAAAAATTCCTCTTCTTTTAAAATTTTCTAACAGTGGTATCAGAGCGTAAGATTGCATATTAATTTTGGGAGCTTATCTTTGTTAAAAAATAAAAACATAGTGAAAGGTTTACCATCAATAAATCATGAAAACAAATTGTGTGAAGGTTGCATATTTGGAAAAAAATCAAGAAACCTTTTTCAAAACAATCAACTACAAGAGCCAAAGAACCATTAAAATTGATTCACACTGATATTTGTGGCCCCACAAAACCATGATCACTTGGAAAAAGTAAACATTTTGCACTTTTTATTGATGATTTCAATAGAAAAACATGGGCTTATTATCTCAAACAAAAATCAGATGTGTTTGATGCTTTTAAAAAATTCAAGGCTTTAGTAGAAAATGAAAGTGGTTATAAGCTCAAAGCCATGAGATCTGATCGAGGTGGAGAATTTACATTAAAAGAATTTGAGAGGTTTTGTGAAGAAAATGAAATTCATCGTCCATTGACAGTCCCATACATTCCACAACAAAATGGAGTTGTAGAAAGAAAAAAATATAGATCTCTTCTCAACATGGTGCGAAGTATGTTGAAGAGCAAAAATGTTCCAAAAAAGTTTTGGGCTGAAGCTATCGAATGCGCAGTATATTTAGCAAATCGCTCTCCAACTCGAAGTGTGTGGAACAAAACGCCTGAAGAAACATGGAGTGATAGAAAGCCTTGTATATCCCATTTGAAAGTATTCGAGAGCATTGCGTATGCCCATGTGCCGGATCAGAGACGCTCAAAGTTAGATGATAAAGGTGAAAAATACATTTTCATTGGCTATGATTCAAGGTCAAAAGGATACAAGTTGTATAATCCTAATAATGACAAGGTGGTTGTTAGTCGTGATGTGGAGTTTGATGAAGAAAGTGCTTGGAATTGGAACGAAAAAGAAGATGATTACAAATTCTTTTCGCTTTATGAAGAGGAGTGCAATGATATTGTGGAAGAAGAGCCTATTAGTCCAACACCGTCTTCTCCTTCAATCATCCTTATAGAATGTTCGCTTGAAGAAAGCTCAAATGAAAGACCACCACGCATGCGATTCTTGCAAGAATTATATGAGGTAACACTAATTTTTGATGGAAATACATTATTTTGTCTTTTTGGAAATTGTAAACCAATAGGTTATGAAGAAGCAAAACAAGACAAAAGATGCAGGAAAGCTATGGATGAAGAAATCAAAGTTATTGTAAAAAGCAACACATGAGAGTTGGCTACTTTACCTAAAGGACATAAAGCTATTGGTGCAAAATGGGTGTACAAAGTGAAGAAGAATGCTAAAGGAGAAGTTGAAAGATTCAAAGCAAAGTTGGTGGCTAAAGGATACAAGCAAAGAGCAAGTATAGATTATGATGAAGTGTTTTCTCCTGTTGCCCTCTTGGAGACGATATGGTTATTAATAGCCTTAGCTACTCAAAACAAATGGAAAATACATCAAATGGATGTGAAATCTGCTTTCCTAAGTGGTAAATTGGAGAAGGAAGTTTATTTGGAGCAACCACCTGGTTATAAAGTTAAAGGACAAGAAGACAAAGTTCTAAGATTGAAGAAGGCGTTGTACGGTTTGAAGCAAGCCCCAAGAGCATGGAATAAAAGAATTGATAATTATTTTTTAGAAAATAATTTTATAAAATGCCCCCATGAACATGCTCTTTGCATAAAGAAAAATGAAAATGGAGATATTTTAATCGTATGTTTATATGTGGATGACTTGATCTTTACAGGAAATAATCCAAAAGATTTTGATGACATTAAGAAGAAAATGAGTTTAGAATTTGAGAAGACGGACGTTGGACTCATGTCATACTATCTTGGAATCCAAGTGATTCAAAGTGAGCATGGTATATTTATTTCTCAGGAATCATATGCAAATGAAATGTTGAAGAAATTCAATATGGATGGATGCAAACCTGTAAACATACCAGTAGAATGTGGTACAAAACTCTCAAAATGTATGAGCATGGTTGGTTGTTTGAGATACTTAACATGCACAAGGCCAGATATACTCTACGGTGTGGGCCTTATTAGTCGTTACATGGAAGCTCCTACTACATCGCATTTGAAGATGGCGAAAAGAATTCTTCGACATATTAAAGGTACCACTAGTTTTGGGTTGTTGTATTCACATTCTAATAATTTCAAGATGATTGGTTACAGTGATAGTGATTGGGTTGGAGATGTTGATGACCGTAAAAATACAACTGGATTTGCTATCTTCATGGGAGACACGGCATTTACTTGGAGCTCAAAAAAGCAACCAATTGTTACATTGTCAACTTGTGGAGCTGAGTATGTTGCTACATCAGATTGTGTATGTTATGCAATTTGGGTTCGAGAATTATTAAAGGAGTTGCACATGTCACAACATAATGAAACAGAGATATTTATGGATAACAAGTCAGCCATAGCATTTGCCAAGAATCCTGCTTTCCATAATCGAAGTTCACATATTGACACACGATACCATTTTATTCGAGAAAAGATTACCAAAAGGAGATACAAGTGAAGTTCATCAATTCAAAGGACCAAGTTGCAGATATTTTCACAAAAGCATTAAAGCATGATGATTTTAAAAGATTGCGAGACATTCTTGGAGTTCAAAAAACCAAGCTTACGGGAGATGTCTGAAATAATCTTGGTTTTTAGGCAATAATTAATTGTATTGACAGATTTGCATTTGTATTAACGTAAGGAATAATTTAAGAATAAAGAATATATCTAAAGTTCCTATATATGTCATTTTAGAGAATTCTAGAAAAGACATTGCCTAGAATATTCCAGAGAACACATTGCATTATAAAAGATAGTTGTATCTCCTCTACTGACAAATGAAATCAAGATTTAAGAAAATAAATAAAATAAGCATTTCCTCCTCATACATTATTTTCTCAAAAATTCTTCTTTTTCTAAAATTTTCTAACATACCTAACCCCTTAGACCTTAACGAAGGAACCGAGGAAGTGGATACCAAAGTATGTAACTTATTTTTTGTTGGTACCTAAGAATAATTTAAAGTTGATATGAATTTGCGGAAAATGTTTACTACAACGACGATAAATGAGCATTTACGGATAACGGAACTACATCAAATTAGGTATGTCTAATTTATGATTTTATTTATTTTGGGGTTACTTTTTTGTTTTTACTTTTATTTGTAGAATATCGCAACATTAAAAAAAAACATTGACTTTGTAAAATAGTCTAAATTAATATACGACCCAAAGCTAATATTATTTTCATTCTTTTTGTTGATGACAAAGAGGGAGAAAATTGAGTGAATTGATAAGAGGAGTTTACAAATTTAGAAAAAGAAAACATTAAGGGGGAATAATATAATATTTTTTATTTTAGAAAGACGTATTATTGTCATCATCAAAAAGTGGGAGAATGTTGAAAACATAATTTTAGTATTTTGAAGGTAACAATTATGCGACGTTGCTACTAACATGTTTATTGAATTTTTTTTCCAGGACAAATAGCTACATAAATGTAAAAACAAATTAACTGAAAAATGAGACATCAAAGATTCGAAGTTTAATGGCTATGAAGAAGAGATTGCATTGTAAGCTAAGGCAAAAATTAAGAAGCAAGAGGAAATGAGATTCGAGCCCAATACCATGCAAACAAAAGTCAAGTACCCTAACCAGCTTACAACATGCAACAAGCAAAAAATGATGATACTAGGACTTGAAGTCATGTCTCTTATAGTGGTACACAGCATTCCACCAAGCCGTGAGTGTTTTTTAGTTAAATTGGCTGCCTAACATTGTTTATCAGCAAAAACGGAAGTCATAAAATATTGCAAAATGCCAAGATCGAACAACACCACCTTTTACATGACATCCACATATTTTAACCAACTAGCCACAATAGTACTTTGTGCAGCACCAAATACAAATGGAAAAGAATTAAAAAATAGTGGACAACAAGGCTCGAACCCCACACAACTTGGAGGGAGGGACACGCACTTACCAACTCACCTACAAAACCTTTTGTTCTTAAAGGCAATGATTGGTTATTTAATTGTTAATAAACGAATAACCATCTTCCAATAAGTGCATCTTTTCAAAGTTTTATAAGTTTTTAATGGAAGCGTCTTCTTCCAACCGAATTTCTGAAAGGCAACAACTATTTAAAGGCATCTCGTCACTCTTATATATGCTTCGCAGCATCACACAAACAAAAACACAACTGTCTTCTCTAAACCATTCCTGCATTGCTTTCAAACGCTCCAAATTCCATATTTATTTCAAAACAAATATTAGACCGATGTTAGTTCACTCCACAAATATTCAAATCTGGTCAAAATTCACTTCTTAGCCTCCGCGCACTCAATCTGCATCATTATTATTAAAGGTTGTGAAAGTTGTACTACATTGTGACTACTCCATGCTTTAAAGACACAATATATAGTCAGTCATCTGCTTACTTTTTGTTAATAGTTTTGGTGAGCCTATAGCCCATTCAAATCAGGTGTATAAGCTTGTAGCCCATTCAAATCAAGTGGGTAAGCTTGAGGCTCATGAAACCAAGTGGTGTTTGTATACATGTTCCTCTGGGTGAAGTGAGAGTTGTTTTGACAGTTAAAAGGCCGACGAGGAGTTTCGGTGTAACACCCCACCTCCGTTAAGGTCACTCACAAAGGGAATGCCTTAACTTTGGTGGAGCATTTTAGTAAACAGAACAGAAACTTACAAGACAGATAAAACAGTACTTGAAAAATTTTAACTTTATTACAGCGGAAACAGAAATTTATATGGTTACATCCTTTCAAATTTCAGAATTCAAGTACAAAATATCAGTCTTGTACAAAAGCCTTCAAAATGCATGGTTTAAAATCATAATCCCCATGGAACGGAAGCTATACAGAGCCAAGCCATACTTTAAGCACTTCAAGCAAAGAGAAATCCGGATCAAGCTAAAGTATTCCCTCCTTGGATAACCTGGGGGGGAAACGGAAGAAAGGAGGCGAAACAACAAGGGTCAGACAAAAAGTCTGGCAAGTCCAGTGACTTTCAGCATATGAACAGATAATAATAATATGATATGAACATAAAACTGGATGTGAGATAACTGTAAAAGGTGTAGCAGATATAACAGAAAAACAGAATGATATAAACTATTTTTTTACACTTCTCTGCACTAATACTAGTATAGCAGAATTAGGTGTCACCCTAATGTCTAAATTGAAGCAGGAACGGGTACAGAATACTTAAACAGAAACAGAATGCTAATAATGGGCCTTTACTACCCGATCAGAAACAGACAGAAGCATAAACAGATTTATCCCTACGGAAACAGAATGTAGAATTAGGTGTACACTAGTAATGGGCCTTTACCACCCGAACAGACGGTACCACACAGAAACAGACAGGTGTTACCACCCAACAGAAACAGACGGTACCAACAGAAACAGACAGAACTAAGCGTACCCTAAAACCCTACCCCAAGCGATCGGCTCCCTAATACATAAATATCCTGTGTCGGCCCCACGGTAGGGTGTATCACTCCCTAAAGTGACAACCAATTGGCACAGACCTATTTACAGATGTCACGGCGTCTTACATCCTCAAAGGCAGACCGGGATCCATGCACGCACATGACCCGGTTGGAACGCACCATCAACACCCCTCGCCATTATCAGAATGAACCACTTATAATTAGTTCAGTAAGCGTGCCCGGACCCTACCTACTGTTGGGTCAAAGTTTTGATACCAGAAAGGGTTACTGACTAATATGGGTCCCAAACAACAGATGACACAAGTAATTCCCCTCCTAACCTTGTGTCCCCAGACTAACAGATCTCAGATTAACTTGTTTACAAGTTCAGACATACAGAATTCAGATTTACTAGTTCACAGATTAAGTTAACAAGTTTTCAGACTAACAGATCAGATGTACAGATTTTTCAGATTTGTCTAACTTTGTATTGGGCCTACAGATTCATGGACGGGTTTACTACACCTATTAATCCAGTTGGTTTAACCCTATTTTCCCCCAATACGTTTTAGACGTCATTCTTATCTTAGATTTGCATTAATTAATTATTAATGCCTAGACCTCTCACATTAGGTCGCTAGCTTGTGGCCGCTGGATGGGCCGGGCGGTTCCGGGCAGACTTCTGCCACAAGCCAGACCTAACCTCGTGTCTTAAGCAGGTTATGACTAACTTCTCACATTAGAACCTATTGTTTGCGGCCACTGGATGTGCCGGACGGTTCCGGGCAGAATTACGCCGCAAACTCATTCTAACCTCGAGTTAGTCACGTTTATCTTTGCGGCCAATTAATTAATAATTTACCGTTCATGCGCACGCCCAATATATATGCCAATTCATATTATATCAATAACATGATGATTATATCAACACAGCAGATAACAGATTTTAGCAGATAACTGATTTTATATGACTTAACGGATTTAACAGATTTAGCAACTTAGCAGATTTTGGCATATAATAGGTTAGGCATTTCAACCGACAAATTTAACAGATTAGGCATTTCAATCTAATTAGCAGTCTAGGCAATATAACAAAGCTAGCAGTTTAGGCAACTTGGCAAATTAGCAGATTTAGCAAATTTAATATTTCTAAAGGTTCTATTTACATGCCTTGCCTAATCATAAATTGGCCTAAATTCATATGCCTACATAATTGTCATGATTCACAACATATACTCCATGTTTGCATAAGCGCAGAATATGGACATAATTTGCCATATAACATATGTTCCAATTTTTGTTAAACTAGCATTTTACAGCAGATTCACATATAAATTATACCAAATATAACCATTAATTTCAATGCATGCCATATATCCAAAAATCCCTATTTAGGTGTAATCACAATAATAGATATCCTAATTAATGTAAATCTTTTACACCTAAGTTTCCTTATCTTCTTCTTTTTAAGTCATGAATCATTATGCAAACTATACCCAACAATCTAAATCTTTAAATCATATCTTCTAAAAATCAGATCTTGACTTTTATATGCATTTTGTCCAAAGTCTCAAATCATATGTAATCTTACAGTGGTTCCTCTTCTTCTTTTATCACAGAATATGCATAGGTCTAAAACTAGTTTATAACATATGCTTATTTTTCTAATTAATTACAGATCTAAATAACATATGTTCATTTCTCTAATTAGTTACAGATCTAGATTACAACGTACACTATGCATACAACATATATAAATTATATGTTTACAGTCAAATTCATGCATCCAATCCCAAGTCATATGTCAATATATTTTATGCCTCAGATCTAAAGTCATATGTTCAATTCAATCTCGTCAAATTTCGCATCATTCATTATTTATCCCAAAATTTGCGTTCATACGTTAATCTCTTATGAGATTAGGCACAGGCTCGTGGTAGCCTGGCTATAGAAACAGAAAGGAAGCAGAAAGGGATACAGAACAGTCACAGAAAAACAGATCTGACAGATATACAATCTCAGATTCAGATTTAAAAGCATATCAGAATTATACTTAATGTTTATAGCAAAAAATAACTGTACTTGCCTTGATTGGATTAAAGAAAGAACTTTAGTTGTTACAGAATTGTTGCAGAAGCTTTTATCTCAAATTTGAATTTAGGATGATGTTGATTGACTTCTAGTTTTGATTCTAGCAGAGTAGCGACGCCATTTTTATTTTTAATTAGAAGAAGAGAGCAATGGAGGCTAGAGAATTGTGTAAGAGACTTAGGTTTAGGTTAGGGATGTATTTATAGGAGGATAGGGTGATTTAGAGCCTTCAGATCAGTCCAGAAGTCATCAGAATCGCACAGCTCGAATACACATCATCCAGCCACTCAAAAGAAGACACGTCACCTCAGAACACTCCAGAATTCGGTGCTGGATTTGTATGGGCGCACTTGGCAGGTGCGCCAGTGTATTTTTGTACTGGCGCACTTCACAAGTGCGCCAGTGTATTCTGGCCTGTTTCCGGTTTTTCTGCCTAACTTCGTTCGTCCATATCTTCTTCATACGGACTCCGATTTACGCAAATTCGGACTCTATTTCGCGTATTTTTCCGAGACGAACACAATGGCGTAACCCGTTTCCCTTATTTCTTCTCCTAAAAATTAATTATACCTTGATTTTTAACTCTTATGTTTACAGAAAATACGGGGTGTTACATTCTCCCCTCCTTAGGGGATTTCGTCCCCGAAATCTTCAAGTTAAGAAGAATGTGTCCTACTATCCAATCACCCATCTACTCAACCATCATCCACAAGCATCCATTGTCCTTAGAAAACTTCTAATGTTGTATGAACATATGCAAAAGTGTGTGTATATGTTCCTTATCTAATTCAAAGATCAGGCGGTCTACTGATTCAGTTGACCTCCTTAATGCGAATTATGTCAGTGCCATGAGTCCAACATGTATGCAATAGAATTCTAATGATATATATTATTTCTATATGAGTGCACAATCATTCACTCAAATGCAACATCCATGTGCTGAATCAATCATTTTGCATCCACAAGAATTGAAAAATGCTCACCCATCCATATGCAGTATGAGAGTGTTTTCGAGCCGATCTAGTGCCTAGTGTGTGTATATGCATCCACGGGCAACCACTAGCAACCACTTGCAACCATCAAACATAACATGTCTCAAACACATGTTTACACCCATTAGTTTCTACCTAAAGTTCGAAGATTCGATCGATAGGATACAGTCGAATGATGGAAGCGAGTACAGATAGAACGAAAATTTGGTTCCCATTAGACATGGGTCCTAAGTATCGGCCCCAAAGACCGAAACCAACATCAAATTGACACCCAGAGGATTACCTTCTTTAGACAATGTCAAAACTGGAAATCCTATCAAAAGTATTTAGATATTTACAGACTACTGGTACAGATCAGGTTCCCTAATGATTCTTAGGAAGCTAAGCATGGTAAAATCATACCCCACGAAAACTCAGAATGTATGCGTCATACTTGACGCCTATCACAGATATCCCTCAAACCCCAATCTCAAACAGATGATCCATAACCCTTATGGGTCTGAGTCTACAGTGGAATTCAGAAATAATACTAGTATTAAAGTGCAGAGTATCGATTACAAAATCAAAATACCAGAATCAGAAAAAGTCTTAACTCCATAACCAGATAAAGAAATTAAACCTACTATAGAAATTTTCCTATTTCTATCCTAGCCACCAGCCTCAAGAGTGTTCGCCTTCCCTCCTTGTCCTCGTCTCTTCGGGCAGTCCCTAGTGAAGTGTCCCATCTCCCCACAGTTGAAGCAAGCGCCCTTCCTTTTTCTGCAATCCTTGTTCAGATGAGTCGAGCTCCCACAAGTAAAGCACTTTTTCCCCTTCTTATCTTCAGACTTCTCATCCTTCTTTTGTGTTTCCTTTTAGGGCCCCGCTTTCTTATTCTGTTGTTCTTCCTTCTTTGTCTCTTTCGGGCCCTTGTCTTCCTCGTGCAGTAGTGCCATATCCACCAATTTCTCGTAAGTTGCTCCCATGGGTACATGGGTCATGGCTAGGTTGTGCAGTGGCCCATTCAATCCTTTAACAAAGCGGAGAGCCTTTTTATGTTGAGTGTTGACTAAATCCAATCCGAATCTTGCTAGTTGGTTGAACTGGTTGACGTATTCCTTGACCGTTATACTTCCTTGCTTAAGAGATAAGAACTTTTCCAATTGTAAACTTCGTTCAGCTTGCGAGAGGAATTTTGTCTCAAACCTTGTTCTGAAATCCATCCATGTCTCAACCGGCCTCTCGGCGTTAGTGACTTCCCACCAGTAGGAAGCTTCGTCTTTGAGCAGCCATACTGCCAACTGTACCTTCTGCCTATCGTCCACCTCGAAGATAACGAATAGATCCTCAGTTTCTTTGAGCCAATTCCTTGCTTCTACGAATGATTCAGTTCCTTTGAAATCCTTCCCACCCATGGCCCTAAAATCTCTACAGATCTTTGAGAAAGCAATTACACGAGGAGGGGGTGGAGGAGGGGGATCATTTGCTGGACATGCAGCGGCGGTCCTAGCCTCAAGATATTGACGAAACCAACCGGGTACATGAACACCCTCTGGTATCTCAGATGCTTCAGACATGCTGGAACGAAAAAGGAAAGGTTCAATACAAAAAGGACTGAAAGAAAGATATATGGCTCTTGGGGATCATGTTTTTCAAAATAAGCTTTATTTTTGAAAATACTTCCTTCCAAAACCTTTTGGAAAATAGTTTTCAAAAACTTTACCCAATCTGGTAACCTTCAGCTCTGATACCAAGTGTAACACCCCACCTCCGTTAAAGTCACTCACAAAGGGAATGCCTTAACTTTGGTGGAGCATTTTAGTAAACAGAACAGAAACTTACAAGACAGATAAAACAGTACTTGAAAATTTTTAACTTTATTATAGCGGAAACAGAAATTTATATGGTTACATCCTTTCAAATTTCAGAATTCAAGTACAAAATATCAGTCTTGTACAAAAGCCTTCAAAATGCATGGTTTAAAATCATAATCCCCATGGAACGGAAGCCATACAGAGCCAAGCCATACTTTAAGCACTTCAAGCAAAGAGAAATCCGGATCAAGCTAAAGTATTCCCTCCTTGGATAACCTGGGGGGGAAACGGAAGAAAGGAGGCGAAACAACAAGGGTCAGACAAAAAGTCTGGCAAGTCCAGTGATTTTCAGCATATGAACAGATAATAATAATATGATATGAACATAAAACTGGATGTGAGATAACTGTAACAGGTGTAGCAGATATAACAGAAAAACAGAATGACATAAACTATTGTTTTACACTTCTCTGCACTAATACTAGTATAGCAGAATTAGGTGTCACCCTAATGTCTAAATTGAAGCAGGAACGGGTACAGAATACTTTAACAGAAACAGAGTGCTAATAATGGGCCTTTACTACCCGATCAGAAACAGACAGAAGCAGAAACAGATTTATCCCTACGGAAACAGAATGTAGAATTAGGTGTACACTAGTAATGGGCCTTTACCACCCGAACAGACGGTACCACACAGAAACAGACAGGTGTTACCACCCAACAGAAACAGACGGTACCAACAGAAACAGACAGAACTAAGCGTACCCTAAAACCCTACCCCAAGCGATCGACTCCCTAATACATAAATATCCTGTGTCGGCCCCACAGTAGGGTGTATCACTCCCTAAAGTGACAACCAATTGGCACAGACCTATTTACAGATGTCACGGCGTCTTACATCCTCAAAGGCAGACCGAGATCCATGCACGCACATGACCCGGTTGGAACGCACCATCAACACCCCTCGCCATTATCAGAATGAACCACTTATAATTAGTTCAGTAAGCGTGCCCGGACCCTACCTACTGTTGGGTCAAAGTTTTGATACCAGAAAGGGTTACTGACTAATATGGGTCCCAAACAACAGATGACACAAGTAATTCCCCTCCTAACCTTGTGTCCCCAGACTAACAGATCTCAGATTAACTTGTTTACAAGTTCAGACATACAGAATTCAGATTTACTAGTTCACAGATTAAGTTAACAAGTTTTCAGACTAACAGATCAGATGTACAGATTTTTCAGATTTGTCTAACTTTGTATTGGGCCTACAGATTCATGGACGGGTTTACTACACCTATTAATCCAGTTGGTTTAACCCTATTTTCCCCCAATACGTTTTAGACGTCATTCTTATCTTAGATTTGCATTAATTAATTATTAATGCCTAGACCTCTCACATTAGGTCGCTAGCTTGTGGCCGCTGGATGGGCCGGGCAGTTCCGGGCAGACTTCTGCCACAAGCCAGACCTAACCTCGTGTCTTAAGTAGGTTATGACTAACTTCTCACATTAGAACCTATTGTTTGCGGCCACTGGATGTGCCGGGCGGTTCCGGGCAGAATTACGCCGCAAACTCATTCTAACCTCGAGTTAGTCACGTTTATCTTTGCGGCTAATTAATTAATAATTTACCGTTCATGCGCACGCCCAATATATATGCCAATTCATATTATATCAATAACATGATGATTATATCAACACAGCAGATAACAGATTTTAGCAGATAACTGATTTTATATGACTTAACGGATTTAACAGATTTAGCAACTTAGCAGATTTTGGCATATAACAGGTTAGGCATTTCAACCGACAAATTTAACAGATTAGGCATTTCAATCTAATTAGCAGTCTAGGCAATATAACAAAGCTAGCAGTTTAGGCAACTTGGCAAATTAGCAGATTTAGCAAATTTAATATTTCTAAAGGTTCTATTTACATGCCTTGCCTAATCATAAATTGGCCTAAATTCATATGCCTACATAATTGTCATGATTCACAACATATACTCCATGTTTGCATAAGCGCAGAATATGGACATAATTTGCCATATAACATATGTTCCAATTTTTGTTAAACTAGCATTTTACAGCAGATTCACATATAAATTATACCAAATATAACCATTAATTTCAATGCATGTCATATATCCAAAAATCCCTATTTAGGTGTAATCACAATAATAGATATCCTAATTAATGTAAATCTTTTACACCTAAGTTTCCATATCTTCTTCTTTTTAAGTCATGAATCATTATGCAAACTATACCCAACAATCTAAATCTTTAAATCATATCTTCTAAAAATCAGATCTTGACTTTTATATGCATTTTGTCCAAAGTCTCAAATCATATGTAATCTTACAGTGGTTCCTCTTCTTCTTTTATCACAGAATATGCATAGGTCTAAAACTAGTTTATAACATATGCTTATTTTTCTAATTAATTACAGATCTAAATAACATATGTTCATTTCTCTAATTAGTTACAGATCTAGATTACAACGTACACTATGCATACAACATATATAAATTATATGTTTACAGTCAAATTCATGCATCCAATCCCAAGTCATATGTCAATATATTTTATGCCTCAGATCTAAAGTCATATGTTCAATTCAATCTCGTCAAATTTCGCATCATTCATTATTTATCCCAAAATTTGCGTTCATACGTTAATCTCTTATGAGATTAGGCACAGGCTCGCGGTAGCCTGGCTATAGAAACAGAAAGGAAGCAGAAAGGGATAAAGAACAGTCACAGAAAAACAGATCTGACAGATATACAATCTCAGATTCAGATTTAAAAGCATATCAGAATTATACTTAATGTTTATAGCAGAAAATAACTGTACTTGCCTTGATTGGATTAAAGAAAGAACTTTAGTTGTTACAGAATTGTTGCAGAAGCTTTTATCTCAAATTTGAATTTAGGATGATGTTGATTGACTTCTAGTTTTGATTCTAGCAGAGTAGCGACGCCATTTTTATTTTTAATTAGAAGAAGAGAGCAATAGAGGCTAGAGAATTGTGTAAGAGACTTAGGTTTAGGTTAGGGATGCATTTATAGGAGGATAGGGTGATTTAGAGCCTTCAGATCAGTCCAGAAGTCATCAGAATCGCACAGCTCGAATACACATCATCCAGCCACTCAAAAGAAGACACGTCACCTCAGAACACTCCAGAATTCGGTGCTGGATTTGTATGGGCGCACTTGGCAGGTGCGCCAATGTATTTTTGTACTGGCGCACTTCACAAGTGCGCCAGTGTATTCTGGCCTGTTTCCGGTTTTTCTGCCTAACTTCGTTCGTCCATATCTTCTTCATACGGACTCCGATTTACGCAAAGTCGGACTCTATTTCGCGTATTTTTCCGAGACGAACACAATGGCGCAACCCATTTCCCTTATTTCTTCTCCTAAAAATTAATTATACCTTGATTTTTAACTCTTATGTTTACAGAAAATACGGGGTGTTACATTCGGGGCTAGACATAGACATGAAGTCCGAACGAGTATAAATCGACTGTGTGATTTATATTTCCTGCTGCAGTTATAATTATTTTACTACTAATGTGGTTGTTGCGCTTCAAATTCTACATATACATATTGATCATCATTGATTCATAGCATAACGACTATTCATTGATCGTCACACCAACTCAATAATTATCAGTTGGACTTTCACTAAGCTAAGTAAAAATGGTCCCATTTGATCGTTTTCGAGGTTGAAGGGTAAGGATAACATGGAAGGCTTTTTTATTAGAGAGACGAACCTTTATCTGCCATTGTTACGATACAAAAATCCTTGAATTTGTTTGCCATAACCTCAGTTGTTCCCAAAGTTGAGAAGCTAGTACTTTGTAACAAAGCCATATTCTCCACCATTCTCTTTCTTTAAAATGAGGGTGGGCAATTTCTCATCGTTATCTTTTACGAGAGCTAGTTTGTTGACCCATTTAACTGGGGTCACCATGACACCATTAATGGTGTTAGTGGTGTGTGGTTGAGATTTAAAAGGAGGAATTCAGGAGGCAATCTCGGCCACACACCACTAACGGTGTTAGTGGTGTCATGGTGACCCCAGTTAAAATGGGATCAACAAACTCGTATTGATCTTTTACAGTGATACGAGTGCGAAGGTTGATGGGTAACTCTGAGGTATGTTTCTCATTCTCAAAGTTGGTCATGGTTGGAGGGACAATGTCACTCAATTTTCCAAGTGCGAACAAATGAAGGAGGTTCGAAACCTCCTTTTACTGTCAAAGACTGTAGGATTTCATCCACGCTAACACCACAAAGTCCGAAGATAATACATTGGAAGCTAGTTGAAATGTTAAGTTCAATAAAGTGATCATGCAGATGTTCTACAACCAAAGCTAGTCCTATTTTTTCAAAGCCGACCAGTTTTTTTTATCAAAGCTAGTTCTATTTTTATCAAAGCTAGTTCCATTAATAGAAGAAATTATTTACATCAATTTTTTTTATCAAAGCCGACCAGCTTTTATAGCGATTTGTAATGCTAGTTTTATTTATTTTTTTTTGGAACTCATAGTAATACGATAATAAATAAAATTTAATTCCTTTTTACTAAATTAAATGAGATGAACAACTATACATTAATTTCTTCTTAATTCTTAGATTAGCATCCACTTATACTTTAATATTATATCAATATTATATTTAATTTCGTAATTGACCATAAGTTCTTTTTAATTTTACCCAATTATAATTTTTTTCTTTAAGGGATGATTTCATTAAATCATTTTACGTAGGTTTTTTATTAATAAATGTTTAACCCTTTTCTAACATAATAGGATCATTCTCAAATATATGGGAGCAATAAAACATGAAGATGACCGGTGTAGGTGTCGTGTTTTAATGAAAACCAAACATAAATGAATATAAAATGGTACTTCTTAATGTGCACACATTTTGAACAATGTGAACACACTTTGACTTTCTCCAGTTATAACCATGCTTATAAACTACCAACATAAATATTTGTTATACTGCATAATAATATTACAAGAAAATACTGGGAAGGACAAATTCATAACCTTTTTAGCCTCAAGGACAAGGCCTTCAAAATTTAGTCGTAAGGACAAACATCAAATTAACAAATTAAAACATCAGTAAAATCATATCCCTTTTGAATTTGCTATGCCATTAAAAATTTCTTTAAAATCATTAGCTTCTATAAAACAAAAACCAATAAAATCAAATCGGATAATGTAGAACTTTTCTTCATCGTATCTTTCAAATAATTCTTACTATGCACAAAAATATTTGAACACAAATACCAACTAGATAATAAATATATTGAACTAGTGGACTATTGTCATCACTGTAAAAGAAATCTAACAAATAAAAATGCGATCAACAAAACAAATATTTAAAATTGATACCTATATTAGACAATTCTGATACTTGCAGACATAAAACCGATACCTTATAATAATATAAAACTGATACCCAAAAACTACTACTATATTAAAACAAATATGATACATAACCACTACATAAGCTATTTATATCATATAGTGTTTGATTCAAAAGGAAACAGCTTCATTCAAAAGATTATGATGAATACAATAGTACAAATTATATAATAATTACAGTTCCAAAACTTAAAACAAGCATACTCTTAATTTAAAAAATTGTTACTTCAAAAAAAAAAAACTAATACAAAAAAACTGAAATAAAACAATTAAACATAGCAATACAGTGAATCTAATGTAAATATTGTAACTAAATGAAAAAAGCTAAATAATATTCGAATCAAAGACTAAAAGAAATATTTCTTCATCAATGACAAAAAAACAAATTTCAGAATATTACTGTATTGGCCTTGGAAATAAATTTTTGGTGGGTTGTCCTTGGGTTTGAAAAGATTATGAATTGTCCTTCACAATAAAATCTTCATAGTATTAATGGTTATTTTGCCCATAATTTCGTATTTTTTTTTAAATTGGTTGATATATCTTAAATTAAAAAAAGAATAAACTGCATTCATCTAACTTCATTTTTTTTTTTTTTTTTGAAATGGTATTAAATGCATTAGCAATCGACTCACTTAATCGCCAGTGTACTAGAATCAATAAGACGCTTTAAATAATCCTAGTGCTAGTAAATGTAATTTTTTTTGTTGGAAAAGGTACTTTGTATAGTAATTAGAAAAGGTTACAACTAAATGTAACTTCAGGATCAAAAAATAATAGGAGTGTTATACAATTCTGATAGCAAAAATATATTCCAATCCCTAACTAGTCTTTTAACAAATAAGCAACACACTCAAATACCAAAAAGAAACAAACTACAACTGAAGGAGAAAACTTGCTATTCTCAAAAGTCAAATGACAATTGAAATTACATCAACTTCAAACTATAGCAACATTGATTGGGAATCAACTTCTACCTTTTTCCTCTTTTTCCGCTTGTTCGTTTCATATTTTTTCCTTTTAATTGAGAAATTATATTTTGTCATGCAGGGTTGTTGATGATATCCAGAGATTTTAAAGCAGAAAACTTAGACACTATTTGCAAGATGCTTTATCTTATGATGCTTACTTTAGTGTGGAAACTCATAGATTCTTCTGATTGAATATTGGATGTGTCCTGCTAGGCTGATTGATATTCATTACCAAAAATCAAAGTAGCAAAGACATTAACAAACGCCTCTAAAAATCGAAATAGGGGCTGAAAAATATACATTATTGCCTCTATAACTGTCAGAGGCAATTGAATATCCACCTCAAAAAATGTAGCCGCTATTGATAAATGGAGGCATATTTGTCTTTTAATTTGCCCGTACTGTATTTGGTCCAGATCATCAAAAGCGCACTACTTCAGCAATAATATGAGCCCCCTATAGTATTTAAAAACAAGGGATATTAACCATGTTAGCCTTGTTCGTAAAGTGTATAACACGAATAGCCTTGTTCGAAAAGTAATTACAGGAGTAGACCTGCTTTGATATAAGGAAGGCAAGTTTTCAAAAATCGCACGAAGGTGAGTTTTCAAAGTTCGCCTGTATACATTGGGTATTAAATTCCATAGTGATTTTCTTGAAATTTGATTTGGACATACCTCAATATCTGTAATATGAAATCTCTATTTTTTTTGTTCCATTATAAAAATATAGTTCTATAGATTCGAACGTTTTGTGTTTTAATGAAATCCAACGTACAATGATTCCTATATATACGAATGAAGTTCAAAAGGTTAAACTATGAACTACCACAACATCTAAATAGTATATATAGCTTAACCAAATAATTTAAAACAAAAACCAAATTCTAATATTCAAATATAAGAGAGAGACAAAGTTCGATTAAGGACAGATAAGTTCGAAACATAACAAATACAAATACATGAAATGTAACACATTGACATCCCATCAACAAACATACGTCTTTATTTTAGGCTACTGAAGTACACCGCTTTCTGTGATGGCCCTGCGATCCACATTTGCTGCACTTGTTTGTTTTAGGTGTTTGATGCTCGTCCATAACATTTTTGAATCTTGTTTGATTTTGGTCGTCCGGGTTGTCTTCTTATAGGCGGAGCCAATATTCGTGGACCATTGTATTAGTCCCAGTATTTCTTATCGCGTATAGGATGAAACTTTGGCTCATAGGCAGCTCTATAACTTTGGACGGAGTACCATTCAGAAGCAAAATCATGATGTGCTCTATTACTACCCAAATTCTGTGCTGAACAAGCCGCCATCACATGAGCACACGGTATCTTCTACAGAAGTGGGATATTGCATGTACAAGTGCAATGAAAACCTTCTATCTCAACATCATATTCATCTCCGTAATAGTGAATCACTTGTCATTTATATCGACCAAATCGAACAAGCCTACAACGTCGTGCTTTAATAGCACGAGCTTCGATTTTAACTTCCCATTTTGGAGTAAGTTTTGAATTCAAACCCTCCCAATTTTTTTGCCTCTTATAGAAATATTCAACTGATCTGAAGAATATTCTTGCTACCAATGCCTTTATAGGCAAGGATCTGGCGCCTTTTAGTACACCATTAAAACTTTAAGATGCGTTGGTTATCATAATATGGAAGCGGCCACTGTCATCTCTACAAAGGGCCCAGTTTTATTTTGAAATCCCTAGGCTTCGTTCAATCCACTTATGCGTCTCCGTCTTAGTTGCCTTGATTTCTTCTCCGAGTTTTTTGTATTCAACCACCTCTAAAGCACATGCAGTAGCGTAAAACAAGCTTGTTAGTCGCTTGTCTCGATGACCGGCAGCTTGAAAATTTGCTTTAAGATGCCTTGCATAGAACCTATGTTTGTGATGTTCTTGCCATCTATCAGGCAAAGCGCTTGGAGTCCCTTTCATTATGTCAGATATAAATGTAATGTCTCGATTTCGTACACTATAAATGAACTCATGCATGCATGAAAAGAACCAGGACCAACTATTATGTTATTCAGATTCAACCACCTCATAAGCTGATGGGAAAAGACAGTCATCGGTATCTACAGTGGTAGCAACTAGCAGTGTTCCTTTGTACTTACCGTACAAATGTGTCCTGTCAATACAGAGCACTGGACGGCAGTGTACAAAACCTGCGATGGAAGGACCAAATGCCCAAAAAGCACACTCAAATACCCTAACATTATTATGTGATATATGTCCTATTGAACCTGGATTGCTTCTTTTTATTTCCGCAAAATACTGAGGCAAATATGAATACGATTCCGCCCAGTCACCATATATTTTTTCCCAACGCTTTATTCAAAGTTCGTCAAGCTTTCATGTAACTGGTTTTGATGAAGAGTAACTCGTCGACAAGCACTTCCATAGTCCCAGCAAAGATATCCAAATTGGCCTTTACAAAAGATTTGATTTTGGATACAAGAAACCCAGAAGTGGCTTGCTTGTGGTTGGAATTAATCGTAGGGTTGACATAGTTATGTTCATGAGGCAACTTTCTGATTTCCTACAATCCAGTTAGTGATTTCTTCGACAATATAGCATGTATTCGCCATGGAAAAGTAGCATCAACATTACATAAAGAGGTATATATTGTTTTATTCGACTTGATTGGTTTCTGTGAAACACCGTGCAGAATAGACCATTCCGTAAGTTGGTGGAGAAACTGTTCTTTTCTTTGGAATACCATACTAACAGCAAAACCATTTTATATGCAAGCGACCAAGAATTTTTCAATAGAAAACTCCAGATTAGCCACTACAGATCTGGCCATCATTTGCGTTGTGCAGAGATCATCGTCCATTGGTACTTCCATTTCAACCTCATCACCATCTTCTTCAGGATCTTCTGTGTTTGGAAAGTCATAGTTTAGTGGTTCATTGTTGACTTCCGTCCAGCATGTATCATCAACAGTCGTCGTGGCAACCACCATGCTATCAATATATTCGGCATGTTGTGAAGTGTGACAACTGCGGGTATCGATCCTCCGACCTCCCGTAAAGCAACACCACGCACTAACCACTATACCAAAAGATCTTTGTGTTATCTTTTCGAGAGGGGTGTTACAAACTACCCCCCTTAAAGAGCCCAACGTCCTCGTTGGCTCATATCACTCACCACCCAGGCATTGTGCATGTAACCCGCATCAGTACTACACCGACTGACATCCGCAGCATTACACACACAATTCCGACTGGGTATAAGCTCTGATACCAAATGTGACAGCCATGGGATTCGAACCCCCGACCTCCCGTAAAGCAACACCACGCACTAACCACTGTACTAAAAGATCTTTGTGTTAGCTTTTCGAGAGGGGTGTTACATGAAGGACTAGCCCCCTAGTCTTCTTCGGTTTCTTCAGTCAGTCTGGTAATAAATGCATTTTAGTTGCATCTTACATTTAAACGAGTAGTTAGAAAACTAAATTAATGTGCAGTACATACCTTTGGCTCATATCGACCAGTTCTGACTGAGCAGGGAATACATCATGTTGCATCTGTTGTCCACATTCTTCTGACTGATCAGTTTGTTGTTCTTGTTGTTGTTGTTGCTGCTCGTCCTCATTCGGACAAAAATACAGATTGGTTTACAAATGAGAACTAAAGATGAGTGATGGATTATGAGTTTGCAACATTTCTGTGAAATAACCTAAACCGCTACTAACGATAGAAGGTGTGATGATTTCTTCCACGATTTCTTTTGTTGTTTTTCCAACAAACAACTCAATCAATTTTTTAACAGCGGAAAACATTACTTCTACATCTTCATCGTCTGAAAGTGCTACGATTCTTGACCCTGAATCAGTAGGCCAGTTAATGGACAACTTGATATCATATTCGAGAGGGTTAATTTTGGTTACTTTGAAGACGGATTCTTTCAAAGCATCAAGTGTGCAACCTTTTCGAACTCTCCCTGGTTTGCAGAATCCTCCCACATAATTTCCATTTTGGTGCTCATCCACGACCAATTCACTGTCGTAGTAGTAAAGTGTAGGAATAAAATGTAGCCGCAATTTTTGAGTGAGTATATTTTTCTTGAAGTTATTTGAAGATAGAATTGAAGTGTTTCTGCAATGAGAAATAATGTGTTGAAGAGCTATGAAATAGGGAAACCATCTACGCAACGTCATTGTCAAATCAACTTTAATCAACTCAGTACGGTCGTTGTCAAGTCATAATTGGCAGTGCTTTAATCATGTCATCGATTTCAAAACAAAGTATAATCAATTGTCCTATGTTCGTCTTGATCACAAAAAACAAGCCTTGAATCAGAACTGGTAGAGCTTTAATCATGTCATCAATTTCAAAATAAAGCATTGTCATTTGTCCTTACATCGTCTTTATCATAATAGACATACACTAGGTCAGATTTGGCAGAGTCTTGTCAACTTAATTATTTCGAGATATTGGACGAACTTTATTCGTGTCTAGTCAAATCACCTAAATTGTAGTAGATCATACTATACAGAAACAGATTGACCCAGCATTATTTTATGGCAGCTAGTTGTCAATTCATCTTTATGTCATAATGTGTATTGTATGAACCAACAAACATACAAAGCTTTAATCCAAACTTCATAAATCTAAAATAATTTATTAGAAAACACAAACATACAGTACTTCATAATAATCTTCCAAGTCGTACAAATGCACAAACAATAATTCAAACTAAACTTCAACAACTTACAATGACTACGGATAATAGAATAACTCACACTAAACTTCAGAAACCTACAATGACGACGAATAATAGAAACACTAGTGGTTATGGTTAAATTGCAAGGCCTCTAGGAGCTTTTTAAGACGTCTAATTTCTTGCTCCAGCTCTTTCGCATATGATATGCCCTTGGACAAAGCGGTTCGTCAATCCATTCTGAAAAATTGCATCCGTGAGGATAATTGGAACAACGAAGACTTCGACGATCAATGTTTTCGCACACATCTGATACAACAATTTCAGCCATATATCCACAGTGGCAACAAACTGGGTACGAGTTAACATCTTACTCCACCATTGTTTGAGAAGGCATTTTGAAAATATATAGAGTTGAGAAGATGTGATTGAGTATGAATCAGAGTTATGAGAGAGTTAGTGGGTACATATAGAGTTTGGAAATACACCAAAATACACAGGCGAATTTCCAAAACTCGCACAAAGGTGAGTTCCCAAAATGCGCCAATTTTTCTCCCCGAACAAATAGGCATATATTTGTTATTATTTCTGAAACATGGCTAATCAAGTAATACTCTTTCTAAATAGGCCTATGTTTGTGAATTCCCCTAAAAACAATAGAGGCGCAGGCTAAAAATGCCCCTGAAATTAAACAGTTAAAATACCCGAAAATACAACATCAACCCATTCAAACGCCCCTAATAAATCTGATATTTATCACTGCTGTAAATGAGCAGAATTTTAATTTGCATTTCACATTCAAATCAAAGTAAATGGTCATTGAAACATTTGCAAACATGAAGTATACAAATACCAAATAAAATAATTAACTCATACATTATTGGAACATGTTCAATAATCAAACATCTCTACGTGAAACACAGGAAAAAAACTGCATTTATTTCTCAATTCAAATAGCAAAGGACATGAAATTACAGAATCCACACATATATAATTCATAAGCACCTTGACTAAACCACTTATGTAACAGGGAAACAATTAATAACATAACACCAAGCTCGTAAACACTAACGACTTACATGATGTGGGGACATGAGTTGTTGTACAAAATCCATATCACTAAGAGTTGACGTGAAATTTCCTGCACGATGGGAAATCAGTGAATGCAAAGGTGGCTGGTAAGGATGAGGATAGTAGAAAAGTCTGTTCTGAGCGTATGCTGGCTGTAGATGTGGGAGAGACTGATGTGGTGGCAGCGAACTATGATGTGGAGGCGTTTGATGTCGGACGGGCAATTATGTTGGACCGGCAACTGATGTTGCATGGGTGTATGGATTGGAGATGAGTGCTGTCTGGAAGACACATTTGGACTGGAAGACCGATGCTTTGAGGATAAAATCATATGTCCTAACTCATCAATCTCCTTCCTTTGTTGTTCATACATTTCCTGCAAGTCAAGATATTCCGACTGCAATGACGCATAATCTCTTCTGTTTCGTGACCAACAAATAGGTGGAATATGTTGAGTTTGTCGTACCCATGGAACCATGCTTGGTGCTACAGCTTCTCCCTAACCTCGGACTCTTCCACCAGTCTCATAACCTCTTACCGACACATACGCTTGCAATCTCAATTCCGGTGTCTCCTCACCATGAGTATCAACTAATTGTCATAGCTTTTGGGATAATAGAGCCTGTAAAGATTAACTATTAATAAGAAAGGTTTCTAATAAAATGAGCTCACAAAGCACGGTTTTAATATAGCATAGATTTATGTAGCGTTAATTCGCGAGCCTCGCACCCAGGTGTGAACCGGAAATGGGATAGGACCTCAGGGAGGGCATGCGTTCCCTTGTAGCTTGGAGTGGTGTCTGGGTTTTGCACGCCCAGACATTTTACTTATGTGGATGATGGATAGCAAGGCGCCTCGGTTATATCTATCTTTGCAGAGCTGATGGATGGTATGGTCTTTATACAGACCAATTTTACGCCCCATAGGGTAGGGAAACCCAGTGTTCAGGCATTTTAATCCACTCCGCGTGGACGGATCTTTTGGGTGGTTGATAGGACACAGGTGGAATACTAATGATGTAGAAGTAAAAGTGCTAATGACAATGATTCATTTGCAAAAACGTGATTTGGAAATAGACGTTTTTATAATATACAAATGTGTTTTTGTTTATTTCAGATCTGAAATTAAAGTACTAAAAAATATTAAGCCAAACATTATATTAGTGAGATACAAGAGCAAATTAATGTAGGTTGTCTAAGTTATCGAGAAAGTGTGCAAATTAAATGATTTCTATATATTCGCTAATTTAAACTAACAAAACTATTAGTTTGACCGTGCAAACACTCATAAAACCAGCTAAGAAAAAGAAGGCACTTCCAAAAGAAGCTTGCGTAAATGAGAAGAAAGGAAACAACCAGGCTTATAGTTGTTTTAATAACTATATTATTTTCATATATAAATTTGTTTCAAGATCATTTTAGTATCAAAAAAGAGAAATAGATGATAAAAGATAAACTTCATGGTGAATCTTTAAAAAATAACTGTGATATTTACCTGAATTTTTTTGTAGAATTTAGAAGCAAATCCTACAGGCTTGCATGCTGGTTTAGCAAAAATGAGGGAAAAGATAGAGATTACGTGTATTATACACAATCGTAGATGACTATGACAACAAGTGTGAAGAATTTCTTTTCTATGTACACCCTTTAACTTAATGACAAACTCTCCTAGAATTTCTTGGTAGGCCTGTTTAGCAAATAGCATATTATGGAAGCAATGCTGGCCTGCAATTGTAGGCCTTGAACATGTTATGTAATGACGCTGGACCAAACACTCCCTACTTCAACATCCGGCGCATGCATATGAGTTGACACATATTTTGTTGTAATAAAAGAAATTCGTTAATATTACATGCCTAACTAATGCTTCTAATGTAAGAATTTTTACAAATGGATCAGCAGGATGGAGAATATATGTGACACCCCATGTCCTTTAGTGTCACTCTTAAGAGAATGCATTAAGTTTCGTGAAGCATTATAGGTAAACAGAAACAGAAATATTACAAGACAGATATAAAAATGACAGCAGAATTTGAAACTTTATTAGCACGAAAATATTGTGGTTCAAAACATAGTTACATCATAAGTCCGAAATACACAAAACCCAGTACATCAACTTAAAACTTCTATCTTGTACAAAAATCATCATCAGAGTAAAGTAATACATAAAAAGAGCATAATCCCCGCAACATAGCCATGGTAGAGAAGATACGAAATCAAGCAGTACATCTAAGCAGCTTCAAGCAGAATGAAAGAGGAATCCTGATCAAGCTCGAGTATTCCCACCCTGAGAACCTGGGGGGAAACGGAGAGAAAGAAGAGAAAACAAAATGGGTCAGACATAAGTCTGGCGAGTCCAGTTACTTTTAGCATATAAATAACCAGGAGTGGCCATAAGCTGCACCGCAATGCAGAAACCGGCCAGACCGAACTGCAATTACGGTATGGAAAACCGCACCAGATTCTCGCTCTATAGCAAACAGCCCAAACCGAACCGACTCGCAACGATACGGTTCAGTTACGGTTTGAACTATTACCAAACCATATTAAACCGAACCAAACTGCATAGCTGCCCCGGTAATGTTATGATAAAAAATAAACAAATTCCTACCTAACTTTTTATTTTAACTATATATATTCTATTTTCAGCGTATGTTGTAGTTATATCAATTCAAGATAACACTATATGTTTTAACCTTCAGGTGACACAACGTCATATAATCATAAATTGATTATTGATGGAAATAATTCTCTTTTTCATATTTAATATGGGTTCAAACCAGACTGAACCAAAACCAGACCGTATTACATTGAAACCAAACCGAAACTGAACCGTTTGAACGGTTAGTGTAATGATTTGTACTTTTTATCAATCGTTTAATGCGGTGCAGAAGCGGTTTGAGCTCCAAACCGCACCGAACAGAACCGCGCCCACCCCTATAAATAAGTAAAAGCATCATAACAGGCATATAAGTTGGAGAGAGAGATAACGGTGTCATAAGGCAGGTATAATAAGGTAAACAAGATAAATATAACAGAACATGCATTGCGCTTCTTTAATGCTTTTCTCCCTCTACACAAATACTAGTATAACCGAAACAAGATGATCCCAACAAGTACAAGACGGTAGACTTAGGTGTACTTCTAGTGAGAGGTTTTACCCCATACAATAATAGGTAGCACAACAGAACTGACGGGTGTTACCCCAACAATAATAACAGGCTCCTAAACAGGCGAGACTAGATATACCCTAATTACTACCACAATCGACCGGCTCCCTAACCCGTAGATACCCGTGCTGGGCCCACAGTAGGATGTATCACTTCCTAAAGTGGCAACCCCGTTATTTCGAAGATGCACAACTATATCTACTAATGTCACAGCGTCTTATTTTCCCCAGCAGGCGGACCCGTGCACGCACATGACCCCGATGGAACGCGACATCAGACACCTTTCTTCCAAGTGACCTCTTAGAACCAGCTCAGTAAGCGTGCCTTGACCCCGACCTAGTTCGGGGTTCTCCTTTTGATACCTATATGGGTAACTGAGTGATACGGGTCCCACACACCGGATGATACAAGCTTCCTTCTAGGCTTGCATCCCAACTACTAGGATTTCAACAGGTTATGCCTACTAGTTTAACAAGATCATATAACCCCAACAGGTTAAGTTTGTTGGGTTTATGCGTATAACCCGCCCCCACATATTTAACAAGATTAACTTAACTTACCCACTGATTCAAGCAAGTTTATTTAACCCCTACTCAAGTTAACGGGTTCATGTAATCCTTATGGATTCAAATAGGTTAAGTATTACAAGTCCCTACCATTCATTCTTTTATGGTTATAATGCGCTAGACCTCCCACATTAAGTCTACCACTTGTGGATGCTAGATATGCTGGTTGGGTCCGGGCGGACTTCTTCCACAAGTCGGACTTAACCTCGTGTCTTAACATCGTCACGTGTATGTTTATGCACTTAGACCCCTCACATTAGATTTACCACTTGTGGACGCTGGATTTGCCGGGTGGTTCCGGGAAGACTTCTACCATAAGTGTAATCTAACCTCATGCCTAATTATGGTTACAGTTTCTAATTACTGTAAATCTAGGCATTTTCATTACTAACCAATTTTCATTTTTTAATATGCCCCATATCCCCGTCCGTTCTACGATACAAGTTATGCCCCAAATTAAGATTTAGATCAAGATATAGATTATACCCCAAATCCCTAGTTTTGATTCAAGGTACAAATAATGCCCAAAATTCCCAATCATGTTTACAATATGAATTATGCCCCAAATTAATCATTCCCAATCGTTCCCAAATTCGTACGTTCACTTATTTTAATGATAGGCCTAGGCTCGAAGGTAGCTTGGATATATAAAAACAAAAAGGGAAAGAGGGAGAGAAGAGAACAAGAATAGGCATAGTAAATAAAACAGGCATATGATGACATATTTAGGTAAACTAGCATAATAGGCACAAGGTGACATGATTAGGCAAACTAATAAAATAGGGATATCATGAATAGGCATATGAGATCGAAGCAATGAATTAGGTATACGAGTAATGGCAGATTTGTTATGATTCGGGTTACTAACAGGAATAGGCTTAGATCCAAACTTATAAACGTGTCAAGATTACATTTCAGGTGTTTATATCTAAAATCAACATAAACACACTGTGATTGGATCTAAAGAACAGAGAATTAATCGTAGATGATGTAGCACATATCTCTGAATTCGTATAACTTGTTGTTGAAGAAAAATATGCTATTTTAATCTAACCTGGGGCAGCACCTCGTTGTCGTCATTGATTTAGATGGATAAAACAATGAGAATGAGGTCCTATTTATAGCCTAGGGTCAACGAACCTAGTCAAGAAACGAGTCCACACTCAGAGAATGAATTCTGCCCAAATCTGGCAGGGGTCGACATGTGGGTCGACATGGGTGTCGACACCCATGTTGTGTTGTCGACCAATGGGTCGACACCCATAGGGGCGGGGTCGACGCCTAACGGGCCGATATCCCTCCCCTTTCCGCGTCATTTGATTTTGAATTCCGAAATGGTTTTATTTGTATATAGATGGCTTATATGTGTATAAACTTCAAACCTTAATAAATTCTTCATGAGTGTCCGTTTTATGCAAACTCGGAGTCTATCCTAAGCAGAATTCCGAGAGGAATGCAATAGCGTAGTCCATTTTACTTAATTATCAATATTTAATTAAGTATTATTTAATTTATTATTTTAATATTTAGAATTACGGGGTGTTACAATATAGGACTTTAGTACCTATGGATTATAAGGGTGTGTATTAGTTTTGAAGAATCTTGGCATTTTCAAGATTATAAGGGTATGCAGTAATGCAGATGATCATCCAAAATGTCACATGGTTGTGGAACTCATAACTAATATTTTTTAACTGGATTGCCCTATGTCATGAAAGGTCTACAGCAAATAATAGGACAAATATATGGTCAAAAGAACACCTGAGTAGTTGGGTATAGTTATAGTATGTTTCCACTAATTGCAAAAAAAAAAAAATTATCATCTGCCAAGCTAAAAAATGAATGAAGCCATCATCATTTGCTTTTTGTTGATAATGCTTGTGATTTAAGCATCATGAAGCTACTAATTTGCAAAATATTGTTTTACTTTGATGAACTATTGGGCAAGTTTTATGAAATGGAAGCATATATTGGAGTAAAAAACTTAAACTTTATTATATGAAGACAACTAATTATAATATTCACTTAGTAAAATTTCCACCTACTGACAATGTTTTCCACGTGATGAAACCTGACACTTATCATAAACTGTCCATCTATATGAGAAACCTGCAAATTCTACATGAGAAATTGTTTGGAAACAAAATAAACATTCATCACTTTGTCTCTTAATCGATTATAAAATGAAGATTGAATTATGTTAACCTAAAAATATGTATCATTTTTATTTTTCTTATTCTTTTATTCTGTAAAATAAGTCAATCATTACCTACTCTATATTACCATAACTAACTTTTCAACAAATTAATCAGAAATACCCATCAACTCAACTTAACGTAATTATTAATAAAATGTTTTAACAATAAATACCCGAAAGGGCAGTTTCCTCAAGTATGACCTTCAAAATCATGGTGATTAATGTTTGATTGCTATAAAGGCCCTTGTTCTCATATCTTATGGAATGTGACAATTGATGATATGTTTCAAGGATAGTAACTTTCGCAGACTTTATGATCATATGAGATGATATTCTCAAAAATGTATACCAGGTAAACTTTTTGACTATTATCAATTTTTGAATTAATGCATTAAAATTATTCCAGTGACATCATGAGATGTAAAAAAAATAAACCTTGAACTCTGTCATATAAGTGTGATTTAAACTCGAGTAGAATCGAGCGATATTACTGCTCAATTAACTTCATCTTAATAAAGGTTTTCGATTTTAGTGCAGTCAAATGTGAATTGCTTAAAGTTCCAGCTCGATTTTGGTTGGAGAAAAGTTTGTTCTCAAGTGGGAGCACTGAATGAACTAGGATATAAAGAGTTGTTAGAGCAAGATCCATTACGTTGAAAGGGGAGATATAAGATTTAATAGTTTGTAACTACAGTGATGGATTTGACACCTTTCAAACTTGACATTGATGAGTTAGTGGAGGAGTTTGCCAAGGATGAGCTAACTTCCTTTGTTGACATGAAGAAGATATGGGCTACAAAGAAGTTCACCTATATCTTTGCCAAGGATGAGCTAACTTCCTTTGTTGACATGAAGAAGATATGGGCTGCAAAGAAGTTCACCTATATCTTTGAAGCTAGGCCTAATGCCAACTCAATATTGTTTATGCAATCTTTATATGCTTGTTCCATAGGTCTTGAATGTCCATATGGTTTCAGAAGATGTTCTACCTCGAAGATTAGGCGGGATCTATTGCCTTTATTGCCTTTATGAGACACAACCATATAAGCCATGCTTCAAAATTTATATATCTACCAGAGAACTAAGGAGGCTAAAAATGCTGGTTATTGATGCAAAGAGAAATAGTATCGGGTTCGTCCCTTCTATGGTTAAAAGAATGCTTAACATGGTATGTTCTTATTTGGTTTTGTTGAAACTAATAGTGGTTCTATCACACGAAATATCAATAATTTCAGTGAACAAAAAAACAAGTGAGTCCAAACTGCGTATGGAAAGGTTATGAACTTGGTTTGGATTCTTTCAAAAGGATCTCAAAAGACTATGCAAAAGCCAAAGAACCAGCCCTACAAGAAGCTAGGAAGAGCATGGACATTGAAAACATAAAGCATATAGAAGAAGATATCATTGGAGAATAGAATAAACAGAAAGAATAAGCCTTTCATAATTAGACAAGCATTGCTAAAAACAATGGGTGGTTAAAATCAGTGCTTATAACAGAAAAATGGAGAATAAGAATGCTAGAAATGGAGAAAGAGAAGATATTGGTGCAGAATGGGATTCACATGAAGCTTATTATAATGAGGAAGGTGTTTTGAATCATAATGAAACAGTGGAGGGCGATGAGTTTAACGAAACGGCAGACCTTTGCTTTGATTTAAGAGACTTGAATGACGCTTAAACGACACTTTTGTTTTATTTTTTTGGTATTTTGTTGCGAACTTTATAAGTTCATTTCAGTAGACCTATAAATTAAATGGTTTTTACAAAGCAACAAAGGGTGAAAGAGCAATGTATTTAAGAGGAAATAAGTGTGATTCAAACTGTAAGAGAAAAAGGAGCTGGAATAAATTAATATGGTTATAAAAATAACTTTCATTATTTAATATCCTTCCAGCTTCTTCAAATACCACTCTCACTTAATTTAAATTCGGGTTCTTGTGTACTATAGTTTATTTTGTAGTGTATTTAATTTAGTATCATCATTAAATGCAGGATAATCAAAAGAAATGAAGAAAACAAATAAGTAAATTTTTTGGTAACCTTTGGAAACAAAACTAGCTTATGGTAACCCATAATTTTAGTGCAGTATCATTTACTTATATACTCCCTCCAGTTCATAATATAAGTCGTTTTAGAGATTTGCACGGGAATTAAGAAAAAATTCAAATGCTTCTTTTTGGTGGGTTGACTCTTTTTTTCATGCAAAATTAAGTTACTTTCTTTATTTTCAAGTATAAAAAAGTGGTTGTTGGGATTTCCTATGGAGCCGCCTACTCACATGAAGTATGTACAATTAATTATAAGTGAAAACATCTTATATTTGGAAAAACAAATAAGTTCACAAAATGACTTATATTATGAACCGGAGGGAGTAATATATATAAGATGGAAAAGTAACATTATTGTATAAACCAATTATTGGAAGGAGAAATAATCAAAGACAAACTGACCATGAATCTAGGCATTTGTTCCACAAGTTGTACGTATATGTTCATTACGTACGGACTGCGTATAAGAGAGACAGAGTAATATGCACGATTAGCAATGACATTAACAAAATAGTTTTTCTCATTGTAAAAATCACAACGTCTTCCGGAATCTATTAATGGTATTTAATATGCATTGTATCATGTTTTTGGTACGAAAACTTTATAATTGTTATTGGTAATGCAATGTGTATTTGAGGTAAAAATGACTGAACTAGTACCGATGACCTATCAGACCATCCATTTGTATAAGGGGTTGCATGAGTTATAACACACAATAGCAGGCTGATCAGTGCAAACAAGATTAGTATTTCGCTTACCCCCGTATGCTCAGATGTGTTGTCAATCCAGCTTCTAACTTTATGCTTTCTTTTATGAACCAAATCAAATGCTTCAATTGGATCAAGCTCATGACCATAAATTTATTTCTATTTCAAGGTAGAATAATGAGCACCCAATAATTACATTAAGATCATATAGTAGCATAATAATAATATATGATTTATACTGTGATCATTTATATTACCACTTACTTATAACAATGGACTTGGCTAAGCAAATTAAGTTTGTGTAAAGAAATGGCCACTTACAAATTTGGCATGGTGTCTTACGAAGGAAGTCAAACAACCTGTGTGACTCATTTTCAGCTTCTTGCGGTTCTTGGTATTTTTTTCAACCTTTATCATTATTCACAAAAAATAAAAAGATAGTGAACAGTAATGTACATGTACCATTTACTAAACCAAATGAACATAGAAAAAGATAATTACTTTATTTTTGTGATCATTGTCCCAGTAGTTTACCATTCTCCTCCATTGTTCGCTATCCACGCGGTCATCTCCACACTCAAAGCGCAACTGTGAGCCAACGTATGGAGTGTAATATTTTTTTTTTAAAAATCGGATCTAGTGTCTCTCACTCTTTTAGCTAGGCATTTTAGTAGTACATGACGAATTAGGGGGATATGGGGCATGTCTTCAGGACGCCAGTCTATTGCATCCTTTAAGTTACAAATATTTTATGTTATACATGGGAAAATTGATGAAACCAAAGACATAAAAAATTATGTAAATGTAACTTTAAAGTGGTTGATTTCAATGCGACTGAAATATTGTTAACTTAACATTTTGCAAAAATGAATGTGTAGTGTTCAACCAAAGACCATGCATGCTTAGTTTTTCATGTCATGAAAAAAAATTCAGTTTGGGAATATATCATTTACTACTCAACATTTTAAAAACAATCAAAAAGTACGAAGATGAATAACCAATATTCAAACCGTGAAGACATTTTCCAATATTATATAAAATTCAAAATGATTCAACATACCGATATGGTTTTCCATATTTTTTCCTTAATAGCATCAGTTTGAGATCTCCAGTCTTTTGGGGAAAGAGGAATAAGGTTGCAGTTTCTTGCCAAATCACCTAAGTATCTTGCTAATTTGGCATCTTCTGGAACAATGCACAGTCCATCGTTCATAAACTCATTTTTTTCTTTTTCAGATTTACCCCATATTGGTTTATTATAGCCACGCCCTTTTCTACTCTTTAACCCTGCTAAAGTAATAACATAGTACTTTCAATGGTAATATGCAACTAAACCTATGATAGGTCACAAGCTGTCTTTAGAATGGTCATTTTTTAGTCATATAAATTGAAGTCTTTACGGTGTTGCTTTATTGTAAAAATAGCACTTTTATAACTTTCGTAAACATAATCCATTAAAATGATTGGTGTCACGTAAGAAATAATAACATGTCACTAATAAAATATGGAAATACCAATGCTTAGAGAATACAGAAATACCATTGCTTTGAGAATCGCGCTCTTCAAGTATACCATCATTCAAAGGATTCACCTCATCTAAATAAGAAGGTTCGGAGCTGCTCATCTTAGTAAGGGAAAAAGGAAATGACAATTAATGTATGTTAACTTATAACAAGTGATTTCACATAATAAATCTAGCAATTAACTTGTACTATGGTTCAACAAATACGTCAAACTATATAAGACAAATAAAAATAAATGATAGCATTACATAATTAGAATATAATCTAAGTTTAAATGGTGCATTAAATGAACAATGGTGAACAAATAAATAAATATGCAAGCACTATGTTTAGTTGATGCTCTCGTTTTCATACTCATTCTCATTCTCAGTTTCTTCTTCATCACCGTCATTGTCTTCAAGAATGGAAAAGTATGAATTAGGTGTTGGTAACACTTTGCTAACATAAACACCGGGAACAACGGTTCTTATATGTAGCTCTTCGTTGTCAAGATTAGAATCATCAAGATTGGGCATGGCGTAGTAATCATCAACATCGACTTCATTGTCATCCACAATTAAATCATAGAAATCTCTCGGTTTTGTTTTCATTACAACAGCCCAATCCGGTTGCTCTGGATCAGCAACATAAAACACTTTAATAACTTGTGATGCTAGTATAAACCGATCATTATTTTGTGCCAGATGGTTGAAGTTCACTAAATTGAATCCATATATGTCGGTCTTCTTCCCGGACTTACTAATCCAGTCACACTCAAACAAAACAGTTTTGCTTGCTTGATCATCATTTTTCACCAGGAAATCTATAATCAAGCTCATAAATATTTTCCAAGACACCATAATAGTCGATATTACCGGTGATTGGATTACAATCTCACACACTCAAATAACTTGATGTTTCAACATTCACAAAGTCACCACAAAATTGATTTTTGTATTTGTCATCAGTCGCTTTAATTCGAAATTGGTAACCTTTATCACATACTTCTTGTATTGCCTCACAATCCTGCTTGGACCATTAGCTAAATGACGTAAATCATTTGATATTGCAGAATCATTGCTAGCATAAAGGTCATTTACCTAAGCCAACGTGATCGTTAATTTACTTCATTTAATAGTAAAAATTATTAAAATTGCATGTTGAAATATAAAAACACATACATGATTCCTAAACCATGTAGGAAATTCCTTGTTCCTCAAGCTCTCGACTTCTCGAATAGTTTTCCCACGATGGATTCTATGTAGCTCTTCCAACCTTTTACTACCAAAAAAAATTTCAAAGAAAAAAAAATGTTTGTATTGAATTCAATGATGAAATTAGAGTACATACTTTAGATAAGTATAATAGCCTTACTCTAAAAAATAAGCCACTTCGTTACAGCTAAATAAAATATAAGTATGACATTGCTCCCAGATTTTCTTTTCGAGATTAATCTCTAAGCATTTTCCTAAATGAGGACCATAATTTGCAAATATCGATAGCCCCCCATCAACTTCACGAGGTAAAGATGCATCGACATTACGACCATGGCATGTAAAACGAGTCTCTTCACCTTTCAGATACATTGAACAAAATGAAGCACATTCTTCTGCAAGATATCCTACTGCAATACTTCCTTCTGGGTTACTTTTATTGTGAACGTATCTTTTTAATGTTTGCAAGTACCTAAAGAAACAAATAAATACTCATTTATTGTACGACATATCAATCGTAAGAGGGCTCATAAGAAAAGTTCTCGCACGTACAAAAAGATTTAAAAAATGTACTTGTGTGATACTACTATCAAATAAAGTATGTATTTTTGCATCCGTGTATTAATTTTTTACATTGATTTAACATATAATGATTAGAAAAAATTAAAGTGAACATACTTATATTTAATGTGGATAATATGAAAAATGTTTCATTACTTATTTAATCAAAGTTATACTTACTATAATTACTACATATACCTTATGTTAGGAAAATTGCGCAGCAGCCAGGATTTTATTCACCCAAATACTTAAAGATGATTTCTACGAAAAACAACACAGATATGAAACCACATGTGCAAACAAGGTATTCCACCCAACCACCCTCTTTATTGATTCAACAATACAAATTTTGTTTACATACAATGGATCTACAACCAAAAATAAACAAAATTACAAGAATCAATAACCTTATTGAGATAGGGAAAGAATTCTAGATGACTATAACTTTTGTTGGAGAAAGAGAACAATGAAGAACAACAACAACCTTTGGATTAACTATTTCGTTCTCAATCCCAAGCTCTTAATCCAATCCTAGATGCTAATATACGAGAATAGAAGGCCTAGGCAAATATCCAATTTACCCCTTAGAAATATATCCAGAATAAAATTATTCATTTCTTTCCTTCTATGATACAATCAATCAATCAATTAACCAATCAATTAGTCAACTAATTAATTAATCAATCAATCAAAACAATCAATCAATTAATCAAATCAATCTTCATTAACATATGTGATTTCATGTCACAAATCATTACACTCTACCTTCATATGAAATTACATCACATCAGATGAACTTCCAACACACAAGTCTTCTAACTCTTTCAACGACGCCTACTCTCAATTAAACCATTACAAACACAATCCACCGCTTGCCAAAGATGCATCTTCCCTTGAGATGCACCATGCAACACTACGGTCTAAAAACGCTTGTAATACCACAAGGATCTTCACTTTGTGGATTTTTTGCATCGACACCCGTCTACCACTTGATCTTAGCCCCTTCCTTGATCACTCTAGATCCCTCGAGCATCATCAATATGAAGACCACTGTCTGTACCATCAGCAGTGACCAAATTAACCTCTCCACCTTACTGTGGACTAGGTACTTCAACCGTCACTCGCCTTCCACAGTTGACCACAGAACCAACCTGTCTGTACCAGTTTCCCTCCTCCAAGGTAATCTTTGTGGTCGCCCGCATCCCCTGCACTAGTCAAGAGGAATAATGCGCTAAAAGGTGTGCCAGGCAGCTATGGACGATCATCAATGATGGTAAGTACCATCGAAACCTATCGTAAATCTCACAGCGCAAGGATAAGATATAATAGAACATACACAACAGGTAAAAATAGTGAAATCCAATTGCACAAAAACTGAAAACTCATAAAGAACCTGTAGAAAGATCCATACAACTTAGGATAATATTTCTATACAAAGGTCCTCACTACATCCCTCAGAGTATACAGTATCAACGGAAATAGAAAATACTGTATGGTAATAAAACTGGTACGTGAGCCTCATGCTCACCATCGATCAACATCATTGTTCTCACTAAAGAATCACCTGTCACCTGCAACTCAGCCTGCCCATTCACAACCGGATGAACAACCCAAGGTAATAAGAGGAAACATAAAACCTTGAGTCAGACAACAGTCTTAGTGAGCGATAAAACAGCTAACAAACTTCATCAATGAAGTATATGAGAATGGGTAGATTTACCAACCACTACCCAACACCAGAGAAGAACTCACACCCATCTTCCCCACATTCGATAGTGATAGCCTTTACAATCCATAATATCCAAGGTAACAAAAATTTGTCCATGGCAATCAGAACAACCATCTATAACATTCATAGCATCCAGATTACTTAGGTCTCACGTAGATAATCCTAATCGAGTTTAACATCCCTCAAGTACTCTCCCCAGAGACCTAGACCAATATCAGTCAAGCACTCAAGAAACATCTCCCTTGACGTTGGATAATCCATGTAAGATGGTATATCAAAACATTCATACATTCAAGCATCCATGACAGACTCTGGCTATCACCGCCAATTCTGCTTTGAAACTGTCGTTAATCGTATGACGGCCCATCATGGCTACAATATGTCAAGGGCAAATGGTAACCCCGGTTCTAGCACAACTCCATACGCCATCATGACTCATATGTTTGTCTTCTCACATCTCGACAACTAGGCCCTTCACGACTGCCCAAGGTATGAGACCCTTCACGACTGCCCAAGTACCTTTGCTTTGAGTCTGCTAGAACTTACGATAACGATGATCTCTCGGCCTTCGCATCCCTAGTCGTCATCACCGGCGACTAATCACAAAATCAAGTCCCACTCGAGTAACCATTATTTACAACCCAACACCTTTTGAGTTGTATGCACATTCGTTGCTTTTCACCGATTAATTAACACATCACATTACTTCGAACATCCTCCTTTGGACCATCATCGAAATTACAGCATCGTTGAACCGAACAACAATCAATATAAGGTCCAACTTCAATAACCAAGTCATCACGACCGACCAGGCTGTTCTCAACCAGATGGACCAACCCCATTACCCAGGAGCAATCGTCCCTTCTATCACCATATGGTCGACCGACCCTCAGCAGTTGGTCGACCCATCATTAGTCAACCGCCCCATCTACTAAGTAGCGACCGACCTACCTGACCGACCCCACCTTAGACCGACCACTTTTCCTCCAATCCAGGTTGGTGCGACCGGCCCCGAGCTTATGTAGAGAACGACTGACCCTTCCTCAGTGGCTCGACTGACTCAATCCTGGCCCAACCACTGTGGAGCACACCTTGGTAAGAGCGACCGACCAGATTAGGCTTGACCAACCCAATCCATTAAATCATCCCCAAGCTCGCTCAACCGAATCCTTACTTCCCTGGACTCGCTCGACCTAACCATTCTTCTTCTCTTTAAGCTCGCTCGAGCCTTCTCCCTATATTACTTTCCAAGAAATCCATGTTACGGTGCGCGACCAACCCACGCGTGCGACCCAAAACCTGCATACTCCAATGCAACTCCAATTTCGACCAAAACTTCGCTAAAATGATATGTTCAATGAAACTAACTCATCCAATTCATCTAGTATGACCACAAGCATGATATTAAATCAACAATAACACCAATATGGCAATTCCATCAATAGTTATGTAAAATTCACAAAATCACCATAAATGTGCATATGAACGAAACAATAGATCTTAACTTGCATAATCATATGGAGTAGCATAGAAATTACCTATTTAAAAAACTTGCTAAATCAGGTCATAGGGTAATTTATATAAAAATGGACTTACCAATGCATAGATCTATGGAAAAACACTTGCATTTGATGGAAAACATGAACAAACATTCATATACTTCATTGAATCCATGTAAGAGATGCATATCACTCACCAATTCTCCAAAACAAGCTAAAATGGTAGAAATATGAATCCCAGCAGAAAGCACCTTTCACTAAACCCCTTGATGCGATGTATCCTTGCTTCAGTTGATGTAGATCTAGCCTCCAATGGTGTAGATATATGATTTCCCTCCTTGGATTTTAATTTTTAATGGAGGAAAGGTGTTAGAGGAAGAAGGAGCATAAGGACACCAAATGAGAGAATGGGGAAGTAAACTATTTCCCATACCTCTCACCCTCTATTTATAGTTCAACCCACTAATTGGGCCTTCCCAAATCAGCCCATTAGGCTCCCAAAACCTGGACAACCAACTGAAAAACCTTAAAACAACGATTTATCCCACACGGCTGAGCCAAACCTTTAATGTACCCACTATACGGAAAGACAAACATCTGTTCCTTTCCAAAGGCACAGGTCTCACCCTTTGATTCGACCTGAAAAGTTATGCCCTGTACAAGACAAACAGGGGCGAAATGGTCACAAATAAAATCGGTAAAAGTTATGGACATGCCTCACATCCCTATAATCAACATATTAAAAGATGAGAATGATCAAGCCCTCAGACGTCAAAATAAAAATATTTTACGATCTTCTGATACGTAAAATGCGGGCTGTTACAATATTCTTCTTCAGTTGGTTCTGGTTTCTTGAATTGATTCTTGTCGATGTAGACATGTATAGTAGCACCAGAATCGATCTACCAAGAATTGTCTTGTTCAACCATATTTACTTCAGATACGACTGCTGTAAACTTTTCCTTTTCAGATTGTTGCTTCTTTTTTTCCAGAAGCAACAATCTCTTTTAAAATACCGTGGTTTTCCAGAATAGTAGCAATTATTTGAACCTTTGTCTTTCTTGTTCTGTCCTTTTCTCCTTTTATTAGAAGAGTTATACGAAGCATTGTTTGATTGCTTTGCTTCCACCATATGGACTTTTGATGTACCTGCAACTGTATCGTCTTGAGTAACCTTTTGCCTTAGTATTTGTTCAACCAACAAATACTGTGCAAGGTTGTCCAGACTTATATCCTTCCTCTTATGTTTCAGTAGTTTCCTCTGATCTTCCAAGAGGAAGGTAATTTGTCTATTATTGATGTAACAACCCGGATTTTACATATCGTAGGATTGTAAAATATTTTTATTTTGCTCCCTCAGGGTTGGATCATTCTCATATTTTAATATGTTGTTATGGGGATGTGACATGTCCATAACTTATACCAGTTTTATTTATGACCATTTTGCCCCTGTCAGTTATGTATAGGGAATAACTTTTGACTGGGATCGAATCAGGTACTGAATTCGGTCTCACTGGAAAGGTAATGGTGTTGCCAATTCCGTAGAGTGATCACATTAAAGATTTGTTTCAGTGGTTTGGGAGGAATCACTGCTTTTGTGTTTCATAGTTCGTTGCTCAGGTTTTTAAAACATTAGTGGGCTGATTTGAAGAGGCCCATTAGTGGGCTAATTTGAAGAGGCCCATTAGTGGGCTGGTGGGAGGTTATAAATAGGGGGTTAGAGGCATGGAGAATAGTTTACTTTCTTCATTCTCTCATTTGGTTGAGCTCGTGATCCTCCTTGCTCAATCAAATACACCTTTCCACCGTTAAAATTCTACATCTACATAAGAGAATCGAAGATCTACATCGTTTGAAGCTAGATCTACATCAATCAAAGAGAGATTTCATCAAATCGAAGAGTTTGCAGTTAATTATTCACTGTTCAGATTTAGATCTAAGTGTTTTTGTGTTGTTTTGAAGATTTGGTGAGTAATATGCATCTCTAACATGGATTCAATAAAGTATATGAGTTGTTTGATCATTATTTCATCATTTTCAAGTTGTTTTCACCTAGATTTACAACATGGTAAATATATTTTCATATGAATCACCATAGGGCCTAATCTAGCAACTTAAAATCGGTAATTTCTATGTTAACTCATATGTTTATGCAAGTTTAGATCTATTATTTTGTTGATTCATTTTTGTATCATGATTTGATGAATTTTATATGATTGTATGATGATTATTGATTTCTTGAGTGAAATCGGTCAATTTGGATGAGTTGATTGCATAAATATTGTTCGTGAAGTGTTAGATCTATGGATCAGAAATTTTGAGGATGGATCGGAAGTTTTGATGATGGATCAGAAGTTTTGGTGATGGACTGGAAAATTTGATGGATCGGGCGAGTTTCTGGTGATGGACCGGGCAGTTTTTCGAAGCACGGACCGTGCTGTTTTTCCAATCATGGACCGGGCAGTTTTTCGAAGTATGGACTGGGCAGTTTTTTGAAACATGGATTGGGGAGTTTTTCGAAGCATGGACTGGACAGTTTTTCTTGAAGCATGGACTAGACGAAATTTATGGACATTTCCATGGATCGGGCATTTCATGGACCGGGCATTTCCATGACGGACCGGGCAGAAAAGTGACAGCGTTTCCAAAACGTTATGGATGGAATTTGAAGTGATGTGGTATGTTTTTCATAGCGATAAGGCTGAGATGCTATGGATTGAATATCGACCAAACGACATATGTTTTTGGGTCGACGATAATCATAGCTTCAAAGTAAATTCAAGAATTAATGTTTGAAGTGTCGAGATGTGTTCGTTGATCGCTGTAAAGAAACGAATGTGAAGACGACTCAAGGGTGTTTTGAGTTCATGGATAATGGTTGCTCGAGGGGGACTTGAGCTTGTGAATGGTCATCGCGGTTAATGGCTAGAGATGTGAAGGTTGAGAGATTATCATTGTCGTAGGTTTTAGCGGACTCAAAGAAGAGGTACTTTGGGTAGTCATAAAGGGCCTCGTACCTTGGGCAGTCGTGAAGGGCCTAGTTGTCGAGATTGGAAAGACAAACATATGAGCCGTGAAGGCGTATGGAGTTTTTGCTCGAACCAGGGATTACCATTAACCCTTTACGTATGGCAGGTGGTCATCATATGATTAACGATGGTTTCGAAGCAGGAAAGGGAGTGATAGACAGGGTCATGAGTGTGATGTTTGCTTTGCTTGCACCATCTCATGTAAGTTATCTGAAGTCGAAGGAGATGTTGCTTGGGTGCTTGTTTGATATTGGTTTAGGCCTCTAGGGCTTGTGCTTGAGGGATGTTGATATCAATTAGGATGGTTCACGTGAGATATAACTAGTTGCTATGATTGTTGTTGCATGTTAGATGTTATGCTATTGTCTGGTTACTCCCGGTTGTCATGATTGAATTGTTGTTTTCTTGACTGCTGGATTGTAAAGGCTATCACTGTCAGATGTGGGGAAGATAGGTTCGGGTTCTTCTCTGGTGTTTGGTAGATTGGTTTCTTAGTCTACCTATTCTCGTGTACATTGTTGATGATATTAGATAGCTATTTTATTGCTCACTAAGACTGTTGTCTGACTCATGGTTTTATGTATCCTCTTATTACCTTAGGTTGTTCATCCGGTTTTGGATGGGAAAACTAGGAGGCAGGTGACAGGTGTTTGGTGAGGACGATGCTGTTGTGCGATGGCGAGGCTAATGTATTACTTTGCTATTATATAGTATCTTTGTTTCTGCTGTTTGAGAGTGTTTGTAGTGAGGCTTCTTGTACAAACTTTAATGCTATATACAGTTGATGTATGTATGATCTTTTAGGATGTTGTGAAAGTTTGAAAGTTTGATATATGATGCTTTACTATTTATGACTTTTGTATATGTTCTAATATACATCATCCTTGCGCTGTGAGTTACACAACAGGTTCCGCTTGTGTTTACCTATTGTGATGATCGTCTATAGCTGTCTGGCACACCCTTCAGCATATTATTCCTATTGTTTAGTGCAGGGGTTATGGAAGGTTATCACATTTGGTATCAGAGCTCTGGTTATCATTTTAGTCAAAGTGAAAAGACGTAATAACGTATGAGAGATGTACTTGTAGATTTCTAATGGATGCATTACTATATATATAGCATTTGAACTTCATTAGCAGTTTCTTACAGTGTCCATATTACAGATTTAGAATGAGTCATCGACATTCAAGACACGCTGCTAGGGAGGAAGCTGGTTCTGGAGGGGGAAATGGCGGTATACTAGATCACACAACCATGTTCAAGACCATGGTGGCAGCGATCATGAGGAGGGATCCCGCTCCAAATACAGCTGTGGTAGATGTAGGGGTTCAAGTGCAGGTAACCAAGGCTGTGGATTCGTGAAGTTGTGTAAGGACTACACATCTCTGGGAGGGAAACCATTCAAAGGGACAGAGGCGACTGAAGTAGTTCAGAGATGTTTGGATGCTTGTATGAGGATTTTTGGGGATTTAGGAATTGATGATGCAATAAAGAGGAAGCTTGCATCAAGACAACTATGTTGAAACCAAAATTGGTCTACAACACCAATAGTAGTTCAAAAGTACTTCGCCAAATGGTTAGAATTAGGAAAATGAGGCCACACTCACAAAAAAAAGCGAAACGTAAGAACAAGGAATTTTTAAAGTGGTTCGGTCAATTTATACCTAAGTCCACTATTAAATCACTTATCATTATCACTTTTTGTTTTACAAAATACATGAATTCGCTTATATTGTCATCTCTCTCTTTTCTCTCTTTTTATGATCCAGATTTCACTTGAATTTTCTAAGGAAACGGTGAGATCACTTGCTTTGTGATGGTGGATGTGTTGATCTTTGATCATTTCAGCAATTGAATGATCTTCATGGATTCCATGGTGATTTAGCGTTAGATCTGGGCTTTAGAGAAGATTAGAGAGGCTTTGATTAAATTTAAGAGAACTCTAATGGAGTTTGGAATAGATTCGATCCATTTGTTGTTGGAGAGAAGTTGCTTGATCTTTGGAAGTCATTAATGAAGCTTGGAATAAAGCCTGTAGTGTTGGAGAAATGATTTGGCAGCCCTTTGAGGTAGAATTTTTCCTCCCCTTAATGACGAGAGTGTAGAGGTATTTATAGGGGATGTTGAAGTGTAGTGACAAAGTGGTATATAGGGTATACAATTGGCATTCGTCCTTTTACAACTAGCATTAGCTGTCAGGCATTGCAGCATGGTCTTCAACAATACACGACTTATTCCTAGTTGGCGGTATGCGGTGTGCGGTATGAAATAAAAGCGACGACCCATTGATCCAAGAATAATACAGCTGTCAACAACCCCTGATTTCGCATGTGAACAACCTGGTAATTCATCACGGTCTAACAATTAAATAATGGTCTCGGGACACGTAATGACTTGCTGCATTTGCATGATAAGACGACCTACGAAATGGCCTGCCGCATTTGTTTACATGTTAGGCACCATGTGTTATAATCATGTGTATCAATCTTCATAACACTTGCCTCAAGTATTTCTTATGACCTGATATTATTATACACATGTGATTTGCTTTTGGAGCAATTCGTGTTCAGACCACATTGTTAGCTGGCGTCATCGAAAGTCATATGAACGACATGGCATCATGTCGTGTGAACCAACTTATTACATTCCAAGGAACCATCCTTGCTTGAGAACCATCCAATTATTTATGGTAACAGAATAACAAAGTGATTTACATATTGACTCCTCCATTGAATCGCATGTCACGTGGCACTTTAACTCAAAGCCAACGACTTACTTTGGAATGTATTATCACCGTATTATGTCACTGTTTCAACTCCTCCATTGACCTAATGTTGCTTTAGTATATACACAATGACATGGTTCAAACAGTGCAGCATGAGATGTTGTACTCATTTTACATAACCGACTTAAACCTGATCACATTTCCTTCTAGAAGCTGACTTAGCTGAACGACTTGAAATAATGGAGCGAGTTGTCCAATGGAAACAACTTGCTTTTGATGAATCCAATGACTTAATCATGCCGTAGCGGCTTGAATAAAATATCCTGCGGCATAAATGGACATAATGACTTGAGTGCTCCTATTTGGGTTATGCCACGTTATAGGCTCTTGTGCCCATTTTTACTCTGCTTCCACATGTAAAGGGATGCTTTCCAATTTTATACTTTCTTTGATCCCAAGTTGTGATAACATCCTTAAATCATGTCGTAACAATAGTTGGATGCCACCATGCATGATTACTTGGAGTGACTCGTGGTCTAGTAAGGATGACTGCTTCATCATAGATAAAGACATGGAGATTTAATGTTTGCAGGACATGACTCCTTAAATAGTTCCGCACGGCGTGACCTTATGAAGGAATGACATGCTTTGGTATCTTATAGTATGCAGCATCAACAAACTTGACGGCATGCGATATAAATGAAATTGTGGTATGATCTGAATATGTCCCACAACTTGGCCTGTATATGGTTCAGTCTTAACATCATGATTCATTAACGGCATGAACGATATTGCCCCTATAGCAATGGCCTAACAACATGTTTTATTGGAACAATCTGGTGTGCCTTCAAATTGAACAAGCGGCATGGTACATCTGAACAGTCCACGTGTGTATTTTATTATATTGTGCCAGGTGCCATAAACAACATGGTTCATGTCGAACTCATTATTGTATGCATGTGAAGGATGTTACTTATATTGCCATGTGTTCTTGTCATGACGCAGGTACTTTATACCTCACAGAATGGATTTAATGACATGCTCAAAAGCCTTAACGGCATGAGCTACCTGCGACATGGAGCCTTAAGGGCATGGTATGAGCTATTCGGTTATACATGCAGTTGCCCATTTTCTACTTTACAGTTGTCCTCCAATTGTTGCTCACGACTTGGAGTGTGCATAACGACTTAGTGTGAACGTCTTGTTTTTGAACTACTCTTGCAACTTGATCCATATAGGTGACATGGTCTAAAGGCATCGCACGACGTGGTTTGGACAACTTGGTTTAAGTCGTATGAACGACATGATGGTAACGACATGGCGCGTGCGGCATGGATCAAACGACATGACTTAAACGCCATGAATTTGCATGGTCATGATGGCATGTTTTTGGTGAGGATCCAAATGACTCTAACAAACCGCTGAACGACCTTGCGTCAGTCGTCAGAACACCATTAGTGACACTGCCTGGTCCATTATATGATACTGTCAGTGCTTTTCTTCTAAATCATGTTTATAATAGGGGTTAACATTTGTTCTCGAATCTTGTATTTCCTTATAGGAAATATGGGCTTCGAAACGAACACTGTTAATATAACTTACGTTAAGATTCAGTCGCAACTTTTTATTTACTCTGGAAAATTATGCTTTGTATTTATATGTTCCATGCCACTTGTTCTATAATTAAAACAAGCATTTGCATGATTTTTGGACTTATATTTCGCCATTGATCATCCATATCGATAGCGGATTAGTTGAATCATTAGAAAATGAATTATAGCGAATTTTATCTTGAACTGAATAAAGCATTTGCACTAGACTGTTTTATTCAATGATTTATAACTTGTCAAATGTTATTTGCGTAAATACGATACTCTAATTCGAATTCGCATTAACACTTAAGATCAACTAATCAACTAATGCCGACTGTGGATTTCAAATGTCATCGTTTTAATCGACTTATATGGTAGTGTCTGATATTTCATATTTGAAAAATACGTAGCTGTGATTTATTTTCTGCTTCCTTTTGGAAAAGTCTTGGATATTTGTGCCCCAGATCAGGGAGTCAACATTAGTCTTTGCTATGGGAAGGACTTTCACTACTCGATGTTTGTCTGCTTTGTCGGTTAGTTCTGACATCAGAGACTCCATTGGATGCCCCTACTATGGAGAGGCCACTTACAACCCCACGCTTATCTTCTCCTGCCGACTGGATCGACATTATGTACTTCACTAAGGCTAGTTGACCTCTGTTATAAAGAATTTGCCCTCTATAAGAAAGGACTTTTGTTGTTATGCCCCCACTTGGGAAGGACTTTGAATTTTGTGCCTTTGCTTGGGCTAAAGTTTAACGCTTGTCGTGTCCGGGGTATTCATACATTACGCAAGTTAATTGGTTAAGATCCAACACTTGTCGCATCTGAGATGTTCAGGCACTACGTAAGTTGATTGGTTAATGTCCAACACTTGTCGCATCTGAGATATTCAGACACTACGTAAGTTGATTGGTTAATGTCCAACACTTGTCGCATCTGAGATATTCAGACACTACGCAAGTTAATTGGTTAAGTTCCAACACTTGTCGTATATGAGATATTTAGACACTACGCAAGTTAATTGGTTAAGATCCAACACTTGTCGCATCAGATATATTCAGACACTACGCAAGTTGATTGGTTAAGATCCAACACTTGTCGCATATGAGATGTTCAGACAATTCAGACACTACGCAAGTTAATTAGTTAAGATCAACACTTGTCGCTTCTAAGATATTCAGGAACTGTGCAAGTTAATAGGTTAAGATCCAACACTTGTCGCATCTGAGATATTCATACACTACGCAAGTTAATTGGATGGTTGTTGTGTCGTTTCATGGGAATATCACCAATTCCTTTTTCGGACGCTTGTCTTGGCAAGCTATCTCAGTTTAGGAATTGGGGCTCTGAACCTCTCACTTAGGGAAGTGCCCCTTCGATGAAAGTTACAACCCTCTTGTTTTTTTGTTGCGTGCCTGCTTGTAGTTTCAATCTTCGCGACTCTTCCTATTTACTTTCCAAGGCGGTGCTTTTCTATTTTTGCACTTGTGCATGTTGATATTCACCGCCTTTAGCGCTTGAACTAGTGTTGTTGGGGTTGTTACATTTTGTTAGATTCTAAAGGAACAAGCGCTCGACAGATAGCCTGCAATATGAAATCAAGTTTTAACCAAGTTTTGATTTGACATAAAATTTTGTAGGAAAGTGATTTATTCAAGTAGATATTCTCTTAGTCATAGAGCTAATGTTCAGAACAATGTTTGTAAAATATTATAGACATATTTACAAGAATTCTGAATATAGCAATAAGTAAAGCATGAAGTAAAATAATGGCGATAGTGATCGCTTATTCTAAGCCATTGAAATTAGAGCACCATGGGCTGTCAGTAGATGATTGGCTTCGGTTTGGTTAGAGCAAGAGCTTCGTTGCTTGGAACGAACTGGTTGCTTGATGCCCTTTGCCCCTGGGGAGTTGGAGCAGTGTTTGAGGATTGTGGATTTTTCACATATTGTTGCAGACGATTCTTCCTTATCAGCTCTTCGATTAATGATTTTAGATGCCTACATCCGTTGGTATTGTGGATAGGTTGATTGTGGAACCGTTACAACTTTCCGTAGTTCGCTTGATCGTTACCTACTCTTTGAGGTTTTGGTATTGGATAATCTTTGTGTCTTTAGTCGCAGTAAAGATGTTTTTGGGAGTTTCTATCAAAGGGGTTAATTCGGAATTTATGAATAAGCGGGGCCTCTTACTGTTCCGGTCATCCATTCCGTCATTTCCCCTTTTTTGACCACCCCAGGATTCTTCTGATTGTATTGAGTAACAACATTTTTAGAAGCTTCAAGAAGTTGGTTAGCATCAATAATATGAAGAGGCACAGGATTATTATCCACTCTCATATACTCCTCGACTTTTTTATATAACTTTTCAAGCATGTTTGGTTCTTTCATTTTAATCCATCTACCAAATTCTCTCTTCTCGTCTATGGCACCGATTAGAGACATGAGAATTATGCGAGGCTCTGGATTCCTTACTTCGGACAAGGCAAAATTGAATCGACCGAGAAAACTTTAATAGATTCCCCTGGATTATTCTTCATTGTTGAAAGTGTTATAGCATCCTTAGCTTTGGTAGCATAAAAGTGGAACTGCTCCTAGAACTTTTTGGTCAAGTCAAAGAACCGGTCTACGGACTTAGGTGGTAGCTTTGTGAACCATAGTGACGCAGCACCTTCTAAGTTGAAAGGGAAATATAAGCATCTCATCTCGTATGTTGCCTTTGTTGCGCTCATATGTCACTCGTACTTGAACACAAAGTAGTTAGGATCAACAAGGTCGTTGTACAAAGCAAAGTTGGAGGACAGAATAACCTTGGACACTCTGTTTCTCAAATTCTCTCTGTAAATGGAGTCATATCAGGAGAGAAATCCCAGTCTCTTTCATCGCTGTTGTGAGCTTGATTCCTCTTCATGATTTATTTTATCATATCCGAGATGTATTCTTTAGTGTTATGCCGCTCTGCGAAGCTGATCTCTTTACTGAATGTTCGTCTAGGCATGCGATCCTGTTTAGACAGCTTGGGTCCTTTACCTTACCGGCGAGGAGGAGCCCTCGTGGTAGGACTAGTAACCCTTCGAATATTTCCCTCGGAATGATTCTTATCTTTCGGCTTTAAGTCTTCGACGTTAGGTTCGTCTTTGTCGCTCAACCATTCATTATCGTCTTCCATGTTGTCGTTGTGATTACGGTCAGAAGCGGATGAATTGGCATTCTCTTCGAAATCAACATGGACCTTTTGAGGTGGTAGATTTGATCGAGCGTTAAGAATAGCATTAAGTTTTTCCATCACCGCCTTGGTAGAAACATCTATTCGTTGGTTCATATTGGCAGTGATGACGTCTAGTTCAACTTTAGTTACTCCGACTCCACCTATTGATTTTTCTCCAACTTCGAAGCGGTTAGTAAGCGGTGTAACCTCATTAGCAACATTATCGGTTTCTCCAACGGTTTTTCTTGCAGCCTTCTTTGACTTAGCCATTATCTTGGAGAAAGTTTAGAACTTCAATGCAAAGCTCTTAAGATTGAGAGAAGTGCGAACGTGGCCCCACGGTGGGCGCCAAATGTTGAAACCAAAATTGGTCTAAAACACCAATGGTACTTCGAGAGTACTTCACCAAATGGTTAGAATTAGGAAAATGTGGCCACAATCACAAAATAAAAAGTAAAAAGTAAGAACAAGAATTTTTAAAGTGGTTCAGTCAATTTATACCTACGTTCAATATGAAATAACTTCTTATTATCACTTTTGTTTTACAAAATACATGAGTTCGCATGTGAACAGCCTGGTAATTCATCACGGTCCAGCAATTAAATGATGGTTTCATGACACGTAACGACTTGCTACATTTGCATGATAAAATGGCCTACAACATGACCTACCGAATTTTTTTACATGCCAGGCACCACGTGTATCAATCAAGTGTCTCAATCTCCATAACACTTGCCTCAAGTGTTGCTTACGATCTGATATTATTATATACATGCGATTTTCTTTTGGAGCAATTCATGTTCAGACCACATTATTAGCTGGCATCACAGAAAGTCGTATGAATGACATGGCATCATGTCATGTGAACCAGCTTAGTACATTCCAAGGAACCATCCTTGCGTGAGAACCATCCCATTATTTGTGTTGATAGAATAACGAAGTGATTTACATATTAACTCCTGCATCGAATCGCATGCTACGTGGCACTTCCACTCACGGCTAACGACTTACTTTTTGGGAATGACCTGATGTTGCTTCAGTATATACACAACGACATGGCTCAAACAGTGCGGCATGAGATGTTGTACTCATTTTACATAACCAACTTAAGCCTTATCACATTTCCTTCTAGAAGCTGACTTAGCTGAACGACTTGAAATAATGGAACGAGTTCCAATGTAAACAACTTTCTTTTGGTGAATCCAACGACTTAATCATGTCGTAGCAGCTTGAATAGAATATCCTGCGGCATAAATCAACATAATGACTTGAGTGCTCCCATTTGTGTTGTGCCACGTTACAGCCTCTTGTGCCCATTTTTACTCTGCTGCCACATGTAAAGGAATGCTTTCCCATTTTATAATTTCTTTGATCACAAGTTGTGATAACATCCTTAAATCATGTCGTGACAATAGCTGGATGCCACCATGCGAGATAAATTGGAGTGATTCGTGGTCTCGTAAGGATGACATGCTTCATCATAGATAACAACATGGAGATTTAATGTTTGCACGGCTTGACTCCTTAAACAGTTCCGCACGGCATGACCTTGTGAAGGAATGACTGCATTGGTGTCTTATAGTATGTGGCATCAACAAACTTGACGGCATGCGATATAAATGAATTTGCGGTATGATCTGAATATGTCCAACAACTTGGCCTGTATATGGTTCAGTCTTAACGTCATGATTCATTAACGACATGAATGATGTTGCTCCTATAGCAATGGCCTAACGACATGCTTTATTGGAACGATCTGGTATGTCTTCAAATTGAACATGCGACACAATACATCTGAACAGTCCATGTGTGTATTTTATTATATTGTGCCCGGTGCCATAAACAACATGGTTCATGTCGAACTCATTATCGTATGCATGTAAAGGTTGTTACTTATATTGCCACGTGTCCTTGTCATGATGCAGGCACTTTATACCTCATAGAATGGATTTAACAACATCCTCAAAAGCCTTTATGGCATGAGCTACTTGTGACATGGAGCCTTAACGGCATGGTATGAGTGATTTGGTTATACATGCAGCTGCCCATTTTCTACTTTACAGTTGTCTTCCATTTGTTGCTCATGTCTTGGAGTGTGCATAATGACTTAGTGTGCACGTCTTTTTTTTGAACTACTCTTGCCACTTGATTTATATAGTGACATGGTCCAAAGGCGCCACATGGCACGATTCAGACAACTTAGTTTAAGTCATATAAATGGCATGATGATAGCAGCATGGATCATACGACATCTTATGATTGCATGGTCATGATGATATTTTTTGGTGAGGATCCAAACGACTTTAAAAACAGTTGAGCGACCTTGCGTCATGTCGTCAGAACACCATTTATGACACTACCTGGTCCATTATATAATATTGTCAATGCTTTCTTCTGAACCGCGTTTGTAACGGGGTTGACAAACTGCATTGTAGAGCCATGGATTGGTAGAACTCTATCACTTTAGAGGCTCCATATGATGAGATTGCATGGGAACAGTTCCGAATCAGGTTTGAGACCAAGTTTATCTCTAGAGCTCAAAAGTTTGTTCTGTTCAAGAATTTTGTGGAATTGAAGTAGAATGGTCACTCGGTGCTTGAGTATTTTTTTGATTTTGAGGCCTTGTCCAAGTATGCTAGTTCGTACATTGACTCTCCTTACCAGAAGAACGAGAAGTATGTTATGGGTTTGGATACCTACATAGGGAGACCATTAGTGGATCATCTTGACGATCCTTATGAGAAGATAGTGGAAAAAGTCGTGAGACATGAAAGCTTGTTTCCAAAGGAAGGAACTGTTGTTGTTGCAACCAAGGAAGCACAGAAACCATGGACCTGTGGTAATAACAATAAGAAGAGGAAGCATCAATAGCAGAAAGGAAAGAATGGCAAGAAGAAGCCAAAGAGTGAGGTGGTTTTCTTTAACTGCCAACAGAAGGGTCATTTTGCTAATGAGTGCAAGAATCCAAAGGTTGAAAGGAAGTGTCACAACTATGGCAAGACTGGGCATCTCAAGAAGGACTATCCGGAATCGGCTAAGGGAAAACAGATAGTGAAGGCCTATGCTTTGGAAGTTGTGCCAACTTCTTCAAGATCTCCTATTGCAGAGGAAAAGGGAAAGGGTGTCGTCATACAAGGTACTCTTTCAGTTAAAGTTGTTTCGGTTCGTGTGTTGTTTGATACTGGAGCATCGCATTCCATCATCTGTAACGAGCTTGTGTGCCGCTTGGGTTTGGAACCCTAGATATGTAGTAGACCGCTGGTTGTGACTAATCCAGTTGGGGGTTCGTCTAGCCTTTGTATGCTTTGACGTGGTCTAGTCTTATCGAGTCATGGTTGCTCTTTTGTGTGCGATTTCTTTGTTTTGAACTTCGCTGGGCTTGGGATCATCTTGGGCATGGATTGGCTCAAGAGGTATGTGGCAAGAGTGAATTGCGAAAACCTTGATGTGAGAGTCGGGGATCTGGAAGGGCGAAAGGGTTTTATTCGATGTAAGCCCGAAGATGGTGTCTTCATAAGCTTGTTATATTTTCTTGGGATTCCACAGGAAGACTTGTCATTTGTGTTGATCGCAAATGAGTTTGAGGATGACTTTGACAAGGTCAAAGGGCTACCGCCGCATTGTGAGATCGAGATTAGAATCGATTTGGTCGAGGGTGCTAGACCTATTGTTATGCCTCTTAGGTGGATGGAGCCTAAGGAATAGCAAGAGTTAAAGGTGCAAGTTCGTATACTTTTGGGAAAAGGACTCATTCGGAGGATTGTATCCGAATGGGGTGCACCAGTTGTGTTTGCAACCAAGGCTGATGGATCTTTGAGATTGTGTGTGGACTACCATGATCCGAACAAGGTGACCAAGAAGAACAAGTATCCGTTGTCGAGGATAGATGACTTGTTCGATCAACTTCATGAAGCCAAAGTGTTCTCGTAGATAAATTTGGTAACGGGATTTCACCAGTTGATAGTGGCAAAAGATAGAGTGTCGAAGACCGCTTTTAGGACACAATCCGGATTCTTTGAATGGTTGGTAATGTGATTTGGGTTGACTAACGTGCCATCGTACTTTATGGATCTTATGAATAGGGTTTTCAGAGATCAGTTGAACAAGTCCGTGCTTGTATTTGTGGACACTATTCTGGTTTACCCCCAGAACGAGGAAGAACATAAGGCGCACTTGCGAATTGTTTTGGAATTTTTTTAAAGCATCAACTGAAGGCTAAGTTTTTGAAATGTCACTTCTGGAAGAGTGAAGTGAGATTCTTAAGCCATGCAGTTTCTGGAAATGGAATAGTGGTTGACCTCGCTAAGGTAGAAGCAATTCAGGATTGGGATAGACCTAAGAATGCAACGAACGTGAGAAGCTTCCTTGGATTGGCAGGTTATTACCGAAGGTTTATCAAGGATTTCGCCAAGATAGCTGCTCCATTAACAGGATTGACGAAAAAGAACCAATTGTTTACATGGATGCAAAGTGTGGCAAGCTTTCAGAAACATGAAAGAGAGACTGACAAGTACTCCTATTTTGATGATTCCAAGTAGGAATGAGGAAATAGTGGTATATACCAATGCATGTGGTAATGGACTTGGAGTAGTGTTGATGCAGAAGGATAAGGTTGTGGCATACGCGAGTTGACAGCTGAAGCCGCACAAAAGGAATTATCCAACTCATGATTTGGAGTTGGCAACGATCGTATTTGCTCTGAAGATGTGGAGTCACTATATGTTGGGAGTTCGATTCGAGTTATTTATGGATTACAAGTCATTGAAGTATCTTTTCTCCCAGAAGGACTTGAATCTTCGGCAGCAACGGTGGTTAGAGTTTCTAGCATTATATGGTTTTGGTATAGCCTATACTCCAGGAAAAAATAACGCAGTTGCAGTTGCATTGAGTTGAAGACATGCAGGATTGCGAGCAATGTTTTACGAATGGAAGAGACTCGAGTTTTTGGCAGGGTTTGATTTCAGGCCAAGTTGTGAGTTGGAACCTGAAATGTTTGCAAACTTGTTGATAAGATCTACTCTTATCGAAAGGATTGGCGAAAACCAAAAGCCAGATGTAAAGCTTGTCAAGTTTATCCAAAAGCTGGAAGTAGAGAATAAAGAGTTCGAGGTCGATCGAGAGGGATGGCTTTGAAAGCAAGGACAACTGGTTATTCCTGATATCGACGGATTGAGAGATGAGGTTTTGAGGGAATGTCATCACTTGAAGTTGACAATTCATCCTGGTGGTAATAAGATGTATCGGGACATGGAGCAATCTTACTACTGGGAAAGGATCAAAAGAGATATTGGAAAGTTCATTTCCAAATGTACGAACTGTCAGTTGGTGAAAGCTGAACAGAAGATGCAAAGTGGGTTGTTTCATCCATTGGAAGTTCCTATGTGGAAGTGGGAGCAGATATCAATGGATTTTATCGATGGACTACCTAAAGCCAGGGCAGTAAATGAAGGAATTTGGGTCATCATGGATCGCTTGACCAAAAGTGCAAGGTTTATTCCTGTTAGATCGACTAGGACAACATCGAAGTTGGCTGAGCTTTATGTTAAATGGATAGTTCGATTCCATGGTATCCCAAAGAGCATAGTAAGTGATTGTGATCTATTGTTCATGAGCGGATTTTGGAAGAGTTTGTAACAAGCTTTGGGAATCTAGTTGTGTTTGAGTACGACTTATCATCCCGAGACTGATGGTCAAACTGAGAGGGTTAACTAAGTTTTGGAAGATCATCTACATCTACTTGAGTTTGCGTATAATAATAGCTACCGGTCGAGCATTGGGATGGCACCATATGAGGCATTGTATGGAAGACCGTTTAATTCTCATGCATGTTGGTTAGAAACAGGAATAAGTTGATACTTGGGCCTGAGATGATAAGAGAAACCTCTGATTGCACCGAGATTGTTCAGCAACGAATGAAAGCAACCCAAGAGCGTCAGAAGATTTATGTCGATTAAGCGTCGAAAAGATTTGGAATTCGACATTGGCTATATGGTATTTGTGAAGATTTCGCCGTTGAAACTTGTAATTTGGCTCGAAAGCAAAGGAAAATTTGCCCCAAAATTTATTCGACCGTTTTCGATAATCGAGCGGATTGGAAAGCTCGCGTATTGGTTGGAGTTACCGGAGAAGATGTCAAGTGTGCATAATGTTTTTCCATGTGACATTTCAACGAAAGTGCATGCATGATTCGAATGTGGTGGTATCTCCAGAATAGTATGAAAACCTAGAAGTAGAGATCGTAGCTATGAGACCTCATAAGTCGTTTCATGTTGTGGGGAACGACACGAAATAGCTTAAGAGGAAGACAGTTAAGGTGGTTAAGGTACAATGGAGTGAGCATGGCGACGATTATACATGGAAGACGGAAGGGTGCATGAAGGCGAACCATCCAGAACTCTTTATCGGTATGACCCATTGATATCGTGTCATCATTACATCATTGTAACTTGTACTATGATTGTTGTTGTTAGAATTCTGCGTACTAGGATAAGGCTATGGATGTAGGGCTTGATGGATGCTAGTTTGGGTGATAAAATTGGCTGCTCATGGATGATAGGCATGCAGAATTGTTTTGGTTGATTGTGTTTGCTTAGGATTTCGGGGGCGAAATTCCTAAAGGGGGAGAATGTAATAGCTCGCATTTTACGTATCGAAGGATCGTAAAATATTTTTATTTTGTTCTCTGAGGGTGGGACCATTATCATATTTTAATATATTGGTTATGGGGATGTGAGACATGTCCATAATTTTTACCAATTTTATTTGTGACCATTTTGCCCCTGTCAATCTTGTAAAAGGCGTAACTTTTGATTGGGATCGAATCAGACACTGGGGGTGGTCTCACTGGAAAGGAAGCGGTGTTGCCAATTCCGTGGAGTGGTCACATTAAAGATTTGGTTCAGCGGTTTGGGAGGAATCACTGTTTTTGTGTTTCATAGTTCATTGTTCAGGGTTTTGAACCATTAGTGGGCTGATTTGGAGATGCCCATTAGTGGGCTGGTGGGATATTATAAATAGGGGTTAGAGGCATGGAGAATAGTTTATTTTCTTCATTCTCTCATTTGGTTGAGCTCGTGATCCTCCTTGCTCAATCAAGTATACCTTTCCACCATTAAAATTCTAGATCTACGTAAGAGAATCGAAGATCTATATCGTTTGAAGCTAGGTCTACATCAATCGAAGAGAGATTTCATAAAATCGAAGAGTTTGAATCTAATTCTTCATTGTTCGGATTTAGATCCAACTATTTTTGTGTTGTTTTGAAGAATTGGTGAGTGATATGCATCTCTCACACGGATTAAATCAAGTATATGAATTATTTGTTCATTATTTCATCATTTTCAAGTTGTTTTCACCTAGATCTACATCATGGTAAATATATTTTCATATGAGTCGCCATAGGATCTAATCTAGCAACTTAAAACTAGCAATTTCTATGTTAATTCATATTTTTATGCAAGTTTAGATCTATTATTTTGGTGATTCATTATTTTATCATGATTTGGTGAATTCTATATGATTGTATGATGATTATTGATTATTTGAGTGAAATCAGTCAATTTGGATGAGTTGATTGCATAGATATTCTTCGTGAAGTGTTAGATCATATGGATCAGAAGTTTTGAGTATGGATCAGAAGTTTTGATGATAGATCAGAAGTTTTGGTGTTGGACAGTTTGATGGATCGGGCGGATTTTTGGTGATGGATCAGGCAATTTTTCGAAACATGGACCAGGCAGTTTTTCGAAACATGGACCGGGCAGTTTTTCGAAGCATGGAATGAACAGTTTTTTTTGAAGCATGGACTGGACGAAATTGATGAACCGGACATTTCCATGGATCAGGCATTTCATGGAACAGGCATTTCTAAGATGGACCAGGCAGAAAAGTGACAGTGTTTCTAGAACGTTATGGATGGAAATTAAAGCGCTGCGGTATGTTTTTCATAGCGAAAAGGCTGAGACGGTATGGATTGAATATCAACCAAAAAACATATGTTTTTGGGTCAACGATGATCGTAGCATCGAAGTAAATTCAAGGAGGAATGTTCGAAGTTTTTTGATGTGTTCGCTAATAGCTGTAACGCAACGAATGTGAAAATGACTCAAGCATGTTTTGAGTTCGTGGATAATGGTTGCTCGAGGGGGACTTGAGCTTGTGAATGGTCATCGGGGTTGATGGCTAGAGATGCGAAGGCTGATAGACTATTGTTGTCGTAGGTTCTAGCGGACTCAAAGCAGAGGTACTTTGGGCAGTCGTGAAGGGACTCGTACCTTAGGCAGTCGTGAAGGGCCTAGTTGTCAAGATTGGAAAGACAAACATATGAGTTGTGAAAGCGTATGGAGTTTTTGCTAGAACCAGGGTTTACCATTAGCCCTTGATGCATGGCAGGTGGTCGTCATACGATTAACGATGGTTACAAAGTAGGAAAGGTAGTGATATCCAAGGTCATGAGTGTGATGTTTGCTTTGCTTGTACCATCTCACGTAAGTTGTCTGAAGTCGAAGGAGATGTTGCTTGGGTGCTTGTCTGATATTGGTTTAGGCCTCTGGGGCTTCTGCTTGAGGGACGTTGATCTCAATTAGGATGATTTATATGAGATATAACTAGTTGCTATGATTTTTGTTGGATGTTAGTTGTTACTCTATTGTCTGAATACTCCCGGTTGTCATGATTGAATTGTTATTTCTTGATTGCTGGATTATAAAGGCTATCACTATCAGATGTGGAGTAAACAGGTTTGGGTTCTTCTCTGGTGTTTGGTAGATTGGTTTGTTAGCCTATGTATTCTCATATACTTTGTTGATGATGTTATATAGTTGTTTTATCGCTCGCTAAGACTATTGTCTAACTCAAGGTTTTATGTTTCCTCTTATTACCTTAGGTTGTTCATCCGGTTTTAGACGGGAAGACTAGGTGGCAGGTGATTAGTGAGGACGATGCTGTTCTGCGATGGCGAGTAGGAGGTTGGCGTATTACTTTGCCATTATATAGTATCTTTGTTTCCATTGTTTGAGAGTGTTTGTAGTGAGGCTTCTTGTACAAACTTTGATGTTATATGCAATTGACGTATGAATGATCTTTCAGGATGTTATGAAAGTTTGAAAGTTCAATATATGATTCTTCACTATTTCTGCCTGTTATATATATACTATTATACTTTATCGTTGCGCTGTGAGTTATATGACAGGTTCCGCTTATGTTTACCTACTCTGATGATCGTCCATAGCTGTCTGGCACACCCTTCAGTGCATTATTCCTCTTATTTAGTGCAGGGGTTATGGGCCGTCGTCACAATTGATGAGACTTTAATCTCATCATCCATGTTTAAATTATGATGACTGAATTGATTATGTATTTGCATGATATCATTGAATTGCTCTATCATAGACCGATCATCAGTAATTTTATAATTAAAAAACTTTGTGGCAACCAGTTTCTTACTAGTTGCATCTTCGATAAGGTACTTTGCTTCTAATGAATCCCAAACGTCCTTTGAATTGGGCTTTTTGTAGTACACATCGACGAGTGTATCAGTCGTAGTGTTACAAATGTGGCCCTTGCAAATATAGTCATCTTTCTCCCATTTGATTATCTCCCTTGTCTATGCAACGGTTTCAACACTGACTGTGTTAGATTTGGCGTAGTTAAAATGTAGACAACTTTCATTCCATCCAACAAGAAGTGCATCTTCTTCTGCCAGCGTAGCAAGTTGACACCATCAAACTGTTCCAGTTTTGTAAAGCCAGCAGTGAACTGCTTAAGTTTATTTGGAGCCATTGTGAAATTACTGTTTTAAATTGTTTGATTAATTAAGCACTGCTAGTTAATATATCGATGTACTAGTCTCAAATGCATAATATGGTGATCGCTATACTAAAACAGTATTTCCCCTCTTATTTCAGTGCAAGAGTATTAGTAAATCTTTCCAAAGATATAACGGAGCAAACAAATTGATTATATTCAATCAACCATGGTTGCATAGGCAAGGTGATCCACTATTAGATAACTCAGTGACAAGAGTATGGAGTTATAGCCTGTAGGAACTAGAACTCATTTTCAGTTTTCAAGAAATTTTGCAGTGGTTGCAAAAGGAAGAAAAAAGAATTTGAGTCATTCAAAATTGGAATGTCGCCCCGTTTTATAGGTGTGAGGAGGCGCAGTAGCATCCGTTCAATTTGAATAGTTGCATTTATTCAATGAAATGGCAGTGTCCATTTGAATCCAAACGGTCACGTCTCCCGCCGCATCACTGTTCAAAATATACAAAACTGGGCTAAACAACCCTATTATACTGCGGTACAAATATATATGTGGCCCAATCCCATACCCGTACAATGCAACGCGGCGCGGTTCGACACGAAACGACACAGCTGGATGGGCGGCGTACGTGTGTTGTTATGCATGGTCTCCCTCCTCACAAAGAAGTAAGCATTGGATGTCCAAACGGCTCATCCCTTGTTTGAATATCTCATGCTTAAGAAAGTATACTTTTGCATATCTTACAATGTGGGACTCTCGTATATCATAGGACTTTTCTTCCTCATTTCTTTATTTTAAATTTAATCCAACAAAATAATTGAAAATAAAATATCTTTCGTTTATTTACGATTTAAATCTATGTTTAATTTATTTATTTTCTTTTAGATTTTTTGTCTACCTCCTAATGACACTGCGAGGTGTAACACCACGTAGTGCCACTATGTGGCACTACGAAGACACCATGCAGTGAAACTATGAGAATGTGTATTTGTGTATTTTTTTTCTAAAACGGATGGCAACTCAACAAATTGGTGGATGATTCGTTTCTTTCTTTTTCATTTTCTTTTAGAAACTAAAGGGCAACAAGTCAGCAATTTCGTGAGTTGAAATAGAATTTTCCTCTTCTATTATTCTCTTCTAAAATCTATTACTTCAAACATTAGCATTGCATACATTTGTAATTATTATTATTTAATCTTTTATCTCTTCTAAAATTTAATTGTTTACGGATCTTAAGAAAAACCGTAACGGTTGGTATAATGTAACAGCCCGCATTTTACATATCGGAAGATCGTAAAATATTTTTATTTTATTCCGTAAGGGTTGGATCATACCCATATTTTGATATGTTGCTTATGGGGATGTGAGATATATCCATGATTTTTACCGATTTTGTTTGTGACCATTTGTCCTTGTCAGTCTTGTACAGGGAATAAATTTTGACTTAGGTCGAATCAGAGGGTGAAACCTATGCCATGGGAAAGGAATTGATGATTGCCTTTCCGTAGAGTGGTTACATTAAATTTTTGGTTCAGCGGTTTGGGAGGAATCGTTGTTTTAAGGTTTTTCAGTTGGTTGTTCAAGTTTGGAGAGCCACAATGGGCAGATTTGGGAAGGCCCATTAGTGGACTAGTGGAAGGGTATAAACAGAGAAGGAGAGGTATGAGAAATGTTTTAGTTTCTCTATTCTCTCATAAGGTCGCCTAGGTTCCTCCTTCCTCTAACACCTTTCCACCATTAAAAAAATCAAAATCCGAGGAGGGAAATCATAGATTTACACCATTGGAGGCAAGATCTACATCATTTAAAGCAAGAGTTCATCGGATCAAGGGGTTTGGTGCGAGGTGCTTACTGTCCGGATTCTTATTTCTACCATTTTAGCTTGTTTTGGAGAATCGATGAGTGATGTGCATCTCTCACATGGATTCAATAAAGCATATGAGTGTTTGTTCATGTTTTTCATCAAGTGCAAATGTTTTTCCATAGATCTATGCATTGGTAAGTCCATTTTCATATAGATCACCATATGATCTGATTTAGCAAGTTTAGATAAGTAATTTCCATGATACTTCATGTGAATGTGAGAGTTAAATCCATGATTTTTGTTCATATGTACACTTATGGTGATTTTGGTGAATTTTACATGATTATTGATGGAATTGCCATATTAGTGTTGTTTTTGACTTCATATCACTTTTGTTGTCATATTGGATGAGTTGGTTTCATCGAATGAATTGTTAGGGTGAAGTTTTGGTCTAAATTGTAGTTGCATAGGAGGATGCAGGTTTCGGGTCGAACATGGAAGGTCGAACATAGTGGGTTGGTCGAACCATGGGGAGGTTTTCTTCGAGGAAAAGAAATAGGTTAGGTCGATCGAGCTTTGCTAGGGCCGGTCGAGCTTTGTACTGGGTCGGTCGAGCAGGGTACAGGCCGAGCAGTTTGGTGTGGTTATGGCTTGGGTCGAGCACCCTTTTAGTCGAGCACAGATTGGGTCGGTCTGGCATGGTGTGGTCTGGTCGAGCAGTGGATGGGGTCGGTTATTGTAACAACCTGAATTTTTAATAACCTGTTATAACATAATCGAGGCAGAATTTAATTCTAAAATCTGAAACAAGGGAAACGGGCTGTGCCATTGCGTTCGTCTCGGAAAAATACGCGAAATAGAGTCCGAGTTTTCGAAAATCGGAGTCCGTATGACCCGATTAAGGCCCAATGAAGTTTTTAGAAAATTTCAAGTTCAAAACAGATTTCGAATTTCGGGTTCAAAATTCGAAAAACGGTCAGATTGGGCCAGGCGGGAAAATTCCCGCCAGAGCACCCAAGTCGACAGCCCTGTCGACTTGGTTGGACCAAGTCGACAGCCCTGTCGACTTGGCTGTCGACTTGGTTCAGCCGGGCAGTTTTTGCCTGGTGCACCATTTTGGGGTTTTGGTTAGGTTTTGGGGCCAGATTCGGTTTTAAGGGCTGAGATTGGAATTAGGGTTTAATCCTAAGTTTGAAACTAATCCTAATCTTTATAAATAAGCCCCTAACCTAACCCTAAATCATCATTATTCAACCCTACAACTAAACTATGGCAAAATTATTCCTCTCATGGCCTCCACTCTCTTCATAAAATTTCTAAGTTATTTCTATGAGAAATTTTCCATGCATACAAGTGTTTTCAAGCTTGTATGAGTGTCATTAGCTTGCATTCAAGTCAAGTTTCCATATTTACATCATAAAGCAAGGGTTTTGATCATTTTGGCTCAAGGGTTTTTCTATTGGAGCTTGCATTTTGGGTTTATTTGATTGCATAAGGGCTTTGTCTCAATCTATATATATATTTTTGTGTCTTCATAAGCATTGTAAGCCCTTTTACCTTCTTTTTAAACTCTAAAGTTAATGAATGATGCAAGTTGTATTTGATCATTATGATATGCAAGTTAATCATGTTATGCTATGCAAGTTTGCCATGTTATGATATGCAAGTTTATCATGTTATGATATGCAAGTTAATCATGTTATGCTATGCAAGTTTTCCATGTTATGATATGCAAGTTTATCATGTTATGATATGCAAGTTAATCATGTTATGTTATGCAAGTTTGCCATGTTATGATATGCAAGTTTATCATGTTATGATATGCAAGTTTATATGCAAGTTTGCCATGTTATGTTATGCAAGTTTGCTATGTTATGATATGCAAGTTTGCCATGTATGTTATGCAAGTTTGGGTTGATCATTTTACTCATGTTATCATGTTATGCAAGCTTACCTTGGGTTTATGAGCTTAAATCTTCAAGCTTTATGCTAAAGGTCGCATTTTGGCAACATGTAAGTTATCATATCCCTTATGATAACTTGCATGTGAGGCTAAATGCGAACTTATGGCCATTTCTACATGTCATATAGCACCATGTATCACCAATATGCTAAGTTTGGTTTTATGCATACTTTTGAGGCCTAAAAATGTAATATGCAAGCATATGAACATATGTACATTTCATATGCCACCATGATAAACTTGTGGCTTCAACACCTTTTGTCATCTTTATGCCAAGTTCCCTCTTTCTATCCTTTATGCGCTATTGCGATTATGTAAGCGATGGGATTGCGTTTGGGGTTGGGTAAACTTAAAAGACATGAAAACATAAGATTGGGAATTTACCTATTAAGTTAGGTCTACCCATTGGGAATTTACCTAATAAGTTAGGTCTACCCAAATTCTTGAAAACTTGTAATATGTTTTGGAAACATGATGGACATGACACTTAGAAAATATAAGTGTGACCAACTCGAGGTTGGGTTGAGTTTGTAGCGTAAAACTACCCGGAACCGACCGGGTTAACTAGTTGCTACAAACAATAGGACCCAATGTGAGAAGTTGGTCATGTTGTACCTTGAACCCGAGGTTAGACCAAGTTGTGGTGTAAAGCTACCCGGACCCGCCCGGCTTAACTAGTAACCACAACAAGTTCTAATGTGAGAGGTTAAGGCACATTAAATTAATTAATGCCTCATGATTAGGGTTAAGTCATGGTCCACTTAATACTTAACCAATTTGGGCTTGATGGATTAATCGGGGTTAAGTCGTGAACCCATCGTTACACTTAACCAAGTTAACCCATGATTAGTAAAAGGGTTAAACCGTACTTAACCCACTAGAAAATCCTAGCAATGGGGATCCATTCCAGCAGTAATCCCAAGTTTGTATCATTAAGACCCTAGGGACTAGGCTAGGGTGGGGCACGATTACTGGACTTGATGTAAGTGACCAAAACGACGGGCGAGTGGTACGCCGGTGTAGTTCCGGACGGACTATAGTCATGCACATAGTCCGTAGCCGGAGAAAACATGCACGGGTACTAGTAGATCGAGACTGTGCACTTATGTTTATGGTGTCCAGGGGTTTACACCCTAGGGCTTGATACACCCGAAGGGTGGACCCGGCACAGTCCGACTACAATTATGTTTGGGCCGTATTGACACCAACACGTGACGAGTTAGGCTTAGGGAGCCGATCGATTAGACCGTTTGGTTGGACCTCGTATTAGGGTCATTTCATGTTATTGGGTCAAAGCTTGGGCCAAGGGATCAATACTTGTTTATTCAAGTCATGTTAGTTTGCTAGTACACCTGTGGTGCAAAACCTTAATCCTGATTATGCGATGACACCTTTTATCTATCATGTCAGTATGTAGTTATCCTTATGTTCATCTCAGTTTTCATCATGCCAGTTAACTTTATCAGTTTACATTGATTGTAGTAGGGCTTACTCGGTCTTTTTGACTGACCTGTTTTTCTTTCGCCTCTTTTCTTCCGTTTCCCCCCCAGGTTCTCAGGGTGGGAATATTGGAGCTTAGCTTGGATTTCTGATCGCTTGCTTGTGGGATTTTAGCTCATGTACGGTCTTGACATGAAGCTAGCTATGGTTATCACTTATTTTGGGGATAGTACTTATGTATTTCAGTTTTTCAGTGATGTTGTTTTTATCTAGACTTGTGTATTTGGAAAGTTGACATTATGTTGTACCAGACTTGTTTTGAAATAGTTTTGAAATCTTCCGCTGTTTTACTTATCTTATTTACTCTGTTTACATAAAAACATATGTTCTTGTTCTGCCTTGATATATCATTATGCATGTTTACCCGGTACAAACGCCCCTCCAAAGTCAGAGTGCTTGCAAGAGACACCCTGGCGGAGGTGGGGTGTTACATTTGGTATCAGAGCATATGGTTTACGAGAAGGAACAAAAAGGTTTTTGAAACTTTTGGAAAACTATTTTCAAAACCAAGTATAAAGTATTTTCCAAAGAAAAGTCTAGTTTATTTTAAAGGCTATTCCCCAAAAAGCCATTAGCAAAAAAATTCCTTCGTTTTTCTCCATTCTGAATCTATCTTTTTTCTTCGTTTTCAGTATGGCTGATAACTTTGCTATTCCGGAGGGAGTACACGTACCTGGTTGGTATATGAGACTTTTGGAGGCTAGGGCGACCGAAGCCGGCCCCGCAAATGTTGCTCCTCCTCCGGTGGCTAATGTTTCTCCTCCTCCTCCCATAGCTGATGTTCCTCCTCCCCCTCAACCTCCACAAGCGGATTTTTCGGAAACTTGTAAGGACTTTAAGACGATGGGTGGCAAGAATTTCATTGGAACGGAGACTTTTGTAGAGGCAAGGAATTGGTTGAAAGAAAACGAAGATCTTTTCGCCATCTTTGACATAGATGACCGTAGGAAGGTTTTATTGGCAGTGTGGTTGCTAAAGGGAGAAGCTGCACGTTGGTGGGTGGTCACCACCGCTACTAGGCCAATTGAGACTTGGGATGACTTTAGGGGAAAGTTTGGACTAAGGTTCCTATCACTGAAGCAAGGGGACATGACTATTAGGGAATACATAGATAAGTTTAATCAACTGGCTCGGGTCGGTTTAGACTTGGTTAACACAGCTCAGAAGAAGGCCCTATACTTTGCTCTAGGATTAAACGAGCCATTACACGGTTTAGCCATGTCTCATATACCCTTGGGGGCAACTTTCGAGAGTTTGGTGAATATGGCCCTACTCAATGAAGAGAATAGGAGTGACAAGAAGGAGGTCAAGATGAATGAGTCTCAAAACAAGGAAATGGAGCCCAAAAAGGAAATGAAAAAGAAGGAGGAGAAGTCTGAAGATAAGAAGGAAAAGAAGTGCTTTACTTGTGGAAGCTTGACTCATCTAAACAAGGATTGCAGAAAGAGGAAGGGCACTTGCTTTGACTGTGGAGAAATGGGACACTTCACTAGGGACTGCCCGAAGAAGGGAGGGCCTACGTCGGAAGGAACGTTGAATTCCGGGAAGCAAGGCAAGAACACCAAAAACCGCAAGAACAAGAGTCAAGGCAACAAGGGGAACAATAGAAAGGGCAATAATGACAAGAGGAAGTGCCATTATTGCGGTTCAGTTGGGCATCTTATTAAGGATTGTAGGAAGAGAAAAAGGAAGAGTGGTGAATGCTTTCATTGTGGTGAGTTTGGACATTTCAGCAAAGATTGCCCGAAGAAGCAAGGGCAAGGTCAGACTCAGTGTGCAAGACCATCTGGAGGGCGAGTTCATCCCCTCAACATCGTTCTTTCAGCTCATGATCGAGGTAGTGTTTCTGTTGAAAGTCTTGTTTACATTTCTGATTTTCCTGTTTGTACTTTGTTTGATTCTGGCACATCGCATAGTTTATTTCATCTGATCTAGTTGAAAGTTTGCACCTAAGTACTAGTCTAGTTAATGATCCCGTGTGTGTTTCAAATCCAATTGGGGTTTCCGCCCATTTGTCTATTATCTACGTGGATTTGAAAATCTCTATCTTTAGTGTAGAGTTCTCGTGTGATGCTTATATTCTCGGTTTCATGGGGTATGGGTTGATTTTGGGCATGGATTAATTGTCCAGTTTTGGAGCCATCCTTGATTTTTGAGCATAGGGTTGTGAGGCTCATGACTCGCCTCGGTAATACCCTAAAAATTTCTTGTAACCCTATGGGTCCCGTCACGTTGTGTTATCTTGAATCCCTCAACTCATCTATCGATAGTTTGCAATCTATGAGGGTGGTCCGAGAATATCCTGATATCTTGGGTGAAGTGAAGGGGTTACCCCTAAACGCGAGATAGATTTTCGCATTTATCTGGTTGATAATGCCAAGCCAGTTACGTGGCCGGTTAGGCACATGGTCCCGCAAGATGAGAGTTAAGAAAGCGAGTCAAGGAGTTGCTTGAGAAGAACTTCATACAATGAAGCATTTCCGAGGAGGGTGCTCTAGTAGTATTCGCTAGTAATGTGGACAGTTCGCTTCGCCCGTATGTTAATTATCGTGAGTAGAACAAGAAGAATAGACAACCATTACCAAGGATCGATGATTTGTTTGATCAGCTTGTAGGAACATCTGTTTTCTCTTGATCTTGCTACTGGATTCCATCAGCTCAGAGTAGCTGAGGATAGTATAGACAAAACTGCGTTCAGAACTCCAGATGGATTCTTAGAATGGCTAGTCATGCCATTCGGTTTGACTAATGCACCCGCCTACTACGTGGACTTGATGAGTAGGGTGCCTAGGGAGTTCCTGAACAAGTTTGTGGTAGTCTTTGTAGATGATATCCTGACTTTCTTAAAGAACGAGGAAGAACATGCTAGACATCTCAAGGAGGTGATGGATGCGCTTAGAGCCCATCAGTTGAAAGCCAAGTCCTCCAAATGTCATTTTGGAGAAAAGAAGTTAGATTTCTTGGGCACATAGTTTCTAAACAAGGCTTAGCGGTGGATCCCGCTAAAGTGGTCGCGGTTCAAGACCAGAAAGCCCCGACGAGGACAATTGAAGTAAGAAGCTTTCTCGGTTTAATTAGTTAGTTAGCGTCCCTTGAGCTTAGACCTACCCTTATGGATCAAGTAGGGACTTCGCAGAAAGAAGACCCGCAGTTAGTCGAGATCATGGACAAGTTGATTAGAGGTAGGATGTTAAGTCACCTCGCCATAGATAACAAGGGATGGCTAAGACGCGATGAGAGAAAGAAGGTTCTTGAAGATGCACATCATCCGAGGAAGTGGCCGAGTTTGTCCCAAGGTGCATGTTGTGCCAACAGGTTAAGGCCGAGTCATAAAAAGCCCGGTGGGCTATTACATCCCTTGGAGGTCCCCGCAATGGAAGTGGGAAAGCGTCACGAAGGATTCCGTGGATGGACTGCCTAGATCAAGGAAAGGGAATACGAGCATGTGGGTCATGGTAGGTAGACTCACGAAGAGCGCTCATTTCACTCCGGTAAAGAGCGAAAGGACTGCATCATAGCTAGCAACGGATTACTTTCAAGAAATAAGGAGGTTGCACGGGGTTCCCTCAAGTATAGTTAGTAACCGCGACTCAATCTTCACTAGCCAGTTTTGGGATAGTCTACGGGAAGTCATGGGCAAGCACTGAATTTAAGTACGGCCTATCATTCGCAGGCGGATGGTTCATTTCATTCAAGCATGAGTTATAGAAAATCACGTTAGTAAGAGCAATTGGCAACGAGGGTTGGTATTTTCAAGAAAAGTTCTGCTGCGTGGAATACTTTATAGTAAGTAAACGAGATCCAGGATTCACTAGTGAATTTTGGAGAGCTTGCATGAAACCATGAGGTCATAGTTATGTTTAAGCCAAGAATGATAGAAGAGTAAGTGAAAAAAGGAAGACGAGAGGCGACAATGAAATGGGTTCCAACTCATATTTGGAAATAAGAGTTGAGAAGCCAAGGAATCATGAAGTAAAAGACGGTCAAAGCACAGTGGAGTTAAACTCAAGGAACCGTGACTTAGAAGATTGAAGGCAAGATACGCGCATCATATCTCTTTCTAAGAGTATATCCTTGATCCTTGTTTTCCGGTGGAACTTACTTGCATGTTATCTTTTACATATATCCTCTCGGTCCCGTTCTCGATCCCATTTCTGTTGTAAACTCCATAAGGGGGTGTGACTCATCGGTTAGTAATACATGTCAAGGTTTAAAGGGGTCCGTTAGGTTGACTAAACCTTTTGGGCTTTTATAGAATATGGGTTGGGTTAGGAAGGGATTTCTTGTAATCCGAAAAGAGTATATCTTGCTTATCTTCCCGATCTCTTTGTAGCATATCTTTCTTTTGCTATCCATGTTTGTCTTGTTTATCTTGTTATTCCGTTAATCTTGTCATGAGAACCTTAGGTAGAAACCCTTTGGATGAAACATGTGTTTGAAACATGTTATGCTTGATGTTTGCAAGTGGTTGCAAGTGTTTGCAAGTGGTTACTCATGGATGCATTATACACATTAGGCACTAGATCAGCTCACACACTCCTCATATTGCATATGCATGAGTGTTTACGCTTATTCATGGATGAAAATTTTTGTGTTATCACATGGATGTTGCATATGGATGTATGTTATGTGCACACATATAGATGTTATACATTATGTTAGGAATTGCATACATATGGATTCATTTCACTAACATAATTTGCATTGATGATATTTGCATTAGATAAGTACATATACACACACCTTTGCATATGTTCATACAACATTTAGAATCTTGTAAGGACAATGATTGCTCGTGGATGATGTTTTGAGTAGATGGATGTTGGATGGTAGGATACGTTCTTCCTAACTTGAAGATTTCGGGGACGAAATCCTATAAGGAGGGGAGAATGTAACAACCCGTATTTTTAATAACCTGTTATAACATAATCGAGGCAGAATTTAATTCTAAAATCTGAAACAAGGGAAATGGGCTGTGCCATTGCGTTCGTCTCGGAAAAATACGCGAAATAGAGTCCGAGTTTTCGAAAATCGGAGTCCGTATGACCCGATTAAGGCCCAATGAAGTTTTCAGAAAATTTCAAGTTCAAAACAGATTTCGAATTTCGGATTCAAAATTCGAAAAACGGTCAGATTGGGCCAGGCGGGAAAATTCCCGCCAGAGCACCCAAGTCGACAGCCCTGTCGACTTAGGAGTCGACTTGGTTGGACCAAGTCGACAGCCCTGTCGACTTGGCTGTCGACTTGGTTCAGCCGGGCAGTTTTTTGCCTGGTGCACCATTTTGGGGTTTTGGTTAGGTTTTGGGGCCAGATTCGGTTTTAAGGGCTGAGATTGGAATTAGGGTTTAATCCTAAGGTTGAAACTAATCCTAATCTCTATAAATAAGCCCCTAACCTAACCCTAAATCATCATTATTCAACCCTACAACTAAACTATGGCAAAATTATTCCTCTCATGGCCTCCACTCTCTTCATAAAATTTCTAAGTTATTTCTATGAGAAATTTTCCATGCATACAAGTGTTTTCAAGCTTGTATGAGTGTCATTAGCTTGCATTCAAGTCAAGTTTCCATATTTACATCATAAAGCAAGGGTTTTGATCATTTTGGCTCAAGGGTTTTTCTATTGGAGCTTGCATTTTGGGTTTATTTGATTGCATAAGGGCTTTGTCTCAATCTATATATATTTTTGTGTCTTCATAAGCATTGTAAGCCCTTTTACCTTCTTTTTAAACTCTAAAGTTAATGAATGATGCAAGTTGTATTTGATCATTATGATATGCAAGTTAATCATGTTATGCTATGCAAGTTTGCCATGTTATGATATGCAAGTTTATCATGTTATGATATGCAAGTTAATCATGTTATGCTATGCAAGTTTGCCATGTTATGATATGCAAGTTTATCATGTTATGATATGCAAGTTAATCATGTTATGTTATGCAAGTTTGCCATGTTATGATATGCAAGTTTATCATGTTATGATATGCAAGTTTATATGCAAGTTTGCCATGTTATGTTATGCAAGTTTGCTATGTTATGATATGCAAGTTTGCCATGTATGTTATGCAAGTTTGGGTTGATCATTTTACTCATGTTATCATGTTATGCAAGCTTACCTTGGGTTTATGAGCTTAAAGCTTCAAGCTTTATGCTAAAGGTCGCATTTTGGCAACATGTAAGTTATCATATCCCTTATGATAACTTGCATGTGAGGCTAAATGCGAACTTATGGCCATTTCTACATGTCATATAGCACCATGTATCACCAATATGCTAAGTTTGGTTTTATGCATACTTTTGAGGCCTAAAAATGTAATATGCAAGCATATGAACATATGTACATTTCATATGCCACCATGTTAAACTTGTGGCTTCAACACCTTTTGTCATCTTTATGCCAAGTTCCCTCTTTCTATCCTTTATGCGCTATTGCGATTATGTAAGCGATGGGATTGCGTTTGGGGTTGGGTAAACTTAAAATACATGAAAACATAAGATTGGGAATTTACCTATTAAGTTAGGTCTACCCATTGGGAATTTACCTAATAAGTTAGGTCTACCCAAATTCTTGAAAACTTGTAATATGTTTTGGAAACATGATGGACATGACACTTAGAAAATATAAGTGTGACCAACTCGAGGTTGGGTTGAGTTTGTAGCGTAAAACTACCCGGAACCGACCGGCTTAACTAGTTGCTACAAACAATAGGACCCAATGTGAGAAGTTGGTCATGTTGTACCTTGAACCCGAGGTTAGACCAAGTTGTGGTGTAAAGCTACCCGGACCCGCCCGGCTTAACTAGTAACCACAACAAGGTCTAATGTGAGAGGTTAAGGCACATTAAATTAATTAATGCCTCATGATTAGGGTTAAGTCATGGTCCACTTAATACTTAACCAATTTGGGCTTGATGGATTAATCGGGGTTAAGTCGTGAACCCATCGTTACACTTAACCAAGTTAACCCATGATTAGTAAAAGGGTTAAACCGTACTTAACCCACTAGAAAATCCTAGCAATGGGGGTCCATTCCAGCAGTAATCCCAAGTTTGTATCATTAAGACCCTAGGGACTAGGCTAGGGTGGGGCACGATTACTGGACTTGATGTAAGTGACCAAAACGACGGCCGAGTGGTAAGCCGGTGTAGTTCCGGACGGACTATGGTCGTGCACATAGTCCGTAGCCGGAGAAAACATGCACGGGTACCAGTAGATCGAGACTGTGCACTTATGTTTATGGTGTCCAAGGGTTTACACCCTAGGGCTTGATACACCCGAAGGGTGGACCCGGCACAGTCCGACTACAATTATGTTTGGGCCGTATTGACACCAACACGTGACGAGTTAGGCTTAGGGAGCCGATCGATTAGACCTTTTAGTTGGACCTCTTATTAGGGTCATTTCATGTTATTGGGTCAAAGCTTGGGCCAAGGGATCAATACTTGTTTATTCAAGTCATGTTAGTTTGCTAGTACACCTGTGGTGCAAAATCTTAATCCTGATTATGCGATGACACCTTTTATCTATCATGTCAGTATGTAGTTATCCTTATGTTCATCTCAGTTTTCATCATGCCAGTTAACTTTATCAGTTTACATTGATTGTAGTAGGGCTTACTCAGTCTTTTTGACTGACCTGTTTTTCTTTCGCCTCTTTTCTTCCGTTTCCCCCCCAGGTTCTCAGGGTGGGAATATTGGAGCTTAGCTTGGATTTCTGATCGCTTGCTTGTGGGATTTTAGCTCATGTACGGTCTTGACATGAAGCTAGCTATGGTTATCACTTATTTTGGGGATAGTACTTATGTATTTCAGTTTTTCAGTGATGTTGTTTTTATCTAGACTTGTGTATTTGGAAAGTTGACATTATGTTGTACCAGACTTGTTTTGAAATAGTTTTGAAATCTTCCGCTGTTTTGCTTATCTTATTTACTCTGTTTACATATATACATATGTTCTTGTTCTGCCTTGATATATCATTATGCATGTTTACCCGGTACAAACGCCCCTCCAAAGTCAGAGTGCTTGCAAGAGCCACCCTGGCGGAGGTGGGGTGTTACAGTTATGTGTTGAGTACATACTGGGTCGGTCTCTGTTGTGATGTTGATTGGGTCGGTCATGTACTTAGATGAAGGGTCGGTCGTACACCCAAGCTAGAAGTCGGTCGAACATGGCCAGGGGTTGGTCACAGGGTCTTATTCTGAAAATTTATATTTTCGTGTACGACCCGGATTTGAAGAAAAGAGCTTGAAAAAAATATTTTTCGAGGGCAACACCTCGAACCCTAGCCGCAGCATAGTGATGTAATCGGCTTGGTGATGGTGTGACTTCGAAGTAAATTCAAGTAGGAAGATTCGAAGCGTTGAATGTGTTTGTTGATCAGCGAAGAACAACGAACGAGATGACAACTCAAAGGTCGTGAGTTGGTGGATAATGGTTGCTTGAGAAGGTTGCTTGAGCTATAAAGGGTTGTCAGTTTGGATCACTAGGGATGCGAAGGTCGAGAGATTATCGTTGTCGTAAGTTCTAGCAGGCTCAAGGCAGGGGTACAATGGGTGCACCCAAAAGACCGGTTGTAGGTCGAGTACCCTGGGTATCGTTGAAAGCCTAGTTGTCAAGGTCGGACATATGTACGTATCATTGAAAGGCGTATGGAGTTTATGCTAGAACTGGGATTACCATTTGCCCTTGACCTGAGGCAAGGTTAGCCATCATACGGTTAACGATAGTTTCAAATCATGATTGGCGGTGATGGCCAGATTAAGTCATGGATGATTGGTTATTCTATTTGTACCATCTCATGTAGGTTGTCCAATGTCGAAGTAAATGTTCCTTGAGTGCTTGTCTGATATTGGTTTATGCCTCTGGGGCTTGTGCTTGAGGGATGCTGAGTTAGATTAGGATGGTTTACATGAGATATATATAATCTGGATGTTATTAGTGTTTAGCATGATTGAATGGATGTTCTGGTTTCCATGGATAAGTGGTTGAATTGTTTGTCATAAAGGCTATCACTGTCCGATGTGGGGAAGATAGGGTGACTTCTTCTCTGGTGTTGTGGGTAGATTAGTATGTTTATCTATCCATTCTCCTATACTTTATTGTTGAAGTTTGTTAGTTGTTTTAACGCTCACTAAGACTGTTGTCTGACTCAAGGTTTTATGTTTCCTCTTATACCTTGGGTTGTTCATCCGTTTGTGGATGGGCAGACTAAGTAGCGGGTGACAGGTGATTAGTGAGGACGATGTTGTTGTGCAAAGGCAAGCTAAAGGCTTATGTTCTAGTTTTATCACTATCATAGTATTTGTTTTCGCTGTTTGAGTTGCTCTATGAGTGATGTAGTGAGACCTTATGTAGAAACTTTGGAATTTCCTATTATGTTTGGATAATCTTTCAAGATGTTATGAAAGTTTCAAAAGTTTGTTATGTGATGCTTCACTATTATTACCTGTTTTATATTTTCTACTATACTTTATCCTTGCGCTGTGAGTTCCACGATAGGTTCCGCTTGTGTTTACATACTCTGATGATCATCCATAGCTTCCTGCCACACCTTTCAGCGCATTATTCCTCTTGTATAGTGTGGGGGCTGTGGGCAGTCGTCACATTTGGTATCGGAGCTCTGGTTAACGATTTTAGCCAAAGTTCAAGGACGTAATCATGTATGTGAGATGTACTTGTAGATTTTAGTTCGTTGTATACTATATGATACTATATAGTATAGTAGCGTTTGTACTTTTTTTAGAAGTTTATCTTTTAGATCTCTAATCATTCTAAACTGCAGATTTAGAATGAGTCGACCTTATACGAGACACTCTGCATGGGAAGAAGCTGTGCTTGGAGGGGGAAATGGCGGGGGACCTGATTACCGAGCCATGTTTGAAGCTATGATAGAAGAATGCCTACGAAGAACCCCCGCTCCAGTGGCAGCTGTGGTTGATGTTGGAGTCTAAGTGCCTAGAGCTGTGGAATTTGGAAAGCTATGCAAAGACTTTTCATCATTAGGAGGGAAACAGTTCAAGGGCACCGAACCAGTTGAAGAGGTTCAAAGGTGGTTGGACACTTGTGTTTGGATCTTCAAGGACTTGGGCATTGATGATGCAACAAAGAGGAAGCTTGTCAAGGTAGTTAGAGGACAGAGTAATGGACTGGTGGAACTTTGTCACACTTGAGACCCCTGAAGAGGATATTTCATGGGAGCTGTTCCAAGTTAAGTTTGAAGCGAAGTTTATCTCCACCGTGCAAAAGTCAATTCTGTTTATGAGATTCGTGGAGCTTAAGCAAAATGGTCGCCTAGTTCTTGACTATATTTCTGACTTCGAGGCTTTGTCAAAGTATGCTTGTTCATATGTGGATACTCCTTATCAAAAGAACGACAAGTTTGTCTTGGGATTGGAATAATATCTTGGGAATCAGCTTGTGGATCATCTCGATGATAGCTTTGAAAAGATTGTCGAGAAGGCATTGAGGCATAAAAGTCTGTTTCCTAAGAAGATGTTTGTTGTCGCACCTAAGGAAAAACAGAAGCCACAGCAGGGTGGTAATAATAAGAAGAGGAAGCAGCAACAACAGAAAGGAAAAAATGGCCAAAAGAATCCTAAGAGTGAGGTAGTTTGCTTTAACTGCCAACAGAAAGCCATTCTGCTAATGAGTGCAAGAATCCCAAAGCTAAGAAGAAGTGCTTCAAGTGTGGGAAGCCTGGGCATGAGAAGAAAAATTGTACAAAATCAGCTAAGGGCAAGCAGGTTGTGAAGGCATATGCTTTGGAAGCTGTGCCAATTTCTTCAAGAGCTCCTACTGCAGAGGAGAAGGGAAAGGATGTCGTGGTGCAAGGTACTCTTTCTGTAAATGGTGTTTCAGTTTGTGTGCTTTTTGATACTGGAGCATCACATTCATTCATTTGCAATGAGCTTGTGTGCCGCTTGGGTTTGGAACCCGAGATTTGTGATAGACCATTGATCGTGACTAATCTAGTTAGGGATTCGTCTAATCTTTGCATGATTTGATGTGGTCTAGTGTTGCCGAGTCATGGTTGCCCTTTTGTGTGAGATTGCTTTGTTCTTAACTTCGCTGGGTTTGGGATCATCTTGGGCATGGATTGGATCAAGAGGTATGCGGCAAGGGTGAATTGCGAGAAGCTAGAAGTGAGGGTCGGGGATGTGGAAGGGCGAAAGGTGTTGATTAGATGTAAGCGCGAAGAGGGTGTCTTCGTGAGCTATCTATATTTGCTTGGGATTCCACAGGAAGACTTGTCGTCTGTGTTGATCGCTAATGAGTATGAGGATGTCTTTGACGAGGTCAAAAGGTTGTCGTCGCATCGTGGGATAAAATCTAGGATCGATTTGGTCGAGGGTGCTAGCCCAATCGTTATGTCTCTTAGGAGGATGGCGCCTAAGGAACAACTAGAGTTGGAGGAGCAAGTTAGTGACCTTTTGGGAAAAGGATTCATTTGGAGGAGTGTATCTGAATGGGGTGCACCAGTCGTATTTGCAACCAAGGCGGATGGCTCGTTAAGATTGTGTGTGGACTATCGTGAGTGTGGACTATCGTAAGCTGAACAAGGAGACAAAGAAGAATAAGTATCCGTTGCCAAGGATAGATGACTTGTTCGATCAGCTTCATGAAGCCAAAGTGTTTTCTAAGATGGATTTGACAACGTGATTTCACCAGTTGAGGGTGGCTAAGGATAGTGTGCCAAAGACTGCTTTTAGGACACCATTTGGTTTTTTTGAATGGTTGGTGATGCCATTTGGGTTGACTAGCGCGCCAGCATATTTCATAGATCTTATTAATAGAGTATTCAGAGATCAAATGAACAAGTTCGTACTTGTGTTCGTGAATGATATTCTGGTTTACTCTCGGAATGAGGAAGAACACAAGACGCACTTGAGAGTAGCGTTGGAAATATTACGAAAACATCAGCTGAGAGCCAAGTTTTTAAAGTCACTACAGGAAGAATGAAGTGAGATTCTTAGGCCATGTAGTTTCTGGTAATAGGATAGCGGTTGACCCTGTTTAAGTGGCAGCAATCCAGGACTGGGATAGACTTAAGAATGCGACAGATGTTCAGAGTTTCCTTGGGATGGCAAGATATTACTGACGGTTTATCAAGGATTTCTCCAAGGTAGCTGCACCGTTGACAGGATTGATGAAAAAGAATTAAGTGTTCACATGGGATGTAAAGTGTGAACAAGCGTTCAGGATCTTGAAAGAGAGATTGACGAGTGCACTTGTGTTGACCATTCCAAGTGGGAATGAAGAGATGGTGGTGTACACCGATGCATGTAGTATTGGACTTGGAGCAGTGCTAATGCAAAAAGATAAGGTGGTGGCTTACGCAAGTCAACAGCTAAAGCCGCATGAGAAAATTTACCCAACTCATGATTTGGAGTTGGCGGTGATTGTCTTTGCTCTGAAGATGTGGAGACATTACCTACTGGGAGTTCTATTCGAGTTGTTTACGGATCACAAGTCATTCAAGTATCTTTTCTCCTAAAAGGATTTGAATCTTCAGCATCAACAATGGTTAGAGTTTCTGGCGTCATATGATTTTGTTATAGCCTATACTCCTGGCAAAGGTAACGTAGTTGCAGATGCGTTGAGTCGAAGACACGCAAGTTTGGGAGCAATGTTTTCGGAATGGAAGAGCCTTGAGGATTTGGCAAGGTTCGATTTCAAGACAAGATGTGAGCTGGAACCTAAAATGTTGGCAAACTTGTCGATAAGACCTACTCTTGTGGAATGGATTGGAGAAAGCCAAAAGCGAGCTGCAAAGCTTGTCAAGTTTATCCAGAAGCTGGAACTAGAAGATAAAGAGTTCGAGGTCGATCAAGAAAGTTGGCTTCGAAAGCAAGGACGATTAGTTATTCCTGATATTGATGGATTGAGAGATGAGATTCTGAGAGAATGTCATCACTCGAAGTTGACGATTCATCCCGGTGGTAATATGATGCATCATGATATGAAGCGAGTCTACTACTGGGAGGGGATGAAGCGAGATATTAGAAAGTTCATTTCCACGTGCATGAACTGTCAGTTGGTGAATGTTGAACAGAAGAAGCCAAGCGGGTCGCTTCAGCCATTGGAAGTTCCTACGTGGAAGTGGGAGTAAGTATTAATGGATTTTATCTATGGACTACCTAGAACCAAGGCAGGAAATGAAGGAATTTGAGTCATTGTGGATCGTTTGACCAAAAGTGCAAGGTTCATTCCTGTCAAGTCGACTAGGACGGCATCGAAATTGGCTGAACTTTATATGAAATGGATAATTCGATTACATAGTATCCGAAAGAGCATAGTAAGTGATCGAGATCCATTATTTACGAGTGCATTTTGGAAGAGTTTGCAAGAAGCTGTGGGAACCGAGTTGTGTTTAAGTACGACTTACCATCCCCAAACTGATGGTTAAACCGAGAGGGTCAACCGAATTTTGGAAGATCTCCTAAGAGCTTGTGTGTTGGATTTTGGGGGCTCATGGGAAGACCATCTGCATTTAGTTGAGTTTGCATATAATAATAGCTACCAGTCTGGCATTGGGATGGCACCATATGAGGCATTGTATGGTAGACCGTGCAATTCTCCAACATGTTGGTTAGAAACTGGAGATAAGTTGGTACTTGGGCCAGAGATGATTAGAGAGACCTCGGATTGTATCGAGATCAGTCAGTAACGAATGAAGGCAGCTCAACATCATCAGAAAAATTATGCTGATAAGCGTCGTAAGGACTTGGAATTCGATGTAGGCGATATGATTTTCGTGAAGATTTCACCGTTGAAGCATGTGGTTCGATTCAGAAATAAAGGAAAGTTAGCTCCAAGGTTTGTTGGACCATTTCCGATAGTCGAGCGAATTGGAAAGCTCGCGTATAGATTGGAGTTACCCAAGAAGATGTCGAGCGTGCATAATGTTTTCCATGTGTCGTTTCTGTGGAAGTTCGTGCATGATTCGAATGTGGTGGTATCTCCAGAGCAATACGACGACCTAGAAGTGGAAACCATGGTTGTGAAATCTCTTAAGCCGCTTCTTGTTGTGGGAAATGACACGAAACAGCTTAGGAGAAAGACGGTTAAGTTGGTCAAGGTACAATGGAGTGAAGATGGCGACGATTGGATGTGGGAGATGGAAGAGAATACGAGAGCAACTCATCCAAAACTCTTCGTCAATGGGACCCTATGATATTGTATCATCGTTATATTGTTGTATCTTATTATTGTTTGATAGAATTCCGCGTGCTAGGATAAGGCTATGGATGAATGGCTTGATGGTTGCTAGTTTGGATGATAGAATTGGCTTCTCATGGATGATAGGCATGCAGAATTGTTGTGGTTGCTTATGTTTACTTGGAATTTCGGAGGCGAAACTCTTAAGGAGGGGAGAATGTAACAGCCTGCATTTTACGTATCGAAATATCGTAAAATATTTTTATTTTATTCTCCGGGGGTTGGATCATTCTCATATTTTGATATGCTGCTTATGTGGATGTGAGATATGTCCATGATTTTTACCGATTTTGTTTGTGGCCATTTTTCCCTTGTCAGTCTTGTACATGCCATAACTTTTGGCTCAGGTCGAATTAGAGGGTGAGATCTGTGCCAAGGGAAAGGAATTGATGATTACCTTTCCGTAGAGTGGTTACATTTAAGTTTTGGTTCAACGGTTTGGGAGGAATCGTTATTTTAAGGTTTTTCAGTTGGTTGTTCAGGTTTGGAGAGCCACAATGGGTTGATTTGGGAAGGCGCATTGGTGGACTAGTGGAATGGTATAAATAGGAGAGGAGAGGTATGAGAAATGTCTTATTTCTCTATTCTCTCATAAGGTGGCCTATTTTCCTCCTTCCTCTAACACTTTTCCAATATTAAAAAATCAAAATCCAAGGAGGGAAGTCATAGATATACACCACTGGAGGCTAGATCTACATCAATTAAAGCAAGAGTTCATCGGATCAAAGGGTTTGGTGCGAGGTGCTTGTTGTCCGGATTCTTATTTCTACCATGTTAGCTTGTTTTGGAGAATCAGTGAGTGATATGCATCTCTCGCATGGATTCAATAAAGCATATGAGTGTTTGTTCATGTTTTTCATCAAGTGCAAGTGTTTTTCCGTAGATCTATGCATTGGTAATTCCATTTTCATATAAATCACCTTATGATCTGATTTAGCAAGTTTAGATAAGTAATTTCTATGATATTTCATGTGAATGTGCAAGTTAAATTCATGATTTCTGTTCATATGTACACTTATGGTGATTTTGGTTAATTTTACATGATTATTGATGGAATTGCCAAATTGGTGTTGTTGTTGACCTTATATCACTTTTGTGGTCATATTGGATGATTGGGTGAGTTGGTTCCGTCGAACGAATCGTTTTGGCGAAGTTTTGGTCGAAATTGGAGTTGCATAGGAGAATGCAGGTTTTCAGTCAAACATGGCGGGTCGAACATGGTGGTCGGTCGAACCATGAGGAGGTTTTCTTCGAGGAAAAGAAATGGGTTGGGTCGGTCGATCTTTGCCAGGGTCGGTCGAGCTGTGTACTGGGTCGGTCGAGCAGGGTACAGGCCGACAGTTTAGTGTGGTCATGGCTTGGGTTGAGCACCCTTTGGGTCGAGCACGAATTGGGTCGGTTTGGCACAGTGTGGTCTGGTCGAGCAGAACAGGGCTGAGCAGTGGATGGGGTCGGTCATGTGTTGAGCACATACTGGGTCGGTCTCTATTGTGATGTTGACTGGGTCGGCCGTGTACTTAGATGGAGGGTCGGTCGTACACCCAAGTGAGGGGTCGGTCGAACATGGCCAAGGGTCGTTCACAGGGTCATTTTCTAAAAATTTATATTTTCGATTATGACCCGGATTTGAAGAAAAGAGCTTGAAAAAAATATTTTTCGGGGGCAACCCCGCCGAACCCTAACCGCAGCGTAGTGATGTAATCGGCTCGATGATGGTGTGACTTCGAAGTAAATTCAAGTAGGAAGATTCGAAGCGTTGAATGTGTTCGTTGATCAGTGTAGAACAATGAATAAGGTGACAACTCAAAGGTCGTGAGTTGGTGGATAATGGTTGCTTGAGCTATAAAGAGTCGTTAGGTTGGATGACTAGGGATGCGAAGGCCGAGAGATTATCATTGTCGTAAGTTCTAACAGGATCAAAGTAGGGGTACGATAGGGGCATCTAAAAGACCGATTGTAGGTCGAGTACCCTGGGTATCGTTGAAAAGCCTAGTTGTCAAGGTTGGACATACATACATATCGTTGAAAGGCGTATGAAGTTTATGCTAGAACTGGGGTTACCATTTGCCCTTGATATGAGGCAAGGTTGGCCGTCATACGGTTAACGATGGTTTCAAAGCAGAATTGGCGGTGATAGCCAGAGTCAGTCATGGATGATTGGTTGTTCTGTTTGTACTGTCGCATGTAGGTTGTCCAATGTCGAAGTAGATGTTCCTTGAGTGCTTGTCTGATATTGTGCTTGAGGGATGTTGAGTTCGATTAGGATGGTTTATATGATATATATATATATATATATATATATATATATATGTTATTAATGTTTACCATGATTGATTGGATGTTCTGGTTTCCATGGATGAGTGGTTGAATTGTTTATCATAAAGGCTATCACTGTCCGATGTGGGGAAGATAGGGTTGAGTTCTTCTCTGGTGTTGTGGATAGATTAGTATGTTTATTTATCCATTCTTCTATACTTTATTGTTGAAGTTTGTTAGCTTTTTTATGGCTCATTAAGATTGTTGTCTGACTCAAAATTTTATGTTTCCTCTTATTATCTTGGGCTATTCATCCGGTAGTGGATGGGCAGACTAAGTAACAGGTGACAGGTGATTAGTGAGGATGATGTTGTTGTGTGAGGGCGAGCTAGAGGGTTACGTACCAGTTTTATTACTACCATAGTATTTGTTTCCGCTGTTTGAGTTGCTCTATAAGTGATGTAGTGAGGCCTTATGTACAAACTTTGGTATTTCCTATGATGTTTGGATAATCTTTCAGGACGTTGTGAAAGTTTCAAAAGTTTGTTATGTGATGCTTCACTATTATTACCTGTTTTATATTTTCTACTATACTTTATCCTTGCGATGTGAGTTCCACAACAGATTTCACTTGTGTTTACCTACTCTGATGATCGTCCATAGCTGCCTGGCACACATTTCAGGGCATTATTCCTCTTGTATAGTGTGGGCGCTGTGGGCGGTTGTCACATATAATATCCTATTACATAAATATTTTGAATGGAGTTTGGTTATGAGGAGAGTGGATGCCAAAATACTCAAATGGAGAAATTTGAGGTTATGAAAGACGCAGTTGGAGGATATGGTATACCTCAATGATCATCACCAACATTGGATAACAGCTTTAGTGCAATATTTGGACAGAAAGGCTTCACTAGTTATTCGGTGGTTGCTAAATAAAAGGGCATTTCATATTGAAGCCATGAAATGTTTGGATTTAAAATTTTGGAAGAAATTGGAAGTAACGAGGGAAAAGAGTTCCATAACAAAAAAGGCTCATATAACGAAAATATTGGTCAATTTAAACTTAAGAAAGATGAGTCATTTTGAAATCATTTCAACTATTTCAAGGCAGCCATGGGCTAATTTACAACGTCCTTAAATTACAAGTTTGATAATGGAAAAGAAGTCCTAATATTGGAGTACACCTAGAAAATAAACCGTAATTTATTTGATTTTTTCATTTATTTTTAATTTGGAAAATATTAAAAATTAATTTTGATGATTTTCCAACAAACAACGGCATTTTTTGTGATTATTTAGAATCCAATAACCAATGTGTATTATTATGTTTTTGAAGTCATGTCGTTATTCTGAGCACAACCGTTTTTTTTTAACCAAAAAAAAATCATCGTTTGGAGTTTGTAAACTAATGAAAATCCGTGTAGCCAAAAGCCGAAAATCGAACTTGAACCAAGGACAACACTTGCACATCCGACATTATATGTCGTTTTCTGCCCCCTTTTCATTCACTACCAAAAACAAAATAAACTAATATAACTCTCTTCTTAAAAAAACATATTTATTCAAAAATAAATCTAAAAATTATGAAACTTGTTTCTTTGGGTTTATTTTGCTTGGACCTTCGTATCGGTATATGGCTTGCACTGTGCGATGCCCTTTTTTTGGAGCTCGAGCTAGGGCGGCGCTTGATTTAGTTGCTAGGACATTGTATTTAAGTTGTTTGTGATGAAAATCAACTTTCCCTTAAATTTCATGAGGACCGATTGCTTTTTGTCTTTTGGATGCGATAAATTGTTTATGATCGAAAATAGTGTCAAATCACGGGTAGCTAGAGAGTAATGTTTTTCTTTTTACTTTCTACGTGCTAGTTCATCAAAAGCAAGAAATGCAACAAATTGCTGCAAATGTATTAAGTAACATTATGATGATTTTTCAACAAGCCCATTTAAAAATAATATTAACAAAATTATTAAAAATTTGCCATCATAAAATTTTCAAGAATCAAATTATGATTTCGAAGAACTTTGCTTTGATATAATTTCATTAACTTTATACTTAAACTGATATAATTAACAATCACAGCAACGATGACGTAATCAACATGCAGATGAAAATAAATACAGTAAAGTAAAAGGAAAGAACACAATAGTCATTTAGGTTCCTGCGACTACCAAGCACGCTCAACTATGATTTACAGCCCACAATCACATTTTTTAGTAGCAGTTTTTAACTTTAAAAAGTTTATAAAACTCAAATCTATTGATCTTTGTACAATTACTCCTACACCTTTGAACTGCACTTCAATCACGAAAGAGTTTGATTTGGAAAAGTTTTCGCTATCGATTTTTGATTATAATATACCATCCTGTAGTTTTAATCTGACATGTTTGAAGATAAAAAAAAAACCAACAGCAGCAGATGATCAAACTTTCAAGCAATGGAGTATAAGCAGGACTAGTTTTAATAGGCAAAATAGTCAATAAACACAAAATCTAACAACATTACGGCCATGCAAGCAAAAATACACCCCCAAATTACATTTCAGAATAAGGGAAAAGAAAAAAAAACTCTATAGATTAAAAAAAGTTTGAACTTCCACATCATTTGAATAACACAAAAATGACCCAATCACAATTTATACTAATTGATTAGAATATATATATATATATATATATATATATATATATATATATATATATATATATATATATATATATATATATATATATATATATGCTGACTAGACAAAAGGAGCAAGCCCGACCTCCCCTTCTCTGCCATTCTTTTCATACATCCTGTTGAGTTTGTCGACCAGATCATTCACGGTGTCCGACCTTCCTTTGTGACTGTTGACTTGACATTCGTATACATTGGGTAAACGAACAAAAGTGATCCATTCTTCTCTCCATGATTTTAGAAATCAGTCATTTAAGTAATTTCAAAAATTGAGTAACATGTTTTGTTTTGATAACCAATCAATAATACATTCAAAACAATGGAACAATTAACAGATTTTGTGTTTGAATAATCAAAATTGCTATAAATTGCTAGTGAAATAAATGATTAAACAGGGCCCAGTAATTAAGCACTATAGAAAAATAATTTAGATATACCTGTTCAAGTCAATCTAATAAAAAGCATACTAACCCATTGTGAAATTTGAAGGTATATAACCTTTGTTTAATCTATGTAAACTGATGTCATGCTGAATGCAGAAAAAACCATAGACCTCATATGAAATCTTAGATAAAATACAATATAACACGAAATTAATCAACAAATAAGTAACATACATTGGATAAGAAACAAATTCCAGTGATAAGAATCTTTTGTTTGGTAGCCTGCTCAAGAAAACAAGGGGCTTTCCCATGGATGGGTTGTTTATTTCTGCCAAGTTTTTTTTTTTTTTTTTTTTTTTTTTTCTCTCTCTCTCTCTCTCTAAAAAAAACAGTTACATTAATTTTCAAATCATGCGAACAATGACTCGTATTAATATAATCAAATAATAATTTGCGGATTTCACCCTAATCATCAAATGGCGCCCCAGTAATATCCATGATTCGTCCAAGTGTGGCATGACCTATATGCACCTATAACAAATTACAGGTCATGTAAGTGATCAACTGACAGGACAATGAAAACATAATTAACAGACAAAAATATATTTTTTAGGACATAAAATATAGTTCGTGACATGAAACCATTCATAGAATCTATTAGCAATATGTAATAATCATAATCAAATTAATTTCAAATCAGAAACTCAGTGAGGATAAACGTGGCCATTAGAAATTATATATTTGTTTAAAACATTAATTTTATTTAGCAAAAATATTTTTAAGGTAATTATTCAAAAAAGAACATCGTATGAGTTTTCTTTGACAGAGAAAAATTATTAGAATGCCACGGATTCGACCTCTAATATTAAACTTATGCATAACAGAACAAATACTATAAGCAGACAAACAAATGATAGAAAGATGAAGTTAAATTCTGTTTTAAGATACGCTGACTGTACATGTTATAACCATGCTAAAATTTAGACTTACGTTAAAAGACTTATGTAAAACTTACGCCGTAGATTTTCCTTGGGTTGAAATGGAGTAGGGATCGTCTAAAGCTGTCGAGCTACTCTGCATTGTGAATTTTCTCCGTCCCCAACTTATGATGCTGGATGAAAATTCCTAGGATGTGAGGATGTTCATAACTACTAAAAAAACTCCTATATACGTCAAGACTGAAATAGATGGGAAAAGATTGGGCAAGTGACAAATAATTATTCAATGAAGCCCATCTAACAACAGAAAAAAGACCGATACAATACCACCATACCCTTTGCAGTATAGTCTGTGTCTACAAACTTGCATTTAATAATAACAAAATATATTAACTACTGTGAACTATAAAAGTATAGAGGTTAGAATAATGCAATTTAACTAAAAAGTCCTTCCAAACTCCAAAGGAGGTAGTTTCCATTTGAACTAATTCTTGTAATGTCAAAGACTTTTCTCACTCTTTTTTGTAGTCCATTGGACAGTTTACCGAAACCAAGAATAATTAGCTGACTATGATATTTTAACAAGGCAACTGAGTATGATTATAATTACTTAAAGAGATCTAATCATCATGAATTAATAAGACATAAAACTCAAAATCTGTACACGCTATCAAAATAGCGTAATGGAAATAAGAAGGGAGATGGATGAAGTTAACATACATTAGTGATCTAAAAAAAGTACATACCACTAAAAATTAGTAGTTGGTTCAGAAATACAGCTTGTCGCATGAAAAATAAATTATTCTTTATGCTACGAAGAAGCAGCAAATAGCAAAGCCATTTAATATAAATTTTATCACAACAGCTTTACTGTATGTTTTCGAAAGAAAAAAAAAAAAAAAAAACAAGCGACACCTTTCCAATAAACTTATATTTTCAATTTAGTATTCAGACAGCTATAAAAGATTTAAAATGCCAGCAAAGATCAGGAAAAGTATATTTTTAGTATTATAAACATTTCTTCTTGGGCAAAATAGCAAATAAATGCAGTGCTTGCCTGCAACAAACAAGTGGACCAATCATAGTAAAGTATGAGCTAGAAAACCGTCATATTACAATTCATACAAGTTCAACACGGAGAACAGAAGGTATTATTCAATTACAAAATTGAAACATACCAAAAATTCAACAGGCAAGAAACAATATCCTAACAATAAAAGGAAAATAAGGGTTCAAATTACAAAATAGACACTTTGTTTGAATTTGAACAGTTCGAAATTTGAAAAATTAAATTTGAGTGAAACCTTGAATATGAATTACCTAGCTAGTGTGTGGTCTTATGCATGATAACAGCTACTGCAGCTGCGATTGAGATTGTTAGGTACTGCGACGAAGTTATTAGCTAGGAATTTTCTTTTATAAATCAAATAAACATAAGAACTAAAATGAAACCTATATTCAAGTAAATCAATGCAAACAAAATATAAAAAAGAACAATCACCTCAAATCACGGATCTAGAATTCGAGTCGGATTCATAGAATATTTTATCTGGACTGGATGGAGACTTCCAAGATTAATGCAAAATTCTAAGTTTAAGGGTTTCATTTTTGTTATTTAATATAAGAGGAAGGGAGAAGTCCGACCGAGGAGAGCAACACTGGGTTTATTTTATTTACCCCGCGCGTGAAACTGGAAATACCCCACCACTCATTTTATCAAGTATACAAATAAGCACTGAATATTTAGTTATTTTCATTTCAGGTACTTTAATAGCATTTACCATAAAAAGGCTATAAATGACTGCTATAGAAAGAACAATTTCTTGCAGTGTCCTTGGCATGTACAAGGAGGGATGATTAAAGTTGAAGGCCTTGAATCTATCGTTCTTGGCATGTAAAACAAAAAAATTGTGCATAACCAAAAATACAAATTAATAATCATAAAATTCTCGCTATGTTGATACAAATTCGGTTTGTTCTATGCTCCATGGAGGGTGAGGGGGAAAAACGAAGGTGATAGTGTTATTATTTTCCACTGAACTATAACTGACCTCGTCACCACTATGTGGAATTAGTTCTTTCGATGCTTTAATTTTCTCACTGGTATTTTGTCTTCTTCTCAGCATAAATTAGTTAAAATCGTAATAATTTCAGTGAGATAACTAAAACTTAAATTTCAATATGCTCACAATTAAGATCAACTAAAGTTACGCGCTCATGCAAGTTATGAGATCCAGCATTATGGGATTTGGAAGCGCCGGCATTTTTTTACCCGTCTCGCTTGAGGCTTGACTCATGCCCTGTCTCCTACAAAAAACAAAGATAAAGTCAAAATTTATATAAACATATGTGCTTTGATTGAAAAAATGAAGTTAAATTCTGTTGTAAAATATGCTGACTGTACATGTTATAACCTTCATAGAATTTAAGTAAAACTTACACCGTAGATTTTCCTTGGGTTAAATTGGAGTATAAATTGTTTAAAGCTGTCGAGTTTCTTCGTTCCCAACAATGATTTGCTGGGTGAAAAAAAATTGTGCTAGTAGTAGAGAATATGAAATGAAAAAGGGAAATATTACTTGAATTATATATACAACGGTTTTCGGATTTTAGCATTACCTAACAATAATATTCAAACTGCAATACTAACAGGAAGTATATAAACAGCAACAAGAAAGCAGTAATTTGAAGTGATCACAGATAGAAGCAGCTTTCAATGGGCACTAGTTTTTAACCCATATTACACATGGAACACTTGATGGTTGTTGTTTCAAAGAGGGTTGATGTTGCAAAAATAATAAGCACAATAGGGGTTTATTATTTATGTTTATGAGCGTGTTGTAATCGCGGTATGTGTTTACATAATTTGCTCGAGCAGGTCGCGTTGTGATTGGTAACCGTGGTTGTTACAATATTGACATTTGAAAGAGCATGATCCCTTTTATTTTGCTGATGAGAATAGCATCCGAAGGAATTTGGGGGAAGCATGGGAGTAATTTGTAAACTAATATTCTTGTTGTAAATACTGTTATGGCTTAAAATAGAAAAGTACGTAATTTGAACTGTGTGGCGGCATGAAGTGGAAGGTAAATCGTATACGAAATTTTATTATTTTCAAAACTCAAGTTTCATAATTAAATATTTATATTCAAATTATCACAAGCATCTACAGTTGCACATACTACCAAGAAAAGACGAACCATCAAACGACAAACTCTAACACTCTTGAAACCCTATTCACGGCGGTTTCACCGAAAACTTTAATATTGTGATCTCCAGTTGATTCTAATGGTTCACGCAGGCTTCCCATATCTTGTCTTCATTGATGTAGTGCTCAAATCAACTACTCAACTTTGAAGTCAGAAAAACGAAAAAAAAAAAAGTATAATCATTAATAATACTATAAGCATCTACTTAAAATTCATTAAACCATCAAACTTTTGGCGGCAATAAGCAATTAAAATGAAGACAAGACAAAATTAATAAAAACATGTAAATTTACCAAATTTCCATCGCAACAGGTTTTGACATGTTTTTAATGCAATATCTACCATCAATAACAGGTATTTATCGTTATCTACCAATAATATAAATAAAACGATGTAACTCGATATTGGTTATCTAAATACACAAAGAAAATTGAGTAAAAATCATTAAAATGAAAATTTAAAAATATAAATAAGATTGATCAACCTTTATATATATATATATATATATATATATATATATATATATATATATATAATTCAATCAGAAATCCTCCTGATATGTCTTATTCATTTCCGAATTTTTCGCTTGTAACCATTAAGTACTGATCGTAGATTGAAAATAAAAGGAGTTGTAATTAATTCAATAAGTTCATGAAAACTGAAGACAGAATAAAACAATACCATCTTTTAACATAATTAATAACTAAACATGATCACCTAACATTATTAATTTTGCAACCAAACAAGCAACCAACTTGGAAATTAACCAATCCAAACCTTATAATAAATTAGAATAATGTTAATTGGATGGGAGATCAACAAAACAACACTTCCTTTAAACACTGTAACCGTTATGGTAAACCAATCAATTATTTAAAAAAAAAAAAAAAAAAAAAAAAAAAAACATTAAGCCAGCAAAATATGAAAACAGTATTTAAAAAATAAATAAATTAATACTTGACTTAAGAACGCGATTTTGATTCAACCATGAAATTCAAAAAACATCAAAAGATCAAAAGTTTGCACCCCATGGAAAACTACTTTTAACTACGAATTTTTAAGCGTGAATTGGTTTACGAGTCCAACATACTATTTTAACGAAAAACTTACAACTTCTTTTTTATATTTAATTGTACTATCAAAAATTCATAAAAATTTAATACTGTTACAAGGGATTTTTTTTCATATGCATGTAAAAATAACTAACCTTTAACTATTTCAATATTAGTAGCATCAAGTTATTGGCTGAGTTTTTTTTTTTTTTTCCTCCACTGAAACATAATGAATTTGTTTGCACTCCCAACTCAGGCTTTTAACAAGCACTTCAGTAAGCAATATAAAAAGGTTTATTCTATCCAGTAAACTCATATACATACCTAACCCGACCGGATTAGAAAACCTCTATCCGCTGATGGTGAGCAACTAGACTCAATGGATGGCATTAAGCAAAGATTTCCCTTATCCATGTGTGTTTTCTTTCCCTTAACTGCAAAGCCAAACCATCTAGTATTTCATATATTAACAATCCTTGTACATGCATTCTATCTTCTACAGTGAATTCATGATTATTTCCATTCACAAAAATCATACTTTTCCCAGGAAGTTTACTAATTCCTTCATTTTTCATTGATGCACGAATTTTTCCAACACTATCCCAATTCTTCTTCGAAGCATGTATATTACCTATACCGACGTACGAAACTGCAGAATCAGGCTCAGTCACATATAAACAACCAGCAGCATACTCTCCAACTTCAATATCTTTATGTATAATACAAGCATTAAGCAAGGCACCCCATATACAAGCATCAGGCTTAATATGCATATTTTTTATAAATTCAAAAGCATTTTTCAGTTTGCCTTTTCGGCCAAAAAGATCAACAATGCAAGCATAATGATCTAATCTTGGCTCAATCCCAAACACTTTTCTCATCATATCAAAATATTTTACCCCTTTTTTCAGAAATCCGCCATGAGCACAAGCTTGAAGCACTCCAAGAAAAGTGACATGATTTGGCTTGATTTTCGATTTTAACATTTGGGAAAAAAGTTCAAAAGCATTGAGCAAGTTACCATTTAATGCATTGCCCATGATCATTGTAGTCCAAGTGACTACATTTTTACTATGCATTTTATCAAAGATAACTCTGGCATCACTCATGCTACCACATTTAGCATGCATATCTATTAACGCATTACAAACCATGATATTCGACTCCATTCCATTTGAGATAGCATATCGACCAATGGATTTTCCAAGCTCAACATTGCATGTTTGGCCGCAAGCTGATAGTATGGCAACCGGAGTAGCAGCATCAGGTTTTTCCCCTTCTGTTTCCATAGCATGAAACAAAGACATTGCATTATCAAAATCGCCTAATTTTGCATATCCATCAATAAGAACGGTCCAAGTAACAGATGTTTTCTCAGATATGCTATTGAAAATATAGCGTGCAGTTTCCAGATCCCCACACTTTGCGTACAATGAGATTAACGTGTTTATAAATGAAATATTTAAACTTAACCCTTTTTTCATGGAAAAACATTGAATTATCTTACCCTCGAGGAATAGTTTGTACTGGCCAAAAAATGATAGCAAACTCAATATTGTGCCCAAGTCAAATTGAATGCCATTTCTGTTCATTGAATACATAAAACTGAACAGTTCTTTAGTTTTTCCAAGATAAGCGTAACTTGATATCATAGAATTCCAAGAAACAACTGATTTCAAATCATTTTCAATTTCCCCAAATACTAATTCTGCAGAATCTAATTCCTCGCACTTTGCATAAGCTGATATCAAAGTATTTAGTAAGCAAACATCACTCATAACTCCAAATTTGATCCCTAAACAATGAAAAAATCTCAGAAAAATTAAGTCATCATGGCTTTTACAAGTCTGAAACATGCTTATCAGTGAAAGAGAATCAGGACATGCATTCATCAGCCTCATTCTTCTTAACAAAGTCAAAACTTTTTCAATCAAAGCCTTCTCACTAAATCCCAGAATAATGGCATTCCAAGCTGTGACGTCTCTTTCTTGCATATCTTCAAACAACTTCTCTGCTACATACAAGTCCCCACATTTAACATACAAATTAACCAATGATGTGTTAACAAATGAGTCGGTGCAAAATGGAGATTTTATAACATCGGCGTGAATCATTTGAGATACTTTGAAGTCTGAGTTTGGATGCAGCTTTTAGTACTAGTGGGAAAGTGAGGTGATCGATATGGATGCCGGTTTGTTTCATCTTAATGTACAAAAGAATTGCTTCTTTGTAGGAAGATCTGTTCAATAGTGAAGTGAAATTGATACTGAATGAAGAAGTGGTTTGAATGGTTAAATTTGGCAAAAGAGCTCTTGTTGTGGCAGGAATCGCCATCGTCAGTTTGAGATTATCAACCAAACTAATAAGGAGCGGAGGCCAAAGCCAAATCTATTGACAACAGACTGAGTAATGCTGTCATCAGTGCAACGGATGGGCCTGAAGTTTGGCCGGCTTCACTGTGCAATTATTTTTCATCATCATTCGGATGTTCGTGCATTGTTCTGAGTTATTGGCTGAGTTATCAAAGAACTTAAAACATGTTATTTTAAAGCAAAAGGCCCTTAAAATAAGTAGATATGAGAACTTTTTGGGAAAAACATGTCAAAACACAAGATTCATGAAACACCTAAGATGACCCACTTGACAAAAAAGAAACATAGCCATGCAAGGTGTGATAAAACACTCATCTTTGAGTAGGATCTCAACAGATGCACCCATTTCTGTCAACCAGTCTTGGAATAGAAAATGAAAATACAACAGTACACGGAAATCACTAACATGAATTATAAATCAGGTAAATCTTCTTTGACAAAGTTAGCAAAATTGACAAAATATACCTGTTCCATACCTTAAAGTTCTCATAAAACAGTAGTAAAATTAGTGAAATTATATGTGTTGAATAGTGCAAAATTTCATGAATCGATGTAATTGTGAAAGTTAAATGATCGACATATCAAAAGGGCAAGCATTTGCATCTGATAGTCATCAATGGTTTTTCCTTAATGTTTATCATGATTTGGACATACGATATCTCCTTATAAGTTGGTTGGTCGAACGTGTATACGGAGCAATGGTTACACAGAGAGCCAAGCTAAAAGAACAACACGTTTGGCGTGGAATGATAGAACATCATTCGAATTGTTTCATGGTAAGTCAGGCGTAAAAGTCTTTTACATGTCACTTCTGTTCCTGCAAATTTTAACTTACTGTGATTGAGTTGTCAAGCAACAGAAAATTTTGATTATTATGATTAGGACCTGTAAAACTGTGAATTTTGACTACCTTAATCGTACTGTATATAGATATTTCAATCTGCAAGCTAAAACTCATTACAGTTACTGTTTTCAGATCTGGTTGTCACCCAGACTGGTTTTTTTTTTTTTTTTTACTCAACACATGCGCACTGCCATATGACAATTGATTTAATCATTATCACACATATATGACAGAACTTGCTATTCTCTTTGCTACTGAACACATAGATGCAAGAAACTTCTAATTTGGATTGACGTGAATCTTAAAATTCATAACCACCATCAAATTATTAACTCTGAAGCACACAAAAGATAGAACTTTTTTCCAGTACCTCAGAAATAGTTTATGACAGTGGACAAGTTAACCACATAGGGTCAAAAATAACCAAAAGTAAATTTATGGATTGTGAAATTTAAGCAGTATGCATAGACAATGAGAAATTACATGCATTAACGAGTACCTAGCATGAGAAATTACACGCATCAAGTTATTAGTCTATGTAGATCACATACCTTAACAAATTTGCTATTTCAAGCGAAATTCATGATTTCAGTGACTAGTTTCTAATTTTCAATAATCTCGATTATAGATTATCCAACACGTATGCATATGATATAAGAGTACTGACTATACATGATTACAAGAGTATAAAGTTAAAATGAATTTGGTCAGCAACAATTAGAATCATCCACAAAATTTAAAATAATATGTTTCATAAAAGATCAACAAAGTTAACATAGCTATATTGTATGATTTAAATTTTAATTTTTCAATTTTAATAATGCCTTGATTTGCAGGTTTGTTTAGTTTTTGTGATTCAGTATTAAAAAAAAAAAAAAAATCTCCACTAGTAAACGAAAGAAGACGTCCTTTGTAACAAATACAAAATGGTAACCGTACTAGAACGGCTAACTAAATCAAAGATGGCAGTCATTGAGAAATTAAATCATTTACTACGGATCCAAATTTTAATTACTTAAATCATGACTCATGCAAGGAAAATCCAAAATTTCCGCTAAAAGAATTCAAACAATGGTATTTTGGGCTAGAATTTTAGTTATAATATAAATTCTGTTGTGAAATCAAAAGTTAGGAGCTCCTTCGTAAACGATTTTAGTTGCTACAGCTTGGAAGAAGTATAGAAGGCACCATAAACCGTAAACTGTGAAATACTAACACTAATAAGAGAAAATTACTGAATAATTTACCAAATTGAGTCATTCCATCAAGTAGTTTTGCTGAAGCAATGAAATATGCTGTAACATTGCTAATTTCCCTTCCAGATGTAGATCCAAGAGCTACTGAAAGTATTTTCCAAGATAACGCAACTGAACGCTTTCTGTCATCGCACCGTTTGCAAGACCTATTACTTAAAAATCTGCTGCTTGACGCGGAATTATTAAAAGAGGGAGAATCAAGTAAGTTTGATTTTTTAACATCTATTCTGACTACATTACTGAAAACTGTAGATGAATTTTTTTCCCCGTGATTTTGATTTGTGATTCTGTGATTAAACGTTTGTAAAAGCAGTGACCAACTTCGGTAGAAATAGTGTGCTGCTAGAGTGCTAGGGCATCTGGGCTCCTTTTGCTAACTAGGTTTAGACCCGTGCTTCGCACACGGGTGTAATAGGATAACGATTGAGTGGAATTTGTAATAGAGATGTAGAAGTAGAGTTTGGTAAGATATTAGAGTTTATAGTGTTAAATTAGTTGTTATGTATTAGGACATATGGTGTGACATGTGATGGACAAAAAAAAATTTGTATACGTGATAAAGATATATTAAGAGAACATGATCTATATATGTGAGTAGTAGTATATATTATGCGACTATAGGTGATAGAATTAACAATTAGAGAAATAAACTGAAACAGACATATAGTAGTAAGGATAAGTAGCGGCAAATTAACTTGTTGCAGAAGCAGTACAAAAGACGAATGTAGGAAGAAAGAAAGTAAAAATAAAAAACATCAAATAATAAACTTGTCTGAAAAAAGACGGTAGAAAAGAACAACAATTATTTTTGAAATGAGAATAAAAATATTGTTATTTTTTTCTAAGCTTGTCCACAGGCTGAGTGTGGACAAGATCTGAACGATTGATTATGTCATCATCAACCTACGCAAATAGTACAATTGGTCTTGGGTAAATATGTAGTAGTAAAACATGAATGGTGTTATTTATGATAATGAATGTATTCGCGACTCTAACTAAACTAATTCAACCCAACAAAAAGGGATTAGATTTCTAATAAAAAATGGAAGTTCTTGGTAGGCAAGGCATAGAAATCACTTCTATTTTATCTAGATTTTAATATTTCTAATCTAAAGGGTAATTAGGCAAACAGCTATGTAAAGTCCTCTTTTTGTTCCCTTTCTTGAATGTGCTGCATTTGGATGTGTATTAGTAGGTTCAATGATGTCATCAGCAACACAATGGAGGTAGTAAACGATGGTAAGTATTGATTATGTGTATTAGTAGGTTAAATGCAGTATTCGTTCTGTAGGTTGCATAATTCTATTGCAATTATCTGTTCAAGACACAATTACATGTGTAATGTGCCTTATTGGAAGAAACACAAACAAAAATGTCGGTAATAAAACCATTGGGTTTGAATAGTAGGTGATAAATGATATCAATATATGTTTTAAGAAAAAACCATGAGTTGACAGTGGAAACTCATAATTAAAAAGAATAGAAAGGGGAAATTTTGAAGAAATAGCAGTTAAAAAGTAATACCTGCGTTAGACAGAATTTGTGACTCGTTGCAACAAACCCTTCTATTGAAGAATAAACATACTATTAGTTTAAATGAGTTACAGTTAAGGAAATCATTCATTACAGAGTAAAGTTTCAGTTACAAAATATTATAACAAAACATCAAAATATTGAAATCAAAAGCAACAAATGTACGTATATTCGCACATTAACACATAAAATGAAGCAAACTTATGACATAAATGGAAAAAATGTATCTATACATATACATGTTTAAATATTAATATTTATATTGGAAAAAAATTTAGTAGGTAAGGTTAAGAACTGTGAAATAATATTTAAAATTCTTATCTTGTAAATTGTGGTATATATAGTAAGCCAAAAATCATGTGTACCACTGGAACCATCTAATTGCAAAGTCATAATACAAACTAATATGGATTTGTCCATTACAAAAGTAATGTTTCTGATGTTTTAATCTTACACATCTTGCTAATTGGCTGTATTTAACAAACTAAATTATGTACTTGTGTTTGCATCATCAAGTCAAATTTTTAACAATGATAACTGAAGTGGCGTTAAATGATCCTTTAAAGCACACAAAATATGCAAAATAAAATTGTAATATGATTATGTATGTCTGAAATTAGTTATTTGCATGCATAGCTTAAAATTGGAGACACTTACCTATTTAGTGTAGTCAAAGAGATACAACAGTGAGATAGCATATCAAGATTACAAGGTATTATGCTCAATGCAATAAGCATGCATTAATACACCATTACCATCTGTCAATTGCAACCATCAATATGGTAGCAATGTTAAGAATTACTAAGTTTGTCCACATACCACATGCTTAACATGGTGCATGAAAAACATCAGTCCACATACCAATTTATTTAAGGTTCATTCCGTACTTAGACTTGAAAAGGCAGCAACCAATTTAGCATGATCAAAAGTAGGCAATGAAAACTCAAAATTTAGGATTTTTTTTTTTATTGTTTTTTTTATTTAAATAACAATAGTTCATTTCTGTCCGTTTGCAGCAATCCCTCTTATTGAAAACAACATACCGTTTGTTTTAATGAGTTGCATTTAAGAAGGCCATCAATACGCATTAAGATTTCAGTTATAAAACAATATAACAAAAGATCAAGGTATTGAAATCAAACGCAATAAATGTACATATATCAATTTGCATATTAATTGACAAAATAAAGCAAGTTTATCAAATAAATGGAGAGAAAAAAAATATAATTGGGATTCATATTTTGAGTTGACTGATGTAAAAACTAAGTAGCAGTTTCATACAAAACACTATAATGAAATATCAAAATACCGAAAATCGAAAGCACCAGATTTATGTGTTTAAACCACTGGAAGCATGTAAATGCAAGGTCATAAAACAAAACAATATCGATTTGTCTGTTAGAGGAGTAACGTATTTGATGTTTTAATTTTAAACATATTGCTAATTAGTTGCATTTATCTTATTAAATCAAGTATCAGTTTCATACTATGAAGTGACTACCGTAAGGACTAAGTTCAAAATAACATATGTTTCTTTTGGCAATACATGTAAAAATACTGATCCATTGGCTTCTAAATTGTTGCACTCTTAATGTTATGAAATCATAACAGATCGTGGCAAAGGATCAAACATACAATTAGTTTAAATGAGTTACATTTAAGGAAATCTTTCATTACAAAGTAAAGTTTCAGCTACAAAATATTATAACAAAAGATCAAAACATTGAAATCAAAAGCAATAAATGTACATCTATTTGCATATTAATTGAAAAAATAAATCAAATTTATCAAATAAATGGAGAGAAAAAAATACAACTGAGACTCGTACTTTAATTTAACGTATCTTATGTTTTAATTGTACACATCTTGCTAATTGGTTGTATTTTACACACTAAATCATATACTTGTGTTTGCATCATCAAGTCAAATTTTTAACAATGATAATCGAAGTGGCGATACATGATCATTTAAACCACCTATAAAATATGCAAAACAAAATTGTAATATGATTATGTATGTCCGAAATTAGTTATTTGCATAGCTTAAAATCGGAGACAATTACCTTTTTGTGTAATAAAAGAGATGGCAGATCAAGATTATAAGGTATTATGTTCAATGCAATAAACATGCATTAATGCGCCATTATCATCTGTCAAATGCAACCATCAATACAGTAGCAGTGTTAAGAATTACTAAGGTTGTCCACATAGAACATGCTTCACATGGTGCATGAAAAACATCATTCTACTGATAGTTAACAGAATTTCCAATTTATTTATGGTTCATTCCGTACTTAGATTTGAACAGCCAGCAACCAATTTAGCATGATCAAAAAGTAGGTAATGAAAACTCAAAATTAAGGGAACAAAGTTTGCAAATAACAATAGTTAATTTATGTCTGTTTGCAGCAAATCCTCTTGTTGAAAACAACATACCATTGGTTTTAATGACTTAACATTTTAGAAGGCCATCAATATGCATTAATATTTCAATTATAAAATATTACAACAAAAGATCAAGATATTGAAAATCAAAAGCAATAAACATACATCTATTTACATATTAATTAACAAAATAAAGCAAATTGATCAAATAAACAGAGAGAAATAATACAACTGAGATTCATACTTTGAATTGACTGATGTAAAAAACAAGTAGTGGTTTCAGACAAAATATTTTAATGGAAGGTCAAAATACTGAGAATCAAAAGCACCGAATTCATGTGTTTAAGCTTTAAACTACTGGAAGCATGCAAATGCAAGGTCATAAAACAAATCAATTTCGCTTTGTCTGTTAGAGGTTAGAGGAGTAACGTATGTGATGTTTTAATTTTAAACATATTGCTAATTAGTTGCATTTATCTTATTAAACCAAGTATCAATTTCATATTATGTAGTGACTAACGTAAGAACTAAGTTCAAAATAACATATGTTTCTGTTGGCAATATATGTAAAAATACCGATCTATCAAAATAAGTATTAAATACTATGGCATCTAAATTTTTTGCACTCTTGATGTTATGAAATCCTAACAGATCGTGGCAAAGGTCAAACTTTTTCAAACTCAACATGCACTTAAAATTGTGTTCTCTGCAAAAATTGAAGCAATAAATATGATCACGCACTACATATGACATTTACATTGGCGGAGGCATGAATAAGAAGGGAGCAAAACGTCAAACAGTTCATATGTACAGAAGGAAAATGGTTGGTAGGAGACCCAAAAAATAATATAAGTACCTTGCAGGCATGAACCCCGATTTAAATTGCTGGAGGCATGAATTAGAAGGAGGCAAAACGTCGAACAGTTGATGTGTACAAAAGGAAAATAATTGGCAGGAGACCCATAAAAGATTGTAACTATCAATGCACGCATGAGGTTAAAGAACTCACCCACATCGAAGAAAGCTGCAGTGTAACAACCAACGGTCGTGTTTCAACAGCTGGTAACAATTTTATAGTCCGAACTGGTGCCAGCGGTGGCAAATTGGGGGCCGATGCTATAAGAAATTAGGAAGAAGGGATATTCTTTTGGAGATATGGCCGAGGTGCTGTGAAGAAGTACGTCGATGTGAGGGGAAAAGGGCAGCGGAAGAGGTGCTGTGAAGGAAAACGTGGATCTTTTGGGAAAAGAGTAGCGGAAGTTAAACGAAAGACGGAAGAGCGCGGGTTTTTTTTGCCAAATTCCGTTTCAATCCACTAATTTAGTTACTAGCCCCCCAAATCATGAAATAGTTGGTAAACCCCCAAATTTAGCTAGTAGCCCCCCGTTTTAGAAAAAAAACCAAAAATACCCTTCCACGTAGGGGGACTACGTGGTTTTTCAGTGTATCTCGTAGCTGTTCTACGTGGTTTGTCAAAATACCACGTAGATGATCTCCGTGGTTCATTCATGGACCACGTAAGGTTACTACGAGATTCGCCGAAAAACCACGTAGTACAACTACGAGTTATTCAAAAAACTGGAAAAAAATTATAATGAAAAAAGGGTATTTTGGTCATCATATTTTTTTGATGAAATGGGGGGTTACTAACTAAATTTTTGGGTTGAAATAGAATTTGCCGTTTTTTAGAGTGTTGTCAAGGGCGTTTTCGGTAACAGCATGAAAAAGAATGTCGTTAACAACGCTCTTCTTTTAAAATAAATAAAAAATTAGAATGTGTCCCGTGCTTCGCATACAAGCAGGACTTAAGTTGTAATAATGTTTGGCTGTGATGGTTTGTTGCTGACATCGTGAAGGTTGGGTTTTGTGGTAACAATGCTGTGTTTAGGAATACGATGGGGTTGTGCAGTCCATGGTGCTGTTTGTTATAAGAATTTAGACTCATCACTACTAACTAATTTTCACATGTATACCAAGCTATTCATTGAAACAAAAGGAAGAAAATGAAACGGAAAAAATGACATTTGAATTTGCATTTTAATGAGATTTCACCTATATATGTGGTTATCATCTGCTTCAGTATTCGTGAGCATCTTGCATTCTTCCACATCAGTGAGTAATATCTTTTATTCTACAAAAAATGATGTCACAATGAAAAATAAATGAGTTAATAACGGTTGACAAATACTGGATAGATAGCTAGCCCTTTGATAAAGTGGAAGAACACACCTCTTTCATGCAACCTATAAATACTTTGATTTGTTTGTCTGCGCCCTTTTTTTGGGCTTGTAAAGACTTTAATCTAAAAGAACAATGAATCTTTTTTCCAATTTTATTTTATACGAGCGTAACGGCACGCGCTTCGCGCGTGATCAAAGCACGTGCTTCACGGTGGACTGCTTTACCGCAAATATTGTGTAATGTATATAAATAGTATGTACCCCTGCCGACGACACGGATTCATGTTGTGCTTAATATAAACTATAGTGTACTAAGTTGAAAACGTACAATTTGATCATTGTTAAATTTGTTCACAACATGATCATTAAGAATTTATAGTATCGTTAAAACGCATATAATACGCATTTAAAATTGTTATTTTTCATACATGTACACCATGAATACAAACAAAAAAGCAGGCATCTAGTTACATCTCACACAAATCAAAAACTAAACAACACCAGGGCCGGTCCTGGCCTAGTGCGAGCCGTGCGACCACACAAGGCCCATTAGGTCCGGGGGCCAAAAAAAAAACTGTATTACCTTTACTAGAGCTGTTTTTTTTTTGTCAGGATGCGTGTACTTGATAGTAATTTATCTATGCAAAAATAGATATGATTGTATGCTTTGTTGATGGAGATGTGGCTTGTGTGAACCTCTAGTTGACAGATTGAAAATGTGGGTAAAAACTTTATGAATTTGCTGAAACACGCAATTTTCTCAATGAAGATGCACAGTGGAAAAAACACATTTTCACTTAAGTTCAATTTCATTAAAAAAAAAATTATGATCCAAAATTTTGAGCCCACACTAGGCTCATAAATACTCAGGGCCGGCCCTGGACAACACAACTGGACTATGAGTTTTTCAACTATTCATAACTTGACACATTAAAAAGTGTTTGCTACATTTAACAATCCAACATTGCACACACTGTTAAGTACTGGAAATTGAGAACACGTTTTCTTAGATAGGCTCATGAAACCAAACTGTCATGATTTGGAGCCACAGTCAATTAATAAGCCCATTATTCTAATACAATGTAGCAAAAAATACATGGCTAAAGCAAATTGTTTCACATTCTCGTCAAATACGGACATATGGTTTTCAAGATTTATGTTGATGATGCATCATTTTAACATATAAATGCATAAAAATGCATGATAATATGTAGAAGATACCCTTTCTAGGAACAACGATTATGCAGAGAAACAAATGACATAAAAAATATACAGTAGAAATCACCACGTACAGCAGCAAGGAAAGTACAAAGAATTAAATATGTGTTTCAGGTGAGAAAATTCATATTTGAAAGAAGAGTTGATGTAGCATGTTTAACATGCTTGAAGATTGTATATGGCTCTGTAACTTTTAAAAAAATATAATATAAATGCAAACAATTAAGGCTGTTATGGTAATGGCTACTGTTACCGTTTGGCAAATACCATTACCGTACCGTTTTTACTGGTAAGCCAGAATTCACTACACTAGAAATGCCAATTAAGCAATGCTCTGAGCCGTATCAAAATCGATTTGGCAGTGTTTTGAGCCATATCAAAAAAATGGCGTCTCTGTTACTTTGATACGACTTTAAGCCGTATCAAATTCATGAATTGATACGGCTCAAAGCCGTATCAATCCATGAATTTGATACGGCTTTGAGCCTTATCAATTCATGAATTTGATACGCCTATTAGCCGTATCTAATTTAAAAAAAAAATACAATTAGCTGCTTCATTACAGCAAATTCATTACAGAATCAAGTACATTTAACAAAATATGAAAGAAAAAATATTATACATTAAAATTCTCTCATTCACTGTTACAAAGTTACAATTACATTTTGTGTATTACATTGCATTTCATTCTAATACAAACACACCTTACTTCTCAACTGTAAGAAAAAACAAAACATATCGATAGTAAATTTCATACTCAGGTAGATAGTTTGTCTTGGCAAAGGTGTAAACTTTTAGAAACAAGATTAAAAGACTTAATATAACCTTAGTTATCAATGAGATAGTTGAAAGAATCCATGGTGTTGGCTAGAGCTTGATAAGTCAATCGCTGGGATGACATCTTCTCGAATTGTTTTCATAAGTTGTGCACCAAAACATATGTCAGGCTTGCTAAAACAGCAAGCTTGCTTGCTGTTTGACACAGCAAGCTGGCTTTCTATTTCCGCAAGCCTGAGCTTGCTGTTTCTAAAAGCAAGCCGGCATGCTATTTGACACAGCAAGCCGGCTTGCTGTTTCCGACCCTTTGAAGAATGCAACCTAGGAGATCTGCCAAACGCTGGGTCTCTGAGATGGAACTCAGTGTAAGTTAGATTTTATTGAAAAAACAAAAAGTAGGAAATAGAAAATGATCTATACCACAATTAGAGTTGTATCCCAGAACCTCTGCATCATAGTAGTTGACTCCACTCCGGTTCCTCCAAAACTTCCCACCTTGTAACAAAACACATTTAGTCGAGGACCATCGTTACAGTGAATGACAAACAATGTACAACATTTCTGCATGACATGTAAAATAAAACATTCAGGGTCCACACCTGTTACACATTCAGGGATTGGAGTATCAACTGCTACACATTCAGGGTCCACGGTTATAACACCACACCTCCACCAGGGTGTCTCTTGCAAGCACTCTGACTTTGGAGGGGCGTTTGAATCAGGTAAACATGCATAATGATATATCAAGGCAGAACAAGAACATATGTATATGAGTAAATAGAGTAAATAACATGGATAAAACAGCGGAAGATTTTTAAACCATTTCAAAACAAGTCTAATACATCATAATGTCAATTTCCCAAATAAGCAAGTCTAGTACATAAAATAACATCATCTGAAACTGAAAAGGAAAACATAAAGTAGCTATCCCCAAAGTGGAAAAACCATAGCGAGCTCAAAGCATACATGAGCTATCCCAGAAAGCAGCTAAGATCCAAGCTAAGCTCCTGTATTCCCTCCCTGAGAACCTTGGGGGGGGGGGGGAACGGAAGAAAAGAGGCGAAAGAAAACAGGTCGGTCAAAAAGACCGAGTAAGCCATACTACAATCAATGTAAACTGATAAAGTTAACTGTCATGAGCAGCAGGAATGAACATAAGGATAACTACATACTGGCATGATAGATAAAGGTGTCATCGCACAATCAGGACTAAAGTTTTGCACCACAGATGTACTAGCAAACTAACATGGCTTGAATAAACAAGTATTGATCCCCCTGGCCCATGCTTTGGCCCAATAACCTGAAGTGACCCTACCACGAGGTCCAACCCAACGGTCTAGTCGATCGGCTCCCTAAGCCTAACTCGTCACGTGTTGGTGTCAATACGGCCCAAACATGAATGTAGTCGAACTGTGCCGGGTCCACCCATCGGGTGTATCAAGCCCTAGGGTGTCAACCCCTGGACACCATAAACATGAGTGCACAGTCTCGGTCTACCGGTACCCGTGCTTGTTTTCCCCGGCTACGAACTATGTGCACGACCAGAGTCCGCCCAGAACTACACCGGCGTACCACTCGGCCGTCGCTTTTGGTCGCTTACCTCCAGCCCAGTAATCGTGCCCCCTCCCTAGGCTAGTCCCTAGGGCCTTGATGATACAAACTTGGGATTACTGCGGAGTGGACCCCCATTACTAGGATTTTTCTAGTGGGTTAAGTACGGTTTAACCCCTTCACTAATCATGGACTAACTTGGTTAAGTGTAATTATGAGTTCACGACTTGACCCCGATTACTCTACCGAGCCCAAATTGGTTAAGTATTAAATGGTCCATGACTTAACCCTAATCATGAGGCATTAATTAATTAATGCGCCTTAACCTCTCACATTAGACTTTGTTGTGGTTACTAGTTAAGCCGGGCGGGTCCGGGTAGCTTTACACCACAACTTGGTCTAACCTCGGGTCCAAGGTACAACATGACCAACTTCTCACATTGGGTCCTATTGTTTGTAGCAACTAGTTAAGCCGGTCGGTTCCGGGTAGGTTTATGCTACAAACTCAACCCAACCTCGAGTTGGCCACACTTATCTTTTCTAAGCGTCATGTTCCTCATGTTACAAATTTTCAAGCAATTGGGTAGACCTAACTTAATAGGTAAATTCCCAATGGGTAGACCTAATTTAATAGGTAAATTCCCAAGCTCATGTTTTTATGTCTTTTAAGTTTACCCAACCCCAAACGCAATCCCATCGCTTACATATCGCCATAGCGCATAAAGGATAGAAAGAGGGAACTTGGCATAATCATGACATAAAAGTGTTAGAGCCACAAGTTCAACATGGTGGCATATGAAAGGTTCATGTGTTCATACACTTGCATATTACATTTTTAGGCCCAAAAGCATGCATAACATGATAACATGAACCATATGACCATCCCAAACTTGCATATCATACTTGCATAAATAAACTTGCATAACATATGACAACTTGCATATCATACTTGCATAAACAAACTTGCATAACATATGACAACTTGCATATCATACTTGCATAAACAAACTTGCATAACATATGACAACTTGCATATCATACTTGCATAACTTATGACAACTTGCATATCATACTTGCATAAATAAACTTGCATAACATATGACAACTTGCATATCATACATTTAACTTCAAAGTTCAAGTATGAGAGGAATAGGGCTTACTATGCTTATGCGAACTCAAATGAGTATAGCAAATGTAAGAAACCCCTTATGCAACTAATTAAACCCCAAAAATGCAAGCAAACTTTGATCAAGACTCTTCCTTTATGATGCAAATATAGAGAAACAAGACTTTAATGCAAGCTAAAGAGGATCATACAAGCCTAAATACACTTGTATGCATGGAAATCTCTTAGAAATTGATTTAGGAATTGTATGGAGAGAGTGGAGGCCATGAGAGGATTGATTTTGCCATAGTTTAGTTGTAGGATAGATTAATGATGATTTAGGGTAGGTTAGGGTCTTATTTATAGATTAGGCTAGTGATTTAGACCATAGGATTAAACCCTAGTTCCCATCTCAACCCTCCAAATCGAATCTGGCCCCCAAGCTCAACACAACCCAAACTGGTGCACCAGGCAGAACTGGGCGTCTGAGCCAAGTCGACAGCCAAGTTGACAGGGCTGTCGACCTGGTCAGACCCAGTCGACTCCCAAGTCGACAGGGCTGGCGACTTGGGTATTGTGGCGGGAATTTTTCCCGCCTGGCCCAAACTGGCCCAATTCCCAATTTCAGATTTGAATTTGAAATCTGTTTTTACTTAGGAATTTTCTGAAAACTTCGTTGGGCCTTAATCGGGTCATACGGACTCCGATTTTCGAAAACTCGGACTCTATTTCGCGTATTTTTTCGAGACGAACGCAATGGCAGAGCCCGTTTCCCTTGATTCAGATTTTTAGAATTAAATTCTGCCTCGATTTATGTTATAATAGGTTATTGAAAATACGGGTTGTTACATTCTCCCCTCCTTAAAGGATTTCGTCCCCGAAATCTTCAAGTTAGGAAGAACGTATCCTACCATCAAACATCCATCTACTCAAAACATCATCCACGAGCAATCATTGTCCTTACAAGATTCTAAATGTTGGATGAACATATGCAAAGGTGTGTGTACATGTACTTATCTAATGCGAATATCATCAATGCAAATTATGTTAGTGAAATGAATCCATATGTATGCAATTCCTGACATAATGTATACCATCTATATGTGTGCACATAACATACACCCATATGCAACATCCATGTGATCACACACAATTTTCATCCATGTATAAGCATAAACACTCATGCATATGCAATATGAGAAGTGTGCGAGCCGATCTAGTGCCTAACGTGTATAATGCATCCACGAGCAACAACTTGCAATCACTTGCAACCACTTGCAACCATCAAGCATAACATGTTTCAAACACATGTTTCATCCAAAGGGTTTCTTCCTAAGGTTCTCATGACAAGATTAACACGATAAACTAGATAAATATGGATAGCAAAGAGAAAGATATGCTAACAAAGAAAAGAGATTGAGAGTGTACCCTCAAAAAGGAATGGATAAAGCCTACGTATCTTCTCCTCGGTTTCCCAAGCTGCGTCTTCCTCGGCTTCACCCCATTGAACCTTCACCAACTTGACCTCTCGATTCCTTAGCTTCTTGGTCTCCGTCCCCAAGATACGAATCGGAGCTCTCCTCAAGGTAGCTTCTTTCTCCACTTCCACATCTTCCAGAATACTCGGCTCAACAACCTCTGCTGATTCATGTAAACACTTCCGAAGATGCGAAACATGAAAAACGTCGTGCACTCCGGCAAGCTTCTCGGGCAACTTCACTCTATAAGCCATCTGCCCGATCCTCTCTATAATAGGGAAGGGTCCAACAAATCTCGGTGCTAACTTCCCAATGGCTCCAAATCGGACCACATTCCGCAAAGGAGAAACCTTCACGAAAACCATGTCCCCAACATCAAACTCCAAATCAGTTCTCCGCTTATCAGCATAGGATTTCTGTCGGTCATGGGCTGCTTTCATCCGTCTCCGAATCAACTCGATTTTCTCGGATGTATCTCTGATCATTTCAGGCCCAAGTATCAGCTTATCTGTAATCTCCCACCAACATGTAGGGGACTTACACGGCCTCCCATATAAAGCTTCAAATGGTGCCATCCCTATGCTTGCCTGATAACTGTTATTATATGCAACTCAACAAGAGGAAGATGGTCTTCCCAAGTACCACCAAAATCCATAATACAAAGCCTCAATAGATCCTCGAGTACCCTATTCACCCTTTCGGTTTGACCGTCCGTCTGTGGGTGATAAGCAGTACTCAGATTCAACCTCGTGCCCATGGCTTCTTGCAGGCTATTCCAGAACTGACTTGTAAAGATTGGGTCACGGTCACTGACAATACTAGAAGGGACTCCATGAAGTCTCACGATCTCACGAAGGTATACAGATGCTAGCCAAGATGCGGTCCTCTTGCTCTTTATCGGGATGAAATGAGCACTCTTCGTAAGTCTGTCTACAATAACCCAAATGCTCGTATTCCCTTTCCTTGACCTTGGTAGCCCATCGATGAAATCCATGGAAATACTCTCCCACTTCCAAAGCGGAACATCTAGAGGATGCAATAGCCCACCGGGCTTCTTTGACTCGGCCTTGACTTGCTGGCAAATGATACATCTAGAGACAAACTCTGCCACATCCTTCTTCATCCCGGGCCAAAAGAAAATACGCTTCATATCTCTATACATCTTATCTCCGCCCAAATGTATAGTCAACTTAGAGCGATGTGCTTCCTCAAGAACTTTTCTCACTAAATCTTCTACCATGGGAACACATAACCTTCCATCTCTCCTCAGCCACCCCTTGTCATCAACTGAATATCGAGCGAGGTGGCTAGACGTCTCTCCTCGAGTCAGCTTATCCATAATCTCAACTATGTGAGGGTCTTCTCTCTGTGAAGCCCCAACTTGATCAAGAAGGGTAGGCCTGAGTTCCAGAGATGCTAAAGAACCGGTCATCGACTCAACCGCCAAAGAGAAATCGAAGGTCGCCACATACTCTAAATTCTTCATCTCAACGAATAGAGGACTTAAGGTCAACCTTCTTCTACTCAATGCATCAGCTACCACATTCCCCTTGCCAGGGGTATAAGCTATCTCGAAATCATAGGACGCCAAGAATTCCATCCATCTTTGCTACCTCAGATTCAGATCCTTCTGAGAAAAAAGATACTTCAATGACTTGTGATCGGTATAAAGCTCAAATCTTTCTCCCAGAAGATAATGGCGCCAAGCCTTGAGTGCATATACTATTGCTGCCAACTCTAAGTCATGAGTGGGATAATTCTTCTCATGCACCTTGAGTTGTCTACCGCCAAAGCATATCACCCTTCCTTCTTGCATCAGAACAGCTCCCAACCCCGTGCCACATGCATCGGTATATACTGTAAATAACTTCCCTCCATCGGGCAGAGCTAGAACAGGTGCTGATGTAAGAGCTCTCTTGAGCTTCTGAAAAGCAAGCTCGCATTCTATGCTCCAAGCAAAAACTAAATTCTTCTTCGTCAATTTAGTGAGAGGAGCAGAAATCTTCGTGAAGTCCTTGATGAACTTCCGATAAAAACCCGCAAGACCTAGAAAACTTCTCACTTCGGTTGCATTCCTTGGAGTCTTCCAATCTTGAACTGCAACCACCTTAGCGGGATCCACCGCTAAGCCCTGCTTAGACACTATATGCCCAAGGAATCGAACTTCCCTTCTCCAAAAGTGACACTTGGAGAACTTGGCCTTCAACTGATGCGCTCTAAGCGTATCCATCACCTCTCCAAGGTGCCTTGCATGCTCTTCCTCGTCCTTAGAGAAGACCAAAATATCATCTACGAAGACCATGACAAACTTGTTCAAGAACTCCCTGAACACCCTACTCATCAAGTCCACGAAATATGCGGGTGCATTCGTCAAGCCGAATGGCATGACAAGCCACTCAAAGAATCCGTCTGGAGTTCTGAACGCAGTCTTGTCTATACTATCCTCAGCTACCCTGAGCTGATGGAATCCAGTAGCAAGATCAAGCTGAGAGAAAACAGAAGCACCGACAAGCTGGTCAAAGAGATCATCGATCCTTGGTAACGGGTGTCTGTTCTTCTTAGTCAGCTTATTCAACTCTCGATAGTCGACACATAGTCGGAGAGAACCATCCGCCTTGGTAGCAAATACCACAGGCGCTCCCCACTCAGATATACTTCGTCTAATGAAGTTCTTCTCAAGCAACTCTTTCACTTGCTTGCTTAGCTCCCGCCTTTCACGCGGAGCCATGTGCCGAACGGGCAAAGAAACCGGCTTTGCAGTATCCACCAGATAAATACGGAAATCAATCTCTCGCTTAGGGGGCAACCCCCTAACTTCATCAAAAACATCGGGACACTCTCGAACCACTCTCACAGACTGAAGAGTCTCCACTGACGAGTCGAGTGATTCCAGATAGCACAACATGACGGGACCTCTCGGATCACAAGAAATCTCTAGGGTGTTCCCGAGGCGAGTCACGAGCCTCACAACCCTATGCTCACAATCAAGAATGGCTCCATATCTGGACAGCCAATCCATGCCCAATATCAATCCGTATCCCCTGAAACCAAGAACATAAGCACTGCACAAGAACTCTACACTTAGTATAGAGATCCTCAAATCCCTACATATCATAGACAAATGGGCGGAACCCCCAATAGGATTTGAGACACAGACGGGATCATCTACCAAGCTAGTACTAAGGTGCAAACTATCAACAAGATCAGATGAGATAAAGCTATGCGATGCACCAGAATCAAACAAAGTACGAACTGGAAAATCAGAAATATATACAAGGCTCTCAACAGAAATACTACCTCGATCGGGAACTGGAGCGGTAGTGAGAGCATGAACTTGCCCTCCTGCGGGTCCAGCACGCTGAGTCTGACCCTGGCCTTGCCCCTGTTTCTTCGGGCAATCCTTGCTGAGATGTCCAGCCTTACCGCATAAAAAGCATTCACCATTCTTTCTTTTTCTCTTCCTACAATCCTTAATAAGATGCCCAACTGTACCGCAATAATGGCACTTCTCCTTGTTGTTCTTGCCCTTGTTGTTGTTCCCCTTGTTGCCTTGACCCTTGTTCTTGTTCTGATTGCCTTGACCGCTTTGACCACTAGTATTGCCCTGATTTCCCTTTCCCTGGGAACCGGTCTTCTTGACTTGAGTATCATTCTTCTTGACATCTCCCTGAAGTAATGCCATATCAACCAAACTCTCAAACCTGGCCCCATGAGGAATATGTGACATGGCCAATCCCTGCAACGGCTCATTTAACCCTCTAGCAAAACGAAGAGCCTTCTTCTGAGGAGTATTCACCATATCTAAGCCAAAACGAGCTAACTGATTGAACTTGTTCACATATTCTTTGACAGACATATCTCCTTGTTTCAAAGTTATGAACCTCTCCATTTGCAGATTCTCCTTAGCAGAAGATAGAAACTTAAGCATGAACCTTGCCCTGAAATCAGCCCAAGTCTCAACAGGCCTAGTACCATTGGTGACTTCCCACCAATAAGCGGCTTCATCCTTCATAAGCCAAACCGCCAACAAGAGCTTCCTCTGATCGTCTAACCCAAAGATAGCAAACAAATCCTCGGTCTCTTTCAACCAATTCCTGGCCTCTACAAAAGTCTTAGTGCCTTGAAAGTTCTTGCCACCCATTGCTTTGAAATCTTTGCAAATCTTTGCGAAGTCAGCCTGAGGATGCTGAGGGGGAGGAGGAAGAGGAACCTCAGCAACAGGTGGAGGAGGAACATTAGCAACGGGAGGAGGAGGAATATTAACTACTGGAGGAGGAGGAGGGACATCTGCGGGGCTGGCTTCGGTCGCCCTAGCCTCCAAAAGTCTCCTATACCAAACGGGTACATGCACTCCCTCCGGAATAACAAAGTTATCAGCCATACTGAAAAAAAAAGAAAAAGACAGATTCAGAATGGAGAACAACGAAGGGATTTTTCTAATGGCTTCTTGGGGAATAGCCCTTTAAAATAAACTAGACTTTTCTTTGGAAAATACTTTATACTTGGTTTTGAAAATAGTTTTCCAACAGTTTTTCTAAAAACCTTTTTGTTCCTTCTCGTAAACCATATGCTCTGATACCAAATTTATAACACCCCACCTCCACTAGGGTGTCTCTTGCAAGCACTCTGACTTTGGAGGGGCGTTTGAATCAGGTAAACATGCATAATGATATATCAAGGCAGAACAAGAACATATGTATATGAGTAAACAGAGTAAATAACATGGATAAAACAACGGAAGATTTTTAAACCATTTCAAAACAAGTCTAATACATCATAATGTCAATTTCCCAAATAAGCAAGTCTAGTACATAAAATAACATCACCTGAAACCGAAAAGGAAAACATAAAGTAGCTATCCCCAAAGTGGAAAAACCATAGCGAGCTCAAAGCATACATGAGCTATCCCAGAAAGCAGTTAAGATCCAAGCTAAGCTCATGTATTCCCTCCCTCTGAACCTGGGGGGGGGGGGGGGGGGGGACGGAAGAAAAGAGGCGAAAGAAAACAGGTCAGTCAAAAAGACCGAGTAAGCCATACTACAATCAATGTAAACTGATAAAGTTAACTGTCATGAGCAGCAGGAATGAACATAAGGATAACTACATACTGGCATGATAGATAAAGGTGTCATCGCACAATCAGGACTAAGGTTTTGCACCACAGATGTACTAGCAAACTAACATGGCTTGAATAAACAAGTATTGATCCCCCTGGCCCATGCTTTGGCCCAATAACCTGAAGTGACCCTACCACGAGGTCCAACCCAACGGTCTAGTCGATCGGCTCCCTAAGCCTAACTCGTCACGTGTTGGTGTCAATACGGCCCAAACATGAATGTAGTCGAACTGTGCCGGGTCCACTCGTCGGGTGTATCAAGCCCTAGGGTGTCAACCCCTGGACACCATAAACATGAGTGCACAGTCTCGGTCTACCGGTACCCGTGCTTGTTTTCCCCGGCTACGGACTATGTGCACGACCAGAGTCCGCCCAGAACTACACCGGCGTACCACTCGGCCGTCGCTTTTGGTCGCTTACCTCCAGCCCAGTAATCGTGCCCCCTCCCTAGCCTAGTCCCTAGGGCCTTGAAGATACAAACTTGGGATTACTGCAGAGTGGACCCCCATTACTAGGATTTTTCTAGTGGGTTAAGTACGGTTTAACCCCTTCACTAATCATGGACTAACTTGGTTAAGTGTAACTATGAGTTCACGACTTGACCCCGATTACTCTACCGAGCCCAAATTGGTTAAGTATTAAATGGTCCATGACTTAACCCTAATCATGAGGCATTAATTAATTAATGCGCCTTAACCTCTCACATTAGACTTTGTTGTGGTTACTAATTAAGCCGGGCGGGTCCGGGTAGCTTTACACCACAACTTGGTCTAACCTCGGGTCCAAGGTACAACATGACCAACTTCTCACATTGGGTCCTATTGTTTGTAGCAACTAGTTAAGCCGGTCGGTTCCGGGTAGGTTTATGCTACAAACTCAACCCAACCTCGAGTTGGCCACACTTATCTTTTCTAAGCGTCATGTCCCTCATGTTACAAATTTTCAAGCAATTGGGTAGACCTAACTTAATAGGTAAATTCCCAATGGGTAGACCTAACTTAATAGGTAAATTCCCAAGCTCATGTTTTTATGTCTTTTAAGTTTACCCAACCCCAAACGCAATCCCATCGCTTACATATCGCCATAGCGCATAAAGGATAGAAAGAGGGAACTTGGCATAATCATGACATAAAAGTGTTAGAGCCACAAGTTCAACATGGTGGCATATGAAAGGTTCATGTGTTCATACACTTGCATATTACATTTTTAGGCCCAAAAGCATGCATAACATGATAACATGAACCATATGACCATCCCAAACTTGCATATCATACTTGCATAAATAAACTTGCATAACATATGACAACTTGCATATCATACTTGCATAAACAAACTTGCATAACATATGACAACTTGCATATCATACTTGCATAAACAAACTTGCATAACATATGACAACTTGCATATCATACTTGCATAAACAAACTTGCATAACTTATGACAACTTGCATATCATACTTGCATAAATAAACTTGCATAACATATGACAACTTGCATATCATACATTTAACTTCAAAGTTCAAGTATGAGAGGAATAGGGCTTACTATGCTTATGCGAACTCAAATGAGTATAGCAAATGTAAGAAACCCCTTATGCAACTAATTAAACCCCAAAAATGCAAGCAAACTTTGATCAAGACTCTTCCTTTATGATGCAAATATAGAGAAACAAGACTTTAATGCAAGCTAAAGAGGATCATACAAGCCTAAATACACTTGTATGCATGGAAATCTCTTAGAAATTGATTTAGGAATTGTATGGAGAGAGTGGAGGCCATGAGAGGATTGATTTTGCCATAGTTTAGTTGTAGGATAGATTAATGATGATTTAGGGTAGGTTAGGGTCTTATTTATAGATTAGGCTAGTGATTTAGACCATAGGATTAAACCCTAGTTCCCATCTCAACCCTCCAAATCGAATCTGGCCCCCAAGCTCAACACAACCCAAACTGGTGCACCATGCAGAACTGGGCGTCTGAGCCAAGTCGACAGCCAAGTCGACAGGGCTGTCGACCTGGTCAGACCCAGTCGACTCCCAAGTCGACAGGGCTGTCGACTTGGGTATTGTGGCGGGAATTTTTCCCGCCTGGCCCAAACTGGCCCAATTCCCAATTTCAGATTTGAATTTGAAATCTGTTTTTACTTAGGAATTTTCTGAAAACTTCGTTGGGCCTTAATCGGGTCATACAGACTCCGATTTTCGAAAACTCGGACTCTATTTCGCGTATTTTTCCGAGACGAACGCAATGGCATAGCCCGTTTCCCTTGATTCAGATTTTTAGAATTAAATTCTGCCTCGATTTATGTTATAACAGGTTATTGAAAATACGGGTTGTTACAACGGTCATCACCTGCATACCATGTAAAATAAAACTTCAAACCTATATTAAAAAAAATACCAATTCAAACTTTAAAACTAGTTAAGAAAAATTTATATAACGTGCTCTATTACCAGTCACAACAGTTTCTCTACTTTAACAAGTTCATTGGTCTATTCTGATTCACAAATCATTTTTACCCATAGTTTGCGAATTCAGTTTGGAAGTTCGAAACTTAGTTTGCGAACTTAGCTCGGAACTGAGTTTCTGAACTGAGTTCCAATGTTCATACTTTAATTAAATAGAAGGCTATATTAGATCAAAAATTAACAAATAATAGTATTTTAGAATTCTACAACAATTACAGAAATCAAAACAGCTAACTGATTTGTAAAATATTTAAACTGACTTGAGCTACATACCTGGATTCGGCCCGTTTTGTGCTGTGATTAGTTCATACTATACAATTCGGCCCGTTTTGTGCTAAAGAAACAATAGATTGTTCAATGGAAACTTCTCAGATAAAACAACACGTGAATTAATCAAAAAACAATGCTTAATTCTCATGCATAACACGAAACAAAAACTCACTGACATACAATTTAAGAAAGAGATGATAGAATTTTAGAGTATACCTAGTCCAAATCCTTAGCTCAAGCACAAAATCTCATGGACCGAGCTAATTCAATATGTTATTTTCTAGCTGCAGTAGTTTCAAGCTATCAATTAAAAATAAAAAATAAAAATTTTCAATTGATAAAAATCACTTACTTGAACTAAGTTGAGATGGGAGACCTCTAGTGCTTTAAATCAACATCTTTGCCAATTTAAAATGAATTGCCTGGCCAACTGAGCATCTGTAATGGTACAGTATTGTGCAAAATTCAACTTCAATGCAAACAAAAGAAAACTAAAAGTACATTGAATCCTATTGCAAATTCCTTTCAATTGAAGGAAGAAGGTAATGCTAATGAAAAAATAATCAAAATTGACAAAAGATCTTAAAACATAACACAATATAGAACACTCTATTCATATATCGAAGGATGATTCAATTGATGTATACCTGAGACTGCACTTGAAAGCCAACCACAATATAGAACACTTTGTTCATATATCTCAAATTATGACATTGACCTGGATATGTATATCAAAAGTGAGTAGAAATAATGGGATGCAATGACAAATGTTTGTAAAAAGGTAACATGTCAAACTGCGGTTTTCTTGTAAAGCTATATTTCCTTAATCCTAATGTATATTCCGCCCTTTTTCTCGATTCTTTAGCCTATAAAAGATGATAATAGATCGATTCTACTTCAAATAGGTTAACATTGACAACTGTGTTTCGAATAGCAAGCCCATTGCTTGCTGTTCCGAAGCAGCAAGCGCGGGCTTGCTGTTTCGAAACAGTTGCGAAACAACAAGCCCGTGCTTGCTACTTTGGAACAGCAAGCAATGGGCTTGCTGTTCGAAACAGCAAGCACGGGCTTGCTATTTGAAGCAGCAAGCACAGGCTTGCTGTTTCGAAACAGCAAGCTCGCACTTGCTGCTTCGGAACAGCAAGCAATGGGCTTGTTGTTCGAAACAGCAATTGCTTGTTGTTTCGAAGAGCAAGCCCATTGCTTGCTGTTCCGAAGCAGCAACTTGTGCTCCAATGTTGCCCAAAAGTTAATAACTAACACATCGAATCCGATGAAAATGAATCTCCATGTGAGTTTGGTCATCATAATCCTGTTGGTTAATAACTAATACATGATAAATGAAGGTAGATATGCAAGTTAATAACTAACACATCGAATCTAATGAAAAGAAATGTAAGAAACAATCCGAAATCATGTATAATATAACTAATAAATGATCGGTATAATTTTCTGCAGTTTGATTCAACAGGTGTAACTTGTGCTCCAAGGTTGCCCAAAAGTTAAAATATATACATAGAGATTTAGAGTTGTAGATAACCAGTTGAACAAAAAGATCTTCAAGATATTATTTTATGTACATTCCACTTCATGTGAATATCTAGATCAATTAATTAGCAGCTAGAGCAAACAAACAATATCCAGTTTGATGATGATATAGAATTTGTATCCATGATTGGACTGTACCAAAAGATCAATGAAAAACGAACCCTCAACTTAAACTAACCAAAATGTGCCAGTCTTTAGTATATCAATTGTCATGCAATATAAAATACAGTTCGGATTGATATCTTCAAAAGTTAAGTTGGTGTACTGAACAATACACAGTTTTAAACATTATATATATTTTACATTTACAGCACATGCTGATATTAAAAAAAAAAAAGTTAAATAGTTGCTTCAGAATTAATTCGAAGTAAATCTGTACCAAGACATGATCCTATTTTAATCAATAAGTTTAAGGTACGTAGACAATCACATGAAAGCTTAGTAAAGTATGATAACTGAAAGGAAATAAAAAGAGAAAAACAAAAAAGAGCAGATAAAATGAATGCTTTGTAATATGATCCTATTTATCATTAAATAATTGATAATGTTACCTTTTTTGTAAAATAGTATGAAAATGAATGCTTTGCAAGTAAAGCACTAAATTATATACCAAAGAGAAAGCCATCTTGTCGGATAATTACTCATATATAAATGTTACAAAGTACAATTTTTTTTCGATTACCATTGATTATAGAGATAAAACCTGTAATCGAATGTCTTATTGGTCGTAGGTTTGGGGTATTTTTTATATATATAACCATTACTCATTTTAATAGTTATTGGTCGGTTGTAAGTTAGAACTTTGAATGATATTATGATAGCTTGGGTTTTAAACATAATTTCTCCTAAATCAGCAACTGTATCACCTAAAATTAGTCATTTGATTTGATTAGTTACCTCTTAATGATGTCATTTTGTTATTTGCACCATATAATACATCACTATAAAAACCAAAATAAATCACTGGTTCTCAATTTTTGCATCCAACTAAATCATTTCATCAAACATGATTTAACTCTCAAATGAGATAAAATGCAAAATTATACAAAAGCTTGATGTTGTATGGGTCAGCACACAAAACCATATTACAACATAGATAATCAGCAGGATGAAGTTCAAATTGAATGAGGAAAAGTATAAAAAGTGCCAAACCTTAAAGCTCTTCAAAACTGCAAGCCTTTTGATTATATATTTGACGGAAATCTTGTTCGATGACTTTCCAAATCTTATCTGAATACTTCTAATCCAACTCCATCCAAATGCTTGAACACTTCGATGTTGATTTTACTTTCCGCTTGATTCGAGCACGGTACTAAAACCCTAGGTAACGAAACCACACAAACGCACACATAAACAAAAAGGGTTAGAGATTTTTTAAATTAAAGTAGTAACAAATGAATCTTACCAAGGAGAGCGTGGATTTTACTCGTAGGGTTTTCATCCAGAAGGGGGAAATGGAAAAGACGGAATGAGATAATTAGAAAAGAAGTGGCCAAATTTGGGAGAAACGAAAATCAGCTTAGGAAAAAATACGATGTTGATAAAGCATGGGTTAGAGCCGTATCAAACTTGATGATCCAAGTATTTAAAGATCAACGGTTAGATGTTAAGGGTTGACAGAGGTGTGGATCGGTTGAGGTGTAGCAAATAAATTGGATACGGCTATGAGCCCTATCAAATTTGATACGGCTTAAAGCCGTATCAAATCCCTGAATCCTGGTGTGTCAAATTGGCTATTTTGGTGTAGTGATTGTTTACCGTTACCGATCTACTAGTATACCGAAGACTGGTATACCGATAATCTGGTAACCGTTACACTAGTAATGGTAAATTACCGTTTATCCATCAAAGTTTATATCATGACATATTTTTTTGTACATAGTGCATCTTTATTATACTATATATAGTGTTAGTTTATAAAAAAAACATAAATGAGAATGAAAAAAGTGTACCTGGAATTATTTCACCTGATTACTGAACTAAATATAATCATTTATTTGGTTCTAAATGCATATAATAAAGCATATCAAGTGAATATACTTATGTTTGGAACTAATTGGTAAAATTACCGTTACCGCTGGTATTGAAGAAATGTTACCGATAATTTACCGTTAAAAGTGGTAAATTTACTGTTACCATACCATTTTAACTGGTATACCGATTTCAATCAAAAATGATTACCAATCGGCTGGTAATGGTATGATAATGGTAAATTTACCATTACCATAACAGCCCTATAAACAATACGTAATCTTTTGACAAATTAAAATGTAATTATCTGAATAAATTTTATATGGGTAAAACGAATTCATATTACACTGTTAATAAAATGATGTCAATTTATATGTCTACGAGTTATGAATGCCATGGATCTTTTCCTCATATGTTGGATACAGTCAAATAATCAAGAATGATTAGTCACTAATAGGAGCAACAACACTGTCAGATGAAGACTTATCCTCTTGTCCTGAGCCAGCTCCTGTGCTCATCTTATCTTCAGGTTCGTTATTTTCATCCTCACATGGATCAAGCACACTCTTAACCTTGAGAGATAATACTAAGTGTTTGCTATTCACGTCCCCAACTTCCATCTTCCATTTTCAAAGGATTCTTTGTCCACTTGCTAGGTGCTTCAGTTTGAGAACAGTCTGTGAAGAATGGTGGCTCGTAATCTCCAGACGTAACATCATCATAATAATGGAGCTTCATTAAGATAGCTTTCTCCCCAGGCATCCCGTCTGGAGTTTTCATCAGTTGTATTAGAGTATGGACCATCTTGCAAGCAGAACTCCTCATTGGATCAGGAGTGATCAATAGAAGCAACCTTAAATGAGGCATTCTTCTTGGGCAAATTCTATTTCAATCCATAAAAATGCTGAGTAGTCCCCCATTTTAACCAAAAAATACAAGGACGAAAATGTCCTTTTTATATTATATTTTTTTTCCAGTTTTCTGAACACCTCGTAGTCCCCTTACGTGGTTTATCAGTGTACCTCGTAGTAGCACTACGTGGTATTTGAAAGAACCACGAAGAGCTGCTACGAGGTACACTAAGTAACCACGTAGGGCTACTACGAGGTACACTGATAAACCACGTATTCTCTCTACGTGGGAGGGTATTTTCAGATTTTTTTTAAATTAGCGGGGGGCTACTCAGTAAAATTGGGGGTATACCAGTTTTTTCATGCTTTGGGGGGCTACTCAGCATATTGCTGGGTTGAAATAGAATTTGCCTTCTTCTTGTTCCCACTACAGTTAACATTCATAGACACCTCTTCGCCATTCGGGTAGCTAAAAGAAAATGCATATTCCTCAATTGAAGGCCATCTATTTTTTCACATATACAGAAAAGTAGAGTCTTTGGATATTCCTTAACTCATAGACACCTCTTAGCCTATACACATGCACAAAAGCATGCTGACAGGTGCAATGTGTGTATGCAAGAAGGAATTGATATTATAAAGTAATGTTTGTAAAAAAAAATTGTGTACGTAATGCTGCATCGTTTGTTAAAAAAAGTCTTTACTGAAGCTTGAGAGAGATCTATAGTGTGGGAAAAGCACGTAGCCATCTTGCAGTGAAAAAAGGACAAAAGTGTGGAAAATGGTCATTTTTATTGTCTTGTAGGGTGGTTAATGCGCCAACATATGTGGAAAGAGAAGGGTAAGATGCTAACGAAAGATTGGCTCGGTTAATTATCGAGATACATTTAAGGTCAGGAAACTATTCCTGCAGCCAGTGATATTTAGAAGGGGAGGTGCGTTATATTTGTTTTGTTACTTCAATTGTGAAGCACTTGGGTAGAATTACATAAATTATATGTAATTTATGCCCTACTCAAGTTGGCAATGCTAGATAGTGGATACAACATGCAGACACGGAAATGGTAAAACAGCGGACCAAAGGATCATATATAAATTAGTGGAAGATTACAATGAATTCAGTCATACCACCCAAGATTGTTGCAAGCTTCTACTACATAGATTTTGAGTCACGTTTCATTCACCAGTGCAACTGGTTCCCTGGATCATCGGAAGCACCACGGTTCATCGACCTCTCCAGGAGTTGTCCATCTGAAATTCGTAGAGCTCATGGAACCTGTAAGCAACACCATAAATACAAAATCTTATTTTAAGGAAGAAGAAAGCAGAGGGAAATCAAGCTTACCACCTTATATTTGATGAAAAATATACAGATGAATTAAGAATTGACTGCAAAACTATTGTGAGAAAGAATAAACTAATTCTAGTTTTGTAAACAATCAAGGATAAAGTACAGCATAAACAAATTATTGTGAAACATCCAATTAAAACAAAAAATTCAAAGCTCAGTTTGGATGCAACTTTATTATTAATATAAGACAACATACCCACGAACAAAAGGTTATGCACTTGATGCTTGGTATTATTCATATGAGTCTGTAACTGGTTTTTATACATTAGCATGTCGCTCCATTTCCCGAACCCAACTCTATTGTCATATATTTTTTAAATCAGACTTCTGTCTAAAGCATATATAGATTTTTGATTAAAGGTTTAGATAAAAAAAAAAGATGAAAAATTCTATTTCCACCCTCTATTTGCCTTTCCCACCCCAATAGTTTATTTTAAAACATGGTGACATTTTTACCCTTATATTACTTAACTGAAATGAATTGAGCATCTATTCATGTTCCTTTATTCATCACATGTTTCATGTATTATCAAAAAAATTCTTTTATTTTATGCAAAAAAGTACAAATAAAAGTATTTTTTTGAAGTGGATGATATATAAGAATAAAAAATTAGCAATCGCAAAGAAGAAAATATTAAGTTTCTTATTTATTTTTCCAGTAATTCACATATATTTTTGTTTAATTTTCTTCATCATAACACGGCTATAGTAGCAACATAGTTCAGATATAGCTTGGAATTGTTGCTTTCAAAGTGTGTATTGCTCTAGGAATTATTCCTATCCAAGTTAGTTGAATTACACTGAACAATGAATAACGTTTGTACTGAAGACAAGGAAAATGAATCAAGGGCAGTTTTAGAATAAATCGGGCTGAGAAAGGAAAATAATGTGGTATGTGTCATTTTTTTAAAATGGTGGGGTGGGAAAGGAAAAAAGAGGGGTGTGAATAGAATTTTCCAAAAAAGATTTCATTGTGAATGCCAGAAATTCAATGCATTTTGCGTCGGCTCATCAGTGTATCATTGAACTAACCATATATAAAACAATACTTGTATGAAAATACTTCTAGCAAAGAATGACAAAACATGAAGGTAACAACCTATGGATACAATGGTACAATCGAGTTGAATTATCTTTGACAGCAAACAAAACATAAGCCTTCAGCAGAAAATTCTTTATCTAAAAGTAAATTGTAAATATAATTTTGAATTTGTTGGCATCCAAAATGAAGCATGGTTTGGACGTATTTACATCCATTCAGATATTTTTATGGATATATTCACATCTAGTTGGAGAAATTTTTGACATTTTAGATCTTACTATACAAATTGCCACTCCAAGTAACAACCATAAAGAATGCAACATCCATTTTCAATGAACAATGCCGTTTGAAAACGAATAACAAACGAATGAGTTGTGCTATAACATGCAATATGGATGTTTAAGCTGAACATGGTGAAAGAAAAAACTATCATGCTTCAATTAACTGAAAGTGTGACGATGAAGAATAGTTTGAAGTTTCTTCCTCAAACTTATATACCTATAATCATAGTTCATTGTATTTCATTATTAAATATCTACAATCATAGTTCATTGTATTTCATTATTAAACACATTTTACCATCTCAAATCTTAGCCTCTTCATATTATAGTAAGCTTTCTAGGTCCTAATCTTCCCGACACTATCAACTCCAATCATAGCAGACATTTACTTCCCCTTTCTAAACTTCTAACAAATACAATTCAAAGATTCTATTTTGAAGCTGCTATGTGACGATCCAAAAACCCCGTACGACGGTGTTAAGGATAATCATTGGAATATAACACATTAATCATCATTAGTAGAGAACAGATAATAGCATAAACAGAAAAATAGAATAATTTACATCAATATGACTACGGAATCATAATATGTAATAAACATCAGAGTAGCATAGTGCAGGATACAACTTAGTGCATGAAAGGAAATGATCAGTCTACATCCAGATCACTAGGATACATACATCAGAGAGTACATAATAAAAGTAAATCTGTCGACATCGCGATAAGCAGAATCATATACATAAAGTACTAATGGCGGAATATCAAATAGCCAAAATACTGAGAAGTCAAGTCTTCGCCATACAAGCCAAAAGGTGCACTCCATGCTGCAGTATAAAAGCCAAAATATATCATGTCACCTGTCACTAGGCTGCCCGTGTGAAAATAAGGGCACCCGAGTTTGCAAAGTGAAACAAACTACGAGTCAGTCATGAGACTGGTATGAGAAATCTACTTAACTGTTTAAACAACAATAATAAGGCAAATCATAGGACCATGCCACTTTTGTGGAACGAGTTTACTCCAGTGATTGCAAGTGCATGAAATAAAGTAAATCTTTTGAACAACGCAATGATTTTTATAAAAATGAAGCCGTTATAAGACTCAAGTCCCATCACACAATGCAACGCAAACCGAAGGATAGAGTTTTACCTTATAATGACCAAACTATGCTTCATACGTGTAAAGTAAAATCATTTGATATTATTACTAGTGCATATATGTTTCAAAAGCAAATTCAATCATAAATATCAATCCTAGACGACATGGGTACCATATATCATGTCGCCGTATATAAGTTACAATCAAATCCGTAGTTTCGTATTGGAAATTTGGATTCCATCATGAGTCGAGGCAAGGGATATGCTCCTCGCTGGCTTCGAGACACTCTAGCAAATGCCTCAGGATTCCCCGCAGAGAACCCCTGGAATCAGCTGGGCCGGTCCACACTTACATTAGTGGATTGGCAATTCCTGAACACACGTTTCCCGATCCTATCAAACCTATCCATCGGCTCCGCAGAGACCGATATAACCGAGGCTCCTCGCACTCCAACATCCACAAAGGTATAATAATCAACAATGTCAGGGCTAGTAAAATGATGACACCACCCATAGCTAGAAAGAAATGTCATGTTCTCCCAACGGTCCTTATCCCGTTTTTAACTCATACCGGGGGTGTGAGGCTCGCGAATTAACGCCATACACAAAGCTACGCTATATTCAAGCTGTGCTTAGATCATCAACCACAAGACTCTTCTTTTCAACAAAAGCCTTGTTCACTGCATCTCTGCATGCCACACAGGCAATTCACTCCATGCGACTGATTTCTATCGATATATAACCCCTGAGCTCGTACGTCTCAGAGAAGGGCGTTAAGCAAGAAAATAAATTCTCCGTCGCCAAACTGATATATATTTAATAGAGATCAATCAACATAGAAAAAAATCCAATGTCAGACACACATCCATTTACAAGTCCGTTCTGGGTCTGAACGAAACCGGAGACACCATATTTCTCGTCCCGTATGTCAAATACAGGAGAGAGGCCCTCGCACATCCGGACGATCAACAACTACGTCCAGACTACTACCACTGTAACCTCGTCAAGGGAGCTACCCATCTCAAAGGCATTAGTAGTAATCTACACGATGTGAAGATCACCAGTCTTGCACCGTCTTCATATCTTCGACATTTATTCATCGATTATGTATTCGACATGAGAATTACTCGGCATTTTCAAATAATTCACGTATATTAGAATTCAAATCAATTTTGTCCATGGTTAAATTATTCGACATCCACATTTCAGTTCTTTATATGATTTTAATGTCAAACACATTCAACCATCAAATATCAAGCAAACCAAGTAGAATCGGTTTATTTCCATTCCATATCGCCTATAATAATTTATAATGATATATCGCTATTTTTATTTATTTAAAAATAGCATCATTTAATTAAAAGACGTTTCGGGCCATAACATGGCCCTGGCGCTGTTTTTCTCTAATTTTGATTTACACATTTCTCAAAATCTAACCATCGGATCTTAATGAAGTTAAGTCCGTTGGAAAGATCCCTTCAAAGCGAACCCAACGGTTCCGGTTTCGGGAAAAATCCGATGGTCGGATCTCACGATATAATTGTTTAAAGTTACGATTTCAAAATACGAACTGCAACATCGTTATTTGTTTTATTTAATTTATATATATATATATATATATATATATATATATATATATATAATTCATTCTGGTGCTGTTTTTATTCAAATTTGAATTAAACATTTCACACAATCCAACCGTTGGATTTTAACAAATTTTATATCGTTGGAAAGATTTTTCCAAAGCGAACTCAACGGTTTCGGTTTCGGGAAAATCCGATGGTCGGATTTCTCTATAAAATCGTTTAAAATTACAATTCCAAAACACGAACTACAGTTGCGTGATTCGTTTATTTAATTTATATATGTATATAATTCATTCGACGATTTCCATATCGTTTTCACTTCAAATATATCACGAACGCCTTTAAATTTCAGAAAATTTCGCCATAACCTCCTTTGTACGGGGAGGGGTTTGGAAATTTATTGGGCCGTATTAGGCACCCAATAAATCCAAAAAGCATGCACATAGTTATAGTGATATATTCCGGTGTCCACAAGGGAGTGTGTATAGATCATAACTCCAGAGAATAAATTCTCGTCACCCTATAAATGGTTTTTGTGCCTTAATGACTAGAGAGACGTGCTTATTGTCATCTCCAGACCCGTGTGGGGTTTTTATTTATCTGGCAATTTACCGTTATATTTTATATAGTCCATATCAGTCTTCAGTTCAACCTGAAATATAGTCATCGCCATACAGGCCTCTCGCTTGTTTGGTATATCTTCAACCTCGTCACATAAGCTCCAAATGCCTATGTGGTATATGATAGGGTATGCTATCTTCAAGAAGTATGCCATGTAGTGTAGTTCAAAATTAATTGTTACTATCCTATGAAGACGTTGATTATTTCACACAGAACAACCAGCACTCCGCATCCAATGGCATTCACAGGAGTTTATATAATAATAAAATTGCGCGGCCAACTCATTAAGGCTTACCTATTTATCGGGCATGCAGATATATTACACTACAACAAAAAACACTTTTCGCAACAGGCAATATCTGTTGCAGTAGACCTATTGCAACAGACCAGTACCTATCTCTATAGCCGAAGTTGCAAAAAGTCGGTCCATTTCCGCAACGGTTTTTACCTGTTGCAATGGAACGTTGCGGTATAGTTTTTTGCAACTGGCCTTTCCTGTTGCAACGGAACCTTTTGCAACAACAAATGACAGTTGTAAACCTTTAATAGGCAATCGACAAAACAGACTACAACTATTTTTGATAGTTGCGGTAAATCAAAGCACAACTTTTACTACTTGTTGCAAAATCTTTTACAACGGTCTTAAGCTGTTGCAACAGGTCATTTTGCAACAATAACGCCAGTTGTGAATTTGTAACAGGTAGTAATACTACAACCATTTCTGCACGTTGCAATAAGTCCAACTACAACTGTTATTTTATATTGCAAATGACTCTATTGCAATTAACAATTGCAGCAGCTACATACAATTCACCAATACCTACATTCCATTATTTACTCTGATAATGATAAGATATATTACAGAGAAACAAACACACATTCCAAAAGACATTGACAAAACAATAGATTCACACATAAACGTGATCCATATATTATATTAGTTGAAGTTACGCTCAAAGTTTAGCATAGTGACAACCATAATCCATACGTAACATAAACACATATTGTACCAACAATTCCAAAATATAGTACAACATGACACTAAAAGCTAAAAAACACGTACTACTCTAGTGAAACGAAGTCTTTGTGCCAAGCAACGGTTGTTCCGACGGCCTCTTGAATGACGTACATCTTCGAATTTGGCCTTAGTAGATCAGCTTCAGGATCCACGGCTACGTTAACCCATACCTATGAAAACAGTACACATTAAACTTCAAATTATAATGCAAACAGTGAAAGCATGAACCAATATACTATAAAAAAAATGTGGATTTCCAGTTGAATTGAAAACATGTGCCAGACAATTTGTCACTAGATATTTATGACAAAAACATTGAATAGAAAAAATGTCCTAGATTGGTTGTGACCAAAATAAACAGGCAAAATAGATATTGTACTCCCTAATTCGTTCCCAAACAGAGATGAACATCGAACCATAGACGTATGCGCTGAGTTGGAGCAAAAAGGATAATGTACTCCCTAATTCATTCCTAAACAGCCTACGTAGCATCAGTGTTCATGCCAGATTGTAATATTTCATGGTTTCCCAGTTGTTTACATAGAATGCATCCATGAGAAATCATCGGTCACTCTAAAAGCTCACATTAACATTAACAAATAATTCATACTTTACTAGAGGAAGCATGGTTTCTCTCATATTAAAAATGTTACGCCACATCCAACTTTTATTTTGAGGAGGCTGGATGATCAAAAGGTTTCTGCCCTTAAAAACATGGTTTTTCAACTAGGCAACCCACACATTATTAGAGAGATTAATTAAACTAGATATGTAATCAATAAACAAAAAATTGATTCCAATGCATAATATACTATAAATACGCAAATCACTTGTATTCTTGGATTTCTCAATAAATTTGAATTATATGCTTCTAGAATGAAACTACTAATAATGAAAGAAAGTTTACATGAAGGAACGATTTACACTCACAATCTTTGGAGTTGGGTCCAGTTACCAATAAAAGCAGGAATCTTTCCAGAGATTGGATTTCCATCCATAATGCCGCAAATTAATTTATAAATAAATAAAGTTCTTGACATGTATCAACATCATCAGTACATTAATAAGAAAGTTGTAAACAAATAACTAATCTTCCATCTTCAGCAGGAGGAAAAAAATCATCACAATAAATTCACATATTATCAATGCTTTTATTAGGAAAGGCTATCAAATTGAAGAAACAAACCAATAGGTTTCCACTGGTCGTGGATTTAAATATCTAGCAAAATAACTTTTGGATATTTAAAGATACATTAGAAATAGATTGAACACCATGTTTGGATAACCATTTTAACATGTGTAACTAGAATAGTCAAGGTTATGGATTTTCAACCGAGCTCGCCTGCCACATTAAAATGGCTACAGTTCCCATTTGACTATCCATTTCCGAACATATGCCCGACTCCTAACTAATAAAATAACAAAAAGACAGCATGATCTTAAACTTACAAGATGGACATGTTCTTAAGATTCCCTAAAGACACTGGTAACTCACCAATGAAATTATAGGAAGCAATGAACCTGTACGAATAGTACAACAAAAACATGAAAACATCCATAGTTAATAGCATTTCATATTATAAATTATAATCACAAAAAGTTCATACTGAAATAAATTTTTATCTAATATACTAATAGTCGAGTCAACATTGCCAGTTTACCCAGAGTTGCCGGAATTGGACCTTCCAATTGGTTTGCATCGATCATTCTGGCGCAACCCGGCAGCAACATTAGTTAGACAAAAAAACTAAAGAAAGAATAGTATAAAACTAAATCAGTAACATAACTTTTTTAGTTGAAACCAAAAAGCGAAGAGCCCCCCTCCCCCCAAAACACACAAAAGCTCGTATATGCAGAGATAATGACCAGAATATATGAATTTCGTCGTCATTACATCTCAATACAAGTATCACAATGGTAACATCATTTAATGAAAACTTTAGCATATATGATGACATAATTGTATGTTCTCTATTAGATAAAAATTTACTAGCTCCAAAAAAGGTGGTATAAACAAATTACAATGATTGAAGCATTGATATGTTTCCTAGTTCATCTGGTATTCTTCCTGAAATCCGATTTCCCAAAAGTGTCCTGCAAGCAATAATCAATCATACCTCTGCAATTCAAATAGCGTATATTACTTAGAATCAAAAGGTTATATAGAATGAGAATGTACAGATTAGTTAGCGGAAGAGAACCCCATTCTGCAGGAATTACTCCACTCAAGTAATTGTGAGAGAGATCACTGATTTTTAATGAAAATGAAGCTATCAATGATAAATACAGTCGAATATAAATAATAAATTAGTTGTTGTACTAAAATATAAACAAAGTACTAATATAGAAATGCAAAAGTAAAATTAAATGAAAATGAGAATGTGAATTTTATGTGGAAAACAGTCCAAATAAATTGGGTAAAAAAACATTATCAATTTGTATTAAAGATATTATTACAGACCAATAAATTATACATGAAAAACTTACAGAAAGGTTAAATGAGTCAGATTCGCAAACTCAGCTGGTAGCATGTCTGTTAAATTTAATCCCTTGAGCTGACTGTTACAACCGATTACACATAGTTATATACACACATAAAAATGGCTTCATGTCGTCAATATGTTACTGTATATACGAAAAATGATATTCTGGTTGAAAGAAATCACGTGGTTAACTGCATGAAACTCCCTTTAACTTCTGGTACCTAGCAACACAACCATGGTACGATGAATTGTAAACATATTCATTCAGAGGCAATGTGGCATGAGATAACGTGAATTGTTACTTTCTGCAATAAACAACAATATATAAGCAAAGAATGAAAAAAACAGCAGTATAAGAAAGATAATTATTACAAAATTTAACTCGTTTTCAAAGGAATGGGTCTTACAGTTGAGTTATTGAGCTCAAGTTCGCAAAGAATGAAAAAACAACAATATAAGAAAGACAATTATTACAAAATTTAACTCATATACATTTTTCAATTTGTATATGAGTGCTACTGCCATGCTCTTTTATCTTAGCCTGCAGAATTTTGTATAAAAAAAAATATCCAACATTAAATAATCAAATATATACTAAATTGAAAAAAGTATCATGCAACACTGATGAGTGGAGTCAGAGTCAGTTGTAGGCATTTTAACAGCAGTTTTGTATTTTAACTAAAGCATCTCTTCATTTGCTTGTTTGTATATAGCTAAACAAATCGTTTTTTTGCGCAATTTCTGAGCAATTATCAAACTGTGGATTATTACCATATTCTTCTTACATGTGAGTGGAACGCCTTTTCTTTAATGTTTGTGTTGACATTGGAGTTTTGCCCTCTCTATTCTTTTTAGGTGAGATGCTGATAAGGTCTAAAATTCTACAACAAATAAAATTCAGCTTTGAGCATATCTAGTGCCTTAAAAGGAAAAATGAAATATGTTTGCAAAATAAAAAAACCAAGCTTATTTTTCTAGCAGAAAATGTAAGGATATCTGAAGAAGACAAGCTAGTAGCTACAAGAATTTTTTCCATTTTCCTGTTTGTTTTATTTTTCTGGGATAAAATGTAAGGATATCTGAATGCATCTGACTGGGAGAAAATGTAAGGATATCTAAATGTATCTGATATTGCATAATATCAGGATAGAAGGTTGGTTGCGGGTTGTCGTTTTGTCAACTAATCGTCGAAACCCAGGTCACAATGTAGTTGGCTTATGGGATCCTATGTAGTCAAGGCACACTGTTTGCACAATGTAGTTGGCGCACACCTTGACTACATAGATGGGATCTTTAATATAATTCTTGCACACTGTATCACTTAATAAAAGACATAAATGATAAAGAGAAAAAGTGCACATAACATTTGACAGGAATTCCTACATAAAATTTGATTACTTGCATGTTTCTAAATATCTTACCTCTGCTAACACTTGGTTCTATTTCCCCATTGATACTTCTTGTTCAATTATCTTCAACCTAAAAAAATTGTGGTATACAAAGTGTTAGAAATAGCATATTACCAGTAAGTTTCGAAATTTAGATGAAATACACAAACGATCCATTAAGTTTAAAGAAAACGTAATAATTTTATTATTAAAAAGTGAACAACTTTTGCTTAATTTAATCCAAATAAAACTTAGATGAAATACATAAACAGTCCATTAACCCAAATAAAACTTAACACAGCCACAAAGAACACAAACTTGATCCCACACAACTAATAAAAAACAATACATTACACAAGACTAAACACTGAAACTAATAACCAAAACTAACAAAATCTTGTTGGATAGAACCATGTTTTGTCCATCTTGATGATCCTCTAATATCCCAAAAACCTGAAATTCCCAGAATCGGTAATAAGTGGGTAGTCAAGAACATAAAACCCTTTCAACCCCTAAAGCTAAGGGAATTCAGCACTGTTTAGTCAATCTTAGTGGTAGTTCACTGATATTACAATATAGTTCAGCACTGCTTGATATAAAATAATATTAAAATAAATATAAAATGAATTAAATTATGATACTACGAATATTAAAATAATATAAAATAATAGAACGTAATATAAAATAATACATTTTATATAATTTTTATAAATTGAGGGTCGCTCAGTATACCAGGTTGTAGTTTAGTTTCTAAAAACCAAGCGCGGCTCGATTCTGAAAGGTAGGCGCAGTTTGCTCAGTTGGTTTTGAGTTTTAGCCTATAAGCTCAGTTTAGAAACTTAAGTGCATTAGGAAGAATAAACCATTCTTCAATAACCTATGTCGAGGGGTTTCATGGCTCTATTGTGAATGCAAATAGTGATATTTCTACTTTACAAATAAGTCGAAGTTTTATCGACATCACAAAGCTCGTGGCAACTGTAGGCTCCTCCCTAACAGTCAATCATTACCCAATGAAGGATTAATAAGTTACTACCATATGATTTAACAGTGCATAGCCTGAACCAATCAGTCATCTGTAGTGACATTTTTTTGGTAAATATGTAAAAATCTTTCTTATGAGGTATAAAACTCACAAAAAGACATATCAAATCCCAATAAAGTCTAAACATGCTAATTTTATACGTGCTCAATGCGTTAAATTCTTATTACATATATGTATATGCATGTGTATGTATCTATATACATTTGTATATATGTACATATATATAACACACATATCATTAAGGTCAATATGCTACTTCGAAAGAGCTTCGTTGCTCGACTAAAACTATTAGTCTAAAAAATAACCAAAAAAATTAAGAAACTTCTCTTTTCATGGATCCATTTTATAAAACTAATATAATTAATATAGTACCATGTTTTATAATCTGACAATCTTAGTGGTAGTTCACTAATATTATTTTATATTATTGTAATATTTTTCTATGTTCTATACATAAGCTCGCCATTCACCAATAGCTCAACACTGTTTGATATAGAAAAAACACCACTACAACGGCTGCTAACATGTCTAAAAGAACTGCCCCTCACGCAGTTAGTTTAGACGTTTACCAAGAATGTCAACGTGATCCTATAATGGAGGTAGAAACATGACTGGTAAAAGAGAATTATACTGCATAGTACATTAGAGATAGTAAAGACAAACCCAGCTTGAGAAGAGGTTGTGCATACCTAGAGATTGCACAGAAATATCCCAGTGCAATATAATAAAGGAAAACATGACAGTAAATCAAAGTTTAGCCTCACAAAACAAAGCAAACGATACATCTAAAACTCTATGTGCCAATAACCAAGTTCATAGCAGACTAAAACACACAAGAAACAACATGTCACAATTTAGAAGACCCAAATATTGTCAGGTTAGAACCAATAATGTTCACTATTCCCTCTCTGTGGATTTAGATTTCATCGACTGCATAGGAGACGAAATCAAGAAAACAATTACAACGAAGGAAACATAGGTCTTGAATTTTACCTGATATTAGAACGCCGGCACGAAGCAGATCGATTTTGAGACAGTGGAGACTGAACGTCGGCACAAACTGAGGGCTCCTGGCCGGATCGACTGAAGGAGAATGGCGGCGGATCGATTGAAGATGGAGAAAACGCGGGTTCGCAACCTAGGGTTAAGAAGAGTAAAGGGAGGAAAGTGGAGAGCGACAGAAGTGGAGAGAGCAACTTTTGAAACTGACCGATGGGTACATACGAATATGTTACATATATTAATCGATGGGTACATACGAATAGGTTCATAATACTTCTTGAAATTTAATAATAAAGCATGCTAGTTGCGTATGATTTTTTATTAACTCATACTTACTTTAAAATCAAACAATAATAACTTTTAAAATTAAATGGGAACTAAATTATGATTATCAAATATCATACATATATATCAAATAATACTTATTTATTATACTATACTAATTACTTATTAAAATATAACTCATTATTAACTAATTTTTATTGATTTCATGTTATTTCGTGACTATAACCGAATGTTAATCAAATATGTATGTATGTGTATGTATATGCACACACACACACAATATATATATATATATATATATATATATATATATATATATATATACACATACATATACATATATATATAAAAATTTATACATACATATATATATTATTATGCTTATACTTCTTATATTATAACCGAATATAACTTAGAGTTTTTTTAAAGTACGTTTTTTGCAAGTGGCTTTACCAGTTGCAAAAAAATTACAACAATCGCAAGTGGTGAAGTGTAACAACCCGGATTTTTACAACGTTTTAAGACAAGAATCAAGGCAGAAGTAAATCATAAAATCTGAATCAGGGGAAACGGGCTGTGCCATTGCGTTCGTCTCGGAAAAATACGCGAAATAGAGTCCGAGTTTTCGAGAATCGGAGTCCGTATGACCCAGTTATGGCCCATCAAAATTTTCAGAAAAATCCAAGCTCAAAAACAGTTCGAAATTCAAATCCGGAGCCAAACAGATTGGGCGGGAAAAATTCTTGCCCAAACCCCAGGTTTATCCTATGGCTTAAACTACTCCTAATCTCTATAAAAAGATCCCTAGGCCTAGCTTAAACCCTCACAAATCACTCTTGCAACAAAGTGCTGCCCAAATCTCCATTGATCATAGCCTCCATCTCCAACTCCAAGAGACTATGCACTCAAACAAGATCTGAATCAAAGGTGCTAGCTTGCTACATCAAATCAAGGGAGTGGATCAACGTTGCTAGGCCAATTTCATGACGATTCTTCAATAAAGGAGCCACTTTTCTTCGTCAAGACGATTCATGCTCATAACCCCTTAGCCACGCTATGTAAGTTCTAGCTACTTGTAGATTCTAACGGTGGTTCTAATGTGACATGGAATAAAATGCGATGAAACATAAGTATGCTAGCCTATGTGAACCTAATTTTGCCCCTTTTCTATGATCTATGACCTTGGGCTAAGTTTTAGCGACTTAATCATGCCACTCATGTTATGTTTAACCTAGTTTATCTTGCAAGTTTGAATCTTTATCTATGGAATGTTAGCATGAACCTTTGGGAACCATTTGACTTGTGAAACATTGGGAAAGACTTGACTTTGGGGCTTATGCATGTAAATGAACACAAACCCCTTATGTTATCATGCATATTTGTGGTCAAATTCTCTTATGATACTATGCATATTTGTGGCCAAATTCTCTTATGATACTATGCATGCTTGAGGCCAAATCCTTTAGGATAATATTCACGTGTGCGGCCAATCCCTTTATGATATCTCGCATGTTTAAGGCCAATATGTTGGCATAATACCCCTACTATGTGACTCACTTCCACTTGGGTTGGAAATACGTTTGGGTAGCTTAGGAAAAACGTGAATATGACACGAAAACTTGACATGGGGTTTACATGAGAGCATAACATTCATGATACACTTAAATGTGGTCATGACACGTAAGAAACCATGGAACTTGAACTAGACATGTGTGGGTTGTAAGTGTAATAAGACACTAGACTAAACATGAAAGTGGCCAACTTGAGGTTGGGTTGAGTTTGTAGCATAAACCTTCCCGGACCCGCCCGGCAAATCCAGTGGCTACAAACAATAAGACCCAATGTGGGTAGTTGGTCATATCGCACTTGAAAACCCGAGGTTAGACTAGGTTGTGGTGTAAAACTACCCGGACCCGCCCGGCTTAACTAGTAACCACAACAAGGTCTAATGTGAGAGGTTGGCGGTGCATTAAATTAATTAATGCCACATGATAAGGTTAAGTAAACTTGACTTATGACACTTAACTGATATGACATGAATGGGTAGGTTAAGTGAAACCGGACTTGATTTCTTATGACACTTAACCGTAAAATACAGTTAGGGGATGGGGTTAAGCTAATCCATACCTACACTTAACTAATCTAAACACGGTAATTAGATGGGGTTAAGTAACTCACACTTAACTAATCTAAACACGGTAATTAGATGGGGTTAAGAACCTACACTTAACTAATCTAAACACGATAATTGGATGAGGTTAAGTAACCAATACTTAACCAATTTAACATGATAACTTAATGAGGTTAAGTAACTTATACTTAACTAATTATACATGATGATTTGATGAGGTTAAGTAACCTATACTTAACCAATCTAATATGAGAACTTGATAGGGTTAAGTCACAAGACCGTTTAAATATACTTAACCATTATAATACGATTAGTGGATGGGGTTAAGTTAACCTATACTTAACCAATCCGACTCGATAATCCGATGAGGTTAAGATAATCTATTCTTAGTCAATCTAACATGATAATCTGATAGGGTTAAGACAAACAAATACTTAACCAATTTGACTTGATGATTGAATAGGGTTAAGTCATGAGCTTCTTGGTATACTTAACCAACTAGTAGGGCTAAGCCTTGATCTGAAATACTTAGCCAATTTTGACATGATTCGTAGGCGGGTTAAGTCATGAACTTGAATGACAACACTTAACCCTTTAGGCAAAACCCTAGTTCAGGAGACTAGGTTGAAAATCGTAGTTAACAAGGATAGCGGGGAAAGAAGCTAAGTGGTAAACCTTAGTTTAGGATAACTAAGTGATAATTCTTAGCCAAGGGAATTAGACCAGTTCACGAACGGATAAGTAACCTGATACGGTAGGTCATCGCTTAAACAAATACACGAGGCGGAGCAATATCTGATCTAGATAAAGGCTCCAAGGAACTGGGTAATGAAGCGGAAGCTTCGGGGGACGTAAGGATACTCTTGGTATCCCTCTGTGAGGTTGCAGATGATCCGCCTGGGCTCACAAGAGGTTAAGGTCTGCGGTAGAAGAACCAAGAGTATGCCTTGGTTGCTATGAGAGCGACCTAAAGACTGGGATGGATTAGCGTGGAGTCGACGATTCTTGTTTTTGCCCTGGATAGCGCGTCGTCGACTACCTACCATTTTTAGTCAATTGTGTACGTACGGAAAGGCAGAGAACTCCCAACAGACCATATACTTGCTATCGAGTTATGGGTGAGGTTGGCCAATAGGTAAGTGGGGCATAGTGGGGCCGGGATGTAGTTCTCATACATGATTTTTCTTGGATTGCCTTTCAGTAGTTGAGGGAGGGGTCACGTGGGACCATAGCCACGGATACAAAAACAGACCTTGATATCTGCATCAGCGGATGACTTAAAGCTCCCGACCAAGTTCCGTATTTCTTGATTTGCCCTGGCACGGAACTTGGGTGGCACATTGAGATACATGTGCGTCTAGACATGGAAAACGATTCACGATTTATACGTGGGACAAAGGGCGTGGTTGATGGGTGGCATAATCCCTAGTGGTCCTAGGTGGCTAAAACCCAAACCAAGTTACGAAAACGTTCATTGGGTAGCATAATCCCTAGCCGTCCTAGGTGGCATAAATCCTAAGTGAACACGCGATAGTTCATGATAAGAAAACATAACCAGATCAAGGGTAGCAGTCCAAAACAACATCAAGGATGAAATGGTACTACGTTGAGGTGGTATATATTTACGTGGGAAAGCCCGTACGGCCTACGGCAAAGGACTAAACTTATACATGGAAAGAATCATACGAATTAAGGAAACCTATGTACGTGATATATTAGGTTGACATTGACCATTTCATGACTTTGGTCAAGGGACATTTTATAGTTAACTCATGACACGGGTTGGCATACTAGTACGGAGGGTGCAGAGCAAACATACATGATAAATACCTTGGGATATTATACTTGATAGAAACCTGACGATGTGACGCCTTGATTTACCTTGGCACAGTAGTTTATCATGATACCTTAGTTTATCTTGATACCATAGTTCACCCTGTTATCTTGGTTTAGTTTATCTACCTTGTCGTCATCCTTGTGTTTACTTTCAGTTTATGCATGTCATGTTACCTTTACCTATTTTTATGCTGGAAGTAGATAGGACTTACCAGTCTTTATGACTGACCCCGTTTTCTCTCGCCTCTTTGTCTTCCATTTCCCCCCAGGTTTTCAGGGAGGAAATACTGTTATTTAGCTTGGACCTCTTATGCTTGAAGGTCATCATGTATAGCTTGGTCTTCTCTTGGCTATGGCTGCTTCACCGCTTTATTTTGGGGAATAATTTATGAAAAGGTTTTATGCTTCTTTACTATTGCAAGATAGGTTTCTATGTAATCTGATGTAAAAAGGCTTTAGACCTTACTGTTTTATAAGGTAATGAAATTTGTTTTTCTTCCGCTGTTTCATATGTGTTCTGTCTTGTAATATTTCTGAGCATGTTTACCTCGATAATGCTTCACCAAACCTAGTGCATTCCTTTGTGAGTGACCCTAGCGGAGGTGGGGTGTTACATTTGGTATCAGAGCAGAAGTTTACCAGACTGGGCAAAAGTTTTTAAAACCTTCTGAAAACTATTTAAAACCCGTTTACAAAGAAGCATTTTTCAAGAAAAGTTTTTAAAGGCTATTCCCCAAAAGGCCATTAGCACTATCCTTTGTTTCCTTGATTGAATCTCTTTTCCTTTCTTTCCTCCATCGGTAGTCACAGTAGTTTTAACTGCGACTAATCCTTGTCTAGCCACGTAAGTGTTTTCCGTGCGATGGAGGAAGTCCTCGAGAGACATGTAGCCATGCTACAAGGAAGGATACAAGCTTAAGGATAAGCAACTTGTTGGTATGGCTTAATCCACAAAGGAGGGAAAAAGATGAACAATAAAACCCATGACGAGAGAGTATCTTTGGCATTGTAAAACGGGACGCATAGTTAAGTGTTATGGGACGAGGACAAGATCATCGAGAGGGCAATTGTATGCTCTCATTTCTAGCATACTTAAGAGGGATGGTACCGTTTCTGTTGAAGGTTTAGCCTTTCTTTTCTATCATCCCGTCTAGACTTTGTCTTGATCATCGCATCATTTAAGTCTACTTCGATAGTTGAGTCTCTGCACCTTAGTATTAACATGGTAGAGGATCCCATTTTTGTCTCAAATCCTGTTGGAGGATCGGTCCATTTATTCATGACTTGTTTGGAATTGAGAGTGTAAATGCCAAGTGTTGAGATTAGAAGCAATGCTTATATTGTTGAGTTATGGATGGATTCTAGGGATAAAGTGGTTTTCCACTTAGGGATACCATTCTCGGTTTTGGAAAGAGGGTAGTTAGACTCTTGACTTGCCTTGGTAATACCCTCGGAGTCTCATATAACCTTTTGGGTTCTGTCATGATTAGTTACCTAGAATCTCTTGATGCGTTTATCGGAAATCTCTGATCCGATCGAGTAACGTTCGCCAATAAGGCGGATGGTTCATTCCGCTTAAGCATGGGTTATAGGAATCACCCTAGTAAGTGCACGTGGTAACATGGATTGGCATCGGTAAATGAGATCCAGAATTCACTAGTGAATTTTGGAGAGCTTGCATGAGTACGCAGATATGTTTGAGCCGAGCATACTAGGGAAAGAATAAGTGAAAGTGAAACGAGAGGCGACAGTGAAATGAGTTCCAACTCATACCTTGGAAATAGGAATCAAGGAGCTACGAAAATCATGAAGTCAAAGGTGGTCAAGGCACACTAAAATTAAGCTCAAGGAAATGCGGCTTAAACGCACGCATCATATCTCTTTTTAAGAGTATATCGTTGATCCCTGGTTCCCCTGTAGAGCTTGCTTGCATGCTATCGCTTGGTGGATATCCTCTCGATCCTGTTTCCGTTGCAAACCCCGTAAGGAGTTTATCTCCTCGATTCTATCTTGGGAACCTTAGGTGGAACCCTGCGGATGTAAACATGTATTTGAAACATGTTATGATTGATATGGTTGCAAATGGTTGCAAGTGGTTGCTCGTGGATGCGCGAATACATACTAGATACTAGATCGACTCAGTCACATTTCATGTTGCATATGCACGAGTATTTGTACTTGTTTATGGATGAAATTGAATATCTTATCATGTGGATGTTGCATGTGGATGAATGGTTGTGCACACATATAGTGTTTATATGACTAGGACTATTTGCATACATGTTGGACTCATGGCACTAAACATATTTTGCATTAGAAAGATCATTCAGGCCTGATCATTAGAATTAGCTAAGGAACATATACACACACTTTCTGCATGTGTTCATAAAGCATTAGGAGTCTTTTAAGGACCATGGTTGCCTGTGGATGATGTTTTGAGTAGATGGATGATGGATGGTAGGATACATTCTTCCTAACTTGGAGATTTCGGTGACGAAATCCTTTAAGTTGGGGAGAATGTAACAACCCGGATTTTTACAACGTGTTAAGACAAGAATCAAGGCAGAAGTAAATCATAAATTCTGAATTAGGGGAAACGGGCTGTGTCATTGCGTTCGTCTCGGAAAAATACGCAAAATAGAGTCCGAGTTTTCAAGAATCGGAGTCCGTATGACCCAGTTATGGCCCGTCAAAGTTTTCAGAAAAATCCAAGCTCAAAAACAGTTCGAAATTCAAATCTGGAGCCAAAAAGATTGGGCGGGAAAAATTCTTGCCCAAGCCCCAGGTCGACAGGGGTGTCGACACGCCCAGGGGCAGGTCGACTGCCCAGTCGACACGGGTGTCGACCTGGGTGGTCCGACCACTTGGGCCTGGGTGCACCTGCTGCCGTCTTGGCTCGGTTTTATGGGCCTATGGCGGATTTTGAGGCCTCAGATCTATCCTACGGTTTATCCTGTGGCCTAAACTACTCCTAATCTCTATAAAAAGACCCCTAGGCCTAGCTTAAACCCTCACAAATCACTCTTGCAACGAAGTGCTGCCCAAATCTCCATTGATCATGGCCTCCATCTCCAACTCCAAGAGACTATGCACTCAAACAAGATCCGAATCAAAGGTGTTAGCTTGCTACATCAAATCAAGGGAATGGATCAACGTTGCTAGGCCAATTACATGACGATTCTTCAATAAAGGATCCACCTTTCTTTGTCAAGACGATTCATGCTCATAACCCCTTAGCCACGCTATGTAAGTTCAAGCTACTTGTAGATTCTAACGGTGGTTCTAATGTGACATGGAATGAAATGCGATAAAACATAAGTATGCTAGCCTATGTGAACCTAATTTTGCCCCTTTTCTATGATCTATGACCTTGGGCTAAGTTTTAGCGACTTAATCATGCCACTCATGTTATGTTTAACCTAGTTTATCTTGCAAGTTTGAATCTTTATCTATGGAATGTTAGCATGAACCTTTGGGAACCATTTGACTTGTGAAACATTGGCAAAGACTTGACTTTGGGGCTTATGCATGTAAATGAACACAAACCCCTTATGTTATCATGCATATTTATGGCCAAATTCTCTTATGATACTATGCAGGTTTGTGGCCAAATTCTCTTATGATACTATGCATATTTGTGGCCAAATTCCCTTATGATACTATGCATACTTGAGGCCAAATCCTTTAAGATAATATTCACGTGTGCGGCCAATCCCTTTATGATATCTCGCCTGTTTAAGGCCAATATGTTGGCATAATACCCCTACTATGTGACTCGCTTCCACTTGGGTTGGAAATACGTTTGGGTAGCTTAGGAAAAACGTGAATATGACACGAAAACTTGACATGGGGTTTACATGAGAGCATAACATTCATGATACACTTAAATGTGGTCATGACACGTAAGAAACCATGGAACTTGAACTAGACATGTGTGGGTTGTAAGTGTAATAAGACACTAGACTAAACATGAAAGTGGCCAACTCGAGGTTGGGTTGAGTTTGTAGCATAAACCTGCCCGGACCCGCCCGGCAAATCTAGTGGCTACAAACAATAAGACCCAATGTGGGTAGTTGGTCATATCGCGCTTGAAAACCCGAGGTTAGACTAGGTTGTGGTGTAAAACTACCCGGACCCGCCCGGCTTAACTAGTAACCACAACAAGGTCTAATGTGAGAGGTTGGCGGTGCATTAAATTAATTAATGCCATATGATAAGGTTAAGTAAACTTGACTTATGACACTTAACCGATATGACATGAATGGGTAGGTTAAGTGAAACCGGACTTGATTTCTTATGACACTTAACCGTAAAATACAGTTAGGGGATGGGGTTAAGCTAATCCATACTTAACTAATCCGACTTGGTAATTAGATGAGGTTAAGTAACCTACACTTAACTAATCTAAACACGGTAATTAGATGGGGTTAAGTAACTCACACTTAACTAATCTAAACACGGTAATTAGATGGGGTTAAGAACCTACACTTAACTAATCTAAACACGATAATTGGATGAGGTTAAGTAACCAATACTTAACCAATTTAACATGATAACTTAATGAGGTTAAGTAACTTATACTTAACCAATTATACATGATGATTTGATGAGGTTAAGTAACCTATACTTAACCAATCTAATATGAGAACTTGATAAGGTTAAGTCACAAGACCGTTAAAATATACTTAACCATTATAATACGATTAGTGGATGGGGTTAAGTTAACCTATACTTAACCAATCCGACTCGATAATCCGATGAGGTTAAGATAATCTATTCTTAGTCAATCTAACATGATAATCTGATAGGGTTAAGACGAACAAATACATAACCAATTTGACTTGATGATTGAATAGGGTTAAGTCATGAGCTTCTTGGTATACTTAACCAACTAGTAGTGCTAAGCCTTGAACTGAAATACTTAGCCAATCTTGACATGATTCGTAGGCGGGTTAAGTCATGAACTTGAATAACAACACTTAACCCATTAAGCAAAACCCTAGTTCAGGAGACTAGGTTGAAAATCGTAGTTAACAAGGATAGCGGGGAAAGAAGCTAAGTGGTAAACCTTAGTTTAGGATAACTAAGTGATAATTCTTAGCCAAGGGAATTAGACCAGTTCACGAACGGATAAGTAACCTGATACGGTAGGTCATCGCTTAAACAAATACACGAGGCGGAGCAATATCTGATCTAGATAAAGGCTCCAAGGAACTGGGTAATGAAGCGGAAGCTTCGGGGGATGTGAGGATACTCTTGGTATCCCTCTGTGAGGTTGCAGATGATCCGCCTGGGCTCACAAGAGGTTAAGGTCTGCGGTAGAAGAACCAAGAGTATGCCTTGGTTGCTATGCGAGCGACCTAAAGACTGGGATGGATTAGCGTGGAGTCGATGATTCTTGTTTTTGCCCAGGATAGCGCGTCGTCGACTACCTACCATCTTTAGTCAATCGTTTACGTACGTAAAGGCAGAGAACTCCCAACAAACCATATACTTGCTATCGAGTTATGGGTGAGGTTGGCCAATAGGTAAGTGGGGCATAGTGGGGCCGGGATGTAGTTCTCATACACGATTTTTCTTGGATTGCCTTTCAGTAGTTGAGGGAGGGGTCACGTGGGACCATAGCAACGGATACAAAAACATACCTTGATATCTGCATCAGCAGACGTCTTAAAGCTCCCGATCGAGTTCTGTATTTCTCGATTTTCCCTGGCACGGAACTCGGGTGGCACATTGAGATACATGTGCGTCTAGACATGGAAAACGATTCACGATTTATACGTGGGACAAAGGGCATGGTTGACGGGTGGCATAATCCCTAGTGATCCTAGGTGGCTAAAACCCAAACCAAGTTACGAAAACGTTCATTGGGTAGCATAATCCCTAGCAATCCTAGGTGGCATAAATCCTAAGTGAACACGCGATAGTTCATGATAAGAAAACATAACCAGATCAAGGGTAGCAGTCCAAAACAACATCAGGGATGAAATGGTACTACGTTGAGGTGGTATAGATTTACATGGGAAAGCCCGTACGGCCTACGACAAAGGACTGAACTTATACATGGAAAGAAACATACGAATTAAGGAAACCTATGTACGTGATATATTAGGTTGACATGGACCATTTCATGACTTTGGTCAAGGGACATTTTATAGTTAACTCATGACACGGGTTGGGATACTAGTACGGAGGGTGCAGAGCAAATATACATGATAAATACCTTGGGATATTATACTTGATAGAAACCTGACGATGTGACGCCTTGATTTACCTTGGCACAGTAGTTTATCATGATACCTTAGTTTATCTTGATACCGTAGTTCACCATGTTATCTTAGTTTAGTTTATCTACCTTGTCGTCATCCTTGTGTTTACTTTCAGTTTGTGCATGTCATGTTACTTTTACCTGTTTTTATGCTGGAAGTAGATAGGACTTACCAGTCTTTATGACTGACCCCGTTTTCTCTCGCCTCTTTGTCTTCCGTTTCCCCCTAGGTTTTCAGGGAGGAAATACTGTTATTTAGCTTGGACCTCTTATACTTGAAGGTCATCATGTATAGCTTGGTCTTCTCTTGGCTATGGCTGCTTCACCGCTTTATTTTAGGGAATAATTTATGAAAAGGTTTTATGCTTCTTTACTATTGCAAGATAGGTTTCTATGTAATCTGATGTAAAAAGGCTTTAGACCTTACTGTTTTATAAGGTAATGAAATTTGTTTTTCTTCTGCTGTTTCATATATGTTCTGTCTTGTAATATTTCTGTGCATGTTTACCTCGATAATGCTTCACCAAACCTAGTGCATTCCTTTGTGAGTGACCCTAGCGGAGGTGGGGTATTACACGAAGACGGTTGCTAAATATATATTTTTTGCAACAAGTTTGAAAGTGTAGTTGCAAGTTATATTTCTATTGCAACTGAAATTAAAGAGCTGTTGCGAAAAGTATGTTTTTGCAACAGACATGAAAACGCTGTTGCGAAAAATATGCTTTTCACAACAGGAGGAAAAAACCCGTTGTTAAATCTTATCTATTGCAACAGCTATGAAAGGCATGTTGCTAAATATCATTTATTGCAACTGGCATTTGACGCCTGTTGCAAACAACTAGTTGCAATAGGGTATTTTTCTTGTAGTGTTATTTACTCAACAGCTAATCCATATTCCTGTTCAACACATGTATATATATGCAGAACCAAACTAAAAGTAATATTTCTAGCGAACAAATGTTTATTTCAAGATACGTTTATTTTTAACACTCCATACATAGGATAAAAATGATTTTTTTTGGCGAACAAAAATATGTTTCAACACATATGTATTTTTAGCGAGTCATATACATGATAAAAATGATATTTTTATCGTATATTTATTCCACACATGAATGTTTTTAGCACTTCATATTCACAATAAAATGTTAATTTTATTGTTCAACCCTTTTATTCAACACGTGAATCCTTTTCAACATATGAATATTTTAAATAGTTCATACATACAATAAAAATGATATTTTTATCATTAAAACAATTTATCTGAAACACTAATATTTTATATACTTCATGCATAAGATAAAATTGTTATTTTTGGTGTTAAAACAAGTTATTTAAAACACTAGTATTTTATATAGTCCATATATATTATAAAAAGGTGATTTTTATCTTTCAAAGAATTTATTTAACACATGAACGTTATTCAACACACGAATATTTCATATACTTCATACGCATAATAAAAATGTGATTTTTATTATCTAAACAATTTATTCGACACATGAATATAATTGAACATATGAAAATAATTCAAACGCATAGATATTACTGAAAATTTTGGCAACATAACGGTATGGGGTTAAAAACCGGCACCGTCCCGAGTACGGCTCCTCGCACTACCTTAGGCCTCGCGGAATTCCATAAGCAGCTCATCTAAATGATCTAAGATCAATTTCATATCATATAAATTTTCGACAACAATTCTCATTGTTTCAACCACAAACATTTTCTTTCAACCACAAACAATTATTTCCAACCATTCGCATTTCAACTAATTTTCATCCATTCGCATTATCAACCAATTTCACGTCAATCACAATCGATTTATATCGTCCATGGTCTGTGGAGGAGGGGAGTGTGTGTATATATATACGTATATAAATATATTTCACTTCCATTTCAACACATATATGATTTTTGCAACGCATGTATAATTTATACATCGCTCATATAACTTATACAACGCTCATATAAGAGGTGTACAACGCATATATAATTTATACTTCGCTCATATAATTTATGCAACACATTTCCATCCATATTTGAATTTAGAAGTCTCACAATGATTTTAATCCTTCTAAAATTTGCTGCGAGCTCGGAATACGTTCTAGCTTCTTCTAGAATGTAGATGATGTCGCTACGAGTCTGATGTTTCTTGTTTCATCGAATTTCATCAACATAGCAAAAAGATATGATTTTTATTTGGAAATCATGATTTGCAACACTTAGAAGTGTTATTTTCTATTTCAAAAACAAAGGCCGTATACCTTTCTAAATAGTTCAAAACTAGGTTTCAATCTAGCACTCAAACGGTTGCACTTGAAGATGATCGGCCTCTGCCACGTGATAGAGCCCGGAAGCGCGCGCCTAGGGGTGGTGGCGCTGGTGAACTCGGTGGACAGAATCAACCGTGGCGGCGGCTGGAAACTCGAACCTTTGAGAAGGTGGTTCTCGACGCTGGGGCGACGAGATGGGGTGAGATCGGTACTGATTTGAAGCTCGAGGGGAGTTCGTCAAAAAGTTCCAAAGGGGAAAGGGCTAATTCGAAGTGGATTGGCCGGAATATGGTCGAGAACGGAGGAGTTCGTGGCGCCGTCGAGAGAGAGAGAGAGAGAGTGTCGGGGGTTTCTGATATTTTTTATAAAATTAATCAATGAATGGAAATTTAATATTGGCCGATATATATATATATATATATATATATATATATATATATATATATATATATATATATATATATTAGCTCGAAAATTAGGGTTTTCATAAACGAACTCCAATACAAACCCAACGACTGTCGCCCTTAGCTAAATACCCCTATTTCGAACACAACGGAATATGTTTCGTAAGCCCATTTGACTGTTACAGTCAGCTATTCTTCAAATTAAAGTATAAAACATTCAATTTTAGATTTGAACGTACATTTTAATTTGCCGGGGCCACATATTGATTCTAAAAATTCCGGTAAAAATAAATCTAGCTATGTTGGGACGATACAGTCCTAACAAAACTGATTTCGTCAAATTCTGAGACCGTTTGAAAAATGGTCATTTTCTGGTCGATTCGATTTGAATGAAATCAGCCAAACACGTTTTCCTTTGCCACACTCACATATTAATTCCAAAAATTATGGAATTTGAAACCTAGCAATAAATTGACATCCTGGATTCAACAAAATTGGTTTCATCAAAAACGGAGGTCGTTTGCAAAATGTCAATTTTCAAGGACTATATTTATTCCATAGCGACCATTCTGAATATTCAACTGGCCATAACTTTTGATTCCCGCTGTGAAATTTTGGTTTTTCAGATTCGTTAGAAAGATATTCTTAATCAGATTTAAATATTTTGGATTTCGCTAAAATCTGGTTTGTTTTGCATCCTGTATGTTTGGTCAAAGTTCGAATTCAAAATTTTAAACTGCCGTGCTATTTATAAGTCGTTATTTAATTGAAATAAATTTTTTCAATTACTCCAAATTCATTAAAATAACCAAATTAAAAATTTTAAATAGGTTCAAATTTTCCGGGTTGTTACAATCTCCCCCACTTAAGACTTTTCGTCCCCGAAAAGGAAACAACATTAAAGTAGGAAACAAAACGAAAGTGCAATGTATTGTAAATGTACCTTGCACCGGAGTTAGTCAGAGATGTCCACTCTGCAATTGGGATAAGCTTGCTTAATGCTTTCTTCTGTCTCCCAAGTACAGTCTCTAGGATCTCCACACCACTGCACTTTAACTAGATGAACCTTCTTGTTCCTTAGCTCTTTAGCTTCTTTTCCAATAATCTTTATCGGCTCTCTTCTAACTACTAATTTTGGAGTAATTTCCAAGTCCTGTTGCGCTGCTTCTTCTACATCAAGATCTGGATCATGCACATTCTTTCGAAGTTGAGATACGTGGAACACATCATGCACTCCAGGCAACCAGTCAGGTAATTGAACCCTATAAGCAAGAGTTCCAATTCATTCAAGTATAGGAAAGAGACCAATAAACCTAGGTGCCAACTTCCCAGTTTTACCGAATCGGACTACTCCTTTCATCGGAGAAACTCTCAGATAAACATAATCACTAACAGCAAAAGCTAAATCTCTTCTTCTAGAATCCATATAACTTTTCTGTCGACTTTGGGCTGTTTGCAATCGTTTCTTGATGAAATCGACTTTGTCTGAAGCTTCGCGAATCATATCGGGACCCAACACAAGTCTATTGCCAGGTTCTGCCCAACATGCCGGAGATCTGCATGGTCTACCATATAATGCTTCAAATGGCGACATTTTCAAGCTTGCATGATCGCTATTGTTGTATGAGAACTCAGCCAAATGCAGGTGGTCTTCCCATAACCCGCCAAAATCAATAATACAAGCCCGCAGTAAATATTCTAGAATATGGTTCACCCTCTCAGTTTGGCCATCTGTCTGAGGGTGATATGCGGTGCTCAGGTTCAGCTTTGTCCCCCGTTCTACTTGAAATGCCTCCCAGAATTTGCTAGTAAATATTGGATCTCTATCACTGACTATGCTAATTGGCACTCCATGTAGCTTAACAATTTCTCTGAAATAAATCTACGCTAGACTTTGAGCTGTTCTATTGGATCTGACAGGTATGAAATAGGCGGTCTTCGTGAAACAGTCTACGATCACCCAAATACTATCATTTCCTTTCCTGGTTCGGGGTAAACCATCTATGAAATCCATGGAAATTTGCTCCCACTTCCAATTTGGAATTTCTAACGGTTGCAACAATCCGACAAGTTTCTGTTGGTCGCTTTTGACTAGTTGGCAAGTAGAGCACCTGCTAACATATAAAGAAATGTCCCTCTTCATGGACCTCCACCAGAAGGTGCGCTTGATATCATTATACATTTTGCTCACTCCTGGATGGATACTAAATTTAGAGTTGTGACACTCATCCAGTACTTCTCTCTGGAGTTCAGAAATGTTCGGAACACACATTCGGCCCTTTAACCTTAGAACCCCTTTATTATCAACCTGAAAACTCGAGGGCTTGCCTTTTTGAATTCTCTCTCTGATCCTCTGAATGAAGTGATCATCCTTCTGAAGAGCAGAAATTTTATCAATTAATGAAAGCGTAATTAAAAGATTGGCGATGATTGCAGTTTTTCTGCTAAGCGCATCTGCCACCACGTTGGCTTTTCCCAGCGTATATAGAATATCTAGATCATACGCTGCAAGAAATTCTAGCCAACGTTTTTTTCTCATATTTAAGTCTTTCTGGGTGAACGAATACTTCAATGATTGATGATCAGTATATAATTCAAATTTCTCACCCATTAGATAGTGCCTCCATATTTTCATAGCAAACACGATGGCTAACAACTCAAGATCATGAGTTGCATACCTCGTTTCATGCGGCTTCAACTGACGGCTAGCATAAGAGACTACTTGGCCTCTTTGCATTAATACTGCACCAAGACCTCTAATAGAAGCATTTGTCCAAACCGTCAAATCCTGATATCCATCGATAATTGTTAATACTGGAGCAGTTGTCAATTTTAATTTCAGCTCTTGGAAAGCTGCCTCACATTCTGGGGTCCACTTAAATCTTTCGTGCTTCTTTGTAAGCTTTGTTAATGAACCGGATATCTTTGAAAAATCCTTAACAAATTTCCGATAATAACTAGCTAATCTAAGAAAATTTCGGACTTTTGTGGGTGTAGTAGGCTGCTTCCACTCTTGAATTGTTGTAATTTTGCTTGGATCTATAGAAATTCCTTTCTCTGACACGATGTGGCCAAGGAACTTCACTTCATCTTGCCAGAAGATACATTAAGAGAATTTAGCTTTAAAGACGTTCTTTCACAGAATTCCCAAAACTTGTTCTAAATGTTTTTCATGCTCGCTTTCTGACTTGGAGTAGATTAAAATATCATCGATGAATACCAGCACGAATTTATTTAAGACTTCTCTGAACACTCTATTCATTAAATCGACGGTATACTGGAGCATTACACAAGCCGAATGACATTACTAACCACTCATAAAATATGTCTGGACCTCTGAAAGCTGTCAAAGAATACATTCTTCGGCATTTCTCAGTTGATGGGAACCTGTAGCTAGGTCCACTCTGGAAAATACTCTTGCCCCATTAAATTGATCCAACAAATCATCGATGCGAGGTAATGGATATTTGTTCTTGAGTGTCTGCTTGTTGAGGTCTCGGTAATCAACACATAATCGGAGAGTACCGTCTGACTTAGGAACAAACACTACAGCTGCACCCCAATTAGAAAAACTAGGTCCGATCAGACCTTTCCACAAAAGTTGTCGAGTTTGATCACCCAATTCTTCTTTTTCTTTTAATGTCATTCTTCGAATTGAATGTACTACTGGCCTAGCATTCGAAATTAGATCAATCCTGAATTCAATTTCTCTTTGCGGAGGTAAGTTATCGACTTCTTTGAACACATCCGCATAATGTTTAACAATATGAATCTTCTCTAACAAAGTGGGAATAACTTCTAGCGCAGATCAAAACTCTTTTCTATCCGAGTCTGAGCCACAGCATGGTATAGTAATATGCTCAAGCTTTGTTTTAATCTCTACTTCTCTTTCGGCACATCTTACTTCGGCCTCGTATTTGGTTAACCAGTCCAGTCATAATATCGAATTTGGAAAAATGCATAACGATCAAATCAAAAGGAAACCGATATCGAGAAAAAGAAATAGGCACTTTACAATATGAACCGAGAACAATCGCCCCTCCTATCGGATTATGAACTCTAACCGATTCTTTAAGCTTTCTTAGATTTAACTTTAACTTTTTAACAGTGTTACTTGCAATAAAACTTTGTGATGCACTAGTGTCAAATAGTACGGAAACAGGAATATTTTTAATAGTAAGGGTACCTTCCAAAACATTGGGTTTACCTGCTCCTGGAGTAGAAGCTGGCGGGTTCACCCCGTCATACACATGTGCAACCTGAGCATTCCTAAGCAATGGGCAATTGGTCTTGAGATGCCCCTTTTGATGACAATTGAAACACTTTCGCCTATCACCAGAATTCTGACTCAAGCTTGCTTGGGTGGTCTTCTGCCGCTTTGGAGCGATGCATACATTGGAGTAATGGCCAGCTTAACCGTAGTTGTAGCAACTTCCCATAGGTGGCCTATTTGTTTGTGGCTTGGCATTTGCTGCTGTGTTGCTGGATTCGGACTGCCTTTCTGAAGTCTTGCGCTTGTTGCCCGATTGATTCTTTGCGTGATCTACTTGCATGTTCCTCAAATCCAAGCTCTCATAATTACACACCATATCCATCATGTCGGCGAATGCAAGCATAACGTGGCTAATTGCCCTATTCTGGTACTTGCTCTGAAGTCCATGTATGAACCTCTTATTCTTAGCCTTAACAGTCAGAATGAGCTCTGGAGCATAGCGGGATAGCTGAGTAAACCTGTTGAGATATTCTTGAATGGTGTTATCTCCTTGTTGGAGATTGGCAAACTCATCATGCAAGCGCTCCATCTCTTTCTCTGGAACGAACTTCTCTCTGAACAGTGTTTTGAATTCATTCCATGTCATCACTACCTCTTCCTCATTCAAGGTGATGACGTCCCACCATAGTTGGGCCTTGTCTTGCAATAGCCAAGCACCCATAAAGCTTTTCCTATGATCCTCAAGACCCATGCCCCTGAAGATCTTCTCACATGTGTTCAACCAGCCCGAGGCTTCAATTGCAGTACCGACACCCGAGAATGGCTTGCCTCCAAGATTCTTATATGTCTTTCCCACTCGGTCTAAATCAAACTGCCGCGGAGGCTGTGGTGGCTGAATCAAAGGCTTTGGGACAACGGGAATATTCCCCCGTCCTCCACCTCAGCCTCCTCGGCCTGCTCTACCTCTAGCTGCAGCTGCTCCGGTAGACATCTAAGTCAAATTCTGTACAAGCAAGAAAAGAGTCAAGCTCACAGAAATGATAATTTTAGGATATAGTAAAAGCAGAAGAACATAAGGAAAGATAACGATTAACTGATCAAATTATTTTGTTATTCTTCTTAGCTCATTCTAGGACATTACTAATTCTATCTCTAATGAGCTATTCACCCTAGAACACTACTGATTCTATCTTGACGAGGTGTTTAATGTGTTAATTCCAGAACTAAGATTAACCAAAGCTCTGATACCACCTGTGACGATCCAAAAACCTCGTATGACGGTGTTAAGGATAATCATTGGAATATAACACAATAATCATCATTAGCACAGAATAGATAATAGTATAAACAAAAAATAGAATAATTTACATCAATATGACAGCGAAATCATAATATGTAATAAACATCAGAGTAGCACAGTGCATGATACAACTTAGTGCATGAAAGGAAATGATCAGTCTACATCCAGATCACCGGGATTTATACATCAGAACATAATAAAAGTAAATCTATCTACATCGCGATAAGCAGAATCATATACATAAAGTACTAATGGCAGAATATCAAATAGTCAAAATACTGAGAAGTCAAGTCCTCGCCATACAAGCCAAAAGGTGCACTCCATGCTGCAGGGCAAAAGCCAAAATATAACCTATCACTTGTCACTAGGCTGCCCGTGTGAAAATAAGGGCACCCGAGTTTGCAAAGTGAAACAAACTTCGAGTCAATCATGGGACTGGAATGAGAAATCTACTTAACTGTTTAAACAACAATAACAAGGCAAATCATAGGACCACGCCACTTTCGTGGAACAGGTTCACTCCAGTGATTGCAAGTGCATGAAATAAAGTAAATCTTTTGAATAACGCAATGCTTTTTATAAAAATGAAGCCGATATAAGACTCAAGTCCCATCACACAATGCAACGCAAACCGGAGGATAGAGTTTTACCTTATAATGGCCAAACTATGCTTCATACGCGTAAAGCAAAATCATTCGATATTATTACTGGTGCATATATGTTTCAAAAGAAAATTCAATCATAAATATCAATCCTAGATGACATGGGTACCATATATCATGTCGCCATACATAAGTTACAATCAAATCCGTAATTTCGTATTGGAAATTTGGATTCCATCATGAGTCGAGGCAAGGGATATACTCCTCGCCGGCTTCGAGACACTCTAGCAAATGCCTCAGGATTCCCTGTAGAGAACCCTTTGAATCGTTTGGGCCGGTCCACACTTACGTTAGCGGATTGGCAATTCTTGAACACACGTTTCCCGGTCCTATCAGACCTATCCATCGGCTCCGCAGAGACCGATATAACCGAGGCGCCTCGCATTCCAACGTCCACAAAGGTATAATAATCAACAATGTTAGGGCTAGTAAAACGCTGACACCACCCATAGCTAGAAAGAAACGTCGTGTTCTCCCAACGGTCCTTATCCCGTTTTTAACTCATACCGGGGTGTGAGGCTCGCGAATTAACTCCATACACAAAGCTACGCGATATTCAAGCCGTGCTTTGATCACCAACCGCAAGGCTCTGCTTTTCAATAAAAGCCTTGATCATTGCATCTCCGCATGCCACACAGGCAATTCACTCCATGGGACTGATTTCTATCGATATATAACCTCTGAGGTCGTACATCTCAGGAAAGGGCGTTAAGTAAGAGAAAATTCTCCGCCGCCAAACAGATATATATTTAATAGAGATCAATCAACATAGAACAAAATCCAATGTCAGACACACATCCATTTACAAGTCCGCTTTGGGTCTGAACGAAGCCGGAGGCACCTTATTCCTCGTCCCGTATGTCCAATAGAGGAGAGAGGCCCTCACACACCCGGACGATCAACAACTACGTCCAGACTACTACCACTGTAACCTCGCCAAGGGAGCTACCATCTCAAAGGCATCAGTAGTAATCTACATGATGTGGAGATCATTGGTCTTGCACCATCTTCATATCTTCGACATTTGTTCGTCGATTAATTATTTGAAATGAGAATTACTTGGCCTTTTCAAATAATTCATATATATTAGAATTCAAATCAATTCTGTCCATGGTTAAATTATTCGACATCCACATTTTAGTTCTTTATATAATTTTAATGTCAAAGACATTCAACCATCAAATATCCAGCAAACCAAGTAAAATCGGTTTATTTCCATTCCATATCACCTATAATATTTTATAACGATATATCGCTATTTTTATTTATTTAAAAATAGCATTATTTAATTAAAAGACGTTTCGGGCCATAAAGTGGCTCTAGCGCTGTTTTTCTCTAATTTTGATTTACACATTTCTCAAAATCTAATCGTCGGATCTTAACGAAGTTAAGTCCGTTGGAAAGATCTCTTCAAAGCGAACCCAATGGTTCCGGTTTCGGGAAAATCCGATGGTCGGATCTCGATATAATCGTTTAAAATTACGATTTCAAAATACAAACTGCAGCATCGTTATTCGTTTTATTTAATTTATATATATAATTCATTCTGGCGCTGTTTTTATTCAGAATTGAATTAAACATTTCACACAATCCAACCATTAGATTTTAACAAATTTTATATCGTTGGAAATATTTTTCCAAAGCGAACTCAATGGTTCCGGTTTCGGGAAAATCCGATGGTCGGAATTCTCTATATAATCGTTTAAAATTACGATTCCAAAATACGAACTGTAGTTGCGCGATTCGTTTATTTAAGTCATACATATATATATAATTCATTTGACGATTTCCATATCGTTTTTCACTTCAAATATTTCACCAATGCCTTTAAATTTCAGAAAATTTCGCTATAACCTCCTTTGTACGGGGAGGGGTTTTGAAATTTATTGGGCCGTATTAGGCACCCAATAAATCCTAAAAAGCATGCACATATTTATAGTGATATATTCCGGTATCCACATGAGAGTGTGTATAGATCATAACTCCAAAGAATAAATTCTCGTCATCCTATAAATGGTTTTTGTGCCTTAGTGACTAGAGAGACGTGTTTATTGTCATCTCCAGACCCGTGTGGGATTTTTATTTATCTAGCAATTTAGCGTTATATTTTATATAGTCCATATGAGTCTTCGGTTCAATCTGAAATATAGTCATCGCCATACAAGCCTCTCGCTTGTATGGTATATCTTCAACCTCGTCACATAAGCTCCAAATGCCTATATGGTATATGATAGGGTATGCTATCTTCAAGAAGTATGCCTGCAGTGTAGTTCAAAATTAATTGTTACTATCCTATGGTGACGTTGATTTTTTCACACAGAACAACCAACACTCCGCATCCAATGGCATTCACAGGAGTTTATATAATAATAAAATTGCACGGCCAACTCATTAAGGCTTACCTTTTTGTCCGGCATGCAAATATATTCTTTACTCAACAGCTAATCCCTATTCCTGTTCAATACATGTATATATATGCAGAACCAAACTAAAAGTAATATTTCTAGCGAACAAATGTTTATTTCAACATACGATTATTTTTAACACTCCATACATAGGATAAAAATGATTTTTTTGGCGAACAAAAATATGTTTCAACACATGTGTATTTTTAGCGAGTCGTATACATGATAAAAATGATATTTTTATCGTTCAAAATATTTATTCCACACATGAATGTTTTTAGCACTTCATATTTACAATAAAATGTTAATTTTATTGTTCAACACATGAATCCTTTTCAACATATGAATATTTTAAATAGTTCATACATACAATAAAAATGATATTTTTATCGTTAAAACAATTTATTTTAAGCACTAATATTTTACATACTTCATGCATAAGATAAAAATGTTATTTTTGGTGTTAAAACAATTTATTTAAAACACTAGTTTTTATATAGCCCATATATATGATAAAAATGTGATTTTTATCTTTCAAAGAATTTATTTAACATATGAACGTTATCCAACAAATGAATATTTCATATACTTCATATGCATAATAAAAATGTGATTTTTATTGTCTAAACAATTTATTCGAAACACAAATATAATTCAACATATGAAAATAATTCAAACACATAGATATTACTGAAAATTTCGGCAGCATAATGGTATGGGGTTAAAAACCGGCACCGTCCCGAGTACGGCTCCTCGCACTACCTTAGGCCTCGCGGCGTTCCGAAAGGGGCTCATCTAAATAATCTAAGATCAATTTCATATCATATGAATTTTCCACAACAATTCCCATTGTTTCAACCACAAACAATTTCTTTCAACCACAAACAATTATTTCCAACCATTCGCATTTCAACTAATTTTCAACCATTCGCATTATCAACCAATTTCACATCAATCACAATCAATTTATATTGTTCATGGTCTGTGGAGGTGTGTATATATATATATATACGTATATAAATATATTTCACTTCCATTTCAAAACATATATGATTTTTGCAACGCATGTATAATTTATACATCGCTCATATAACTTATACAACGCTCATACAAGAGGTGTACTACGCATATATAATTTATACTTCGCTCATATAATTTGTACAACGCATTTCCATCCATATTTGAATTTAGAAGTCTCACATTGATTTTAATCCTTCTGAAATTTGTAGCGAGCTCGGAATACATTCTAGCTTCTTCTAGAATGTAGATGATGTCGCTACGAGTCCGATATTTCCTGTTTCATCGAATTTGGTCAACATCGCAAAAAGATATGATTTTTATTTGGAAATCATGATTTGCAACACTTAAAAGTGTTATTTTCTATTTCAAAAACAAAGGTCGTATACCTTTCTGAATAGTTCAAAACTAGGTTTCGATCTAGCACTCAAACGGTTGCACTTGAAGATGATCCGCCTCTGCCACGTGATAGAGCCTGGAAGCACGCGCCTAGGGGTGGTGACGCTGGTGAACTCAGTGGACAGAATCAACCGTGGCGACGGCTGGAAGCTCGGACCTTTGAGAAGGCGGTTCTCGACGTTGGGGCGACGAGGCGGGGTGAGATCGGTACTGATTTGAACCTCGAGGGGAGTTCTTCAAAAAGTTCGAAAGGGGCAGGGGCTAATTCGAAGAGGATTGGCCGGAATATGGTCGAGAATGGAGGAGTTCGTGGCGCCGTCGAGAGAGAGAGTGTCGGGGGTTTCTGATATTTTTTATAAAATTAATTAATGAATGGAAATTTATTATTGGATGATATATATTAGTTTGAAAATTAGGGTTTTCATAAACGAACTCCAATTCAAACCCAACGACTGTCGCCCCTAGCTAAATACCCCTATTTCGAACACAATGGAATATGTTTCGTAACCTCATTCGACTATTACAGTTAGTTGTTCTTCAAATTAAGGTATAAAACATTCAATTTTATATTTGGACGTACATTTTAATTTGCCGGGGCCGCATACTAATTCTAAAAATTTCCAAAAAATAAATCTAGCTATGTTGGGACGATACGGTCCCAACAAAACTGATTTCGTCGAATTCTGAGACCGTTTGAAAAATGGCCATTTTCCGGTCGATCCGATTTGACTGAAATCAACCAAACACGTTTTCCTTTGCCACGCTCATATATTAATTCCAAAAATTATGGAATTTGAAAACTAGCAATAAATTGACATCCTGGATCCAACAAAAGTGGTTTTGTCAAAAACGGAGGTCGTCTGCAAAATGTCAATTTTCAAGGGCTATATTTATTCCATAGCGACCATTCTTAATATTCAACTGGCCATAACTTTTGATTTCCACTATGAAATTTTGATTTTTCAGATTCGTTAGAAAGATATTCTTAGTCAAATTTAAATATTTTTGGTTTCGCCAAAATCCGTTTTGTTTTGCATCCTGTACGTTTAGTCAAAGTTCGAATTCAAAATTTTAAGCTGCTGGCTGTTTCTAACTCGTTATTTAATTGAAATAAATTATATCAATTACTCCAAATTCATTAAAATAACCAAATTAAAATTTTTAAATTAGTTCGGATTTTCCGGGTTGTTACATTCTATCTATGCAACTTTGAAAATTAACACAATATATATAGGTTGGTGTCCCAATATTAGCTCGCTTGCACTACACATGGAAACAAAGAATAATAGGTGCAGTAAACATCCTGGCACAAATGGAAATTTAAAACGTATGATGTCTATTAGTGTTCGTTATTCCATAATGAGCATGCTTTCAATATGCCTGAAATTTGAGGTGAACTGGATATCATCGTATAAATAATTGTCCTTAGTTATTTATTCAGACTGATTTTTGAAATCTATGTTCCTCGAAACTTGGACCTTACAGTCGATAATTTTCAGTGATTGTTATTTGCAAAAAGTTGAATTTTGATTATTTCCAAATTATTTTATGTTCAGACATGCAGATTTGACTTTTCTTTGATTTATCTAATATTAGCTTGAGGATTTTCATTTGCACTGCCAGCACCTGCCAGTGGAATAGATTCCAGGACATAACTTTTAGAAAAAAGGTTTTCAGGACAAATACCTTGAAATTAAAGAATAACCCTCACATAAATTATAATCTATCGCTTTTAGCCTTTCCCGAATGGAAAAACAGACCTTAAGAACAAAATCTACCAAAATCTAGGTAACTTGCTGGTTCATTTAACAAAATACTGAATATCGACTTCGCTGAATTCAGAGACTTTAATCAAAATCTAATAAAGAAGGATATACCAAATCGTTGTGCTTCAACTCTAAATAATTTTGTAGTAGAGCCATAATGGTAGCTTCAACTCTATATAATTTTTAGAATGTATAAGCAGAAGTTTTAACAATGAAGGAAATACAAACTATAATGGTAAAAAGATAGTACCTTTCTTCGGTAACAGATCCCATATTCGGATTTGATACTATGGTAATAGTACAATGTACACCTTCACGTATGTAAAATTGATGTGTTAATCCTGTATGAGTCCTGGAAACAAACATGTTACGCAAACCCAGTATAAGAGGAATTTGAATCCAAAGAAAAATGCGATTGTGAGAGGATAAGTAACTGCTTGAAAGAGAATGTGGAGCTTAGGGAGGAATCGAGCAAACATGACAACAAATTGTCCATCTGAAATTCGTAAAGCTCATGGAAGTGATAAGCAACACCATAAATACGAAATCTTAGTTTAAGGAAGAAGAAAGCAGAGAGCAATTAAGCTTACCACCTTATATTTGATGAAAAATGTACAGATGAACAAGAATTGACAGCAAAATAACTGTGAGAAAGAAAAAACTAATTATAGTTTTGTAAACGTCCGAGGATAAAGTACAACATAAACGAATTATAATGAAACATCCAATAAAAACAAAAAATTCCAAGCTCAGTTTGGATGCAACTTTATTATTAATACAAGACAACATATCCACGAACAAAAGGATATGCACTTAATGCTTGGTATTATTCATATGAGTCTGTAACTGGTTTTTATACATTAGCATGTCGCTCCATTTCCCGAATCCAACTCTATTTTCATATATTTTTTAAATTATACTTCTGCCTAAAGCATATATAGATTTTTGACTAAAGGTTTACATCAAAAAAAAAAAAAAAAAAGAATTCATTGTGAATGCCAGAAATTCAATGTATTTTGCATTTGTTCATCAGTGTATCATTGAAAGTAATGTTAGAGAAATTCCAACTGACCATATATAAAACAATACTTGTATGAAATACTTCTAGTAAATAATGAGAAAACATAGAGGTAGCAATCTATGGATACAATGGTACAATCGAGTTGAATTATCTTTGACAGCAAACAAAACATAAGTGTTCAACAGAAAATTCTTTATCTAAAAGTAAATTGTAAATATAATTTTGAACTTGTTGGAATCCAAATGGAGCATGGTTCGGATGTATTTACATCCTTTCAGATATTCTTTTGGATATATTCACATCTAGTTGGAGAAATTTTTGACATTTTAGATCTTACTATACAAAATGCCACTCCAAGTAACAACAACAAAAAACGCAACATCCATTTTCAGGGAACAATGTCGTTTGAAAATGAATAACAAACGAATGAGTCGTCCTATAAATTTAAGCAATATGGATGTTTAAGCTGAAATGGTGAAACAAAAAACTATCATGCTTCAGTTAACAGAAAGTGTAATGATGAAGAATAGTTGAAAGTTTCTTCCTTAAACTTAAATATCTATAATCATAGTTCATTGTTTTCCATTATTAAACACATTTTACCATCTTATATCTTATCCACTTGATATTATAATAAGCTGTCTAGGTCCTAGTCTTCCCGACACTATCAACTCCAAGCATAGCAGACATTTACTTCCCCTTTCTAAACTTCTAACAAATATAATTCAAAGATTCTATTTTGAAGCTGCTATCTGTGCAACTTTGAAAATTAACGCAATATATATATAGGTTAGTGTCCACATATTAGCTCGCTTGCACTACACATGAAAACAAAGAATAACAGGTGCAGTAAACATCTTAGCACAAATGGAAATTTAAACTTATGATGTCTATTAGTGTTCGTTATTCCATAATTAGTGTGCTTTCAATATGCCTGAAATTTGAGGTAAACTGCATATCATTGTATAAATAATTATCGTAAGTTATTCATTCAGATTAATTTCTGAATCTATGTTCCTCGAAACTTGGATCTTACATTCGATAATTTTCAATGATTGTTATTCACAAAAAAGTTGAATTTTGATTATCTCCGAATTATTTTATGTTCAAACATGCAGATTTGACTTTTCTTTGGTTGATTTATTTAATATTAGCATGAGGATTCTCATTTGCACCGCCAGCACCTGCAGTGAAATAGAATCCAGGACATAGCTTCTAGGAAAAAAGGTTTTCAGGACAAATACCATGAAATTAAAGAATATCCCTCACATAAATTCTAATCTATCGCTTTTAGCCTTTCCCGAATGGAAAAACAGATCTTAAGAACAAAATCTACCAAAATCTAGGTAACTTGATGGTTCATTTAACAAAATACTGAATAGCGTCTTTGCTGAATTCAGAGACTTTAATCAAAATCTAATAAAGAAGGATATACCAAATCGTTGTAGATGCTGATTGTTGCTTCAACTCTAAATAATTATGTAGCGGAACCTTAATGGTAGCTTTAACTCTATATAATTTTCTGAATGTAAAAGCCTAAATTTTAACAATGAAGGAAATACAAATTATAATGGTAAAAAATAGTACCTTTGTTTGGTAATAGATCCCAAAAATTCGGATTCGATACTGTGGTAACAGTACAATGTACACCTTCACGTATGTAAAATCGAAGTGTTAATCCTGTATGATTCTAGGAAACAAACATCTTACGCAAACCCAATATAAGAGGAATTTGAATCCAAAGCAAAATGCGATTGTGAGAATGCAACTACTGTTAGATTCAAATCCGTACATGTATTCTTTGATTGAAACCATAAGATCCATAAACTAAAGTAACAGTGGAAGATCATAGACTGTGAAAGATGAGGACGTTCTACGTACCCAAATAACACTCACCCAAAGTAGAGGCAGTGAAATTTTGGGCTGTAAGCAAATTTTCCAACTTAAATTCACTATTAGATGTAGGAAATCTCACCCCAATCCATGTGTAGCACCCAGCAAAATTGTTGCCATCACAGTAGGACTGCCAAATAAATTTCCCCTTCCGAGTGCATCACAACCGATTATGGTTAATCTGAAATGGTTTTGGGTGATGGGAGATTGGTTGAAATGCAGCGCTATGTTCGGAGGGGGGTTGAGATTGGGTAATATCGTCGGAATTCTAGGGTTTTTTGGAGATTGAAATCAAGCAAGTAGGATGGACCTATCTATGAGGAGGTTCATGTAACCACAGATGTCATTAGTGGAAAGATGGGACGTTGCGACGGTAGAAGGTAGGAAGACCAAACATTGCGAAGGAAGTGGGTGGCGGAAGAAGAAGGAAAGTGGATGGAAATAGAGTATGGGAGTTGGTATTGGGGTGGAATACAATTTTGACCGTTTGCTCTGGGTATAGTAGGATGAATGAAAGCGGTTCGTTTTTGAAATATGTACCACATAGATGATGCCACGACAACAAATTGTTTTTCCTGCTTTCTTATTTAATAAAAAACAGACGGAAAAATTGAAAGATCAGGAAAAGTAATGAGTTATAACGATGTTTATGTCAACAACCTAGTTTTCCACAGTTCTGTTGCATACACACACACACACACACACACACACACACATATATATATATATATAGTGTGGTGCTAAGAGCACCCCAATATTTTCTTCCTAATACCGCAGTTAAAAAAATAAAACTCATTAAATTTTGTATGCTTTCTAATATCACATTACCTTTCCATTTTAATATCTCCCTCAACCAGTATTTGTCGAATTAATCACGTAGTCGGCCATAATTTGAAAACCCTAATCAACAATGATTATTGTCTACTTCATCTTTCCCGCAAAAAATTCAAATTTTAACCGTTTGAAACACTAAACTTACTTGATTGAGTGTATTGGGGTTGTGACAACGATGTATCTACCCCTTTCTTATTTTTCGGCATTGCTGCAGCGCCGAACAATTTATTGTTGATCGATCGATTGAAGAACAAGGGTTTTAGAATGGAATGAAAGAGGAACCAATAAGATATGAGAAGGAAATATGGTAACGGTGGTGTGTGAGACGACCCCATTTCCCGTATAGACGGAGACAAGGGTAATCTTTGGAATATAACACAGAAACAGATAATAGCAGAACAGAAATAAATAAATACACCAGAAAATGAACAATAGAAAATACTGGATAAACGTAATCATCAGAGTTACACAGTATACAGGATCATACTTAGTACAAATACAGTTCAGCTATACATAGATGTCTACAGCGGAAAACAAACATAATATGTACAATTGGAGCTGAACAGCATAAAAAGAGATAAATAATAGAATCCATCTTCAGCTCCAGTTATCCAGAAAGAACCAGCTAAACCTGAATACAAGGCTGCCCGTGTAGAAAAGGGGGCACCCGAGTTTGAAAGTGAAACAAACTACGAGTCAGTCATGGGACTGGTATGAGAAATCTACTCAACACATTCAAAATATAGCTAATCACAGGACCACACCACTTTCGTGGAACGGGTTTACTCCATTGGATTGCCAGTGCTTTAAAACAAATCTTTCTTTTAAACAACGCAATGCTTTTTATAAAAATGAAGCCATTATAAGACTCAGTTCCCATCACACAATGCAACGCAAACCGGATGATAGAGTTTTACCTTATAATGGCCAAAATATGATTGATACGAATAAAACAAAAGCATTTGATATTATTACTAGTGTTTATATGTTTCACATACAATTTCAATCATAACTATCAATCATAGACGGCATGGGTACCATATATCATGTCGCCATATATATATATACAATCGAAACCGCACAGTCACGTATTTGAAAATTGGATTTCCGTCATGAACCAAGGCAAAAGATAGTCCTTACCGAATTCGAGACGCTCTATCCCGTGTCTCAGGATCAGAGCTCGAGTGACCCTGGAATCGTCAGGGCCGGTCCACCGATGTGGATTAAAATTCCTAAACACCGCGTTTCCCCGCCCTATGGGGCGTCAATGAGCCAACGAATGACTCCATCAGTCCCAGATCGACCGATATATCTGAGGCGCCTCGCAACAGCAACAACCACACAGGTGAAAAGTATATAAATGTCAAGGCTGGTAGGTCACTGACACCACCTTAGCTAGAAAGAAACGCATGCCCTCCCTGAGGTCCTTCTCCCGTTTCTGGTTCATACCGGGGTGTGAGGCTCGTGAATTCACATTATACACAAAGCTACGCCACACAGGCGGTGCTTTGATCATCACCACAAGACTTTGCTTTTCAACAGAAGCCCTGATCACTTGCCACTTAGGCATCCCACACTAGCAATTCATGCCATGCGACTGATGTCCATCGATGCACAACCTCTGAGCTCGTGCGTCTCAGAGAAGGGCGTTAAGCAAAAGAATAAATTCTCCGCCGCCAAACAGATGTATATTTAATAGAGATCAATCAACACAGAATAAAATCCAATGTCAGACACACAGTCCTTTTGCAAGTCCGTTCTGGGTCTGAACGAAACCGGAGGCACTATATACCTCGCAAACCCATCGACCACCACGTACGTATGGACGATCACCACTCATTATCCATATTTCGGGATGCCTCCCAATCAGGACCTCGGTTACCATCCAAACGAGGTGAAGATCTCCGGTCTTCGACCACCGTCTTCATCTTCGACTTTCAATCGTCGGTCAATTATTTGAAATGAGAATTAACTCGGCCTTTTCAATTAATTCACGCATATTTAGAATTTCAAATCAATTTATTTCAATGGTTAAATCATTCGACAACACCAATTTTGTTCTTTAATGTAATTTTCACACCAAACACATTCAACCATCAAATACCACATAAATCGAGCAAATTCAGTTTATTTCCATTCCATATCGTTTATGATATTTTATAACGATTTATTGCTATTTTTATTTATTTTAAAATAACCAATTTATTCAAAACGACGCTTCGGGCGATAACGCGGCCGTGGCGCTATTTTTCTTCAGATTTGATTTACACATATCTAAAAATCTAACCGTTGGATCTTCACACAATTTACATCATTAGAAAGGTCTTTTCAAAACGAATCCAATGGTTCCAGATTCGGGAAAATCCGATGGTCGGATCTCCCGGTACAATCGTTTGAAGTTTCGATTTCAAAATACGAACTGCAGCGTCGTTATTCGATTAAATATAATTATATATATATATATATAAATATAATCGATTCAGGCGCTGTTTTTCTTCAGATTTGAATTAAACATTCCAGACAATCCAACCGTTGGATTTTTACAAAGTTGGTGCCGTTGGAAAGATATTTCCAAGGCGAACCCAACGGTTGCGGTTTCGGGAAAATCCAATTGTCGGATTTCCCGCACTAGTTGTTTGAAATCACGGTTTCAAAACACGAACTGCACGGCCACGTTTCGTTTTAATTTTATTTATATATTTATATAAATATAGTTCACTCAACAATTTCAATATCGTTTTCACTTCAAATATTTCACTAACGCCTTTAAATTTTAGAAAATTTCTCCATAACCTCATTTGTACGGGAGGGGCTGGGAAAATTCCCAAATAGCCACACGGGCTAGCGGCTAGCCAACAGGCTCATAAAATCATCACCCAAACAAAACAGTAAATGTGTACCTACTTGTCAGGCACAAAATTTTATTCCTCTTCTCTAGCCCCTTTGCTATAACCTGTTTAATAAATATGTATGTACATATATGCAATTCTTATCACTTATCATTTTCCATTCAACTTCATATTTGATTTACTTTGGTTTAAAAACACCATTCATTCTAATGTTGCATGCATAGGCTAAAATCATATCATTAGCTAATTAATGTATATTTCAACTCATGCACATTTTATTTGAACAAGTGGCTATCTTTAACACTTCACATTTCAAAGATGATAATTTTGGCGAACTAAAATACATTTCAACACATGACTATTTTCTTTAGTTCCTATGCATGTTGAAAATAATTTTTCTTCACAAATATTTATTTCAACGTCCGCATATCTTTAGCATATCACATAGATGATAAAAATGATATTTTTATCATTTAAAATATTTATTCGATAAATAGATGTTTTCAACACTTCATAGTTTCAATAAAAATGTAATTTTTATTGCTCGATCTTTTATTCAACACATGAACTTTTCCACTACACACACTTCTCAACACATGAGCATTTCCACATATGGATATTTTATTTATGTTGTTCATACAAGAAAGATAGAATTTTTTATTGTTGAAACTATTTATATATAAGGCGAATATTTTTCATACTTCATATATATTATAAAAATGTGATTTTTATTGTTTAAACACTTCATTCATTCACAAATGAATTTAATTTTCACACATCACTTTTCAACACATGAACATTTCCACACATGGATATAGTTTCAACATATGACTTTAATTTCAACGTATGAAAATAATTTCAACATATGAAAATTATTCTAACACATAAAGATTATTCAAAATTTCGGCAGCATAACGGCAGGGTAGTTAAAACCGGCACCGTCCCTAGTACGGCTCCTCGCTCTACCTTAAAACCTCGCGGTTTTTGACAATAGGGATTCATGCATCTAATTCGCACGCAGGCGGCATGTTTTATTTTCATTTCCACAAATATTTCCAATTCATTTCAATCACCAATGGGTATTTTTCAACCACAATCAACCAATATCAACCACAAACAATCAACCATTCGCTATCAATCAATTTTCACACCAATCACAACCAATAAATATCGTCCATGGTTTGTGGACGAGGGGCGTATATATATATATATATTTATATTTATATATAACAATTCACTTCTATTTCAACACATATATAATTTTTACAACGCATATATAACTTATACATCGAACGTACAACTTATACAACACTTATACATGAGGTGTACAACGCTTATATAACTCATACATCGACTATATAATTTATACATCTTCGTTTTCCATATCGTTTATAAATTAGAAATCTCACATTGGGTTCCACTCTACCAAAAATAGCAGAAGGCTCAGAAAAATATGCGGTCTCTCCTAGAAAGTAGAAGACGTCCACACGAGTCCACTGTCTCTTGTTTCACTGAATTTCGACAAGAAATAAAAAAGATATGATTTTACAAAGTTTACAACGGTTTTAATTGTTAAAATCAGTTTTAAATTAAACAGCCGTTATCTTTCTGAAATCTTCAAAACTAGGTTTGAAGTTTTCGTGCAATCCGTGAATCGATAGCTCGATCGGGCTACGCAGCGTCGAAGAGGGAAGTGAGGGCTTCCCGCGCAGGGGGGTGGCGGCCAGTTCGATCGTCGGAGGGAGCGGCGGCGGCGAGATGAAGGCGATGACTTCTCGACGTCCGTTCTCCCAAACCATGCAATGAAAAAATCAAAACCTTATATGGATTTGAAGATCTCTCCGAGCTCTACAAAATCTTCAACTGGAGGAGGGGCTAATTTTGCGTGGATTGATCGGAAAGTGGATGGGAAGATTCGAATGCATTTCCGTCGTTCGTCGGGGAGAGAGAAAAGGAATTTTTTTTATAAAAATTCTGATTGGCCGGTGGGTTGTAAAGGGGTTTTCTGACACGACCACCAATCTAAACCCGACGACTGTTGTCCCCGGCGTTTTACCCCCATTCCAAACACAATGGAATATGTTTCGTCGGCCCATTCGACTGTTTCAGTCAGTTTCCATTCAATTTAAAATATATAACATTCAATATTCGATTTGAACGTACGTTTCAATTTGCCAGGGCCACAAACTGATTCGAAAAATAAATCTGGCTATGTTTTGACAATACGGTCCCAACAAAACTAGTTTCGTCGAATTCTGAGACCGTTTGAAAAAAGGCCCATTTCTGGTCGATCCAATTTTAACTATAATTGACCAAAACACATTTTCCTTTGCCACGCCCACATACTAGCTTCAAAAATTATGAAATTTGAAACCTAGCAATAACTTCACATCCTGGATCCAACAAAAGTGGTTTCGTCGAATTCCAAGGTCATATGCAAAATGGCCATTTTCACGGGCTATATAAATTCCATAGCGACCTTTCTGAAAATTCATTTGGCCATAACTTTTGCTTCGCGCTATGAAACTTCGATTTTTCAGATTTGTTAGAAAGGTATTCACTAGAAGATTTAAATATTTTTTGTTTCACTCAAATCCGGTTTGTTTTGCACCCGGTACAGTCCGGCAAAGGTTGAATTCAATTTTTTGAAACTACAGCGCCATTTCAGGCCTTGTTTATATTTAAAATTAATTATATTCGTTTTAAATTGTCGATTCCAACTCCGTTTTCATCGCTATTATTTAAAATATTTATTTTAAATATTTAAAGTCCATTATTTTAGCCAATTTAAAAATTTTAAATTGGTTCAGATTTTCTGGGTCGTTACAATCTCCCCCACTTAAAACTTTTCGTCCCCGAAAAGGAACAAAGTCGAAAGTGGTTTTGATTAATCAGCTCTACGTTTGATCCGGCTTCCATTCTCCAACTTTTTAGTTTCTGAGAATTCTCAAATTCTTCAAAAATTTGGCTAACACCCAGAATTTTCGAAAAATTTCTCCAAAATTCTATCATTGTTTAAATTAACTATCGTTTCAGTAATTTTATTAATCAAATCTACAATCACACAACACAAACAACGATCAATTTGTTTTTAACCTTTCAAAAATATACTAATCAATTTCTATATTTGTAATAACCCGAAAATCCGGGCCAGTTTAAAAATTTTATTTTGGCAATTTTAGCGAATTTTGAATATTTAAAATAGATTATTTTAAATAATATCGACGAGAAGTTTATTTTGAATATAATTAGAACGTATATATTATATACGCCGTTGTTAGAATATAAATATTTATATATAATTATAAATAGAATTGAAAATGGCGCGGTAGTTCGATAATTCGATTTCAAACTTCAATTGAATGTACCGGGTGCAAAACAATCCGGATTTTAGTGAACACAAAAACATTAGGATCTAATTGATGATATCTTTCCAACGAATCCGAAAAATCAAAATTTCATAGCGGGAATCAAAAGATATGTCCAGTTGAAAATTCTGAATAGTCGCTATGGAATTCAGGCACTTAAAAATAGACATTTTGCAAACGACCTCGGATTTCGACGAAACCACTTTTGTTGGGTCCGTGATGTTAAGTTATTACTAGATTCCAAATTTCATAATTTTTCGAATCAATATGTGAGCGTGGCGAAGGAAAACGCGTTTGACCAGTTTCAGTTGATTTTAATCGACTGGAAAATGGCCATTTTTCTAACGGTCTCAGAATTCGACGAAACTAGTTTTGTTAGGACCGTATCGTTAATACGAAGCTAGAAAATATTTTTCAGGAATTTTTAGAGTTCGTATGTGACCCCGGTAATTTGAAATGTACGTTTAAAATTCAATATAGCGATTTAAATGTAGATTCGACAGAAACTGATCAAAACGATCAAATCAGCTTGCGATACATATTCCATTGTGTTCGGAATGGGGGTAAAACGCTATGGACGACAGGCGGTTGGCCTCCTTTAGAGGTCGTTTGTGAAAGTCAACTTTTTGCGATTAAAATAATTAAATAAATTAAACTTTCCTCTCCCTCTCCTTCTATAACTTCTGGCCCCCCTTTTTTCTCGTTTTCATTTCGATGCAGAAAAAAAAATAACATCGAGGCCAATACCCTAGCCGCCTTCACCACCGGCGTCGCTCCACCGCCCCCTCCTCCATCGTCCATCTCCTCCGATCCTCCGTGGCCACCCCTCGTTCGAAACCCCCACAACCGCGAGATGGAGTACCCCGAAACCCACCGAAGACGGAGCCGACTTCCTCCCTGGCGCCAGCGCAATGGCATCGCACCCCCCTGATGACCGACGCAGCGAAAACCCTTCCCCCCCTTTCGGCAAATTGACTGTAAGTTTTCTTTATTTGTTTTTTTTCTTCTTCTTATTTAGTTAGGAAAATATAAATGTAGATTTTTATAAATTAAAAGTTTAGATTTTTAGTTAGAAAAAAATTCAGTTTTTAGAATAAATAAAATGCAGTTTTACTATATATTTATAGGATAGCAATGTTTGTTTATAAAATAAAATACATTGGTTTTTAAAAAATATATAAAATAAGCATTGTTTTTCTCAATCAAATTTGCTTTGCTTTTAAAATAAAAATGTGATTTTTTATCTATAGAGATAACAAATAAAAATATGATCTTTACTATCTTTTAAATTAAAAAGGGAAATCTTTATATTTGAAAAGGCGAAATCTTTATATTTGAAAAGGCGAAATCTTTATAATTGAAAAGGCGAAATCTTTAAATTGAAAAGGCGAAATCTTTATAATTGAAAAGGCGAAATCTTTATAATTGAAAAGTTGAAATCTTTATAATTGAAAAGGCGAAATCTTTATATGAAGAATAGCGGGATAAAAATAGAATTTTTATCTATATAACATCGTTATAAAAATAGAATTTTTATCTATTTAGTAGCAAAGTAAAAATTCGATTTTTATATATTGAATAGCGAAGTGAAAATTCGATTTTTAAATGTATGAAGCGATTATAAAAATATGATTTTCAAATTGAAAGTGAACAAATAAAAATTTGATTTTTATTTTAAAGACATCAAATATAAAAATGTGTGATTTTTATATATGTAGTGGCTACGGGCAAACGAAGGGGACAAAGAGACGAGAACAGTGAAGATTTCCTGCAATAGAAGTGTCGTGAAGTTGGGATAGCTATCTGTGAGAATTTCTCACCTTTCAATTTCTTTTTCTAGTTATATGTATATACTAGGATGCAGACGGTGTTTAGTAGCACCCGACACCCGTCATCCACAGACCATGGATGACTTGTTTGTTTAATTGTTTGGTTGTGTAGTGGGTTAGATTATTTGGTTTGAATTGAATTGTTTGGTGAAATGAAATTGATTTGATTGATGTGTGAATGGCGTGGGCCTTCACTAAACCGGGGATAAGGCTTGGCCTCGTCCCGTTTCTAGTATCGTGCCGTTATGCCGCCAAAATTTTCTAAAATATGTTAGAAAAATAAAAATATCATTTTTATTTTGTAAATGAACGGAATAGAAATTCATGTGTTGAAATAAAATGTTTTATCGTTAAAAATATAATTTTTAACGTGAAGTGAATAAAATAAAATATTCATTTACAAACCGGATGGTTTGTTTATGTACACTGATTTGACTGACATTGATTGGGACGATAAATTTTACACATCGCCCAACTGCACAAATAAAATATGTGTTTGATTGTTTGAAACCCCACACGGGTGTTGGGATGAAATTTGAAGTTCACTCATCCTGATTGATTAAATATGTCGATCGATTGATTGACAGGCTGTTATAAGCGTTAGATATTTATATTTGATGCTTATACAGTGTAGTGCACTTTGGTTGATGGTTGATTATTTTTCAATGCTATCATATACGTGTGATGTATGAAAATCCATATAATTAATATTATATGGTGATTGATTGGGCCTCATTCCAATTTAGAAAATAAAGAATATTATAAAATAAAGGTTCATGTGTTGACTGCACTCATCCGTTGAGATTAGTCATGTGTTGAACGAAATAATTTAACAAAAATAGTCACACGTGGACAATACTCATTCGTTGAGAATAGTCGGGTGTTGAAAAAAAATAAATACTCAATATTTGAATAGGAAATATTTGAAAAAGAAATATTTGAAATAGAATATTTGAAAATAGAATTATAAGAAGCCGTGTTGATTAGATTGACGCCATTTTGACGTGAACGATATTTATATCGCTTTTACTCATTTTAAAATGAATATTGAAAAGTGATTTCGAAATCGAATATTTTGAAATGGAATTTGAATTGAATCGAATAGAAAACCAATTTGATTTGAATAAAAAATGAATTTTATTCAAATAGAAAACGAAGTGAATTTGATTTGAAAGGAAAACAAATTTGATTTCAATTTAATATATAACGATTTCGAAATGAATTGAATTGAAAGCGATTTCGAAATGAATTGAATTGAAAGCAATTTCGAAATGAATTGAATTGAAAGCGATTTCGAAATGAATTGAATTGAAAGCGATTTCGAAATGAATTGAATTGAAAGCGATTTCGAAATGAATTGAATTGAAAGCAATTTCGAAATGAATTGAATTGAAAGCGATTTCGAAATGAATTGAATTGAAAACGATTTCGAAATGAATTGAATAGAAAACGAATTTGATTTGAATCGAATATATAACCAATTTGATTTGAATCGAATATATAACCAATTTGATTTGAATCGAATAGATAACCAATTTGAATTGAATCGAAATGAAAACGACTTTGAAATTGAATTGAATTGAAAACGAATTTAAATTGAATTGAAAGCGAATTGAAATGAATTCAAATTGAATTGAAATTTGAATTGAATAGAAATGAATTTTAAAACGAATTTATAAGGAGAAATTCAATTTTGATTTGAATTTGAAATGAAGGTTGAAATTGTTTTTGAAACGAATTCAAAACTATCATTATAATTCGTTTTAAATAGTAATCGACGAAATATATATTATATATATAATATAATGGCCTGAATAGAACGCGCCGCGCCGCGGTAGTTCGTGAATTTCGACCATTTATTTCAAATGGACATTACGGGAGATCCGACCGTCGGATTCTCCTAAAACCGGAACCGTTGGGTTCGTATCGAAAAGAGCTTTCTAACGAATATTAGAAACTTGAAACCTAACGGTTGGATTTGGAGTTACGTCCAAATCAAATTTGAAAAAGGTCGCTGTAAGTGCAGTTCGATGGCCATTGTTGGAAATCGATTGTACGAGCCTTAATAAAATTATTAAAAATAGTAATAATTTGTGTAAAATCATAAGAAATGAATTGGGAAAAATTGGGGTGAAAAACTCCATATTTGAAAAGATAAAAATGGATTTTTATCGAAATGAACTAGTTTTAAATAAATCGGAATTTCTAATATATTTGATTGGATTTGAAATGGGTTTATCGTGAACGGTGTTTTAAATAACACTAGTTCTTTAACCTGATAATAAATAGAATGTGATTTGGGTTTGTCGTGAACTGTGTTTTAAATAACACCTAGTTCTTTAACCCAGTAAAAAGAGTTTTAACGAATCTGCAATTAGATTGAAATGTAAATCTATAATCTAAATTATCAAATTTAGAAAATGAGCGAGAATGGAGTATTACCAGTTTTGCTCCAAAGCGATAGTTAAATCTTTAATTAGATTTGAACGTGAAATGGTAATTAATTTTACCGATAACACCGTGGTGTTAGATATGGAGTATTACCAGTTTTGCTCCATGGGATGAATAGGTTGGGATTGGGAAATAAAATAAATAATTACTTCGGTGTGGTTCGCTAATCTCGACTAGATAGAAAACCATAATTTGGTTTGATAGATCATCCAAAGGAAGATTAAAGGATAAATTCTAAAGAATTTATCTTGGATAAAATTAATGGGAACCTTTCCCTAAGAATATGATTTTGTGAATAAAAGAATATTCTGAATTGGAATGAGGCGTATGTTGTGTTTGTGTAACATTTGTTTTTAATATACGCTGGTTGTTCGGAAAGGCCGGGTTTATACCCATTCTGAATAACCGATTCGACGATAAGTCGAAGATGAAGACGGTGGTTGAAAACCGGAAGTCTTCACATCGTTTGGATAATTACTGACGATCCTGATTGGGCAGTACACCCAAGAGGAGGGAAATAGTTGGTGGTCGTCCAGACGTACCTGGAGATGGATGGATATGCGAGGAAAGTGCCTCCGGTTTCGTTCAGACCCAGAACGGACTTGTAAATGGATTGTGTGTCTGACATTGGATTTTATTCTGTGTTGATTGATTTCTATTAAATATACATCTGTTTGGCGGCGGAGAATTTATTCTTTTGTTTAACGCCCTTCTCTGAGACGTACGAGCTCAGAGGTTGTATATCGATGGACATCAGTCGCATGGCATGAATTGCCTGTGTGGCATGCTAAGATGCAATGATCAAGGCTTCTGTTGAAAAGCAAAGTCTTGTGGTTGATGATCAAAGCACAGCCTACGTGGCAGCTTTATGTATAGCGTGGATTCGCGAGCCTCACACCTCGGTATGAGTCAAAAACGGGATACGGACTGCAGGGAGAGCACGGCGTTTCTTTCTAGCTTTGGTGGTGTCAGTGACTTACCAGCCCTGACATATATATACTTTTCACCTTTGTGGTTGTTGGAATGCGAGGCGCCTCGATTATTGGTCTGTAAGGACCGGGAAACGTGTGTTCAGGCATAATTAATCCTCTAACGTAAGTGAGGACCGGCCCTGAAGCATCCAGGGGTTGCCCAGAGTGCGTAGCCCAGGGACATTTGCTAGAGTGTCTCGAACGCGGAGAGGAGCTTGCCCCTTGCCTCGACTCATGACGGAAATCCAATTTCCAATACGTGTATTTCGGCTTTATTTGTTGAGCCTAGTATGGCGACATAGTGGGATGGGGCACTCATGCCGTCTATGATTTATATTTATGATTGAATTGTTTTGACACTATACACTTATTATAGTATCAAATGATTTGTTTTAAACGTACCAAGCATGTTTGGCTATTATAAGGGAAAACCCTATCCTCCGGCTTGCGTTGCATTGTGTAATGGGACCTGGGTCTTATAATAGCTTCATTTTTCGAAAGAGCATTTCGTTGTTTATCCTATGCACTAGTATTCTTGGGAGAAAACCCGTTCCGTGTTTTACGGCGTGGTCCCTTGAATTACTTTCTTTTAAAATTGAGTTAATAATTGTTTTAGTTCTCACACCAGTCACATGACTGACCTGGAGTTTATTGTTTTAACCTAAACTCTGGGTGCCCCTATTTCCGCACGGGCAGCTAGTAGTTTTGGTTTTGCAGATTTATATTCACAGGATCCTGATTTGCAGCTGGAATGATATCCGGAAAGCTATGTATCCGTATATCACCTTCAGTTGTGCTTTGTATTATTTTCCGCTGCTATGTAATATACTGTAATCTCTGATATTTATCGAATGTAATTTATTCAATTATACTCTGTATATTCTTGTATCTGATGGAATTGTTGTAATAGCAATGAAATGTTCTTCCGTCTGCGTTCATTTGTGTGTTGTTCTCAAAGTATCCGCTCTTTCCTTCACGGGGAGGTAACGGGTCGTCACAATATTCCTTTAAAATCATTCGGAGTATAGAATTAAAAGTGCACATCCATGGAAAGAAAATAATAATAGAATAGAGAACTAATTGGTAATGCAAAGTATGGAAATTGTACCTTGCACCGGAGTCAATCAGAGATATCCACTCGGAATCTAGGATAAGCTTTCTGAATGCTCTCCTCAGTTTCCCAAGTACAATCTCGCGGATCTCCACTAAATTGCACTTTGACTAAGTGAACCTTCTTGTTCCTCAGCTCTTTGGTTTCTTTGCCGATGATCTTTAGCGGCTCTCTCCTCACAGCTAATTCTGGAGTAATTTCAATATCATGTTGGGCTGCTTCTTCCACGATCAATTCTGGGTCATGAACGTGCTTTCAAAGTTGAGATATGTGAAATACATCATGAACTCCAGGCAACCAATCAGGCAGTTTGACCTTATATGCGAGAGTTCCAATCCGTTCCAGAATAGGAAACGGACCAATGAATTTGGGTGCCAACTTTCCAGTCTTACCGAACCGGATAACTCCTCTCATTGGCGATACTTTCAAATATACATATTCGCCAACAGCCAATGATATATCTCTTCTTCTTCTATCGGCATAGCTCTTTTGTCGGCTTTGAGCGGCCAATAATCATTTCTTAATAAAATCGACTTTGTCGGTAGCTTCTCGAATCATATCGGGCCCTAACACAAGTCTATTTCCAGGTTCGACCCAACAAGCAGGAGATCGGCATGGTCAACCATATAACGCTTTGAATGGCGACATTGTCAGGCTCGCCTGGTAGTTGTTGTTATATGAGAATTCAGCCAAATGTAGATGGTCTTCCCATGATCCACCGAAATCTAGAACACAAGCCCGCAATAGGTCTTCTAAAATACGATTCACCCTCTCAGTCTGACCGTCTGTTTGAGGATGATAAGCGGTGCTCAAGTTCAGCTTCGTTTCTAGCTCGACTTGAAATGCCTCCCAGAATTTACTAGTAAATATTGTATCTTTATCACCGACTATACTGAGCGGCACTCCATGTAGTCTAACTATTTCCTTGAAGTAAATCTGCGCCAGACTCTGAGCAGTCCTGTCTGATCTAACAGGTATGAAATGGGCGGTCTTCGTGAAGCGATCTACGATCACCCAAATACTGTCATTCCCTTTTCTGGTTCTGGGCAAACCATCAATGAAGTCCATGGAAATATGTTCCCACTTCCAACCAGGAACGTCTAGCGGTTGTAATAATCCAGCAAGTTTCTGTTGGTCGCTTTTGACTAGCTGGCAAGTAGGGCATCGGCTAACATATGAAGAAATGTCCCTCTTCATCGACTTCCACCAGAAAGTGCGTTTGATGTCATTATACATTTTGCTTACTCCCGGATGGATACTAAGTTTTGACTTTTGGCATTCATCCAGTACTTCCTTTCGGAGTTCAGGAATGTTAGGAATGCAGATTCGACCTTTCAGCCTTAGAATCCCCTCATTATCAACTTCGAGGGTTCGGCTTTCTGAATTATCTCTCTGATCTTCTGAATGAAGTGATCATCCTTCTGAAGAGCAGATTTTTTATCTAGCAATGAAGTCATGATAATAAAACTGGCGATCATTTCATTCTTTCGGCTTAACGCATCGGCCACAACATTGGCTTTCCCTGGAGTGTATATAATTTCAAAGTCATATGCTGCAAGAAACTCCAGCCAACGTTGTTGCCTCAGATTCAGATCTTTCTGGGTGAACAGATACTTTAATGACTGGTGGTCTGTAAACAGTTCAAATCTCTCACCCAGAAGATAGTGTCTCCAGATTTTCAAAGAGAATATGATAGCCAATAACTCAAGATCATGAGTTACATAGTTTTTCTCATGCGACTTCAGTTGACGGCTAGCATAAGCAATCACTTGGCCCCTCTGATTAACACTGCGCCAAGGCCTTCTCTAGAAGCGTCAGTCCAGACTTTTAAATCCTGATTGCCATCGATGATGGTTAACACTGGAGCTGTCGTTAATCTTAACTTTAGCTCTTCAAAAGCCTCTTCACATTCTGGAGTCCACTTGAATTTAGAATGCTTTTTTGTAAGCTTCGTTAAGTGACCAGATATCTTCGAAAAGTCTTTAACGAATTTCTGGTAATAACTAGCCAATCCGAGAAAACTGCGGACTTCAGTGGGGGTACTGGGCTGTTTCCAATTCTGAATAGCTGTGATTTTGCTTGGATCCACAGCAATTCCTTCTTTCGATACGACGTGGCCTAGAAATTTCACTTCATCTTGGCAGAAGATACATTTGGAAAATTTGGCTTTTAATACATTCCGTCTCAGAATTTCTAGAACCTGTTCCAAATGCTTTTCATGTTCGGCCTTTGATTTAGAGAAGATTAGAATATCGTCAATAAAAACTAGAACAAATTTATTCAAAACTCCTCTGAACACTCTATTCATCATATCGACGAAGTAAGCTGGAGCGTTACATAAGCCGAACGGCATTACTAACCACTCGTAGAACAAGTCTGGACCTCTTAATGCTATCATTGGAACACAGTCTTCGGCAATTCGAAGTTGATGGAAGCCTGTAGCTAGGTCCATTCGTGAAAATACTTGTGCGCCATTTAATCGATCCAACAAATCATCTATTCGCGGCAATGGATATTTGTTCTTTATGGTCTGCTTGTTCAAATCATGATAATCCACACATAGCCATAGAGTACCGTCAGATTTTGGGACAAACACCACTGCTGCACCCCAATCAGAGAAACTAGGCCTGATCAGACCCTTCCATACTAGCTGTCGTGTTTGATTGTCTAATTCCTCTTTCTCTTTCAAGGACATTCTTCGAATAGCGTGAACTACCGACCTTGCATTCAGAATTAAAGCAATTTTGAAATCTATTTCTCTCTGCGGAGGTAAGCGAACAACTTCTTCGAACACATCCGCATAATTTTTGACGACAGGAATATCTTTCACTAGGTCGGGAATATTCTCTGTGATTTCAGGGATATTTTCTATTTGGGCTGGAGAAACATTCAAAGCTGCCCAGAAGTCCTTCCTATTAGCATTCTGACCTTCACAGGGGATGGTTATATAATTACATGATTTAATCCTCGCCTTAATGACTCTGTCGGCGCATTTAACCTCAGCTTCATATTTGGTCAACCAGTCTAACCCCAAGATAAGATCAAACTCTGTAAAATTCATGACGGCCGCGATGGTAGGGAACCGATAACGAGAAAAGGAAACCGGCACTCCACAAACCCAACTGAGGTCAATGGAACCCCCAACCAGGTTCTGGACAGTCATTGGTTCCTTGAGCTTCTTCAAATTCAAATCCAGCTTCTTAGCTGCATTCTTCGCAACAAAGCTTCGCGACGCGCCGGTGTCAAACAGTACTTTAACTGGAATATCTTTGATAGTGAGCGTGCCTTCTAAAACATCTGGCCTTTCTTGAACAGCCGATGGCTCAGAAGCTTCTGCTATTTCATTTATTTGAACCACATTGGTCTTTTTTAACAGCTAGCAATTCTTAGCAATATGACCGACCTGGTGGCACTTATGGCATCCTCTGTCCTCATGAACCCTTTTATTAGATTTAGATACTTCCTTCTTTTTCTTCTTTAAAGATTTGCATTTTCCTTGCAAATGCCCCTGCTTATGGCAATTATTGCATATGACATTCGTTACTGGTTCCTTCTCAGATTTAGCCCATTTTCTCTTAGCATTGGGCTTCTTACTGACTTTAGACGTTGTACTGGCCTCGGGACGATCAGTTTCTGATTCAATTTTATTACTAGAGCTGACTTCCTCATCGTCGCGCAACATGCCTTTCTTGTCGAGATCTTCGTACTGATAAGCCATATAAATCATTTCTGAAAAAGGAAGCTTCACATGCCCCATTACTTTATTCTGGTATTTCCATTGAAGCCCATTGATAAATCTCAAATTCTTCCTCTTCGGGTTTTGAATTAGATGAGGAGCAAAGTGAGAAAGTTCGTTGAATTTCTTATGATATTCTGGGATTGTCATATCTCCTTGTATCAGATAAGAAAATTCATCGCATAATCGCTCAGTCGCTTCGGGAGGAGTAAATTTTTCCAGGAAAATCACTTTCAATCTGCCCCAGGTGATATCACCTTCGGGATTATCTTTAACAACTGAATCCCACAAGAACAAAGCTTCATCTTTGAGTGCCCAAGAGGCCAGTAATCTTTTCTGGTCATCCCTCAGCTTTAAACTCTCAAAGATTTTCTCAGCAGAACGAATCCAAGCCTGTGTCTTCATAATGGATTCTTCACCAGAGAACGGTATTCCACCCATATTTCGATATTTGATTAATAGGGCCTCAATATCCGGTTCTGCATTCCTTCTATTTCTGACACTCATTTTCTAGTTCTTTTGCAAACAGCAGATCAAGTGTCAGGTCAACAGAAAGATATTTCAAAATATAGAGACAAATACTTGAATGTAAATGTGTCTATTTAGGTGTTATTTCATTCTGCTACTCATACTAGGATATTACTGATCCTATCTGTATAGAGTTACCCGTCCTAGAACACTACTGGTTCTATTTCTGATGAACTCATTAATATGTTATATTCTAGAACTAAGCTTAACCAAAGCTCTGATACCACGTTGAGACGACCCCATTTCCCGTACAGACGGAGACAAGGGTAATCTTTGGAATATAACACAGAAACAGATAATAGCATAACAGAAATAAATAAATACACCAGAAAACGAACAATAGAATATACTGGATAAACATAATCATCAGAGTTACACAGTATATAGGATCATACTTAGTACAAATACAGTTCAGCTATACATAAATGTCTACAGCGGAAAACAAACATAATATGTACAATAGGAGCTGAACAGCATAAAAAGAGATAAATAATAGAATCCATCTTCAGCTCCAGCTATCCAGAAAGAACCAGCTAAACCTGAATACAAGGCTGCCCATGTAGAAAAGGGGGCACCCGAGTTTGAAAGTGAAACAAACTACGAGTCAGTCATGGGACTGGTATGAGAAATCTACTCAACACATTCAAAATATAGCTAATCACAGGACCACACCACTTTCGTGGAACGGGTTTACTCCATTGGATTGCCAGTGCTTTAAAACAAATCTTTCTTTTAAACAACGCAATGCTTTTTATAAAAATGAAGCCATTATAAGACTCAGTTCCCATCACATAATGCAACGCAAACCGGAGGATAGAGTTTTGCCTTATAATGGCCAAAATATGATTGATACGAATAAAACAAAAGCATTTGATATTATTACAAGTGTTTATACGTTTCACATATAATTTCAATCATAACTATCAATCATAGACGGCATGGGTACTATATATCATGTCGCCATATATATATACAATCGAAACCGCACAGTCACGTATTTGGAAATTGGATTTCCGTCATGAACCAAGGAAAAAGATAGTCCTTACCGAATTCGAGACGCTCTAGCCCATGTCTCAGGATCAGAGCTCGAGTGACCCTAGAATCGTCAGGGCCGGTCCACCGATGTGGATTAAAATTCCTGAACACTGCGTTTCCCCGCCCTATGGGGCGTCAATGAGCCAACAAATGAATCCATCGGTCCCGGATCGACCGATATATCCGAGGCGCCTCGCAACAGCAACAACCACACAGGTGAAAAGTATATAAATGTCAGGGCTGGTAGGTCACTGACACCACCCTAGCTAGAAATAAACGCGTGCCCTCCCTGAGGTCCTTCTCCCGTTTCTGGTTCATACCGGGGTGTGAGGCTCGCGAATTCACATTATACACAAAGCTACGTCACACAGGCGGTGCTTTGATCATCACCACAAAACTTTGCTTTTCAACAGAAGCCCTGATCACTTGCTACTTAGGCATGCCACACTAGCAATTCATGCCATGCGACTGATGTCCATCGATACACAACCTCCGAGCTCGTGCGTCTCAGAGAAGGGCGTTAAGCAAAAGAATAAATTCTCCGCCGCCAAACAGATGTATATTTAATAGAGATCAATCAACACAGAATAAAATCCAATGTCAGACACACAGTCCTTTTACAAGTCCGTTCTGAGTCTGAACGAAACCGGAGGCACTATATACCTCGCAAACCCATCGACCACCACGTACGTCTGGACGATCACCACTCATTATCCATATTTCGGGATGCCTCCCAATCAGGACCTCGGTTACCATCCAAACGAGGTGAAGATCCCCGGTCTTCGACCACCGTCTTCATCTTTGACTTTCAATCGTCGGTCAATTATTTGAAATGAGAATTAACTCGGCCTTTTCAAATAATTCACGTATATTTAGAATTTCAAATCAATTTATTTCAATGGTTAAATCATTCGACAACACCAATTTTGTTCTTTAATGTAATTTTCACACCAAACACATTCAACCATCAAATACCACATAAATCGAGCTAATTCAGTTTATTTCCATTCCATATCGTTTATGATATTTTATAACGATTTATCGCTATTTTTATTTATTTTAAAATAGCCAATTTATTCAAAACGACGCTTCGGGCCATAACGCGGCCGTGGCGTTGTTTTTCTTCATATTTGATTTACACATATCTGAAAATCTAACCGTTGGATCTTCACACAATTTACATCATTAGAAAGGTCTTTTCAAAACGAATCCAACGGTTCCAGTTTCGGGAAAATCCGACGGTCGGATCTCCCGGTACAATCGTTTGAAGTTTCGATTTCAAAATACGAACTGCAGCGTCGTTATTCGATTTAATATAATTATATTTATAAATATATATAAATATAATCGATTCTGGCGCTGTTTTTCTTCAGATTTGAATTAAACATTCCAGACAATCCAACCGTTGGATTTTTACAAAGTTGGTGTTGTTTGAAAGATATTTCCAAGGCGAACCCAACGGTTGTGGTTTCGGGAAAATCCAATGGTCGGATTTCCCGCACTAGTTGTTTGAAATCACGGTTTCAAAACACGAACTGCACGGCCACATTTCGTTTTAATTTTATTTATATTTATATATTTATATAAATATAGTTCATTCAACCATTTCAATATCGTTTTCACTTCAAATATTTCACTAACGCTTTTAAATTTTGGAAAATTTCGCCATAACCTCCTTTGTACGGGAGGGGCTGGGAAAATTCCCAAATACCCACACGGGCGTCTCATGTCAAAAAGAAAAAGAAAAAGCCAAGCGGCTAGCCAACAGGCTCATAAAATCATCACCCAAATAAAACAGTAAATGTGTACCTACTTGTCGGGCACAAAATTTTATTCCTCTTCTCTAGCCCCTTTGCTATAACCTGTTTAATAAATATGCATGTACATATATGCAATTCTTATCACTTATGATTTTCCATTCAACTTCATATTTGATTTACTTTGGTTTAAAAACACCATTCATTCTAATGTTGCATGCATAGGCTAAAATCATATCATTAGCTAATTAATGTATATTTCAACTCATGCACATTTTATTTGAACAAGTGGCTATCTTTAACACTTCACATTTCAAAGATGATAATTTTGGCGAACTAAAATACATTTCAACACATGACTATTTTCTTTAGTTCCTATGCATGTTGAAAATAATATTTCTTCACAAATATTTATTTCAACATCCGCATATCTTTAGCATATAACATAGATGATAAAAATGATATTTTTATCATTTAAAATATTTATTCGACAAATAGATGTTTTCAACACTTCATAGTTTCAATAAAAATGTAATTTTTATGGCTCTATCTTTTATTCAACACATGAACTTTTCCACTACACACACTTCTCAACACATGAGCATTTCCACTTATGGATATTTTATTTATGTTGTTCATACAAGAAAGATAGAATTTTTTATTGTTGAAACTATTTATATATAAGGCGAATATTTTTCATACTTCATATATATTATAAAAATGTGAATTTTATTGTTTAAACACTTCATTCATTCACAAATGAATTTAATTTTCACACATCACTTTTCAACACATGAACATTTCCATACATGGATATAGTTTCAACATATGACTTTAATTTCAACGTATGAAAATAATTTCAACATATGAAAATTATTCTAACACATAAAGATTATTCAAAATTTCGGCAGCATAACGGCAGGGTAGTTAAAACCGGCACCGTCCCTAGTACGGCTCCTCGCTCTACCTTAAAACCTCGCGGTTTTTGACAATGGGGATTCATGCATCTAATTCGCATGCAGGCGGCATGTTTTATTTTCATTTACACAAATATTTCCAATTCATTTCAATCACCAATGGGTATTTTTCAACCACAATCAACCAATATCAACCACAAACAATCACAATCAACCATTCGCTATCAATCAATTTTCACACCAATCACAACCAATAAATATCGTCCATGGTTTGTGGACGAGGATATATATATATATATATATATATATATATATATATATATATATATATATATATATATAGCAATTCACTTCTATTTCAACACATATATAATTTTTACAACGCATATATAACTTATACATCAAACGTACAACTTATACAACGCTTATACATGAGGTGTACAACGCTTATATAACTCATACATCGACTATATAATTTATACATCGTCGTTTTCCATATCGTTTATAAATTAGAAATCTCACATTGGGTTCCACTCTACCAAAAATAGCAGAAGGCTCAGAAAAATATGCGGTCTCTTCTAGAAAGTAGAAGACGTCCACACGAGTCCACTGTCTCTTGTTTCACTGAACTTCAACAAGAACTGAAAAAGATATGATTTTTCAAAGTTTGCAACGGTTTTAACTGTTAAAATCAGTTTTAAATTAAACAGCCTTTACCTTTCTGAAATCTTCAAAACTAGGTTTGAAGTTTTTGTGCAATCCGTGAATCGATAGCTCGATCGGGCTACGCAGCGTCGAAGAGGGAAGTGAGGGCTTCCCGCGCAGGGGGGTGGCGACCAGTTCGATCGTCGGAGGGAGCGGCGGCGGCGAGATGAAGGCGATGACTTCTCGACGTTCGTTCTCCCAAACCATGCAATGAAAAAATCAAAACCTTATATGGATTTGAAGATCTCTCCGAGCTCTACAAAATCTTCAACTGGAGGAGGGGCTAATTTTGCGTGGATTGATCGGAAAGTGGATGGGAAGATTCGAATGCATTTCCGTCGTTCGTCGGGGAGAGAGAAAAGGAATTTTTTTTATAAAAATTCTGATTGGCCGGTGGGTTGTAAAGGGGTTTTCTGACACGACCACCAATCTAAACCCGACGACTGTTGTCCCCAGCGTTTTACCCCCATTCCAAACACAATGGAATATGTTTCGTCGGCCCATTCGACTGTTTCAGTCAGTTTCCATTCAATTTAAAATATATAACATTTAATATTCGATTTGAACGTACATTTCAATTTGCCAGGGCCACAAACTGATTCGAAAAATTCCAGAAAAATAAATATGGCTATGTTTTGACGATACGGTCCTAACAAAAATAGTTTCGTCGAATTCTGAGACCGTTTGCAAAAAGGCCTATTTCTGGTCGATCCAATTTTAATTGTAATTGACCAAAACACATTTTCCTTTGCCACGCCCACATACTAGCTTCAAAAATTATGAAATTTGAAACCTAGCAATAACTTCACATCCCGGATCCAACAAAAGTGGTTTCGTCGAATTCCGAGGTCGTATGCAAAATGGCCATTTTCACGAGCTATATAAATTCCATAGCGACCTTTCTGAAAATTCATTTGGCCATAACTTTTGCTTCCCGCTATGAAACTTTGATTTTTCAGATTCGTTAGAAAGGTATTCACTAACAGATTTAAATATTTTTGGTTTCACTCAAATCCGTTTTGTTTTGCACCCGGTACAGTCCGCAAAGTTTGAATTCAATTTTTTGAAACTGCAGCGCCATTTCAGGCCTTGTTTATATTTAAAATTAATTATATTCGTTTTCAATTGTCGATTCCAACTCAGTTTTCATCACTATTATTTAAAATATTTATCTTAAATATTTAAAATCCATTATTTTAGCTAATTTAAAAATTTTAAATTGGTTCAGATTTTCTGGGTCGTTATAGTGTGGCAGCCCCAATTTTTTAAGTGAGGTACTAAGAAGAGTGTAATGATAATTCTTGTGGTATTTTTTAGTAGCGGTAATAGGAAGGGTAAATTGGGGTGCCCTTAGCACCACACTATATATAATAGATACCGTAAATACATTAAATTTATTTATTCCACCGTAATACGAACACATTTCGTACGTAATCAACAATTGAACTAATCCTATTTTTCACGACATCAACCATGGAACCATTGTTGTGTTTGTTGGTTGATTATCATGGAAAACGTCATTGTTGGATGATTGTTGGTCGTACAAAAAAAATGATCATTTGGTAATCTCTTAAAAAGTTCTATAAATGAAAATTGCAAGATCTATTGTTTTATGGTATTATTTAGTAATACCATTAGGAAAAATAAACCATGATGCCCTTAGCAATACTAAAAATACCATTGTCTTGGAATCTTCTAAATTTACGTTATATATAGGTCTCTTTTTTAGTAAAGGTATTAGAAACAATAAAACATGATGCCCTTAACAATACGAGTAGTATTGTCTTGGAATCTTCTAGATTTATGGTGTATGTAGGTCTATATTCGTGTCACGTCTGGTCCATTTTTAGTTCAATGTAAAACATATAAAAATGAAAACATAAAATGGGAAAACACAACTCAAAAATTATCAAATCTCAATTTAGCTTCTCAGTCAAGTAATATCATAAACAAAATAACTGTTTTAACTTTACGCTTCATATATATAACAAGAAACAGGTCATCAGCAACTAATCTTCAATAACCATTACATTGAACCTTAAACAAGTAGATTAGGTAAGCTACATTAGTTAAAGCTACTGCTAAATTCCAATAGAATCAAAAATTTCATTAGTTAAATTAGTAAAGCAGAAATGATGACATGCTCTTGGTCGTCGTGCAACACTTGGTTGTTTTCGGAATTATCATTGTACGCATAGGAATGTATAATGTCTTATATTGTCTAGTATGGGGTAGACGATAGTCCCACATTGTCTTGTATGAGATAGGCGATGCATATATAACTAACTAGGCACCCTTCCCCTATAAGCTTGTATCGTATAATGTGCACTTGTTATGCCCCCAACTAGATATAACTCATTCCCAAAAGCTAGCTTGTAGGCGGAGGTTGTCTAGTTGGTTGCATATGCATCGTCTATCTCATACCAAACGATGTGGAACTATCGTCAAACCCATGTTAGATGATGTGGAACTATCGTCTATCCCATGCTAGACGATATAGGACATTACAAAATGATGCATAGAGAATAACATTGAAAGTTTTATTGTTTGATAAAGTTGTAGAAGTTGGCGTTTGCCATCATTTTTTGTGTGTAGAATCCAATAAAGAAAATTATTTGACATAACATAACATATAAACAGCAAACCTCAAAGGCTTTTACAATGGATAAGCAAGTACAAATATGAAAGAACTTTTATGAAAACTAAATCATAAAGCACTGTACAAGCGAGAGGTAGTAATTATATGCCACTAACATGGATTAAAACATCCTGAAATATTGACCCATATTTTCTCTAAGTCTGGATTATAGTTAATATGTACATGTTCATAGAAATCAAGCCATCAAGGAAGATTATGTGCAAGAGAGTATCATATATTACATTTGTTAAAGCAGATCTCGTGATGCTATGAAACCATCACACAGTGCCAATGTGAAGATGAGTGTTTTCAGATTTTTTTTTTGAAATGTGGAGCAACTAAACAAACTGGTGGTTTTTTTTTTTTGGAAAATCAGGGGACAACTTAGTAATTGCATGAGTTGAGATAGAATTAGCCTATTTTATTTTATGATTTTAAAATCTCATATTTTACTAAAAAAATTACATATGATTTTTACTACAACAAACATTAGCATCTCATACATTTGTAAATTATTTTGTGAAGAAAATATCTCTTTTATAATTTAATTGTTTACAGATCTTAAGACAACATTAAAAGTTGATATAGTATCCTACTGTATAAATATTGTTATAGAGAGAGTAAATGCTAAAAATAATCAACATGAGAAATGTGAGGCTATGAAAGATAGAGATGGAGGATATGCCATACTTGATGGTCATCACCAACACTGAATAATAACTTCAGTAGAATATTTGGATGGGAATGCTACGACGGCTATTCGGTGGTTGCAGAAAAATACGGAGTTTCATATATTAATGTAATGAAACGTTTGCATTTAAAATTGTGGAAGAAATTGGAAGTAACCAAGATTAATAATTCTACAACACAAAAGGCGTTTATAATGAAAATACTGATCAATGTAAAATATAAGAAAGATGAGTCATTTGAAAACATTTCAATGATTTTCAGACAGTTATGAACCAATTTACAACCATAAATCACAAGTTTGATAATGAAGAAGAAACCTTAATATCGGAGAGCACTTAAAAAATAAACCTCAATTTATCTGATTTTTTCATAATTTTTTATTTGGAAAATATTAAAAACTAATTTTGATGATCTTTCGGTAAATAGCAGTGTTTTTGTGATTTTTCAAAATTCAGTAATCGGTGTATATAATTATGTTTTTGAGGTTGTTCCGTTGTTATAGGCACATCAGTATTTTTGTTTTGTTGTTCGGAGTTCACAAAAATATAAAAATCTGTATGGTGAAATGTCAAAAATTAAAATTTAAAGCAAGGTCAATACTTACACATTCGACATTTTATGTCCTCTTCTGTCCGCATGTCATACGGCATTGAAACGGGAATGTAACCCTCTTTACAAAATAAAAACCAAATTAATTCAAAATAAATCTAAAACTTATGGAACTTGTTTCTTTGGGTTTATTTTTGTAACAACTTGCCTTTTCTTACCATTTATGTGCATAATAAAACCAACTCAAATTGTTTGAAACAACAGATTGTTATAACTATGGGATTTAAATATAAAATCGTCACAAAATCATAGATAAATACAGGTACAGAAAATGCAATATCTCATAGCGGAATGAATAAAATACAATAGTAGTTCGTGAAGTTACTAAATAAAATTCTCAAATTTATATATAATATCAAAGTTGCAAAATTAAATACAGTCGAAGTCTAAATACAATGGATTTCTAATACACAAAGAATACCTTGAAGCAATAGATAGATATGATGTTCCATCTCCTTAAGATGAAGTCTCAATACTTCAATACTCTGTCTAAACCAAACAATAATGCAAAAAAAAAACAAAAAAACACTAAGATCAGGACTAACATTCTCATGTAAGTAAATCAGCTCAAGTGAAATGTTCAAATGGAATGCATTAATAACTTAACAGATGTTTGGGGTTTCCATCCTCCAAGGATCTTGTTAAATTATTTATTATATAATAAAATAAGCTAATATAATAGTGTCTACAGTAAATGTACTATTAGTAGCGTAAGCGGGATTACTATTATTACTCTTACACCGTTTGTAAATAATGTCGTAAACATTGCATATAAAACACTTGGTAAACGGTCGGTGAATAGGGATGTGCCGCTAAACGACTGTTATGCAAAAATTGCTCTGATACCAAACTGTTGGGATTTTGTGCACAATGGAAGTTTGATAAAACGCCAAGAAAAATAGGATCTTTATCACCCAATCACTTGAAGATGAATTTGATTGAAAATAACAACATAACAAATCGGAATAATAGCAATACACTAATATTCCACCCAACCACCTCTTTATTGATTCACCAAAAACAAATTTTGTTTACAGTCAATGGATTACAACAAGAAATAAATAAAATACAATGAATCAATTTTGAGATAGGCAAATAATATCTAGATGACTACAAATATTGTTGGAGCAGAAGAGCAATGAAGAAAGACGACAATCCCTTGGACAATTTGGAGGCACCAACTACGTCTTTCAACAGTAAATAGGAATAACTACCCTCAACCCAAATTCCCACATCTTCCTCTCCAGGGCACAAGCCCATGGAGGGACACAACCTTAGCAGATATTCTCACATTGTTTCTTGTTCTTTGCTAATTGTCACAATCTAACAAAGAAGGCTGCATATATATAGGAGAATAGAAAGCCTAGGCAAATATCCAAGTTACCCCTTCAAGATATCTCCAAAATATAACCATTCATTTATTTCCTTCTATGATCAAATCAATCAATTAACCAATAAATCAATCAATCAATTAACCAATCAATCAATCAACCAATTAGTCAACTAATTAACCAATCCAATCAATCAATCATTTAATTGATTACATTCTCTTCATAAAATATTTGAATCAAAAAATTCAACACTCCACCTTGATTCAAATATCACATATCTCCAACAATCCACAAACAAGTTAACCTAGCTTTTTCAACAACACCTACTCTCAATTAAAACCAACCTCGATTTCAAGGAAACGAGATATACCCCAGTCAATTTGAAAGGACTACGACCACACATCAATTACAAACACAACTCACCATCTGCAAGATGCATCTACCATCTGAGCTACACCACGCAAAAACCAACGGTCTAAAAAGTACTTGCAATACCATGAGATCTCCATCGTCTTTGTGGATTTCAAAACTTGACATCCATCTTCCATTTGACATGATCTCTTCATCTCCAGGATCCCTCGAGCATCATCAACATCTAGACCCTTGTCGATACCATGATCCTTCACCTTAGGACCATAAGCAGTGATCATATTAACCTTTCCACCTTGCTATGGACTAGGTTCTTCAATCGTCACCCGCCTTCTTCTTCGTCTTCTTCCATCTTCCCTCATCCATATCAGAGGGCTTCTTCACATCTCCATCAATTGGACCATTGAGGCATGGAACATCCACCATTATAGGCTTTCAAATCCCCTCAATATCTACCATCAAAAATGGTCATCCATAAAAGCAACATCATCTCTGATATCTACAATCTTCAATCCAAAATCACTCCAAGCTACGCGATGAACTGGCTTTGATACCAAACTGTTATGCAAAAATCGCTCTGATACCAATTTGTTATGCAAAAATTGCTCCAATACCAAACCGTTGCGGTTTTGTGTGTAGTGTAAGTTTGACAAAACACTAAGAAAAATAGGATCATTATCATCCAATCACTTGAAGATGAATTTGATTGAAAATAACAACATAAAAAATTGGAAACAATAGCAGTACACTAATATTCCACCCAACCACCCTCTTTATTGATTCACCAAAAACAAATTTTGTTTACAATCAATGGATTACAACAAAAAATAAACAAGATACAATGAATCAATAACCTTATTGAGATAGGCAAAGAATATCTAGATGACTAATAATATTTTTGGAGCAGAAGAGTAATGAAGAACGACGACAAACCATTGGACAATTTGGAGGCACCAACTGCATCTTTCAGCAGTAAATTGGAATAGCTACCCTCAGCCCAAATTCCTACATCTTCCTCTCCAGGGCGCAAGCCCATGGAGGCACACAACCTCACCAGATATTCTCACATGGTTTCTTGTTCTTTGTTAATTGTCACAATCTAACCAAGAAGGCTGCATATATATAGGAGAATAGAAAGCCTAGGCAAATATCCAAGTTGCCCCTTCAAGATATCTCCAAAATATAACCATTCATTTCTTTCCTTCTATGATCAAATCGATCAATTAACCAATAAATCAATTAACCAATCAATCAATCAATCAACCAATTAGTCAATTAATTAATCAATCCAATCAACCCAATCAATCAATCATTTAATTGATTACATCCTCTTCATAAAATATTTGAATCAAAAAATTCAAGAACGACAACATCAAAGAAAAATCATAGGGGGCTCGATCAGGATAATATGAAAAGGCGCACGAGGTAATATCCAGTGTAGGATTCTACCATTTGCATGTCTGGACCGGTGGTAACGCATAGCCACAACTACCGCTCACCTAGAACAACACTCTCAAAATCAAGGGTGACCACTAATCAAATCACAAAGCAATATATGGTAGCGAAGAAGTGTGTCCGATAAAAAGTGTGACCTAATTAGCCACGTAAATAGCTCCTATTTTAGCTATTTTAATTATAACCTAAGATCAAGGCTATCTATCATCGTTCTCTTACTTCATTCCATTAGCATTCACCAAACTAACGTAGTTCATTATGGATTCTCCACCCTATGCATGGTTTTAAGTAAAATGGTTTCTGGTATTGACATAGAGTATGCCAATATCTAGCACCAGTCTCTTTAACAGCCAAATGCTTATTTTACATCGTGGTTATTTATATTCAAAATTGTATTAAATATCGTAAATCAAATAACAATATTATTAGTTCATATTTAACCAACTAAATTCACATATTTCAATATCATAAATATTATTTCAATTAATTCATTATTTGATTTCATTCAACTTTCAGATTCATGTTTATAATAGTTTATTAACAAGAATTACATTTTAACTTGAATTTCATGAATATCGTTATTCAAATATTTATATTAAACATTCTTGATTTAATAGCCCGAATTGGAAAAGATTTTGTTTATAATGCAATATGTTTAAAAACTGTTTAGATTTAAAATAGTTTAGATATATTTAAAATTTTGATTTAATAGAAAATAGTTTTATAAAAAGGAGTTTTATTAAAATACTTATAAAATTCATTATAGTTAAAAACATATGAGATATTTTATTAAAAATAGGCATAAAATTTTGATAAATAAAATAGTTTAGATTAAATAATTATAAAATAATAGTTCTGAAAATAATTAATAAAATAAATTAGTTTAAGTAAAATAGGTTGACATAAATAATAGTTTAAAAATAATAATAGTCCAATTAGAAACAAAATATCCATTGTTCAAAAATTCAACTTCTTATCAATTCAAATTCCAAAAGCTCAATTCAAATCAATTTCAACTTAACTACAAAATTTAGTTCCAAATTATTTCACAATAATATTCTAGTTGGTTTCGGATTTATTACTTAAATCATAATTTCTCAATTCATTTCAAATTTACCTATAAATCATATCTTAACCATTTCATACCAATTAAATCCGCATTTTCAAGTTTTATAGTTTCTAAATATATAACTTCAGTTATATACGGATTTAACATTTATGAAAAGTCGGGTGCGATGATGAATGAATAGTCACTATGCACTAGATCGATGATGGCCAATATATATATATATATATATATATATATATATATATATAATATATATATAATTTGAAGTGCAGTGATCACATCAATAGTAAAATAATTGTAACAACAACAGAAAATATAAATAACACCAGAGATTTTTATACTGGTTCGAAACTCCGTCCTACTTCCTGTCGCAAACACCCTTTTGGAATTTCCACTAAAGCAACAAACCTTCACTTCACCTGGAGGAACAAGTTTACAAACACCCGAGCAGCATAACGGGGACTGAGCAACAGAACAGGATTTCGCCTCAGAAGCCGAAGAGGACTTCTTGCCTGAGCAGCAGAACAAGACTTCTTGCCTGAGCAGCAGAGTAGGACTTCTTGCTTGAGCAGCAGAACAGAACTTCAACCAATTACAAAAGTTTATTTTGACTATAAATGTGTTCTTGGTAACACGGATAAGTCACAATTGAGTGCAACTCTTACAGCCTTCAATGATAATGATGTAGATTGAGTGTGTAGAGGTTAGGAAGTGAAATTTGACCAGTTTTGAATATTTATGGAGTGAAGGGGCGCTGGTCGAATATTTGCTTTGGAATATATATGAAATTTGATCGTTTGGGAGAATATGAGAATGGTTTAGATAAAAGAGTTGTATATTTGGCTTTGGGATGTTATGAAACTTATATAGAAGCGATAAGAGGACAACAAATAGTTGCAATTCAGAAAACTGCTTTTGAAAAGAAGCATCCATCAGATATGAGAGGTTGATTGAAAAGACTCTTGTATTTCTATTTGAATGGTTGTTTTAAACTATTAAATAAAATGCTGTTATTTCCAAAATTAAGTGGCCTTTGGTGAAGTTGGTTAGAGTGCATTGCTCATTGCAAGAAGACTAGGGATTGAATGTTTGGTGATGCATTTTTGCATCTTTTCAGTTTTCAATTTGGCAACGAAAAAATAACCATTGATCCATTGCATGAACAGACATGTGGCCCGGTTGCTTTCTGCATGGCTCCTCCTTGTGTTAAATTGTAATATATTTCAGACGTGTCTTCTCCTAAAAGCTAATGTGGTGAAGTTGGTAAGCACATGTGGCTCCTTAGTTAGGAGGCGCGGGTTCGGGTCCCCCAACACCATTGTTTCCTTCTCGTTTTTCGAACAGCCAACTTCTACCTTTTTAATTATCTATAAATTATCTGTTACATTCAATACCAGAACGTCGTATAGTTCAGATGGTTGTGGAGTTCATTCACAATGTAGATAATTGGAGGTTCGAGTGCTAGGGCCTTCATGTTTCTTTTTAAGTTCTGCATTTTCTTTGTATTGTACAGTAGTCATCCAATTTGCTATTGCTAACGTGTGTAGCTCGGTTGTAATGATGTGTGATCGCCTTGCTGGAGGTGCTGGGATCGACCCCTGTTATGCGTGTGTTTTCCTTTTTGAATTCCTAGTCGTGTAAATATCTTGTGAAGATGAACGCGAGCTCTTTTCGATTGTTTGAATTCCTGGTCATGGCAATATCTTGTGAAGATGAACGCAGGCTCGTTTTGATTGAATTATAACAATGTCAGTGGCTAATCGCATGGTTATCTTGCCTGGTCTCTCCCTCTCTTTTTTCTTTTTCTTTTAATAACATTGTTTATGTAAATTTTATATTTCATCAAATTCCTGCTACACCTGAAATAACTCAACAAGTAAGTTAGTAGCAAACGCCGTATAGTTGTTATCATCAAAACACCATAATCGTGTTTTCAACAATTTATTCAAGAAATTATTATTAGATCAATTTATTTAGCTCATAATCATAACGTATTCATATAAAACCAATTTCATTAATTTCTACATTACATCTTAATTAATCTTAACTTAATTTGATAATTTAATTCAATTATGTCATTTAAACAAATTAAGTTACAACTAAATTTTTAACTTCTCTTTTGATCATTTCTTAATTAAAGTAATTAGAAAATCTGTATTCATATTATTATAAAAAAATATGTTTTTATATATTAACTTTAAAATTTAAATAATATTAAACCCTAGAAGCATTTGTTCGAAAACCATAGAGGCAAAATTCGAAATCTCACAGAAAACCCTAACGGCGAATCTCAGGAAAGTGATGATGAAACACATGGATCAGAAAAGGTCTGGTAGGAGGTAAAGAAGAGATGTAAATCCTTTGCATAAGCGACGATTGGAGGAGAGCAAAGGAAAGGTCAAACTGGGCATAAGAAAACTGGACAAAAAAGAAATGTTGTTGCCAAACCTGTTAAATTTCATTTCAAACCATGTATGCGCACGTGGGCAGCTGCAATAGCTGATAATACAATAATTGAGGGAGGTGTTGAAAACTTTGAATTTTCAAAAGATGAAGAAGGCGTATAAGCCGACCAGGATGATACAGTTTTGGATGTTGTAAAGGTCATGTGGAAAGATTCGATTTACATATATTTAATTGGTAGACAGCCTTATTATCTAGATTTGAATGCTTTTTACAAAAGTGAGTGGAAACCTAAGGGCACATGGGAAGTATTTGTTAGGGAAAATGGTTTCTATCTTATTAAATATGAAAATGATGAAGATTGTAATAAAGTTATATATGATGGTCAATGGTTCATAGATAGCAACTGATTTTTAAGAAAAAACGGGAACCTAACTTAAGATTGGGGCGAGATATGTTGGAATCACACCCTGTGTGGATCAGATTAATCAATCTAGATCTATGGAACGCAAAAGGGATCAGTAAACAGGAAAGTATAATTAGAACCCCATTTGAAATGGATGATCTCACTAAAAATGTTAAATGGCTTATTTATGCTGGAGTTATGGTAGATATCCATGTTAACAATGAACGTAAAAACAAGTTCGTGCAAAAGACAAGCATGGTAACATATATAATACAAGATGTGGAACATGAGTACATTCCACCAACTTGCTCCTGCTGCAAGAGTTTTGGCCATTCAAATGAGCAGTGTGAATCGGTAGTTAACCCTGTTAAGAAGGTCTGAAAGGCAAAAGGTACATCTAATATCATATCTACCATAGAGGAGCAGCAAAACAAAAACACTGAAGAAATCAGCGACAAAACTGTTGCTAACAACTTTACATTAACCTCTAGTATGACGACCCCAAATCCCGTTTAGACGGAGACAAAGGTAATCTTTGGAATATAACACAGAAACAGATAATAGCAGATCAAAATTAAATAAATACACCAGATAATGAACAAGAGAATATACTGGATAAAAGTAATCATCAGAGTTACACAGTATACAGGATTTTACTTAGTACAAATACAGTTCAACTATACATATATGTCTACAGCGGAAACAAACAAAATATGTACAATAGGAGCTGAAGAGCATAAAAAGAGATAAATGATAGGATCCATCTTCAGCTCCAGCTATCCAGAGAAAGCCAGCTAAACCTGAATACAAGGCTGCCCGTGTAGAAAAAGGGGCACCCGAGTTTGAAAGTGAAACAAACTACGAGTCAGTCATGGGACTGGTATGAGAAATCTACTCAACACATATATAATATGGCTAATCACAGGACCATGCCACTTTCGTGGAACGGGTTTACTCCATTGGATGGCCAGTGCTTTAAAACAAATCATTCTTTTAACCATCGCAATGCTTTTCATAAAAATGAAGCCATTATAAGACTCAGTTCCCATCACACAATGCATCGCAAACCGGAGGATAGAGTTTTTACCTTATAACGGCCAAAACATGCTTGATACGAATAAAACAAAGGCATTTGATATTATTGCTAGTGTTTATATGTTTTGAAAACAATTTCAAATCATAACTATCAATCATAGGCGGCATGGGTACCATATATCATGTCGCCATATATATATACAATCAAAACCGCACAATGTCGTATTTGGAAATTGGATTTCCGTCATGAACCAAGGCAAAAGATAGTCCTTACCGAATTCGAGACGCTCTAGCCCGTGTCTCAGGCAAGCGCGCAGGCAAGCCTTGGATCGTCAGGGCCGGTCCACCGATGTGGATTATTATACTTGAACAATACGTTTCCCCGCTCTTTGGGGGCGTAAACGAGCCAAAGAATGACTCCATCGGACCCGGATCGTCCGATAAAACCGAGGCGCCTCGCAACAGCAACAACCACATAGGTTGAAAGTATATAAATGTCAGGGCTGGTAGGACACTGACACCACCCTAGCTAGAAAGAAACGCATGCCCTCCCTGAGGTCCTTCACCCGTTTCTGGCTCATACCGGGGTGTGAGGCTCGCGAATTCACGTTATACACAAAGCTACTCCACACAGGCGGTGCTTTGATCATCACCATAAGACTTTGCTTTTCAACAGAAGCCCTGATCACTTCATCTTAGCATGCCACACCGGTAATTCATGCCATGCGACTGATGTCCATCGATATACAACCTCTGAGCTCGTGCGTTTCAGAGAAGGGCGTTAAGCAAAAGAATAAATTCTCCGCCGCCAAACAGATGTATATTTAATAGAGATCAATCAACACAGAATAAAATCCAATGCTAGACACATAGTCCATTTACAAGTCCGTTCTGGGTCTGAACGAAGCCGGAGGCATTAAATACCTCGCAAACCCATCGATCACCACGTACGTTTGGACGATCACCACTCATTATCCATATTTCGGGATGCCTCCCAATCAGGACCTCGGTTACCATCCAAACGAGGTGAATATCTCCGGTCTTCGACCACCGTCTTCATCTTCGACTTTCAATCGTCGGTCAATTATTTGAAATGAGAATTAACTCGGCCTTTTCAAATAATTCACGTATATTTAGAATTTCAAATCAATTTATTTCAATGGTTAAATCATTCGACAACACCAATTTTGTTCTTTAATGTAATTTTCACACCAAACACATTCAACCATCAAATACCACATAAATCGAGAAAATTCAGTTTATTTCCATTCCATATCGTTTATGATATTTTATAACGATTTATCGCTATTTTTATTTATTTTAAAATAGCCAATTTATTCAAAACGACGCTTCGGGCCATAACGCGGCCGTGGCGCTGTTTTTCTTCAGATTTGATTTACACATATCTAAAAATCTAACCGTTGGATCTTCACAAAATTTACATCATTAGAAAGGTCTTTTCAAAACGAATCCAACGGTTCCAGTTTCGGGAAAATCCGACGGTCGGATCTCCCGGTACAATCGTTTGAAGTTTCGATTTCAAAATACGAACTGCAGCGTCGTTATTCGATTTAATATAATTATATTTATAAATATATATAAATATAATCGATTCTGGCACTGTTTTTCTTCAGATTTGAATTAAACATTCCAGACAATCCAACCATTGGATTTTTACAAAGTTGGTGCCGTTGGAAAGATATTTCCAAGGAGAACCCAACGGTTGCGGTTTCGGGAAAATCCAATGGTCGGATTTCCCGTACTAGTTGTTTGAAATCACGGTATCAAAATATGAACTGCACGGCCACGTTTCGTTTTAATTTTATTTATATTTATATATTTATATAAATATAGTTCATTCAACAATTTCAATATCGTTTTTACTTCAAATATTTCACTAACGCCTTTAAATTTTGGAAAATTTCGCCATAACCTCCTTTGTACGGGAGGGGCTGGGAAAATTCCCAAATAGCCACACGGGCGTCTCATGTCAAAAAGAAAAAGAAAAAGCCAAGCGGCTTGCCAACAGGCTCATAAAATCATCACCCAAACAAAACAGTAAATGTGTACCTATTTGTCGGGAACAACAATTTTATCCCTCTTCTCTAGCCCCTTTGTTATAACCTGTTCAATAAATATGCATGTACATATATACAGTTCCTATCGCTTATCATTTTCCATTCAACTTCATATTTGATTCCATTTGGTTTAAAAACACCATTCATTCTAATGTTGCATGCATAGGTAAAAATCACATCATTAGCTAATTAATGAATATTTCAATTCATGCATATTTATTTGAACGAGTTGCTATTTTTAACCCTTCACATTTCAACAATTCATGTAAATAATAAAAATATGATTTTTATTGTAAAACAATTTATTTCAAAACACTATTATTTTATATAGTTTATATAGGTGATAAAAATAGGATTTTTAACGTAAAACAATTTGTTTCAAAACAGGATTATTTTATACATTTCATATTGATGTTAAAATTGGGATTTTTATTATAAAACCATTTCTTTCAAAATATGAATACCATTCAACACATGAATTTCAATTCAACGAATGAATATCGATTCAACACATGAAGGTCTTCTATAGTTTATATATAGATAAAAATGTGATTTTTATATTTAAAACACGAAGACCATTCAACACATGAATTTCTAATCAACGAATGAATATCGATTCAACACATGAAGGTTTTCTATTCAACGAATAAATATAGTTTCAGCAAATGAAAATAATTCAAACGCATGAATATTATTCAAAATTTCGTTAGCATAACGGCAGGGTAGTTAAAACCGGGACCGTCCCTAGTACGGCTCCTCGCTCTACCTTAAAACCTCGCGATTTTTGACAATGGGGATCATGCATCTAGTTCGCACGCAGGCGGCATGTATATATTTATTTCATTTCCACAAACTAATCCTATGTGGTTTCAACCAAATATTTCTCAACCACAAATGGGTATTTTTCAACCACAATCAATCAATATCAACCACAAACAATCCCAAACAACCATTCGCTATCAATCAATTTTCATACCAATCACAACCAATAAATATCGTCCATGGTTTGTGGATGAGGGGCGTATATATATATTTATATATAGAAATTCACTTCTATTTCAACACATATATAATTTTTACAACGCATATATAACTTATACATCGAACATACAACTTATACAACGCTTATACATGAGGTGTACAACGCTTATATAACTCATACATCGACTATATAATTTATACATCGTTTGTTTATAAATTAGAAATCTCACATTGGTTTCCACTCCACCAAAAATAGCAGAAGGCTCAAAAAAATATACGGTCTCTTCTAAAATGTAGAAGACGTCCACATGGTCACGATGTTTCCTGTTTCACTGGATTTCGACAAGAAACGAAAAAGATATGATTTTTCAAAGTTTGCAATGGTTTTAAACTGTTAAAAACAGTTTTAATTAATCAAGGTCGTACCTTTCACTAATTGTTCGAAACTAGGTCTTGGTTTTTCGTCGAATTCGTTGCACGAGGGGCCGATCAGGTGGTGCGACGTCGTAGAGGGAGGAAGGGGCTTTACGCACGTGGTTGTGGCTGGCGATTCGGTGGTCCCTACCGACGGTGGCGGCGGTCGAAAGGGGGCAACTTTGAGGAGGTCGTTCTCGTAGGTGGCGCGATGGGAGGTGGTGGGACTTGGTTGGATTTGAAGAGGAGGGAAGGGGCTTTCGAACGTGGGTGGTGGCCAAGCCTGGCGTGGACGGTGGCGGCCGAAATCGGAGGAGGAAGCTTTAAACCACTTCTGCCGTATATCGCTTCAGCGGGGAGAGAGAAAAAGGGGAATTTTTTTTTTTTTTTTATTTTTTTTATAAAAATTCTGATTGGCCGGTGGAGTTTTAAAGGGTTTTTCTGACACGACCACCAATCCAAACCCAACGACTGTCGTCCCTAGCGTTTTACCCCCATTCCGAACACAATGGGATATGTTTCGAAGGCCCATTCGAATGTTTCAGTCAGTTTTCCTTCAGATTAAAGTATAAAACATTCAATATTTAATTTGAACGTACATTTCAATTTGCCAGGGCCACAAACTGATTCGAAAAAATCCAGAAAAATAAATCTAGCTATGTTTTGACGATACGGTCCCAACAAAACTAGTTTCGTCGAATTCTGAGACTGTTTGCAAAATGGCCAATTTTTGGTCGATCCAATTTAACTATAATTGACCAAAACACATTTTCCTTTGCCACGCTCACATACTAGCTTCAAAAATTATGAAATTTGAAACCTAGCAATAACTTCACATCCCGGATCTAACAAAAGTGGTTTCGTTGAATTTCGAGGTCGTATGCAAAATGGCCAATTTCCCGGGCTATATTAATTCCATAGCGACCTTTCTGAAAATTCATTCGGCCATAACTTTTGCTTTCCACTATGAAAATTCAATTTTTCAGATTCGTTAGAAAGCTATTCACTAACAGATTTAAATATCTTTCGTTTCACTAAAATCCGTTTTGTTTTGCACCTGGTACAGTCCGACAAAGTTTGAATTCAATTTTGGAAACTGCCGCGCCTTTTCAAGCCTTGTTTATAATTAGAATTAATTATATTCGTTTTCAATTGTCGATTCAACTCACTTTTCATATCTATTAGTTAAAATATTTATTTTAAATATTTAAAATCCATTGTTTTAGCCAATTTAAAAATTTTAAATTGGTTCAGATTTTCTAGGTCGTTACAATCTCCTCCACTTAAAACTTTTCGTCCCCGAAAAGGAACAAAGTCGAAAGTGGTTTGATAAATCTACAATCACACAACACAACCAATAATCAAATCGTTTTAGCCTTTCAAAAATATACTAATCAATTTCTATACTCTTTTTAAAATCATTCAAACTATAGAATTTAAAAGTGCACATCCATGGAAAGAAAATAACAACAGAGTAGAGAATTAAATGGTAATGCAAAGTAGGGTAAATGTACCTTGCACCGGAGTCAATCAGAGATATTTACTCGGCAACTAGGATAAGCTTTCTGAATGCTCTCCTCAGTTTCCCAAGTACAATCTCGCGGATCTCCACTCCATTGCACTTTGACTAAGTGAACCTTCTTGTTCCTCAGTTCCTTGGTTTCTTTGCCGATAATCTTTAGCGGCTCTCTTCTCACACCTAATTCTGGAGTAATTTCAATATCCTGCTGAGCTGGTTCTTCCACGATCAAGTCTGGATCATGAACGTGCTTTCGAAGTTGAGATATGTAAAATACATCATGAACTCCAGGCAACCAGTCAGGCAATTTGACCCTATAAGCGAGAGTTCCAATCCGTTCCAGAATAGGAAACGGACCAATGAATTTGGGCGCCGACTTTCCAGTTTTACCGAACCGGATAACTCCTCTCATCGGCGATACTTTCAAATATACATAGTCGCCAACAGCAAAGGATATATCTCTTCTTCTTCTATCGGCATAGCTCTTTTGTCGACTTTGAGCGACGAGTAATCGCTTCTTAATAAAATCGACTTTATCTGTAGCTTCTCGAATCATATCCGGACCCAACGAAAGTCTATTACCGGGTTCGACCCAACAAGCAGGAGATCGGCACGGTCTACCATACAACACTTCGAATGGCGACATTGTCAGGCTCGCCTGGTAGCTGTTGTCATATGAGAATTCAGCCAAATGCAGATGGTCTTCCCATGATCCACCGAAATCTATGACACAAGCCCGCAATAGATCTTCTAAAATACGATTCACCCTCTCAGTCTGACCGTCTGTCTGAGGATGATAAGCGGTGCTCAAGTTCAACTTCGTTCCCAGTTCGACTTGAAATGCTTCCCAGAATTTGCTAGTGAATATTGTATCTCTATCACTGACTATACTGAGCGGCACTCCATGTAGTATAACTATTTCCCTGAAGTATATCTGCGCCAGACTCTGAGCAGTTCTGTTTGATCTGACAGGTATGAAATGGGCGGTCTTCGTGAAGCGATCTACGATCACCCAAATACTGTCATTCCCTTTTCTGGTTCTGGGCAGACCATCAATGAAATCCATTGAAATATGTTTCCACTTCCAACCTGGAACTTCTAGTGGTTGTAATAACCCAGCCAATTTCTGTTGGTCGCTCTTGACTAGTTGGCAAGTAGGGCATCGGCTAACATATAAAGAAATGTCCCTCTTCATCGACTTCCACCAGAAGGTGTGTTTGATGTCATTATACATTTTGCTTACTCCCGGATGGATACTAAGTTTCGACTTGTGGCATTCATCCAGTACTTCCTTTCGAAGCTCAGGAATGTTAGGGACACAGATTCGACCTTTCAGCCTTAGAATCCCATCATTATCAACTTGAAAACTCGAGGGTTCGCCTTGTTGAATTATCTCTCTGATCTTCTGAATGAAGAAATCATCCTTCTGAAGAGCAGATATTTTATCTAGCAATGAAGTCGTGATAATAAAACTGGCGATCATCTCATTCTTTCGGCTTAACGCATCGGCCACGACATTGGCTTTCCCGGGAGTATATATAATTTCAAAGTCATATGCTGCAAGAAACTCCAGCCAACGTTGCTGCCTCAGATTCAGGTCTTTCTGAGTGAACAGGTACTTTAATGACTGGTGATCTGTAAATAGTTCAAATCTCTCACCCAGAAGATAGTGTCTCCAGATTTTCAAAGCGAATACTATAGCCAATAACTCTAGATCATGAGTTACGTAGTTTTTCTCGTGCGGCTTCAACTGACGGCTAGCATAAGCAATCACTTGACCCCTTTGCATTAACACTGCGCCAAGGCCTTCTCTAGAAGCATCAGTCCAGACTTTCAAATCCTGATTACCATCGATAATGGTTAACACTGGAGCAGTCGTTAATCTTAACTTTAGCTCTTCAAAAGCCTCTTCACTCTCTGGAGTCCATTTGAATTTAGAGTGCTTCTTTGTAAGCTTTGTTAAGTGGCCAGATATCTTCAAAAAGTTTTTAACGAACTTCCGGTAATAGCTAGCCAATCCGAGAAAACTGCGGACTTCAGTGGGGGTACTGGGCTGTTTCCAATTCTGAATAGCTGTGATTTTGCTTGGATCAACAGCATTTCCTTCTTTTGATACTACGTGGCCCAGAAATTTCACTTCATCTGCCCAGAATATACATTTGGAAAACTTTTCTTTCAATATATTCCTTCTGAGGATTGCTAACACTTATTCCAAATGTTTTTCATGTTCGGCCTTTGATTTAGAGAAGATTAGAATATCGTCAATGAAAACCAGAACAAATTTATTCAAAACCCCTCTGAACACTCTATTCATCAGATCGACGAAGTAAGCAGGAGCGTTACATAAGCCGAACGGCATTACTAACCACTCGTAGAATAAGTCGGGACCTCTGAATGCTGTCATTGGAACACACTCTTTGGCAATTCGAAGTTGATGGAAACCTGTAGCTAGGTCCATTCGTGAAAATACTTGTGCTCCATTTAATCGATCTAACAAATCATCAATCCGCGGCAATGGATATTTGTTCTTTATTGTCTGTTTGTTCAGATCACGATAATCCACACATAGATGTAGAGTACCGTCAGATTTCGGGACAAAGACCACTGTTGCACCCCAATCAGAGAAACTAGGCCTGATCAGACCCTTCCATACTAGCTGTCGTGTTTGATTGTCTAATTCCTCCTTCTCTTTCAAGGACATTCTTTGAATAGCATGAACTACCGGCCTTGCATTGGGAATCAAAGCAATCTTGAAATCTATTTCTCTCTGCGGAGGCAAACGAACAACTTTTTCGAACACATCCGCATAATCTTTGACGACAGGAATATCTTTGATGAGGTCAGGAATATTCTCTGTGATTTCAGGGACATCTTCTATTTGGGCTGGAGAAACATTCAAAGTTGCCCAAAAGTCTTTTCTATTAGCATTCTGACCTTCACAGGGAATGGTTATATAATCACCTGATTTAATCTTCGCCTTTACGACTTTGTCGGCGCATTTAACTTCAGCTTCATATTTGGTCAACCAGTCTAACCCCAAGATAAGATCAAACTCTTTAAAATTCATGACGACTGCGATGGTAGGAAACCGATAACGAGAGAAAGAAACCGGCACTCCACAATCCCAACTAAGATCAATGGAACCCCCAACCAGATTCTGGACAGTCATTGGTTCCTTGAGCTTCTTCAAATTCAAATCCAGCTTCTTAGCTGCATCCCTTGCAATAAAGCTTCGCGACGCGCCGGTGTCAAACAGTACTTTAACTGGGATGTCTTTGACAGTTAGCGTGCCTTCTAAAACATCTGGCCTTTCCTGAATAGACGAGGAGACAGGCACTTCTACCACTTCATTTACCCGAGCCTCTTTGGTTTTTTTTAACAGCCAGCAATCTCGCTTTATATGACCGGCCTGATGACAAAGATTGCACTTTCGAGTCACAGGAAGCTTGCCCTTAGATTTAGACACATGCTCTTTTCGCTTCTTTAAGGGTCCGCAGTTTATCGACAAATGCCCTGTTTGATGGCAGTTATTGCATACGGTTGTCGTTACTGGCCCTTTCTCAGATTTAGCCCTTTTTCTCTTAGCACTGGGCTTCTTACTAACCTCGGACCTCATACTGGCTTCAGGAATACCAGTTTCCAACTCTTCTTTGTCACTACAACAGACTTCTTCTTCATCGCGCAACATTCCTTTCTTACGGAGATCTTCATACTGATAAGCCATATAAACCATTTCAGAGAAGGGAAGTTTTATATTCCACAGTACACTATTCTGATATCTCCTTTGCATGCCATGGATAAATCTCAGACTTTTCCTCTTTGGATCTTGAATCAGATGAGGAGCAAAGTGAGAAAGTTCGTTGAATTTCTTATGATATTCTGGGATGGTCATATCACCTTGTATTAAATAAGAAAATTCATCACATAATCGCTCCGTCGCTTCAGGAGGAGTAAATCTTTCCAGGAAAATTACTTTGAATCTGTCCCAGGTGATATCACCTTCTGGATTATCTTTGATGATTATTTCCCACCAGATTAAAGCTTCTTCTTTGAGCGCCCAAGATGCTACTAACCATTTCTGGTCATCTCTCAGCTGGATACGCTCAAAGATTCTTTCGACAGAACTCATCCAAGCTTGAGTCTGAATAATAGATTCATTGCCCGAGAACTGTGCTCCGTTCAGATTTCGATATCTCTTTAATAGAGCCTCTAGATCGGGTTCTGCATTTCTCCTGTTTCTGACACTCATTTTTCTAGTACTTCTGCAATTAGCAGATCAAGTGTCAGGTCACAGAAAAGGTATTTAAAACATAGAAACATATACTTCAAATGTAAATGTGTCTATCGAGGTGTAATTTCATTCTGCTTTACTCATACTAGGATATCGCTGATCTTATCTGTATAGAGTTACCCGTCCTAGAACACTACTGGTTCTATTTCTGAAGAGTTCGTTCAAATGTTATATTCCAGAACTAAGCTTAACCAAAGCTCTGATACCACGTTATGACGACCCCAAATCCTGTTTAGACGGAGACAAGGGTAATCTTTGGAATATAACACAGAAACAGATAATAGCAGATCAAAATTAAATAAATACACCAGATAATGAACAAGAGAATATACTGGATAAAAGTAATCAGCAGAGTTATATAGTATACAGGATCTTACTTAGTACAAATACAGTTCAACTATACATATATGTCTACAGCGGAAACAAACAAAATATGTACAATAGGAGCTGAACAGCATAAAAAGAGTTAAATGATAGGATCCATCTTCAGTTCCAGCTATCCAGAGAAATCCAGCTAAACCTGAATACAAGGCTGCCCATGTAGAAAAAGGGGCACCCGAGTTTGAAAGTGAAACAAACTACGAGTTAGTCATGGGACTGGTATGAGAAATCTACTCAACACATATATAATATGGCTAATCACAGGACCACGCCACTTTCGTGGAACGGGTTTACTCCATTGGATGGCCAGTGCTTTAAAACAAATCATTCTTTTAACATCGCAATGCTTTTCATAAAAATGAAGCCATTATAAGACTCAGTTCCCATCACACAATGCATCGCAAACCGGAGGATAGAGTTTTTACCTTATAACGGCCAAAACATGCTTGATACGAATAAAACAAAGGCATTTGATATTATTGCTAGTGTTTATATGTTTTGAAAACAATTTCAAATCATAACTATCAATCATAGGTGGCATGGGTACCATATATCATGTCGCCATATATATATATATATATACAATCAAAACTGCACGATGTCGTATTTGGAAATTGGATTTCCGTCATGAACCAAGGCAAAAGATAGTCCTTACCAAATTCGAGACGCTCTAGCCCATGTCTCAGGCAAGCGCGCAGGCAAGCCTTGGATCGTCAGGGCCGGTCCACCGATGTGGATTATTATACTGAACAATACGTTTCCCCGCCCTTTGGGGCGTAAACGAGCCAAAGAATGACTCCATCGGACCCGGATCGTCCGATCAAACCGAGGCGCCTCGCAACAGCAACAACCACATAGGTGAAAAGTATATAAATGTCAGGGCTGGTAGGTCACTGACACCACCCTAGCTAGAAAGAAACGCATGCCCTCCCTGAGGTCCTTCTCCCGTTTCTGGTTCATACCGGGGTGTGAGGCTCGCGAATTCACGTTATACACAAAGCTATGCCACACAGGCGGTGCTTTGATCATCACCACAAGACTTTGCTTTTCAACAGAAGCCCTGATCATTGCATCTTAGCATGCCACACCGGCAATTCATGCCATGCGACTGATGTCCATCGATATACAACCTCTGACCTCGTGCGTTTCAGAGAAGGACGTTAAGCAAAAGAATAAATTCTCCGCCGCCAAACAGATGTATATTTAATAGAGATCAATCAACACAGAATAAAATCCAATGTCAGACACATAGTCCATTTACAAGTCCGTTCTGGGTCTGAACGAAGCCGGAGGCATTAAATACCTCGCAAACCCATCGATCACCACGTACGTCTGGACGATCACCACTCATTATCCATATTTCGGGATGCCTCCCAATCAGGACCTCGGTTACCATCCAAACGAGGTGAAGATCTCCAGTCTTCGACCACCGTCTTCATCTTCGACTTTCAATCGTCGATCAATTATTTGAAATGAGAATTAACTCGGCCTTTTCAAATAATTCACGTATATTTAGAATTTCAAATCAATTTATTTCAATGGTTAAATCATTCGACAACACCAATTTTGTTCTTTAATGTAATTTTCACACCAAACACATTCAACCATCAAATACCACATAAATAGAGCAAATTCAGTTTATTTCCATTCCATATCGTTTATAATATTTTATAACGATTTATCGCTATTTTTATTTATTTTAAAATAGCCAATTTATTCAAAACGACGCTTCGGGACATAACGCGGCCGTGGCGCTGTTTTTCTTCAGATTTGATTTACACATATCTGAAAATCTAACCGTTGGATCTTCACAAAATTTACATCATTAGAAAGGTCTTTTCAAAACGAATCCAACGGTTCCAGTTTCGGGAAAATACGACGGTCGGATCTCCCGGTACAATCGTTTGAAGTTTTGATTTCAAAATACGAACTACAGCGTCGTTATTCGATTTAATATAATTATATTTATAAATATATATAAATATAATCGATTCTGGCGTTGTTTTTCTTCAGATTTGAATTAAACATTCCAGACAATCCAACCGTTGGATTTTTACAAAGTTGGTGCCGTTGGAAAGATATTTCCAAGGCGAACCCAACGGTTGCGGTTTCGGGAAAATCCAATGGTCGGATTTCCCGCACTAGTTTTTTGAAATCACAGTATCAAAATACGAACTGTGTAAAGGCCCGCAAATCCGTGCTATCTGAATTGACTAAATACACCACAAGTCCAATCCAAATAACACAGAAATACGACTCATTATTAGAAAGAAGTTAGAGGATGAGAAATAGAAAGAAAGAAATATTAGAATAGAAGAAAACAAAGATCACAAACTCACAGCGGAACGAATAAAATATATTCTATAACATAACTTTTGAAATACAAATCTGTTTGGTACATATATACATACCATCATCAGAGTACACATAACATTTGATCCAGCGGAAGTAACTCTAAATAACTAACGTTGAAGCCTCCTGCTTCAAGCTCCTCCAAGTGTATCTGTAAAAGCCTGAAACACTTGACTGCCCGTACAAATTTGGGCACCCAAGAGTTTAGGGAAAACAAAACAAAATAAACTCTGGGTCAGTCATGGGACTGGTGTGAGTAAACTCCAACCACTTGTTTAACTTTCAAAACCCTTTTCGAAAGAAAAGATAATAGTAAGACCAGCCCACACATAAACATGGACGGTTTTTACCTTACTATAACCCAAAACACTTTGATAACAAATCCAATGATATTATAATAATGTCTACACCAAGTAAATAACCAAATAGCAGAACGCTTGCATCTCACGCTCCACATATATAGTATAAAATCAAAACCCGCATGGCGCTTATTGGAGATTGGATTTCCAACATGACAAGGTATGGGACCACCTTCCGACAGTGCATCTCTAGAGGCGAATACACCTGGGTTCAACAAGAACGTCTTGCAACCCGGCCCACACATGACCGACCACTCATTTCGCTTGAGTGTATCGAATGTATATCACCAACGGTTGGACTCAAACCACCGTTTCCCGAATGGGCAGAATCGATAGATTTAGAAACAAAAGGAATTTCTCTAGATAGGTGATTATACACCCTAATGGGTGCGACCCACATAGCCATGCTGCCTGCCCGATTTTTGTCATTTCCCGGTTGTTGAGGCCTGAGGCTACGCATACTTACCATCCATTGATAGCACAATCACTTTGAATGCCACATCGTCAGATCCGTTAATCACTAGTTGAGTTTGCACAAATATTCTGGATATTATGCTAAGGGATAAATCCGTTGCAACCATATATATTCATACAGACCAACCCATTTGATCATTGGAAATACTCTGTCAGACATTCGTCCATTTACGTTCGTCCTGGGATTGAACGAAACCGAAGGCACTATTTCTATAAATAGAAAAAGCCCTTGCACTTCACTCCGTCTTCAATATATTCAGCATACTTGGTTCGCAACGCTTATGCCGATACGGAGTGGTTCTTCGGATAATAATCCAACCGGTCTCTCCATATTGACAACGATGGTCAAAAACTTCGATAGTCTGTGATTTAACTATCGAATAAAAACAAGTGTTCATCCAAACATATCAACAAATCACTGGGCTCTTTAATTAATATTTCATTAATTAAACCACTTCTCTATTTCCCCTATCAATATTTGTTACTCAAATATTTCCAATAATCATCTCGGCTTCTTATGCCATTTGGAAAACGTTTCCAAATATCAACTTCTTTTATTCTCTATATATTAGAAAAATCTCTATTTGTAATTGGAAAACAATTCCAATCACTTATCTCTATCCCCTTTTGTTTACAACATTCGATTTTATATTCACTTTACTATCGAATTCAATATGTCGATACAATGGTTTCAGATTATCAAAATATCTTAAAAATATTCTAACTCCTTAAATTCCCGGAAAATTTCGCCATAACCTCCCCTGTATCGGAAGCATCGGGAAATTTCAAATAGCTTCCCGGTATCTTCTAATCTCAAAAAGAAAAAGAAAAAGCCAAGCGGCTTACCGATACGGCGCATAAAACCCATATATGAATTTAAACATGTACCTTTTGTCGAGCACATTATTTATATACCTGCCTTATCCTTGTCTCATACCTGTCTCCTGTATGTCTATACCTGTCAGATTTATTTCAACTTCGTACACTCGTTTGACTCAATTCGTTAAAGTAATTCTTTAACTAACTCTCTGCCTATCTCGCTTGTATAATTGAATATAACACGTTTCAAATATATTTCCACTTACTTATCAATCAATTGAATTCAAATTCCAATTTTAGTTCTATATTCGATTTCGAATATATATTTACAATCCCAAATTTCACTTTTCAAAGTTCGATTTTAGTTCAAACTCGATTAACTAATTCTTCTTTACTTAATTCTATTCAATAATCAAAAAATATGATTATTGTTTCAAAAATCATCTTCTTCTTTACTTCACTTGAGTCCACATTTATTTTCTAACTCAAGTCTAGATTTTTAAATGGCAATCCGGATTTTTATTTGCTTAAAAATCCCAATATTTATATATAAAATCCATTATGGTTTATAATGGTTTCTGGCGCTGCATTTTTGAAATTTTGATTTTGACATAACTCAAAATCTATACGACGAAATTCAGATTTTTCTCTTCCATTTGAAAACTATTATCAAACCGGTCCTGACGTTTCTTGTTTCAAAGAATTCTGACTTCAATTGAGTCCTGTATACTCGATTGAAGTTCGAATCGCTATTTTACGAACTGCAGCGCTGCGGCGAGTTCGTTTTAATTATATTTATATATATAAACGTTAAACTTCTTTAAATGAATTCAACTTCATTTAACTCCACTTGAATCCCTTGATTCCAATTTCAATCTTCTTTTGAATTCTATATTTCAAATCCCAATTCCTTTTCAAATTCAATATTTGAATTTCTATTTGAATTCCCTATATTCAAATTTGATGTTTGAATTCATTTGAATTCTCCTATTCAAATTCTATATTTAAATTCCATTTGAACTGCTATAATCCAATTTCTATATTTGAATTCTATTGGAATTCAAATATTCAAACTCCTTTTTAAATTCTATATTTGAAATTCCATAGTTTAAAACTTATTTGAATTTCATATTCAAATCCCATAGATCAAATCCTATTTGAATTCAATTTGAATCTCTTATATTCAAATTCCATTTTTCATTTGAATTCTAATATTCAAATTCGTTTCCAGCCTTATTTGAAAACTCACCATTTGAATTTCCATTATTCAAAATCATTTTCAACACCCTTTGAATTTCTATTATTCAAATTCATTTTCAACACCATTTGAATTTCTATTATTCAAATTCATTTTCAACACCATTTGAATTTCTATTATTCAAATTCATTGGAATTCCCTTGAATTCAAATTCCATTTCAAAACCATTTGGATTTTCTATTTTGAAATCCTATTTGAAATTCTATTTTCAATTCTACTTTGAAAATCCTATTTCAGAGTTTACTTCAAATTCTATTTTGAAATCTCATGTTCAAATTTCTACTTGAATTGTTGTATTCAATTCCATGTTCAAATTCAACACTTGAATTTCTATTTCAAATCTCAATTCAAATTTCATATTTGAATTCCAATTCAAATCTCTATTCAAATTTCACATTTGCATTCTTCTTTGAAATACTATATTTCAAATTCTATTCAAATTTTCTTTGAAATTCTATATTTCAAATTCTATTTTGAAATTCTACATTCAAATCTCTATTTGAATTTCTTTATTCGAATTCCTTTGAATTCAAATTTTATTTTTAATTCCTTGAATTCAAATTCTATTTTTCCATTCTAATCTCGTCTATTCAAATTCTATTTGAACTTCTTATTTAAATTTCTAATATTCAATCTCTTCTTAAAATTCAAATATTTAACTTCCTTTTAAATTTCAAAGGTTATACTCAATTTCCATTTGAGTTGTATATTTGAAAATTCCATTTCACATCCTATTTGAAATTTCATTTGTATTTCAAATATTTCAACTCCTTTCTAATATTTAAATTCTATTTAAATTTCTACTTAAAAATTCTATTTCAAGTTCTATTTTCATTTCAAAATTCTATTTCACACTTGTATTTTCTATTTTTGAATTATCAAAAGATAATTCTTTTTCACTTCATTTATAACTTCGTTATAAAAACTATTTATAAACTTCGTTTATAAAGAACTACTTGTTTTATTTTTCAAAACAAGTTTATATTTTTATTCCATTAAAAATTCAAATTCTATTTAAAAAATAGAATTTTCCCTTTAAAAAATCTCAATATCTTCTTTTAATTGGCCCAGTGATATTTAAAACAATCAAATCACCCAATTCTCAATCATTTGGTTTTTAACACATCATATATAACAATATATATATGCAAACAAATAAACAAACAGATAATATATTTTTGAGGAATCCAGTAGGATTCCTCCAACCTGTTTTCCTGCATCCACAGATGTTAGCACATAAATAATACCCATTCTGCTTCGTGGCAGAATATCGCGGTATAGAAGGTCATCCACTAATCATAGCGTGGGGCGTATAGGGTAATCATCCGCTATGGTACCGCGGGCATCCGCTAATGAGACTGCGGGAATCCAACCAACCAATCAACCCAATATATATATATATATATATATATATAGCCTAAATAACTAATATATATAAACCAACCATAAAACATTCACACAAGCAACAAACAATTATTTTTAATGAAATAAAAAAATAATTCTAAAGGTGAGTGAGATTTACTCACCGGAATTGCAGTTGTCGAATATCCTGTTTATCTCCAAATTACCGACTACTACTGTTCTCGAATGAAATTCGAACCTGCGATAATTTTATTTAAATTTACCGATTAACTATTTATTTATTTAAATTAACTATCTAAATAAATAATTGACTTTCCTATATTTTCTCTTCTTCCGGTTACTAAATTAAATTTAGCTTAACAAATAATTAAACTAATCTATACTGATGTACTAATTTAATCTATACAAGAAAACATTAACTAAGTATACTAAAAATTTAACACAGATTTATACCTTTCCTTTGTAATTCCAGAAAGACTATTTCTTCCTTATCCTTGCAAACGTAAGAACTTGCTTTCTTCCCTAACCTACTATCAATACCCAGTCCGCTGAACTTCCCATTTCCTCTTTGAACTCACCCGTCTTTCATCAGTAACCCGTCGCCATTCTTCACTTTCCGTCCTCGACATCAACAGGACCAGTCACCAAAACTATTGACGCCCTTTCGCCACCAACCCTCACCAAATCCCACCGCTCGAAATCCCTTCAACCTGTACATCCAACGCACAACTCGAGTCCCCTAAAACACCATCGCATAGTTCCTTGATCCCTAACTTCAAATCAGAAAACCTCCACGACCAACGCTGACATCCTCAACCCCTTTACCATCGCAACCCAACACCCAGTTAATCCATCACCGTTATCCCCAAAGCTACCCTAAACCGCATGTCCTAGAAAGCTAGAATTTTGAAGTCGCACAAACCTACAACAATCGCATGAATAAACGACAGTAAAGAGATGAAATAGGGGTTTTGAGGGATTCGATTGTTATTTCAACGACTTCGATTTTACTTTGTGTTTCGGAAAGATTTTTTTTTTTTCTTTTGGCTATTTCGATTTTCTTTGACTAGGAAGAACGAAAGAAAATGAGCTAAAGATTTGAGAATGGAAATGGACGGAGGTGAGGAATCAATTTATAGAGCGAGCGAGAGGAAACAGTAAGTACGTTGCCAGTAATCCGTTGTCTCCTTGATACCGAAGTTGGAAGACAAAATAAACAGCTCGAGGAAGCCTACGCGATTTTGTTTCCTAAGGTAGCTGTGATGTAGGTCGGCCAGATTATTTTTCTTTTATTGTTTATATTGATTTTATTTTAATTAAATAATTAAAATATTTTGCGGTCCTTAACTAGTAATCCCGAACCACTACTCAACCGTGACGACCGATGATACCAGATTATAACGCTCTTCTGAACTCAACGGAACTGATATTGAAATTTAAATTCGAATGTAAATATAAACGGCCATATTAAATTGATAATTCAATATAAAATGTCATTTATATTATCAACTAAATGTTTAAAACAATATTAAATATTTAAAATAAATTATTCAAAAATCTGGGTCGTTACATTCTTTCCCCCTTAAAATAATTTCGTCCTCGAAATTGCTAAGGTAGGAAAATGGTACAAACCCATTACTTTTCAAAACCTCACTTATGTTGAAACTCCACTCCTCATATTTCAACAAATTAGCTCCAACCAAAACTTTTGGTCTCCACCCATTTAATTCAATTCGAATGATCTACGATCAATCCATTTATATCCAATCTATATTCCATTAAACCTATTCAAATTGATTTTAGTCAATTGATTTACTTCAACTCATTTAACTTGCTTAAGTTAAATTTAAATTCCAGAATTCAATTCCCAGGATTTTCATTTCAAATTCTTTTGAAATCCCATAAATATATACATGTATATTTATTTCCATTTCAAATTCAAAACATTTGAATTTTCTAAATCGGCTTGTCTTCTTCCAAATCAATTTCCATCAAAACTCTTCTAAGGTAGCAATCCATCACTTAGAAACTCGGAAATGAACACTGATGATGTTGCAATCATCATCAGAATTATTTCCCAGCCACTGAAGTGAGTTCAGTGCCTTATTATTCCAAAATCCATCTAAAATGATTTCCTTTCAAATCCTTTTAAAACAAAGCTATATTATTTTAATATACTTTGAAAAATATTTTTTCAACTTCCCAGGATTTTGAATTCTTAATTCTGGTTTGAATTTAATTCTAATTCATCTCATTTGTATATTTAATTTCTATACAAATTCTATTTTTGGTTATAAATAACCATTCCAATTTTATATTCTCCTTTGATTATAATAACAACAACCAACACATCCAAAATATAATAATTTCAGAAAATTATTCTTTCTACATCAAAATATAGTTTTGGGTAAAGTTATTTCATTTACCCACTTTAAAACAATATCGTGTCGTATTTTCTGTTCAAGTGTTTAGAAATCCCTATCGACTTCGTGGCGTCCCACGATTCGACCAGAATTCCTAAACCACTCAACAGACTAGCCAACACAATATAAAACAAATTTTTATATTAATTTACAAATACGCTCTCTCGTATATATATGCTCAACTCATTCTAGGGTACTACTGACCCTATCTCTAATGAGCACATACCACACAAGCCTAGGTATTCACTCAACCTAAGCTCTGATACCAACTGTAAAGGCCCGCAAATCCGTGCTATCTGAATTGACTAAATACACCACAAGTCCAATCCAAATAACACAGAAATACGACTCATTATTAGAAAGAAGTTAGAGGATGAGAAATAGAAAGAAAGAAATATTAGAATAGAAGAAAACAAAGATCACAAACTCACAGCGGAACGAATAAAATATATTCTATAACATAACTTTTGAAATACAAATCTGTTTGGTACATATATACATACCATCATCAGAGTACACATAACATTTGATCCAGCGGAAGTAACTCTAAATAACTAACGTTGAAGCCTCCTGCTTCAAGCTCCTCCAAGTGTATCTGTAAAAGCCTGAAACACTTGACTGCCCGTACAAATTTGGGCACCCAAGAGTTTAGGGAAAACAAAACAAAATAAACTCTGGGTCAGTCATGGGACTGGTGTGAGTAAACTCCAACCACTTGTTTAACTTTCAAAACCCTTTTCGAAAGAAAAGATAATAGTAAGACCAGCCCACACATAAACATGGACGGTTTTTACCTTACTATAACCCAAAACACTTTGATAACAAATCCAATGATATTATAATAATGTCTACACCAAGTAAATAACCAAATAGCAGAACGCTTGCATCTCACGCTCCACATATATAGTATAAAATCAAAACCCGCATGGCGCTTATTGGAGATTGGATTTCCAACATGACAAGGTATGGGACCACCTTCCGACAGTGCATCTCTAGAGGCGAATACACCTGGGTTCAACAAGAACGTCTTGCAACCCGGCCCACACATGACCGACCACTCATTTCGCTTGAGTGTATCGAATGTATATCACCAACGGTTGGACTCAAACCACCGTTTCCCGAATGGGCAGAATCGATAGATTTAGAAACAAAAGGAATTTCTCTAGATAGGTGATTATACACCCTAATGGGTGCGACCCACATAGCCATGCTGCCTGCCCGATTTTTGTCATTTCCCGGTTGTTGAGGCCTGAGGCTACGCATACTTACCATCCATTGATAGCACAATCACTTTGAATGCCACATCGTCAGATCCGTTAATCACTAGTTGAGTTTGCACAAATATTCTGGATATTATGCTAAGGGATAAATCCGTTGCAACCATATATATTCATACAGACCAACCCATTTGATCATTGGAAATACTCTGTCAGACATTCGTCCATTTACGTTCGTCCTGGGATTGAACGAAACCGAAGGCACTATTTCTATAAATAGAAAAAAGCCCTTGCACTTCACTCCGTCTTCAATATATTCAGCATACTTGGTTCGCAACGCTTATGCCGATACGGAGTGGTTCTTCGGATAATAATCCAACCGGTCTCTCCATATTGACAACGATGGTCAAAAACTTCGATAGTCTGTGATTTAACTATCGAATAAAAACAAGTGTTCATCCAAACATATCAACAAATCACTGGGCTCTTTAATTAATATTTCATTAATTAAACCACTTCTCTATTTCCCCTATCAATATTTGTTACTCAAATATTTCCAATAATCATCTCGGCTTCTTATGCCATTTGGAAAACGTTTCCAAATATCAACTTCTTTTATTCTCTATATATTAGAAAAATCTCTATTTGTAATTGGAAAACAATTCCAATCACTTATCTCTATCCCCTTTTGTTTACAACATTCGATTTTATATTCACTTTACTATCGAATTCAATATGTCGATACAATGGTTTCAGATTATCAAAATATCTTAAAAATATTCTAACTCCTTAAATTCCCGGAAAATTTCGCCATAACCTCCCCTGTATCGGAAGCATCGGGAAATTTCAAATAGCTTCCCGGTATCTTCTAATCTCAAAAAGAAAAAGAAAAAGCCAAGCGGCTTACCGATACGGCGCATAAAACCCATATATGAATTTAAACATGTACCTTTTGTCGAGCACATTATTTATATACCTGCCTTATCCTTGTCTCATACCTGTCTCCTGTATGTCTATACCTGTCAGATTTATTTCAACTTCGTACACTCGTTTGACTCAATTCGTTAAAGTAATTCTTTAACTAACTCTCTGCCTATCTCGCTTGTATAATTGAATATAACACGTTTCAAATATATTTCCACTTACTTATCAATCAATTGAATTCAAATTCCAATTTTAGTTCTATATTCGATTTCGAATATATATTTACAATCCCAAATTTCACTTTTCAAAGTTCGATTTTAGTTCAAACTCGATTAACTAATTCTTCTTTACTTAATTCTATTCAATAATCAAAAAATATGATTATTGTTTCAAAAATCATCTTCTTCTTTACTTCACTTGAGTCCACATTTATTTTCTAACTCAAGTCTAGATTTTTAAATGGCAATCCGGATTTTTATTTGCTTAAAAATCCCAATATTTATATATAAAATCCATTATGGTTTATAATGGTTTCTGGCGCTGCATTTTTGAAATTTTGATTTTGACATAACTCAAAATCTATACGACGAAATTCAGATTTTTCTCTTCCATTTGAAAACTATTATCAAACCGGTCCTGACGTTTCTTGTTTCAAAGAATTCTGACTTCAATTGAGTCCTGTATACTCGATTGAAGTTCGAATCGCTATTTTACGAACTGCAGCGCTGCGGCGAGTTCGTTTTAATTATATTTATATATATAAACGTTAAACTTCTTTAAATGAATTCAACTTCATTTAACTCCACTTGAATCCCTTGATTCCAATTTCAATCTTCTTTTGAATTCTATATTTCAAATCCCAATTCCTTTTCAAATTCAATATTTGAATTTCTATTTGAATTCCCTATATTCAAATTTGATGTTTGAATTCATTTGAATTCTCCTATTCAAATTCTATATTTAAATTCCATTTGAACTGCTATAATCCAATTTCTATATTTGAATTCTATTGGAATTCAAATATTCAAACTCCTTTTTAAATTCTATATTTGAAATTCCATAGTTTAAAACTTATTTGAATTTCATATTCAAATCCCATAGATCAAATCCTATTTGAATTCAATTTGAATCTCTTATATTCAAATTCCATTTTTCATTTGAATTCTAATATTCAAATTCGTTTCCAGCCTTATTTGAAAACTCACCATTTGAATTTCCATTATTCAAAATCATTTTCAACACCCTTTGAATTTCTATTATTCAAATTCATTTTCAACACCATTTGAATTTCTATTATTCAAATTCATTTTCAACACCATTTGAATTTCTATTATTCAAATTCATTGGAATTCCCTTGAATTCAAATTCCATTTCAAAACCATTTGGATTTTCTATTTTGAAATCCTATTTGAAATTCTATTTTCAATTCTACTTTGAAAATCCTATTTCAGAGTTTACTTCAAATTCTATTTTGAAATCTCATGTTCAAATTTCTACTTGAATTGTTGTATTCAATTCCATGTTCAAATTCAACACTTGAATTTCTATTTCAAATCTCAATTCAAATTTCATATTTGAATTCCAATTCAAATCTCTATTCAAATTTCACATTTGCATTCTTCTTTGAAATACTATATTTCAAATTCTATTCAAATTTTCTTTGAAATTCTATATTTCAAATTCTATTTTGAAATTCTACATTCAAATCTCTATTTGAATTTCTTTATTCGAATTCCTTTGAATTCAAATTTTATTTTTAATTCCTTGAATTCAAATTCTATTTTTCCATTCTAATCTCGTCTATTCAAATTCTATTTGAACTTCTTATTTAAATTTCTAATATTCAATCTCTTCTTAAAATTCAAATATTTAACTTCCTTTTAAATTTCAAAGGTTATACTCAATTTCCATTTGAGTTGTATATTTGAAAATTCCATTTCACATCCTATTTGAAATTTCATTTGTATTTCAAATATTTCAACTCCTTTCTAATATTTAAATTCTATTTAAATTTCTACTTAAAAATTCTATTTCAAGTTCTATTTTCATTTCAAAATTCTATTTCACACTTGTATTTTCTATTTTTGAATTATCAAAAGATAATTCTTTTTCACTTCATTTATAACTTCGTTATAAAAACTATTTATAAACTTCGTTTATAAAGAACTACTTGTTTTATTTTTCAAAACAAGTTTATATTTTTATTCCATTAAAAATTCAAATTCTATTTAAAAAATAGAATTTTCCCTTTAAAAAATCTCAATATCTTCTTTTAATTGGCCCAGTGATATTTAAAACAATCAAATCACCCAATTCTCAATCATTTGGTTTTTAACACATCATATATAACAATATATATATGCAAACAAATAAACAAACAGATAATATATTTTTGAGGAATCCAGTAGGATTCCTCCAACCTGTTTTCATGCATCCACAGATGTTAGCACATAAATAATACCCATTCTGCTTCGTGGCAGAATATCGCGGTATAGAAGGTCATCCACTAATCATAGCGTGGGGCGTATAGGGTAATCATCCGCTATGGTACCGCGGGCATCCGCTAATGAGACTGCGGGAATCCAACCAACCAATCAACCCAATATATATATATATATATATATATATATAGCCTAAATAACTAATATATATAAACCAACCATAAAACATTCACACAAGCAACAAACAATTATTTTTAATGAAATAAAAAAATAATTCTAAAGGTGAGTGAGATTTACTCACCGGAATTGCAGTTGTCGAATATCCTGTTTATCTCCAAATTACCGACTACTACTGTTCTCGAATGAAATTCGAACCTGCGATAATTTTATTTAAATTTACCGATTAACTATTTATTTATTTAAATTAACTATCTAAATAAATAATTGACTTTCCTATATTTTCTCTTCTTCCGGTTACTAAATTAAATTTAGCTTAACAAATAATTAAACTAATCTATACTGATGTACTAATTTAATCTATACAAGAAAACATTAACTAAGTATACTAAAAATTTAACACAGATTTATACCTTTCCTTTGTAATTCCAGAAAGACTATTTCTTCCTTATCCTTGCAAACGTAAGAACTTGCTTTCTTCCCTAACCTACTATCAATACCCAGTCCGCTGAACTTCCCATTTCCTCTTTGAACTCACCCGTCTTTCATCAGTAACCCGTCGCCATTCTTCACTTTCCGTCCTCGACATCAACAGGACCAGTCACCAAAACTATTGACGCCCTTTCGCCACCAACCCTCACCAAATCCCACCGCTCGAAATCCCTTCAACCTGTACATCCAACGCACAACTCGAGTCCCCTAAAACACCATCGCATAGTTCCTTGATCCCTAACTTCAAATCAGAAAACCTCCACGACCAACGCTGACATCCTCAACCCCTTTACCATCGCAACCCAACACCCAGTTAATCCATCACCGTTATCCCCAAAGCTACCCTAAACCGCATGTCCTAGAAAGCTAGAATTTTGAAGTCGCACAAACCTACAACAATCGCATGAATAAACGACAGTAAAGAGATGAAATAGGGGTTTTGAGGGATTCGATTGTTATTTCAACGACTTCGATTTTACTTTGTGTTTCGGAAAGATTTTTTTTTTTTCTTTTGGCTATTTCGATTTTCTTTGACTAGGAAGAACGAAAGAAAATGAGCTAAAGATTTGAGAATGGAAATGGACGGAGGTGAGGAATCAATTTATAGAGCGAGCGAGAGGAAACAGTAAGTACGTTGCCAGTAATCCGTTGTCTCCTTGATACCGAAGTTGGAAGACAAAATAAACAGCTCGAGGAAGCCTACGCGATTTTGTTTCCTAAGGTAGCTGTGATGTAGGTCGGCCAGATTATTTTTCTTTTATTGTTTATATTGATTTTATTTTAATTAAATAATTAAAATATTTTGCGGTCCTTAACTAGTAATCCCGAACCACTACTCAACCGTGACGACCGATGATACCAGATTATAACGCTCTTCTGAACTCAACGGAACTGATATTGAAATTTAAATTCGAATGTAAATATAAACGGCCATATTAAATTGATAATTCAATATAAAATGTCATTTATATTATCAACTAAATGTTTAAAACAATATTAAATATTTAAAATAAATTATTCAAAAATCTGGGTCGTTACAAACTGCACGGCCACGTTTCCTTTTAATTTTACTTATATTTATATATTTATATAAATATAGTTCATTCAACAATTTCAATATCGTTTTTACTTCAAATATTTCACTAACGCCTTTAAATTTTGGAAAATTTCGCCATAACCTCCTTTGTACGGGAGGGGCTGGGAAAATTCCCAAATAGCCACACGGGCCTCTCATGTCAAAAAGAAAAAGAAAAAGCCAAGCGGCTAGCCAACAGGCTCATAAAATTATCACCCAAACAAAACAGTAAATGTGTACCTATTTGTCGGGCACAACAATTTTATCCCTCTTCTCTAGCCCCTTTGCTATAACCTGTTCAATAAATATGCATGTACACATATACAGTTCCTATCACTTATCATTTTCCATTCAACTTCATATTTGATTCCATTTGGTTTAAAAACACCATTCATTCTAATGTTGCATGCATAGGTAAAAATCACATCATTAGCTAATTAATGAATATTTCAATTCATGCATATTTATTTGAACGAGTTGCTATTTTTAACCCTTCACATTTCAATAATTCATGTATATAATAAAAATATGATTTTTATTGTAAAACAATTTATTTCAAAACACTATTATTTTATATAGTTTGTATAGGTGATAAAAATAGGATTTTTATCGTAAAACAATTTGTTTCAAAACAGGATTATTTTATACATTTCATATTGATGTTAAAATTGGGATTTTTATTATAAAACCATTTCTTTCAAAATATGAATACCGTTCAACACATGAATTTCAATTCAACGAATGAATATCGATTCAACACATGAAGGTTTTCTATAGTTTATATATAGATAAAAATGTGATTTTTATATTTAAAACACGAAGACCATTCAACACATGAATTTCTAATCAACGAATGAACATCGATTCAACACATGAAGGTTTTCTATTCAACGAATAAATATAGTTCAAGCAAATGAAAATAATTCAAACACATGAATATTGTTCAAAATTTCGGCAACATAACGGTAAGGTAGTTAAAACCGGGACCGTCCCTAGTACGGCTCCTCGCTCTACCTTAAAACCTCGCGGTTTTTGACAATGGGGATCATGCATCTAGTTCGCACGCAGGCGGCATGTATATATTTATTTCATTTCCACAAACTAATCCTATGTGGTTTCAACCAAATATTTCTCAACCACAAATGGGTATTTTTCAACCACAATCAATCAATATCAACCACAAACAATCCCAAACAACCATTCGCTATCAATCAATTTTCACACCAATCACAGCCAATAAATATCGTCCATGGTTTGTGGACGAGGGGCGTAAATATATATATATATATATATTTATATATAGTAATTCACTTCTATTTCAACACATATATAATTTTTACAACGCATATATAACTTATACATCGAACATACAACTTATACAACGCTTATACATGAGGTGTACAACGCTTATATAACTCATACATCGACTATATAATTTATACATCGTTGTTTTCCATATTGTTTATAAATTAGAAATCTCAAATTGGGTTCCACTCCACCAAAAATAGCAGAAGGCTCAGAAAAATATAAGGTCTCTTCTAAAATGTAGAAGACGTCCACACGGTCACGATGTTTCCTGTTTCACTGGATTTCGACGAGAAACGAAAAAGATATGATTTTTCAAAGTTTGCAATGGTTTTAAACTGTTAAAAACAATTTTAATTAATCAAGGCCGTACCTTTCACTATTTGTTCGAAACTAGTTCTTGGTTTTTCGTCGAATCCGTTGCACGAGGGGCCGATCAGGTGGTGCGATGTCGTAGAGGGAGGAAGGGGCTTTACGCGCGTGGTGGCGGCTGGCGATTCGGTGGTCCCTACCGGTGGTGGCGGCGGTCGAAAGGGGGCAACTTTGAGGAGGTCGTTCTCGCAGGTGGCGCGATGGGAGGTGGTGGGACTTGGTCGGATTTGTAGAGGAGGGAAGGGGCTTTCGAACGTGTGTGGTGGCGAAGCCTGGCGTGGACGGTGGCGGCCGAAATCGGAGGAGGAAGCTTCGAACCACTTCCGCCGTATATCGCTTCAGCGGGGAAAGAGAAAAAGGGGAATTTTCTTTTTTTTTTATTTTTTTATAAAAATTCTGATTGGCCGGTGGAGTTTTAAAGGGGTTTTCTGACACGACCACCAATCCAAACCCAATGACTGTCGTCCTTAGCGTTTTACCCCCATTCCAAACACAATGGGATATGTTTCGAAGGCCCATTCGAATGTTTCAGCCAGTTTTCCTTTAGATTAAAGTATAAAACATTCAATATTTAATTTGAACGTACATTTCAATTTGCCAGGGCCACAAACTGATTCGAAAAATTCCAGAAAAATAAATCTAGCTATGTTTGGACGATACGGTCCCAACAAAACTAGTTTCGTCGAATTCTGAGACCGTTTGCAAAATGGCCAATTTTTGGTCGATCCAATTTAACTATAATTGACCAAAACACATTTTCCTTTGCCACGCTCACATACTAGCTTCAAAAATTATGATATTTGAAACCTAGCAATAACTTCACATCCCGGATCCAACAAAAGTGGTTTCGTCGAATTCCGAGGTTGTATGCAAAATGGCCAATTTCCCGGGCTATATAAATTCCATAGCGACCTTTCTAAAAATTCATTCGGCCATAACTTTTGCTTTCCGCTATGAAAATTCGATTTTTCAGATTCCTTAGAAAGGTATTCACTAACAGAATTAAATATCTTTGGTTTCACTAAAATCCGTTTTGTTTTGCACCCGGTACAGTCCGACAAAGTTTGAATTCAATTTTGGAAACTACCGCGCCTTTTCAAGCCTTGTTTATAATTAGAATTAATTATATTCGTTTTCAATTGTCGATTCAACTCACTTTTCATCTCTATTATTTAAAATATTTATTTCAAATATTTAAAATCCATTATTTTAGCCAATATTTTTAATTGGTTCAGATTTTCTGGGTCGTTACATCTAGTACTAAATTGCAAGGTAATAATGTGCTGCTGTGGAGGTAGTGGCGGTGGATCAATCGAAGGGGTAGAAAAACCAAATTAACTTAAAGACAATGGAAACTGGTGAACTAGTGGTGATAACTCGATATAACCTTGAGACTCTGATAGATGTGGAATCAGTTGATTTTGTACCTGAAATAGTATAAGATTTAAATCAGTTAAACATTAATATAGACAATAATAAGGAAGAGATTTAGGAATATGAAAGCAATATGAGTGATTTTTTTACAAAATCTAACCTGAATATGCAAAGCAGTTTAATAAGAATGAAGCAAAAAAAACAAGGTAGCATCGGGTATGCCCGAGAAATATCCTATGAAATCGAGGAGTCGATCCCTGAATGCTAAATGTCCCTAATTAGTTGGAATGTTAGAGGTCTAAATAACAATACCCCTATTTTAGGTCTCAATAATCTTAGAAGGAAATTTCTTCCACTGTTTACGGGTATCCTAGAAAATAAATTAAATGTAGATAATGTTAATTTCTTTGTTGACTCCATGGGTAATGAGTGCATGTACACCACAAATAATGAATTTTCTGATAAAGGCAGGATTCTTATTCTATCTGAAAAAGTGTGTGGAATTGTGTAATTATTGACAAAGATGAGCAATGGATTACTGTCAAATTAAATAATACTGGGGGTCTTATTATGCTAATTTTTGTTTTGTATGCTAGATATCAGACGTGCCAAAGAACTAAGTAGTGGGATAAAATCAAAAGCATGGCTTTAATTATCGTTGCCCCATGGATTGTGATGGGTGATTTTATATCTATATTAAAAGAAAATGAGAAGAAAGGTGGTGTTACCATGCATATCTCCCAGTTGGCTGAATTTAATAATTGCGTTGTAGCATCAAGGTTAGTGGAATTGATCCATTGTGGCCTACATTGCACATAGAGAAGTGGCGAAAGTAGAAAAAAATGCTTGTAAACTTGACATGGATCTAATCATTTATGAATGCATCAATAAATTCTCTGACATGAAGGTGAATGTTTTACCCACCTCAACTAGTGATCATAGCCCAATTTGTATTAACTTGATTAAAAGAAAAGCTAATGGAAAAGGGAAACTATTTTGAGGAGATTATTGAACGGTACAATAAAGCTTTTGATTTCGAGATGTTTGGTCAATATAATGAAGGATACGTGTATAATTTTGTGCAGTTTCTCAAAAACATAAAGATGAAAATTAAAGAGCGGAATAAGACCAGGGGTACAGAATGAAAATCACATTTAAAAAATAGAGGAAAGAAGTGCAAAACTTTTACAAATGATAGATGATGGTGACGATAGTGATCACACTTGGAGGCAATATCATCAGAGAAAAACTGAGCTGAAGGAAGCTCTTTAAACTAAAAACAGTGGAACTCGAACAAAAAGAAAAATGCATATCAGATGGTGATGAATGCATTAGGTTTTTCTACAATAAAATGTCTATTCGAAGAAACACTAAATTTAATTTTAAATTTTTTTATCAGGAGGGCAACAACTTGGTAGATATGACAAAAATTGAAGCTGGAGCCATTTCTTATTTTAATGAACTATATAATGGCGAAAACAAGAAAGACTTATCCCAAATCAATCTAAGGAAAATTTCGAATGCTCGGGGAGATGAATGTTGCGCAGATCCATCATTGAAGTTGAGGTCCATGAAGTCATTAAATCCACCCATACAGATTCCATCACCGGACCAGAGGGTTTTCGGTCCTGCTTCTTCCAAATCCATTGGAATGATCTGAAAAATAAAGTGGTACCACCTATACAGGAGGCATTTCAATCAGGAAAAATTCTTAAGGAGATCAATCATACTTTCTTATGCTTAATAACAAAATCAGAGAAACCTAGCAAAATAGATGATTACAGACCAATAGCCTGTTGTAATGTTCTGTACAAAATCTTGAGTAACGTAATTTGCAACAAAATGAAGAGAGTATTACCAAACATGATAGCTGAATGCCAGAGTGCTTTCATTAAAGGGAGGAACATTTCAGAGAATTCTCTGTTGGCACACGAATTAATTAGAAACTTTAATAAGAAAGGAGCTAATAATATTTGATTACGTTAAAATTAAAATATGAATTACGAACAATGGTAATGGCGGCTACGAAAATTCCTTCCTCTTCTCCCATCCATCCCTACGATTCCTTCTTTCCTCCTCTTCCAACTCGCTCTCCTCCTCTAGATCCCTTAGATCCTCCACCTCCCAACGCTATATCCACATCAGTAAATCCTTCTCTCGTGAACGCTGGAGCTTCTACATTAGATCAGATCCATGTGAGTTAGGAATCGCTTAGATCGGATATTTCTTCATCTAATCAGATTCCTCCATCATTAAATTTCAACTCCTCGAAATCATCTTATCCAACGTTTACGAAATGCGATTACGCATCTCTCTTCAATTCCCTACCTAGGAATGCTAGATTTTTCGAGCCTCAACATTTGTAAATTCCTAGGGATGGACCACCGACATCGCTACCAGATCTGGTCAAAATGGATTACTGGAGTAAATACTTAGTAGGATTTTTCCTAGATGGTACTATGCATTATATTGCAGTGGCTAATTTTTTGAGGAGACACTGGAAATTACAAGGAGATGTAGATATTAAATTCGATGGTAGAATTTTCTACTTCAAATTTTCTAATGATATTGAAAAGGATAGGATTCTTCACTCTGATCCAATTTTCATTCTAGGCAGAATGTTTATTTTAACTAAATGGGATACTATGATTGGAAATGCTCAATCTCAAATTAGGAAGGTACCTATGTTGATTCATTTCTCAGAGTTTCTATCATTCTGTGGACTCTAATTGGTATAAAATGGTTAGTGTGTCATATAGGAAGGCTGATTTGCTTCGACAGTAGTACAGAAAGTGTAACGAACTGGGATTTTAGACTCCGAAAATAAACACACAACTGCCATGTTGACTATTCAAACATCGGAAATACCTGATCATTAATAGAAAGAAGTTAGAGGGTGGGAGTACATAAGATAGAAATTAGAATATAAGAAGAAGATCACCACAGACCAGAATCTAAGTAATATGAATCTCACAGCGGAACGAATAAAATATAATATATAACATAACTTTGCAATAAAACAGTATATATATACAATAACATTTTCAGAGTACAACACTTACACACAGCGGAAATAACAATAGCTATATAATCCTGAAGCCTCCTGCTTCAAGCTCCTCCAAGTATATCTGTAAAGACCTGAACTACTTGACTGCCCATACAAATTTGGGCACCCAAGAGTTTTGGGAAAACAAAACAAAATAAACTCTGGGTCAGTCATGGGACTGGTATGAGTAAACTCAAATCATTGGGTTTAACTTTTCAAGATCCTTTTCAAAGAAGAGATAATCGTAAGACCGATCCACACATAAACACGGATGGCTTTTACCTTACGATAACCCAAAACATTTTTGGAAATCAATACTTTTCTGATATTATAATAATGTCTAATCACTGGTAATTAACATACTAGCAGAACGCTTGCATCTCACGTTCCACATATATAGTAAACAAACAAAAACCGCGGGCTCTTACTGGAAATTGGATTCCAACTATGACAAGGTATGGGACCACCTACCGAGTGAATACACATGGTTCAACAAGAACATCTTGCAACCCGGCCCACACACGACCGACCACTCATTTCGCTTGAGTGTATCGAATGTATGTCACCAACAGTTGGGAGCTACCCACCGTTTCCCGAAAAGGGACAGCATCTAAAATAGATAAAAGAATGAAATAGATTTTCTCTAGATAGGTGATATACATCCTAATGGGAGCGAATCACATAGCCATGATGCCTGCCTGATTTCTGTTATTCCCCGTTGATGAGGCTTGAGGTCATTACGTATCTTTTGGAACACCTGACCACCATTCACTTTGAATGCCATATCGTCATACCCGCCAAATCACAAATTGATTTTCCCAATAATACCACGGGTATATAGCTAAGAGAAACGAATTCCTCCGCCACCAAACGTAAGTACGTTTGAAGAAATCAACTTACGCAATCCGTTAGATATACTTTGTCAGACATTCGTCCATTCACGTTGTCCTAGGACTGGACAAACCGAAGAAACTATTCTGTAAACAGGATAGCCCTTACATAACTTCGTCTTCAATTATTTTCATCACATTTGATCGCAACGCTAATGTCCATACAGAGTGGTTTTTCAGATAATGAATCTGATTCCGGTCTCTCCGTATTGATAACGGAAAAATGATCAAAATTTTTGATAGTCAGTGATTTAACTATCAAAGAAAAATAGGTGTACAAGCAACGATCTTATTTGCAGATAGAAATTCGATCGATCAATCATCAATCAACACTGATCTCCTTTAATTTAATCTATCATTAATTTATTCATTTCCCATTTCTATATATTAGTAAATTCTTATTTTCTAAATTTAGAAAATATACTTTATTAATCATTTGAAAATATCTCCATATTTACTCCCATTTCTTGTTTTCTATATTAGAAAACATTTCTGATTCTTATTTGGAAAACAATTCCAAAACTCCATCATTTGATTTAAACAGATGTTTAAATAAAACATCACTAAGCCAATTCAAGCCATTACACTCGTTTACTAAATTCACTTAACCAACACTCACAATCGAACCTTAACCATTTCTTAGTTAAAACTGAAGCCAATCAAGTTGGGGTATAATTTCCTCTCAGACCTTAACTGAACAACATTTCTAACCTCGAAATAGACGAAGTTCACCTTTCAAATCTTTAACAAACTTCCTTACATAACTTTCAGATTTTATTTACGAATTCACTTCTTTTATACAAATCATTTGATTATAACAATAGTGTTCAAATACCTATTTCTGAAATATCTAACTTCAAAATATAACTTTTATTCCTTAATTTAACTAAATAACTAAATAGACAATTTATAAAGAAATCATTAAATCTTGATTAAAAACGGAAAGTGTACTTTCCCAAATTCGATATAACTGAATTCCAACTTATAACTCTCTTTCGAAAAATCTCTATTCGATAACTCCTTTTCAAATAAACTATATTCGATAACTCTTTCTTCAAATAACTATATTCGATAACTCTCTTCGAATGATTTGCATTCAATTAACTCTCTTTGAATGATTTACATTCGATTAATCTCCTTTCGAATAAACTATATTCGATTAACTCCCTTAATTCTATTCGAATAAACTATTTCGAATAACTCCTTTAATTCTATTCGAATACACTATTTTGAATAACTCCTTTGGATTAACTCATTTGGATTAACTCGGTTTAATTAACTCATCTTAACTAACTCAACTCGATTAACTCAAATTGATTAACTTACTTGATTAACTCAACTTATTTAACTCCTATCGAATAACTAATATTCGATTAACTTATACTCGAATAACTATGTCTGTTTTAAATTTATTTCGAATAGCTAATATTCGATTTAACTCCATTCGCTTGACTCTAAATCGCAGCGATCACAATGGTTACGCTTGATTCCCTCAGGAAACATCCGACCGCCATAGGCTATCTGTACCCTACGAATTACGCTAGCAGTCTTACGAAATGGCAACACATCCTGAATAACTATGTTTGACTAACTCTATCTCAAATAACTATATTCGATCAACTCTAATTGAATAACTAATATTCAATTAATCCTAATTCCATCAACTATTTTCAATTTACTCTATCTGGTTAACTCTTACTGGTTAACTCTATCTAATTAACTCTAATTGGTTAACTCTAACTGATTAACTCTAATCAATTACTCTTCATCCATATTCAGTTTCAAATATCGATGTTGAAATCGATTCTTACTTCTCTATACAAGTCCTGACTTATATATTCTATTTATCCAATGATAAACATTTTATTTAATTTATAAAACCTTATTTATAAATTTATCTTCTTACTTTATCTGTTAAAACAGATTCCTCTTAAATGTTCACTTTGAATTCATATTCTGTTATACCCGTGTGCGAAGCACGGGTCTAAACCTTCCTAGTGTAAAATTCTCTTTTTATACAATCTATTTATTTTTCAAGTATTTCCTTTTTATAGTCTATTTATTTTCGAAATAAATATTTTCTTTACAATTCTATTTATTTTCTAAATAAATATTTCTTTTTATAACTCTATCTATTTCATAGATAAATATTTCTATTTATAAACTATTTGTAAATGTTTTACAAATAGTTCCTTTTCAATTCTATTTATAATTGTTTTTAAAATACCTCCTTTTTTCTATTTGTTTCACAAATATTTTCCTTCTCTATTTGTTTTACAAATATTTTCCTTTTCTATTTGTTTTACAAATATTTTCCTTTTCTGTTTGTTTCACAAATATTTTCCTTTTCTATTTGTTTTACAAATATTTTCCTTTTTATATAAAATCCTTTGATTTTATATAAATATTTTATTTCAAATTATAGTTTTGAAATTTCCCTTTTCACACTCCAGTATTTCCTTTGGTATTTAAAAGTACCAAATAACAATGATCAAACACACATTGTCAACAACATATTATAAATCACATCATATATCACAATATATGAAAAACAGTAAAATAAATGTTGTGGGATCCAGTTGGATCCCTCCAACCTGTTTCCCTGTATCCACAGATGTTAATCAACATAAATAATATGAATATGAAATATTCTGATAACAGAATCAATATTCAATTAACGATTTATATCTATATCGTTATCCATATTTTCAACCAATTAACTAGCAGTTCAACCAAACAGCCAACACACAACAAACAACCATCATTTATAAATTGTATAAATATTTTATAAAAATATAAAGTGAGCAGAGTTAGTGAGATTTACTCACATTGGACGGTTATCATTAAATAATGATAATTGGTCATTGATTTTATTCAGGCGTTTAATTTCACCATAAATCCAAACGAGCTCCAATTCACTCCCGGTTAGTTCCATGGTGTAGCCACCGTCCATACGATCCTAACAGATCCAGTTTTGTCTAGTTCTGATATTGTATCACGAAGTTACACATTATATAAGTTTGTACATGATAAAATAAATTGAATTTCCTTTTAAATGAAATTGGGCTTAACCTTATAACTTGGCCCATACCCCTTCATAAAATACCAGGCCCACACTTTTTCTCTCCTTCCTATACTCTAGGATTTCACGAACCCCTCTTTCACCATTACCGTGATTTTAAGCCTCCACTGATCCTCCTCCTTGCATTTAAAAATCAAACAAAAATCTCCACTGAACTTCTCATTAACATCTGCATCAACCCATACCAGTTTTGAACAAACTCCATCTGCTCCTCTCGAACGTGACATCAGGAAACTCGAGCTCCTGTACAACGTCGGCCGACATCAACGACTACCGTACTCCACCAAAAATCCACAACTAAAGCTACTTCCTATCACGCGTTCGAATATGAACTCGAATTGATGCAAAAATCCCTAAATCGCTCACAGCGATGAACCCTAGTTTCATGCTCGAAACTTTAAGCATCAGAAAACCGCATCGTATGAAATGAAACAGGAATAAAAACGAAGTTCTACACTCGTTGAATCCATACATATATAGTTTGTAATTTATAGGAATTTTTCGTATTTGTTTGGATTTTCCTTTGTTGCGTTTTGATGTAAGGATGAAATTTCTTTTTTGTGGTGGCTCCAGTAATTGACCGAAGAAAAATAATTTTAGGGTTAGGAAGGAAGTGGGATATTTATAGAGTAATTTAAATATTTATTAATTTAAATATTACATTGAATTTTAAGCAAACGCTATTTTTATTTGTCCTCTAAAATTCCTGTAATCACACATGACATCCAATAATCACGAAACTGGACATGCAGCTACAGTTCAACATTACGGACCCAACGAAACTGGTTTCGTTGAATTCCGACTTCGTTTACTCACACAGTGTATTTTTTAGCGTTAGAATACTGACTGTTTTTCACATTAAAAATCCGTCCGGCCATACACTGACTCTAAAAATCACGGAAATTGAAATCTAGCAATAATTTAACATTACGAATCCAACAAAATTGGTTCATCGAAAACGGAGGTCGTTTGCAAAAGTGGCTATTTTTAAAGCTCTAAATAACCCTTTTAAATATATAAATATATTTAAAAATAATTAAATTAAATATTTAAAAATAAATATTATCGTATATATCCACACTATAATATCATACAACTCCAATTGGATTTATAACTCGATATTTCAAAATTCCCAGTTATATCGATATTCGATTTATATATAAATCCTTTTATTTTATATATTTATATATTTCAATTTTGATTTATATATAAATATTATATTAAATCGATATTCAATTTTGATTTATATATAAATCCTTTTGTAATATAAAATGTATATTTATAAATTTCAAAGGAATTCCATAGCGACTTTTCTAAAATTTGATTTGGACATAAATCAAAATCTACACGACAAAATCCTGATTTTTCTCTTCCATTAGAAAGATATACTTCACCAGCTCCTAACGTTTTTTGTTTCTCAGAAATTCGATTTAAAATGGATTCTGTACATCAGTTGGAGTTCAAATCGCCAAATAGCGAACTGCCGCGCCATTTCGAGTTCGATTATAATTATATTATAATTCATACATTCAACAGTCGTTCGAATAATATATTCGTTATTCAATTTCAATTTCAAACTGAAATGTATATTTTGAATTGCCCAATTCACATAATGTTGTGAATTCTACTATTTCCGACTATTTCAGAAATTAAATATATTATTCTGTTATTTAATTAAATTACATATTCACTATTATTTAATTCAATGACCATTCATATCTTCAAATCACTATTTATATAACTAAATAAATAAATTATTATATCATTGAAAAATACGGGTCGTTGCATTCTTCCCCCCCCCCCCTTAAAATAATTTCGTCCTCGGAATTGCTAAGGTAGAAAACAATCCCTACTAACCGGTTACAAATTATTTGTTTACTTCTTACTCCAGTTTCAACTGAACCAATTTAATTTCAATTAAATATTTATTTATTCCTACTAACGGAAATTTTCAAAAATCCTAAAAAAATTTCTAACACGTGAAATTTTCGAAAAATTTCGCTAGCACCTCCTTTGTACCGGTCAATAGTTCAAACCCCAACTCACCTCTCTAGGCCTTCTTCAACCCAAAAGAAAATCAAAAAGCCAAGCGGCTTGCCGATTCGGCAAATAAAACATTATATGGAAATTTAAACATGTATCTTTTTATCGGGCATATCATTAAATCCTTTCATTCTGCTGCCAATTCAGCATTTACCGAAGTCATCCCAATCAATCTCCAATCATCTGTTCTCAAATCCAATCATCCTATTTCAAACCAAATCTCATTCTCAATCTCAAATTCCATTACCAATTTCAACTCTTACTTATCCGTCCAATATACTTAAATAAATTCATAACTCACAAATCCAACTTTATTCGATATCGTTCTATTTCAATTCAATTCGTATTTGCTTTCACAAATTTCTATTTAATTTGTTTCTAGTTCAAATAGTCTCTTCCTGGGAGTTTTTAAACAGCTTAGCTTTTTCTAAAACCAAATATTCCTTTTCAGGATTCAAAACAACTTGTTTTCTCGAAACAATTCAACACAAAATCTTTGGTAGTAATCCAACACTTACAACTCAAAAATAAACACTGATGATGTGGCCAGCATCATCAGAGTTATTTCCTAGCGATCGAAGTGAGTTCAATACTATATCACTTTTCAAAACACATATTTAAACATTTCCATTTTGGAATCTTTTTCAAAATATCATTCACGATTCTTGTAAAACAAATTTTAAAATCTCCCAGGATCTTAAAATTCTCATATATTTAATCCAAACCCATTTATAAACACTTATTCAAATATCCAGAGTTTTAGTTTCAATCTTGATTTAAATTCAGATTTAATCTATCTGATTTCGATATTATACGAACTCTAATTGGTTATTTATATAACTATTTCAATTATAATCAACCAACACATCCAAATATACTATAATATTTCAAATATTAATCATTCTTTTATAGTAAAATATAATTTGGGTAAAATTATTTCATTTACCCTCTTTTCCAAAACATACTGTGTCGGTTTATCGTACTCAAGTGTTTGGTAATCCTTATCGATACAGTGGATCAAACTGATCGACCAGAATTCATAAACAACTCAACCAATAAATCTCCACAATATAAAACATTTTTTTTATAAAATCTACAAATACGTTCACTCGTATATATACACTCAAACTATATCTAGGGTATTACTAACCCCATCTCTACTTAGTCACGCCACGGAGCCAAGGTAATCACTTAACCTTAAGCTCTTGTACTACTGTAACGAACTGGGATTTTCGACTCCGAAAATCAACACACAACTTCCATGTTGACTATTCGAACATCGGAAATACTTGATCATTAATAGAAAGAAGTTAAAGGGTGGGAGTAGATAAGATAGAAAATTAGAATAGAAGAAGAAGATCACCACAGATCAGAATCAGAGTAATACGAATCTCGCAGCGGAACGAATAAAATATAATATATAACAAAACTTTGCAATAAAACAATATATATACACAATAACATTATCAGAGTACAACACTTACACACAGCGGAAATAACAATAGCTATATAATCCTGAAGCCTCCTGCTTCAAGCTCCTCCAAGTATATCTGTAAAGACCTGAAATACTTGACTGCCCATAAACATTTGGGCACCCAAGAGTTTAGGGAAAACAAAATATAATAAACTTTGGGTCAGTCATGGGACTGGTTTGAGTAAACTCAAATCATTGGGTTTAACTGTTCAAAATCCTTTTCAAAGAAGAGATAATCGTAAGACCGATCCACACATAAACACGGATGGCTTTTACCTTACGATAACCCAAAACATTTTTGGAAATCAATACTTTTCTGATATTATAATAATGTCTAATCACCGGTAATTAACAAACTAGCAGAACGCTTGCATCTCACGTTCCACATATATAGTAAACAAACAAAACCGCGGGCTCTTATTGGAAATTGGATTCCAACTATGACAAGGTATGGCACTACCTGCCGATAGTGTATCTCTAGAGGCGAATACACTGGGTTCAACAAGAACATCTTGTAACCCGGCCCACACATGACCGACTACTCATTTCGCTTGAGTGTATCGAATGTATATCACCAACAGTTGGGAGCTACCCAACGTTTCCCGAAAAGGGACAGCATCAAAAATAGGTAAAAGAATGAAATAGATTTTCTCTAGATAGGTGATATACATCCTAATGGGAGCGACCCACATAGCCATGATGCCTGCCCGATTTTTGTCATTCCCGGTTGATGAGGCTTGAGGTCATTACGTATCTTTTGGAACACCTGACCACCATTCACTTTGAATGCCACATCGTCATACCCGCCAAATCACAAATTGATTTCCCCAAAAATACCACGGGTATAAAGCTAAGAGAAACGAATTCCTCCACCACCAAACGTAAGTACGTTTGAAGAGATCAACTTACGTGATCCGTTAGATATACTTTGTCAGACATTCGTCCATTCACGTTGTCCTAGGACTGGACAAACCGAAGGCACTATTCTGTAAACAAGAGAGCCTTTACATAACTTCGTCTTCAATTATTTTCATCACATTTGATCGCAACGCTAACGTCCATACAGAGTGGTTTTTCAGATAATGAATCTGATTCCGGTCTCTCCGTATTAACGACGGAAAAATGGTCAAAAACTTCAATAGTCGGTGATTTAACTATCAAAGAAAAATAGGTGTACAACCAACGATCTTATTTGCAGAAATAATTCGATCGATCAATCATCAATCAAAACTGATATCCTTTAATTTAATTTATTATTAATTTATTCATTTCCCATTTCTATATATTTGTAAATTCTTATTTTCTAAATTTAGAAAATATACTTTATTAATCATTTGAAAACATCTCCATATTTACGTCCATTTCTTGTTTTCTATATTAGAAAATATTTCTGATTCTTATTTGGAAAATAATTCCAAAACTCCTTCATTTGATTTAAACAGATGTTTAAATAAAACATCACTAAGCCAATTCAAACCATTACACTCATTAACTAAATTCATTTAACTAACACTCACTATCGAACCTTAACCATTTCTTAGTTAAAACTGAAGCCAATCAAGTTGGGGTATAATTACCTCTCAGACCTTAACTGAACAACATTTCTAACCTCGAAATAGACAAAGTTCACCTTTCCAATCTTTAACAAACTTCCTTACGTAATTTTCGGATTTTATTTACGAATTCACTTCTTTTATACAAATCATTTGATTATAACAATAGTGTTCAAATCCCTATTTCTGAAATATCTAACTTCAAAATATAACTTTTATTCCTTAATTTAACTAAATAACTAAATAGACAATTTATAAAGAAATCATTAAATCTTGATTAAAAATGGAAAGTGTACTTTGCCGAATTCGATATAATCGAATTCCAACGTATAACTCTCTTTTGAAAAATCTCTATTCGATAACTCCTTTTCGAATAAACTATATTCAATAACTCTATCTTCGAATAACTATATTCAATAACTCTCTTCGAATGATTTAAATTTGATTAATCTCCTTTCGAATAAACTATATTCGATTAACTCCCTTAATTCTATTCGAATAAACAATTTCGAATATCTCCTTTAATTCTATTCGAATAAACTATTTCGAATAATTCCTTTAGATTAACTCATTTGGATTAACCCGGTTTAATTAACTCATCTTGACTAACTCAACTCGATTAACTCAAATTGATTAACTTACTTGATTAACTCAACTTATTTAACTCCTATCGAATAACTAATATTCGATTAACTTATACTCGAATAACTATGTCTATTTTAGCTTTATTTTGAATGGCTAATATTCGATTTAACTCCATTCGCTTGACTCTAGATTGCAGCGATCACAATGGTTACGCTTGATTCCCTCAGGAAACATCCGACCTCCGTAGGCTATCTGCACCCTGAGAGTTACGCTAGCAGTCGTACGAAATGGCAACTCATCCTGAATAACTATGTTTGACTAACTCTGTCTCAAATAACTATATTCGATCAACTCTAATTGAATAACTAATATTCAATTAATCCTAATTCGATTAACTATGTTCAATTTACTCTATCTGGTTAACTCTTACTGGTTAACTCTATCTAATTAACTCTAACTGGTTAACTCTAACTGGTTAACTCTAACTGATTAACTCTAATCAATTACTCTTCGTCCATAATCAGTTTCAAATATCGATGTTGAAATCGATTCTTACTTCTCTATATAAGTCCTGACTTATATATTCTATTTATCCAATGATAAACATTTTATTTAATTTATAAAACCTTATTTATAAATTTATCTTCTTACTTTATCCGTTAAAACGGATTTCTCTTAAATGTTCACTTTGAATTCATATTCTGTTATACCCGTGTGCGAAGCACAGGTCTAAACCTTCCTAGTGTAAAATTCTCTTTTTATACAATCTATTCATTTTTCAAGTATTTAATTTTTATAGTCTATTTATTTTCGAAATAAATATTTTCTTTATAATTCTATTTATTTTCTAAATAAATATTTCTTTTTATAACTCTATCTATTTCATAGATAAATATTTCTATTTATAATCTATTTGTAAATGTTTTTCAAATATTTCCTTTTCAATTCTATTTATAATTGTTTTTCAAATACCTCCTTTTTTCTGTTTGTTTCACAAATATTTTCCTTTTCTATTTGTTTACCAATATTTTCCTTTTCTATTTGTTTTACAAACATTTTCCTTTTCTATTTTTTTACAAAAAAATTCCTTTTTATATAAAATCCTTTGATTTTATATAAATATTTTATTTCAAATTATAGTTTTGAAATTTCCCTTTTCACACTCCAGTATTTCCTTTGGTATTTAAAAGTACCAAATAACAACGATCAAACACACATTGTCAACAACATATTATAAATCACATCATATATCACAATATATGAAAAACAGTAAAATAAATGTTGTGGGATCCAGTTGGATCCCTCCAACCTTTTTTCCCTGTATCCACAGATGTTAATCAACATAAATAACACGAATATGAAATATTCTGATAACAAAATCAGTATTTGATTAACGATTTATATCTATATCGTTATCTATATTTTCAACCAATTAACTAGCAGTTCAACCAAACAGCCAACACACAGCAAACAACCATCATTTATAAATTCTAAAAATATTTTATAAAAATATAAAGTGAGCAGAGTTAGTGAGATTTACTCACATTGGACGGTTATTGTTAAATAATGATAATTGGTCATTGATTTGATTCAGGCGTTTAATTTCACCATAAATCCAAACGAGCTCCAATTCACTCACGGTCAGTTCCATGGTGTAGCCACCGTCCATACGATCCTAACAGATCCTGTTTTGTCCAGTTCTGATATTGTATCACGAAGTTACACCTTATATAAGTTTGTACATTATAAAATAAAATAAATTGAATTTCCTTTTAAATGAAATTGGGCTTAACCTTATAACTTGGCCCATACCCCTTCATAAAAAACCAGGCACGGACTTTTTTTCTCTCCTTTTTCTACTCCAGGATTTCACGAACCCCTCTTTCACCATTACCTTGTTTTTAAGCCTCCACCGATCCTCCTCCTTGCATTTAAAAATCAAACAAAAATCTCCATTGAACTTGTCAATAACATCTCCATTAACCCATACCAGTTTTGAACAAACTCCATCTGCTCTTCTCGAAAGCGGCATCAAGAAACTCGAGCTCCTGTACAACGTCGGCTGACATCAACCACTACCGTACACCACCCAAAATCCACAACTAAAGCTACTTCCTACCACACGTTCGAATATGAACTCGAATTGATGCAAAAATCCCTAAATCGCTCGCAGCGATGAACCCTAGTTTCACGCCCGAAACTTCGAGCAACAGAAAACTGCATCGTACAAAATGAAACAGGCACAAAAATGAAGCTCTTCACTCGCTGAATCCATACATATATAGTTTGTAATTTATAGGAATTTCTTTGTATTTGTTTGGATTTCCCTTTGTTGCGTTTTGATGTGAGGATGAATTTTTTTTTTGGCGGCTCTAGTAATTGACCGAAGAAAAATAATTCTAGGGTTAGGAAGGAAGTGGGATATTTATATAGTAATTTAAATATTTATTTATTCGAATATTATATTGAATTTTAAGCAAACGCTATTTTTATTTGTCCTCTAAAATTCCTGTAATCACACGTGACATCCAAAAATCACGAAACTGGACATGCCGCTACAGTTCGACATTACGGACCCAATGAAACTAGTTTCGTCGAATTCCGACTTCGTTTGCTCACACAGCGTATTTTTAACCGTCAAAATACTGACTGTTTTTCACATAAAAATTCCGTACGGCCACACACTGACTCTAAAAATCTCGGAAATTGAAATCTAGCAATATTTTAACATTTCGAATCCAAAAAAATTGGTTTTGTCAAAAACGGTGGTCGTTTGCAAAACTGGCTATTTTTAAAGCTCTAAATAACCTTTTAAATATATAAATATATTTAAAAATAATTAAATTAAATATTCAAAAATAAATATTATCCTATATATCCACACTAGAATATCATATAACTCCAATTGGATTTATAACTCGTTATTTCAAAATTCCCAGTTATCGATATTCGATTTATATATAAATCCTTTTATAATATAAAATATATATTTATAAATTTCAAAGGAATTCCGTAGCGACTTTTCTAAAATTTGATTTGGACATAAATCAAAATCTGCACGACGAAATCCTGATTTTTCTCTTCCATTAGAAAGATATACTTCACCAGCTCCTAACGTTTCTGGTTTCACAGAAATCCGATTTAAAATGGATTCTGTACATTCAGTTGAAGTTCAAATCGCCAAATAGCGAACTGTCTCGCCATTTCGAGCTTGATTATAATTATATTATAATTCATACGTTCAACTATCGTTCAAATAATATATTCGTTATTCAAATTCAAATTCAAACTGAAATATATATTTTGAATTGCCCAATTCACACAATATCGTGAATTCTACTATTTCCGACTATTTCAGAAATTAAATATATTATTCTATTATTTAATTCAATTAAATATTCACTATTATTTAATTCTATGACCATTCAAATCTCTAAATCACTATTTATATAATTAAATAAATTAATTATTATATCACTGAAAAATACGGGTCGTTACAGAAAGAATGAATAGGTTTAGGTATGCTAAGGCTCTGTTGGAGGTCTCCCCTGATTTTTGATTGCCTGATTCAATACCTATAGCTGCTCTAGGAGATAATTGCCCCACTGTTAAACTATCATATGACTGGGAACCAAAGATTTGTACAGGGTGTAAAGTTTTTGGTCATGATACGATTGCTTGTGAATTAAATAAACATAATAAGGAGGCGAATGATGACCAGTATGATATTAGGAAAGGGGGTCAGCATGCAGATGTTAATGTACATACTGGTAACCATAGACATAGTTCTCAGGTGAATATTAATCAACACAAATGGAATACAGTAAATACAAAGAAAAAGAAATACCGGAGAAAGAAAGATATTGGTAATAATAGGGTTAATGTAGTTGAAGCTGCCGAAGTACTAAATGAAAGTGTTAATCCTTTTGCAAATTTGGACACTGTTGATAAAGAGAATAATGGAGGTGATAATGATGGTCAAGTAGTGGCGGATAATGAGAATGCTGATACAAACATAAGTGAAAACGTTGAAGTTCAGCATGAAAAGGGTAGGGATAACATTTTTGGTAATCAGAATGATGTGCTTGTAAGTGAAATGGTTGATTTTATCAATTCCAATATTGATAGTGCACCAAAAGATACAGGGTTTTTTTCTGGATTAAACTCATCTAGTTCATGTACTTCTACTTCTACAATTTTGGCTTCTACTAGTAATCCAGCCACTGCTATGTCCTCTTCTTCTATGTCCAGTTCTCCTTATGCAAACTTGAAGTCGCCTGATCACATAACCTTACCTCCTCCTGTTACTGATTCTGGCTTAACATTTCCACATGTAAAAACCTCTATGGAATTTTTATCCTCTGCTGTTCCTACCAGTGCTCTTCCCTCTTCTAAATCCAAGAGTAAAAAACTTAAAGGTAGATTCTGGGCTGATGATCTAGATAAGGAACACGATTTTAATCTTGTTGATATCCTACAGGCTTGTAGTAATGTTAAATCACATAGAAGGCACACTAGGAGCAACCCTAACCCATTGTTCGACCCATTCTTCACTTAAGTTTAATATGGTTTTGTCAAGGTATTTGGTCATATAGTAATAGATGGATGGATTTCTTGTTTTCAAGAGGAATGTACAACTGCATGGAGTTATTTGGCTATCTTTTTGGTGAATTTTATGCAATGGTGATTGGCTAAGTTGGATGCAGCATGATTTTGTGCTCACCGCAGCAAGCATTTATGCTCCTTCTATTTTTTCTTTTTGACTTTGTGAGTTTTGTAATTTTGTTTCAGTGAAAATTGTGGTGTCGTGTGATTGTTGAATTGTAAGCCCAGCATATTGTTTGTATATGCTCGAGAGCTCATATATTGTACAGTGAGCTACTCCCAACTCCCAAAATCCTGGCCTACTCAAAAATGAGCTTAAAAGTCAATGTCAACAACATGAAAAAGTACATGTTGGTTGTCCCCAGTATGTTATAGGTCTGATCATATGTGAAATCCAATCCCTTTGCCTCGCCATGCCATATTTTGTTGACTAATAAATTAGCGCTTAACTTTCAAAAAAAGAAGAAGAAAGGAGCTGATAAATTATGTTTGAAAGTTGACCACCACAAAACAGATAACAAAATTAATAGATTTTTTATTATTCATATGCTCAAGGTTATGGGGTTTTCGGAGAAAATTACTGGACTTATTTTTGAATGTATCAATACTCTTACTTTCTCCATCTTGATTAACAGATTCCCAAAAGGTGTCATTATTAGCAACCGTGGTATCGGATAAGGAGATCCTCCATCCCTGTACCTTTTTGCTACTGCCATGGAATATTTCACTCTGCAGATAGAGTTAGCTGAGTCTGAAAAGGACATCCAACTAAAACAACATTATCAACCATCAATCAGCCGCTTGCTATATACTGATGACCTGGTAATTTATGTTAAAGCGAATAGTAGAGTAGCTCAAAGGATTATTGATTTGTTCATTAATTTGGAGAATTACATGGGGCTGAAATGAATGAATAGAAAACTAAATGTTATTTTAATAAGTTTTATAAGAGGAAAACATTATTCTTGATATCCCTAAAGTAAAAGAAAGTGAACTACCAATGAAATATTTAGGAGTCCTTTATCTTATAATAAAAATATTAACAGAGAATGTCCTGAGTTGATCATTAAGATTAGAGAGAACGTCAAGGTTGTAATTCTTGACTGCTTTTTTTTTTTTTTTTTTTTTTTTTTTTTTTGCAGATTGTATTGAATTAGTTCATATGGTGATTTATGCTAAAGTTAATTTTTGGCTTCAGACATTTCAATTATATGATGCTTTTATAGACAAAACTGAAAGTGTTTGTGCTGATTTCATATGGAAATAAAGGAAGACCGCATAAGATCAAATATGCTGATTTTATAGATCTAAAGATGAAAGTGGAGTTGGGCTTAGGAGAATTAGATACATGAGAGATGCATTAACATTGAAACAAAATTGGAAGATAATAAATGAAAATGGTTTATAGGCTTGATGGATGAGGCAAAGATATGTTAGAGAAAATTTTGGATCTTGGCTATAGATAATAATGCCTTAGCGACGTGGAAAGCTATTCTAAGAATGAGGAATAAATTAGATACTAACTGTGAGCCTGAATTTTCTAATGGTAATGAAATCAACTTGTGGAGAGACCTACTTTGATTTATAATTGGGGGTGGGACACTTATTTTCATATGGATGTCCTAATTTGAAGGTTAGTCAAATAACTCAAGACGACACTTCGAGATATGATTCTATACCATACACCGCAGATCAAAAGAGGAACATAGACTACATGCCCTCTTCATTTACAAAGAGTTCGATAAGTGGAAATGGGGATCGATTAGTGAAATTTCTGTCAAGGCAGCGTGGGATGCATGTAGAGTTGCTGAAACAGCGTAAATTGACCTAAAACTGTTTAAGAAAGAATTATACCTTTCTTTAAAGCTTTCCTCAATTGATTACCCACTAGAGATCGACTTCAAAAGGGAGGATTATATCTTAAAGCACTGGCTATTTAGTCGAAAATTCAGAAGAATCTCACTCACATCTATTTTTCCAGTGCGACTATTCCAAGGAGGTTTTTCTAAAAGCCAAAAAAAATTCAACACTAATGCTAAGAATCATGACGCTACACTCCAAAATTATTTAAATAACCTAATTGGGGGTGGATCGAGTGTAAATGTAGAAGTTAAAATAGGCGGTGTTAGCTTGCTAGCTACTCTTTGGTGGTTGTGAAAGGAGCGAAATAGGCGTGTATTCCAGAACAAATGTAATTGTCTGATAATGGAGGAGTGGATCTACAGGATTTGCGGGGATCTGATACTGCAAGTGAAAACCATAGGCTGCCATGAAGTCTTCGTCGATTGAGCCGCCATTGATGTCCATTTTTGTTACTTTAGGAGTTCGATTTAATGTATGCTTAGTAAGGATGGATTTGTATGTATGTAATGTTACAGTGATCAGTGCATTGTACTTGTGTCATCGAATTATGATTCGATCGGCTTCTTTTTAGACAAAAACTACCCTAATAAAATTATACCCACTTTCGAAAAAAATAAATAAACTATAATAAAACATTTATCAAATTATAAAAAAATTATTCAAATTTTATAAATAATGTTATAAATAAAATTCTAAAATAGTTTTATTTAAATCAAAAATATATTAAAATTTAGAAAATACTTCTTAAAATAGATCAACGTTGTCCATATATAATCTTCTACTAGGCCATGTAAAATGGATATGTACCATTTCAATCTATGATTCAAAATTTGAATCTCGGTTATATATTATTTCAACCTGCACCCTAAATCGATTCAGTTTAATGTTCTAATTATGCACAGTGGTTCAGGTATGTATCATTTTAACCCATAGCGATTTTCCTAAATCAACGGGACTAAGCAACATAAACAATATAAATGAAATTCCACCTAACATACATGTCATCATCACAAATCATATATCATTCGTGCACCTATGTGTCATATATATATATCATGTCATAGCTTGCCATAAATAAACAATTTACATATCAAACAAAATGATTTCAAATAACAATCATACACATTTCATGGTAATTCATTCGTGTTAAATTCTGTGTAGTTAAAGCGCTTAGTGATTCTATAGCGGTGGAGATGCAAAAATTTGTAGATGGGATAGCGGGGAAATAGTGGGGATATAACTGAAGTGAAAAAAGATTCATTAGATGTAAAACAAAATATTTAAAAATAATTAATTGACATTCTCACATTACTTGTGTAGAATAAACAAATATTAATTAATATTATATAACAAGGTTAAATAATATTATGGTTATGCACAATAGATTTGATGATTACTGTAGATTTCCACCTTTTATTGGGTACATACTGCTTAAAATTAGCTATTTCCACTAACTTTTTGATTTGTTTTAAAAGAGAACTAGTCAAATAATTATTTTTATATTAATATTACTAAAGCGGATGCTAAACATCCTTGATGTAGCAGTCGTAGCGGAAAATAGAGGGGATTAGAGCGGATCTACTGTTCATCGACGCTAAATTGAAGTAGCGTTGCGGTTAGAGAGTGCTACGGGCTATAACGGGGATATTGTTGGGCTTCAGTTGGACTTTAACTGCATATGTTGAATTTAACATTCATGAACATGTAAGTCACGTATGAGGTAAACTCAACTTTTCGTGGAACAAAGAGACTTTAAAAATGGAGATAAAGAGCATGGAAACTCAATAACCACAACTATGCAGCTCTAACATCAAGGCACAGATCATTGCAGAAATCAAACCCAAATCAATATATATATATATATATATATATATATATATATATATATATATCAAACAAGTTAGAAGTAATTTTAAAAAAAAATGCAAAATAAAACAAAATTTTGATCGTTTTAAAAATTGGTTTTTGAACCTGTTGACTACTAAATTTGAAAAAGAAATAGTGGTTAACATCAACGTTTTAGAAAATCCTTTTTTTTCTTCAATTTAAAAGAAAGAAAGATAATTTTGGTTAATCTTTGAGGGAGAAAAGATTGAAAGAGTGATAAACAATTTTTCGATCAAATATCTAGGTCAAATACTATGTTTGAAAGATCAGTCTTTTTGGCAGAGGAGAATAGAGAATATGAAAAGTTATTAAAAGAAAGTTGTAGCTATCTCAATTTCACCCAATTGGAAAAAAATTAAAAACTAGTTTTTAGTACTTTTTGAAGGAGATATGACTAAAAAAATAACATCCATTTTTAGGTTCAGAAATTTAGATCTGAAAATGAGTCTGAAAGTTTCACAATTTTGACATGGAAAAATACAAAATATGTAGAAAAAACTTCAGCATAAAAGTTGTAGATATTTCAATTTCGTCAACTTTAGGAAAAATAAAAAGTGGGTTTAGACTGTATACATGAAAGTTATAGCTTCTGCGAGACAAAGTAAAATTTGGAAAAAATAGATAAATCAGAGCAAAGAATTTGGGATTAGGGTTAGGTTTTCGGGTTTTGTTTTAGGATTTGAAAAGAGGAAGAGAGGGGAGCTTGAATACGAATTTGTTTTTGACCTAAGAAGAGAAGGAAGATGTGAATAGCAATTTACAAAGAAGAAATTTTACAAAGGAAGAGGAATGAGGGAGGAAGAAGGAGAGGGTAGACAAGGCTTCAAGGAAATGAAAATGGGAAGTTGAGAAGGAGAATATGTATCTTTATTTCTTCATAAGACTTTTGAAATTCAAATGTAAAATTATAACGAGGTGTGATATGGCATGGGCAGAACTTTCTCAAGAAGCTAGGGATAATATAGAAAAAGGACTCAAAGAACGTAAAATAGTAAACATGCCCAAACACCGCCCGTTCGCACGTTTATACTGTGAAAACTATATTTGGAGCTCTAAAACTCCGATTTTCACGAAATGGGAAGTTGTGACCCTTTTAGGATTTTATCTCGAATCACAAAAAAATAGATTTATAAATTTTCAACTTTAAACTATAATTTTGACCAATGTTGATTAAAACTAGCTTTTTCAGAAATAATTTTTTTATAATAAATTTGAAAAAAAAATTATTCAATACTATAAGTCTATTACTCAAATTTAAATTTTTAAGGCTGAAATCAAGTACAAATAGGAATATAACTTAAACTAGCTCAAGTAACAAATTCTAAATTAACAACAATTAAATTTCTGATATCAAAGTTATGTTTGTATCAAAAATTCAAATTCTTTCTTTCATAAAATCCAAAATAAATTAAGTTTTAAATTTCAAAATAACGATTTAAATTAAATCATTAATAAAAATTCATTTAAAATTTCAGGTTTTACAATGTCCCTGACTCAGCATTTTCTTTGCTGAAAAGGAACGAGGTAGAGAAGTATTAATAAAATTATATATCATATTCAAAATCGAATGGTTCACATCTATCACCTTACTTATTTATAAATTTTGAATATATACTTAAATCAAGGGTTAAGAAATTTCTCAAACATTTCAAAATAGCTTCAAACATTCACTTGACGTCTCAATGGACATTATATATCCATGTCATTCTCGAAATCTGAAAATAAACAATAATGATGCCCTGGTCAACATACGAATCATTCTCAAGCGACAGGAGTGCAACCTTATATCTATCAAGTATATATACAATTTAGCACACACGCTGATTAGACACATGTCTTAAATCACCAAATGCTTGTAGTTCAACCTTAACTTTGAGGAAATTATATGAAACATTTTCTCTTAAAACAGAATAGATACAAAATTTCTCTCTCTCTCTCTCTCTCTCTATATATATATATATATATTATAAATAATATATTTCAGTTCATTTATTCATTAAAATTTCATATAGGGAAAATTATATCTCTCCCACACTCTTTAATTTATTAAAATTCAATTTCTATCTTTAATAAATATTTTCAACTTTAAGTTTTCAAATGTAAATCATATAATATTTCAATATATTTCAAAACAGTATATTATATTAACATATATTAAATTTAATTTAACTTTGTTTAATACACAAGTTGATTTTTGATTAAGTATTGATGTTTGCATCAACACCTCATTTTACTCTAGTTGATATTTTATCATTATTGAAAGTACTAACTAAGATCAAATTTATATCATATACAATTTCAGTTTATATCTAATCCAATTTCATTAAATAAAATTCACAACAATATTATTTTACTAGCCTTAATATAAGAAGGTTTAAATTTTCCAATCTTTCCAAATCAAGCACTTTTTAAAATGATTAAACTTAAATTAAAATAACCATAACAAATTTCATTAGATTTATAATGTTTCATAATTTAAAGTTTTTTGGCAAGACCGACTGGTTTTTAAAGTGATCAGTAACACTTCTATTATTAAAATTATAAGTACAATAAGAACAAGAGATATGCAGCTTACATATCTACTACAACTTCATGTCATCTTCCACACAAGGAAGAAACTGCTACAAGCATTGAAACTCACTTTCTAAACAATTACATACTAGAGCATTATAGTCTAACACATAACATAGAAAAGACAATGGTAGAAAATGACATATACCAAGGGCATATAAAAGTTCCATGCTGCATAGGACACTGTAGTAGGCTTCCCAGACTTCAGTCATTATCAAAGAGGTTTCCTCCCATCAAGACACCCTTCTTGCTTCTCGTGATGTAGCCGGGGAGCGAAGATGAAATATGAGAGCTTGACATGGTCTCGTTGATGTCCATAGGTTGAGGAGGTAGAGCTTTATAGGCGGCAGTGGGTCCTATATGAGCATAAGGGTGAGTTTGTTTACTGAGATATGAGTTGGACTCCTTCTCTATGCCTGAGTTAGTTGTTGCATTAATCACTGGTCACTTAGAAGAAGAAGCAGATCAATTTCTTTTCTAGATCTATCGAGAGTATTTTGTTTATTCAAGATTTCCGGCTTCAATTGAAGACCAGTGGGAATAGGAGATTTACTTTCTGGAGCATTCATAAGAGGTTAGGGAGATTTAACACCAACAGTCTTAGCGGTAGTGTCTGTGTTTTGAACTACATTGGCACCACCTTTCTTGTCATCCAGGCTACTATTCTACAAGATTGTATTCACTAACGAAAGTATTAACATCACGTACATCGTCATTCATTACTTGTTTACTTTTTCTAACAGAATTACATTCAGTCACAGGGACCGAGAAGGCTTGGGTTAGCAATTCATTAACTCTACGAATTTCACCGTCTTCAAACTTGGAGACATCAACTCCAACCTCAAATCACAAAGTGAGAGGGCATTAAAGCTATCACCACCAAGACAACTAGCACTAGCATTTACAGGTTTAACAACACTGCTTTTCATTGGCAAAGAATGGTTTCCATGATTGTTTTTGGTTTGAGGCATTCCATTTTTCATCTTATTGGTAATAACTCTCCTCTAAGAAACTTTCTTATTAGCTAAAAAACTACTTTTCACTCTATCAACAAAAGGAGCATGCCTAATTCCACTACTATTCAATTTTTTAGTAGTTGCTACACATTTGTCTTGTTTAACACTTTGAGGTTCGACAGACCCATTGTCACCTAAAATAACACAGTTATCTCCTATATGCCTGAAACACGTAAAATTTTCACATATATCTAGCTGCCATAAATATTCCACAAACACATCATGCATTGATCCGTCAGGCAGTAAGATTGGGAACTGAGAAGGTAATAAGGAATCGGTGGTGACTTCCACCAAGAACTTCGCATACTCTAGCCTATCATGCTTTTCCTCGGCTATATCCATACATAGGAAATGACCAAACCTCGAAGCTTGCCGACAAATTCCTAATTTTGACCAAGCATATAGTGGGATGTCTGTAAGTTTCGGCCAAACTGGCACACTCATAACGCAACTACTCCCCACACTAGTATCCCATTTCTTAATAATGAGCACCTTGTTTTTAATAATAATGGGATCTTCACGTAATAGTCTTCCCCTATCCATAGGATTCGTTAGTGTTAAGGATGCAGAATGCAGATCTTAAGGCAGAATCAACACTAGAGGGGGGTGAAGGTAAATAGTGTTTATGAGGAATTTATAGAAATCATAAACTAACTTGAATTCCTATATGAATCACACAATGATTATCACACCATAAATGATCGCAATCATAGAAAAAATCATAGGCACTGATATGAGTAAATATAAAATGAAGAAAAGGAAAGAACACACCGTATTTTATACTAGTTCGGATTACTCCTACGTCCAGTCCTACGCAACACTGGATTGCGCAGATTTTTATTGTTATCAATATCCAAGTACAACACCTTGATATCACGGCTACAAGTTTAGCATCGATTCCACCACCCTTGATTTTATGGCTACAAGGTTAACACCGCTCCATTTCCTTGATTTCAGGGCTACAAGGAACACACCCTTTCCCAAATAATTCCCAAACAATTACAACAGCCCTAGAACTCTTCAATAGCACTTCAAACAGATAGTATTTGATAGAGATTGAGAAGAGAAGAAGAATGATATAAATTTTGTTGAAATCAGCAGAGTGTAAGTGTAGAAATCAAGATATTTATGTATTTTAATGGTGGAATAAGATAGGTGATAATAGAGAAAAAGAAGTGATTAAAAATTCGAAAATAACCCCTATTTATAGTGTCCTAAAGGTTGCAACGTTCCAAATAGCGAAAATACATTTCCTTTAAAAATTTAAAACATGACAGTTGTATGTTGACATTCTCATATATGTATGTCAACATATGCATGTTGTTTTTTGAATTTTAAACTATTTTTCAAGTGTTTTAAACTAAAATATATTCTGGAAATTCTTGAAATAAAAACTAGTGTTTAAAATAGATTTTCTAAAGTATAAAAACATATAAAATCATAGTAATATATTACATAAAATATTTATAAAGTTATATAATTTAAAACTATATATATATATATATTATAAAGATATTATTATAAAACTTTATAAAACTATAAATATACATTTGAAATCATAACAATTTAAAATCATTTAGAAAAGTAGTTTGAAATAACTTGAAATCAGAATTTGAATTTTGAAAATAGAATTTGAAATTTGAGAAACAAAATTTGAAAATGAAGTGCTATTTAGAGTCTAACATATAAACTGGACTCAATTACTATATTATTCTTGAGCTTTTGAAATCTTGAAACTCTTGAGTCTTGAATCTCCTTTGAACTCTAAAACTGTACAGTCTTTAGTATTTAAATCATGTATACAAACCCTGCACATATATATATATATATATATATATATATATGTATATATGTATATATATTCGAAATAAAGATGTTAGTATATATTTTATAATCAATTAATAATGATAATCGAAATAAGATTGTTGTCATCAAAACTTCATTCTCCAACAATCTCCCCTTTTTTGACGATGACAACCATGATTTATAAAATATTCATACGTGTTAATATCTGTTGATCTGATGCTTCGAATACTCCACCTTTCACCATTAATCCTATATGAATGCTACATACTCTCCATTAAACTAAGCCTATCTAATCCTTATTTTATAATTTCTCCCCCTTTTTCATTAACAAAAAGAAACTCTAACTATACTCCCCCTAAATTCGTGAACCTAACGACTTACCACATATATATTTCTATTTTATAATTCTGATATAAACTTATGAATCTTCCTAAATTCATGCGTATAATATTCTAATTCTAACAAGAAAGAGTATAAACAAATCAAACAATTCAAGTATTTCAGCTAATATTTACAATATTTCAATCCAATCATATACAAGTTTCAAACCCAATCAAGCAATATTTTCAAGAAAATTCAAATCAAACAAAATAATCAATCAAATCATACCAACCAATTCAAAAAAATTCAAATATCTCTTGGAACTTCCACCCATCCATCTCCTCCAATGGTTAGATCCTTCTTGATGACTTCCCAATCTTGATCTTCCGTGGTGAGTGGTGCTTTAGCGAGGTTGTTGTCTTCGTCTCTGAAAAGATAAGATATTAACTAACGAATGAAATCAAAGTGCTTCTCTTGTTGTTCAACCATCTTTATTTGACTTAATTCGAGATGACGCCGATTACGAAGTATTATGGATAGGATATTCTTGAATGAATTGAGTGTTTCTTCAAGATTCTCACTCAAATTGTGAATAGGATTTGCCATAATTTGATATTATAAAAAGAATAATTGGAGAAGAAAGAGAGAGTTTAGAATAAGTTTTTTTGAAGGAAAAGGATATTTATAAAGTTTGGAATTCGTTGGAAATGAATAGACACTAGTTGGTTATTTAAAATTCAAATTTTAAAAAAACTTGGATTTCTGGCAGTTATATGTCGGCTGTCATTTTGCACATGTCGACATACCCTAGTTACTTTTTTTTTGGTATTTTCAATTTCAAGATATTTCTAATTTTATTATTTTAATTTATTTAATTCTAATGTGTTTTTATAGTAAATTAAAAATTGATTTGATAGAAATAAACACCATTCATTACTACTTGAAAGCAAATACATTTAAAGGATACAACATAATAAATACGAGATTCGAATGCAAATACAAAACATAACATAGACTAGGTAAGCTTAGACTTTAGCAGATGATGGTGAGGAAGATGGTAAACCAAGTTTTCTTCCTACTTTGCCAAATAACTTATTCATTTTAGAAGACACTTGGGTAAGAGTCTTCTTGATCTTCTTTTGTTTCTTGGCTAACTTAGCTTGGTTTTTGACAAGAATTTCTTTGGTTATGGTCCTACTATTTATTGGACGTTCAGCACTTTCCAAAAGAGGATTTTTCTTCATCATTGATTTCCATTGGATTCTCTTTTTGTTGTTGCATTCGAGCTTGTTTATCCTCAAAAATTTTCGTAGGGCTTAAAAATGATAGGAATTTGCATAAGGTTTATATTTCCCGAGTTAAAAACCTTTCTTGGCGCAAATTCCCCTCCTTTGAGATCCACTCCAAAGTATTTAAAAATCTAAGAAAGATAAACTTCATGATAAAGAGTGTTTTCCTTGGTGAACATCTATTTTGGCTTAAATTCTTTCAAAATCACATTTTCCCAATTAATATCGTAAATACCAAAAATACCAAAAAGGGTTTTTGGACTTTGAGGGTAGGGTTGTTGAAATTTCCGGAATGAGGTGTGAGAGTCTATTGAAGCAGGAGGTTGACGATTCTTTCTTTTGGGCGGAAAAAATGATTTTTAAATTCCAAATGATCATCGCTTTCAAATATGTGATGAAAGGTTTCCAAATCCATTTCATCAATTTCAAATTCTGAAAAATCCGAGCTCGTACTCTTATAATTTAAAATGTTACCCAAAATTTCACAATCCAAAACGATTTGAGTGCCTTTTACGCTACTCCATACTTGATTCTCATCCCCTTCGTAAAAGCCATGATATAAATTCGCTTAAAACATTTTGATGAGATTCGGGTAACATACTTCATCATTATCCCGAGCGTCAATCAAGCTTAGAACTTCATTTTGATGTAAAAAAGAACGAAGATCTTAAGAAGGAAAATCTTCGAAGATAGAGAAGGATCCCGTGTTGACTTTTCCATTTGCCATATAGTCAACATAGGCATGAATAGCTTCCTTTTCATTGTAGAGATGACCCCTTGAGAGTTTTGGTCAATCTCATGGTTTTTGGTGTGCTAGAGGAAGCCATTGGAGATATGTTTTGAAGAGAATATAATGAAGATGGTTGTTTTGAATTTTGAACGAGAGGTAGAGTGTAACACCCCACACCCGCTACGGTCACTCACTAAGGGAATGCCATAACATCGGTGGAGTATTTTAAGTGAATATAGAACAGAAAATTTACAACAAGACAGATATAAGTAATACTTGAGAATTTAAAACATCATTTCATTGCAGCGGAAAGTAAAACATGTTTGGTTACACCAAAACCATAAACAAGAGTCAAGTACATATTATCCATCCTGATAAAACAAAAGTACATAATCCCACTACATAACTTAATAGCCATAATAGAAAAGATAAACTGAGCTTTACATCCCTGGTCCAAGCTCCAAAAGATAGATAAAGTAGTCTGATCAGAGCCCACTAGTGCTAGGCCCACTCTGATAACCTGAGGGTTGGGAAAAAGATAAAAACAACAGGGTCAGACATAAGTCTGAGCGAGTCCAATAACCTTAACAATACAATCATTAAAGTAATTAGGGTATGATATAAACAAGGTACGGTACCTCTGGGGATAATGACTACACTAAGTAGCCAACTAAACACAGGATGTACTAAGATAACGGTAAAGACGCTCCTATCCACCCAAGGATAATTACAATATTGCACCACCCTAGATCTACCCACCCAAGGGTAATTCCTACACTGCACCACACCAGATCTACCCACCAAGGGTAATTCCTACTTAAAGGTTGATCCCACTAAGTGTACTTAGTAATTTTACCCAGTAGTTTCTTGTACCCCTAGCTGACTACATAGGTGCCTTCTGCCCCTATCTCCACTAAGTGTACCCACTACCCCCAAGCGATCGGCTCCCTACCGTAGATACCCGTGCTGGCCCTACAGTGGGGTGTATCACTCCCAAAGTGGCAACCCGATAATCAATGGTGCACGGCTTATACCTACACGATGCAACAACGTCTTACCTACCAGCCCGGGTCCACACACGCATATGAAACCCGTTGGACTCGCGTTGCCACCGCTACCCCGTTTTGGCCTCTTATAGTCAAGCCCAATATGCATGTCCCGTCCTCGACTTGGGTCGAGCCCACAAAGATACGTTTGGGATATTGGTTGAAATGGGCCCCCACAAGCTACTACTTAAGCTTGTCATTTTATCTAGTGCATCCCACTTAACCCCTTTTATAATCATGCCCACTTACATGTTAAGGTTTGGTTAAGTCATCTAATCATATTTCAATTGCCACTCAAGGCCCCCACAAGCTACTACTTAAGCTTGTCATTTAATTATATTTCAATTGCCACTTAAGGCCCCCACAAGCTACTACTTAAGCTTGTCATTTAATTATATTTCAATTGCCACTTAAGGCCCCCACAAGCTACTACTTAAGCTTGTCATTTAATCATATTTCAATTGCCACTTAAGGCACCCACTAGATTTCCACATGCCACCCAAGGCACTTACTTGATTCCCACATGCCACCCAAGGCACTTACTTAACCCTTTAATCATGTTTAATTACATGTTCCACTTTGGTTAAGTATTCTAATCGTATTTTCTATTGCCACCCAAGGCAACCCACTAGTTTCCTCATGCCACCCAAGGCACCCCCACTAGTTACTACATGCCACCCAAGGCACCCACTTAACCCCTCATGCCTCACTACATGCTAATTTGGTTAAGTGTTTCTTAATTAATTAAGATCGTAACCTTTGTAAAGACCTCTCACATTAGACTGTCTTTTATGGTAGCTGGATATGCCGGTTGGTTCCGGGCAGCCTTACACCATAACATAGTCTAACCTCGTGTCTTTACACTTGTCACGTATTTAGTTTATGACTAAGACCTTTCACATTGGGCCAATCATTTGTAGCCGCTGGATTTGCCGGTCGGTTCCGGGCAGTCTTATGCTACAAAAGGGTCCAACCTCGTGTCTAAGTCGATTAATTACACCTAATTAATCACCCCCATAATTTGTATTAATTGTCCCTAATTAATTATAAATTTCAAGAATATGGGTAGACCTAACTCAATAGGTAAATTCCCAATTCCATAATATGGGTAGACCTAACTTAATAGGTAAATTCCCAATTCCATAATATGGGTAGACCTAACTTAATAGGTAAATTCCCAATTATGTCCATTCACTTTATGTTATGCTTAAGCATACCCATTTCACACCATTTTATTAACATGAATATTAACCCCATCGTTCCCCACGTAATTCGTTCTCATAACATGACATAATAAAGGGAAGATTCATCACAAATGCCATGGGTTTAACCAATCATAACATATAACTTTATCATGGGTTTAAAAGGTGTCAACTTGCATATATGAGCATACATTAAACCCAACTAGCATTTAACCCAAACTTGCATGAAGCACATATGTCACAAAGGGGTAACTTGCATATGATTCTTATGTCATACAAAGGTGTGAGCTTGCATAGCATGTCACATGTTAACTTGCATATAACCAAACACATAACTTGCATAACATGTTACATATAAACTTGCATATAATCATGCACATAACTTGCATATAACCAAACACATAACCTGCATAACATGTTACATATAAACTTGCATATAATCATGCACATAACTTGCATATAACCAAACACATAACTTGCATAACATGTTACCTATGAACTTGCATATAATCATGCACATAACTTGCATATAACCAAACACATAACTTGCATAACATGTTACCTATGAACTTGCATATAATCATGCACATAACTTGCATATAACCAAACACATAACTTGCATAACATGTTACATATAAACTTGCATATAATCATGCACATAACTTGCATATAACATGTTACATATAAACTTGCATATAATCTCACATATAGCTTGCATAACATGTTACATATGAATCAATGTTCAACATAGTGTTTTGCATAATGAGCATCATAAAACATAGCATTAAACTTGCATATAGCATAAAAATTGCAAAACACACAACATACACTATACTAAACTTGCATAAACACATTGATCCACAAACATAGCCATATCTTATCATATCCTATCATAATCAATTTAACAATTGATTATTAAGGCTATAGAAACTCACCACTAAACTCCAATAAGCAAACCCTTGCCAAAAATCACCCAAAAACTCTAGCCTTGAACATAAAGCTTGCAACTTGATGATGAATGCAAGCTAATGATCACTCATACAACTTGAAAATGCTTGTATGAACATGAAAGCCTTCATAGAAATAGTTTAGTGAGAGGATGGAGGCTAGGGTTTTGAGTGGAGGCCATGATCATAGAAAATTTTGGCATAGTTTAGTTAGAGGATAGGATTATGATCATTTAGGGCTAGCTTAGGGTCTTATTTATAGGATTAGACAAGTGTTTTAGGCCATTAGATTAACCCTAAATTAGATTAGGACCATCAGATCTCGGAAGCTTCCAGAAACCAGCCCCAAAACACAGCCCAAACCCTGAAATGGTGCACCAGGACAAACTGGCCGAGCACCCCCTGTCGACACGCAAGTCGACAGGGCTGTCGACTTGGTCCTAGCCAAGTCGACTGCCCAGTCGCCAGGGCTGTCGACTTGGGTAGCTAGGCGGGAATTTTCCCCCCTGCGCCCAATGGCCCCAAATTTCGATATTTGAACCTGAATTTTAAATCTGTTTTGAACTTTGAATTTTCTGTAAACTTCATTGGGCCATAACCGGGCCATACGGACTCCGATTCTCGAAAACTCGGACTCTATTTCGCGTATTTTTCCGAGACGAACGCAATGACGCAGCCCGTTTCTCCCAATTCTCACATCTGAGATTATTTATTCTGCAATTAGTGAATTTTAGCATTAACCGAAATTCGGGGTGTTACATTCTCCCCTCCTTAAAGGATTTCGTCCCTGAAATCTCTAAGCTAAGGAGAATGCATGTCCTACCATCCAAACAACCATCTACTCAATCCATCAAACATGGGCATCCATTGTCCTTAAAACAATTTCTAATGATGTATGAGCATATGCAAAAAGTGTGTGTATATGTTCCCTATCTAATGTATGAACATATGCAAACCATGATAGTGCCATGCATCCATTATGTATGCGAGAGAACCCTATCGACACATACAATATCTACATGAGTGCACAATCATTCACCAAAGTGCATCATCCATATGATAACACAATCATTATACATCCATAAATATAGCTATCTACACACAATTATATGCAATATGCAATATGAAGTGATTGAGCCGATCTAGTGTCTAGAGTGTGTGTATATGCATCCACGAGCAACCACTAGCAAACACTTGCATCCACATGCATCCGTCAACCATAACATGTCTCAAACACATGTTTCAACCATAGGTTTACCCTATCTAAAGGTCAAAAGTACTAACGAGAGGACATACTAAAGATAAGATAAGTACTAGACAAACGATAAAGGAGAAGTTAAAAGACATACCCTCAAAAAGGAATGGGTACAATGAACGCATCTTCGCTTCCGTCTCCCAAGTAGCGTTGCCCTCATCTTCTCTCTATTGTACTTTGACTAGTTGAACCTCTCGATTCCTCAATTTCCTCAAATGTGACACATGGAATACATCATGTACACCACTAAGTCTGTCGGGCAACTCCACTCTATAGGCCATCTGTCCAACCCTTTCCTTAATAGGAAACGGTCCAACTAACCTTGGTTCTAACTTCCCAACAGATCCAAAGCGAACCACATTCCGTAACGGAGATAATTTGACAAAGTCCATGTCCCCAACATCAAACTCACTATGCTGGCAGGTACACCATGCAATCTAACAATCTCTCGAATGTAGGTTGAAGCTAGCCATTGAGCAATCCTCTTACTCTTCACGGGTATAAAATGGGCACTCTTAGTAAGCCTGTCTACCACAACCCAAATTCCCGTATTACCCTTCCTCGATCTCGGTAATCCATCGAGACACTATCCCACTTCCATAACGGAACCTCCAATGGGTGAAGCAACCCACCGGGTTTCTTCTGCTCCGCTTTCACTTGCTAGCACACCAAGCATCTAGCGACATACTCGGCCACATCTTTCTTCATACCGGCCCAAAAGAAAACTCGCTTCATGTCTTGGTACATCTTGTCCCCACCGGGATGAATGGTCATCTTCGACCGATGCGCATCATCAAGTATAGCCTTCCTCAAACCCTCGTCTTGCGGTACACAAAATCTACCGTCTCTACGAAACCACCCCTTATCATCTAGGGTGTACCTACTCAAATGGCTGGACGACTCCCCCCTTATGAGCTTCTCTACTAACTCAACCAACTGTGGGTCGTCTCGCTGTACCTCACCAATCCGTCCCAAAAGAGTAGGTCTAACTTCCAAGGAAGCTAGCAAACTGGGTACAAAGTCAACGGAAGGTCTAAAATCAAACATAGAAATAAACTCTAAGCTCCGTCGTTCAACGAACAATGAACTCAAGGACAACCTTTTCTATTTAAGGCGTCCGCTACCACGTTACCCTTGCCATGGGTATACGCTATCTCAAACTCATAGGATGCTAAGAATCCCATCCAAAATCATCACAACTGCCCATCTCTCACGCAGACCACCCTAGTCGAACTCGACATCCCCCAAATGCAAGCCCCAAAGGCCTAAACCAATATCAGACAAACACCCAAGGGATACCTCCTTCGAATTCAGACGACCTACGTGAGATGATACCAGTAAAAACGGCTAACTAATTAAGCCCTTGTCCAACTCTGGATGTCCTTGCCAGTCTCTCTCCAAAACCACCGTTTATCCCATAACTGGCTTTGCTCAACCTATTGAGCACATACGAAAACTTATTTCGCTCCCAGAAAAGACCATCACGAACTTATTTAGGTACTCCCCAAACACCCTTCTCATCAAATCAATAAAGTATGCGGGGGCATTCGTCAAACCAAATGGCATCACCAGCCACTCATAAAAAACCATCCGGAGTCCTAAAGGCAGTCTTCTCTATACTATCCTCAGCCACTCTCACTGATGAAACCCCGTGGCTAAGTCCAACTGCGAAAATACTGAGGCGCCAACTAACTGGTCAAAGAGATCATCAATCCTCGGCAATGGGTGTCTATTCTTCTTTGTGAGTTTATTTAGTTCTCTTTATCCTACACAAAGTCTGAGGGACCCATCTGCCTTCGTGGCAAAAACTACTGGGGCACCCCACTCCGACATACTTCGTCTTATGAACCCCTTCTCAAGCAAATCGCCTACTTACTTATGGAGTTCCCTCCTCTCACGAGGAGCCATGTGGCACACTGGCCAAGATACTGGTTTGGCATTGTCTACCAGATATATTCGGAAGTCAATCTCCCGCTCCGGAGGTAAGCCCTTCACCTCCTCAAACACATCCGAGTATTCCCGGACCGCTCTAACAAATCGCAAACTCTAGACCGACGTGTCAAGCGATTCTAGATAACTTAGCATAACAGATTCCATGGGATTACAAGAGATCTCGAGAGTGTTACCCAAGCGGGTCATAAACCTAACAACTCTCCCTTCAAAATCAAGAATGGCACCCCTACTGGATAACCAGTCCATGCCCAAAACTATCCCATAGCCCGTGAAGCCCAAAAAGCATCACATCTAAACTCAACGCTAAGTATAGAAACTTTCAAACCCAAACACATCATGGAGCCCCAATTGGGTTTGAAACAACTAAGGGATCATCTACCAAACTGGTGTCTAAGTGCAGTGACTCAACTAACAATGATGAGATAAACAAACTCGATGCGTCAGAATCAAATAAAGTTCGAACCGGATAATAAAGAAATCCAAATCCCAACCTAGACGGTCTTATCCCCATCTGGTACACTAGCCGTGAGGGAATACAACTACCCTCCAGAAGATTCCATACCTTGCCCTTGCCCCTTTGGACAACCCTAATAAGGTGTCCTTTTCCTCCCAAAAGGATAACTACTCGCCTTCTTCTTCCCATTCTCCACTCGTAACCTCCCACCAATGAGGTTTCATCTTTCATTAACCAAACAACTATTTGAGCCTTCCTCCCATCGTCTATCCAATAGGTACCTACCAGTCCTCCTCCTTCTTGAACCAACTTCTAATCCGACTAACGTCTAAGTCCCTTGAAGTGGTTTTCCATTCTTATCTATCTTAGAAAGATCATCTATACACGGAGGGGAAACTCAAAACGAGAGAGGAAGAGATTCAAAACGGAGAATTCGAAAGATAAAGATATGGCTATCGGGGATTATGCTTTTCTTTCAAAAACTTTTCTCTTAAAAGACATGTTTTTGAAAATACTCCTTTCAAAAATATTCATAGAAAATAGTTTTTCTAAAAAAAAAATCTGTTCTGGTAACCTTAAGCTTTGAGGTAGAGTGTAACACCCCACACCCGCTACGGTCACTCACTAAGGGAATGCCATAACATCGGTGGAGTATTTTAAGTGAATATAGAACAGAAAAATTACAACAAGACAGATATAAGTAATACTTGAGAATTTAAAACATCATTTCATTGCAGCGGAAAGTAAAACATGTTTGGTTACACCAAAACCATGAACAAGAGTCAAGTACATATTATCCATCCTGATAAAACAAAAGTACATAATCCCACTACATAAATTAATAGCCATAATAGAAAAGATAAACTGAGCTTTACATCCCTGGTCCAAGCTCCAAAAGATAGATAAAGTAGTCTGATCAAAGCCCACTAGTGCTAGGCCCACTCTGATAACCTGAGGGTTGGGAAAAAGATAAAAACAACGGGGTCAGACATAAGTCTGAGCGAGTCCTATAACCTTAACAATACAATCATTAAAGTAATTAGGGTATGATATAAACAAGGTACGGTACCTCTGGGGATAATGACTACACTAAGTAGCCAACTAAACACTGGATGTACTAAGATAACGGTAAAGACGCTCCTATCCACCCAAGGATAATTACAATATTGCACCACCCCAGATCTACCCACCCAAGGGTAATTCCTACACCGCACCACACCAGATCTACCCACCAAGGGTAATTCCTACTTAAAGGTTGATCCCACTAAGTGTACTTAGTAATTTTACCCAGTAGTTTCTTGTACCCCTAGCTGACTACATAGGTGCCGTCTGCCCCTATCTCCACTAGGTGTACCCACTACCCCCAAGCGATCGGCTCCCTACCGTAGATACCCGTGCTGGCCCCACAGTGGGGTGTATCACTCCCCAAAGTGGCAACCCGATAATCAATGGTGCACGGCTTATACCTACACGATGCAACAACGTCTTACCTACCAGCCCGGGTCCACACACGCATATGAAACCCGTTGGACTCGCGTTGCCACCGCTACCCCGTTTTGGCCTCTTATAGTCAAGCCCAATATGCGTGTCCCGTCCTCGACTTGGGTCGAGCCCACAAAGATACGTTTGGGATATTGGTTGAAATGGGCCCCCACAAGCTACTACTTAAGCTTGTCATTTTATCTAGTGCATCCCACTTAACCCCTTTTATAATCATGCCCACTTACATGTTAAGGTTTGGTTAAGTCATCTAATCATATTTCAATTGCCACTCAAGGCCCCCACAAGCTACTACTTAAGCTTGTCATTTAATTATATTTCAATTGCCACTTAAGGCCCCCACAAGCTACTACTTAAGCTTGTCATTTAATTATATTTCAATTGCCACTTAAGGCCCCCACAAGCTACTACTTAAGCTTGTCATTTAATCATATTTCAATTGCCACTTAAGGCACCCACTAGATTTCCACATGCCACCCAAGGCACTTACTTGATTCCCACATGCCACCCAAGGCACTTACTTAACCCTTTAATCATGTTTAATTACATGTTCCACTTTGGTTAAGTATTCTAATCGTATTTTCTATTGCCACCCAAGGCAACCCACTAGTTTCCTCATGCCACCCAAGGCACCCCCACTAGTTACTACATGCCACCCAAGGCACCCACTTAACCCCTCATGCCTCACTACATGCTAATTTGGTTAAGTGTTTCTTAATTAATTAAGATCGTAACCTTTGTAAAGACCTCTCACATTAGACTGTCTTTTATGGTAGCTGGATATGCCGGTTGGTTCCGGGCAGCCTTACACCATAACAGAGTCTAACCTCGTGTCTTTACACTTTTCACGTATTTAGTTTATGACTAAGACCTCTCACATTGGGCCAATCATTTGTAGCCCCTGGATTTGTCGGTCGGTTCCGGGCAGTCTTATGCTACAAAAGGGTCCAACCTCGTGTCTAAGTCGATTAATTACACCTAATTAATCACCCCCATAATTTGTATTAATTGTCCCTAATTAATTATAAATTTCAAGAATATGGGTAGACCTAACTCAATAGGTAAATTCCCAATTCCATAATATGGGTAGACCTAACTTAATAGGTAAATTCCCAATTCCATAATATGGGTAGACCTAACTTAATAGGTAAATTCCCAATTATGTCCATTCACTTTATGTTATGCTTAAGCATACCCATTTCACACCATTTTATTAACATGCATATTAACCCCATCGTTCCCCACGTAATTCGTTCTCATAACATGACATAATAAAGGGAAGATTCATCACAAATGCCATGGGTTTAACCAATCATAACATATAACTTTATCATGGGTTTAAAAGGTGTCAACTTGCATATATGAGCATACATTAAACCCAACTAGCATTTAACCCAAACTTGCATGAAGCACATATGTCACAAAGGGGTAACTTGCATATGATTCTTATGTCATACAAAGGTGTGAGCTTGCATAGCATGTCACATGTTAACTTGCATATAACCAAACACATAACTTGCATAACATGTTACATATAAACTTGCATATAATCATGCACATAACTTGCATATAACCAAACACATAACTTGCATAACATGTTACATATAAACTTGCATATAATCATGCACATAACTTGCATATAACCAAACACATAACTTGCATAACATGTTACCTATGAACTTGCATATAATCATGCACATAACTTGCATATAACCAAACACATAACTTGCATAACATGTTACCTATGAACTTGCATATAATCATGCACATAACTTGCATATAACCAAACACATAACTTGCATAACATGTTACATATAAACTTGCATATAATCATGCACATAACTTGCATATAACATGTTACATATAAACTTGCATATAATCTCACATATAGCTTGCATAACATGTTACATATGAATCAATGTTCAACATAGTGTTTTGCATAATGAGCATCATAAAACATAGCATTAAACTTGCATATAGCATAAAACTTGCAAAACATACAACATACACTATACTAAACTTGCATAAACACATTGATCCACAAACATAGCCATATCTTATCATATCCTATCATAATCAATTTAACAATTGATTATTAAGGCTATAGAAACTCACCACTAAACTCCAATAAGCAAACCCTTGCCAAAAATCACCCAAAAACACTAGCCTTGAACATAAAGCTTGCAACTTGATGATGAATGCAAGCTAATGATCACTCATACAACTTGAAAATGCTTGTATGAACATGAAAGCCTTCATAGAAATAGTTTAGTGAGAGGATGGAAGCTAGGGTTTTGAGTGGAGGCCATGATCATAGAAAATTTTGGCATAGTTTAGTTAGAGGATAGGATTATGATCATTTAGGGCTAGCTTAGGGTCTTATTTATAGGATTAGACAAGTGTTTTAGGCCATTAGATTAACCCTAAATTAGATTAGGACTATCAGATCTCGGAAGCTTCCAGAAACCAGCCCCAAAACACAGCCCAAACCCTGAAATGGTGCACCAGGCCAAACTGGCCGAGCACCCCCTGTCGACACGCAAGTCGACAGGGCTGTCGACTTGGTCCTAGCCAAGTCGACTGCCCAGTCGACAGGGCTATCGACTTGGGTAGCTAGGCGGGAATTTTCCCCCCTGCGCCCAATGGCCCCAAATTTCGAAATTTGAACCTGAATTTTAAATCTGTTTTGAACTTTGAATTTTCTGTAAACTTCATTGGGCCATAACCGGGCCATACGGACTCCGATTCTCGAAAACTCGGACTCTATTTCGCGTATTTTTCCGAGACGAACGCAATGTCGCAGCCCGTTTCCCCCAATTCTCACATCTGAGATTATTTATTCTACAATTAGTGAATTTTAGCATTAACCGAAATTCGGGGTGTTACATAGAGAGAATATAATAGAATAGACAAAGAAATAGAGATTGAATGGGCACAACTTTTCTGAAATTAAAGACACCTTTTTAGACCTTGGGAATCGGTGGAAAGATGGAGGGAAGTTTGAAAGTTTAAACTTTTGAAATTCAAAATTTGAGTTTCATTTATTGACTTATATGTCGACATGTCTATTTCGGTATGTCGACATATATGTGTATTTTGAAAAGACATGTTTCTATTTGACTTTATTTTATTATATTAACGTTTTATATTTCAAATTTATTATTTCTTGAAACAATTTTAATCCTAACGATCATTAAAAAAAAATTATTTTATTTATTATATTATTATTATGAATTACAAAAGTCAAATTTCAATTTGAATTTTAAAGTTCAAGTTTGTGGTTTAGAATTTAAATTTCAAATTCAGACAAGGCAAAAAAACAAAACATCCATTCATCCAAAACAACCAAAAAATTAAACATTAGTTAAGGTGTACCCGGTTTGCAGATCCATTTCTTTGACATTTTATGAATTCTAAATCGATGTGAAACACATATTTGAATTTTCGGTTTCTAGCTCTTCATCACTTGATGATGAATCTGAATCGTCTAAAGTTGCTGCATATACCCTCTTTCTCTTCTTTGATGAATTACTATTGTCTATTTGTTTATTTGATTTATCTAGATATGGACACATTCTGATTATATGACCTGGTTTGTTGCAGTTATAACATCTATCATCATTTCTTCCCGAACTTCCTTGATTATTTCTCTGAAAATTATTTCTCCTTTTATATCTCAGAAATTTTGTAAAATTCCATGTCATTAAAGCAATTTCTTCATCATCCTCACTGCTTGAATCAGAACCATTTGTTGTTGCTTTGAATATTATAGATTTCTTTTCTGTGGGCTTATTTTCCTTTCTTTTCTGTAATTGAACTTTGAATGACATCAAATTCCCTAATAACTCCTCAATCTTTATTTCATTGACATTATTGGCTTCTTCAATCGCTAGTGTTTTCTGATCCCATTCCGGAGTCAATGAATTAAGCATTTTTCTGACTTGGCCTTCTTCTGAATAAGTTTTTTTCCAGAGCCATAACTGAATGCATGATTTCCTGGAATCTACAAGACATATCGGAGACAGATTCATTCTCATTCATTTTAAACAACTCAAATTAATTGATTAGCATTGATATCTTTGTCTTCACGAGTAACTTGCAGTTTTCTCCATACTTCATAAGAGGATTTACAAACTGACACTCTATTAAATTCATTTCTATCTGATGAACAAAATAACATATTCATGGCCTTAGAATTACTTAGTGTAGCAACCTTTTGATCATTTGTCCATTGTGCAAAATTTGTAAGTCTGTGTGATATTCTATGTGTCTAATCCTACTGATTGTAAATATATTTTCATTCTACATGCCCAGTAAGAATAATTACTGCCATAAAATAGTAGTGGTCTAACAGTGGACTGACCCTCTACAAAAGAACTATTATTACCAGTGTTGGTGGCCATTTAACCTTTCCAAAATTTAGATTATGAAATTTTGAAAATCTATGCTCTGATACCAGTTGTTAAGGATGCAGAATACAGATCTTACGGCAGAATCAACACTAGAGGGGGGATTGTAACTATCAAAATTAGCACCGAGACAAGCTGACGACGAAGACGTATCGGACCGCCAAAAGCATAGAAGAATAACCCGCAAGCAATGACCTAGCACAAGATAAAACCAAAAGCCTAAAGGAAGTGTCCGGAAGGTCAAGCAATCGACACCAACATCAAAGAAAAACCTTAGATCCAATATGAAGAGAGAGTACCAAAAGGGTAGCTCCTACATGAAAGGTAATTAACAAGAGGTCATCCAAAACCGGAAGCTGATAGAGAGAGAGAGAGGCCGACAGTTCTACAAACCGAGTCCCAGAAGGACGAAAGGGCTATCGGCATTTACTTGCTTAATGCCGATACATTAAGAGACAAAAAACATCAAAAGTACGAAATTTGAAACAAAGAAATTGTCTGGGAGGAAGTTACCGAGACCCCAGCCGGATGATCACCAAGAGGCCACTTCAGCAAACAATCAATAAGTAACTGAAAGCACCCTTCCGGAAAAACAAAAAACACTTCAGGAATGTACCGAGAGGCGAGTTGAAGCTTCTAAAGAGAAAAGCTATCCACACTAATCCACTTCATATTGATACCGGTAAGGATGGCAGGCTCGGTAGCCATCCACTTGAATCATGAAGGGAAGTTCCACTAAGAGTCAATAGCATTGACTATACAGACTTAAACAAGGCCTACCCCAAGGATTTCTATCCCCTTCCACGGATAGACCGGTCATTAGATATTACGCCTTATGGATGCTTACTCAAGGTATAATCAGATTCCCATGAGTAAACCCGACGAGGAGCATACGAGCTTTATTACTGACTAGGGAACATTTTGTTATAAAGTAACGCCCTTTGGATTGAAAAATGCTGGCGCAACATACCAAAGGTTGGTTATCGGAATGTTTCAAGAGAAGGTAGGGCATAACATGGAAGTATACGTAGATGACATGCTAGTGAAGTCCATCAAAGCAGAGAATCACCTGAAGGACCTAGAGGAGATGTTCAACGTCTTGAGAGGTAACCAAATGAAGCTAAACACTCAAAAGTGTTCTTTTGGGGTCCAATCTGGAAAGTTCATGGGAAATGTGGTAAGCGAGTATGGTATTGAAGCTAGCCCGGACCAAATCCAAGCCATAAAGGATATGGAAGAGCCCAAAGCAAGCAAAGAAGTCATGAGCTTAAACGGAAAGGTATCAGCCCTCAGTAGATTCATTACCGAAGCCATTGACAAATGCGTCCATTTCTTTTATGTTATAAAGAAAAAAAAGAACTTCGGATGGAATGAAGAATGTAGAAAGACCTTTCAAGAATTGAATGACTACATGGGGAAACCCCCGGTTTTGTCTAGTCCCGAGAAAGGAGAAGATTTATATCCCTTGTTGACACACTTTTTGGCAAAAGCTGTCACACTGAATATCTGGATAACATTGCGCTCGGATATGGAGAACATCGTCAGAAGACAGGCAGCGATTTGGTCAAAGTCGCATCACGAACAAAGAAAGGCCCGAAACTCCTATCAGATGACCTTTTTTGGGCCCGAAAACAACGATTACGAAGCTGAGGTCTATAACTCTTGTAGATCTCTGAATTAGCTTCAGTTTGAGCTTTGGTTTGGCTCAATCGGACTTACGATTTGAAAGTTATGCCTGTTTTCGTGAATGGGTATAATCTGGCAATCATTTGGATGAAGTGACGAAGCAACACTTCCTGGACCGGATCGCCCCCTTTGGCTCGTGGGCTCCTCCTTGGTTCACACACACTGGATCGCTCCCATCAGCTCGCCCACGGTTGGATCGCCCCCCCTCGGTTTGCACTCCTGCATCACGATCCGACCCGCTCTGCGTCAGCTTCAGCACTCGAGCACCACGACCAGCTCGACTCGCCCTGTCCAATCACGATCCGACCTGCCTAGATGTAACGCTGCGCTCTGTTTAGACCTATTCTTAAGGCTACTCCTACTCTGACTTTTCCGAATCGGGTGCCACGTACCCCATCATGAACCGGTCTTCCCAGAAGCTCTCCTTCAGCTACAAATACACCATTTGAAGGCATTTTCGAGGATCTTTTGGCTCTAACTCCTCACAACTTCCACCATTTCTCTCTAAAAGCAATTTTAGCAGCAAAGGAGCCAAATTCCACATTATAACACGAGGATTTCGTGTATAATCTTATGATTTCTTACCCCTTTTCATTGTAAACACGAGGATTTCGTGTATAAACCGAGAGAATTGTACTTGTAACTTCTTAGGATTTATGAAGAGATAAAGTGGATGTAGGCTTGGTTTGAGCCGAACCACTATAAAAACATCGTGTGTCTTATCTTTATTTACTTTTTTCTACACTCTGTGATTTGCGATCTGCATTTGGGTATTAGGCCCAGATTTTGGTCTAACATTTTGGCGCGCCAGGAAGGGGGGCACACGACAACCTCAATTTCTACCTTGAAAGGAGACTCAGTGGTGAAAAAAAGGAAGAAGACTGGAACTTCCTCTCATGCTGATTATGCTGACGCTGAAGACGCAAGGAATGAGGCAAGCCTGGAGGCTTCCTCCCATGGAGATCCTTCTGCATACTTGACCAGAGACGAGATGGACGGAGTTCTCACTGAACTGAGAGATCAGATGGCACGGCAAGATGATCTCCTACAGAAACAACAGGAAACGATCAACCAATTCTTCGCTCGGATGGATGGAAGGCCGAGCAACATTCAAGTCATTGGAGGCGGAGCCACCGAAGTGGCTTGCACAGGCCACCACGATCAAATCGGGTCGGGCCCAGCGACCCGTGACCTGCTAGCACCAATGCTCGGGGGCAACCCACTCCCTATTGCAAATGCACATCAACCTACTTCAGCTCCAGTTCAAACAAACACAGGAACGCAAGCCCACGCTCCACAGCAAGAAGCAGCTCGTGATGGAGCTTTAGGTCCCGTTTGGGTCGCCCCCCCCAGACTCACGAACCGTGTTCCACGATCCCGCCTCACGAGCTAACCTCCCTGGCTCACGACTGGGTCGGGTCGCCCCCTTGATCCGCGACCCACGACCTGCTCACGACAGCTTCCTTCTCTTGCGCTCAACGCTGGGGCACCAGCTCTGATCTTGGCAGTTTGCAACAACTTTTTGAAGGAAATAGGCTAGCAGAACTGATTGAACGCCTCTCGAGAGGTCGTACTTATCAGAATGACGTGGATGACGTCAACCACACTCCTTTTACTCAGGAAATCAGGAATTCTCGTAATCCCCCAGATTTCAAACTTCCACAACTAGAGCCCTACAACGGCAGGACCGATCCAACCATGCATCTGATGTGCTACAAATGACATATGGAAGTTTAATCGGCATCGAAAAACGTCATGGCTAAGTGTTTTCCCCTCTTTCTGACTGATATAGCAGCCATGTGGATTCGGCAGCTAGAAACGGAATCGATCAACAGTTGGAATATGTTGGTTGCTCTCTTCCTTGAATAGTTTCGGGTCCACATCGCACGACCCAAGAACGTCATGTCACTCACCACAATCAAGCAGAGGCCTAGAGAAACTCTGCATTCCTTTCTGGAAAGATTCAACGTTGCAGTAGCATCAGTTGACCGACCTGAACCATCGATGGTACTAATGGCAGCGGTATCCGGTGTCTTGGATAATACAGAATTCAAAAAATCTTTGTACCGAGATCCACCGCGAAATCTCGGCGAATTCTACCTTGAAGCAGATAGATTTCTGCTAGAAGAAGATGCAACCTCCGAGAAGAAAGTTCTCGATGTCAACATGCTTAAAGACGGAGAACCGTCCGATTCTGGGAATGGCAAAGGAAAAGCCGCCATCAGGAATGACCGCAACACTCAGCCCCGAAGAGGGCCCAAATATGAAAAGTACACTGAACTCAATGCCCCACTCTCAGACATCTATCTGGACATGAATGGTGCTATCTCCTACCCAAAGCCTCCCAGGAGGGAGCCATCACAAAGAGAATGCGATTCTGGAAAACACTGCATATTCCACGATATGGACGGACATGACACAAATGACTGCAGGCATCTTTGTGATTTGATTGAGGAACGGGTTAGACGTGGAGAGCTGCCTGAGTATGTGAAACTACAGATAGCGCTTGCACCTGCGCTGCTACCTCCTGCTCCCCGGAGAGGGAACGACCCTGGATCGAGCTCTCGTGGGCTCATCATCAACTGATATGGATGAGATCAGCTTTCATTCTCTTCATTTCTTAGGCTTTAAGATTTACTTTTTTCTTTCACTAGGTTTTCCGATTGGTTGAATCGGAGTACACACGTTCGGGGTTAGGATGTAGCCCCAAAAGCATGCTCTGGACTCGGTGTCAAACCAATTAGGATTTGATTTTATGGATTATGCCTAGGGACGGACTATCTTGTCAGGTTGTGGCAAGCGTAGCTCTACTTTAGGTCTGAGTATGGTTTATACTCACTTTAGAATCTTAAGTATGGATTATACTTAGGAACGACAAATGGTCTTGTCAGGATATGACAAAAGAAATTGGGTATGGATTATACTCGGTTTGAACTCCAGGGTATGGATTATGCCCTGCAAGCGGTCTTGTCAGGATGTGACAAAAGAAATCGGGTATGGATTATACTCGGTTTGAACTCCAGGGTATGGATTTTGCCCTGCAAACGGTCTTGTCAGTCTTGTCAGGACGTGACAAAAGAAATCGGGTATGGATTATACTCGATTTGGACTTCTGGGTATGGATTATGCCTGGAAATGTTGGCTCTTGCCAGGATTTGGCAGGATGACTCAAACGTCCCTTAAGTATGGTTTATGCTCATTAGACGTCGAAGCATGGTTTATGCTCAGAAAATTTGAACAATATCGCCAGGATTTGGCACGTTTGTTTTTCCTTTATCTCTTTACAGGTATGGATTATATCTGTAGCTGGCAGACCCAGAAAGGTCATGGCATTATCGAATTTCTATGGCTTATAGATTTCCTGGACTATCCAGAACATATCTTCCTTCAACCAGCAAGATATGTTCTGGGGGGCAAATTTGTTGACACACTTTTTGGTAAAAGCTGTCACACTGAATATCTGGATAACATCGCGCTCGGATATGGAGAACATCGTCAGAAGACATGCACCGATTTGGTCAAAGTCGCATCACGAACAAATAAAGGCCCGAAACTCCTATCAGATGACCTTTTTTGGGCCTGAAAACAGCAATTACGGAGCCGAGCTCTATAACTCTTGCAGATCTCTGAATTAGCTTCAGTTTGAGCTTTGGTTTGGCTCAATCGGACTTACGGTTTGAAAGTTATGCCCGTTTCCATGAATGGGTGTAATCTGGCAATCATTTGGATTAAGTGAGGAAGCAACACCTCCGGGACCAGATCGCGCCCTTTGGCTCGTGGGCTCCTCCTTGGTTCACACACACCAGATCACTCCCATCAGCTCGCCCACGGTTGGATTTCCCCCCTCGGTTCGCACTCCTGCATCACGATCCGACCCGCTCTGCGTCAGCTTTAGCACTCGAGCACCACGACCAGCTCGGCTCGCCCTGTCCAATCACGATCCGACCTGCCTAGATGTAACGCTGCACACTGTTTTGACCTATTCTTAAGTCTATTCCTGCTCCTACTTTTCCGGATCGGGTGCCACGTACCCCATCACGAACCGGTCTTCCCAGAAGCTCTCCTACACCTATAAATACACCATTTGAATGCATTTTCAAGGATCTTTGGCTCTAACTCCTCACAACTTCCACCATTGCTCTCTACAAAGAAATTTCAACATCAAATGAGCCAAATTCCACGTTATAACACGAGGATTTCATGTATAATCTTATGATTTCTTACCCCTTTTCATTGTAAACACGAGGATTTCGTGTATAAACCGAGAGAATTGTACTAGTAACTTCTTAAGATATAAGAAGAGATAAAGTGGACATAGGCTTGGTTTGAGCCGAACCACTATAAAAACTTCGTGTGTCTCCTCTTTATTTACTTTTTTCTGCACTCTGTGATTTGCGATCTGCATTTGGGTGTTAGGCCCAGATTTTGGTCTAACATCTCTATATGGTCGTCTCAGAATACGCGGTAAGCTCAGTCCTTATAAGAGAAAATGATGGAACTCAACACCCAGTTTACTAAGGCTAAAGGATGCAGAAACATAATACCCTATAGTTTAAAAATTAGCATATTTCTTGATACTTACAAAACGAAAGCTCAGTGGTTATTTCCAAGCACATCCCATTAAGGTTTTAACATATGTTCCGCTTGAACAAGTCTTTAGCAAGCCGGAAACCTCAGGAAGGTTAGTGAAATGGGGGAACTGAGCTTTGCCCACACGAGATCGAGTTTCAACCTCAAGTAGCGATAAGGAAAAGCTCTAGCATATTTTTTGAACCAGTGCACAAGCTTTACTACATAACAGTCAACCAAGGAAGGCGACCTAAAGGCTAAATGGCAATTGTTTGTAGATGGGGCTTCAAACGAACAAGAAGCAGGGGCAGGATACATCATAATTACCCCTGATGGGCACCGCTTGCACTATGCAATGAAGTTAAGATTTTTAGCTACTAACAATGCGGCTGAATATGAGTCAATGATGGCAGGATTGAACCTAGCACTACAATTGAAAAAAACCTCGAATAGAATTCTTTAGTGATTCACGACTAATGGTAAATCAGATAAAGCAAACCTATCAAACCAAGGATGCAATGTTTTCCCTATATGTGAAAAGGTTACTAAAGATTCTTTCCCAGTTTGAGGATTTCTAAATACATCAAATCCCAAGAGGGGAGAACACCCATGCTGATTCACTAGCCAAACTGGCCAGCTCCCGAGGAGCGCCCGCAAATCGGATAATTCTTGTAGGATATCAGGAAAGGCCCAACATTGAGCATGAAGAGCTCGAAACAGGAAAAGAGTTGTTGGTCCTAACTAGATCCCAAGCTTCGAAAAAGTAAAATGAAATGGATAAGGAGGTTGCTTCTAATAAGGAAACTTCTTCAATAGAAATGAGTTACCATTACAGAAATACTTGGATGGCTCCTATCGTTGATTATCTCCTGAACAGAATTCTACCACTTAGAAGGCAGGATGCAAGGAAGATAAGACACCACGCCCCTACATTTGTGATTACAAATGGGATACTCTATAAGAAAGGGAACTCGCTTCCCTACTTGAGATGTATAAGCCTTGAGAATGGGCTTAATTTGTTGAAAGAAGCACATGAAGTTTTGTGTGGGGACCACTCCAATGGAATTAAGTTAGCCAAGAAGGTCATGCAATAAGGTTTTTACTGGCCACCAATGATTAGCCAAGCAATTGAATATGTCAAGAAATGTGAGAAATGTCAAAGGTATTCCAAGATACCTCAGCTACCTCCAAGTGGGTTAACCACTATCTCGTGCCCATGGCCTTTCGATGTATGGGGAATAGATTTGATTGGGCCTCCACCAGTTTCCAAGGGTGGAGCTAAGTATGCCGTAGTAGATATTGATTACTTTACCAAATGGGTTGAAGCAGAACCCTTTCCGACGATCACATCAAAGAAGGTGTTGAGATTTGTGATAAAGAATATTGTTACTCGCTTTATGATTCCTTACAAAATCATATCAGACAGTGGAACACAAATCGAAAGCGAGGAGTTCATTTGGTTTTGTGATAAGAACGAGATCATCAAAAACTTTTCCTTAGTAGCACATTCGAGGGAAATGGAGCCATTGATGGGGAAAATAAAACCATAAAGACAATTCTCAAGAAATGACTAAACCAAGCTAAAGGGAATTAGGCAAAAGAGTTAGCCTTGGTACTTTAGGAATATAGAATTCTGCCAAAACGAAACCCCATTTTCTTTGACATATGGATGCAAAGGCATGATTCCAATTAAGGTTGAAATCCCTTCACACAGAAGGATAGCCTACGCATTTTATCCAAATCAAGAGTTAAAAAGGAATCTTTAGACCTAATACAAGGATTAAGAGACGAGACAACGATCAGAACAACCGAATACTAAAGGAGAATCACAAAGTACTACAACTCAAGGGTTAAAACTAGAACCTTCATAAAAGGAGATTTGGTCTTACGAAGAGTAATGGCCAACAAAAATAACCCATTGGATGGTCCGCTTTGCCCAAATTGGGAAGGACCCTTAGTCATCCATCAAGAAGTTTGTAACGACCCGCATTGTACATATCTAACGGTCGTAGAATATTTATTTCTCTTTCATATGAGGTCGTATGGTCGTGTAACTTTGGGGAAAGACTATTGGTGTGACGGCCCCAAACTTCCACAAGTGAAAGCAAGGAGAAATCATATGGAATACAACATAAATATAGTACAACAAATCACAGAAAACAACATAGCACAGGAAATCCATATAACAACAACATTATAGCAGCGGATATATAATGTCATCAGCAATAGAAAATCTACAGTCACAGAATCTAAATTATTACAGCAGGTTTTCAGAGAATTGCATAAGTTCCAACTCCAAATAAAACAACGTGGAATGGAAATAAGTCTGAAAATAAAAGGAAAGAAAAATGCGATAAACGAAAAGATAGGTCTTCAAAGCTCCATCACCTTATCTTCACCAAAAGCAACTCCAAGCGAAAAGATAAAAGTAGCTCCAAAGAAACTCCAAGCAGAAAGAGAACCTGTCTACTTGGCTGCCCGTGTAGAAGAGAGGGCACCCAAGTTTGCAAAAAGGTGAAACAAACAATGGGTCAGTCGTGGGACTGGTGTGAGAGTTCTTAACTAAAATTACTCATACTAATAAGGCAAATCCAAGGACCACGCCGCTAACGCGGAACGGGTTGTACCAATGGATTGCCGTGCATAACTACAGTGTCAGTACAAATAAATAAAACGTAACACAACGCAATGTCTTTTGAAAAATGAAACCACCATAAGACTCAGGTCCCATCACACAATGCAACGCACACCAAGAGGATAGAGTTTTACCTTATGGTAGTTAAACATGCTAAATACGCCAAATACGAAACTAATATTATTATTAGGGTGTATATGTTTTAAGACAATTCAAAGCAATGTATTAATCCTAGGAAGCATAGGTACCATATATTATGCCTCCAATACTAGTAATACAAATCAAATCCGTCGGGGTCGTATTGGAAATTTGGGTTTCCATCATGAGTCCAGGCTAGGGAGGACTCCTTACCGATTCGAGACACTCTAGTTAATGCCCCAGGATTACCCGCAGTTAACCCTTGGAAATGGCAGGGCCGGTCCTCACATACAGCTTAGAGGATTAGTTATTCCTAAGCACACGTTTCCCGGTCCTATAGGACCTATCCGAGGCGCCTCATTTCATCATCTTCCAAAAGTAAAATGATTACTAACTAGAAAGAAACGTGCTACTTTCCCTGCGTTCCCTTCCCCCTTTTTAGACTCTACCGGTTTGTGAGGCTCGTGAGGTCGTGTATACCATACCACAGGATTTTGCTTTTCAACAAGACCCCTGATCGTTTCATCTTAGCACGCCACACCGTCATTCCATACCGTACCATCGACCGTCTGCCAACATATAAATGGGTGTTAAGTAGAGAATGACTTCTCTACCACCAACATTTTACATTAGCAGAAAATCGACAACATGATATTTAATGGGATACGGTGTCAGACATACCATCCATTTACACCCATGCTCTAGGTCTGAACTAGGGTCAAACCCGTGAAATCCACGCGCACGTTTGGGCAATTACCCCGACTCCTAAATCGGGAGCTACCCAATTCAGAGTCTTGGTCGTTGTCCATTCGAGGGAAGATTTACGGTCTTCATACGCCGTCTTCATATTTTGATTCTTGGAATCGTAAAATCGTTTGGAATGGGATGAACCCGGACTTCCCAACAATCTCGCGTTCATAATTTAGAGAAAAACACATTTCATGTCGTTATGTTGTCTTATAACGATAAATCCTTGCCTTAATTATTTAATATAATTAATTTCTTTAATCAACGACGCTTCAGGTCAGAGGCGACTTTGTCGCCGTTTTCCATCCATTTTGATTTTTACTTTTCTCATTACATTTTGAACAATGGACATTTTGACAAAATATCATTTTATGCAGTGCAAATTCCTATTTTTCTATTTTGACAAAATATCATTTTATGCAAATGCAACTTCCTATTTTTCTATTTTGACAAAATATCATTTTATGCAATGCAAGTTCCTATTTTTCTATTTTGACAAAATATCATTTTATGCAAATGCAACTTCCTATTTTTCTATTTTGACAAAATATCATTTTATGCAATGCAACTTCCTATTTTTCTATTTTGACAAAATATCATTTTATGCAAATGCAACTTCCTATTTTTCTATTTTGACAAAATATCATTTTATGCACATGCAACTTCCTATTTTTCCTATTTTGACAAAATATCATTTTATGCAAATGCAACTTCCTATTTTTCTATTTTGACAAAATATCATTTTATGCGATGCAAGTTCCTATTTTTCTATTTTGACAAAATATCATTTTATGCAATGCAAGTTCCTATTTTTCTATTTTGACAAAATATCATTTTATGCAAATGCAACTTCCTATTTTTCTATTTTGACAAAATATCATTTTATGCAAATGCAACTTCCTATTTTTCTATTTTGACAAAATATCATTTTATGCAAATGCAACTTCCTATTTTTCCTATTTTGACAAAATATCATTTTATGCAAATGCAACTTCCTATTTTTCTATTTTGACAAAATATCATTTTATGCAATGCAAGTTCTATATTTTTATTTTGACAAAATATCATTTTATGCAATGCAAGTTCTATATTTCTATTTTGACAAAATATCATTTTATGCAATGCAAGTTCTATATTTCTATTTTGACAAAATATCATTTTATGCAAATGCAACTTCCTATTTTTTCTATTTTGACAAAATATCATTTTATGCAAATGCAAGTTCTATATTTCTATTTTGACAAAATATCATTTTATGCAAATGCAACTCCCTATTTTTCTATTTTGACAAAATATCATTTTATGCAATGCAAGTTCTATATTTCTATTTTGACAAAATATCATTTTATGCAATGCAAGTTCTATATTTCTATTTTGACAAAATATCATTTTATGCAATGCAAGTTCTATATTTCTATTTTGACAAAATATCATTTTATGCAATGCAAGTTCTATATTTCTATTTTGACAAAATATCATTTTATGCAATGCAAGTTCTATATTTCTATTTTGACAAAATATCATTTTATGCAAATGCAACTTCTATATTTCTATTTTGACAAAATATCATTTTATGCAAATGCAACTTCCTATTTTTCCTATTTTGACAAAATATCATTTTATGCAAATGCAACTTCCTATTTTTCTATTTTGACAAAATATCATTTTATGCAATGCAAGTTCCTATTTTTCTATTTTGACAAAATATCATTTTATGCAATGCAAGTTCTATATTTCTATTTTGACAAAATATCATTTTATGCAAATGCAACTTCCTATTTTTCCTATTTTGACAAAATATCATTTTATGCAATGCAAGTTCTATATTTCTATTTTGACAAAATATCATTTTATGCAATGCAAGTTCTATATTTCTATTTTGACAAAATATCATTTTATGCAAATGCAACTTCCTATTTTTCCTATTTTTAATATACGGTGTTTATTTTCTAATTTTAATATTGACAAAAATGTCAATAACATACGGTGCTCATGTTCTAATTTTAATATTGACAAAAATGTCAATAAAATACGGTGCTCATGTTCTAGTTTTAATATTGACAAAAATGTCAATAACATACGGTGCTCATGTTCTAGTTTTAATATTGACAAAAATGTCAATAACATACGGTGCTCATGTTCTAGTTTTAATATTGACAAAAATGTCAATTAAAATTACATTGCCAATTTGTTCCCAAAACTTACTGTCAAAACACTACGCTACATACAACGTCAATTTTTACATGTCATAACATCGCAAATATAATGGTGTCAATTTCTTGTGTCATAACATCCAACAATTTATGGTGACAATTTTTATCACGTCATAACATCGCAAATATAATGGTGTCGATTTCTTGTGTCATAACATCCAACAATTTATGGTGACAATTTTTATCACGTCATAACATCGCAAATATAATGGTGTCAATTCATCGTTATAGCATGGCAAATATAATGGTATCAAATCCATCGTTTTAGCATAGCAAATGATGTGATGTCAAATTTCTAACCACATATACACTTAACAATTTGTTTATTCAAAAATAAATTTTTGTGGTTTAGATCTCTCACCTTGATTGGATAATAAATATAATAAATCCAATTAAAATTTCAGAATGCTCCAATTGATTTCAGCAGCATCCACACGTAGTCACGGTCCTATTGGTTCTGAAAATTTCAGAATCCGAATTCATACGAATAAGTTATCAACGTTTTTATAGAACTGACTTTTCACAACTGTTTCTATCACGACCAGAAGCGTTACAAAATCTGAAATTAAACTTACCGTAGAAACTCAGTTTTTTGTTCAAAACTTAAATTCGAATTTGCAGGAGTTGTAGTTGATGGTTCTCGGATCCGATTAGTGGAGGTCGAAGGGGGTGGAGGGGCGGACGCTCGCCAGTCGGAGGCGGCGACTTCGGTCAACCCAGGCGGGCCCGGCGGAGCTCGCAACGGCGGCGGTTCGGGGGGATGCAGGCGGCGGCACAGGCGACGACAGGGTCCAGAATGGGTATCAGCTTGAAGGGCTCGGAAATTGCTTCGAATCGGTATATGGTACGATAAATATCGTTGAGTATTGGAGGAGAAATCGAAGGTCAAAGTTTTGATGGTTAATGTGTTCGGCGGCAGTAAAAAGAACGAAGAGGAAGAAGACTGTAGCGGCATACGGTCCGTATTTATACATGTATTTTAGGGTTTTCTAATTATTAATTAATTAATTAATTTATCCGAGAAATTACCATTCTCTCATATGATCTCTGATTCGCGCTCAACGACTGTCGATCTTAACATTTTCATGCCTTCTGAACGCGATGGTGCTATCCCCATGGTCCAATTCTGAAGTTACAGACTGGTTTTATTTTATTTTCAAATTAAATTGTTTAATTTAAATTCGAACGTACATAATTTCCTGAGGCCACATACTGACTCAGAAAAATCCGGAAAAATTATTTTTGGCTTTCTTATGACGATACGATCACAACAAAATTTGTTTCGTTCAATTCTGAGCACTTTTGAAAAATGGCTATTTTCACGTCGTTCAATTTCAACTGTATTTGACCAAACACAGTTTCTTACGCCACGCTCACATATTAAATCGAAAAATTCTAAAAATTGAAACTTAGCCATATAATGACATTCCAGATCCAATGAAAGTGGTTTCGTCGGATTCCGAGGTCGTTTGCAAAATGGTCATTTTCAACTGCTTCAAAGTTATTTGAAATTTGAAATTTGAAATTTCGACTCAAAAACCCAACAAAATATCTTAAAATAAAATTTTCAAACTGGTTCAGATTTTCGGGTCATTACAATCTCCCCTCCTTAAGAACTTTTCGTCCTCGAAAAGGAAAAAGGAAAACAGAAGAGTAGGAATCAGCACAGAAAATACTGAAATGATTAAGCGTACCTCAAAATTAAATCTAATCTGAGATATCCACTCTGCATTTGGGATAGGCCTTTTTGAAACTCTCCTCAGTCTCCCAAGTGCAGTCCCTAGGATCGCCACTCCACTGCACTTTGACTAGGTTGATTCTTTTATTCCTCAGAGCTCGGGTTTCTTTGCCAATAATCTTTATCGGCTCTTTCCTCACCGTTAGACTTGGAGTAATATCCATGACTTGCTGATTTAGCTCATCTTCAATCAAATCTGGGTCATCCACATGCTGGCGGAGTTGGGACACATGAAACACATCATGCACTCCTGGCAGCCAGTCGGGCAGTTGCACTCGATAAGCCAGAGTACCAATCCTTTCGAGAATAGGGAATGGACCAATGAATCTTGGCGCCAATTTCCCAAACTTCCCAAATCGAATCACACCCCTTAGAGGAGAAACCTTCAAGTACACATGGTCACCAACAGAGAATTGCAAATCTCTTCTACGCTTGTCTGCATAGCTTTTCTGTCGGCTTTGGGCAGCCAGCAACCGCTTCTTAATTTTATCAACTTTGTCTGAAGCTTCTCGGATCATGTCTGGACCTAAAACAAGGCGATCTCCTTTTTCAATCCAACAGGCTGGCGATCTACATGGCTTATCATATAGGGCTTCGAACGGAGCCATCTTCAAACTTGCCTGATAGCTATTGTTATATGAGAATTCAACTAAATGCAAGTGATCCTCCCAAGAACCTCCATAATCGAGTATGCAAGCTCGCAACAAATCTTCAAGAATGCGATTCACCCTCTCAGTTTGGCCGTCTGTCTGAGGGTGGTATGCGGTGCTGAGATTTAATTTTGTTCCCAATTCATTTTGGAATGCCTCCCAAAACTTGCTAGTGAAGATAGGGTCACGGTCACTAACAATGCTGCTAGGAACACTATTTAAAACAAAAGATTTTCTTTGGTTAGACATGAAAATTTTCATTTAGAAAATGATGGAAAAAGGAAAGATTTAGTCTTAATACCCATATAGCCTGACTATTTCTTTGAGATAAATTTGTGCCAGACTTTGAGCAGTTCTGGTGGACTTGACAGGTATGAAATGAGCGACCTTGGTGAAGCGGTCCACGATCACCCAAATGCTGTCATTCCCTTTCCTAGTACGGGGCAAACCATCTATAAAATCCATGGAGACTTGGTCCCACTTCCCTTCGGGTACTGGCAATGGCTGCAACAATCCTGCAGGCTTTTGTTGATCGCTCTTCACTCGTTGACATGTAGGACATCTACTCACGTAAATGGATATATCCCTCTTCATATCCTTCCACCAAAACGTGCGCTTTAGATCATGATACATCTTGCTAACGCCTGGGTGGATGGAAAGCTTTGATTTGTGCCCTTCATTTAAAACTTCCCTGATGAGCTCTGGGATTTTTGGAACACAGATCCTCCCTTGCAACCTAAGGGCTCCCCTTTGATCTATTTGAAAGCTCGTGCTCTCTCCTTCTTGAATACTCTTAATCATTCTTTGAATAAACTTATCTTCCTTTTGAAGGGTAGAAATTTTATCAATCAAAGAAGGGGTAACTATAAAGTTTGCGACCATGGCAGCTTTTCTACTGAGTGCGTCTGCCACAACATTGGCTTTCCCTGGCGTATACAAGATGTCGAGATCATATGCCGCAAGAAATTCCAGCCACCTTAGCTGCCTTAAATTCAAGTCCTTTTGATCGAAGAGATATTTCAAAGATTGATGGTCTGTGAATAAGTCGAATTTTTCGCCCAAGAGGTAATGCCTCCAAATTTTTAAAGCAAAAACTATGGCTAAAAGTTCTAGGTCATGGACACGATAATTTTTCTCATGCGGCTTTAGTTGACGGCTTGCATATGCAACAACTTTGCCCCTTTGCATCAATACTGCGCCAAGACCCCCACTTTGAGAAGCATCGGTATAGATAGCTAAATCTTGGTTGCCATCAATGATGGTTAACACGGGGGCAGTGGTCAAACTCTCCTTAAGCTTTTGGAAGGACTCCTCACACTCTGCTGTCCAAATGAACTTGGTGTTTTTCTTTGTGAGCTGTGTTAAAGGGCCAGATAGCTTGGCAAAGTTTTGGACGAACTTTCTGTAATATCCAGCCAACCCTAGGAAACTTCTTACTTCAGTGGGTGTAGTGGGCTGCTTCCAATCTTGAATGGCGGAAATTTTGCTTGGGTCCACAGCAATTCCTTCTTTTGACACAACATGGCCCAAGAATTTTACCTCCTCTTGCCAAAATGTGCATTTTGAAAATTTTGCTTTTAGAACATTTCTTTGCAGAATCTCTAGCACTTCTTTTAGATGCCCTTCATGCTCCTCCTTGGTTTTAGAAAAGATCAAGATATCATCAATGAAGACTAGGACGAATTTATTCAAGACCTCTCTGAAGACCCTATTCATCAAGTCAACAAAATAGGCTGGAGCATTGCACAGACCGAACGGCATTACCAACCATTCGTAGAATAAGTCAGGCCCTCTGAAAGCGGTCAAAGGGATGCATTCTTCGGCTATGCGAAGTTGGTGGAAACCTGTGGCTAGGTCCATTTTCGAAAACACCTTGGCTCCATTTAAATTGTCCATCAGATCATCTATACGAGGCAAGGGATATTTGTTCTTTAAGGTTTGCTTATTGAGATCGCGGTAATCCACACAGAGTCTCAGAGTGCCGTCAGATTTAGGGACAAACACCACAGCTGCACCCCAATTGGAAAAGCTAGGCCGTATTAATCCCTTCTTTAGGAGCTGTTTGGTTTGGGCACTCAACTCTTCTTTTTCTTTAGGAGTCATTCTTCGAACAGCATGAACTACCGGCCTTGCATTAGGGACCAGATCGATTCTGAAATCGATTTCCCTTCGCGGTGGTAAACTATCTACTTCTTCAAATACGTCCGCATAATCCTTGACAATGGGAATATTCTCTGAAGATATGGGCGTGACTTCTAAGGAAGACCAAAAAGCTTTCCTGTCTGGCTTTAAGCCCTGGCAAGGTATAGCAACGGTGCTTCCGAAACCTGGTTTTGCCTTCACTACTCTTTCAGAACATAGTACTTCAGCGTCATATTTTGTTAGCCAATCAAGACCAAGGATAATATCAAATTCGGAAAAATCCATGATGATCAAGTTAAATGGAAATTTGAAACGAGAGTAGGATACTGGTACTTTACAGAATAATCCTAGGGAGATGGAATCTCCTACAGGATTATGAACATTAATTGGCTCTTTAAGGCTTCGTTGTTTTATTCTCAACTTTTTAACTGCGTTGCTAGAAATAAAACTCCTTGACGCACCCGTGTCAAATAAAGCAGTAACAGGAATATTTTTAATAGAAACAGTACCATCCAGAACATCAGACTTACCTCCCTCAGTAGGTGAAGAGGAAGATGGTGTACCCGCTCCCTCATAAACATGTGCAATCTGAGCTCCTTTCAACAGTGGGCAATTGGCCTTAATATGGCCCTTTTTATGGCAGTTGTAGCAATCTTTGCTATCATCACCCCTGGCCCTCTTCGGACCCCTGCAGTCTTTGCTATAATGCCCGAACTTCTGACAGTTGTAACATTGGACCTTGGATTTGTCAAATGTCTTAGCAGCTCCAGAATTACTACCTTCAGCTTTCTTTTCTGGTTGCTTCCTTTTGTTGTTGTTGGCTAAGCTCCTCTCCCTGTCCTGCTGAGAAACCTTCTTGTCATTCTCTTCATAACGGCAAGCGAACTCCACCATCTTATTGAAGGAAAGGTCGATGTGGGCAGTGACTCTGTCAATATATTTCCTTGCAAGGCCATTTATGAATCTCTTATTCTTCTGAAAGTCATCACGAATCAGTTCAGGTGCGTAACGGGAAAGGTCCTCGAACCTACGAACATACTCTGAAATGGACTTTTCGCCTTGCCTCAGATTGGCGAATTCATCGTGTAGCCTTTCTACCTCCTGCCTCGGAATGTATTTGTCGTCGAAAAGCTCTTTAAATCTATCCCAAGACATATTATCTTCGTCACCTCCAATGTTGACTACCTCCCACCAGTTTTGCGCTTCACCTTGAAGATGCCATGCTGCAGTGAATCTTTTTCTCTGATCATCAAGTCCCAGTCCTCCAAATATCTTTTCACAATTTTTCAGCCACGCCTGAGCTTGTACCACGGTCTCAGAACCGGTGAATGGAACTCCACCCAAATTCTTGAACTTCTTTGCCACCTTGTCCAAGTCAAAGGGTGGCGGCGGTGGTGGTGGTTGTTGTTGGACAGTGGGCTCCTCGGTTTCAGTGGTATTTTGCCTCCTCCTAGCGGCTCTAGCAGCTCTTGCAGCAGCGGTACTCATTTTAAGTTGGTTCTGTACAATCAAGAGAAGAGTCAGAACAACCTTAATGACGATGATTTTTAAGAAGTGATGAGGAAAAAGGATAGATAAAAGATGATGATAAAGTGACCGACTATTATGTATTCTTATGAAATGTTCGCCGTAGAATAATGTGATTCTACGTAAACGAGTTACTATAAATATGTTATATCCCGCTTTGTAAACCAAAGCTCTGATACCAACTGTGACGGCCCCAAACTTCCACAAGTGAAAGCAAGGAGAAATCATATGGAATACAACATAAATATAGTACAACAAATCACAGAAAACAACATAGCACAGGAAATCCATATAACAACAACATTATAGCAGCGGATATATAATGTCATCAGCAATAGAAAATCCACAGTCACAGAATCTAAATTATTACAGCAGGTTTTCAGAGAATTGCATAAGTTCCAACTCCAAATAAAACAACGTGGAATGGAAATAAGTCTGAAAATAAAAGGAAAGAAAAATGCGATAAACGAAAAGATAGGTCTTCAAAGCTCCATCACCTTATCTTCACCAAAAGCAACTCCAAGCGAAAAGATAAAAGTAGCTCCAAAGAAACTCCAAGCAGAAAGAGAACCTGTCTACTTGGCTGCCCGTGTAGAAGAGAGGGCACCCAAGTTTGCAAAAAGGTGAAACAAACAATGGGTCAGTCGTGGGACTGGTGTGAGAGTTCTTAACTAAAATTACTCATACTAATAAGGCAAATCCAAGGACCACGCCGCTAACGCGGAACGGGTTGTACCAATGGATTGCCGTGCATAACTACAGTGTCAGTACAAATAAATAAAACGTAACACAACGCAATGTCTTTTGAAAAATGAAACCACCATAAGACTCAGGTCCCATCACACAATGCAACGCACACCAAGAGGATAGAGTTTTACCTTATGGTAGTTAAACATGCTAAATACGCCAAATACGAAACTAATATTATTATTAGGGTGTATATGTTTTAAGACAATTCAAAGCAATGTATTAATCCTAGGAAGCATAGGTACCATATATTATGCCTCCAATACTAGTAATACAAATCAAATCCGTCGGGGTCGTATTGGAAATTTGGGTTTCCATCATGAGTCCAGGCTAGGGAGGACTCCTTACCGATTCGAGACACTCTAGTTAATGCCCCAGGATTACCCGCAGTTAACCCTTGGAAATGGCAGGGCCGGTCCTCACATACAGCTTAGAGGATTAGTTATTCCTAAGCACACGTTTCCCGGTCCTATAGGACCTATCCGAGGCGCCTCATTTCATCATCTTCCAAAAGTAAAATGATTACTAACTAGAAAGAAACGTGCTACTTTCCCTGCGTTCCCTTCCCCCTTTTTAGACTCTACCGGTTTGTGAGGCTCGTGAGGTCGTGTATACCATACCACAGGATTTTGCTTTTCAACAAGACCCCTGATCGTTTCATCTTAGCACGCCACACCGTCATTCCATACCGTACCATCGACCGTCTGCCAACATATAAATGGGTGTTAAGTAGAGAATGACTTCTCTACCACCAACATTTTACATTAGCAGAAAATCGACAACATGATATTTAATGGGATACGGTGTCAGACATACCATCCATTTACACCCATGCTCTAGGTCTGAACTAGGGTCAAACCCGTGAAATCCACGCGCACGTTTGGGCAATTACCCCGACTCGTAAATCGGGAGCTACCCAATTCAGAGTCTTGGTCGTTGTCCATTCGAGGGAAGATTTACGGTCTTCATACGCCGTCTTCATATTTAGATTCTTGGAATCGTAAAATCGTTTGGAATGGGATGAACCCGGACTTCCCAACAATCTCGCGTTCATAATTTAGAGAAAAACACATTTCATGTCGTTATGTTGTCTTATAACGATAAATCCTTGCCTTAATTATTTAATATAATTAATTTCTTTAATCAACGACGCTTCAGGTCAGAGGCGACTTTGTCGCCGTTTTCCATCCATTTTGATTTTTACTTTTCTCATTACATTTTGAACAATGGACATTTTGACAAAATATCATTTTATGCAGTGCAAATTCCTATTTTTCTATTTTGACAAAATATCATTTTATGCAAATGCAACTTCCTATTTTTCTATTTTGACAAAATATCATTTTATGCAATGCAAGTTCCTATTTTTCTATTTTGACAAAATATCATTTTATGCAAATGCAACTTCCTATTTTTCTATTTTGACAAAATATCATTTTATGCAATGCAACTTCCTATTTTTCTATTTTGACAAAATATCATTTTATGCAAATGCAACTTCCTATTTTTCTATTTTGACAAAATATCATTTTATGCAAATGCAACTTCCTATTTTTCCTATTTTGACAAAATATCATTTTATGCAAATGCAACTTCCTATTTTTCTATTTTGACAAAATATCATTTTATGCAATGCAAGTTCCTATTTTTCTATTTTTGACAAAATATCATTTTATGCAATGCAAGTTCCTATTTTTCTATTTTGACAAAATATCATTTTATGCAAATGCAACTTCCTATTTTTCTATTTTGACAAAATATCATTTTATGCAAATGCAACTTCCTATTTTTCTATTTTGACAAAATATCATTTTATGCAAATGCAACTTCCTATTTTTCCTATTTTGACAAAATATCATTTTATGCAAATGCAACTTCCTATTTTTCTATTTTGACAAAATATCATTTTATGCAATGCAAGTTCTATATTTTTATTTTGACAAAATATCATTTTATGCAATGCAAGTTCTATATTTCTATTTTGACAAAATATCATTTTATGCAATGCAAGTTCTATATTTCTATTTTGACAAAATATCATTTTATGCAATGCAAGTTCTATATTTCTATTTTGACAAAATATCATTTTATGCAATGCAAGTTCTATATTTCTATTTTGACAAAATATCATTTTATGCAAATGCAACTTCCTATTTTTCCTATTTTGACAAAATATCATTTTATGCAAATGCAAGTTCTATATTTCTATTTTGACAAAATATCATTTTATGCAAATGCAACTCCCTATTTTTCTATTTTGACAAAATATCATTTTATGCAATGCAAGTTCTATATTTCTATTTTGACAAAATATCATTTTATGCAATGCAAGTTCTATATTTCTATTTTGACAAAATATCATTTTATGCAATGCAAGTTCTATATTTCTATTTTGACAAAATATCATTTTATGCAATGCAAGTTCTATATTTCTATTTTGACAAAATATCATTTTATGCAAATGCAACTTCTATATTTCTATTTTGACAAAATATCATTTTATGCAAATGCAACTTCCTATTTTTCCTATTTTGACAAAATATCATTTTATGCAAATGCAACTTCCTATTTTTCTATTTTGACAAAATATCAACTTCCTATTTTTCTATTTTGACAAAATATCATTTTATGCAATGCAAGTTCCTATTTTTCTATTTTGACAAAATATCATTTTATGCAATGCAAGTTCTATATTTCTATTTTGACAAAATATCATTTTATGCAAATGCAACTTCCTATTTTTCCTATTTTGACAAAATATCATTTTATGCAATGCAAGTTCTATATTTCTATTTTGACAAAATACCATTTTATGCAATGCAAGTTCTATATTTCTATTTTGACAAAATATCATTTTATGCAAATGCAACTTCCTATTTTTCCTATTTTTAATATACGGTGTTTATTTTCTAATTTTAATATTGACAAAAATGTCAATAACATACGGTGCTCATGTTCTAATTTTAATATTGACAAAAATGTCAATAAAATACGGTGCTCATGTTCTAGTTTTAGTATTGACAAAAATGTCAATAACATACGGTGCTCATGTTCTAGTTTTAATATTGACAAAAATGTCAATAACATACGGTGCTCATGTTCTAGTTTTAATATTGACAAAAATGTCAATAACATACGGTGCTCATGTTCTAGTTTTAATATTGACAAAAATGTCAATTAAAATTACATTGCCAATTTGTTCCCAAAACTTACTGTCAAAACACTACGCTACATACAACGTCAATTTTTACATGTCATAACATCGCAAATATAATGGTGTCAATTTCTTGTGTCATAACATCCAACAATTTATGGTGACAATTTTTATCACGTCATAACATCGCAAATATAATGGTGTCGATTTCTTGTGTCATAACATCCAACAATTTATGGTGACAATTTTTATCACGTCATAACATCGCAAATATAATGGTGTCAATTCATCGTTATAGCATGGCAAATATAATGGTATCAAATCCATCGTTTTAGCATAGCAAATGATGTGATGTCAAATTTCTAACCACATATACACTTAACAATTTGTTTATTCAAAAATAAATTTTTGTGGTTTAGATCTCTCACCTTGATTGGATAATAAATATAATAAATCCAATTAAAATTTCAGAATGCTCCAATTGATTTCAGCAGCATCCACACGTAGTCACGGTCCTATTGGTTCTGAAAATTTCAGAATCCGAATTCATACGAATAAGTTATCAACGTTTTTATAGAACTGACTTTTCACAACTGTTTCTGTCACGACCAGAAGCGTTACAAAATCTGAAATTAAACTTACCGTAGAAACTCAGTTTTTTGTTCAAAACTTAAATTCGAATTTGCAGGAGTTGTAGTTGATGGTTCTCGGATCCGATTGGTGGAGGTCGAAGGGGGTGGAGGGGCGGACGCTCGCCGGTCGGAGGCGGCGACTTCGGTCAACCCAGGAGGGCCCGGCGGAGCTCGCAACGGCGGCGGTTCGGGGGGATGCAGGCGGCGGCACAGGCGACGACAGGGTCCAGAATGGGTATCAGCTTGAAGGGCTCGGAAATTGCTTCGAATCGGTATATGGTACGATAAATATCGTTGAGTATTGGAGGAGAAATCGAAGGTCAAAGTTTTGATGGTTAATGGGTTCGGCGGCAGTAAAAAGAACGAAGAGGAAGAAGACTGTAGCGGCATACGGTCCGTATTTATACATGTATTTTAGGGTTTTCTAATTATTAATTAATTAATTAATTTATCCGAGAAATTACCATTCTCTCATATGATCTCTGATTCGCGCTCAACGACTGTCGATCTTAACATTTTCATGCCTTCTGAACGCGATGGTGCTATCCCCATGGTCCAATTCTGAAGTTACAGACTGGTTTTATTTTATTTTCAAATTAAATTGTTTAATTTAAATTCGAACGTACATAATTTCCTGAGGCCACATACTGACTCAGAAAAATCCGGAAAAATTATTTTTGGCTTTCTTATGACGATATGATCACAACAAAATTTGTTTCGTTCAATTCTGAGCACTTTTGAAAAATGGCTATTTTCACGTCGTTCAATTTCAACTGTATTTGACCAAACACAGTTTCTTACGCCACGCTCACATATTAAATCGAAAAATTCTAAAAATTGAAACTTAGCCATATAATGACATTCCGGATCCAATGAAAGTGGTTTCGTCGGATTCCGAGGTCGTTTGCAAAATGGTCATTTTCAACTGCTTCAAAGTTATTTAAAATTTGAAATTTGAAATTTCGACTCAAAAACCCAACAAAATATCTTAAAATAAAATTTTCAAACTGGTTCATATTTTCGGGTCATTACAATTGGGGTCATTTTCCATGTTCACGATTTTTGCCGATTTTTAAATGACTGTCTTGCCCATGGCCAATCTTGTTTCGCCTATAACTTTTGATTGGTAAGGAGTTTTAACCTGAAACTTCCATTGGATTTAAATGAAGGTTAACCTTTCCGTAGAATGGTCACGTTAGCCAAACGGACTTACCGTTTGGGAGATATGGCTGAAATAAGGTTTAGAAGGTGAAAAACAGCTTGACTGGGCCTAAGTAGGGTGATTAGCAGCTAGGCTCATAACCCATTTCGAGATTGGGGTTATAGGGAGGCTGAAATCAGTTAGGAAATGATCCATTTTCATTTTCTTAGCTGCCTAAAACATCTCTCTAACCCTAGCCATGGCCTCCACCTTCTAAAATCATCCCAAATCACCTTCTAATCACTAATTAAGAAGATCTACATCAAACCAAGGCAAATCAACACCAAATCAGAGTTGGAGCTGCTGTGTTGCATAGGAAAACACCCCAAAATAGTAGAGTTTCAGATCTAAATTTTTATTTGTCTAAGGTGAGTGATTTGCATCGTTTTTCACTAATTACGGCTAATTAGGGTGATTAGTGATAATTAGAGAAATTATGGCTCATAAAAATCTGGTAAAATTTGTAAAATTCTAAAATATTATTTTAGGGTTCTGATAAAAATTTGGGTTACTTTGGATATGTTTTGCTAATCCTATCATTAGTTATGGTTAAGCATGATTAAGGGGAGAACAAGGGCTTTTTGGTATGTTTGATCCATTTTAACACATTAGATTGTTGTTTTGGTGTTTATGGATGATTATACATGTTAGTATGATTTTTTGGAATGTTTTATGATTGTTTAGAACAGTTAGATTGGTCGAAAACGCTGTTGTGTGGCGTAAAACAGTCGCTGGAAAAGTTGCTGGAAATATGCAGAGACCGGATCGGGTCCCCCGAACCCAACCCACTCGAGAAGCACCACTCCAATCCGAACCAAATCGAGTTGCCTCCTCTGAACCTGTGTGTGCCACGAATTGATCGTGGAGTACTGATCCAAACCGACCCGCTCGTGACCGAAGACCCGAACCACCTGGTGGCCATGAACGAGAAGAGTTGCCATACCTGAACCGAACCGGTGCGCTCCACGACCCAATCCAAAGAGAAGGCCACGACCCGACCCGGATGAGGTATCACAAACCAAACTGATGGACTCAAGTTGATGAAGGAGCTCACGAACCAAAATGTGTACCACGAGCCGAACCACTACTGGAGGATCGAACCGAACCGAGGAGCTTGGACTCAAGACGTGAACCACGAACCGAACTGGGAGTACGATCTGAAGCGAAGAGAAGTGAAGAACTGAACCGATCCGGAGATGATAACCAAAACTCGAGATGCAAAGGTAGTCCAAAGTAGAAGTTTGTATTCAGGATCCAGATAGGAACCAACGAGTTAACTTCATGATTGGGTTTTACTGCGGGACATGTGCTAAGGAGTTGTCGACGTCCATAGCTTTGATTCACCACCGAGAGATGAATGTTAGGCTACGGATCAGTGCAGTGTGGTAGTTATTACTCCATGGGGCAGAGTGATCGTAGCATGGCTATGAGCCAGTGCAGTAAAGTCTTCATGAATTCATGGGGGCAAAGTGGACATAGCAAGGACTAGTGGCTATGGATCAGTGCAGTGGAGTCGCCATGACTCCATGGGGCAGAGTGATCATAGCAAGGATTTGGGTGATCAAAGCGGTGGATATCGTATGCTTTACGCACTGAGTGAGATATGTGAGGATGGTTACTACGCTTGATTGTTTGCCATCACTATGACATGCACACCCCCTCCCCCGTATCTTTACACCATATGTTAGTGTCACCTTAGAGTATTATACATCTTGTTGTGCTAACTCTTTGGTTGCAGATCCAGGTTCAAGTATGGTTTAGTATAACTATTATTGTTCTATTTTGCTGCTTATCGCTCATACAAGATTTTTTCTGACCCAGAGTTTTATGTCTCTTCTTATTACTCTAAATGCTCTTAAACGGGCAGACTAGAGACAGGTCAGGTGATTATGCACGAGTAGTTGTACCGGAGACGAGCATGAGGCTTCCACGTATGATATATATATATATATATATATATATATAATATCCCTGTGTTGTTGCTGGTCCCTACTTTGGGGATTAGTAGTGTTCCTCTTTCTTTTTGCTTTAGAGACAGTATTCCAAAGTTGTAATAATGTTGGTTTGGATGATAAGCTGTATTTTGGATTTTCGCTGCTATGATGGTTTAGTTTTCAGCTTATGCACCGTCTCGCCTATTTTATGTCAAAGTTATGTTATTATATTTTATCCCATGCGCTGTGAGACATTCTACAAGTTCCTTGTTAGTTCAAATTCCTTTCCTTTCCTTTCTTTGGCGACTGTCCCATGGTAGTCGGGCATTGGCATAGCGCACTTTCATTCGAAATGTCGGCTGGTGCAGGGTGGGTCGTCACACTTAGTATCAGATCTCTAGGTTGCGTAATTAACCTAGGGGAAGACATCAGGGAGAGATAGTATACCTATATGAGAGCGCGTACTTGTGATATTTTGGTTTTCAAAAGCTATATATATATTATTAATATATCTAAGGATGGAGTCGCATTGCACTGGCAACACTGAAGAGATGGTTAATCGTTTTATCCTTACAGATTGAACGATGAGATGATATCCGAGGAATACTGGTTCAGGAGCCAATAATAGGAATGCTCCTGATACGAGGACAATGTTCACTGACTTCATGAGAGAGATGCTTAGGGATGTTCAGAGGGCAGCTCCTAATGCTGAAAATGGTGGTGGTGCAGCGGTGTAGGCGGCTAGGGCCAATTTCGCCAAGCTCTGTAAGGACTACACTAGTCTTGGTGGGAAGCCGTTCCACGGAACGGAATCGACTACGGAAGTTTAGGGTTGGATCGATAGTTGTGAGCGCATCTTCGAGGACTTAGGGATCGATGACGCGATGATGAGAATGCTAGCAACCCGTCAGCTGTAAGGACGGGCTATGAATTGGTGGAATGCTATTAAGGCAGCTACTCTTGAGAATCAAGTAACTTGGGATCAGTTCAAGGCCCGATTCTGTGATAAGTTTATTCCAGCTGCTCAGAAATCAGAATTGTTTAGGAAGTTCTTGGAGCTTAAGCAGAATGGTAGGGCAGTCTCGGAGTATATTGCTGAGTTCGATACTTTATCAAGTACGGATTATCCCTTATTGACACTCCAGAGAAGAAGAATGAGAAGTTCATAACATGCTTAGAATAGTACTTGGGGGAAAGACTTATAAACCATATTGATGAGATTTTTGAATCGATTGTTGGGAAAGCATTGAGGTCAGAGAGCCTTTATCCTAAGCCCAAGACTGAAGTCGCTGTTGTGTCTGCAGAAGGGCCAAAGACGCAAGCAAGTGGTGGAGGCAAGAATAATTCTCAGAATAAGAGGTAGCAGAACCAAGCTAAGGATGGTCAGAAAAAGAGTAAGAAAGATGTTGAGTGCTTTAACTGTGGCAAGAAGGGCCATTATGCTATAGAATGTCGAGCAAAGCCAGCGGACAGGAAGTGCTTCAATTGTGGCCAAGTGGGACATCACTAGGATAAATGTCCGCAACCCCCTAAAGAGAAGCAGATTTGTGAAAGCATATGCTATTAATGTTGTTCCTTCTTCGTCGAATGCCCCAACTGCAGCGGAGAAAGGAAAGAATGTCATCATTCAAGGTATGCTTTCTGTTTATGATGTTCCTGTTCGAGTATTGTTTGATACTGGGGCTTCCCGTTCCTTCATATCTAGTGACCTGGTAGACAGGTTGGGATTGGAACCCGAGACAGTCGATAGAACTTTAAGGTGAACGAACCCAATTGGTGGTTCGAGTAGCCTTAGCATGATTTGTCAAAATTTGGTCTTATCAAGTCATGGATGTATGTTTGCTTGTGATTGCTTTGTTTTGGGCTTTGCTGGGTTTGGCTTTATTTTGGGAGTCGATTGGTTCCAAAGATATGGGGTGGTGATAGACTGTGAGGGATTTTCGGTGATTATTAGGGTGGATGATGGGCGGAGGGTAGTGTTTGGTGGCCTACCTAGCGAGGAGGTGATGGCTAGTTTTCTAAATTCCCTCAACATCCCGCAGGACGAGTTAGCAGGAATTCCCATTGTTGGCCAGTATCCGGATATCTTCGAGGAAGTGACCGGACTTCCACCACACCGAAAGATTGAGTTCTGTATTGATTTATTGAAAGATGCCAGACCTATAGTAATGCCACTTCATCGTATGGAACCAAGGGAGTAGAGAGAGCTCGGGGTGCAAGTAAGAGATCTTTTGAAGAAGGGATTTATCATAAGAAGTGTCTACGAGTGGGGAGAACCAGTTGTATTTGCTACCAAGGCAGATGGTTCCTTCGTTTATGTGTAGACTATCGCGAGTCGAATAAAGTGACTAGGAAGAACAAGTATCCTCTTCCGTGGATAGATGATTTGTTTAATCAACTTGAAGGAGCAAGAGTGTTCTCCCAATTGGACCCCGCGATAGGATTTCATCAGTTCCGAGTAGCAGTTGAGAGTATTCCTAAAACGGCCTTTCGGACGCCGTCTGATTCTATGAGCAGTTGGTCATGCCATTCGGGTTGACCAATGCAGTAGCATATTTTGTGGATCTTATGAATAGAGTATTCCGAGATCAATTGAATAAGTTTGTTCTTGTGTTCGTAGACGATACCTTGGTTTATTCGAGGACAGAGAAAGAACACAAGGAACATTTGAGAGTAGTGATGGAGGTGTTAAGAAAACACCAATTGAAAGCGAACTTTTCTAAGTGTCACTTCTGGAGGAGGGAAGTGAGATTCTTGGGCCATGTTGTTTCAAAGAATGGTATTGTCGTGGATCCTGTGAAGGTGGCTACGGTACAAGATTGGTCTACGTCCAAGAATGCAACAAACGTAAGAAGTTTCTTGGGATTAGCTGGATATTATCGGAAGTTTATCCAAGACTTCTGCAAGATAGCGGCACAGTTAACTCAGCTGACCAAGAAAAATCAAGCTTTCGTTTGGGACGAAAGGTGTGAAAATGCATTCAAGAGTCTAAAGGAAAAGTTGACGTGTGCGCCAGTGTTAGTCATTCCTAAATGGAATGAAGAGATGCCGGTATACACAGATGCCTGTGGTACCAGACAAGGTGCTGTATTGATGAAAGGAGGTGGGGTTGTAGCTTATGCAAGTTGGCAACTGAAACCACATGAGAAAAGATACCCTACCAACGATTTGGAATTAGCAGCGAACGTGTTCGCATTGAAGATGTGGAGATATTATCTCTTGGGAGAAAGATTTGAGTTGTTTACTGATCATAAATCATTAAAGCATCTCTTCTCTCAGAAGGATCTAAATCTCCGACAGCAAAGATGGTTAGAATTCTTGTCTTCCTATGATTTCGATATCGCATATACACCTGGAAAGGGAAATGCAGTAGCTGATGCATTGAGTAGAAGGCATGCCAGTTTAGGGGCTATGTTTCTTGAATGGAAGCAACTGGAGTATATCGCAGGGTATGATTTCAAACCAAAGTGTGAATTGGATCCATAAATGCTAGCAAGTTTGACGATCAGACCCACTTTAATTGAGCGGATTGGTTCCAGTCAGAGGAACGATCCTAGTCTATTAGAAATCATCTCCAAGTTAGAAATGGGAATCGATGAGGAGATGAACAAGTATGGGCTTGATTGAGATGGATGGCTTAGAAAGAATGGAAGATTGGTTGTACCCAATGTTAATGGATTGAGAGATGAAGTGCTTAGAGAGTGTCATCACTCAAGACTGACTATACATTCCGGTGGTAACAAAATGTATCGAGACATGAAGTAGACCTACTACTGGGAAGGGATGAAAAAGGACGTTGGAATGTTTATATCCAAGTGCATGAATTGTCAGCTAGTTAAAGCTGAGCAAAAGAAGCCGAGTGGTTTGTTACGCCCATTGGAAGTTCCCGAATGGAAATGGGAGCAATTCTCAATGGATTTCATTGATGGTTTACCAAGGACTAGATCAGGCCATGATAGTATTTGGGTGATTGTGGATCGATTGACCAAGAGTGCAAGGTTCATACTGGTCAAGTCGAATAGAACGACAACTAAGTTAGCAGACCTGTATATGAAGTGGGTAGTGAGATTTCATGGAGTACCTAAAGGCATTGTGAGCGACCGAGATCCATTGTTTACTAGTGGGTTTTGGAAGAACTTACAAGAGGCTTTACGGTACCGCGTATCATCCTCAGACCGACGACCAGACGGAGAGGGTGAACCGTATATTAGAAGATCTCTTGAGAGCTTGTATATTGGATTTTGGCGGATCATGGGATGACCATTTGCATCTAGTGGAGTTCGCATATAATAATAGTTATCAATCCAGTATTGGTATGGCTCCATTTGAAGCTTTGTACGGAAGACCGTGCAACTCAGCATCATGTTGGTTAGAAACCGGTAAGAAGTTTGTGCTTAGGCCAGATGTGATAAGAGAAAATTCAGACAGGATTAAGCTTATCCAACAACGAATGAAGGGTTCTCAGGATAGGCAGAAGAGTTATGCTGATAAGAGGAGAAAGGATTTAAAATTTTCCATTAGTGACTTAGTATTCATTAAGATTTCTCCATTAAAGAGTGTGATTCGATTTGGTAGGAGAGGAAAGTTGACACCAAGATTTGTTGGTCCATTTCTAGTTCTCGAGCAAGTTGGGAATTTGGCATATAAAGTAGAGTTGCCAGACAAGATGGCAGGAGTTCATAACGTGTTTCATGTTTTCCAGTTAAGGAAATTCGTGCACGACCCCGATGTGGCTATTTCACCTAATCAGTTGGATGATATCGAAGTAGAACCCAAGGGGGTTGGAAACTGCAAGCCGATTCATATTGTTGAGCACGATACGAAGAAACTTCGAAGGAAAGCAGTGAATCTAGTCAAGGTTCAGTGGGGCGGGGATGAGAATGACTGTACTTGGGAGACAGAGGAGAGCATTAAGGAGACGTATCCAGAACTCTTTGCCTGGTAAGGTTTTCATTTCGATTTAGTATTTCTGCATGCTAGGATAGGTTTGTTTTGTTTGTTTTGTATGATTGCGAGATATGGCTGGTAGGCATGCGGGACCTATTGGTTGTTTCTTAGTTGAGGAATTACGGGGGCGAAATTTCTTAAGGGGGGGAGGGGGAGTGTAACGACCCGCATTCTACGTATCGAAGGGCCGTAGAATATTTATATCTTTTTCATATGAGGTCGTATGGTCGTGTAACTTTGGGGAACGACTATTGGGGTCATTTTCCATGTTCATGATTTTTGCCGATTTTTAAATGACCGTTTTGCCCCTGACAAATCTTGTTTCGCCTATAAATTTTGATTGGTAAGGAGTTTTGACCTAAAAATATTTCATTGGATTTGAATGATAATTTACCTTTCCGTAGAGTGGTCACATTAGCCAAACAGACTTACCGTTTAGGAGACATGGCTGAAATAAGGTTTAGAAGGGGAAAAGCAGCTTAACCGGGCCTAATTAGGGTGATTAGCAGCTAGGCCCATAACCCATTTCGGGATTAGGGTTATAGGGAGACTGAAATCAGTTAGGAAACGATCTATTTTCATTTTCTCAGCCGCCTAAAACATCTCTTTAACACTGGCCATGGCTTCCACCTTCTAAAACCATCCCATATCACCTTCTAATCACCAATTAAGAAGATCTACATCAAATCAAGGCAAATCAACACCAAATCAGAGTTGGAGTTGCTGTGTTGCATAGAAAAAAGCCCCAAAACAGTTGAGTTTCAGATCTAAAGTTTTATTTGTAGTTAAGGTGAGTGATTTGCATCGTTTTTCACTACGGCTAATTAGGGGTAATTAGTGATAATTAGCAAAATTATGGCTCAGAAAAATCTTGAAAAATTTGTAAAATTCTAAAATATTATTTTAGGGATCTGATAAAAATTTGGGTTAATTTGGATATGTTTTGCTAATCCTATCATTAGTTATGGTTAAGCATGATTAAGGGGAAAACATGGGTTTCTGGGTATGTTTGATCCATTTTAACACATTAGATTGTTGTTTTGGTGTTTATGGTTGATTATACATGTTGTTATGACTGTTTGGAATGTATTATGATTGTTTAGAACATTAGATTGGTCAAAACCGCCATCGTGTGGCGTAAAACAGTCGTTGGAAAAATTGTAGGAAATATGCAGAGACCGGATCGGATCGGGTCCCCCGAACCCAACCCGCTCGTGTAGCACCACTCCGATCTGAACCAAATCGAATTGGCTCCTCTGAACCTATGTGTGCCATGAATTGATCGTGGATTACTCATCCAAACCAACCTGCTCGTGATCGAATACCCAAACCACCTGGTGGCCATGATCCGGAAGAGTTGCCGTACCCGAACCGAACTGGTGCGCTCCACGACCCAATCCAAAGAGAAGGCCACGACTCGACCCGGACGAGGTATCACGAACCAGACGGATGGACTCAAGTTGATGAAGGAGCTCACGAACCAGAATGGGTACCACGAGCCGAACCACTACTGGAGGATCGAACTGAACCGAGGAGCTTGGACTCAAGACGTGAACCACGAACCGAACTGAGAGTACGATCTGAAGCGAAGAGAAGTGAAGAACCGAACTGATCCGGAGATGATAACCAAAACCCGAGCTGCAAAGGTGGTCCAAAGGAGAAGTTTGTACTCAGGATCCAGATGTGAACCAACGAGTTAATTTAATGATTGGGCTTTGCTACGGGATGTGTGCTAAGGAGTTGTCGACGTCCATAGCTTTGATTCACCACTGAGAGATGAATGTTAGGCTATGGATCAGTGCAGTGGGGTAGTTATTACTCCATGGGGCAGAGTGATCGTAACACGGTTATGAGCCAGTGCAGTGAAGTCGTCATGACTTCATGGGGCAGAGTGGACATAGCAAGGACTAGTGGCTACGGATCAGTGCAGTGGAGTCGCTCTGACTCCATGGGGAAGAATGATCATAGCAAGGATTTGGGTGATCAAAGCGGTGGATATCGTATGCTTTACGCACTGAGTGAGAGATGTGAGGATGGTTACTATGCTTGATTATTTTCCATCACTATGACATGCACACCCCCTCCCCTGTATCTTTACACCATATGTTAGTGTCACCTTAGAGTATTGTACATCTTGTTGTCCTAACTCTTTGGTCGCAGGTCCAGGTTCAGGTATGGTTTAGTATACCTGTTATTGTTCTGTTTTGCTGCTTATCGCTCATACCGGATTTTTGTCTGACCCAAAGTTTTATGTCTCTTCTTATTACCCTGGGTGGTCTTAAACGGGCAGACTAGAGACAGGTCAGGTGATTATGAACGAGTAGTTGTACCGGAGACGAGCATGAGGCTTCCACGTATGATATATATATATATATATATATATATATATATATATATATGTATGTATATGTGTGTGTGTATATATATATTCTCCCTGTGTTGTTGCTGGTCATACTTTGGGCATTAGTAGTGTTCCTCTTTCTTTTTGCTTTAGAGACAGTATTTCAAAGTTGTAATAATGTTGGTTTGGATGATAAGCTGTATTTTGGATTTCCGCTGCTATGATGGTTTAGGTTTCAGCTTACGCACTATCTCGCCTGTTTTATGTCAAAGTTATGTTATTATTATATTTTATCCCATGCGCTGTGAGACATTCTACCGGTTTCTTGTTAGTTCAAATTCCTTTCCTTTCTTTGGTGACTGTCCCATGCTTGTCGGGCTTTGGCATAGCGCACTTTCATTGGAAATGTCGGCTGGTGCGGGGTGGGCTGTCACAAAGTCATACCTGGGACGTATCGAATATGCAAACCAAATGGTGATCTCATTCCAAGAACATGGAATGCAGAACATTTAAGGCCATACTTCTCAATGAAAAGTGAGTAAAGGAAGGTCTTCTCTAAGAATATTCACTCAATTAAGGGTATGGAAACCCTCTTGAAGCTCAAAGTAACCCAAGATGGGTCAAACTGCAAACGGATGAAAACCCATGTCACCGCCGAGTTAGCCAGGGCAAGGCATTCCCCGAAGGGGGTGGTGTGTAAGCCTTTCTCCACGCCCAAAATAGAAAAGCAAGGGCCAGGTTAAAGCATCGAAAGCGTATGTCTCTGACCCACACCAGAAATGGTCATGACGGAGCATCTAATTAGCACACCCTGCCTCTGCTCGCTGGAGAGTGCGTCTTGCCTCTGCTATGAACTAAGCACGTCCTACCTCTGCTCATAGAAGAGCACGTCCTACCTCTGCTTATGTTCCGTGTTACCTACAGATGGGAACGAAAACCTTTATTACCGCCTACGATGGCCAGGGTAAGGCATGCCTTGGAGGGGATGTAGTGTAAGCCTCTATCACTGCCTATGATGGCCAGGGTAGAGCGCCAAAAGAGTCAGCCTAATTCTGCGTCTACAATGGCCCGGTTTAAGCATCTGATACCTTATCATCACCTATGATGGCCAGGATTAGGCGCCTCCTAGAGGGAGGTCTGGTAAGTCCTTGGCCCCTGCTTGTGGATAAGCAAGCATGCGCATCGGACGCACAAGCCCAGAAAGTGGCCAACAAAGCACGTACATCCTCTGCTTTGACAATCAAAAGCCCGGGAAGAGGCTTAAGGAGCACGTACATCCTCTGCTTCTCTAAAAATAAAACCCAAAGAGGGGTAATTTCTGTTAATACCAGAAGTGGATTTCTAGTCTTCAATCTCTAATACCCGAATAAGGGTTGGTTCGGGACTTCTATTAATACCAAATTTGGAATTTTGGTCGTCAATATTTAATTCCCGAATAAGGGTTAATGATCAACACAAGGAAAAGGTTTCTAATCTTAAATCTCTAATGCCTAAATAACGATTGGACCAAGACTTTCCTTCCGTTCCGAAAAGCAAAGTTATGACCCTACGTTATGGACACCCGAAAAGGGATTCTTTAGACTACTATTCTATATCCGCCAGCCCGCTACAAAGACAATATAATGAACATTTCATTGTGAATTCAATATTGATGATAATGTCCATTCACAATTGGCAAGCAGAAATTTCCCTAAACTCTCTTCTTTATTTTCCAATAGAAATAAAAGCATAGATAAATATTGAGCAGTAAACGCATGTCTAATATTGAGCAGGAGATCCAGAAAGGAAGTTTGACTTGAAAAGTCAAAAACACGCCTTCACTAGGGATGAGGGGAAAATTTTACTTCCAAAATTAGCACCAAGAAAGGCTGACAGTGAAGGGGTATTAGACCGCTAAAGGCATAGAAAAAGAATCCGTAAGCAATGATCTAGCACAAGATAAAACCAAAAGCCTAAAGGAAGTGTCCAGAAGGACAAGCAACCGACACCATCATCAAAGAAAAACCTCAGATCCAATATAAAGAGCGAGTACCGATAGGGTAGTTCCGGCATAAAAGGTAATTAACAAGAGGTTATCCAAAACAGGAAGCTGATAGAGAGAGAGACCGAGAGTTCTACAAACCGAGTCCCGGAAGGACGAAAGGGCTATTGGAATTAATTTGTTTAATGCCAATAAATTAAAAGACAAAAAGCATCAAAAGCATGAAGTTTAAAACAAGGAAATTGTCTAGGAGCAAGCTACCGAGACCCCAACTGGATGATCACCGAGAGGGCACTTGAGCAAACAATCAGTAAGGCACCGGAAGTACCCTTCCAGAAAAACAAAACACACATGAGGAATGTACCGAGAGGCGAGTTGAAGCTTCTAAAGAGAAAAGCTATCCACACTAATCCACTTCATACTGATACCGATAAGGGTGGCAGACTCGATAGCCATCCACTTGAATCATGAAGGGAAGTTCCATAAAGAGTTAATAGCAATACCGGAAGCTCGTGATCGGAAGCACATATCTAGAGGCGTATAGCTGAAAGCCCATATCTGGAAGCCTAAAGGCTTCTTAAATCTATCCATACCTACAGGCTTGGTATCGATACAAAGAAGATAGAAACAACATCAAAGAGAAACTCCAAAGACCAATGCAATCTTTCCGAGAGCCAAGACCGACACCCTAAAGCCTCCATAACCAAAGGGAAAAGTGGCCGAGAGCCAAAGCTTCCAAAACCAAAGGGAAAATCGACCAACATGGGCCTTTGCTGGCCCGATAATTAAAGGGGCCCCGATTTGTCTATAAATAAGACCCCTGGGTCTCATTTTGCAGGCTGAATTTTCATTTCTCAATCTTGTTTTCTTTCTCTCATTAGCAAACCCTAATTTCCAAATCGAATTAGGGATTTCTTCAACTCTTGTGATATTACCACAATTAATAAAGGAGAAGTCTAGGACTTAAGCATTTGTCGATTTGATAACCGTATTGTGCTTTTAATGATAAGATAGGGAGTTAACGTTAATCTTTCTTTTCAGCCATTATTGGCTTCCACTACCTTATTCTTCCTCCAATGCTTGTTCCATAAGGTGTTGGTCTTGTCCACTAGTATCAGTACCAAGACTGTTGATGCAATTATCTTCTTCATGCCCTGTTTCTAGCCTCTTACTTTAGCTATTAAAGGTATGCTTCTGGAATTCCTTCCGGTGGTGTTGAAGCTACTTCTTGATGTTGGAATCAATGGCCTCTTACCTCCCTCTGTTTAGGTTTCATATCATATACCTCCGGTAACCCCTTATTACTAGTTTCCAATATCAAATGTAATGCTTTCAGAGTTTCTTCTCTGAGTTCCCTTTAGTGTCAGTATTGCCTTGCCTGTGTTGGCTTTCGGACTGTCGCTCGTTATGCTTATGTCGATAGAATACTGGCCACATCTTCCTTCTTTCTTGTTGCTGTCGGTGTTGGACCGAGACTTGTGCTCTGAATCTTCTTGGTTGCCGGTATCTGCATACGGCTTATTGTTGGCTCTCGGACTCTGCTTCTAGCAACTCTTTACCATTGCCTTTTTCTTCATAATCCTGATTTCGTTGTCTAAAACACTTTATTCTTTCATCCTTAGAGCTTCTGCTTCTTTATATTTTGCTAATGTGAAATTTTTGTGTTAACATTTAGCCCCCTAGTATAAAGAAGCTTTTGTTCTTTAGGACAAACCCTATGATTCCTATACCGTTTCTTCTGCAACTTAAGAAACATTAGAAAGGTTCTAGCATTAGTTTTGTGACGACTGCCCATAACCCCTGCACTTTACATGAGGAATGATGCGCCGAAATTTGTGCTAGGCAGCTATGGACGATTATCTAATTAGGTAAACATACGTGGAACCTGTCGTAGAACTCACAACGTAAGGATAAAATATAATAGAACATATACAGCAAGTAGAAGTAGTAAAGCATCACATAATAGAGATCTAAAACTTTCATATCATCAAGAGTGAAATCCAAACAACTTTGGAATAACTATAGAAATCTGTACATGATAACCTTGCTACATAACACTCAGAGTACAAACAAACAACAACGGAACATCCACATAGGTATAATATGAGAAATAATCAGCCTCATGCTCGTCTTCGATAAGCATCATCATCATCATCCACTAAGATCTACCATCTACCATCTGTAACTCAGTCTGCTGATCCACAATATCGTAGATAAACAACCCAAGGTAATAAGAGGAAACATAAAACCTTGAGTCAGACAACAGTCTTAGTGAGCGATAAAGCAGCTGTCAAGCATCAACAATAAGAAAGTAGGCAGAAAGTAACACCCAATCAACCAACATCAACAGAGAAGAACTCCAAACATGTCCTCCCCACACCTGACAGTGATAACCTTTACATCAAACAGAAGTATACAAGCAGTAGTAATCATATCAACCAGTTTAAGTCCTACGTAAATAGCCCTAATTGAAACCAACATCCCTTAAGCACAAGACCCGAAGTTCGAAATCAACATTAAACAAGCACCCAAGAGACATCTCTCCTGACTTCGAACAATCTACATAGGAAAGCACTAGCAAAACAAACAATAATCCATGACTCTGGCTATCACTTCCGAACCCTGCTTCGAAATCATCATAATCATATGACAGCCAACCTTGCCATATGTCAAGGGCTAATGGTAATCCCGGTTCTGGTAGAAACCCAACCAACAACCTTCTGGTTTCTAGGCCTTGCAACGATACCCAGGGTACTCGACCAGCAACCTTCTGGTCTTTTAGATGTCCCTATTATACCCCTGCTTTGGGTCCAGTAGAACCTACGACACGATAATCTCTCAGTGCCCAACATCCCTAGTTGTCCTTCCTGACGACTGTCCAAAGCTCAAGCAACCTTCTCAAGCAACCATTATCCACAAACTCACGACCTTTGAGTTGTATCCATATTCATTGCATTCATCGATCAATAAACACTTCACATGCTTCGGGCCATTCCTCCTGAATTCGCGTCGAAGCTATAACCAACGTTGACTCAAAACAGACTTCATTGGGTCGAAACTGCTTTTCACAGCATTCCTTGCTTCACTTCTGTGAAAAACTGGATTTTGCGTCAAAACAGCCTTTTACAGTGCTTCTGGAATGCTATCGTATCATCTAGTTCAATTTTGGATCAATCAGGTGTGAAAAACTAAGTAAAACATCAAAATAGCCTTTTACAGCGTTTCTGAAATGTTATCATATCTCCTGGTTCAAAAATAGCCAATTTCTCATGATCTGATTTGACACGATCCGATTTTATTCGATCTGATTTCACGTGATCCGATCCCACATGATCCGGTCTCATGTGATCCGTACATGATCCGGTTTCACATGATCCAATTTCACATGATTCGATTTCACATGATCCGATTTCACATGATATGGTTTCACATGATCAGATTCCACATGATCCGGTTTCACATAATCCGATTTCACATGATTCGATTTCACATGATGCGATTCCACATGATCCGAGTTCACATGATCTAATTCCACATGATCTGATTACATGTGATCAAGTTAAACATGATCTGATTCCACATGATCGGATCACTCTTCCTTCAATTTGCATGATCCGCTCTTGCCAAAACACATAATCCAAAGCTTTTCAAATCATATGATCCGACACTTTAACTTGCCAAAACCAATTTCCACGATCCAAACTTGGTCAAAAACATATGATCCGAATTTTTATGATCCGATCAATCCTACCTTAACTTGCACGATCCCAATTCATACAATCCGAAGGAAAATACTTGTAAAATCATTCGATCCGAAGCTCTTATGCAAATCCAACGACCCAATGATAAATCCAATGATTCGAAAGCAAACTCAATGATCCGAACACCGAAAAACCGCCAAATCTTAAACCAATCTTCACGATTAACTCGATTCTTGAAATGGATCAAACATTCAACTTTTCCACGATAATAATTCAACTAAAACAACAATCAATCATTAATTCAACCGTCAATTCAAACAAAAATGAACAAATGTCAAAACAAACATGAACAAACACTCGAATGGATCCAAACATAGAACAAACACATGAAATTACCTTCAAAAGTACTAGATTTAGATCCTATGATGATTAACCATTGAAAACATACTAACATCGATTAGATTTATAAGAAAATGATTCGAAATGTTGAACAAAATGATTAAACCATCCATATACGTGATTGAATCTTCGTGAGAGATGGTTATCACTTACCACTTCTTCTATATGGCTCTAAAACGATGTTAAACGATCTCGGACAGCGAAGATCCTTCTCTAAATCTCTTGATTTGATGAAATCTCCCTTTGATTGACGTAGACCTTGCTTGATTTGGTGTAGATCTTCAATCCCTCCTCGTAGATCTCGATTTTAATGGTGGAAAGATGGCGGAGATGAAGAAATGGAGGATCTCAAATGAGAGAATGGAGAAAGTAAAATATTTCCATGGCTCCCTCCCTCTATTTATGGCCCCACAAATCAACCCATATTTTAATTAATAAAACCTAGAAAAAATTTGTGAAACCTTAAAATAGCGATTTCTCCCAAACCGCTTAGCCAAATTTTTAATATGACCACTGTATGGAATGAGAAACATCATTTCTTTCCAATGAGACTGATTTCAACACCTGATTCGATCCGAGTCAAAAGTTATGCCCTATAAAAAACTGACAGGGGTAAAATGGTCACAAACAAAATTGGCAAAAATCATGGACATGTCTCACATCCCGATGAACAACATATAAAAAGATAAGAATGATCCGACCCTTAGGGGAAAAAATAAAAATATTTTACGATCCTCTGATACGTAAAATACGGGTCGTTATATTCTCTCCCCCTTAGGAATTTCGCCCCCGAAATTCCAAACAAACATAACAAGCAAAAACAACAAAAGTACAAGGTACAACGGGGTAAGAATGACATGGCATCTATGGATCATACCAACGAAGAGTTCTGGATGGTTCTCCTTCATCTTCTCTTTCGTTTCCCATGTACAGTCATCATCATTCTCACTCCATTGTACCTTGACCAGCTTGGCCGTCTTCCTCCTAAGATGTTTCATGTCATTCCCTACAATACGAAGTGGCTTACGAGATTTAACAACTACAGACTCAACTTCTTGGTCTTTGTACTGATCTGGAGGTAACACCACATTCGAATCATGCACGAACTTCCATAGAAAAGATACGTGGAAAACATTGTGCACACTTGACATTTTCTCAGGTAAATCCAGTCTATATGCAAGCTTTCCTATTCGCTAGATTATCGGAAACGGTCCAACAAACCTTGAAGCTAACTTTCCTATCCTCCCAAAATGAATCACATTCTTCAGAGGAGAAATCTTCACGAAAACCATGTCGCCTACGTCGAATTCCAAATCCTTACGACACTTGTCTGCATAGCTTTTCTGATGATCTTGGGCTGCCTTCATTCGTTGTCGAACGGTTTCAATACAATCTGAAGTTTCTCTTGTCATCTCTAGCCCAAGAACCAACTTATCTCCAGCTTCCAACCAACATGCTGGAGAATTGCACGGTTTTCCATACAATGCCTCGTATGGTGCCACCATTTCGATACTCGCCTAATAACTGTGGCTATAGGCAAACTTGACTAAATTTAGATGGTCTTCCCACAACCCCCGAAATCCCACACACAAGCTCTAAGGAGATCTTCCAAAACTCGATTGACTCTCTCGGTTTGACCCTCAATCTGTGGATGATAAGCCGTGCTCAAACACAAATCGGTTCCCAAAGCTTCTTGTAAACTCTTCCAAAACCCACTTGTGAGTAATGGATCTCGATCACTAACTATGCTCTTTGGGATTCCATGGAATCCAACTATCCATTTTATATACAACTCAGCCAACTTCGATGTTGTCCTAGTTGATCTAATAGGAATAAATCTCGCGCTTTAGGTCAAACGATCCACGATGACCCAAATCCCTTCATTTCCTGCCCTTGTCCTAGGTAATCCATCGATAAAATCCATTGATATATATTCCCACTTCCATGTAGGAACTTCTAGTGGCTTAAGTAACCCACTTGGTTTCTACTGTTCAGCTTTCACTAACTGACAGTTCATGCACCTAGAAATGAACTTTCCAACATCTCTTTTCATCCCTTCCCAGAAGTAGTTCCGCTTCATGTCCCGATACATCTTATTTCCACTGAGATGGATCATCAACTTCGAGTGATGACATTTCCTCAAAACCTCATCTCTCAATCCTTCAATATCGGGAACGACTAATCGTCCTTTCTTACAAAACCAACCCTCTCAATCAACTTCTGGATAATCTCGACAACCTTTTGATCACGCTTTTGGCTCTCACCAATCCTCTCAATTAAGAGTAGGTCTTACTGATAAGCTTGCCAATATTTCAGGTTCCAACTCACACCATGGTCTGAAATCAAATCCTACCAAAAACTCTAGGCTTTTCCATTTCGAAAACATCGCTCCCAATCCATCATGTCTTTGATTAGTGCATCTGCAACTGCATTACTTTTTCTTGGGGTATAGGCAATACCAAAATCATATGATGCTAAAAATTCTAGCCGCCATTGCTGTCGAAGATTCAAATCCTTTTAGGAGAAAAGATACTTCAACGACTTGTGATCCATGAATAACTCGAATCGAACTCCTAGTAGATAATGTTTCCATATCTTCATAGAAAACACAATCGCCGCTAACTCTAAATCATGAGTTGGATAATTACTTTCATGCGGCTTTACTTGTCGGCTCCCATATGCCACAACTTTTTCCTTCTGCATTAACACTGCTCCAAGCCCAGTACTGCATGCATCAGTATATACCACCATATCATCATTCCCCCTTGGAATGGTCAACATAGGAGCACTCGTCAACCTCTCCTTCATGATTCTAAAAGCTTGCTCACACTTTGCATCCCATGTGAAACATTGGTATTTCTTCGTCAATCCTGTCAACGGTGCAACTATTTTTGAGAAATCCTTGATAAACCTTCGGTAGTAACCCGCTAATCCAAGGAAATTTCTGACATCTGTCGCATTCTTAGGTTTATCCCAGTCCTGGATTGCTGCTACCTTTGCAGGATCATCTGCAACTCCATTTCCAGAAACAACATGGCCTAAGAACCTCACTTCGTCCTTCCAGAAGTGACACTTAGAAAACTTAGCCTTCAGCTGGTGCTTTCGCAAGACTTCCAAAACAATCCTCAAGTGCGTCTCGTGCTCTTCCTCATTCTGAGAATAAACCAGAATATCATCCACGAACATAAGAACTAACTTATTCAACTGATCTATGAAAACCCTATTCATAAGATCCACGAAATATGTTGGCGTGTTAGTCAACCAGAATGCCATCACCAACCATTCAAAGAAACCAGATGGTTTCCTAAAAGCAGTCTTTGGCACACTATCCTTTGCCACCCTTAACTGGTGAAACCCCATTGGCAAATCCATTTGAGAAAACACCTTAGCTTCGTGAAGCTGGTCGAACAAGTCATCAATCCTTGGCAACAGATACTTGTTCTTCATCCTTATTCAACTCACGATAATCAAAGCACAATCTCAGAGATCCATCAGCCTTGGTTGCAAACACTACTGATGTACCCCATTTGGACGTACTCCTCCGAATAAATCCTTTCCAAGAGGTCTCGAACCTGCACCTCTAACACTCGCTGTTCCTTAGGCGCCATCCACCTAAGAGGCAAAACAACCAGTCTATCACTCTTGATCAAATCGATTCTAAACTCAATCTCACGTTGTGGCGGTAACCCTTTGACCTCGTCAAAGACATCCTCATACTCATTCGCAATTAGCACATATGACAAGTTTTCCTGTGGAACCCCAAGCGAATATAAATAGCTCACGAAAACATCCTCTTCGCGCTTACATCTAATCGACACCTTTCGCCTTTCCACATCCCCAACCCTCACCTCTAGCTTCTCGCAATTCACCCTTGTCGCATACCTCTTGAGCCAATCCATGCCCAAGCTGATCCCAAACCCAACGAAGTTAAGAACAAAGCAATCACACATAAAAGAGCAACCATGACTAGACAACACTAGACAACGACACAACATGCACAAACTGGACGAACCCCCGACTGGATTCGTCACGATCAATGGTCTATCACAAATCTCGGGTTCCAGACCCAAGCGACACACAAGTTCATTATAAATAAATGAATGTGATACCCCAGTATTGAATAACACTCGAACTGAAACACCATTAACCGAAAAGGTACCTTGGACGATGACACCCTTCCCCTTTTCCTCAGCAGTAGGAGCTCTTGAAGAAGATGGCACGGCTTCTAAAGCATATACCTTCACAACCTACTTTCCCTTAGCTGATTCTGTACAATCCTTCTTCTCATGCCCAGGCTTTCCGGACTTGTAGCACTTCTTCTCAGCCTTGGGATTCTCACACTCATTAGCAAAATGACCTTTCTGTTGGCAGTTAAAGCAAACCACCTCGCTCTTTGGATTCTTCTTGTCATCCTTTCCTTACTGCTGTTGCTTCTTCCTCTTCTTATTATTACCACCTTGCTGCGGTTTCTGAACTTCCTTGGTTACAGCGACAACATTAGCTTCTTTAGGAAACAAGTTCTTATGGCAAACAACTTTTTCCATAATGTTCTCGAACGAATCATCAAGATGATCCACCAACGGCCTTCCAATATAGGTGTCCAAACGCATAGCAAACTTCACGTTCTTCTGATAAGGTGTATTAATGTAGTAACGAGCATATCTGGACAAGGCCTCGAAATCAGAAACATTGTCAAGCACAGAACGACCATTCTGTTTCAGCTCTACGAACTTCTTGAATAGATCTGACTTCTGAGCAATGGAGATAAAGTTTGCTTCAAACTTAGCTTGGAATTGACCCCACAAAATCTCTTTCTCTGGAGTCTCGAGTGTAACTGAATTCCACCATTCCATGTCCCTTCCTTGCAGCTGCCTTGATCCAAGCTTTCTCTTAGTTGCATCATCCAAACTCAAGTCTCTAAAGATACGAACACAAGAATCCATCCACCTCTGAACCTCTTCAGCTGGCTCATTTCCCTTGAATGGTTTCCTTCCTAGATATGTATAATCTTTGCATAGCTTCGCAAAATCCACAACCTTAGGCAACTGAACTCCTACGTCCATCGTAGCTGCCGTTGGAGAGGGGATCCTTCGTATGAATGCCTCCATCATGGCTTCAAACATGGTAGGGTAGTCTGGTACACCACCATTGCCCCTTCCAGGCACAGCCCATTCTCTAGCAGTGTGTCTTATAGTTCGTCGATTCATTCTAAATCTGCAAATTAGAACGATTAGCCACTTGCAAGAAAAGATGCCAAACTAGTACAAACGATACTATATGTATAGTATCATATAATATACATCGAACTAAAATCTACAAACACATCTCTCATAAGTAATTATGTCTTCAAACTTTGGCTAAAATCGTTAACCAGGGCTCAGATACCAAATGTGAAGACCACCCATAACCCCTGCACTTTACAAGAGGAATAATGCGCTGAAAGGTGTGCCAGGCAGCTATTAACGATCACCTAATTAGCTAAACATACGCATAACCTATCGTAGAACTCACAACGCAAGGATAAAATGTAATAGAAAATATACAATAGGTAGAAGTAGTAAAGCATCACATAACAGAGATCTAAAACATTCATATCTTCTAGAGGGAAATCCATACAACTTTGGAACAACTGTAGATATCTGTACATGATAACCTCACTACGTAAACACTCAGATACAAACAAACAACAGCGGAACATCCATATAGGTATAATATGAGAAATAATCAGCCTCTTAATTGTCTTCGGTAAGCATCATCGTCCACGAAGATCTACCATCTACCACCTATAACTCAGTCTGCCCATCCACAATACCATAGATGAACAACCCAAGGTAATAAGAGGAAACATAAAACCTTGAGTAAGATTACATTCTTCGTGAGCGATAAAACAACTATCTAGCATCAACAATAGAGTATAAGAAAGTAGGCAGAAAGTAACACCCAATTTACCAACATCAACAGAGAAGAACTGCAAACCTATCTTCCCCACACCTAACAGTGATAGCCTTTACATCAAACAAAAGTATACAAGTAGTAGTAATCATATCAACCAGTTTAAGTCCTATGTAAATAGCCCTAATCGAAATCAACATCCTGTATGCACAAGCTTCGAAGGTCGAAACCAACATTAGACAAGCACCCAAGAGACATCTCTCGACTTCGAATAATCTACATAGGAAAGCACAAGCAATACAAACAATAATCCATGACTCTGGCTTTCAATTCCGAACCCTGCTTCGAAATCATCATAATCATATGACGACCAACCTTGCCATATGTCAAGGGCTAATGGTAACCCCGGTTCTAGTAGATCCCAACCAACAACCTTCTGATTTCTAAGCCCTGCAACGATACCCAGAGTACTCGACCAACAACCTTTTGGTCTTTTCGATGTTTCTATTATACCCTTGCTTTGGGTCCAGTAGAACCAACGACACGATAATCTCTCAGCGTCCAAAATCCCTAGTCGTCCTTCCTAACGGCTGTCCATAGCTCAAGCAACCTTCTCGTGTAACCAATATCCACCAACTCACGACCTTTGAGTTGTATCCATATTCGTTGCATTCATCGATCAACAAACACTTCATATGCTTTGGACCATTCCTCCTGAATTCACGTCGAAGCTATAACCATCGTCAACTCAAAACATACTTCATTGGGTCGAAACTGCTTTTCAAAGTATTCCCTGCTTCACTTCTTTGAAAAACTGGATTTTACGTCAAAACAACGTTTTATAGTGCTTCGGCGTGCTATCATATCATCTAGTTCAATTCTAGATCAATCTGGTGCGAAAAACTAAGTAAAACATCAAAACAGCCTTTTACAGCGTTTCTGAAATGTTATCATATCTCCTGGTTCAAAAATGGCCAATTTCTCATAATCCAATTTCTCACGATCCGGTTTCACATGATCCGATTTTATTCGATCCGGTTTCACATGATTCGATTCCACATGATCCGATTTCACATGAATTCGGTTTCGCATGATCCGATTACATGATCCGGTTTCGCATGATCCGATTCCACATGATCCGGTTTCACATGATCCGATTCCACATGATCCGATTTCACATGATCCGATTTCAAATGATCCGGTTTCACATGATCCGATTTCACATGATCCGATTCAACATGATCAAATTTCACATGATCCGATTACACATGATTCAGTTAAACATGATCTAATTCCACATGATCCGATCACTATTCCTTCAATTTGCATGATCCGCTCTTGCCAAAATACACAATCCAAAGTTTTTCAAATCATACGATCCGACACTTTAACTTGCCAAAACCAATTTCCATGATCTGAACTTGGTCAAAAACATATGACCTGAAATTTTATGATTCGATCAATCCTATCTCAACCTGCACGATCCAAAGGAAAATACTTGTAAAATCATTCGATCCGAAGCTCTGATGCAAATCCAATGATCGGATGATAAATCCAACGATCCGAAAGCAAGCTCAATGATCCGAACACCGAAAAACCGCCAAATCTTCAACAAATTTTCGTGGTTAACTCGATTCTTGAAATGGATCTAACATTCAACTTTTCAACGATAATAATTCAACTAAAACAATAATCAATCATCAATTCAACCGTCAATTCAAACAAAAATGAGCAAATGTCAAAACAAACATGAACAAACACTTGAATGGATCTAAATATAGAACAAACACATGAAATTACCTTTCAAAAGTACTATATTTAGATCCTATGATGTTTAACCATTGAAAACATACTTACATCGATTAAATTTATAAAAAAATGATGAATAAAATTATCAAACCGTCCCTATACTCGACTGAATCTTCGCGAGAGATGTTTATCACTCGCCACTTCTCCGATTTGGCTCTAAAACAATGTTAAAAGATTCCAGACAACGAAGATCCTTCTCTAAATCTCTTGATTTGATGAAATCTCCCTTCGATTGATGTAGATCTTGCTTGATTTGGTGTAGATCTTCAATTCCTCCTTGTAGATCTCGATTTTAGTGGTGGAAAGATGGAGGAGATAAAGAAATGGAGGATCTCAAATGAGAGAATGGAGAAATTAAAACATTTTCCATGGCTCCCTCCCCCTATTTACAGCAAAAACCCAACCCTTAGTGGGCTCCACAAATCAACCCATATTTTAATTAATAAAATTTGGAAAAAAATTGTGAAACCTTAAAACAGCAATTTCTCCCAAACCGTTTAGCTAAAATTTTAATGTGACCACTATACGGAATGAGAAACATCATTTTCTTTCCAAATAGATTGATTTCAACACCTGATTCGATCCGAGTCAAAAGTTATGCCCTATATAAAATTAACAGGGCCAAAATGGTCACAAACAAAATTGGAAAAAATCATGGACATGTCACACATCCCCATGAACAACATATAAAAAGATGAGAATGATCCGACCATCAGGGAATAAAATAAAAATATTTTACGATCCTCTGATACGTAAAATGTGGATCGTTACAAGTTTTGCATGACTTTGAAATAGTGATATGACGGGAAACATGATCTTTATTAAATGGTGGATCTTGAATATGATCTTCAAGTTATGAGCCCTTACGGATCTAGTTATGAATAATGTACAAACTTAAACATGTTTGTATACAGAATTCTATGGTTATACAGCTTAACATCTACTAACATTTAACGAGGAATTCAATATTCTTATTTAGGTGTAACAACCCGCATTTTACATATCGGAAGATCATAAAATATTTTCATTTTATTCCCTGAAGGTTGGATCATTCTCGTCTTTTAATATGTTTTGTATGGAGATGTAAAACATGTCTGTAATTTTTACCGATTTTGTTTGTGACCATTATGCCCCTGTCAGTCTTGTAGAGGGCGTAACTTTTGACTCAGGTTGAATCAGAGGGTGAAACTTGTGTCATTGGAAAGGAATTGATATTTTCCTTTCCGTAGAGTGGTTACATTAAGGATTTGGCTTAGAAGTTTTGGAGAAATCGCTGTTTTAAGGTTTTTCAGTTGGTTATTCAGATTTGGAGAGCCTAATGGGCTGAATTGAGGAGGCCCATTAGTGGGTTGGTGGAAACTATAAATAGGGGGTGAGGGGTATGGAGAATAGGTTACTTCTCCCATTCTCTCATTTGGAGGCCTTGTGCTTCTTCTTCCTCTAACACCTTTCCACCATTAAAAAACCAAATTTAAGGAGGGAAATCATATATCTACACCATTGGAGGCTAGATCTACATCATTTAAAGGGCGAATTCATCGAATCGAGGAGTTTGGTTTGAATTACTCGCTTTCCGAATTCATAATTCTATCATTTTAGCTTGTTTTGGAGAACGGTGAGTGATTTACATCTCTCACATGAATGCAATGAAATATATGAATGTTTTTGCATGCTTCTCATCAAATTCAAGTGTTTTGCCATAGATTTACACCATTATATGTCCACTTTTATATAAATTACTCTATGATCTAGATTAGCCAGTTTTACCCTTGAATTCCATGTTGATTCATATGTTTTTGTAAATTAGATCTCTCATTTTGATCATATTTTCATTTTAATGGTTTTTGGTGAAAAATAAATTATTTTTGTGGTAGTCATTATTCATGTTGATTTGCAATGTTATGACATGTTTATGATTGTGTTTGATGATTTGGTTGAGTTGGTTTCGTCGGATTCGTCGTTAGGCGAAGATATGGTCGAAATCGGAGTTGAATTGCAATATGCAGGCTTTGGATCGGCCAAAAGTTGGGTCGGCCTAATGTTGGATTGGCCTAATTTTGGATCGTCCTAATGTTGGATTAGCCATAAGTTGGGTCGGCCTTGTCAGAAACAGTGGGTTGGCCTAGTAAAAAAAATAGGGTCGGCCTAGTCATTCAGAGGTGGGTCGGCCTAGTCAGAAGAAGTTGGGTCGGCCATAGGTTAGGTCGGACTAAAGTTGGGTCGGCATAAAGTTAGGTCGACATAAAGTGGGTCGGCCTAAAGTTGGGTCAGCCTATTCTGGTCAGCCATTTTTGCCATTTCTGGTCGGCTTTTTCTGGTCGGACATTTTCGTCGATGATGTAACTTCAAAGTGAATTCAATTGGGAAGTTTGGAAGTATTGAAAGGTGTCCTGAGTGGGATGATAATGCTATAGACTATATTGAACCTTATATTTATGTTGTTTGGTTTGACAATGATGATGGCTTCGACGAGATTCCAGTAGGGGATGTTCGAAGTGATGTGATATGTTCGTTGATCGGTGAAAAGCAATGAATAGGCAGTCAACTCAAAGGTGTTGGGTTGTTGATAATGGTTACTCGAGTGCGGCTTGAATTTGTGACTAGTCACCGGTGATGATGACTAGAAATGCGAAGGCAGGGAGATTATCGTTGTCGTAAGTTCTAGAAAACTCAAAGAAGGGGTAGACTTGGTAGTCACGATGAGCCTAACATACCCTAGGGAGTCGTGATGAGCCTAAATACAAGTCATGAAGGTGTATGGAGTTATGCTAGAATTAGGGTTACCATTAGCCCTTGACATATGGCAATCATGATGGGTCATTATAACATTAACGATGGTTTCAAAGCAGGATTGGCGGTGATAGCCAGAGTCAGTCATGGATGATTGGTTGTTCTATTTGTACCGTCTTATGTAGGTCGTCCAAAGTCAAAGGAGATATTTCTTGGGTGCTTGTCTGATATTGGTTTAGGCCTCTGGGGCTTGTACTTAAGGCATGTTGAATTCGATTAGGATGGTCTACATGAGATACATATAATGTGGATGTTATGAGTGTTTTTCAATGATTGAATGAGTGTTCTAGTTTCCATGGTTGAATGGTTGAATTTCTTAATGCAAAGGCTATCACTGTCCTATATGAGGGGAGATATGAGTTGAGTTTTCTCTTATGATTGGTCGATTGGTTTGTTAATCTACCTATTCTCATATACTTTATTGTTAAAGTTTGTTATCTATTTTATCACTCACTGTTGATCTCAAAATTGGGATCAACACCAAAATTACTAAGAGTACTTCACAATGTAATTAAGGATAAGAGATGTGGATCCACTTCAAAGAAAAATGCAAGTAAAAGAAGACACACCATTTTATAGTGGTTCGATCACATGTGATCTACATCCACTTTGAATATCCATTCCATTATTGCACTTAGAATTACAAAACAAGAAAAGTCCCTCATTACATCCTTTATTACACTCTCTTAGGGCTTGATTAAAGAAAAATCAATGAGAATCTTCAAATATGGCAAGTGGTAGATTGGATCTAGGTTTTCATGTAGACTTTGATGAATTCCCGCATATTCATGATGGATTTTGTGTTGGATCTTCACTTTGAGATGATTAGAGATGATGAAATCACTAAGAAAGTGTTGAGAATTGGATTTAACTGCCCTTCGGGGTCTCAAAAATCCTCTCCTATTAAAGTGGGGTTGGACCTCTATTTATAGGAGCGGAGAAATTGAGTGATATAACATTCAGAGCCACCGGTCGGTCGGACTTTATTTACGGAATTGCCGTTGGCCAGCCTGGCAATAACTGTCCAGAAGCCAACCTGTCAACAGCTGCCTGGAGGTCCGGTCTGCCTGGAACAGGACCGACCGGTCGGTACGGTTGCTCTTCTTCCTCGCGCGAGCGACCTGGTGTGGGCTTTGCATTATGGTCGGTCGATCGTTCACTCTCTAGACCGATCAGTATGGAAATGTTTTAATTCAGCGCCTTGTTCCTGGGGCGACCGATCGGTGCACTTTGCCTCTGACCGACCGGTGGGTGTGTTCCTCTTTCTTTTTACCTGGAGCTGTTCTGCTATGGAGTTAAGACCGACCGGCCGGTATGCTTGAAGTTAGAACGATCGGTATATCTGGATTCAGGCTGACCGGTATGCTTTTGTTAACGGCATTCAAGTCGGGCCTCTTTCCACATGCTTGATCTATCAATGTGTGTACGATATTTGTGGAGTAAACATCTACCCCTCGGAGTTTGCAATTTTCTGCTTGGGAAAATTGTGAGCTTCGAAATGTACGCTTATATCACACAATTGATAGATCATTCGCACAAGCATCACGTTTTGGTTAGCTTATGTATATATTTGCGATGGTCAATTACACGACCGGTCGGTGGATTTCGATTGCTTGGCAGGTGACCGGCCGGTCCAACGTAATGGGCTCTCTTTAGCTTGGCTGATCGGTGCATCATTGTTGGGCCTGGTGGATTTGACTCAGCCCTTGACTGACATGACACCTTTCTCTCTCATGGCGGTTGAGTTTCCCAATGCACCTTTATATGATGAGGCGCTTTGAAAGGTCATTTCCTCATTATTTTACTGTCATCTTCAAGAAAAATAATGGCAGACAAATCTTTATCAAAGAAAACCTAAGACGGAGCTCTATCTTTCTTTTAGATTTCTTGTTAATCTGTCTCATTCCTTCGAGCTTCAAGTTGAATACTCAGCCGCTAGGTTCTCTTTTAATTTCGTTTTATTCTTCATTGATCTAACTTGAAATGCTTTCACTGCTTCAAGTTTGTAACACTCGATTAGATAATTATAGAATCTTCATTTAGTGTAGAATCGGGCCATGAGGAAATGATTTTACCATATTGCTAGCTAAGCCCAGAATTTGCTTTGACTTGTTGTTGTATTTAGCCGATTCTAAATTCTTAATCTTCTTGTTTCGCCCAAAGTTTTGCTAAAGACCCGGATCAATGTGCTTTGATCCGATTTATTTGTGATTCACAATGATTTACAGTTTAATTCCGGTGCTTTTGGTATTGCCAATGACCATGATTGACGTCAGTAATAGCTACTGATTCCAAAATTACATCAGTACCGGTCGATTTCCTTCATGAGGAGTCAATCGTGTTGTCTGGCCAGCTCTGGATACTGGTCTGTTCGTATTAAGTTCCTGAGGGAGTGAAGGCATCGGTCGATTTGTATTAAATTCCGATCGGTTGGCTCCATTCTCCTGGGAAGTTGATGGTACTGACCAATTTGGCTCAGGTGCCGGACAGTTTTGTGACTCTTTGGTATGTGACTAATACCGACCGGCCAGTTATTTCTGTTTTTCTGGGTGATTCTTTGGAGGTACCGGTCGGACTAGGCTAAAATCAATACCGACCGGTTGCTTCTGAAGGAATCCAGCTGCTTTCTTATTTTTGTTCATTTTAATGATCAGGAAAATGAAAAACAGTGTTTGAGCACTTCCCTTTTCATGCAGGATGGAACCATCTTCTGAAGAACTTAGGGAAAAGAGGTTTTTTGATCTGGAAAGTCAGACAACTGGTCAACCTTCGGTGAACTCTCCTTCACTCGTCAGCCTTTCCTATCCAGAGCTTCAGACAATCGTGAACAAGCCTCACTATACTCCAGGAGCCTGCAATGCCAAACTTGCCATACAACTCCCGGACTGGAACTTGCAGGGGGTTTCCTTCAACCTGGATGTGTCCCCCTCCGATTGTCAAGTGACATCCAGTGACATTTTTGTCGCCAAGTCTAGATTGCTCAGTTACATGGAGGATACCCTACATCAGTTTGAAAGACATATGGACTTGCTCAAAGACCAGACCGTAAGGAAGCTTCAGGACTGGCACACATTGGCTGGAGATCTACAGAGACTCCATCGAGAGAACCTTGAGCGCATTGCTATTCTGGATGCTGATAAGGCAAAACTGATCCATGCTTTGAGAGACCGGGATGTTGTCGTTATTGCCTTCCGCAAGGGAGATGTCAAGCTAGTGGGTTCGTCTGGTAAGAGGCCAGATTCTGGCGCTTCCCTATCGGGCTCTGTTCCAATGGAAAGGAAGGTGGGAAGGCGTCGAAAGTACCCGAACGCGTAGCTCTCCCCTTTTGGCACTTGACAGTTCTTAGCTTTATGAACTCTGTCTTTAGACCGGTTGTACTTAAGCGAGTTCTGGTCCTCGCCTTTAATCTCTATGCTAGTTTATGATGATATACTATGACTGTTGTGACTGTGCTTGTTGACTCATTTTGATGGTAATGCAATGTTGGTCACAACAATCAATGCTTAATTAGTCAGGTTACTTAGCTCTCAGCTCATTTTCTTTCATGTGTTTTCACTCGACATGCCTTGCACTTTACATCTGAAACCAGTCCATTGATATTGATATGTGATTGCCCCAGCTTTAACTCGGGTCTTTTCATCATCACAACCTGTTTTGTAACAACAAAAACACTGCATATTTCTAGGTTAATTATTTTTTCATTGATTGCCCATATTTATAACAGACCAGCTGTTTAGCTTTGGTGAATTTCTGTCATGAACCAAATGAAGTATCTTTGCAAACTCGTTTTATTCAACAATTTTAAAACTTATCGAACACTGTTTGTCAAAGTATGTCATTCTGGTTTGAATTTGAATTTTTATCGACATTTGATAATTAGCTAGTTGATTTAACCTGACATGTACAATGCCATACGTTATTTCAAGATAGAGAAATACGTATATGTGATTTGCTGTTCGCTTCCTATTTGAGAAGCTTTGATATTCGTGCCCCAGCTTGGGGGGTCATCTTTAATCCAACATTTGTCCTCTTCAGTTGAATTGTTTCGCAGCGCGAACTTCCGCGAGGTTTGGGTGAGATTGCATCGATCCGCAAAGCGAACATCAGTCATCGGTCGAAGTCACTTAACTTGGTAAGTGATTGCTGCCCGACTGATGTTCCCTGGACTCCCGCTATCCTTTGGTTAAGAGTATATCGATTCATAGAGCGGGTGTCAGTCATCGGTCGAAGTCGCTTAACTTCGGTAAGTGCTAGCTTCCCGACTGAAACATCCTGGACCTCAATGATCCATGGGGTAAAGGTTAAGGTTGATCCATGGAGTGGGCATCAGCCTTCGGCCGGAGCTCACTTAACTTTGGTAAGTGATCGCTTCCCGGCTGAAGCATCCTGGACCTCCATGAACCATGAGGTAAAGGTTAAGGTTGATCCATGGAGCGGGCATCAGCCTTCGGTCGGAGCTCACTTAACATTGGTAAATGATTGTTGCTCGGCTGAAGTAACCTGGACCACCATGAACCATGAGGTAAAGGTTAAGGTTGATCCATGAAGCGGGCATCAGCCTTTGGTCAGAGCTCACTTAAATTTGGTAAGTGATCGTTGCCCGGCTGAAGCATCCTGGACCTCCATGAACCATGAGGTAAAGGTTAAGGTTGCATCGATCTACAGAGCGAAACCTCATTCATTGGTCGGAATCACTTAACTTTGGTAAGTGATCGTTGCCCGACTGAGGTGCCCTTGACTCCCGTGAACCTTTAGGGGATGAGGTTTTGAATCCAGGACTGCTTGCTGCTTTATTGAGCGTTTGACTTATCGTGACCTTCTCGATATACCATTGAATCAGAGTTACCAGAGTTGTCTCACTTAGTCGAGTTGTGAGAAAGCAAGCGCTCGTCGGATAGCCTATAATGAAAAATCGTCTGTTAGCAAAATTTCATGTAATTCCGTCAAGTCAGAGATTTATACAAGTAATACTTCATCTGTAGTGCTATTGTTTCGTACAATATATGTAAATCATCACAGACTATTTACAAGAAAGTAAATCGCAGCAAAGTGTAAAGTAAATGTGATAATTTCGTTTATTCTGAGCTGCAGATATTAGATCATCCGCGGTCCTCAATTGATTATCAGCCTCGACATAGTGTGAGCAGAAGCTACGTTGTTTCGATCGGAATGGTCATTTGATGCTCCTTGCCCCTTGGTCGTCGTAGAAAGGTTTGCATCTTTAGAATTTTTCACATATTGTTGCACATGGTTCTTTTTAATCAACTCTTCAATCAATGATTTCAGTTGCCTACACTCATTGGTGTTGTGGCCTGGTTGATTATGGTACCGAAATTTTTTCCTAGATTTGGTCAGATGGTCATTCATTTTTATTGGCTGAGGCTCTGGATAATCTTCTGCATCCTTTATGGCAAGGTAAATGTTCTTAGGAGTATCATTCATAGGTGTTAGATTAGATGAGTCAAAAGGATGAAACTTTCTATTAGCTTTGTTGTCGTTTCCGCTGTTAGCTCGCTTCTATCCCTGAGTACTCTTCTGATCAGGTTGAATAGTTGCACCCTTAGAAGCTTCAAAGAGTTGGTTACCATCAATGAACTGAAGAGGTATAGGATTCTCGTCCACCCTCATGTACTCTTCCGCTTTTTTATAGAACTTGTCAAGCATAGTTGGTTCCTTCATTTCTATCCACTTCCCGAACTCGCTTGTCTTTTCTATAGCATCGAGTAAAGCCATGATAATTATGCATGGATCTGGATTCCTTACTTCAGACTAGGCAACATTGAATCGACTAAGGAAGGCTTTGACAGTTTCCCTGGGCTTCCGCTTTATGGCAGAGAGCATTATAGCAACCTTGGCCTTAGTAGCATACAAGCGGAACTGCTCTTTGAATTTTTTGGTTAGATCAGAGAAACGGTCAGTGGATTTAGGCGATAGCTTTGTGAACCATAATGATGCAGCACCTTCTAAGTAGAGAGGAAAATATGTGAATCTCATTTCATTGGTCGCTTTAGCAGTGCTTATATGCCACTCGTATTTGAATATGAAGTAGTTGGGATCAACGAGGCCATTGAATGGGGGCAAAGTAGGAGGATTAAATTTCTTTGGACATTCCGCTTCTAGGATTCTTACGGTGAATGGAGTCCTTTCTGGAGAGAAATTCCATTCTCTTTCATCGTCTTTGCTTGCTTGATTCCTTTTCATGACTCATTCTATCATATTGGAGATGTATTCCTCTGTGTTATGATGCTTTGTGAAGTTGAGCTCTTTACCAAATGTTTTTCTAGGCATATTATCTTGATTAGAGAGCCTTGGTGCTTTGCCTTCTCTACGAGGGGATGTCCCTGTGATTGGGTTAGTGATCTTTCGAGCATTTTTTTCAGAACGATTTTTAGTTTTTGGCCTCAGTTCTTCGATATTAGCTTCATCTCTGTCGCATGCCCCATCATAATCGTCTTCCATGTCATTATTGCAGTTATGATCGGTAGCAGACGATTTATCATTTCCTTCGAGATCTACATGCACCTTTGAAAAAGCTGGATTCGATCGAGCATTAAGAATGGCATCGAGTTTCTCCATCATTATTTTAGTATAGGCATCCATTCGGTTGTTTATGTTGACAATAGCGGCTTTTAATTCATTTCTAGTTACACCGGCTCCGCTTTTTGAATTTTCACCAACTTCAAAGTGGTTTGCGAGCGGTGTTTCTTCATTTGCAACGTCATTGGCTTCTACCATGATTTTTCTAATGGTCTTCTTAGACTTATCCATGATTTCGGAGGAGGATGCGGACTAGAATTTCAATAGCAAGGCACTCAATCTTGTGAGAGGAGGTAGGAGGTCTGAACACGGCCCCACGTAGGCTCCAAATGTTGTTCTCAAATTGAGATCAACACCAAAATTACTAAGAGTACTTCACAATGTACTTGAGGATAAGAGATGTGGAGCCACTTCAAATAAAAATGCAAGTAAAAGAAGACACAACGTTTTATAGTGGTTCGATCACATGTGATCTATGTCCACTTTGAATATCCATTCCATTATTGCACTTAGAATTACAAAACAAGCAAAGTCTCTCATTACATCCTTCATTACACTCTCTTAGAGCTTGACTAAAGAAAAATCAATGAGAATCTTCAAATATGGCAAGTGGCATATTGGATCTAGGTTTTCATGTAGACTTTGATGAATTCCCGCATATTCATGATGGATTTTGTGTTGGGTCTTCACTTTGAGATGATTAGAGATGATGAATTCACTAAGTAAGTGTTGAGAATTGGATTTAGCAGCCCTTCGGGGTCTCAAAAATCCTCCTCCATTAAAGTGGGTTGGACCTCTATTTATAGGAGTGGAGAAATAGAGTAATATAGCCTTCAAAGCCACCGGTCGGTTGGACTTTATTTACGGAATTGCCACTGGCCAGCCTGGTAACAACCGTCCAGAAGCCAAGCTGTCAACAACTGCCTGGAGGACCGAACGGCCTGGAACAGGTCCAACCGGTTGGTATGATTTCTCTTCTTCCTTGCGCGGGCGACCTGGTGTGGGTTTTGCATTATGGTCGGTCGGTCGTTCGCTCTCTAGACCGATCGGTATGGAAATGTCCGAATTCAGCGCCTTGTCCCAGGGGCGACCGGTTGGTCCACTTTGTCTTTGACCGACTGGTGGGTGTGTTCCTCTTTCTTTTCACCTTGAGCTGCTCTGCTATGGAGTTGAGACCGACCGACCGGTATGCTTGAAGTTAGACCGATCGGTATATCTGGATTCAGGCTGACTGGTATGCTTTCGTTAACGACATTCAAGTCGGATCTCTTTCCATATGCTTGATCTATCAATGTGTGTACGATATTTGTGGAGTAAACACTCACTAAAACTGTTGTATGACTCAAGGTTTTATGTCTCCTTTTATTACCTTGGGTTGTCCATCTGGTTATGGATAGGCAAACTAAGTAGCAAGTGACAGGTGATGCTTTAGTAAGGACGATGATGTTGATCGATAGCGAGCAGGAGGCTAGTGTGCTATCTCTTACTATATAGTGTTTGGGTTTCTGCTATTGGTTATTCTACCCTGAGTGTTGTTGTAAGGAAAATTTGTACAGACATATGTTGCAGTCCTAGTGTAAGGATATAATTTCTTGTTGTTTTGAAAATTTGAGATTTCTGCTCAAATGTGCTTCACTAGTATTACATGTTGTATATGTTCTATTATATTTTATCCTTGCGCTGTGAGATTTACGACATGTTCCGCTTGTGTTTACCTACTCCGATGATCGTCCACAGCTCCTTGGCATACCTTTCAGCGAATTATTCCTCTTGTATAGTGTAGGGGCTGTGGGAGCTCATCATATTTGGTATTAGAGCTCTGGTCAATGATTGTGGCCAAATTTCGGAAACATAATTACGTATGAGAGACGTATTTATAGATTTCAGTTGGATATTTACCATATATATTAGCATATATAGTAGTAGCGTTTGTACTTCTTTAGTAGTTTATCTTGTAAGCGGACAAATCATTCTATTTTAGATTTAGAATGAGTCGTCAAACCTCTAGGATTCAGTTTGGAACTAGAGGAGTAGGATATGGAAGCCAATTGGGAGCTTTAGCAATTGCACCGGAATGCCTGTTGATGTTTGGGGCGACCATGATGGTAACGGCTATGTCAAGGATACTCGTCCCAGAAGCGACATTGGAGCGTGATGTTCCTATGCAAGTACCCAGAAGGGATTCTGCTAAGAGACAAAAATATTATTCTCCTACAGATGAAGAAGATGAGTTAAGAAGAATTAGGGCTTTGGAGCAACTTCGACGCCGAGTTAAGGAGCGAGAGGAAAGAACTAGTGCTGTAAGGGACAAGGCTTTTGGAACCAGACATGAGCCTCAGGAAGAAACTTTTTCTGGCACCAAAGCTGGAAAGAAATTGAATAAGAAGAAAATCAAGAAGAATAAATTTAAGAAGAATGTCACTTGCTTTAATTGTCAATTAGGGGGGCGGGGGAGGTCATTATGCCAAGGATTGTATGAAGCTGAAAACAGAAAGGAAGTGCTTTGAATGCGACAAGCCTGGACATAAGTAGAAAAACTGCCCGAACATTCCAAAGAATAAGCAACCAGAGGAAGCATTTGTTGTGGAAGCTATTCCAATTTCCTATTGTATTCCTGATGAGAACTAAGAGAAGTTGTTGTCTGGATATGCTTCCAGCCAGTGAAGTTGTTTGAGTTCTATTTGGTACTAGAGAATCATCTTCTTTTACCTATAATAAGATTGTATGACGAATGGGTTCAGAATTTGAAGTTGTAGTAGACCTTTAGTTGTAACCAATCTAGTATAAGTTCATCTGCTCTTTGCATAATTTGTGGATCTAGTATTGTTTGATCAAGGATGCTCATTTATGAGTGGTTGCTTAGTTGTAACTTCGCTGGGTTTGGTATCATCTTGGGCATGGATTGGCTCAAAAGGTATGCGGCAATGGTGAATTGCAAGAAGCTAGAGGTGAGAGTCTGGGATGTTGAAGGGTGAAAGGTGTTGATAAAGAGTAAGCGCGAAGAGGGTGTCTTCGTTAGCTATCTATATTCGCTCGTGATTCCACAAGAAGACTTGTCATCTGTGTTGATTGCTAATGAGTATGAGGATGTTTTTGACGAGGTCAAAAGGTTGTCGCCGAATCGTAGGATCGAGTTTAGGATCGATGTTGAGGGAGTTAGACCAATCGTTATGCGTCTTAGGAGGGTGGCGCCTAAGGAACAGCGAGAGTTGGAGGTGCAAGTTCGAGACCTTCTTAGGAAGGGATTCATTTGGAGAAGTGTTTCTGAACAGGGTGCACCAGTCATGTTTGCAACCAAAGCAGATGGCTCGTTAAGATTATGTGTAGATTATCGTGAGCTGAACAAGGTGACTAAGAAGAACAAGTATCTGTTGCTAAGGATAGATCACTTGCTCGATCAGCTTCATGAAGCCAACGTGTTTTCTTGGATGGATTTGGCAACCGGATTTCACCAGTTGAGAGTGGATGAGGATAGTGTACCGAAGACTGCTTTTAGGACACCATCCGGTTTCTTTGAATGGTTGGTGATGCCATTCGGGTTGATTAACGCGCCAACGTATTTTGTGGATTTTATGAATAGAGTATTCAGAGACCAGTTAAACAAGTTTGTGCTTGTATTCGTGAATGACATTCTGGTTTACTCAAGGAATGAGGAAGAACATAAGACACACTTGAGAGTTATGTTGGAGATCTGGCGAAAGCATCAGATGGGAGCTAAGTTTTCAAAGTGTTACTTCTGGAAGAATGAAGTGAGGTTCTTAGGTCATGTTATTTTTGGAATTGGGATAGCGGTTGACCCCGCTAAAGTGGTAGCAATCCAGGACTGGGATTGACCTAAAAGCGCGATAGATGTTCGGAGTTTCCTTGGGTTGGCAGGGTATTACCGACAGTTTATCAAGGATTTCTCCAAGGTGGCTGCACCATTGACAGGATTGACAAAGAAGAACCAAGTGTTAACATTGGATACGAAGTGTGAACAAGCGTTCGAAATCCTGAAGGAGAGACTAACAAGTGCTCCTATGTTGACCATTCTAAGTGGGAATGAAGAGATGGTGTTATACACCGATGCATGTGGTACTGGACTTGGAGCAGTGCTAATGCAGAAGGATAAGGTTGTGGGCTACGCGAGTCGAAAGCTAAAGCCGCATGAGAGAAAACTATCCAACTCATGACTTGGAGTTGGCGGCAATTGTGTTTTCTCTGAAGATGTGGAGACATTACCTATTGGGAGTTCTATTCGAGTTAGTTACGGATCACAAGTCGTTGAAGTATCTTTTCTTCCAAAAGGAATTGAATCTTTGGCAACAAAATGGCTAGAGTTTCTAGCATCATACAATTTTGATATAGCCTATACTCCTGGCAAAGCCAACACAATTTCAGATGCATTAAGTCGAAGACACGCTAGTTTGGAAGCTAGATGTTTTCGAAATGGAAGAGTCTTGAGTATTTGGCAAGATTTGATTTCAGGCCAAGGTGTGAGTTGGAACTTGAAATGTTGGTAAGCTTGTCGATAAAACCTACTCTTGTCGAAAGGATTAGCGAAAGCCAAAAGCGAGATGTGAAGCCTGTCGAGTTTATCTAGAAGCTAGAACCGGAAGATAAAGAGTTTGAAGTCGATCGAGAAGGTTGGCTTCGAACGCAAGGACGGTTAGTTGTTCCTGAAATAGATGGATTGAGAGATGAGGTTCTGAGAGAATGTCATCACTCAAAGTTGACGATTCATCCCGGTGGTAATAAGATGTATCAGAACATGAAGCAAATCTACTACTGGAAGGGGATGAAGCGAGATATGGGAAAGTTCATTTCAAAGTGCATAAATTGTCAACTGGTGAAAGCTGAACAGAAGAAGCCGAGTGGATTGCTTCAGCGATAGGAAGTTCCTACATGGAAGTAGGAGCAAGTATCGGTGGATTTTATCGATTTACTACCTAGAACCAAGCCAGGAAATGGGTCAGTCAAAATTTCAGGTCGGGTTGGTCCATTCTGATCGGATCGGTCGTCCTTTGGATCGGTCGGGATGGAACTATGTGAAGGCATTAGGTCGGGTCGGATATAACCGGGTCGGGAGGATATGGGGTTGGACACAGCTGGTCGGGTCGCCCGGGTTGGAAGGCACTGGTCAATCGGGTCCAAGTGGGTCGGTCTGTTGGGTATTCTAGCCGATCGGTCAAGTTGGAGGAGTTTTCAGCAACACTTCTAAACGCAGAGGGTTGGATCATTCTCTGATAATTGGATCATTCTCATCTTTTTTACCGATTTTGTTTATGACCATTTTGCCCCTGTTAGTCTTGTACTGGGCATAAATTTTGACTCAGGTTGATTCATAGGGTGAGACCTATGCCGTTGAAAAGGAATTGATGTTTTCCTTTCCGTAGGGTGGTTACATTAAGGATTTGGCTTAGCAGCTTGAGAGAAATCGCTGTTTTGAGGTTTTTCATTTGGTTGTTCAGGTTTGGAGAGCCTAATGGGCTAAATTGGGGAGGCCCATTAGTGGGTTGGTGGAAACTATAAATAGGGGGAGAGGGGTGTAGAGAATATGTTACTTCTCCCATTCTCTCATTTGGAGGCCTTATGCTTCTTCTTCCTCTAACACCTTTCCACCATTAAAAATCCAAATCTAAGAAGGGAAATCATAAATCTACACCACTAGAGGCTAGATCTACATCATTTCAAGGGCGAATTCATCGGATCGAGTAGTTTGGATCGAATTACTCGCTGACCGGATTCATAATTCTATCATTTTAACTTGTTTTAGAGAATCGGTGAGTGATTTATATCTCTCACATGAATGCAATGAAATACATGAGTGTTTGTGCATGTTTCTCATCAAATTCAAGTGTTTTGCCATAGATTTACACCATTATATGTCCATTTTTATATGAATCACTCTATGATCTAGATTAGCAAGATTTACCCGTTAATTCCATGTCGGTTCATATATTTATGTAATTTAGATCTCTCATTTTGATCATATGTTCATTTTAATGGTTTTTGATGAAATTTACATCACTTTTGTGATAATCATCATATTCATGTTGATTAGCAATGTTATGACATGTTTATGATTGTTTTTGATGATTTGGTTGAGTTGGTTTCGTCGGATTCGTCGTTTGGCGAAGATTTGGTCGAAATGGGAATTGAATTGCAATATGCAGGTTTTGGATCGACCATAAGTTGGGTCGGCCTAATGTTGAATCGACCTAATGTTGGATCGACCTAATGTTGGATCGGCCATAAGTTGGGTCGGCCTAGTCAGAAAAACTAGTCATTCAAAGGTGGGTCGACCTAGTCAGAAGAAGTTGGGTCGGCCATAGGTTGGGTTGGACTAAAGTTGGGTCGGCATAAAGTTAGGTCGGCATAAAGTGGGTCGGCCTAAAGTTGGTAGGCCTATTCTGGTCAGCCATTTTCGGCATTTCTGGCCGGACATTTCCGGTGATGATGTGACTTCAAAGTGAATTTAATTGGGAAGTTTGGAAGTGTTAAAAGGTGTCCTGGGTGGGGTTATAATGCTATAGACTATATTGAACCTTATATTGATGTTGTTTGGTTCGACAATTATGATGGCTTCGACGAGGGTCCTGAAGTGGATGTTCGAAGTGATGTGATATGTTCGTTGATCGGTGAAAAGCTACGAATAGGTAGATAACTCAAAGGTGTTGTGTTATGGATAATGGTTACTCGAGTGGGGCATGAATTTGTGATTAATCGCCGGTGATGATGACTAGAAATGTAAAGGTCGAGAGATTATCGTTGTCGTAAGTTCTGGAAAACTCAAAGCAAGGGTGGACTTGATAGTCATGATGAGCCTAACATACCCCGGGCAGTCATGATGAGCCTAGATACAAGTCATGAAGGTGTATGTAGTTGTGCTAGAACTGGGGTTACCATTAGCTCTTGACGTATGACAGTCATGATGGGTCGTCATATGATTAACGATGGTTTCAAAGCAGGATTGGCGGTGATAGCCAGAGTCAATCATGGATGATTGGTTGTTCTGTTTGTACCGTCTCATGTAGGTCGCCCAAAGTCAAAGGAGATGTTTCTTAGGTGCTTGTCTGATATTGGTTTAGGCCTCTGGGGCTTGTACTTAAGGGATGTTGAATTCGATTAGGATGGTCTACATGAGATACATAAAATTTGGATTTTATTAGTGTTTTTTATGATTGAATGAGTGTTCTGATTTCCATGGTTGAATTTCTTAATGTAAAGGCTATCACTGTCCGATGTGGGGGAAGACATGAGATGAGTTCTTCTCTGATGATTGGTCGATTGGTTTGTTAATCTATCTATTCTCATATACTTTATTGTTGAAGTTTGTTAGCTGTTTTACCACTCACTAAGACTGTTTTCTGACTCAAGGTTTTATGTCTCCTCTTATTACCTTGGGTTGTTCATCCGGTTATGGATAGGCATATTAAATAGCAGGTGACAGGTGATGCATTAGTAAGGACGATGATGCTGATCGATGGCGAGCAGGAGGCTAGCGTACTATCTCTTGCTATATAGTATTTGGGTTTTCGCTGTTGGTTAGTCTACTCTGAGTGTTGTAGTGAGGCAAATTTGTACAGACATATGTTGCAATCCTTGTGTAAGGATATATTTTCTTGTTGTTTAGAAAATTTCAGGTTTCTGCTCAAATGTGCTTCACTAATATTACCTGTTGTATATGTTCTATTATATTTTATCCTTGCGCTATGAGATTTACGACAGGTTCCGCTTGTGTTTACCTACTCTGATGATCATTTATAGCTACCTAGCACACCTTTTAGTGCATTATTCCTCTTGTATAATGCAGGGGTTGTGGGAGGTCGTCACACTGGGCATCAATTATCAAGAATTTATTCTTATTCTTGGAGTTAGGAGATGATAAACTCTAAACTATTATACTTAGGTATTTCAATAGTAAATCAGGGGTTCACTTTTGACAAGCATGGTGCGTTAAACAAAAGTAATATGACTTGCATAATGTATGATGTGCTAAGAATCATTTTGACCAAAATTTAAGGTAATGAATGTTAGGGGTAAGTATGTCATGAGTTTAGAAAACTTCCCTTTGTAAAATGCTATAAGATTACAGTCCTTGTTGGAAGGCTTTGGATGGGAGGTCCACAGTATCTGTTTGTGCTCTAACGTTACCTTGGAATAATAACGGTATATTCGAACTCCATATGTGAACATGATAGAAGGAAATTAACATTATCTTTAGAAGCTAACATAAGCAATTCCCAATTAAACTCGGTTGTTAAAACAAGCAAAACTTAAAGGTTTATCTCCTGAAGGTATGATAAGTTTAGAACACTTATTAAAAAAAAGCAAGAAAATGGCTTTAGTGTTAAGTCTTGAATTTATGCAATAGAAATTTGAAAACCATAATAGGAGTCCCAAGATTTATGCTTAGTTAAGACAAAAAAGATAAAATCCTTATTTGGAAGTAGCCACTGTCAAAGATTTATACTTGGCAAGATTGTCATCATAAATCATGTAGAAACCCCGAGACTCACACTCGGCATGTGGACATCAGAGAACCACATAGAAATTATGAGACTCACATTCGAATAAGTAGAAATTAGAAATCATGTAGAAACCCCGAGACTCACACTTGGGTTAGTAGAAAACAAAAATCATAGAGAAACCCCAAGACTCACACTTGGGTAAATAGAAATCAGAAATCTCATAAAAACCCCAAGACTCACAATCGGGCAAGTAGAAACTCATATGGAAAGCCCGAGACTCACCCTCGGGTTAGTGGAAATTGGAAATCATATAGAAAGCCCGAGACTGACACTCGGGTAAATGAAATCAGACATCGTATAGAAACACTAAGATTTACCTTCAGGTAAATAACAAGTCAGACATCATATCTGAAAATAATAGAAACCCTAAGACTCATATTTGGGTAAATATAAATCAGAAATTATATGGAAACCCAAGACTCACATTTGGGTAAGCATAAATAAAAAATCATATGGAAACCCCAAGATTCACACTTGGGTAAGCATAAATTAGAAGTCATACAGAAACCCCAAGACTCACACTCGGGTAAGTTAGAAATCAGAAATCATGCAGAAACCATGCACCAATTGGTAGTTACTGGAAAATGCCGTAAGTCTAATGTCTTAACAAGAGAATAAAGTGACAACCAAAAGTTTACTTAAAGGCTATCCTATGAAAGCATTCCAAATCGTCCAAGGATTACACAACGCACAGTGTTAATTTATCTAAACATTATTGAAAGTGATCAAGCAACCATAAATCATCTTGGATTTCTCGGAAGTTCACTCAAAGAAACCACATGAGTGAAAGAGTCATAAATACACCGAGGGGTTCCATCTCGGACGCATATGTAGAGGACTGCTTTCACAATAAATTTATCCTATCCTGAACCAAATAGTCATGCAGCAGTAGTTCCATTCAGTTTTCAAACCAGTTGACCATTTAGCAGTAGTACCGTTTAATTATTTCATCATTTAACCATTCAGCAGGTAGTTCCGTTCAACCACCCAAATTTTCAATTGTTCGTTCGTTCAGCAGGTAGTTTCGTTTGGTTATTTGAATCCACAATCGTTCAGCGAGAAGTTCCATTGGGTCATTTGGCTATCAGCCGTTCAGCGAAAAGTTCTGTTAGATTATTTGGTTATAGGGTATCTAACATCTAGTCTTATCCCTAACCCCCAGGATATGCAAATGAATGAATGCTTTCTAAGAGAGCGACCCGGGTCCCTTTATGGGTAGATGCATAACTAGCCCCTACTTAAGGAGGAACTCCACTAACCAGAGATGCAGTTATGTTTAAGCCCCCCAATAGGGCACCCTATTGCTGAAGATGCAAGCATTGTAGACCTGCTTGAAAGGCACTCCCTAGTAGGAGATGTTGCTTCTTTTCTTGGAAACTTTGTTGCTCCCCTCTGGAGGCTTTTGTTTATCGCTCCTCCTTTGGTAGGTTGTGTTTGTTGTGGCTTCTCTCTCTGGAAGCTTTGTTTAACGATCCTCTTCTGGGAGGTTTTATTGACGTAGCTTCTCCCTCCTGAAGCATTGTTGATGTAGCTTCTTCCTCTAAAAGCTTTGTTGATGTAGCTTCTCCTTCTGGAAGCATTGTTGATGTACCTTCTTCCTCTGGAAGCTTTGTTGATGTAGCTTCTCCTTCTAGAAGCTTTGTTGATGTAGCTTCTCCCTTTGGAAGCTTTATTGATAGCATGCTCTATACCTTTCATAGAAGCATTTGTACATGTCGATAAATAAAACTGATGATGGTGTTTATGAAACTTTAATATAAAGGAGATTAGGTTTTGGGCAAACCCATTTAAGCTGAACAATGTTCGGCATTTAATTGTTTTCTTTGTCGCATATTGCCTTGGGGAGGTTTCCTCTAAAGGTTTCCGTTGATTGATAACTTTGTTGCGTACTCAGCCATGCATTATGTCCTTTACTTGCTCCCATCTGAACTTTTGTTCCTTCCTATGGGAGAAGACATAAGCATAAATTGGACTTGCTTTAAGTATTCCCTTCCAGCTTTCGTTCTTACCCGCATGGTAACTTATGAGCTGAAGATGTTCTCTTTGAGCTTTTATTTTATACATAAGATTGAACAGGTTTTGGTTTTTACCTACGATGACACTTGAACTTGTCATCTTCTATCCTTCTTGAACAGACTCTTTTTACTTTTTGGTTTGGATCCTTTTTTCCACACCCCGACATTGTCTGCTTTGATGTCCTTCCGCCTTATGATACAAATAATAGTCTTTATCTTTTCCTGACTTTTGAAAGTTGACCCTAAAGGAATCAGAATCAAACCCATCTCCTTTTTGATTTTGCCCCAAACTCTCCTTTGTGTCGAGTATCTTTTCCATACGGATGAACTTGTCAGCTCTAGAATAAAAGTCACTCAAGCTTTCACATTCGTTTAAGATAAGCTCCTTCCAGAAAGTTGTTGATGCGAGCAACCCTGAATGCGCAGCTATTAACTTTTCCCTATCCGTCGTTCCTTCCACTTTGAGCGACTCGGTATAAATTCTCTTTTGATACTTATCAAGTGATTCTTTTGATCCCTGTTCGATAGTGGCTAGATCGTAAATGCTGACCTTTGGATCCTTCCACACATGGAATTCTATACTAAACACAGTAAATATTTGTTTCCAAGTGGCGATGACTGGGCCATGGTAATGTTTGCACCATTTGATAGCTTCTCCATGAAGCGTTGTTAGGAAGATCTTGCAATGGAGGGTTTTAGGTGTGTTATATAGGTCCATGTAGTTTTTGAAGACACAAAGGTGGTTTTCGGGGTCTGTACTTCCATCATACAGAAGTGGTGGCATTTTCATATCAAATGAAGCTCTAGCTGCTTTTATTTCATTGGAGAAGGTGATTCCTTGTAGATTCCTATCTTATAGTAACATGGGGTTCTCGCTTTTTTTAAACCGTCTACTCCATTTAGTAATTTGTTGCTTCCTTGGATAACTGGAATGTCTTATAGGCATGGTGTAGCTATAACTTGGGCAGTAACCCCTTGAGGTTCTATCGTTCTTGACTCCATTTCACAAGGTTCTGCTTCGGAAGACCTTTTACTATATTTTCTTCAATCAACCTTCTTGCAATATCGATTTGTGAAGATAAATGCAATACCTCAAACTCATAACTTGCTCCTCTCATTGGGCTTGAATGTTCCCCCGTTTGCAAATCGATTAGGCTGAAGACCGAAATCATACAATCTTTTAGGGTGGATGATGCACTGAAATCCTGCTCATGATTCTTTCTCAGTCTAACCATCTTCAATGTGTATTGGGAGTTTCTTTTAATGACAGAAAGGGAAATAAGGTAAAGGCCTTATGCCGGAAAGGAGACAACAAGGATAGAAGGTTTAAGATAGACACGAAGGTAGGAGGAATGCGGGTTAACGATAGGGGACAAACTATATGAAACAAGGTTACACTCCTCTTTAAATAGCTTGGATCAATAATGTTTCAAGGGGTTGATCGATCTTCATATGCTCTTTACTGGGACTCTTTATCTATAGTCTTGCTTCTTCAAGGCTCAGTCCAATCCAGGACGAAACAATACAATTAGAAACGTTGCAAGATTAACTAACGGGTTAAAGGTAAGAGCAGGAATCGGAGGTTCAAGCCCTCCTTCTAGCCCCAAGATGTTAACAATATTTTTCGTCAACACCAGAGATAGGTCTAAGGAAATGGACCTAAGGGGAAAATGGGATTATTCAGTTCCCACAAGCTTGAGTTAGTTCACCGTTTCCTAGATATTAAGGTCTCAAGCCCGAAGATTAGTTACTCTTCCCTCAAGGGGTGAGTATAAAACTTATGAGACTTAAGGACCATTAGTTATCTTGGGATAAAAGTTTCGTAAGCTCGTTGCAAATTAGGAAGCTAAACAGCCTGCGAAAGGGTGTTTAGGAGACCTAGGTTTAGGGATATGGCTTGCGTATGAAGCTCTTGTTGAGGGGAAAACATAAGGTAGCTTTGCACCCGTTGAAAGGGTTGGATTGAGAAACATTAAAACAACATGGCACAACAATGCATGATATAATATGCAGAATAGAAAAATAGCAAAGAACACAACAATTTATGCTAGTTTGGTTTAGATTGAACCTACGTCCACTTTAAGGGCTTTGATAATTTTATTCATAAAGGAGGTTGCATGAGAAATTCCCAAATTGATTTACAAATTAGGGTTTTATTCTCTAGGAAATAAGAACAAGTTGAGGAATGAGAAAAAGTCCCCCAAAATGAGACCCCTGGGATCTTACTTATAGGCAAATTGGGCCCCCTTCTGTTATGAGCCCAACAGAAGCCTCTTTCGGATGCTGAAATAAGGTTTTGGCTGCTCCTGTAACTTTCGGTTCTGGCAGAAAGATCTCGGCCGCCTTTCTTCTTATTGAGCATCTTCATTGATGTCTTCTTGCCTTCGGAATATCAATCTTGGGTCCCCCAGAATGGTTCCGTTAACATGCCTCTTGGTTTCTCAGAATCTAAGAGCTTGACTTTGGTGGCTCTCAGTTTCGGGACCACTAGTCTCGGTCCGCCTCTATACCTTTCAGTTTCGGTAATGGATAATGGAACCTTTGGTAGCGGTAAAAGGTGTTAGTTTTTGCTGCCTTTATCTCTTTCCGCATACGTTTTTATCTTCAGTCACTATTGGCTTCCGCCACCCTATTCTTCCTTCAATGCTTGTTCCATAAGGTGTTGCTCTTGTCCACTAGTATCGGTACTGAGACTGTTGGTTCCGATATCTTCTTATGTCCGTGTTTCTAGCCTCTTGCTTTAGCCATTAAAGGTATGCTTCCGGTATGCCTTCCGGTTATGTTGAAGCTACTTCTTGATGTTGAAATCAATGATCTCTTACCTCCCACCGTTTAGGTTTCGGATCATATGCCTGCAGTTGCCTCTTATTACTAGTTTATGGTATCATGTGGAATGCTTTCGGAGTTGCTTCTCTATGTTCCCTTTAGTGTCGGTATTTCCTTGCCGATGTTGGCTTCCATCATGCCGCTTGTTATGCTTGTGTCGATAAAATACTGGCCACATCTTCCTTCTATCTTGTTGCTGTCGGTGTCGGACTGAGATTCTTGTGCTTTGAATCTTCTTGGCTTCCGTTATCTGCTTTCCGCTTGTTGTCATTTCTCGGACTCTGCTTCCAGCAGCTCCTTACCTTTTCCTTTTTCTTCATAATCCCGATTTCACTATCTGAAACGCTTTGTTCTTTTGTCCTTGGAGCTTCTTCTTCTTTATATTTTGCCAGTGCAAATTTTGGTGTTAATAATTATCACACTAGAAATGATCACAATCACATAAACAATCACAGACACAGGTATGAATAAATATAAAATGCAGAAAAGGAAAGAACACACCAGATTTTATACTAGTTCGGATTACTCCTGTGTCTAGTTCCATGCAACATTGGATTGCACATTGTTTTATTATTATCAATATCCAAGTACAACACCCTTGATTTCACGGCTACAAGGTTAACATTGATTCCACCATCCTTAATTTCATGGCTACAAGGTTAACACCGCTCCCTTTCCTTGATTTCAAGGATATAAGGAACACACCCTTTCCCATACAATTCCCAAACAATTACGACAGCCCTAGAACTCTTCAATAGCACTTGAAACAGATAGTAGGTTATAGAGTTTGAGAAGATAAAAAGAATGATATAAATTTTGTTCAAATCGACATAGTATAAGTGCAGAAATCAAGAAATTTATGTACTTTAATGGTGGTATAAGTGTCCCAAAGGTTGCAACATTTCCGAAACATTTCAAATAATGAAAAGACATTTCCTTTGAAAATTAAAAATATGACAGCTATATGTTGACATGCTCATATATGTATGTCAACATATGCATGTTGTTTTTTGAATTTTAAACTATTTTCAAGTGTTTTAAACTAATATATATATTCTGGAATTTCCTAAAATAAAATCTAGTGTTTAAAATAGATATTCTAAGTTATAAAAACATATAAAATCCTAGTAATATATGTATAGTCATATTTATAAAGTTATATGCTTTAAAAGTATAAAACACTATATATATATATATATTTTTGGAAATGGGTAACATATATTAATTAGAAACAGTACATAATTACAGTTAGCATACTAACCAGATTACACAACAATCAAATTACGGTCTGGAACGGTTAGAAAACTAACCGGATAACATAAACAAAAACAAGCAAAATACAGACTGAGAAAAAAATCCATCTCGCTGAGATCCATCCATTGCAAGTACAATCTCTGCATACCGAGCCATCTCCAGTAAGCAGATACCAGAGCAACTCATCCAAATACGAATTAAAGTAAGAGTGAAGCCTAATTCAATGTTGATAACAAATCATGGCATACCTTCTACAAGAAATTCAAACCCAGTAATAGCCAGATCAAAAACAAAGGGCACCCCAACACCAAAACCAACACACAAACAGACCGCGATCCCTATTAGCACATAAATTTGTGAACCTATACACCAGAACCACGCAATGGAAAGAGAAAAGCAGGAATCAAATACCAGACGATCGGTTAGGATGAGGCTGGAACTGAAGAGAAACTTTAGTCACGCTGGCAATACCAGAACCCAGGCTCCCAAAAGGCTTGATCCCCAAATTTGAAATCGCCTTCGATTTCCAAACGGCCGAGCTGGGTGACGTTCAAATCTGCCAACAGCGAAGATCTGGTTGAAATCGGTTATGGAGGTCTGATTTTGGGACCGCAAACGTTTTGAGGAGGAAAAGAAGAAAACGAGAATTAGAGAGGAAGCGAGCAAGCCAATCTAACCAAAAATGGAGAAAGCTAGGTCTAGATTTATGGGGAGAAACGAAAATGAAGAGGTGAATTGTAGAAAGGAAGATTAAGAACGGAAAAGGGCGGATTTTGCTGGTGACCTAGTCGCCATTTTTGAGGAAGAAATCGGCTAAAAGGATTTAGTTTGAAATATATATTATATATATTATAAACATATTATTATAAAACTATAAATATACATTTGAAATCATTTAGAAATATAGTTTGAAATAATCTGAAATCAGAATTTGATTTTTGAAAACAGAATTTGAAATTTGAAAAACAGAATCTGAAAATGAAGTTCTATTTAGAGTCTTACATATATACTAGACTCAATTACTGTATTGTTCTTAAGCTCTTGAAATCTTGATACTCATGAGTCTTAAATCTCCTTTGAATCCTGAATCTCTTGGAACTCTAAAACTGTAGAGTCTTCAGTATGTAAACCCTGTATACAACCCTGCATATATATATATATGTATATATATTTTAGATAAAGATGTTAGTATATATTTTATAATAAATTAATAATGATAATTGAAATAAGGTTGTTGTCTTCAAAACCTCATTCTCCAACAGATGTTTATTTATAGATATTTGCACATTTTTTTGTCTAAAAAAGTTTTGAAGCAAAAAAGTGTGATCTTCTAAAAAGAAGAGAGAGCGCACGCACGCACCTGCGCACGCACACACACAAACACACACACACACACAGATATATATATATATGAACTAACACATTGTCCATATAGCTGCCAACATGCTTTGTAGGTAACCTAAAGTACGTAACTATCTCGTACTATGACTATATGTGTAGGAAGGTAGCTGGAAGAGCTCTGGATAAACCACCTCCCATCATACTTCAAAACCCAGTTCCGGCAAGGCCACCACCCAATAATGAAGTATATCTACTCGCTATAGATAAACTAGGTGCTAGTTTTTCATTTGATTATCAGGATTACATCCATAAAAACATTACGAATGAGTTACGTGTGTTATTTTAGAGTCATCCGCTATATCAAGCCATTTCCTCGTTTTATCCCCATTATGACTTCTTGGACCTCCACCGCATTGGATCCGCTAAGCGCTTTAACTGGACAGCTTAACTGTAAAACTTAATCCAATTTATTTCAAAATAGTATTCAAGTTGATTTTGAATTTATTACTTAGACCATATTTTCCCAATTCATTTCAAATTTACCTTTAAATCATATCTTAACCATTTCATACCAATTAAATCTGCATTTTCAAATTTTATAGTTTCTAAATATCTACCTTCAATTATATCTAGATTCAAACATTTATTCAAGAAATTATTATTAGGTCAATTTATGAAGTTCATAATCATATTCTATTCATATAAAACCCATTTCATTAATTTCTACGTCATATGTTAATTCATTTTAACTTAATTTGGTAATTTCATTCAATTATGTCATTTGAACAAATTAAGTTACAACTAAATTTCCAACTTCTCTTTTAAGCCTTTTCTTAATTAAAGTATTTAGAAATATGTATTTATATTATTATAAAAATCTATATTCATATGCAAAAATGGCCTCCTCTACCATGTGAATTTTTTTGCGCCGTCAATCTCTTCCACCTCCTAACTCTTCTCGTCGATCTCTTTCTCTTTTACTCCTCCATCTCATGGGCAAGAATCAAAAATCCAAGCATAAGTTTACCGCTTTTCTCGTCCTCTCGCCCAAATCGAGGACTAGATCTGTTCGTACTTTCTCGTCCTCTGATCTAGTTTCAGATGATGATCCTGTTGGCTTTTACTCCGACCAATTGCCAACTCTGAATGCCCTAATAATTCTATTGCTACTCTGCATAAGGATCTATCCGTGTTGCCATTAGAATTACCATACTTATCCATTTTGGATGTGTATCTGATCACCCACATGTTGACGTCTTCTCCGATCTCATGGCCAAGCCAGGAATGTTCAGGTGCATGTAATTGTGACACTGTTAGCCGCAATGCTATAGTTTCTAGGTTGGGTGATAATGTTGTGAATTACGTGGAATCGAGATGAAAATGTTATGTTGTCTGATAGTGGTTTGATGGAAACCAGATTGACGACTGATGTTAGAGTTTCTGCTACATTTGGTGTTAGTCGTAGTTGCAAACCACCTGTTTATGTGAATGTCAATGAAACTGTTTCTCCGAAGGCTAAGTGGAGCTCTTTGTTTTCTTCTCTTCCTAATATTGCTAGGGTGTACACAACCTTGGACTCCACCATTACTAAATCAGATGGTGGCTATCTCCCGCCACTTGAAGTCCTTAACGAAGCTACAATATTTTGGAAGGTTCATCTTGTGAGGTGTTTTCTTGATTGTATTCCACCACCCATTGATATGAATTTGCCACGCAGAAGTGCTTGGAGAATCTGGTGAGATTTGTGGTTAATTCTTGCCGATGGTATGTATTATTCTATGGATATGATTAGAGAGAAAGTGCTAACAATACCTGTTTGGACCCAGTTCACCCATGTACCTTCAACTTTATCGATACTCATTAGTCATAACTGGCTGACATGTCATGTTGGCAAGCTAAAATGTTTCAGTTCCAATACTGATGTTGGGAAGAGTCTTGTTTTTGTTAGGGCTTTGATTGAAATTTCTCTAGATGAACCTCTCCCTACTTAGATCAAACTTTGATTTAGATGGCCAACTTCACATTGTCGACATGAAATATAGGTGAAAACCTAATATTTGCACTTCTATTAAATCATTTGGGTACACTTCTGAGAATTGTACGATTCTACTTGATGGGCCACCTCGTGAGAAGATCTCGCTTCCTAGGCCTCCCGTCAGGATGTGGGCTCCGAAAGCTAAGACAGTTGCACCAGTCAGTGGTTCTCCAATTGTAGACGCTACTAGCTTTTTTTAGCATCATGATGAGATGGTGTTGGAGCATATGAGCTCTAAGATGTGGTTGGACAAAGAGGGCTAATTCTTTAAGTACATTGGGGAAGTTTGTGTTACATGTATACATTTTTATCAATTGGCAGGTCTTGTAGTGGAGTTCTGGGATAAAGGAAAGTTAGATGACCATAGTGATGTTATCTTAAAAAATGAATCTTGGAATTGGTATCAGATTTACTCTTCAATTTCGCTACGATATATGCCAGAGCTTTGGTACATTATGTTATCTATTATTCATCATTTAATGCCTTATATTGATGTCCTTAGCGACGAATCGCCTGCTAGGTTGGATTCAAAGGTCACATTGTAGCGGTTGGGATGCATTTGTCCTGGCCATATTTCGTACTATAGTGGCTGGACACTTTAAGACCATATTATCAATAGCGGAAGCACCCTGCTTCCATCTTGTCTTATATTGTACAATGTTCTGGCACTTTAAACCAAGGTTGTTGTTCTGTGCTTGCACATAATGACTTTTTCTCATTTCCCTTTCTAATAAATAGTGGCAAGGCCCACTATGAAAACAGGCTTGCTATGCCAAAAATAATAACTATAATCTATATTTATATATTAAATTTAAAATTTGAATAATATTAAATTATAATCAAAGAATTATTAATTACTTATAAAATAATTTAAATTATTTAAAATTCAAAACTAATTTTATAATTAAAATTATAAAACAGTTTTATTTAAATCAAAAATATATAAATGTTAGAAAATACTTTTCAAATAGATCAACGGTGCCTGTATATAATTTTCTACCTAGGTCAGGTAATACACAAGTTTCATTCCAATCCATGGTTTAAAATTCCAATCCTAAATATACATCATTTCAACCCTTATCTCAAATCGTTTCAGCTTTATTTCCTTAATTTATACAGTGGTTCGGACATGTATCATTTCAATCCATAGTGATTTTTCTAAATCTATAGGACTGAGCAATATAAGCAATATAAATGAAATGTCACATAACATACATGTCATCATCACAAATCATATATCGTTCATGCACTTACGTGTCATATATAGGTCGTGTCGTAACATGTCTAAAATGAACAATTTATATATTAAAAAAATGATTTCTAATAGCAATCCTACACATTTCACGACAATTCGTTCATGCTAAATTTAACGTCTATGAACATGTAAGTCAAGTGTGAGATAAACTCACACTTCCATGAAAACAAAAAGACTTGGAGAATGAAGATAACGGGCATAGAAGTCAATCACCACAATTGTGCAACTCTAACATCAAGGCTCAAATTAATCCACAAATCAAACCTAACTTAAAAGACATATCTTATTCACTTATTTTTCAGACAAGTTTGCAACTTGAAAACATTTTTTTCAAAACTACAAATAGAACTAAAATTTAATCATTTTAAAACTGGTTCTTAAACCCGTTGAACACTGAACTTGAATAAGTAGTTAATTGAAAAGTTTTTTAATTTTTTTAATATAAAAAATAAGATTATGTTAATTTTTGAGGGAGAAAGGATTGAAATAATGATAAATAATATTCTAATTAAAAATATGGGTAAAGAAGTATGTTTGAAAGATCTGTTGTTTTAGCAAAGAATAATAGAGAATATGAAAACTTATGAAAACATAAGTTGTAGCTATTTCAATTTCACCCAAACTGAAAAAAGAAGAATTCGTTTTCAGTGATTTTTGAGGGAGATATGACTGAAATAATAACATCCATTTTATGGGTCAGAAATATGGATCTGAAAATGAGTCTGAAATTTTTCATTATTTTGACATAGAAAAATACAAACGTGAAAAATTTCTACTAAAAGTGTTGTAGATATTTCAATCTCATCCACTTTGAAAAAAAAGTGGTTTTGGGATATTTACGGGAAAGTTGTAGCATTTGCAATGCAGAGTGAACATCTAGAAAAAATAGAGAAATCAGAGCAAAGAAATTAGGATTAGGGTTTTCTTTTAGGATTTAAAAGGTGAAACAGATGGGAGCTTGGAATTGAATTTGGTTTTGACTTAAGGAGAGGAGGAAGAATGAGATTTGAAGTTTAGTAGAGAAGAAATTTTTCAGAGGAAGAGGAATGAGGGAGCAAGAAGAAAAATAACAAACAAGGCTTTAGGGAAGTGAACATGGAAAGTTGAAAAAGAGAATATGTACCTTTATTTCTTCAGAAGACTTTTGAAAGCCAAACATAAAATTAAAATAACATGTGATGTGGCAAGGCGAAACTTTCTTAGGAAGAACAGGGATAATATAAAAAGGACTCAAAGGGAGAACAATAGAAAACAAGCCCAAATGCTTCTGCTGGCATGTTTTCTTTTTTGGCATGGCCAACCTGTTTTTGTATTGATCCATAACATTTTTTCCATTATAACAAGTATTGAGTACAATAATATACAGGAGATATACGGATTGCCTACCTGCTGTAACACCCCGAATTTTAGCTAATACTAAAATTCTCTAATCATAGGATAAATAATCTCAGATGTGGGAATTGGGGGTAACGGGCTGCGTCATTGCGTTCGTCTCAGAAAAATACGCGAAATAGAGTCCGAGTTTTCGAGAATCGGAGTCCGTATGGCCCGGTTATGGCCCAATGAAGTTTGCAGAAAAATTAAAGCTTAAAACAGATTTAGAAATTTAAAATTCGGATTTCAAATTAGAACCAGCGGGGCCAGGCGGGAAAATTCCCGCCGTGACCATGTCGACAGGGCTGTCGACAGGCCTGTCGACAGGGGGAGTCGACTTGCCTGTCGACTTGCCTGTCGACACGGCATCTCGAGCCAGAAGGTTGGGTGCACCAGATTTGGTTTTCTGGCTAGGGCTGGGCTGGGTTCTAGAGATTTCCTAAATCTAACGGACCTAATCTAATTTAGGGTTAATCTAAGGGCCTAAAACACTCTCCTAATCTATAAATACACCCTAAACCTACCCTAATCCATACTAAAAATAGGAATGATGGCCTCATGCCGCCAAATTAAATCTTAGAAGGAGCCTCCACTTATTTATGAAGGAAGTTGCAAGCTAATCACTCTCTAATCAATCTCTAATCATCACCATCTTCATATTTAGCCACTAATTCCCCTTCATAAGTTTGCTAATCTTGGTTTCGGTGAGTTTCTATCACTTTAACATCAATTGTTAAAGTAAGTAGATTGGGTGTAATGAGACTTATGGTCTTAGATGCGGATTAGTGAGTTTGAATCATTTGTAATGATATGCTATTCTATGTTTTTCTATGTTTATGCATAATTAATAAGTGAGTTTATGCATGTTTAATAACTTGGTTTATGCATGCTTAACAAGTTGGTTTATGCATGTTTGGCAAATGGGTTTATGCATGTTTAATATGTGGGTTTATGCATATTTAACAAGTGGATTTATGCATGTTTAACAAAGTGAGTTATGCAAGTTCATATGCAAGTTGTGTATATGCTTAAATGCAAGTTTAATGTGATATGCAAGTTATGCATGCTTATGCAAGTATGTGAATGCTTATGCAAGTTGTGCTTAAATGCAAGTTTAATGTGATATGCAAGTTATGCATGCTTATGCAAGTATGTGAATGCTTATGCAAGTTATGTATATGCTTAAATGCAAGTTTAATGTGATATGCAAGTTATGCATGCTTATGCAAGTATGTGAATGCTTATGCAAGTTATGTGTATGCTTAAATGCATGTTTAACGTGTTATGCAAGTTATAAGAATGCTTATATGCAAGTTCAACATGTTATGCAAGATATGTGTATGATAATATGCAAGCTCATATGCAACATGTTATGCAAATCATGTGTATGATAATATGCAAGTTTGGGTTAAATGTAGTTGGGTTAATATGTGCTCATATATGCAAGTTGACATCTTCTTAACCCATGACAAAGTTATATGCTAAACCCATGATATTTGTAATGGATCTTTCCCTATACTATGTCATGAGAACGATTTACGTGGGGAACGATGGGGTTGTTAAATATGTTAATAAAAGTGTGATTGGGTATGATTAAGCATACCATAAAAATAAATTAACATAAGTGGGAATTTACCTATTGAGTTAGGTCTACCCCATGGGAATTTACCTATTGAGTTAGGTCTACCCATGTTATGAAAAAGTTGATATTAATTAGGGATAATTAATATGGGGGTGATTAATTAGGTGTAATTAATCGACTAAGACACGAGGTTGGACTCATTTGTAGTGTAAAACTGCCCGGACCCGACCGGCCTAACCAGTTGCTACAAATGTCAGCCCAATGTGAGAGGTCTTAGCCATAAATTAAATACGTGATTAAAGTAAAGACACGAGGTTAGACTCTGTTATGACGTAAGACTGCCCGGTCTCTACCGGCTTAACCAGGCGGTCATAACAGCCAGTCTAATGTGGGAGGTCTTTATGGGAGATCACGGTCTTAATTAATTAAGAAACACTTAACCATATTAGCATGTAGTGGGACATGAGGGGTTAAGTGGGTGCCTTGGGTGGCATGTGAAAACTTTATGGTTGCCTTGGGTGGCATGTGGAATCTAGTGGGTTGCCTTGGGTGGCAATAGAAAATACGATTAGAATACTTAACCAAGTGAAACATGTAATTAAACATGATTAAAGGGTTAAGTGGGATACACTAGATAAGTGACAAGCTTAGGTGGGTAGCTTGTGGGGGCCCATTTCAACCAATATCCCAAACGTATCTTTGTGGGCTCGACCCATGTCGAGTGACGGGACACGCATATTGGGTTTGATTATAAGAGGCCAAAACGGGTTAGCGATGGCAACGCAAGTCCAACGGGTTTCATATGCGTGTGTGGGCCCGGGCTGGTAGATAAGCCGTTGTTGCATCGTGTAGATATAAAGCCGTGCACCGTTGATAGTATTGGGTTGCCACTTTAGGGGAGTGATACACCCCACTGTAGGACCAGCACGGGTATCTACGGTAGGGAGCCGATCGCTTGGGGAGTAGTGGGGTACACCTAGTGGAGATAGGGGCAGACGGCACCTATGTGGTCAGCTAGGGGTACAGGAAACTACTGGTGATATCTTTCTTTAAGTCCTTGGGTGGGATCAACCTTTAAGTAGAAATGACTGGTGTGGTGCAGTTAGTAATTATCCTTGGGTGGGTAGATGCGTCTTTACAGTTATCTTAGTTTATCCTAAGTCTATCAAGCTGCTTAGTGTAGTCATTCATCCCCAGACATTACCGTGGGTCAAGTTTATATCTTCTCTGGTTACTTTAATGATTGTATTGTTAAAGTTATAGGACTCGCTCAGACTTATGTCTGACCCCGTTGTTTTATCTTTTTCCCAACCCTCAGGTCCTACGGTGGATCCTAGCAGTAGTGGAGCTTGATCGGATTGCTGTTCCAGTCTTTAGGAGCTTGGATAGATGTAAAGCTCCAGTTACCCAGTTATCTTTTCTTTTATCTTGGCTATTGTATTGAGAGTGGGATTATGTACTCCTTTATTTTGATGGATATTGTACTTGACTTTTATTGTGGTTTTATGATGTAACCAGACATGTTTACTTCCGCTGTTATGAGATGATGTTTTAAATTTCAAGTACTATTTATATCTGTCTTGTTGTAATTTTTCTGTTCTATATTCACTAAAATACTCCACCGATGCTATGGCATTCCCTTAGTGAGTGATCATAGCGGGCGTGGGGTGTTACACCTGCTATGGCCATTTTACAAAGTCAAGCCACAATAGAAATAAGCTAGATAAACTAGAATTTCACCACATAGGACGTGACTTAAGAATCTGAAAAAAATAGCAAATAATGTTGTAACAACCAAGAAATTTTAACATTAAATAGACTTAACGTAAGTTAAAAATTTTATTTGAGATTATTTGTCTGTTTTGTATGATATTAAATAAACATTTTAAACAAGATTTACATCTAGGTCTTTAACATTAGAATCCCTTTGCTTGTTTTGATATATAACAAGAATTTACCCGTTATTAATTTAGTTTATAATTCAATCAAGAAATGAATTATTTTAATATTGAATTTTGAAATTTGGTTTAAGAAAGGAAAAATGTATGCTCATTTAGAAATTGGATATTCATTGAATGTAATATTCATTTTTAAATGAAATTTGCTTTTGTAAATATAATTTCAATTCAAAATCATTTTTTTCAAAGTTAATAATATATATATATATATATATATATATATATATATATATATATATATATATAAGCTAATCTTATTTAAAGTTAGTTTTGAAATCCGAATTGTTAAGTATAAATTCCATGAAACAACAAGGTAATCAGTTTGCACTATAAAGTACAGTTAGTCAAATTTCTCGGCTGATAATTAAATTTTGTAATATATCTTGGGTACGACAATTCGATCGTTAACAAATTTGAGTTGTTAAAATATTTAGAAATAAAATAAATAGTGGAATAAATTCACATATTTGGTGTTAATAATTAAACCTAATCTACGGTACAAAATGGTTGAATTTATAGAATTTTGAAATAACGTCGTTTGTGCGTATGCCTAGCCTTTTGTTCTTACCGCGTACTTACCATTTCAGCTCAAATGTCCGTTCAAAACTACTTCTCCATTTCAGTCCAAGGTTTACCCCAACAAAAACCTAACAAAATCTAGTTTAAAAATCTTGATCTGTAAGTACAAATATTTGTAATAGTACCCAAAGATTTAGAATTGTTCATGAACAGTGGAAACAATACTGTACAAATATTCGGAGCCAAGTACCACATGTTGTTTGCTTGTTGTAGCTTGTCTTCCTCCACGGTATTTTAAATGCGAACCTCCTTTCGTCTGTTCTTTGCAAACAGCCTTCCCTTCATTTTCTTTAACAACCGAAAACGCTTTTCCCCAAATGCTAAAATCTCATCAAAAATCTCTGCGCCTCTCTTTTCTAGCGGGCCACTGTGTGTCCAAACCAAGCTCCAGTTTGGCCCATCACTTCCATGCACGTCCTTCCCTTGCAAACTCCGACAGCCAGCTCGCCCATCCCCTTCGCTGGCTGTGACTCTTCCAGACACCCATCAGCTGTACTCTCTCACCTCCAGACCACCGCAGCAACACCAAGACACCCTTCCCGTTCAAACACGTTCTTTCCTCCGTTATGGGCCCCATCACCGTCCAGCGACTGCCAGTCCCCCCTTAGAAAACTACACTGCATTACTTCATCGCCTCGCTGCTCCACTTAAAAACGTTGTTGTCTCCTTCTAACCAGTTTGGCTCTTTCCCTTAACAGTTGTCCACCACTCACCGCCTCCTCTTCTCCTAAGCACCATCGCCTTGTTGCGTCGTCTAATGCCACCACCTCTGCACTTCCTGCATGGCCACTTCCCCTCTCCTATCTCTAATTCAGCCATCCAAAAACCCGTATGCCTCACACATGGGATTCCATCACCTTTCCGCTCTCCATCCTTGGCCACATCAGCATAGCCAATCACCACTAAACGCTCAGAACCCCGCTGCTTCTCCTTGGCCCAATCGTGAAACCCAAGCTTGGCCTCCTCCTGCTTTGGAAAAAATATATAAACATTTAATTATAAATGGGGAAATGAGAACAAAAAGTTTGCTACTGAAAATCATGTTGCACGCTTTTGATTGTGGTGCCTTGAGTTGAGTGTTACGGTTCGGAGGTGATTGCATGCAAGAAGCGAAGTGTTGTAGTGTAGATATGGGTAATGAATACATAGGTAAGGAAGAAGTGGAGCGAAGCCATCATAGGCGCATTCATACGGGAGCGATGGCAATGGTTGCAGTAAAGATGACAATGCAAAACAGAGCTTGAGAATGTTGAAAAGTAAACTTGGTTTTAAATGGAAACAAATAAATTTGGTTCTATAAGTAAATGACAATTATGTAATAAATTTTATCCTTGTTTTAGGAAAGGCCAAAATCAAATAAATGATAATAAATTTTGGTCTATCAAAATATGCAATAGAATTATCTAGAGAGAGAAGAGTGTAGAACAATGTCATGCTATATATGGATACTCTCTCATATGTTGTACCAATCAATGATCAAGCAAGAAAAAAGAATCAAGCAATAAAAGTTTTTCTTTCCTCCCTTAAAAAATATTCTGCTTTCTTCTAATTTGTTTCTCTTCCTCCACATAAATTTTCTTAACAAAGTGGTATCAGAGCAACACAAATTTTCAACAAAGTGGTATCAGAGCCTGGTTAAAATTATGACATTTCTATTTTTTTCGACGTTTGTTCTCACAGAAGAGAATTTTGAAGAATGGAGCAGTAGGAAAAAAGAGGAGCTAATCTCCAAAGGTCTATGGGAAATTGTTGAAAATGGCTATGAATGGCGTAAAGACGTCGAAAGCATGTCGCAAATGGACAAGAAAGCCTTTGCGAAATTAAAACGGAATGATTACCGTGCTCTTTCTGTGATTGCTGAGAACGTCGATGAAAAAACTTCGGATCTCATTTTTAGAGGAAGGTGTACAAAAGATTCATGGAATCTCTTGAAAAAGGTGTATGGAAAAGACAATGCAAAGATAATGAATGAAGATAAGTTGATTGATGAGAAAGATGAAAAGAAGGATAGCGAAAGTGTGAACGAGAAGGAGGAAGAGAAGAAGAAAGAAGAGACTATGCCAGTGCCTATGAAAGAAGAGATGATGGATGAGACAGAGGAGGAGAAGTTGGATGAAGAAAATCTTTTAGAGAATAAAGAAGAAGAAGATGCAATTGCTGAAGAAAAGCAAGAAGCTGTAGTGGAGAATACCGCTAACCATATTGATGTGGCACTAGCAGAGAACAAAAGAGAAGAAAAGGCAAAGACTATCAATAGGGAAGAAAACCACAAAGAAGACTTCAAAGATGGACAAGAGAGAGCTGAAATCGTGATTAAAGAAGTTAAAAGTAAGAAGTCATTAGCAATCGAAGAAGAAATCAAAGAGAAAGTCAAAGATGAACAAGTTGAAGAGCATAATAAAACAAATGAAGTGAAGAAAGAGAGCGCCAAAGAATTAAATATGAAAGGAAATAAAGTATATGAAGATGACGCCAATGACAAAAAGTATGAATGGAAAGGTACCGAAAATGAAGAACAGATGAAACAAGGAGAAACTGAAGAGCTAGGTGAAAATTTGAAGCACAAACAAAATTTTGAAGAGATTTGGAAAACAACTAAAGAAACTGAATTGATCAAATACTGTAAAAGTGATTTTTTTTTAAAGAATTTAAAGATGTCATATATGACTCATTCAAAATTAATGACACGGGAACAAAATGGAAGTTAGAGCATATAATTTTTGGAATATCACATAACAATGAAAGAAAGCAAGATGAACGGAGCACTGCAATAAAGATTTGTGAAGTCACATCAGAGACCGTGATAATGACGAAGAAGAAGAAAAAGAAAAGGAAAAGGAAAGTTTTGACAATTTCTTTGTTCCATCCAAAACACGTGAGATACAAAGAAATCTGCTTGGAGTAATAAAACCAAGTTTAAGGGGGGATGTTGAAAAGTAAACTTGGTTTTAAATGGAAACAAATAAATTTGGTTCTATAAGTAAATGACAATTATGTAATAAATTCTATCCTTGTTTTAGGAAAGGCCAAAATCAAATAAATGATAATAAATTTTGGTCTATCAAAATATGCAATAGAATTATCTAGAGAGAGAAGAGTGTAGAACAATGTCATGTTATATATGGATACTCTCTCATATGTTGTACCAATCAATGATCAAGCAAGAAAAAAGAATCAAGCAATAAAAGTTTTTCTTTCCTCCCTTAAAAAATATTCTGCTTTCTTCTAATTTGTTTCTCTTCCTCCACATAAATTTTCTTAACAAAGTGGTATCAGAGCAACACAAATTTTCAACAGAGAAAGCCTCTTGTGAAGAGCTTTGGGTGAGAACCTTTATTTAAATTTATAGAAATGATAAAATTTCTAGTAATTGGACAATAAATGATTATCAAGTCCATATTGATGGTTGCTAGTGTTGTGATGTTTAGAATGGATGTTTGTGCAAGCTAAAAACACAAAAACACTAAGCGTTATTTAACGTAGCACTTGCGCACAAATTTGATGGTTGCCTAATTGTTGACATGTTGATAAATGAATTTGGTTCATTTTGGTTGTGCCACACACATCATGGTTGTGGAAATACATGGATAGTCAATTTAAACCTCCTTCTTATGTGAATAGCGATTTTTAATAAAATAAATAAAATTCAAAAGGTTAATTCTTTAATTTAAATAAAAACTAAGTCATGAATAATTAACTTATTTTTTTTTATAAGAACGAAATGATTTTGGCAACATCTTAAAAGTTCTTTGGATTCTTAGAGTAGTAAACAAGTTTTGAAATCTAACTAAAATTTGATTTTTGAGTTGCATGTAAATGTTTAGTCTCATATCCATCTTTAAGCTTTAAAATCTGATTTTTGAGTTATGTTGTTTATGTAGATGCTTAGCTATCCAAAGCTTTAAAATTTTAGTTAAAGAAAATTTGATTTAAGCATGTAACTAAACAAGTTTATTTAATACATTTAGCTTCGTTATTTTTTTAAGGCCATATTTAAGTTTAAACAATTAAACAAATTTGGTAACATTTCATTAAGCTTCCAAGGAAATTTAAATAATGGGTTAATGAAAGTTTTGTGAACCTTAATATGACTTTGAAGAAGATTTGACAATTTATGTTTAAACCGTTATCGAATGTATATCTATGAACGACATTTCTTCCAGTAATATTTATATATACCAAACCGTTCTAGGGTGACAAAGAGGACAGTGTCTAAGACTTTGGTTTGCAAAATACAGTTTCCTGCTCTCTCTGGCTATCCCTAACTGATCCGACAGACATGATGGTTAATTCAAATTTAAATTTGAAATTAAATTAAAAAGCCTATTAGAATTTAGAACAATGTTGGAAATTAATAAGTATTGTCATTGTTTAAAATGATTTGAATGAAGGATTTAGCTTTGAAATGATTTTTGAACCTATTTGGCTAATGGCTATTCTATAGCACTCAAGTAACGATTTAACATTTCCTTGGAATAATCGGTTTTGGAATATTAAAATCAAGAACTATCCCTTTAACTACAAAAAGGAAAAAGGATTACAGAAATATTTTGGGAGATTGTAAAGTGATAAATATTTATTTATGAATTTTAAATCCAAATTTTGATTTGGAAAAGATATCAATAAATGAAAGAACTTGAATATGGATTTGTAAAGGGAAATAAAGTGGAAATAAGATTTGAGAAACTCGAAATGAATCCATTTGAACTAATAATAATTGGGAAGGAGTTTTGACTTGAAATCGATATAGTCCATATCTTTGTTTTAAAGTACGCTTATTACTTGGAAAGATCAGGATTGGATTTAAGTCCGAAAATCATTCCAGGTAATAATACGACGATATGAAGCAAATTCAAGACTTGGAAATGGAAAAGGAAAATCAGGAAACTTTGGATTATTTAGATCGATTGCTGATGTCTGGAATCAGGCCATACACCTGAAATGAGGTTATAAGTGGCATGAGGTTTGAAAATATTTGAGGATTTTCGGATTTTTGTTCCATTCAGACCTAGAATGGAGTTGTATGGATTGTGTGTCTGTCATTGTAATTGACCACATAACACTGATTCTTGTGAATATATATCGGATTTGTGGCAATAATTATTTCCGTCTCTAAGACATACGAGCTTAGAGTTTATGTATTGATTTGAATAAGTGACATATGGAAGATTGACAATGTGGCATATTCAAGATATATAATGAGCTAGGGATGATCAAAGCATGGCTTATTGAAGCGTAGCTTTGTGTATACCGCGACAGCGACAAGCCTCACACCTCGGATGATGAGAAACGGGCGGTTAGGTTGTTAACATATACAAGATTTTGTGATTGATAGCTGCGACGGTGGTACCACTTTTTGAATTTGGGAATAGGGTATGTTCGGGGGTCCGTGTCTGGACGAAAACCATTGATCTACCTCGTGATTTGTAGTTGGTGTCCGTGTTTAGACGAAAAAGCCATGTTACACTTCGTTTGTATTTCGATTGATCTTTCGTGCTAAGAATCATCAAGGTGGAAACCCAATCTCCAATACGCGCCCTACGATTTTATTTGTATACCTACAATGACATAGTATGATGGGGTACTATTCCATCTAAGATTGATACATTTATTTTCGAAATTGTTTTTCACACTATGCACTAATAATATAAAAGAGTATTTTCACGTATGAAACCATTTTTGGTTATCATAAGGCAACACTCGCCCATCTAATGTGCGCTTGCATTGTGTGATGTGGGACGAACTTATGATAACTTCATTTTCCAAAAAGTCACTGCGAATTTATGTGCATGGGTAATCACATGGAATAAACCCATTCCACATTAGCGGCGTAGTCCGGTGAATTTCCCAACATTAAAATAAACCCTAAAGCAAATAACTATTTCATGTTTTCACACCAGTCCCATGATTGATCTGGAGTTTATTGTCCCTCCCTAAACTCTGGGTGCCAACTAATTTCCATACGGGCAGCTAGTGGTTTTGTTTTACAGTTATAGATCTTTGGAGCAAGATTCGAAGTGCTATTAGAGTTGGAGCTTCAAGCTAGAGTTGGAGATTTCTGCTATATCATTTTACCTCTTCCGTTGAGATTATGTTTCTTCCGCTGTAAATTTTGTTGTAACTCTGATATTCCATGTAACTCTGATGTAACATTGTATCATGATATGAAAAGTTCTGTTATTTTGTTTAATATATGTTAGTACCCATAACAATCCGGCTTTATGAATGGTTTAAGTTGGTTTAATTACCGGTGAAAATCGGGCAAAAGGACAGGTCATTACAAGTTGGTATCAAAGCTTTGGTTATGCAAAGCTATAGGGTACATCATATGTTGAACAAAGGATAGAACTCATCAGAGTTATAATATCTCACTAGAGATAGGGTTAGGAATGCCCTAGAATGAGATTTTGGAATATTTTGTTAGAACGTAAATTGGAAAATAAATTATTTTACAACATTTTTAAAAAGCATAATACAACTTTTAATAAGAATTTTCGAGAGATTCTTGAAACAATTCATATAAGCGTTTAGAGATGTTTAAAAAACCATTTTGATAAATTAATATGAATGGGAATCGATAAGCGCAAATCGAATTATTTGTCAATGACCGAAAAGATGAATTTTGAAGTAAATCTCACCTAAAAGAATTGGAAAGTAAAGTTTGGAAGCACGCATAAGTAAGATAATTTATTAAGAATCATATTTAGGACATGATGAATATCACCATATTTCGGATTTTTAACAAAGGTAGTTAATCAAGTGTAACAAACATCTAAGTGGGGGAGAAACTTCTTTTCCTTATAAGTGGGATGGAAATTATTTAACGAGTAATTGCTTATAACGCAAAAAGAAAACGAAATACTAAAGTAAGATTTAAATTACCCCCTAGTTGAACTACCTATAATCGCATCTTTAGGTACACTCGATTTTCCTATCTTAGTCTATCTAGTTCCATCGTTTAAATTCGAACCTTTCATACCCATTTTCCTTATGAACTTGGTTGAGTATTTTGATTTGAACCATCATACTTTTGGTGATCGTCTGATATGGAACCTTTATTTATGCATCCTTACTTGACTCGAACACATGGGACTTGACTTGCTTCATGTGTATATAACTCTTTGTGCCACGTATTGAACGAAACCAAGATCTAATTCAAAGTAGATAATATTGATTTGTCTAAAACCTTATGTTAACAGAACTTCACCAAATAAAGCTCTGCACTGAAAATTGTATGAATATAGAATTTAACTTATGTAAGGAAAATTGAGATTTGAAACATTAATCTTGAAGGTATGGTTCCGGAATTTTAAATGAATCTCTTAAAATATGACAAATCAAAGTAGTGTAGCGGACACGTGATGGCATGTTTGAATAAAAATGTTATGAGTGAATTTTCCAATCAGTTGAATAATGAAGATTTCCAAACGAGATTTGACATTTGAAATAATGATGAATATAAAGTCCTATATTGATTAGGTGAAGGATTTAAAATAAGATTTGCCTTGAAATATTTTGAAAATAATGTTTGGAAAAGAAAAATGTTCGATCATACGAACTATAGATAATCTCTAAAACGTTGATTGAAGCTTGTGGAAATTTTTATATAAAATCTATTTGGAAATCTTAAAATGTTTGAAATAAATTGGAATTGAAATAGACCCATGAAGTACAAAAGGATTTCTGAAACTTTAAAATATAGAAGGCATGAATTTAAATAAATTCTGGAAAATTAATTTCATTGATTAAATTTGAGTTCCAAAGGAAAAATTGAATGGTTATATGAATAATAGTTGGATATTTCGAAATAAATTGAAGCTGAATATGATTCTTAAAATCTTTGACCTAGAAAATTTCATTTATTTTGAAATATAAAACATAAGTAGTATATTTGGAAGTCAAAATTTTATTTCCAAACAATCGAACTTGTTTTCCAACCACTTTGAATATGACGAATGTTTTATGAAAGTAGTTTATAAACAAAGGAAATCTCGACTACTTGAATCCTGATACTTTGAAAAAATTAGAAACAATATTTTGGTTAAAGTATTTGTAAATTACGGATTACGAAATGATTTACAAATTCGGGATATGAAATGATTTGGTCTGTTCATGTAACCCGTGACAAAACTAAGGGGAGATTAGATTTGGTGTGAGGGGCGAAACTTAGTAGCCCATCATGTGGGAAGACTTCTCGAACTAATATTAAAATATAGTTGATTTGAATTCGTTATAGAATGTTTGAAATTTTGATTTTGAAATCCTAAAGTGAAGTATGATTTTCTATATAAAAGAAAATATGTAGTGTTTCAATGGTTTGAAATAAAACAGGATTCTAAGTTCGAAGAGATCAATTTGAGGCTTCCAAATGTTTTGAATCAAAGTAATTTATATAACGCTTTAATCTAACTTATCTATTTTATTCATCGTCTCGCTAAACTACCATATTTTGTAATTGTACTTATGATTATCCATTTCAAGTCCTTTTACATATTAGTCTGCTATTTTAATATCTATTTTAAATCAAGTTGCTAAACTTCTTATATTTTACCATTATATTTAACTTTAAAAACCATCTTATGTTAAACCTTTGAATTTCATTAAACCTATTTTACACAAAACGACTTATTACAAAGTAACGTTATCATTTAAACTACTTTTACTTTTATTTTTTTCGAGCATAGCTTTTTTTTACACCATATAGCAAGTTCCCTTATGAAGCTTTTATACGATGATCTAAGTTTGTTTGAATATTTGTTTTAATATAAGGAGTTTTACTAATTTAGTTGTATAATAAATTTGGTAACCTTTGGATCAATTTTCAAGCTTATAAGAAGTTGTAAAGTGTTTTATAAAGTTTTATATACCTGTTGGCCTTAATAAATTTTATAAATATGATTTATTTTACCTAAGCAAGATTCTACAACTCTCCTTTTCGAGGACGAAAAGCTTTAAGTGGGGGAGGTTGTAACGACCTAGAAATTTTAACATTTAAAATATAGATTAAATTAAGAATTAACGTAAGTTAAATATTTTATTTGAGATTATTTGTCTGTTTTGTACGATATTTAAATAAACATTTAAAACAAGATTTACGTCTAGGTCTTTAACGTTAGAATCCCTTTGCTTGTTTTGATATAGAACAAGAATTTACCCGTTATTAATTTACTTTATTATTCAATCAAGGAATGGATTATTTTTATATTGATTTTTGAAATTTGGTTTAAGAAAGGAAAAATGTATGCTCATTTAGAAATTGGACATTCATTGAACGTAATATTCAATTTTAAATGAAATTTGCTTTTGTAAATATAATTTCAATTCAAAACCATTTTTGTCAAAGCATATATATATAAGGCTAATCTAATTTAATGTTAGTTTTGAAATCCAAATTGTTAAGTATAAATTTCATGAAACAAAAAGGAAATTGATTTTGCACTATAAAGTACCGTTAGTCATATTTCTCGGTTGATAAATTTTGTAATATATCTTGGGTACAACAATTCGACCATTAACAAATTTGAGTTGTTAAAATATTTAAAGCTAAAATAAACTGTGGAATAAATTCACATATTTGGCATTAATAACTTAACCTAATCTACGGTACAAAATGATTGAATTTATATCATGTTGTAATAACGTCGTTCTTGCGCATGCCTAGCCTTTTGTTCTTACCGCGTACTTACCATTTCAGCCCAAATGTCCATTTAAAACCACTTCTCCATTTCAGCCCAAGGTTTACCCCAACAAAAACTGAACAAAATCTGGTTTAAAATCTTGATCTATCAGTACAAATATTTGTTACAGTACCCAAAGATTTATAACTATTGACGAACAATGGAACAATACAGTACAAATATTTGGAGTCGAGTACCATGTGTTGTCTGATTGCTGCAGCGGGTCTCCCTCCATCGTATTATAAATGCGGACCTCTCTTTCATCTGTTCTTCGCAAACAACCTTCCCTTCATTTTCTTTAACAGCTGAAAACGCTTTTCCCCAAATGCTAAAATTTAAACCCCTCACCAAAAATCTCTGCGCCTTTCTTTTCCACTGAGCCACTGTATATCTGAACCAAGCTCCAGTTTGACCCATCACTTCCTACACGTTCTTCCCTTGCGAACTCTGACATCCAGCTCGCCTATCCCCTCTTCTGGCTGTGACTCTCCCAGACACCCATTAGTTGTACTCTCTCACCTCCAGACCACCGCAGCAACACTAAGACCTCCTTCCTGTTCAAACACGTTATGTCCTCTATTATGGGCCACCATCACCGTCCAGCGACTGTCAGTCCCCCCTTAGAACACTACACCGCATTACTTCCTCCATCGCCTCGCTCTTCCACTCAAAAACGTTGTTGTCCCCTTCAAACAAGTTTGGCTATTTCCCCTAAAAGTTGTCCACTGCTCACTGCCTCCTCTTCTCCCAAGCAACACGCCTTGCTGCGTCGTTTGACGCCACCGCTGCACTTCCCGCATGGATACTTCCCCTCTCCTGTCTTTAATTCAGCCATTCAAAAACCCGCATGCCTCACATATAGGACTCTATCACCTTTCCGCTCTCCGTCCTTGGCCACATCCGCATGGCCATACACCACTGAATGCTCAGAATCCCGCGGTTCCTCCTTGGTCCAATCGTGAAACCCAAGCTTGGCGTCCTCCTACTTTGGAAAATATATATACATTTAATTATAAACGGGGAAACGATAACAAGAAGTTTGCTATTGAAAATCATGCTGCACGCTTTGATTATGGTGCCTTGAGTTGAGTGTTATGGCTCGGAGGTGACTGCATGCAAGAAGCGAAGTGTTGTTGTGTAGATATGGGTAATGAATACATAGGTGAGGAAGAAGAGGAGCGAAGCCAGCGTAGGAGCATTCGCACGAGAACGATGGCAATGGTTGTAACAAAGACGACAATGCAAAATGGAGCTTGAGAAAGCCTCTTATCAAGAGCTTTGGGTGAGAACCTTTATTTCAATTTATAGAAATGTTAAAATTTCCAGTAATTGGATAGTAAATGATTATCAAGTCCATATTGATGGTTGCTAGTGTTGTGATGTTTTGAATGGATGTTTTTGTAAGCAAAAAACACAAAAACACTAAGCGTAGCGCTTGCGCACAAATTTGATGGTTGCTTAATTGTTGACATGTTGATAAACGAATTTTGTTCATTTTGGTTGTGCCGCACACATCATGGTTATGGAAATATATGGGTAGTCGATTTAAATCTCCTTCTTATGTGAGTAGCGATTTTTAATAAAATTAAAATTCAAAATGTTAATTCTTTAATTTAAATTAAAACTAAGTCAAGAATAATTAAACTTTTTATATAAGAACAAAATGATTTTAGCAATATCTTAAAAGTGCTTTGGATTCTTAGAGTAGTAAACAAGTTTTGAAATCTAACTAAAATTTGATTTTTGAGTTGCATGTAAATGTTTAGTCTCATAACCATCTTTAAGCTTTAAAATTTGATTTTTGAGTTATGTTGTTTATGTAAATGCTTAGCTATCCAAAAGCTTTAAAATTTTAATTAAAGAAAATTTGATTTAAGCATGTAACTAAACAAGTTTACTTAATACATTTAGTTTCATTATTTTTTAAGACCATATTTAAGTTTAAACAATTAAACAAATTTGGTAACATTTCATTAAGCTTCCAAGGAAATTTAAATAGCGGGTTAATGAAAGTTATGTGAACCTTAACATGACTTTGAAGAAGATTTGACAATTTATGTTTAAACCGTTATCGAATGTATATATATGAATGACATTTCTTCCAATAATATTTATATATACCATATCGTTCTAGGGTGACAGAGAGGACAGTGTCTAGGGCTTAGGTTTGGAAAATACAGTTTCTTGCTCTCCCTAGCTATCCCTAACTAATCCGACGGACGAGATGGTTAATTCAAATTTAAATTTGAAATTAAATTAAAAAGCCTATTAGAATTTAGAACAATGTTAGAAATTAATAAGTATTGCCATTGTTTAAAATGATTCGAAAAAAGGATTTAGCTTTGAAATGATTTTTGAACCTTGGCTAATGGCTATTCTATAACACTAAAGTAACGATTCCACATTTCCTTGGAATAATCGGTTTTGGAAATATTTAAATCAAGAACTATCCATTTAACTACAAAAAAGGAAAAAGGATTTTAGAAATATTTTAGGGGATTGTAAAGTGATAAATATTTATGTTTGAATTTTAAATCTAAAATTTGATATGGAAAAGATATCAGTGAATGAAGGAACTTGAATATGGATTTGTAAAGAGAAATAAAGTGGAAATAGGATTTGAGTCCAAAAACCATTCTAAGTAATAATATGACGCAATAAAGCAAATTCAAGACTTTTAAATGGAAAAGGAAGACCGGGAATCTTTGGATTATTTAGATTGATTGTTGATGTCTCGAATCGGGCCATACACCTAAAACGAGGTTATAAGTGGGATGAGGTCTGAATATATTTAAGGATTTTCGGATTTTTGTTCCGTTCAGACCCGGAATGGACTTGTACGGATTATGTGTTTGACATTGTAATTGACCACATAGCACTGAATCCTGTGAATATATATCATATTTGTGGCAATAATTATTCCCGTCTCTAAGACATACGAGCTTAGAGGTTATGCATTGATTTGAATTAGTGACATGTGGAAGATTGACAATGTGGCATACTCAAGATATATAACGAGCTAGGGATGATCATAGCATGGCTTATGGAAGCATAGCTTTGTGTATACCGCGGCAGCGACAAGCCTCACACCACAGATGATGAGAAACTGGTGGTTAGGTTGTTAATATATACATGATTTTGTGATTGATGGTTGTGACGGTGGTATCACTTTTTGAACTTGGGAATAGGGTATGTTCGGGGGTCCGTGTCTGGACGAAAGCCGTTGATTTACCTCGCAATTTGTAGTTGGTGTCTGTGTCTGGAAGAAAATGTCGTGTTACACTTCATTTTTATTTTGATTGATCTTTCGTTCCAGGAATCATCAAGTTGGAGACCCAATCTCCAATATGCACCCAACAGTTTTATTTGTATACCTACGGAGACATAGTAGGATGGGGTACTATGCCGTCTAATATTGATACATTCATTTACGAAATTGTTTTTCACACTATACACTAATAATATAAAAGAGGATTTTCATGTATGAAACCATTTTTGGTTATCATAAGGCAAAACTCGCCCACCTGGTGTGCGCCTGCATTGTGTGATGTGGGACAAACTTATGATAGCTTCATTTTCCAAAAAGTCATTACAAATTTATGTGCATTTGTATTCAAATGGAATAAACCCGTTCCGCATTAGCGATGTGGTCCTGTGAATTTCCCAAGTTTAAAATAAACCCTAAAGCAAATAATTGTTTCATGTTCTCACACCAGTCCCATGACTGACCTAGAGTTTAATGTTCCTTCCTAAACTCTGGGTGCCTACTAATTTCCACACGGGCAGCTAGTGGTTTAATTTTACAGTTACAGATCTTTGGAGCAAGATTCGAAGCGCTATTAAAGTTGAGCTTCAAGCTAGAGTTGGAGATTTCCACTATATCGTTTTACCTCTTCCGTTGAGATTATTTTTCTTCCGCTGTAAATTTTGTTGTAACTCTGATATTTCATGTAACTCTGATGTAACATTGTATCATGATATGAAAAGTTCTGTTATTTTGTTCAATATATGTTAGTACCCATAACAATCCGCCTTTATGAACGGTTTAAGTTGGTTTAATTACGGGCGAAAATCGGACAAAAGGACGAATCATTACAAACGTACAACACTTACATCAAAACATGCATAGACTGGATTCTAATAACAAAACCTAAGTTATGTGGCGATTTCGCTCCACGATCATGAAACACAGCACAACAAAATTGATATCACCAATTGCTCCAACCACAAAACAGATCACAACAGTAGTTTTCCAAAACAAGAGCCTGGAACAACCACACAAATAAAAACATTGCATACATTACTCACCAAGCACAACTGCAATGCACTAAGAAGACTTACATAGCAACTACGAAATTCACTAGATAAACTCACAACTCACGAAAACCAGTATAGATATATAAAAATATCATGAGTCTTATTCCATATTGGATTATTCTTTTACTCAAATCATTCTTTAAGTTAGGAATTACTCCCTTAAATCCTGTCAAAGATTTACATATGCTAAAGGATCTTTCCTTGGAAATCATTTTAATTGATTATAAAATCTCATTTCACAAGTTTTACTCAAACCAAGGATTCTACGCTTTATCGGGATTATTGAACCTCACAAAAAGGTAATTTCTCAAATCATTATCCTATTCCCATCCTATTCGTCCCATAGAGAAAAACTGGCAATGCTCCATATCTAGTTGCCCTTATATTTTTGTAAGTTTAGTTACCATTATCAATTCCATTCTTACAATCCAAATCTGATTAAATATTTTATTCGTCTTTACAGGAAAACATTTTTTACCCAAACCTAACCTGTTCATTAATCATTGATTACGGTAGATTACTTTATCTTTCCTTGATCATATCTCTTTCCCAAAATCGCACTTACAATTTCTTATTCTTACTGTTAGGGAAAAGCATTGATTAACCAAAATTAGTTCTCGATTGCACAATGCCAAGGGAATAATCTATCAAGTGTCACTACAACTAAAATCACCGCTTTTCTTTTCAGCGTTCAAGCATTAAGTGTGGTAGAAAACTTAACTTTTTTTAGAAAATAATGTGGTCAAATGCTGGGATTGAGAATACTCTTCTTTCTCATTGCTTACCACCTCTCTCATTATAATTTTACCAAAAATTCCAGTTTCCCTCTTCTATCAAATGTAGTGCTTCCATGTATCTCTTTCGTTTATTCTCATTCACCAACCATTTCCTTCAAATTTCGCTTGTTCTTCAATGGTCCTCTGGTTAATTTTACTATTACTTTCCTAATTACATGTTCATACTTTAGGTACAATATTTTGTTTCTTAATCTTTACTCAATTCATCAATTCTTAGGTATATTTTGTTTGTTGATTTAATCTAAATATTCTAAATACTTAGACGTGTGGATTGCCCTTACTCAAACTGTACACAAACAGGAAAATGGGCTTCTAAAACCTCAGTGAGGTCATGTATTTATAAAGTTGACTTTCGTAGGTTAGTCTAAGTTCTTTAGAGTTAAAAAAAGTCACTTTTATTTGACTTATTACAAGGATGTGTTTACTTTTACAAAGCAACAGTTACTGATTCATTTCATTTCTATTTTTTTTGTATATTTTGCAGGGTTGAGGTGTAATTCTTGCGTATCTAATGAGGGTATGAAATGATATGAAATTCTTTCGATGGCAAAGCCTGCTTCACAAATATATATTGTGTAAAAGTATATATAATTTCCTTTTCATTATCGTTGGTGAACCAAAGTTGTAATTGGGCTTCACATTTAGGTATGAAATGATAAACAGGAGTGTGAAGTACTTGTTATTGTTGATAGTAAAGCAAAAGAGTATCTAATTACTTGGTTGTAGTTCAGTTTTGCAGTTAGGTAGGTATTAGTTGAATTTACTTTTGATATGTTTTTAAGTAATAAATGCTTTCTAACCAACATGTTGAACTATATAGATATGAAAAGTAATTCTTGTTTTTATTAACAAATCTTGTTTCTTATGTTTATATAAATATCAACAAAATTTTCCTAGGAATTTTTAGCGTAATCACACAAATATTAGTTGGTTTTGCTAATTGTCTTATATATTTTGGGCTTTTGTTGAAGCTTCTAAGCAGTAGCAATTCCAACTAGAGAGTATCCAATCTTCCAAATTTGGATTTTTATAAATTGTGCAGTGCTCTCTTGTCTAAGGAAACTTATTCAAGTAAATATCTGAATTTCTGATTCTGACCTTGTAAGCTTATTTCGTGCAAATTGAAATTTTTGAATATCATAGGTTTTAGACAGTGACCCTTTTTAGCTTTTGAATATCATAGATTTAGACAATGATCTTGATAAGCTGTGCAGTGAATGGTCTTGCATAGCCCTTTTCAGTTTTTCTTGAAAAGGAATCTGTCAATTTAATCTAAATTAGTACCAATTTTCAGTGATATGCCCTTTGAAAGAATGTGGTGACAACATAACTCTTTAATCTCATTTTTTATTTTTGTTCTCTAGACTGCAGACTCGCTCACCTTCATCGCGGTTCTAAGACCTAAAGTTCATATATTTTGCCTATCAATCAGCATATGCTCCTCGCAAATTCTCTACTTTCAGCTGCAACCAGGTATGCTTCTACTACTTGCTAAGATTACTAAGTGATTGTGGGTAAGATTTATTAGGATTGTATAATTGTCTAATTTTCTATTAGTTTGAAACCACGGTTTGCAGTCTTCTTTCTTTTTGAAAATCTATCAAATTAATGCGAATTTCAGGCCTTTAGGTTAATTTGTAATAGGATTCACTGATATTGGTGATTCAACTTTAAACATTTATATCTATAATCGATTTATAATTTGCATCGCCGACATGTACTAAAGTTGTTTGAGATGATACACCGTATATTTTTCTCTATTCTATTCGAATTTTTTATTAAAAATTAAGGTTAATTTGCATAGCTGACATGTATGATGTAATTTTGTACCATGGTGTCTATGTTTAGCCCTTTCGGTTCAGCAGTGGCCTTAACATGGTCATTAACTGTATGGAGCTCTTTAAGCCTAAATGAAGCATAAATCATCTATTACAATAAATTATCAGAAAATCAAGAAGTAAACAACATTAGAGAAAAGTTATGCCAAAAAAAACCTTGCAACTTTTGCTCTTCTGTTTGCATGAACGACAAGTTTAGAAATATTGCGATAACTGCTTTTTTCAAGGAACATATCACCAATATCAACAGATTGTAGACCATAAAGAGTTCTTTGGGCTGTAGTCCATTAAACTTCTCTATCTTCTTTTCCACTATCTTTCTTTGATGTAAATGCAGTCTTCAAGACAACAAAAATTTATCATTGACATGGAAAAACACCGAAAAAGATAACGTGATAATTATGTTCAAGTTTTATATTTAACCTCAAGTAATTTTAACTTGTGTACTTCGTATACTAAGTATATTATTGACACCTATCGATAGCTAATCTCAAAATTTTCTGATGAACATACAAAAAAAATGTTTTACAGGTGTTACATTAATTTGTAATACAGTATAGAAAGTCAAGATTTAAAAAGAACTTGTAATACAGTGTAGAAAGTCAAGATTTAAAAAGAACTTGTAATACAGTATAGAAAGTCAAGATTTAAAAAGAAGACAACGTTACTAGAGCTACAATGAAAGTGAAGAAAATGTGGATAAAACTAAAGATGAATGACCATGTACGAATAAAAATAAGTTAAAATTATTGGTATAAGAGAGAACCATTTTCTCGAAACAATTATCCCAAGCTTTTCCACTTAGAATGAAATGAAGTACATATTAAAATATTTCAAGAGGAAGGATAAATACATTGCTATAAGGCCATATAACTGTAGTCCATTTCCACCTAATAACTTATATTTTAACAAATGGCCAGTCAGCATAAACTGCTAAGAGATTTGCAACCTACCAATAAAAATCTAAAGATCTTCCATTAAATTGACTTACAGTTGATTAACTTCATGAGGGTCTTGCAAATGAGTTAGGAATGTATTCATTATTTTTCCCCTAAGTTATAATCATGTTAAACTCTAGAAAGTTTAGCAGCTCACTTTTATGTGATTCTATTTCATGAAGCACCAAGAATATCTTTCAATTCTTTAATAATATTCAGCAACCAATCATGTTTATGCCAATCCTTTAATTAAACACATAGTGTAATATAATGTAAATAGTTAAAGTGATGATAGGGAAAATGTCATTCATTATAGAAAAAACATATATTTAGAAATAGTGAAAAGGATAATAACAAGGAGTAGAATCTTACTAGCAATGCGAAAAAAAATGCAACTACTAAGACAAGTCCTAGGCATTCAAAAAAGAACAAACTACATGATCAGGTGACAAATATAAGAGCTTGGATCACTGTACTGAGTTGTAAATATAAAGCAGACATCATTTCACAGCCATTGATTTTGAGTGATCTAACATTATGTGATAACCCCAAACTCCCATGCCACAGAAGCAAGGATAATCATTGGAATATAGCACATTCATAACAACAACAGATTACAGATAACAACATAACACATGAAATCATAGGATAATATCATCATAGCAGCGGAACTTAAAAATGTCATCAACATCAGAGTTGCACAGACACAGGGTACTACTTAGTACATAATAGGTTCCAACAAATAGAAAATAAGTCTAGAACATCCTCAAATACAGAATAGATAAAGTGATGTCTAAATGTCCCTAAAACAGAGATAAAAGATAAAGATAGTCTTCGTCTTCTGCGAAAGGAGCACACCATGCTGCGGTGCATATCCACAGTAAGCCTGTTACCTATTACATGGCTGCCCGTTAAAAATAAGGGCACCCGAGTTTGCAAGTCAAAAGAAACTACGAGTCAGTCATGGGACTAGTATGAGAAATCTTACTTAACTTATCTAACAATAAGGCTAATCACCGGACCACGCCGCTAATGCGGAACGGGTTTACCCCATTGGATTGTCAGTGCATAAAATAAGTAAATCTTTTAAACAACATAATGATTTTTAGAAAAATGAAACCATTAGAAGACTCAGGTCCCATCACACAATGCAACGCAAACCGAAGGATAGAGTTTTACCCTATAATGATCAAACATGATTGATATGTATAAAACAATAATCATTTGATATTATTACTAGTGTCTAATCAGTTTAAAACATTTTCAAAGTAAATGTATCAATCCTAGACGGCATAGCTACCATATACTATGTTGCCATATATAGGTTTACAATTAAATCCGTAATGTCGTATTGGAAATTGGGTTTCCATTATGAGTCAAGGCTAGGGATGATCTCCTTACCGATTCGAGACACTCTAGCAAATGTCTCAAGGCTTGGACGCTAGCTAACCCTTGGATCCTGCAAGGCCGGTCCAAAACCCTTTAGTGGATTAGCTATGCTTGAACACACGTTTGCTGGTCCTATCAGACCTATCACTTGGCCAGTAGCGACCAATATATCGAGGCCTCGCAATTTATCATCTACATAAGTAAAAATGTCTGGGCTCCGCACCATTACACCACTTCTAGCTAGAAAGAAATGTCGTGCACTCCCTGTGTTCCCTTATCCCATTTCTGACTCTTACCTGGGTGTGAGGCTCGCAAAGTTATGCTATACACAAACCTATGCTTTGATTGCCAACCACAAGGTTGTGCTTTTCTAGAAAAGCCTTGATCATTTGCATCTTAGCATGTCTCATTGATAATTCACGCCATGTAACTGATGTCTATCAATATATAACCTCTAAACTCGTATGTATCAGAGAAGGGTGTTAAGTAAAAGAATAAATACTCCGCCACCAAACATATATATATATATATATTTAATAGAAATCAGTTAACACAGAACAAAATCCAATGTCAGCTACACATCCATTTACAAGTCCGTTCTAGGTCTGAACGAAACCGAAGACACCTTTTTCGTCGTCTCGTATGTCCAATACTGAAGAGAGCGCATATCCGGACAATTAACAAGTACGTACGGACAACTACCACTTTAACCCATTCCTGGGAGCAAAGCAATCCAGGGCATCAGCAATCATCCATTTGATGTGAAGATCGCTGGTCTTCAACCACCGTCTTCAATGTCTTCGATTTTAAATCATCGTATAATTATTTGAAATGAGATTGAACTAGGTCTTTTCAAATAATCCTCGAATATATACAATCCAAATCATTTCATATCGTTAATATTATTTTATAACGATTTATCGCTATTTTTATTTATATAAAAATAGCCTATTTAATTTGAACGACGTTTTAGGTCGTTACATGGCCCTGGCGCTGTTATTATCCAAATTTGAATTACACATTTCTTGAAATCTAACCATTGGATCTAACAAATTTAATATCGTTGGAAAGATCTTTCCAAAGCGAACCCAACGATTCCAATTTTGGAGAGATCCAACGGTCGGATCTTTCGGTATAATCGTATAAAGTTACGATTCCGAAAATGCGAACTACCGCGCGCAATTCGTTTAATTTTAGTTTATATTTATATAAATTATATATATATATATATATATATATAAATATAAACCGTTCGATGATTACACTAACATGTTAAAAGTGATGTTTTCAACAAACAAAACATGTAAGTGATTACATTTTAATGAATCAAAACATGTAATTCTTGTTATCTAAACAAACATGTTAAAAGTAACTTTTTTTATGGCAAATTCTATTTTAATGTGTCATTATTTTTAATCTAAATGAACATGTAAAATGTAACATGTTAATGACAAATTCCATTTTAATATGTTATTCTTTTTAATCTAGATAAACATGTTAAACGTAACATTTTTGATTACAAATCCTATTTCAACATGTAACCCTTTTTATCTAAATAAACATGTTAATTTCAAATTCCATTTAAATATATTATTCTTTTTATCTATTTAATCACAAATACACTAAAAATGTCATTTTTAATGTTTAAACAATTTCTAATGAACATGTCATTTTTAATAATGAATCATTTTTAATGAAACTAATTATACATTAAAAATGTCCTTTTCAATATCTAAACAATTTCTAATGAACATGTTATTTTTAATGTTTAAACACTTTCTAATGAACATGTCATTTTTAATAATGAATCATTTTTAATGTAACAATCAAACAATAAAAATGCCCTTTTTAATATCTAAACAATTTCTAATGAACAAATCATTTTTTTATAACGAATCATTTTTAATGTAATTAATCCTACATTAAAAATGTCTTTTTTAATCTCTAAGCAATTTCTAATGAACATACAATTTTTATAATGAATCATTTTTAATGTAATTATTCCTGCATTAAAAATGTCCCTTTTAATCTCTAAACAATTTCTAATGAACAAATCATTTTTGTAATGAACCATTTTTAATGTAATTAATCCTACATTAAAAATGTCCTTTTTAATCTCTAAACAATTTCTAATGAACAAATCATTTTTTATAATGAATCATTTTTAATGTTATTAATCCTACATTAAAAATGTCCCTTTTAATATCTAAACAATTTCTGATGAACATGTCACTTTTAATAATGAATCATTTTTAATGTTTAAACAATTTTTCTCAAAAACATGATAAATTTGTGATATATATATATATATATACAGTGAAATGTAAATTTTTATCTTATAAACAATTATTTCCGACATGACAATTTATATGATCCATATATACAATAAAAAGGAAATTTTTATTGTATAAACAATTATGACCAATTCTATAATTCATACATATAATAAAAAGATAATTTTATTGTATAAATATTTTTGACAAATTCTTTGTTCACATATACAATAAAAAGATAATTTTTATTGTATAACAATTTTAACAATTCCTATGATTAACATGTACAATAAAAAAGATTATTTTTTATTGTATAACAATTTTAACAATTCCTATGATTAACATGTACAACAAAAAGATTATTTTTATTTTATAACAATTTTAACAATTCCGATGATTAACATGTACAATAAAAAAGATTATTTTTATTGTATAACAATTTTAACAATTCCTATGATTAACATGTACAATAAAAAGGAATTTTATTGTATAAACATTTTTTAACAAATTCTATTCTATCCATGTATACAATAAAAAGGAATTTTATTGTATAATTTTTTTTTCACAAATTCTATTTTATCTAATTCAATCCAACGTATCACCATAATCAAAATCAATCAATTCAAATATCGTACAACACACAACTGAATTTTAACAGCGTATATGTAAAAATTTCTCAACGCAATAACAATTGATTTTAATTTTAAATTAGAGATCTCACAATGCTTTCGAATTCTTCAAAATTATAGATCGCTCTAAATTTCCCTTGTTGCTTCTAAAATGTAGTAGACACTGCCACGATCCCAACGGTCCCTGTTTCATGCGATTCCGACATCGTATGATCAAGTTATGATTTTTATCGTGATAATAATATTTTAAACATAATTAATAAATTAATTAAATTAAAAATTATACCTTCTTTTTGTTTCAAGGCCGATCGTTGTTTTCGTATGTTCAAAACTAGGTCTCACTTTTCGCGCAACAGAGTAAACCGGAGGATGATCGAATGGTTCCTTGTTGATGGGCTTCGAGGCGCGCTCCAGGGGGTGCCCACGATGGCGAACTCGATCGCCTGAGGGAGGTGGGGTGGCAACGTGAGCAGCCAAACTTCCTGGCTTTGGTGCAGTCAAAATACTCAACTATAGGGGGCATTGTCCGTACGGATGTGGAGATTGGAAAGAGTGCTACAAAATCCTCTAAAGGATCAATGGATTTTACCGAGTGCATAAGAAGTTATTGGAGGAAAAAGGAGGGAGCGTTTCTGGCCATTAAACAGTGATAGAGGCGGCGACTATAATAGGATTAGGGTTTTGTAAATATTAGGTTATTTATAATATTATATTATTAAATCTTGTAACCCTAAAAGGCCCGCTAATGGATATTAACTCCAAATTAAGCCCAGCGCCTGTCACCCCTAGCCAAATACCCCCATTCTGAACAAAATGGTCTAGGTTTCATCAGCCCATTTGACCGTTTCATCCTATTTTTCTTTAAATTAAAATATAAAACATTTAATATTTAATTTCGATCGTACATTTTAATTTATCGGGGCCACATACAGACTCCAAAAATTCCGAAAAAATAAATCTAGCTATGTTTTGATAATACAGTCCTAACAAAATTAATTTTGTCGAATCTGGAGATCGTTTGAAAAATGGTCACTTTAATGGTCGATCCAATTCAAAAGAAATTATCAAACACATTTTAATTTACTACGTTCACAAATTAATTCCAAAAATTATGGAAATTTAAACCTAGCAATAATTTGACATCCTGGATCCAACAAAATTGGTTTCGTCGAAAACGGAGGTCGTTTGCAAAATGGCTATTTTTTATAGCTTTATTATTATTTAGAAATAGAATTTTTTATTTTTAACACATTTTCCAACAAAATTTCTTAAAATAAAATTTTTAAATTGGTTCTGATTTTTCGGGTTGTTACAATCTTCCTCACTTAAAAACTTTTTGTCCCCTAAAAGGAACCAATAGTAAAGTAGGAAACAAAACGGAAAATGCAAAATATTGTAAATGTACCTCAACACAAGAGCTAATTAGAGATGTCCACTCTACACTTGGGATAAGCCTATTTAAGGCTGTCCTTCGTCTCCCATGTACAGTCTCTAGGATCTTCTCTCTACTGCACTTTGACTAAATGGATTCTCTTGTTCCTCAGAACTCTGGTTTCTTTGCCAATGATTTTCACTTGCTATCTTCTCACTGCTAAGCTTGGGGTAATCTCCAAATCTTGTTGTGCTGCTTCCTCCATAATCAAGTCTGGATCATGTACATGCTTTTGAATTTGAGATACGTGAAATACATGATGTACCCCTAGCAACTACTTAGGCAACTGAACCATGTAAGCGAGAGTTCCAAATCTTTCGAGAATGGGAAATGGACCAATGAATCTAGGCACCAACTTTCCTGTCTTCCCGAAATGGACTAATCCTCTCAATGGGGAAACTCTCAAGTATACATAATCACCAACAGCAAATTCTAGATCCATTCTTCTTAAATCTTCATAAGTCTTCTGTCGACTCTGAGTTGTTTGAAGTCGCTTCTTAATGAAATTGACTTTATCTGATGCTTCTCGAATCATGTCGGGACCCAATACTCGTCGATTGCTTGGTTCTACCCAACATGTGGGGGATCTACATGGACTGCCATACAATGCTTCGAATGGAGACATTTGTAAACTTGCTTGGTAACTGTTATTATATGAAAACTCAACCAAATGCAAGTGATCTTCCCACGATCCGCCAAAATCAAGAATACATGCCCGCAATAAGTCATCTAGTATATGATTCACCCTCTCAGTCTGACCATCTGTTTGAGGATGATATGCGGTGCTCAGATTTAACTTTGTCCCCAACTCCTCTTGGAGTGCCTCCATAATTTACTAGTGAATATCATAGCACGATCACTAACAACGCTACTAGGAACTCCATGTAGTCTGACAATTTCTCTGAAATAAATCTGCGCCAGACTTCGAGCTGTTCTATTAGATCTGACAGAAATAAAATGGGCGATCTTCCTGAAATGATCTACGATCACCCATATACTGTCATTGCCTTTCCTAGTTGGGAGCAGACCATCAATGAAATCCATGGAGATTTGATCCCACTTCCAATCTGGAACCTCTAGTTGTTGCAACAATCCTGCGAGTTTCTGTTGATTGCTTTTGACTTGTTGGCAAGTAGAACATCTGCTAACATATATGGAAATGTCTCTTTTCATAGATCTCCACCAGAACGTGCGCTTGAGATCATGATACATCTTACTCACGCCTGGATGAATACTAAGCTTGGAATTGTGACATTCATCCATCACTTCCCTTCTGATCCCAGGAATGTTCAAAACACAAATTCGGCCTAATAGCCTCAGAACTCCCTTGTTATCAATCTGGAAACTCGAGGGTTCGCCTTCCCGAACTCTCTTACTAATTCTCTAAACAAATTCATCATTATCCTGAAGAACCGAGATTTTGTCAATCAATGAACGCATTCTTCCTGCTGAGCACATCAGCTACAACATTGGCTTTCCCCGGAGTATATAAGATATCCAGATCGTATGCCGCAAGAAATTCTAACCAATGTTGCTGCCTCAAATTCATGTCCTTCTGGGTGAACAGATACTTCAATGATTTACGATTTGTATATAATTCCAATTTCTCACCCAAAAGATAGTGCCTCAATATTTTCAGAGCAAACACAACGGCTAACAACTCAAGATCATGAGTAGGATATCTCTTCTCGTGCGGCTTCAATTGACGACTAGCATAAGCAACTACTTTGCCTCTTTGCATCAATAATGCACCAACACCTTCAAGAGAAGCATCTTTATAGACTGTCAATTCTTGATTGCCATTAATAATGGTCAACACTAGAGCAGTGATCAACCATAATTTCAGTTCTTGGAAAGCTGCCTCACATTCAGGCGTCCAATTAAACTTTGTATGCTTCTTTGTAAGCTTCGTTAATAGACAAGATAACTTCAAAAAATCTTTAATGAATTTCCGATAATAGCCAGCCAATCCTACAAAACTTTTGGCTTCTGTAGGAGTGCTAGGCTGCTTCCAATCCCGAATGGCTGTGATTTTTCCTGGGTCCACTGAAATTCCTTTCTTCGATACTACATGACCAAGGAACTTAACTTCTTCTTGACAGAATATGCATTTAGAAAATTTGGCTTTTAATACATTCTTTCTCAGAATTTCCAAAACTTCTTCCAAATGCTTTGCATGCTCGTCAGTGGACTTAGAAAAGATTAAGATGTCATCAGTGAAAACTGACACAAATTTATTCAAGACATCGCGGAATACACTATTCATCAGATCGAAAAAATAAGCAGGAGTGTTACATAAGCCGAACGATATTACTAACCACTCATATAATAGGTCTGGACCTCTGAAAGCTGTCAAAGTAACATATTCTTCGACAATACGCAATTGATGGAAACCTGTAGCTTGGTCCATTCTAGAAAACACTTGCGCTCCGTTCAAGCGATCTAATAAATAATCAATACGCGACAATGGATATTTATTTTTCAGTGTCTGCTTATTGAGGTCTTGGTAATCGACACATAGTCTGAGAGTACCGTCAGACTTCGGGACAAACACCACTGTTGCATCCCAATTTGAGAAGCTAGGCCTGATCAGACCATTCCACAAAAAGATTTTTAGTTTGATTGCTCAATTCTTCTTTCTCTTTCAACGTCATTCTTCGAATAGCATGCACAACTGGCATTGCATTCACAACTAAGTCGATCCTGAAGTCAATTTCTCTTCGTAGAGGTATGCTATCAACTTCTTCAAACACATCACATAATCTTTAACTACAGGGATATTCTCAATAGAAGTAGGAGTAACTTCTAGAGAAGACCAAAATTCTCTTCTATCAGTTTCTTAGCCGGGACATGGTATAGCAATATACCTCCAAATTTGGTTTTAATTTTAATTACTATTTTTTTTCACATCTAACTTCGGCCTCACACTTTGTTAACCAATCCAGTCCAAGTATGATATCAAATTCAGAAAAATTCGTAATGATCAAATTAAAAGGGAAATGGAAATAGGAATAAGAAACAGGCACTCTACAGTATAAATCGAGAATAAGAGAACCTCCTATCGAATTATGGGCACTAATCGATTCTTTAAGATTTCTTCTTTTCTGATTTAACTTTTTAATTATGTCACTAGAAATGAAACTTCTTGATGCACCAGCGTCAAATAATAATGTAACAGGAATATTCTTAATAGTAAGGGTACCTCCCAAGACATCCGGTTTACCTTCCACTTCGGAAGAAGATGGTGCACTTGCTCCATCATACACGTGAGCCACCTCGGACTTCTTCAACAATGGACAATTCTTGATAAGATGCCCCGGCTTGTGACAATTAAAGCATTTCTTAGTACCTCGAGGATTCTGGCTGGGCCCTGATTCACTCCTCCTTGGCTACTTTGGAGCTTTGCATTCATAATTATAGTGTCCCAATTTTTGACAGTTGAAGCATTTGACCTTGGCCCTTTTATTCTCTTGAGGCTTGGCGGCTGCAGTGTTGCTCGCCTCTGGCTTCTTATCAGACTGCTTCCTCTTGTTATTAGCTTGATTTCTTTCACGGTCCTGCTGAGAATTTCTCTTGTTAATCTCCTCATATCTACAAGCCATCTCAATTACTTTGGCAAATGGGAGCGCAATATGTTCCATCACCCTGTTGTGATACTTCCTCGAAAGACCATTTATGAACCTCTTGTTTTTCTGGGGCAGGTCCTGAATCAATTCAGGTGCATATCGGGAGAGCTCTTCGAATTTACTCACATACTCAGTAATAGTTCTATCCCCTTGCCGGAGATTAGCAAATTCATCATGAAGGCGCTCAACTTCTTGCCGAGGGATGAACTTCTCGTTAAAAAGCTCTTTGAACTTCGCCCAAGACATGTCAGCATCAATATCTCTAATCGTAGTTGTCTCCCATCAAATTAAAGCCTCATCCTTTAGTAGCCATGATGCCATGAATCTCTTCCGATGGTCCTCTAGTTCCAAGCCCACAAAAATCTTCTCGCATGTATTTATCCAAGCCCGAGCCTCTGTCACTGTCTCACAACCAGTGAATGGCACGCCTCTCAAATTCTTGAATTTCTTTGCCACTTTATCCAGGTCGAAAGGTTACGGGGGTGGTTGTGGTGGTACTACGGTTACGGGGGTGGTTGTGGTGGTACTACAGCCTCTAATTTAGGTTGGTTCTGAGCAACGGGGATTTCACCCCTGGCCTTTGCCTTGTCCACCTCTAGCTCTAGCCCTCGTACTCATCTCAGTCAGTTCTGTACCATCAAGGAAAGAGTCAGACCAACAGAAATGATAATTTTTAAGGAATGGTTAAAGGTAGAAGGACATATGGAAAAATGATGATGTAATGACTGATTTTTATGTTCTATTCTGTTGTGCTCATTCTAGGACATTACTAATCCTATCTCTAATGAGCTACTCGCCTTAGAATACTAATGATTCTATTTTGATGAATTATTTTAAATATGTTATACTTCGAAGCTAAGATTAACCATTAGCTCTGATACCCACTGTGATAACCCCAAACTCCTGTGCCATGGAAGCAAGGATAATCATTGGAATATAATACATCACAATAGCAGATTACAGATAAGCATAACACATGAAATCATAGGATAATATCATCATAGCAGCGGAATTTAAAAATGTCATCAACATCAGAGTTGCACAGACACAGGATACTACTTAGTACATAGTAAGTTCCAACAAATTGAAAATAAGTCAAGAACATCCTCAAATACAGAATAGATAAAGTGATGTCTAAATGTCCCAAAAACAAAGAAAAAAATAAAGATAATCTTCGTCTTCTTCCAAAGGAGCACACCATGCTGCGGTGCATATCAACAATAAGCCTATTACCTGTTACTTGGTTGCCCGTGTAAAAATAAGTGCACCTGAGCTTGCAAGTGAAAACAAACTACGAGTCAGTCATGGGACTGGTATGAGAAATCTTACTTAACTTATCTAACAATAAGGCTAATCACAGGACCACGCCGCTAATGCAGAACGGGTTAACTCCATTGGATTGCCAGTGTATAAAATAAGTAAATCTTTTAAACAACGCAATGCTTTTTAGAAAAATGAAACCATTATAAGACTCAAGTCCCATCATACAATGCAACGCAAACCAGAGGATAGAGTTTTACCTTATAATGATCAATCATGATTGATACATATAAAACAATAATCATTTGATACTATTACTAGTGTCTAATCAGTTTAAAACATTTTCAAAGTAAATGTATCAATCCTAGACGGCATAGCTACCATATACTATGTCGCCATATATAGGTTTACAATCAAATCTGTAATGTCGTATTGAAAATTGGGTTTCCATCATGAGTCAAGGCTAGGGATGATCATCTATCAATTCGAGACACTCTAGCAAATGTCTCAGGGCTCGGACTCTGGTGAACCCTTGGATCCTGCAGGGCCGGTCCACAAATACTTTAGTGGATTAGTTATGCCTGAACACACGTTTCCCGGTCCTATCGGACCTATCACTTAGCCAGTAGAGACCAATATATCGAGGCCTCGTAATCTATCATCCACATAAGTAAAAATGTCTGGGCACCATACCATGACACTACTTCTAGCTAGAAAGAAACGTCGTGCACTCCCTGCGTTCCCTTGTCCCGTTTTTGACATCTACCAGGGTGTGAGGCTCAAAAAGTTAAGATATACACAAAGCTATGCTTTGATCGTCAACCACAAGGCTCTGCTTTTCAACAAAAGCCTTGATCATTTGCATCTTAACATGCCACATTGACAATTCATGCCATGTAACTGATGTCTATCAATATATAACCTCTAAGCTCGTATGTCTCAGAGAAGAGTGTTAAGCAAGAGAATAAATTCTACGCCACTAAACAGATATATATTTAATAGTAATTAATTAACACAGAATGAAATCCAATGTCAGACACACATCCATTTACAAGTCTGTTTTGGGTCTGAACGAAACCAAAGACACCTTATTCCTCATCCCGTATGTCCAATACGGAAGAGAGGTTCTCGCATATCCGGACAATTAACAAGTACGTCTGGACAACTACCACTTTAACCCTTTCCTGAGAGAAAACCAATCCAGGGCATTAGCAGTCGTCCATTCGATGTGAAGATCGCTGGTCTTTAACCACCGTCTTCAATGTCTTTGATTTTAACTCATTGTATAATTATTTGAAATGAGATTGAACTAGGTCTTTTCAAATAATCCTCAAATATATATAATTCAAATCATTTCATATCATAATATTATTTTATAATGATTAATCGCTATTTTTATTTATATAAAAATGGCCCATTTAATTCGAACGACATTTCAGGTTGTTACATGGCCCTGGCGCTGTTATTATCCAAATTTGAATTACGCATTTCTCAAAATATAACCGTTGGATCTTAACAAATTTAATATCGTTGGAAAGATCTTTCCAAAGCGAACCCAATGATTTCAGTTTTGGAGAGATCCGACCATCGGATCTTTCAGTATAATCATTTAAAGTTATAATTTTGAAAACACGAACTACCGCGCGCGATTCGTTTAATTTTAATTTTAATTTTAATTTGTATATTATATATATATATATATATATATATATATATATATATAAATTGTTCGACGATTACACTAACATGTTAAAAGTGATATTTTCAACAAACAAAACATGTAAGTGATTACATTTTAATGAATCAAAACATGTAATTCTTGTTATCTAAACAAACATATTAAATGTAACATCTTTTTATGGCAAATTCTATTTTAATGTGTTATTCTTTTTAATCTAAATGAATATGTAAAATGTAACATGTTAATGACAAATTCCATTTTAATATGTCATTCTTTTTTATCTAAATGAACATGTTAAATGTAACATTTTTTATTACAAATCCTATTTCAACATGTAACCCTTTTTATCTAATTAAACATATTAAATGTAACATGTTAATTACAAATTCCATTTTAATATATTATTCTTTTTATCTATTTAATTAAAACATACACTAAATTGTCATTTTTAATGTTTAAACAATTTCTAATGAACATGTCATTTTTATAATGAATCATTTTTAATGAAACTAATTATACATTAAAAATGTCCTTTTCAATATCTAAACAATTTCTAATGAACATGTCATTTTTAATGTTTAAACAATTTCTAATGAACATGTTCTTTTTAATAATGAATCATTTTTAATGTAACTAATCAAACATTTAAAATGTCCTTTTTAATCTCTAAACAGTTTCTAATGAACATGTCACTTTTTTATAATGAATCATTTTTAATGTAACTAATCAAACATTAAAAATGTTCTTTTTAATCTCTAAACAATTTCTAATGAACATATCATTTTTATAATGAATCATTTTTAATGTAATTAATCCTACATTAAAAATGTCCTTTTTAATCCCTAAACATTTTCTAATGAAAAATCATTTTTTTTATAATGAATAATTTTTATGTAATTAATCCTACATTAAAAATGTCCTTTTTAATCTCTAAACAATTTCTATTGAATAAATCATTTTTATAATGAATCATTATTAATGTAATTAATCCTACATTAAAAATGTCCTTTTTAATCTCTAAACAATTTCTAATAAACAAATCATTTTTTATAATAAATATTTTTTAATGTTATTAATCCTACATTAAAAATGTCCCTTTTAATGTCTAAACAATTTCTAATGAACATGTCAATTTTAATAATGAATCATTTTTAATGTTTGAACAATTTTTCTCTAAAACATGATAAATTTGTGACTCATATATATATATATATATATATATATATATATATATATATATATACAATAAAAGGTAAATTTTTATCGTATAAACAGTTATTTCCAACATGACAATTTAAATGATCCATATATACAGTAAAAAAGAATTTTTTATTGCATAAACAATTATGACCAAATCTATGATTCATACATACAATAAAAAGATAATTTTATTGTATAAATATTTTTGACAAATTCTATGTTCACATATACAAAAAAAAGTTAATTTTTATTGCATAACAATTTTAACAATTCCTATGATTAACATGTACAATAAAAAAGATTACTTTTTATTGTATAACAATTTTAACAATTCCTATTATTAACATGTACAATAAAAAAGATTATTTTTATTGTATAACAATTTTAATAATTCCTATGAATAACATGTACAATAAAAAAGATTATTTTTATTGTATAACAATTTTAACAATTCCTATAATTAACATGTATAATAAAATGGAATTTTATTGTATAAACAATTTTAACAAATTTTATTCTATCCAGGTATACAATAAAAAGGAATTTTATTGTATAAACAATTTTTTAACAAATTCTATTCTATCCAATTTAATCCAATGGATCACCACAATCAAAATCAATCAATTCAAATCTCGTACAACAGACAATTGAATTTTAACAGCGTATATGTAAAAATTTCTAAATGCAATAACAAATGATTTTAATTTTAAATTAGAGATCTCATAGTGCTTTGGAATTCTTCAAAAATTATAGATCGCTCTATGGTCGCTTCTAAAATGTAGTAGACACTGCCACGATCCCAACGGTCCCTGTTTCATGCGATTCCGACATCGTATGATCAAGTTATGATTTTTATCGTGATAATAATATTTTAAATTTAATTAATAAATTAATTAAATTAAAAATTATACCTTCTTCTTTCTGTTTCAAGGCCGATCGTTGTTTTCGTTTGTTCAAAACTAGGGTCTCACTTTTCGCGCAAGACGGTGCATCGGAGGATGATCGCGGCTCCACGCTGATGGGCTTCGAGGCGCGCGCCAGGGGTTCCCACGATGGCGAACTCGATCGCTTGAGGGAGGTGGGGTGACGACGTGAATGGCCAAACTTCCTGGCCTTGCTGCGGTCAAAATACTCCACTATAAGAGGCGTTGTCCGTATGGATGTGGAGATTGGAAAGAGTACTGCAAAATCCTCTAAAAGATCAATGGATTTTACTGAGTGGATAAGAAGTTATTGGAGGAAGAAGGCGGGAGCGTTTCTGGCCCTTAAATAGTGATGAAGGTGGTGGCTATAATAAGATTAGGGTTTTGTAAATATTAGGTTATTTATAATATTATATTATTAAATCCTTTAACCCTAAAAGGCCCGTTAATGGATACTAACTCCAAATTAAGCTCAGTGACTGTCGCCCCTAGCCAAATACCCTCATTCCGGACACAATCGAATAGGTTTCTTCCGCCCATTTGACCGTTTCAGCCTATTTTTCTTTAAATTGAAATATAAAACATTTAATATTTATAATTTTGATCGTACATTTTAATATACCGAGGCCATATACCGACTCCAAAAATTCCTGAAAAATAAATCTAGCTATGTTTTGATGATATAATGCTAACAAAATTAATTTCATTGAATTTGGAGACTGTTTGAAAAATGGTCTCTTTAATGGTCGATCCAATTCAATAGAAATTATCAAACGCATTTTAACTTACCATGTTCACAAATTAATTCCAAAAATTATGGAAATTTAAACCTAGTAATAAATTGACATTCCGGATCCAACAAAAATGGTTTCATCGAAAACAGAGGTCATTTGCAAAATGGCTATTTTTTATAGCTTTATTATTATTTAAAAATGGATTTTTAATTTCTAACACATTTTCTAACAAAATTTCTTAATTTTAAATTGGTTTTGATATTCTGGGTTGTTGCACATTGAATTTATCCTGTAGAATAATATTGATTAATGATTAAGATATTCACTTGCTAAGCTTGCCCACAACCAATTTTACTAGTCATGAATAAGTATATTAGCAATGATTTATTTTAAGTTTTGATGTGAATGTATCTTTTGATTTATATTTTGATCCTTGTGTGAAGATATGGCTAGTATATGAGAATGCCATAGCTTTTTTTGGCCATGATTGATTGAAGTATATGTCAACAACCATTTTAAAATTTAACACATGGGGTTCAATGCCACCTAAATTGAATTATGGTAAGTCTATTAAAGAATCATGTTAACTTTTACAGTATCACACTGTTATATCCTGTACTAGAGTTTGTTTCAAAAAAGTAATTCTTCGAAGTGCTAGAAGCTTTTGAATTTTTCTTCGATTTTAAGGCATTTCTATTTTTCTTGAATTTTTTTGTAGTTTACGAAAGTTTCAATGCATGATGCCCTCACCAGCAGGGAATTAGCAAATTTCAATATATGGATCAACATAAAGAATACTGTTGAATTCGAGCACAATGTCTTTGTAGTATTTGACTTGTTTTCTTAGCGATACACTGGGTAGATCCGCAACTGGACGAATCCTGAGTGTCCAACAGGTCGAGCCATAACTATTTTAAAGGCTTTCTTGCATTACATATCCTTTGTAGTTACTTTAGAGCATAATCTTTGAAGTATCAGACATGTTACTTTGCTAATTGATGAGTCCATTGCAGCTTTAATGTAGATTTTGAAGGTAGAGTTGTCATATCCTTTTTGGTTTTCTTTTGGTTCAAAAAACTTTTTAAATATATTCTGGATTCAAATCCTAAGACGGTTAGTGTAAAATAGTAGCATTGCAACGTATACTTATTTTCTAGGGCTAAATTCTGGTTGTGACATATTATGTTACTGTGGATAACTATTCCTCATATGTTCAAGAAAGTTAGTGTAAAATAGTAACCTTGCAATGTACACTTATTATTGCAGTTTTCTTGAATTTGGTTTTCTATTTACCTTGTTTAAAGATTCACATCAATGTTTTAAATCAACTAGTGTAAGCTACAGCGTATGACTTGAAGGTGGTATAAGTTCTTGAGTAGTCATTCTACACATGATGTGAAGGGATGCTAAGTCTATGAAATACTTGTACCTTTGCTCTGCAGTCAATTAGGCATGCCATATGGGAAAAATCAGTTGAGTTGCGGCAAGAGTTGAGGCACTAAAGAAAATGACGCTGATTTAAGTGGGAAAGCCAGTACAAGATTCAGCAGTTTTAGGTGGAAAGTGATGCAGCCCTTGCATGAGACGATGTGTTACTGAATGGAAGCGGTCGCAATCAAGTAATTCCTATACAAATACAAGTAAATTCTTTTAGGCTAGCTTAATTGTTTATAATATTTTTTGTATATTTGTATAGACTATCGAATCTGGCATTTTAAACAAGTGACAATGAGTAGTAGAACAATTATATAAGGAGTGGCTGCGCAAGAATGAGTGAGTCTGGGATGGTTAGTATGCCACAAGTAGTTTGGAAATTAGTATGTTGATAAATGATGGAATCCTTATAGGCGGCAACATATGAATGAGCGACGCTGTGACGTATGGAATTCCGACTAAAGTAGTTGCACACACATACTTATGTGCATGAGATGGTACCAGTGTTCAAGCGAGTGCACACACGGAGCCACCATATGTTGTGTGATGCTACTAGACAATGAGATAGCATGCAAGCATGGAGAATACCAATGCATTAGCGGTGGTTAATGTACATTTTAATGAAAAAAAAGAACACTAACTCCCCGTAAAGTGTGTGCACACCTTAAAATTGTTTAGATCTAGATTAGGGGCAATCACAAATAAAAACAGTAAAGAAAAAGAGTAGTTATAGTGGTTCGGCCTCAGTTTTGGCCTATATTCACTTTAATGGAGGATTTCATTATCATCTTGATTACAAGGTACACATTTTCTATCGTTTTATAAATATTTTCTCTTTATACAACAAATTTCTCTTCTCTTTCTATGATCTCTTCAATTCATTGTGGAAACACTTAGATCTTCCTATATGTGGAGACTATTGAGGTAAATCTTAGATAATCCTGCATTTGGATAATCTTTGGATGTTTTATCGATGGTTGAGATGATGGATCTTAGATTGAAAGATCTTTAACGGAGTTTGAGAATGGTTTAGAATGTTGGAGAATGAAAATGGCACCAATTCGTGGTTCTAGAAATCCGTCCCTTGAATGAAGGAAATATGGGGGTATTTATAGGTGTGGAACTAGAGAGGAAAGGTTCAAGATTGTGCGCACAGGCCCTTTGTTCCTTGGTCGACCCAATGTTTCAGGTCATGGGTGATCCGTGTTGTGTCTTGATCTCCAAGAAATGACCCGACCAAGTCATTAAGTAATTAATATAAATGACCTGCATGTTGAGACCTTATAGCTAACGACCCGCTTGCTTGGTGCATGGTAGCGACCTGAGACAATGCAACTCGCCTCAATGTACAAGAGCAACCGAACACAAATGCAGTGTCCCGATTGCCTACGACCTAACTGAAACCGACCCGACTTCGTATGCATCAAACCAAGTTTTCCCACACATATGCAAAACGACCTAAAGACAGATGACCTAAACGTGGACGACCCGAAGATGGGCGACCTAAATGTGGATGACCCGACTCAATACAAGATACTATCCATCACTTTTTCCATCTCCATGCACTATTTATGAATCGCATTTTGATGGGATTAACAGTTTCCCTTCGGAGCCTATATTATTGAAATATGATGTAGGCTTTGAATTATAAGGTCTTAGAATTATCTTAATGGATCGTTACTTGTTTTAATTTAAGACGCGAATATCCATAAGTCAAGGCGGGTCGTTTGGGTTTTATCCGATGGGTTGTGCGAGCCCAATTACAGTAGTCACCAACTGTACTATATATCTTCTCGGCTCCCTAATATCCCTAACTTTTCATTCCTTGTTGAAAGTACGTTTAATGGTGGAAAACCATTCCTAAGAAAACCCACTTCAGTCTAGACTTACTTCCTCGTTTTCAAGTAAATCTGACTAGCACTGTCTAATTTTGCCATTGCTGACCATCATCTCATTCAGATTCTCCCTCGAGCTTATACATCAAGATAGCTTCAACTGATTTCGAGCCAAATTGTGCCCTTTGATTAGATCTGAAATGCCATGATTCGATCGAACTCATTGCTGTGCTGATTTTCCGACAAAATAGGTGTTGACTTTTTCCTAAGAAATTATGTCAATCTGATTTCAATCATGTCGATCTTCTTAGGCTTTTTTTTGAACTATTGGGTATTTTTTTGTCGAGTCATATGCTTTAAATTGACTTTGGCAACTCTAGGTTTTAAGCTAACTTTGAAGTTTTGTATTTGAAATCAGAACTTTCAGAACTGATTCAGTTAGATCCAAATTCATCGATAATAGATCTTGATTGTAACTTGTTTATAAACCATATGCTTTAGTTAGTGATGATGTTATTGGAAACCTTTGCAGCGATATACATTTTCAGAAGTTAGTGCTCTGATCTGAATTTGATAGCCCGATGCTTACAGTGGTTGAGTTTAACTACTATGTTGATCGGTCTTGTGTTTTTAAATCTTCAAATTAACTCGTAACTTTATGTAATAACTTGGTGTCGAGTTGATGACCTACGACGATATATAAGTTTGTGATCTTGGGGTTGTATGATTTGAAGTTAACATGCAATTTTCTTGTTGATTGCTCTGTTTTGATGCATGAAATTTCCTATTGCCTTACGATCCAATAGTTTGTGTTCTGTCCTCAAATTAGAGTTTATGACAATTGATTTTGCAAGCACATATTGATGAAATTTCTTATTTTGACCAAACACTCACGCTGGTTTCATGGAGTTTGTTGTTCGGATTTCCTTGCTGAACGACCTACTGCTCTCGAGTTGGTGAATGACCTGCATCTTCATGCTGGAGCACGAGCTAAGCCTTCGGGTCGGTAAACGACCCACTCCTTTAGATTAGTGAATGACCCAGCTCTTCGGGTCGGTAGGCGACCTGTGCATTTTAGCATTAAAGCACATTTTTTTGATCCATGGTAATCAGGCACCCCAAAGGTGGAGGCGAACAAAATTCTAGGCGACCCGAGCTTACAATTTGAAAGTTGAACATCTACTTTTCATGCTACCTGTTCTATAACAACAACAGACATTTGCCTAATTTTTGGACTTATACTTTGCCATCTATCGCCCACTTCGATAATAGATTAGTTAATTAAATTGTACTATAGTGAATTTCAAGACTTAAACCGGATGATGTGTATATATAAGACTATTTTGTTTAATAGTTTATGACTTGTCAAACTTTGTCTGCATATATACAAAATTTTAGTTTAAGTCAGCAGCGACACTTAGGATCGACTAATCGACACACGCTGACTGTGGATTTCAAGTTTCTCTTTAATATGACTTGTATAATTCTGCACAACACTTTGCACTTAGGAAATGCATACCTGTAATGTATATATAAGAAAGTATGTTTGTGTAGATTGACTACCAGGCAGAAAACTCGCTTTTAGGCTAATGAGGCATCCGCTTCTACTCAAGTTGAAACTTCTACCTCTACTTCTGAGGCAACAACAACTACAGCTCCTGAGTCTGTACTAAGTCAGCATACTACGGTTCCCTGCCCCCTTGGTACCACACCACCAGAAAGACACTCGACAACACTTAATCAGCACACTTTTAAGATGCTGTGCGATCAATTTGGTATCCCTGAGGTTGATGCAATACTGCCAGAGAAGGATATGTTTGCTGACCGACCGCCAAGCAGATATGTAGCAGCTAGTCATCAGATGTTGATGAGCGGTGGCATCCCTCCTTTTAACCAGTTTTTTGAAATAAACCTGAAACGTTTTGCAATTTCCTCTTTCCAGCTTCATCCGAATGGCTATGCCATTTTGTTAGGGATTTACGTGCTTTTTATGAAAGTGAGGGAATATGCTCCTACATTTCAGAATATTTGCTACCTTTGCTCATTTAAAAGGAGGAAGGACTTTCCATAGAGTGCTTTTTATGAAGTCGTGCTCCTACGTATCAGGTGCTGTGGCGCCTGGGGAAGGTTCTCATTCGAAAATCAACGTAGAATAATCTTCTTTAAAGAAATTCTCGGACCCCACCATTGGAACTAAAACACCTCAACCTCAACTGCCTTCGATCGAAGAGGAAGGATTTGTGCACCGTGCAGGTAAGGGTCCAATGAAAGTTACTGAGCAAGTTGAGGAGGGAGAAATCACAAACATAAGCGATTTGGATGTTGAGAGAAATAATGATGGTCTCACAATCCTAAAAACTCACGAGGAAGGTTCCATGAATCTATACAAGGACTTGAGTTATCTTGACCCGTCAAGTGAGCCTCCTTCCAAGGATTTCATGATCTCGAAAATATCTGCATTGGTAACGAAGGTGGCTACTAAGTTGGCTTCGACTCAAATTCTACCATTGCGAAAGAATGTTTCGGATATCGGGCATGCGTTAACTTCTCAAACGAAGAGTGGTTCCTTATTAGATGTGTGTTACACCACACATCGCATGCACTCTAAGTTGTTGATGTCTTGCATGCACTTTTATTCTGCTCCAATACTTTCTGATTTAAGTACTGAAATTCTGCTTTTCCTTGTTTCAGGTCCACTTATGAATCGACTGTGTATGGAAAGCTTTAAATGAAACACCAGCTTTTATGATCCGCGGTATTACATGCAGTCTCAATACTCTCATTAGTACGAAGAAACCAAGAAACATAGAAGATGGAGGAAGGGTCAGGAGGCCCTGGATCAGCAAGAGTTAGATAATCGAAGTCGCGGCTCTTATGGTGATCGCTATGAACATAGTAGGTGGGAAGAAGAGGAAAGCCGAAGAAGGAAGAGAGAGAGAGAGGGATGATCAGAGCAAGGATCATAGCAAAGATGATCCTCACAAGCACTCCAAATCGGATAAAAATCTAGTCCCTGCTACTCAGACCACCTCCAGCTATTTGCCCCTTGCAGCTCCGTCTGTTACTCCTCCTTCAGCTGATATACAGAAGACTATTCGTAGGCATCACTACACTCTTGATCCTGCACCTACTAGACTTGCTGAATGGTTCAAACCTTAGTGTTTAAAATGAGTTTACTTTGATCTGGATCTACATCCAGCTGACAAGAAAGAGATGCTTAAAGATCTAAATATAGTAAGGAGTAACATTAAAAAGCAGCTGAATGTTGCTAGGATCATACTGATAAGCAGCTGGATGTAGTTCAGGGTTAGTTGAGTAGTTATCTCTATGGTATAAACTAGCTGAAGAGCTCCAACGAGTTAACAAATGTAACCTTGAGACCATAACTACATTGGAAAATGATAAGGCTGAGAGGACCAAAATTCTTCAATCCCGTGACGCCAACATTGCTTCTCTTACTCATACAAATCAGGAGTTAGAATTTGAGAATCAAAGGCTTGAAGAAGAGCTTGCCACTACCAAAATAAGGGATGCTTAATACTCAAGTCAATGATGCTCATTCTGCACAGAAAGTTGCTGAGAATAAGCTTGCCACAGAGCAATGGACTATTGAAACTTATCAATGGGAGAATGCAAATTTGCGCAAATAGAACACCACACATGAGTTAGAGATTACTCTGTGGAAAAACAAAGGGGAAACACTTAAGCAAGATCGAGATAATGCTCTATCAGGCAAAGTGGTTGTTGAGCTACCATATGTTAAGGCCGAAGCTGACGCCAATGCAACTTTGTTCAGATTTTAGACCCTTTGTGTTGTGGATCGAGGTAGCTTTCATTTCTTAGGAGATGATTTTCCAGTCACCTTGGCCGAAGTCTGGGAAGCGGTGCTTGCCCAACTTGAAGGTATTTATTCTGATGAGTATCTCTTGGGGAATCTTTTAGATAGCGAGCCCCGTGAAACTTTAGCTAAGGGTAAGGAAGCACTTATGAGAGAGCGGGGTTTAATAGATGGAGCTAGATCCTCTGGGCAGCAAACCTTGGATGTAACTACCACCGCTACCCATACTACTCCCATTGATGCTCAAGTTTATGGTTTACAGATTCTCATCACACCTCCTGTTGATCTTACAACAATTCATAAAGAAAGGGAGAAAGCTGCTAATGAGCATGCAGGAGAAGATGAGGATGACGATGACAAACCAGACGATTATAAAGCGGTGGTGCACAAGAATCTTCTTGCCTCAGGTAAAACCGACGTTGATCAATCCGTATCGATCTTAGATTACTTTTGTACCCCCACATGGGTATACTAAACTTGTTGCTTATCATTTGATTGCTTAAGGCTTGATTTCACCAACCCTTCTCCTGTTGTGGTTGAGACAAGGACTGAAGCTCTCATAACAGCTTAAACCCTGGTGTCAACGACTGCTTCTACTTTGATCGCCACTCCTCCTCTAGGCGATTATTCCATGGCCCATGCCTCCACCCCTGATTCTTCTTCTGAGTTCAGGTCACAGAAGAAGGTTGATGTTATTACTCATTTGGATGACCCAGATTACACTCTAGAAGGGCAAAGGAGCTTACGGACACGGACGAGAGCCAAAAGAAGAGTACCAAAAGTTGCTCAGGAAAGCAAATTAAGTCTCCATCCCCAAAACGCAAAGGGAGGAAACATAGTCCTCGCAAGGAGACACTTATATTCTCCTCTCCTGACGAACCGAAGGATGGTGAAGAAACCAAAGATGAAAGCCAACCTTAAATCACACCTTCTCCTCCCAATATTACAAAGCCTATGCTAAGATCTGACAGTGCTTCGAAAAGCGGGAAGAAGGATACTTAAATCTTTGACTATCTACTTTGCATCATATAACTTTGTTACTTGTCATTTGCTTTGACCGGATGTATATGCAGGTGCCGACCCTCGCATGACTTTATGAAAATTTGTACCTAAGACTTGTGTTATAGTTATGAAGCTGCTTTTGCTTGTTGTACTTTATCTCTTACTTTAGCTTTGTCATAATTTTCTTTGCATTTGACTCTTTACATATTAAATGTCTTTTGCTTGATGCGACGTTGTGATGAGCCTATGGTATGTCTTGTGAGCATTGGTTCATCTCAATGTGGTGGTGTTGCCTCCATATCTTGGGTCATCACGAATTGCTAAGTCTGGATACGATCAACGTTTCTGAGTTCTTTTGACTTGAACTAAGGCACTAGAAGCTTGTGGTGTACTGATGAAGTCCTTTCACTTCTGCCACCATACTTAGAGCTTCTAGAATTACCGATTCGTTGAGAAATCCATCTTTGTCGATTGTTCTCGATCTTCTTCTTGGAAAAGCTTTTAATTCCTATTCCCCTGCTTGAGGAGTCCTATATTATTTTGGGCCCAATGTTCATCTATTATTCGGCTAATTAATTCAGAGATTGAAGACTTTCATCAACAATTAAACTGATTAATTAAAGCATCGGCAGACCCAAAGAGGGTGCCTCCATAAAGGACTTGGGTTAAAGTCCAACTTCATCTACTATCCTTGTAACACCCCGAATTTTGAATGATTGAATTAACTAAATTTAAGAACACTAAATTTTTTAAAGAGGAATGAAGGGAAATGGGTTGCTCCATTGCAATCGTCTCGGAATTCTGCTTGAGATAGAGTCCGGGTTTGCGTAAATCGGACTTCGTATGAGGAATTTATGGGCCTCGGAAGTTTGAGTAATTAAGCATAATTAATTAAAGTTGAACCCAGCCAGAAAATTCAAATTCAAATTCGAAATTGTAGGTACCCGGGTTGGGCGGGAAAATTCCCGTCCAGGACCCAGGTCGACCAAGGGGTCGACCTGGGGGTCGACCTGATCGGATAGGTCGACCAGGGGGGCGACCTAGGGGTCAACCTCCCTAGGTTTTCCAGACCCGAAAATTTAGCCTGGTGACGTGTTTTGACGATTTGGCCGGTTCAGGTGGGTTTTAGGGTTAATTCTAAGGCCCTAAATGGTTCTCTACACTTATATATACACCCTAAGACCTAACACTAATTCATAAATATTATCTATGACACCATTATGCTGTCAAACTCTCTCCTAAACCCTAGCCACCGCCTCTAATCAAATCTCAAGTGTTCATGCACAATTCAAATCAAAGTTTGGACTTCAACAACAATTAAAGAAGATCAATCAACATCACCGCAACGTTTCTACACCAATTTCAATTCGTTAATTCAATTCTTTAACCATGAAAGGTGAGTACAGTTATTTTCACAAATTTAATGGGATTAAAGTAACGTGAAAAAGTTGTAAAAAGGATTCATATATGTTTGTAATGAAATTCTCACCATGTCTTCACCTTTTTGATTCATGCCATCATATGCCTATGCTTTTATGTAAAGTTCATAACTTTTATCAGTTTATTCATGTTGAATCTGTCATTATGCCTTTATGCCAGTTTATATGCCCCTTTATTTCGTAATGTTAATTCCAATTCTCTGTGATTTGATTCTCTCTTCTTATCCCTATTCCTTTTATTTTTGGATCTAGGCTACCTTCGAGCCTATGTTAAAAATATGCGCGAATGCGAATACGTGGGAACGATGGGGATATGTGAAATATGGAAAATTGGATATTATTGGATATTTTGGATAATTGGATAATATGTGAAATTGGCATATTTGAGTATGAATTACATGGAATTGATGAAATTGCCTATAATTGAAAATTTGTAATTGAGGCTAATTAATATGTAATTAGTGTAATTTGTGACAAGTTGGAATAGGCAAAAAGTGTAAAACATGATTATATGTTGAATTGAAAACACATGACATGAAAATTGGGGTTTGGGTGAAATACGATTATTAATAAACCTTTGACATGAGGTTTGGCGCAATTGTGGTGTAAGACTGCCCAGAACCGCCCGACAAATCCAGCTGCCACAATTGGACGTCTAACGTGAGAGGTCAAAGGCATGAATTGTAGGCGTAACGATGGGTGACACGAGGGTAGACCCTGTTTGTGGCGTAAGACTGCTCGGAACCACCCGGCAAATCCAGCGGCCACAAAGTGTTCGGTCTAATGTGGGAGGTCATGCACCGTTCATCATAAGGAATGAATTAAGGATACTAACCATAGTAAGACATGGGTATGGTTATAGGGTTAAGTGGGGTGACATGTAAATTATGACATGTAAATATGGACTTAACCGGAATAAGATAAGGCATGTAAATTATGACATGTAAGTATGGACTTAACTGTAGCATGTGTAAGACATGGACATTTAAATTAAAATGGTTAAGTGGTGGAAAAACCTAGTAGGGGCCAAGGATAGGTGGGAGGCTTTTGTCGGATGGGGACCCGTTTCAACCAGTAACCCGTATGAGTATCTAATTGGGCCTGGTACTAGGCTGGGGTTGGGGCACGCTTACTAAGCTTGAATATAAGAGGTCAAAACGTGAATAGCGGTGGCAACGCAAGTCCAACGGGTTCATGTGCGTGCATGAGTCCGGGCTGGTAGGTAAGACGTTGTTGCATCGTGTAGGTATGGCCGTGCATTTCATGTTGGTATCGGGGTTGCCACTTTGGGGAGTGATACACCCCACTGTGGGGCCAGCACGGGTGCCTACGGGGTTTAGAGAGCCGATCGAATGGGTAGAGTAAGGGTACCTTAGCGGTGGTAGGAGCAAGCCGGCACCTACGATAGCAGTTAGGTACAAGTAACTACCAAGTTTGTCATGTGGGTACAGTTAGTGGGAAGGGATCAACCTTAAGTAAAGAGACTAGTAGATGTGCAGTGTAATTAAGTAATGTGGTGTAACTTAGCAAAAGTGCGGTGTAACGAAATACATGTTGGTTGAGTTGGATAGTCCTTTGGGAGCTAGTCTGGTGTTGACTTTGGTCTTCGGGGTTAGTACTTGGAGGGTTGTTCGCTTAGCCAAGGTGTAGGATTGTCTTAGTACTTAGGAATGAAATCATCTTGTCCATCCTTTTTATCTACCTTATCTATGTTATAGCCATATAATGATGCCTATTTATGTCTTGATCATTTACCTTACCTATTATTTGTTAAAATTACTGGACTCGCCAGACTTTATGTCTGACCCGTTTGTTTCCACCTCTTTTCTTTCCTTGCCCTCCTCAGGTTTGCAAGGAGGGAATACTACAGCTTAGTGCCGATTTCTTTCAGTTGCTTGAAAAGAGTAGATGTATCGCTTTGGACTCTCTCATCTGTATGGCTTTGCTTATGCTCAGTGGGGATTTATGCATTTATGTTATTTAATTGTTTGCTTCTTTATGTACTTTGAAGTTTTTGGAAAAGATTATTGATCCTGTTGTAATGGTTTTGGAAACTACTTAGGTAAGCTTGTTTTGAGTTATGATGCTATGAAATAAGTTTTATCTTCCGCTGTGTTGTTTTATTTATTTATTCTTGTAATTTATCTGTTCTATACAACAATAACGTTTCATGGACATTGATGCATTCCTTTTGTGAGTGACATTAATGGACATGGGGTGTTACACGTGGTATCAGAGCTATGGTTACAAGAACAGATAAAAAGTTTTAAAAAGTGTTTTCAAAAGTATTATTTTCCTAGAAACTATTTTGAAAAACTTGTTTTAAAGACGCTATTTTAAAGGAAAGTTTACTTTAAAGAGCATAATCCCCACAAGACATACATCTCTCTTTCGCTTCCCTTGTTTTGAAACTCTTTCTTTTTCTTTTCAGCATGTCTGGAGCATCTGAGATACCAGAGGGTGTTCATGTACCTGGTTGGTTTCGTCATTATCTCGAGGCTAGGTCCGCTGCCGCGGGTCCTGCCGACATTCCTCCTCCTCCTCCCCCAGCTCCAGTCATTCCTCCGCATGGAGATGCTTTCTCCAAGATATGTAAAGACTTTCGTTCGATGGGTGGAAAACCTTTTAGTGGGTCTGAAACGTTCGTTGAAGCTAGAAATTGGTTGAAAGATGTGGAGGATCTGTTTGGCATTTTCGATTTGGACGATTGTAGGACGGTCCAATTGGCTGTGTAACACCCCACCTCCGTTAAGGTCACTCACAAAGGGAATGCCTTAACTTTGGTGGAGCATTTTAGTAAACAGAATAGAAACTTACAAGACAGATAAAACAGTACTTGAAAATTTTTAACTTTATTACAGCGGAAACAGAAATTAATATGGTTACATCCTTTCAATTTCAGAATTCAAGTACAAAATATCAGTCTTGTACAAAAGCCTTCAAAATACATAGTTTAAAATCATAATCCCTATGGAACGGAAGCTATACAGAGCCAAGGCATACTTTAAGCACTTCAAGCAAAGAGAAATCCGGATCAAGCTAAAGTATTTCCCTCCTTGGATAACCTGGGGGGGAAACGGAAGAAAGGAGGCGAAAACAACAAGGGTCAGACAAAAAGTCTGGCAAGTCCAGTGACTTTCAGCATATGAACAGATAATAATAATATGATATGAACATAAAACTGGATGTGAGATAACTATAACAGGTGTAGCAGATATAACAGAAAAACAGAATGATATAAACTATTGTTTTACACTTCTCTGCACTAATACTAGTATAGCAGAATTAGGTGTCTCCCTAATGTCTAAATTGAAGCAGGAACGGGTACAGAATACTTTAATAGAAACAGAATGCTAATAATGGGCCTTTACTACCCGATCAGAAACAGACAGAAGCAGAAACAGATTTATCTCTACGGAAACAGAATGTAGAATTAGGTGTACACTAGTAATGGGCCTTTACCACCCGAACAGACGGTACCACACAGAAACAGACAGGTGTTACCACCCAACAGAAATAGACGGTACCAACAGAAACAGACAGAACTAAGCGTACCCTAAAACCCTACCCCAAGCGATCGGCTCCCTAATACATAAATATCCTGTGTCGGCCCCACAGTAGGGTGTATCACTCCCTAAAGTGACAACCAATTGGCACAGACCTATTTACAGATGTCACGGCGTCTTACATCCTCAGAGGCAGACCGGGATCCATGCACGCACATGACCCGGTTGGAACGCACCATCAACACCCCTCGCCATTATCAGAATGAACCTCTTATAATTAGTTCAGTAAGCGTGCCCAGACCCTACTTACTGTTGGGTCAAAGTTTTGATACCAGAAAGGGTTACTAACTAATATGGGTCCCAAACAACAGATGACACAAGTAATTCCCCTCCTAACCTTGTGTCCCCAGACTAACAGATTTCAGATTAACTTGTTTACAAGTTCAGACATACAGAATTCAGATTTACTAATTCACAAATTAAGTTAACAAGTTTTCAGACTAACGGATCAGATGTACAGATTTTTCAGATTTATCTAATTTTGTATTGGGCCTACAGATTCATGGACGGGTTTTACTACATCTATTAATCCCTTTGGTTTAACCCTATTTTCCCCCAATACGTTTTAGACGTCATTCTTATCTTAGATTTGCATTAATTAATTATTAATGCACAGACCTCTCACATTAGGTCGGTAGCTTGTGGCCGCTGGATATGCCGGGCGGTTCCGGGCAGACTTCTGCCACAAGCCAGACCTAACCTCGTGTCTTACGCATGTTATGACTAACTTCTCACATTAGAACCTATTGTTTGCGGCCACTGGATGTGCCGGGCGGTTTCGGGCAGATTTACGCCGCAAACTCATTCTAACCTCGAGTTAGCCATATTCATCTTTGCGGCCAATTAATTAATTATTTACCGTTTATGCGCACGCCCAATATATATGCCAATTCAGATTATATCAATAACAGAATGATCACATCAACTCAACTGATATAGCAGATAACAGATTTTAGCAGATTGGGTGACTTAACAGATTAACCGATTTAGCACTTAGCAGATTTTGGCATATAACAGATTAGGCATCTCAACAGACAAATTTAACAGATTTGGCATTTCAATCTAATTAGCAGTCTAGGCAATATAACAAAACTTAGTAGTTTAGGCAGCTTAGCAAATTAGCAGATTTAGCAAATCTAATATTTCTAAAGGTTCTATTTACATGCTTTGCCCAATCATAAATTGGCCTAAATTCATATGCTTACATAATTGTCATGATTCACAATATGATCATATACTTCCATGTTTGCATACATTTACATAGCGCAGAATATGGACATAATTTACCCTATAACATATGTTCCAATTTTTGTTAAACTAGCGTTTTATAGCAGATTCACATATAAATTATACCAAATATAACCATTAATTCCAATGCATGCCATATATCCAAAAATCCCTATTTAGGTGTAATCACAATAATAGATATCCTAATTAATGCAAATCTTTTACACCTAAGCTTCCATATCTTCTTCTTTTTTTTTAAGTCATGAATCATTATGCAAACTATACCCAACAATCTAAATCTTTAAATCATATTTTCTAAAAAAAAATCCAATCTTGACTTTTATATGCATTTTGTCCAAAGTCTCAAATCATATGTAATCTTACAGTGGTTCCTCTTCTTCTTTTATCACAGAATATGCATAGGTCTAAAACTAGTTTATAACATATGCTCATCTTTCTAATTAATTACAGATCTAAATTACAACATAACTATGCATACAACATGCATAAATTATATGTTCATAGTCAAATTTATGCATCCAATCCCAAGTCACATGTCCAATATATTTTATGCCTCAGACCTAAGTCATACATTCAATTTAGTCTTGTCAAATTTCGCATCATTCATCCCAAAATTTGCGTTCATACGTTCATCTCTTATGAGATTAGGCACAGGCTCGTGGTAGCCTGGCTATAGAAACAGAAAAGAAGAAAGGAATATAGAACAGTCACAGAAAATAGATCTAACAGAAGAGAATACAACCTCAAACTCAGATTTAAATGCATATCAAAATTATAATTAACGTTTATAGCGGAAAATAACTGTACTTGCCTTGATTGGATTAAAGAAAGAACTTTAACTTGTTGTAGAATCTTTGCAGAACTTTAACCTCTAGTTTGAATTGAGTTGCTTAGGCTGATGTTGATTATCTTCTAGTTTTAATTCCAGCAGAGCAGAGACGCCATTTTTATTTTTATTTTTAGAAGAAGAGAGCAATGGAGGCTAGAGAATTGTGCAAGAAACCTAGGTGGAGTCTAGGGCCATTTTATAGAGTTTATGAATTGATTAGGACCATTGATGTTGCTTGGATTGATCGTAGCCATTCATTCGCAAGAGGGACCAATTAGAGCCTGCCACCTAGCCCTAATGACAAAGCAGACCACAGAAAATCGACCAACATAGAATAGGCCAGCCAGGGTGGACTGGGTTCGACCTGGGTCTGGACCAGGTCGACAGCCCTGTCGACAGCCCTGTCGACCTGGCTAGACCAGGTCGACAGCCCAGTCGACCTGGGTGTCTTAGGCGGGAATTTTCCCGCCCTGGCAAATTGGGCCCGATTTTTAATTTTAAACTTGTTTTCTGAGCTGTTCGAATTTTAAACTTAATTCAGAAACTTCCAGAGGCTATATCTTCTTCATACGGACTCCGTTTTTCGAAAACTCGGACTCTATTTCGCGTATTTTTCCGAGACGAACGCAATGGCTTATCCCGTTTCCCTTAGTTCTTTGATTTCAAATTAATTATACTTTAATTTATGACTTTCACGGTTATAGAATACACGGGGTGTTACAGCTTGGTTGATGAAGGACGAAGCTTCATTTTGGTGGGAGGTTACTAATGGAGAGCGTGATGTAGAGACGTGGGCAGATTTTAGGGGAAGGTTTGAGTTGAAATTCCTTTCTCAAGTTGAGGAGAGTATGTATATAAAAAGGTTCTTAACATTGAAGCAGAAAAACTTGACCGTAAAGGAGTATGTGATTGAATTTAATAAGTTGGCGAGATTTGGGCTAGAGTTGGTGAATACGCCTCACAAGAAGGCCTTGAGGTTTGCAAAGGGCCTAAATGAACCGCTTCACAGTTTGGCTATATCCCACATTCCAATGGGGGCTACGTATGAAAAGCTTGTCGGTATGGCATACATGCTTGAAGAAGAGAAGGGTGTAAGTACTTTTAGGCCGCAAGATAAGAAGGAGGATCCAAAGAAAGCCCAACAACAAAAGAAAGGTGGTAAAGAAAAGAGGAAGTGTCACAACTGTTGGATACCCGGTCATTTGAAGAAAGACTGTAGGAAGAAGAAGAAGTTCGCTTGTTATCATTGTGGTGATGCGGGTCATGCTGTGAAGGACTGTCCTAAGAAGCAAGGGTAGAGGGCAGGTTCTACTTCGGGAGGGCAGGTTCACGCTCTCATGGCTCCGGGACAGGAAGAAGGTAGAAAAATTTCTGTCGAAATTTTGATTTCTTGTTTGATCATCCTGTCCGTACTTTATTCGATTCTGGCGCATCACATTCGTTTATCTCTACATCATTAGTTGAAACACTGCACTTAAATACTAGTCTCATTGTAGATCCCATTGTAGTCTCAAATCCTATTAGTGGGTCGACTCATTTATCCATGGTTTGTAGGGATTTGAGATTGTCTATCTTAGGCGTTGGTTTTGAATGTAATGCTTTTGTGCTTGGTATCATGGGCTATGGGTCGCTTCTAGGGATGGACTGGCTAGCCAGATATGGTGCCATCCTAGATTGTGAACAAAGGGTAGTAAAATTGTTGATTCGTAGTGGAAAGACCCTTGATATTTCTTGTGACCCTAGAGGATCGGTGATGCTTAGTTATCTTGAGTCACTTGACGCATCCAATGATGATTTACATTTTGTTCGTATAGTCCATGAATATGTTGATGTCTTCAATGAGGTGAGGGATCTACCCCCAAAACGTGAGATAGATTTTCGTATTTATCTTGTAGACAATGCAAAACCAGTATCTCTGCCAATATGCCACATGGCTCCTCGTGAGAGGAGGGAGCTCAATAAGCAAGTAGGGGAGTTGCTTGAGAAGGGATTCATAAGACGTAGTATATCGGAGTGGGGTCCTCCAGTAGTATTTGCCACGAAGGCGAATGGGTCCCTTAGACTTTGTGTGGACTATAGAGAACTTAATAAGCTTACTAAGAAGAATAGGCACCCACTGCCGAGGATTGACGGTATCTTCGATCAGTTAGTTGGCGCGTCAGTGTTTTCGCAGTTGGACTTAGCCACTGGTTTCCATCAGTTGAGAGTGGCTGAGGATAGCATAGACAAGACTGCCTTTAGGACTCCGGACGGTTTCTATGAGTGGCTTGTAATGCCCTTCGGTTTGGCAAATGCCCATGCATACTTTGTTGACTTGATGAGTAGGGTGTTTAGGGAGTACCTTAATAAATTCGTGGTGATCTTTGTGGATGACATCTTGATCTTTTCGAAGAGCGAGGAAGAGCATGCCCTACATCTTAGGGAAGTGTTGGAGACCCTTTGAGCGCATAACCTTAAAGCTAAATTTTCTAAATGTCACTTTTGGAGGAAGGAAGTGCGATTCTTAGGGCACGTGGTTTCCAAAGAAGGGATGGCTGTGGATCCCGCGAAGGTGGTGGCCATCCAAGATTGGAAGGTCCTTAAAAATACTACCGAGATGAGGAGTTTCTTGGGGTTGGCAGGCTACTATAGGAATTTTATCAAGGACTTCGCAAAGATATAAGCCCCATTGACATGCTTGACGAAGAAGAACCTAGTTTTCACGTGGGACGTAGATTGTGATGATGCGTTCCAACGTTTAAAGAGAGCTTTGACCACAACCCCAGCCTTAGTGTTGCCAGATTGGAGTAAGCCATTTACCGTTTATACGGATGCTTGTGGGACAGGACTAGGCGCAGTCTTAATGCAAGAGGGGAGGGTAATAGCCTATAGAGGAAGGCAGTTGAGAGTGCATGAGGGAAATTACCCTACACATGACCTAGAGTTTGCCGCTATTGTTTTCGCGCTTAAGTCTTGGCTCCATTATCTTCTTGGCGAGAAATTCGAATTGTTCATAGACCACAAATCGCTAAAATACTTGTTCTCTCAGAAGGACTTGAACTTAAGGCAGCAAAGGTGGATGGAATTCTTAGCGTCCTATGATTTCGAGATAGCATATACCCCTGGCAAGGGTAACGTGGTGGCAGACGCCTTAAGTAGGAAAAGGTTGTCCTTGAGTCCGTTATTTGTTGAGCGACAAAGCTTAGAGTTCATCTCTACGTTTGACTTTCGACCTTCAATTGACTTTGTACCCAGTTTGCTAGCATCCTTAGAGGTCAGACCTACGCTTTTGGGACGGATTGGTGAGGCACAGTGAGATGACCCACAGTTGGTTGAGTTGGTAGAGAAGCTCATAAGGGGGGAGCCATCGAGCCATCTCAGTAGGTATACCCTAGATGATAAGGGTTGGTTACGTAGGGACGGTAGACTTTGTGTACCACGAGACGAGAACTTGAGGAAGACCATTCTTGATGATGCACATCGTTCGAAGATGACCATTCATCCCGGTGGGGACAAGATGTACATGGACATGAGAAGAGTTTACTTTTGGGCCGGTATGAAGAGGGATGTGGCTGAGTTTGTCGCTAGATGCTTAGTGTGCCAACAAGTAAAAGCAGAGCAAAAGAAGCCGGGTAGGTTGCTTCACCCATTGGAGGTCCCACAATGGAAGTGGGAGAGTGTCTCGATGGACTTTGTTGATGGGTTACCGAGATCGAGGAAGGGTAATACGGGGATTTGGGTCGTGGTAGAAAGAATTACTAAGAGCGCCCATTTCATTCCCGTGAAGAGTAAAAGGACTGTTCCATGGTTAGCCTCTGTATACATTCGAGGTATAGTTCGTTTGCACGGCGTTCCTTCTAGCATAGTGAGCGATCGCGATCCTATTTTTACTAGCGAGTTTTGGAAGAGATTGCAAGAGGCGGTAGGTACTCAGTTATGTTTGAGCACCGCATATCATCCTCAGACGGACGACCAGACCGAGAGGGTGAATCGTATTCTAGAGGACCTTTTGAGGCTATGTGTTTTAGATTTCGGAGGTACATGGGAGGAGCATCTTCCTTTGGTGGAGTTCGCGTATAATAATAGTTTTCAGTCTAGCATTGGCATGGCACCTTTCGAGGCTCTTTATGGAAGGCCTTGTCGTTCACCTGCATGTTGGTGGGAATCTACGAATAAAATCTTACTTGGGCCCGATATGATTAGAGAGACTTCGGAAAAGATCGATTTGATTCGAAGGAGGATGAAGACGGCGCAAAATAGGAAGAAATCATATGCGAACAGGAGGAGGACAGATCTTGAATTTGATACTAGGGACATGGACTTTATCAAGTTGTCTCCATTACGGAATGTTGTTCGCTTTGGGTCCGTTGGGAAGTTAGCACCAAGGTTCGTAGGGCCGTTTCCTATTAAGGAGAGGATTGGACAGATGGCGTATAGAGTGGAGTTGCCCAAGAGACTTAGTGGTGTACACGACGTATTCCATGTATCACATTTGGGGAAATGCTTGCATGAGACCGCGGAAGTAGTAGAGCCGAGCTTGCTTAGAGAGGTGGGGGTAGAGCGTGATACGACGATTCGACGAGCACCTACATGCATTCTTGGGTCGAAGATTAAGAAGTTGAGGAATCGAGAGGTCAAGCTAGTCAAAGTGCAATGGGGAGATGATGAGAGCGACGCTACTTCAGAGACGGAAGAGAAGATGCGTTCATTGTACCCTTTTCTTTTCGAGGGTATGTCTTTTAATTTCTCCTTTATCGCTTAGCTTGTACTTGTTCTATCTTTAGTATGTCCTCTCACTAGTATCTTTGACCTTTAGATAGGGTAGTCCTATGGTTGAAACATATGTTTGAGACATGTTATGTATGGTGGATGCATGTGGATGCAAGTGTTCGATAGTGGTTGCTCGTGGATGCATATACACACACTTTAGGCACTAGATCGGCTCATTCACTTTCATATTGCATATTACATATAAATGGATGTATTTAGTAAAATGAATGTACATTGAATGTGTGTATCATATGGATGTTGCATCTAAATGAATGGTTGTGCACGCATGTAGTAATGATATGTATAGGGGTCTTTGCATACATGATAGATACATGGCACTATCATTATTTGCATTAAGGAGGTCGAATGAATCAGTGGACCGCCTGATTTTACATTAGTATACGAACATATACACACACTATGCATATGTACATGAAAAGCATTAGAATTTTTTTTAAGGACAATGGTTGCTTGTGGTTGATGGTTTAATAGATGGATGATTGGATGGTAGGATACGTTCTTCTTGACTTAGAGATTTCGAGGACGAAATCCTTTAAGAAGGGGAGAATGTAACACCCCGAATTTTGAATGATTGAATTAACTAAATTTAAGAACACTAAATTATTTAAAAGAGGAATGAAGGGAAATGGGTTGCGCCATTGCGATTGTCTTGGAATTCTACTTGAGACAGAGTCCGGGTTTGCGTAAATCGGACTTCGTATGAGGAAGTAATGGGCCTCGGAAGTTTGAGTAATTAAGTAGAATTAATTGAAGTTAAACCCAGCTAGAAAATTCAAATTCAAATTCGAAATTGCAGATACCCGGGCTGGGCGGGAAAATTCCCGCCCAGCACCCAGGTCGACCAGGGGGTCGACCTGGGGGTCGACCTCCCTAGGTTTTCCAGACCCGAAAATTTGGTCTGGTGACGTGTTTTGACGATTTGGACGGTTCAGGTGGGTTCTAGGGTTAAATCTAAGGCCCTAAATGGTTCTCTACACTTATATATACACCCTAAGACCTAACCCTAATTCATAAATATTATCTATGACACCATTATGTTGTCAAACTCTCTCCTAAACCCTAGCCGCCGCCTCTAATCAAATCTCAAGTGTTCATGCACAATTCAAATCAATGTTTAGAGCTTCAACAACAATTAAAGAAGATCAATCAACATCACCGCAACGTTTCTACACCAATTTCAATTCGTTAATTCAATTCTTTGACCACGAAAGGTGAGTATAGTTATTTTCACAAATTTAATGGGATTAAAGTAACATGAAAAGTAGTAAAAAGGATTCATATATGTTTGTAATGAAAATCTCACCAAGTCTTCACCTTTTTGATTCATGTCATCATATGCCTATGCTTCTATGTAAAGTTCATACCTTTTATCAGTTTATTCATGTTGAATCTGTCATTATGCCTCTATGCCAGTTTATATGCCCCTTTATTTCGTGATGTTAATTCCAATTTTCTGTGATTTGATTCTCTCTTCTTATCCCTATTCCTTTTATTTTTGGATCTAGGCTACCTTTGAGCCTATGTTAAAAATACGCGCGAATGTGAATACGTGAGAACGATGGGGATATGTGAAATATGGAAAATTGGATATTTTGGATAATTGGATAATATGTGAAATTGGCATATATGGGTATGAATTACATGGAATTGATGAAATTGCCTATAATTGAAAATTTGTAATTAAGGCTAATTAATATGTAATTAGTGTAATTAGTGACAAGTTGGAATAGGCAAAAAGTGTAAACATGATTATATGTTGAATTGGAAACACATGACATGAAAATTGGGGTTTGGGTGAAGTACGATTATTAATAAACATTTGACACGAGGTTAGGCGCAATTGTGGTGTTAGATTTCCCGGAACCGCCCGGCAAATCCAGCTGCCACAATTGGACGTCTAATGTGAGAGGTCAAAGGCATGAATTGTAGGCGTAACGTTGGGGGACGCGAGGTTAGACCCTGTTTGTGGCGTAAGACTGCACGGAACCGCCCGGCAAATCCAGCGGCCACAAAGTGTTTGGTCTAATGTGGGAGGTCATGCACCGTTCATCATAAGGAATGAATTAAGGAATACTAACCATAATAAGACATGGGTATGGTTAGAGGGTTAAGTGGGGTGACATGTAAATTATGACATGTAAATATGGACTTAACTGGAATAAGATAAGAAATGTAAATTATGACATGTAAGTATGGACTTAACCGTAGCATATGTAAGACATGGACATTTAAATTAAAATGGTTAAGTGGGGGCCAAGCATAGGTGGGAGGCTTGTGTTGGATGGGGACCCGTTTCAACCAGTAACCCGTATAAGTATCTAATTGGGCCCGGTACTAGGCCGGGGTTGGAGCACGCTTACTGGGCTTGAATATAAGAGGTCAAAACGTGAATAGCGGTGGCAATGCAAGTCCAACGGGTTCATGTGTGTGCATGGGTCTGGGCTGGTAGGTAAGACGTTGTTGCATCGTGTAGGTATGGTCGTGCATTTCATGTTGGCATCGGGGTTGCCACTTTGGGGAGTGATACACCCCACTGTGGGGCCAGCACGGGTGCCTATGGGGTTTAGGGAGCCGATCGAATGGGTAGAGTAAGGGTACCTTAGCGGTGGTAGGAGCAAGCCGGCACCTACGATAGCAGCTAGGTACAAGTAACTACCAAGTTTGTCATGTGGGTACAGTTAGTGGGAAGGGATCAACCTTGAGTAAAAGAGACTAGTAGATGTGCGGTGTAATTAAGTAATGTGGTGTAACTTAGCAAAAGTGCGGTGTAAAGAAATACATGTTGGTTGAGTTGGATAGTCCTTTGGGTGCTAGTCTGATGTCGACTTCGGTCTTCGGGGTTAGTACTTGGAGGGTTGTTTGCTTAGCCAAGGTGTAGGATTGTCTTATTACTTAGGAACGAAATCATCTTGTCCATCCTTTTTATCTACCTTATCTATGTTACAGCCATATCATGATGCCTATTTATGTCTTGATCATTTACCTTACCTATTATTTGTTAAAATTACTGGACTCGCCAGACTTTATGTCTGACCCGTTTGTTTCCACCTCTTTTCTTTCCTCCCCCCCCCCCCCCAGGTTTTTAAGGAGGGAATACTACAGCTTAGTGCCGATTTCTTTCAGTTGCTCGAAAAGAGTAGATGTATCGCTTTGGATTCTCTCATCTTTATGGCTTTGCTTATGCTCAGTGGGGATTTATGCATTTATGTTATTTAAGTATTTGCTTCTTTATGTACTTCGAAGTTTTTGGAAAAGATTATTGATCCTGTTGTAATGGTTTTGGAAACTACTTATGTAAGCTTGTTTTGAGTTATGATGCTATGAAATAAGTTTTATCTTCCGTTGTGTTGTTTTATTTATTTATTCTTGTAATGGTATTGACTAAATTCTTAACAAGTATTAACTTTATAAATTGGATTTTAGCTCTTCATAATTAAAAACTTATATTTCACAATAAATTTCCAAAATGTTTAAAATAAGTCATATTTTTGAATAGTTTAATGTAAATGACATTTATCTTGACTAGCGATTTACCTTTACATATAAAAATAGATTTTCAAAGCCAAATCCAAATCTACAATAAATTATAAATAAATCCCAAGTTTATTTTTTAAAAAATACCAATTTCAACTAAACTAAATCCAATTATAAATTCTCATATTGAATTGAAAATCAAATTTAAAATCTCCAAACAACTATTTCAATTGGTTAAAAATATTAAAACGTTTAATTTGAACAAACCATTTAGGTTCTAATAAGATTTTAAAATATCCAAAATATATTTGAATAAATTCTCAAACAATACATATATATTGATTAGTTTAAAATATCATTAATGTTTAATATAACAAAATAATTAAATCAAGTATAAAAGAAAATTTTAAATTATACTTACAAAATTGATTTAAAACGAAAAGAGAATAGATTAGATTTCAAATTTAAAATCAAATAACAAGTAAAACAAAATTCCAATATTGAAATAAATTAATTACAAGATTTAACCGCCAAAATTTCTGGTTCGTTACACATTCATACACTATTTAAATGCCTCTAGTAATGAATTTATATATATATTAATTTCACATTTTGTTATACTCCTTCTTCTCCATTTATTCTCTACAAAATTCCATTGAAAACTATCCTATTACTCTTGCAAATCCACTCTCTTTCACTTCCATTCTTCATTGATTTGCAAGCCACACAATATCAGAGAGTTATGCTTGAATTCTTATCATTCTCTCTTTGATTTAATCCTATTTCCTTAAAGAATTCAAAGATATATTGCCTTTGGAGGTCTATAGGATCGTTGTACCAAATCTACAAGAATCTGTATAGAAAATACGACTACTTGCCATTGTTTGTTGTTATTGATAAGGAAAAGGTGTATCTTGTATCCCGTGAAATCAAGATTGTAAAGGTGTTCTTGCCACCCGTGGAAAGCAAGCGATTATAGTGAAATTCTGCACGGTGGAGTGCAGGACTGGTTAATCCGAACCAGTATAAAAATCCTGGTGTTATTTACTTTACTGCATTTTATTTTATTGCTTATTTCTTTTGATTTGAATTTGGATAGGTATAATTTATATCTCTAATGTCTGAGTAGCCTTAAGGTCCTAACAATTGGTACCGGAGCCTGGTCTTTCAAAAAGTTCATAATCCGATTTTTGAAAAATTATAATGGCTAGTGACACTAGTAACACCATTATTAGTTCTTTTATAGAAGGGAAATCTACCACTAGACCTCCTCTATTTGATGACAGTAATTATACTTATTGGGCTTGTAGTATGAAATTTTATTTGCAGTCTAATGGTTTAGATATATGGAATATAATCCAAGTAAAACACACAGAGCCTCAAACTGAATATTCAAAATGGACACCAGACCGAAAGACACAAGCACTTAATAATTCTAAGGCCATGAACATTTTATTTTGCTCCTTAGATAGAAATGAATTTAATCGAGTGTCCATTTGTAATTCTGCATATGAAATTTGGAGAATATTGAAAGTCACACATGAAGGCACAAATAAAGTAAAACAAACAAAGATATCTATATTGACTCACCAGTTTCAACTTTTTCAAATGAAACAAAATGAATCTATTTCTGATATGAATTCTAGATTTCAAGATATTGTACATGCCTTAATATCATTAGGAAAGAAAATTACTAAAGAAGACCAAGTCCGAAAGATCTTGAATTCACTTCCTAGTGAATGGGATCAGAAGACTCTGGCAATCGAAGAAGCCAATGATATTAGTACTATATCAATAGAAGAATTAATTGGTAATCTAATGTCATATGAAGTAAAGTTGCAGGTTAGAAAAAAGAATCAGGGAAATGAGAAGAAATCACTAGCATATAATGCAATGATTGATAATGATGAACCAGATGATGATACTGTTGATGATGATATCGAGTTTATTACCAGGAAGATCGAGAAATTCTTGAAGTACTGGATAACGAAGAAACTTCGAAAAACCAACAATAATTATTCCAGAAATGGGAATGTTGTTAGATGTTTCAAATGCGATAAACCCGGTCATTTGAAAAGAGACTATCCCAATCTGAGAAAACCAAAGAACATTTCAAGTACTTTCAATAAAGAGAGGAAACATGCATTCAACGCAGCATGGGATGACTCATCATCAAGCGATAGTGATTTAGAAACAGAAAATGTTAATGTACGCTTTATGGCAATGGATGATCAGGTATGGAATTTTGATAAAGAAATTACTAAAGTTTTAAATGATATGCATCAAAGTTATGAAATACTTAGGAAAAAGTATAATAATAGTTTGGCAGAAATAGGTAGACTAAAAATATCTAATGAAAAGTTGAGTAAAGAAAAATAATGTCTAGTAGATGAAATTGGAAGATTTAATGGTCATAAAAATGGAAAGGATTTAGCACTTGGAAGTTTTGAAAAACTGAAAAGTGAAAATGAGTCCTTAAAATCAGAAAATCTTTCAATGAAGTTACAAATTACTGATCTGAATAAGAGAATAACATCTCTAGACAATGTTATTCTTAATCATCGTAAGGGTTTTGATAAAATGAAAACTGATGTTGATAAATTTAACAAAGGAAAGGACAATCTAGAGAAATTATTATCTGCATCTAAAAACACTAGGAATAAGCATGGACCTGGATATACCCCTATGGCTAAATCAAAGAAAGATAGTACCCAATGTACTAAGTTTGTTAAAGCCACCAAGTTCAAACCAAAACCTAGGAAATTAAAGTTAAATCGGCCTCCAAATACGTTCATTAACTTATGGGTTCCAAAATGGTTGGATAATACTGAAAAAGATCAATATATTGATAATTTTATTAATAAGGTTCATTTATCTATTGATTATATTTTGAAAGGGCATTCAAACTCTTCATGGGTTTGGCATCCCAAAACATAAACCCATGGACCCCGAAATAAAAAGGGTACTAATGTGCATATTTTATAATTTTTCCAGTACCAAATTGTCGATGTTCAAAGCATATGATGAGAAATCTATTGAACCATGGATAAATATGAAAAGGTCTAATATGATTATTTGGTTTATTTCATGTTTTGATTTCCCCACTTGTTTTATTCATATGCAAACTCTACATATTGTCTAGCAGTTAGTTAAACAATTCTTTTTACTTTTTTGTTGATGACAAAGGGGGAGAAAATGTATAAATATACTAGACAAAATGATAGGGGGAGTGCACAGAGTTATGGGGAGTTAAATACAAAATGTGTAATATTTTATATATTAAATATTTATATGGTTGTCATCATCAAAAAGAGGGAGATTGTTAATACCTCAGGTATTGATTTTGATGACAACAACCATATAAACAGTACTACTAACATACCTTTGAGTTGTGCAGTTACATTAGATATATTATGAAGATATTTATAAAGATAAAGAAGAATTATAGAGGAAGGATATTTAATGCAATTGAAGACTAAAAGCTATTAGAGAAGAATGTTGAAGAACAGAGGTGTTTGAAGTGATGAAGAGTTGGGTGAACCTTAGAATATCTTGTATACTTGAAAATAATCAACCATTGACCTCAACCTAATCACCAAAATCCACAAATATAAGAAAATTTGAAGTGCAGAAAATTTGCGACACTTACAAGTGTTGCTAGCATATTTGCAACACAAGTATGTCGACATACTCTTTTTGGTATGTCGACATATAACAGATATTTCAGATTTTTGAATTCAAATTGGGAAGTTATTTCCCTCTACCCTTTCACCAAAAGACACATCCATTCATACAATATTTAAAGGCCTTTGGTAACGATTTTTTATATATTAATTTCATATTTTCTTCTACTCCTTCTTCTCCATTTATTCTCTACAAAATTCCATTGAAAACTATCCTATTACTCTTGCAAATCCACTCTCTTTCACTTCCATTCTTCATTGATTTGCAAGCCACACAATATCCAGAGAGTTGTTGTTAGAGTAATTAATATATGGTATTTATATTAATAATGTATTACATAAATATCATATATTATTGGTAGAAGGTTTTTCGTTAGTTATATATGTTATTATATATTACAAATAACAGTGGCCAAGAGAACTAACAACAGGCGATGTCCAAAGATCGCTGTGAATAATATCAAAAGATAGCAAAGGGTATGACAGAGAATCAAAAAAATGGTAATTTAGAATATTTTCCAAGAGGACAAGAAGAACAATAGGTTTTACGAGATTTATTACAATTAATGAGGTTTTTGTGATTTAATGATCTAAGCACAGCAGCGCCAGGATATCTTAAACGGTACGTTATCCCAAAGATCTGGAGAGAGAGAGAGAGAGAGCAGTAAATGCTGACTAATTCATAATGGGAGTGGTTTGGTTATTGGAGAAGAGAGGATAAAGATGATTCATAAAGGGAGTGGTTTGGTTATTGAAGAAAAGAGGATAAAGATCCACAGTGCTGTCACATCTCATTAGTTTGGTTCCCGTATGTAAATCATTAATAGAAAATCCAAACAGATCAAATTCAACCGAAACCATATTATCAGTGATGAACTTACGAACGGATATCAAGTTTTTAATAAGTTTAGGAGAATGCAAAACATTATTTAGGATAAATGGAGGATATGGTAAAGGTAAATTAGTGCTACCGTGACCAATAATTGGAATTAGACGACCATTGCCAACAACAATATTATGATAATTATTGTTGGAATTGAAATAAGAAGAAAGTACACTTTGATCCGCTGTCATGTGAGATGTGGCACCGATATCCATGTAAAAAAATTCGTCGGCATGCATAGCGGCTATTGGTGGTGATTTAACAGGAAAGAGATGGCCGAAGAAGAAGAAAGAGAGGAGGATGGAAGAGTAGAGGTTTAGATATTCGAAACATGCTCTGATACCATGATAGATTTCAAATTTATTCCTTGCATTTCATTATTTGTCAGTCCTTTTTTGTAGGCATTTAGGGCTGCCAATGTTTACATAAATATATTACATAAATAACACGCATTTATTCTTCTGTCATTAATGTAATTATATATTACTATGTGTAATATATAATAACATATATAACTAATGACAAATCTTTTAGCATTAATATATGGTATTTATGTAATATATTATTAACATAAATACCATATATTAATTATTCTAATACAAATCTTCTACCATTAATATATGGTATTTATGTAATACATTATTAACATAAATACCATACATTAATTATTTTAACAGTTATGCTTGAATTCATACCATTCTCTCTGATTTAATCCTATTTCCTCAAAGAATTCAAAGATATATTGTCATTGGAGGTCTATAGGATCATTGTACCAAATCTGCAAGAAACTGTATAGAAGATACGACTACTTGCCGTTTTTGTTACCGTTGATAAAGAAAAGGTGTATTTTGTAGTCCATGAAATCAAGATTGTAAAGGTGTTTCTTGCCACTCGTGGAAAGCAAGCGATTATGGTGAAATTCTGCACGGTGGAGTGCATCACTGCATGTTGGATTGGTTAATCCGAACCAGTATAAAAATCCTGATATTATTTACTTTACTGCATTTTATTTTATTGCTTATTTCTTTTGATTTGAATTTGGATAGGAATAGTTTATATCTCTAGTGTCTAAGTAGCCATAAAGCCCTAACAAACCAAGCACCATTAGGCTTATATTTACTATAGCTCTAAAAAACCAATAAAAAATTAAACACTTAAATGTCAATAATGCATTTCTCAATGGCATACTACAGGAAGAGATTTATATGTAGCAACCAGAAGGGTACATACAATACCCCAACCTTGTATGTAAACCCAATAAGGCTATCTATGGTTTGAAACAAGCACACAGGGTGCGGTTTGATAGACTCAAGTCAACCCTGAGTACACTGGGATACGACCCACTAAATCTGATAACTCCTTATTTATTAAAGTTAGTCAAACATCTACTATTTATATTCTAATATATGTTAATGATTTAATCATTACATGTAGAAGTGACATTAAGGTGGCAAACATAACAAAATATTTAAATAAAGAGTTCTCAATTAAAGATTTAGGAGAAATCTCCTAATTTCTCGGCATTGAAGCAAAGAGAAATTTAAAGTCAGAAATGTTCCTTTATCAAAAGAAGTACATAATTAAATTACTGATAAAGACTGACATGAATGAAGCTAAATCACAGCCAACACCAATAATATCCAACCAGCACTATTCTAAAAACACGAGAGAAGTCATAAATAATGTCAAACAATACAGGAGTGTTGTGAGAGCAATACAATATGCAACCATAACCTGGCCTAATATAACATTTAGTGTTAACAAGGTACCTCAATTTTCGTAGGATCCCGAAGATGAATACTAGGGAGCATTGAAAAGAATTTTGTGGTACCTCAAAGGAACACCAAACTATGGGCTAATACTAAAAGGTGGAAAGGATTTAAACATAAATGGATTCACGGACTCAAACTGGGCTGCAGACCCGGATGATAGAAGATCAATCATTGGATACTGCATCTTCATAGGTGACAATTTAATATCATGGAGCTCTAAAAAGCAATCAACAATATCAAAGTCAAGTGCAGAAGATGAATACATGAGTATTGCTAGTGCTACCGCAGAGAAAATGTGGATTCAGTCCATCTTAAAGGAAGTACACTTATGCAACTAATCAAAAGCAACAATTTAGTATGATAATCAAAGCTTAATATACATATCAGCTAACCATATCCAACATGCTCGAACAATTGTTAAGTCATGTTTACACCATTACCTCACACAATAACCATGTTTTAAGAACAAGAAACATAATTAAAATTGTACACAACATTTTAAAGCTTATTAATACTAAAATTTACATTTTACATCAAATCCTACTTATTACACAAGATATGAACATTTTAATATAAACTTGTACAAATTTTGTATAACATGAGAATTAAATATTTAAATGTCTATATTTTAATACATAATTCACTCAAACACGTAAAATTCTTATTTTCTATGGTTAATAATATTTTGCAAGTAAATTTACATTTTATTTTTAAACTTGTGTAAATTTACATAACATATGAATAATGATTCTACATGTTCCATACTAATGCACAAACCACCAAGCACATATACAACTCCTATAATACACAATATTTATCGATAAAATCCACAAACCATACTTGTGTCTGAACAACAATTCCAAAACATATATTTTACACAAGGCTTACATAACATTATATGTTAAACCTCCACTTTCAACTATGCAAATTATTAAACTAACTTATTAAACCAATTTGTGAAACCAAAATTTATTCCTAACATATATCTTAGAAATACTTTGGGTTCCACAAAAATGATTTATTATCATCCCAAAAATTTAAATTTTCTCAACTATTGCCATTTTACATCAAGATTCACCAAAACCACATTTTCCAACTTAATTATCTCCAAGAAACATATTAAATTCCCAAGACACATATTCACTATTTAATCCCCAAGACACATATTTTAACCACCAACTTGGATAATTAAGCTAAATCACCAATTTAATCAACAAAATTAAGTTAATTACCTTTTTAATATTCATTTTATAATTTTTTAATAATTATTGCAGGTAATCCTCAAAAACTTGGGTTGTTACAATTTTCAAGACATGCATGCAGGTTTAAACTGGAAGAGATAGTGAAAGCTCACCAAAAAAATGACTTGCAATGAATTTACAAACAAGATTGAAGTTTTTGGCTTTGAAATGGTTTGAGAAGAGCTTCAAGAACCTATAGATTCAAAAACGCAGACATGCAAACAAAGAGGAAATTTACAATGAACAATCATTCTTAGATTTGAGAAATTAGTGAAATAGATTCTTGGTTATGCATTAATTACCTGTTAGGATTAGATTTAGCAAGTTTTTCTCCTGATTTTTATTCGAAGTTTGGTCTTGATTTGCAAATTGGAGAGATGGGTGCTAATTTTCTTTCCCGGGTTGTTTTAAGAAGAGAATAGAGGAGAAAGCACATACTCCTCTTTTTTCTTCTTCCTAACCTAAGTTAGCTAATGGGCTTGGCTTTAGACCCAAATCCCATCCATTAAGGCTAATCATGTTTAAATTAAGTTACTTATATGATTAACTTGCATATTTACCCATGTTTACCCCATTTTATCACAAAATACATCAAAGAGTTTACATTTATATGTTTCTTACTTTACAAAATATGTTGCAAGTATAAAATATTTTTAACTATTATACCTTGATTTATAAATGTAAAAATAATAAGATTTACACTTTTAACTTAATAGTATATTTTATATTTTCTTTTTGTAAAAAAATTACATTTGTAACACTAAAATTACATTTGTAACTCGAGAAACATGCCTCCCTAACTCAGGAAGCCAAGGAGAGAAGCAGCTACACAAAGTGCTTCAAACTCATGAGGTTGCAAAATGCTAATCAAGTTCGTCAACAACCCACACAATTTCCATAGTCATCGTTTTAGTTTGCAGAACCATCAGTTCCATATCACCAAACACCAGCAAGCTTTTTATCTATTCCTAGGCCTGTCAAATGGGTCGGGTAGGGTCTAAATGGGTCGGATAGAATTTGACCCGACTTATTTAAAAGATAAACTAACCCGACCCATTTGACCCATTTAATAAACGGGTCAACCCGACCCGACCCGAATAATAAAAGGGTTGGCCCGACCCGACCCGTTAACAATAACCACAGCTTAAGCATTAAGATCAACATTAAAAACTGAAAAAAATACACCATTTATTATCAATTCTGCATTAAAAAAAGCAAAAACTGCATAAGAAAGCGAACTGATGCACATCATATTATCAAAAATAGCACCAAAAAATGGAAAACTGCACTATGATATTGCCAATTCAACACAAAACCCAAATTTTGCTCCAACAAACAGAAAACTGAACTAGACATTACAACTAGAATATTTGAAAGTTCCGCATCATATAATTACAAACTGCAACACTAAAACTAGAAGATTCGGAATTGTCATGAACATACAAATGAAACTAAAACGTTTCAGTGCAAACTCATAGAAATGAAAATACAGGAAGTTCCACTGCTTTTGTCCAGCTTCCGAACCCAAGCCACCTAAAAAATAATAATGAAAGTAAAGTTAGAGACCCTAATCAGAAAACTTGGCAGAGAGATTGAAATTGTACTTTGATGGTAAGTAGGTAGTTGTTTCCTAAGAAATCCATAATGCTAAGATACAACCATAATTTCACAAGTCTGCTGCAATTATATGTTTCTGCTGGATATGAATGATATGCAGGCTATTGAAATATGACATGCAGGCTATAAATAATCCTATATTAACTTCACCACACATTTGCTTTTTTTGTAGAAATGCGTGTGCACCCACATTAATTTTATTTACTTGAAGAATATACAGAATTCTATTTCCAGCAGAACCGTTTATAACAATACAGTAAAGTAACTGCCACTAAAAAAAGCGAAGAAAAAGAATGCATGTTTGCTTCAAAGATTCCATAGAATGAGTCAATATATATTATATACAGTCATCTCACTTAATACAAGCTGATATAAATAATCCTATATGGTAAGAGAACATGTAGTTATATAGCCTAAGATGATACAAGACACCACCTTGTTTTTCTCGAAATGATTAATGAAACTGTGCGCATATGTGGATGTTTAAAAACACTTTAACATATTTACCTGATCAGTGTTATTCGCAAGAACTCAATATAATTTATAAGCACCATAGTGACATTAAGTCGGACATAAATGCAAAAATCCAACTATTTTAGTAACGAACTGTACAAAAGACTACATCTTACAACATACCAAGTTATGGTGTTTGATGACATGTGACAATATTAGAGTCCTATTTATGTAGTAAGTTCAAAACGCAATAGCAAAGCCTAATAAGAAACACTGATTATCTAAAATCCAAAAATGGAGCATGAAAAAGGTAAAACCTGATAGAGAAAAGGAAGCAATCCATTAGGCAAGTGGATACATCTAGGTGTAGTCTCATCAAAATGAGTAACTATATCTGTAACAACAATAAATAACCACATTTCAGTTCAAGCAGTTTTACTTTTCACATAATACAAATGCACTGGAAAATAATTTTCGAAAATGGACGAGATCATCCGTAATACCATCTGACCAATGGCTATTACCTCAGGCTAGACAACATATACAGCTAATTCAAGGTGACCACAACAAAAGAATAATTTATTAACCATCAAAGATAGCTCCATATTTATTCATGTTACTGTAAGCATATCTACTTTGATCTTTGCCTCATCTTCCTTGGCTTTCTTTGAAGCCTTCCCAAAGCATGTATAGAAAAAAAAAATATACATCTAAGATTTTGTATGCTTGGCAACATATGTATATAGCAAATATACCGTACTTCTGTTTGTAAAATGCAAGAAGATGAATTCATAACAGTAACATGCTTCAGGACTACGTTATCAAGAAACATATACAAATTGAACGTAAGAGTCTGGAATTAATGCATCAATTCCTCATTGAATGCACTGAAAATAATCGTTGCCCTGAATCATACTTTGATAACCAGACTGTTAATTAGTCCAATCGTTATCTTTTAAGATTTAAACTGTTATTTTCAGATCATAACTAAAATTGTAACTATTACCTAAAATTCGACATAAATATATGTGAAAATGAAAAGGTGACAAAAACACAATTTCACTTTATCAAAGGCTATAGCAAATATAATTAACTAAATGGGCTGTCACAACTAACAAGCTTCCAGCAAAAATTCTAAAGAAGAATTTACCAGCTGCAATAAAGTAGAGAAAGTTCGAGCTACATCATGTTCTGGTTGTCCTCTCACAACATCTGCAGAAGTCATGTTTGCTCCAGTATCTGTAAAATATTTCAGGCAAGTTAGTCAAAACAGATAGAGAGGCAACTATCTAATTTTTCAAGTTATTAAAACCAAGATCATAGCAAGAATAAAACATTTAATATTTCAGGTGAAAAAATATGTCAGCACCTTATAGGCTTATACTACGACACTCGGATGGAGTAGAAACTTCAATAAGCTGCTCGGAATCAACATGAAATTTTGAAATATCTTCATTTTCTTGTTCCACTTCCGATGCAATAGCATTTCCATACAACCAATCCCGCGTGCAAAGTAATGCTTCCACAATATCATCCTTAAGAGAACTACGATAATCGTCTAAAACCCTTCCGCTAATGCTAAATGCACTTTCGGAGGCAACGGTAGTAATAGGCACGGCTAGAACATCTTTCGCCATGAGTGAGAGAATAGGATATTTGAGTTGTTGAGATTGCCAAAATGAGAGTATATCCAATGGTAACTTGCGATCCAACAACCTATCTTCTAGATATAACTTAAGTTCCGAATTATGAGAACTTTCAGCAAATTCGGAATTTCTAAATATGTCAAATTCTTCCATTACATCGGCACACTCTTGAGAGTAAGGTCCTATAAACAAATCGCTAGAATCTAATTCTTTAGACCCAATTGCTTCATTGTTAGATTCCTTCTCTAATTTTTTTTATACTCCTCATAAAGACCGTTTAATTTTGCCTCTACCATCTCAATTCTTTCACCATAATCATTTCCATAAAGCTTTTTGTAACAAAACTTGACAAAATCCATCTTATATCGGGGATCAAGAATGCAAGCAATGTATTAAATCCACTCCAATATTTATTGAACTTTAAAAACATGCTACTTGCCATTTCAGACATAAAATCGTCAGATCCCATACATTTTTGCAATGTGAACAATACCATAACAATTTTTGGGAAAAACAAATTTGAAGTTGGATACTTCGTTCCGGAAAATAAACAAGTGGCATCATAAAATACTTCCAAAAAATCAGCAATTTTTTTTGCTTTCATCCATTCCTCTTGTGTAGGACAATAAATATAATTCTTATCAGCGAGCTTTAAACGACCAAGCGCTTGTTTATAATATATAGCACTTTTTAACATAATAAATGTCGAATTCCATCTTGTTGGCACATCTTGACGCAATCCTTTATTATTATTATTCAAAGATAGATCCCCTATACATTCTATAAAATGTTTCTTTCTTGATTGTGAACCTTTAATATACTTGATGCTTTCTCTTATATTACTTAAACATGAAGCAATGCACTTTAAACCATCTTGTACCATTAAATTTAAAATATGTGTTGTACATCGCACATGCAAATACTGTCCATCTGCCATCAAGGCATTACGATATGTTAGGTGGAACTCTAATAGATCTACAAATTTGTCATTGGAAGAAGCATTATCCAACGTATAAGCAAATATTTTATCTTCAATATCCCAACTAAGTAAAAGACTAGATATCTTTCCAAATATAGCAGCTCCGGAATGAGGTGGTGGCATAAGACAAAAACTAAGCAATTTTTTCTGCAATTTCCATCCGTTGTCTATAAAGTGTGCAGTTAGAGTGATATAGCCATCTGTATTAATCGATGTCCATAAATCGGTTGTCAAACTAACCCTCCCCGTACAAGTTTTCAAAAAACATTTAAGCTTGGATTTTTACTTTTCAAATATTTTTAAAACATCTACACGGGATGTTTTGAAATTTAATTTACATCAGTGAGTATGACCTTCCTAAAACATATCACTTTTATAGATAAGGTAAACAATTACTTCCATTATTTGATGATCTTGCAAACAGTCTACAAAATAGGAACGAAGAATTATTATTTTTTAACTGTTGTACCAAGTAAGTAGAGAAGGAAAACAAATTGCTTTTGAAAACCGCCATAGATTGCATTAGAGTAGGCATGGTGTGCTGTGGAATTGCATGGCAAAAGCAGTTAAAAGCTAAGCCGTTAAAAGCAGTTAAAAGCTAAGCAGTTAAAAGCAGTTCAAAGAGTGTATCCTCAGAAAAGGTAATTAACATTTTTATATGAAATCATTATAGAAAACCAAGCAAAAGCAGTTAAAAGCTAAGCTTAAGGAAATCAATGTTTACTTGAGATTCAAACCATATAATGCATACAATCTCTTCAAATATTTAATTCACAATCTAATCTACTTCAAAATTATTTTCAGTATCCCCCGAAGGAAAAAGGAATAATAATAATTGAACTTGGATCAGATTTAAAAAAAAACATGATAAATAAACAGAACTAGCCCAGTTGTAAGAAATGCAAACAACCAATTATAGGTAAATAAAAAAAAATAAAAAAATTAATACCTTTACGAAGGAGCACTCACTGAAATACGTTGAAGGAGGCACAAGCGAGAAAATCGCTGCGACGAAAGGCTAGAGTTCACTAGAAAGGAGCATTCCTCCAGTAGCTGCCTTTACCGCTTGCTATTCAGAAACAACAACAACCAAAATTAAAAGTCGAAAAAAATTGCAAACAAAAACAATAACAAAAACAAAAACAAACTACAACCAGACTTACGTGTATCAAGCTAGAATTGATTTCGAACAAAGTCGATGAAGTCGGCGATTTTCAAACAACTAAAGAAGAGAAGATTTGAGGAAGCGCTCTTTTTTTCTATCGTGATTCGAAGACTAGGGTTACGGTGTCTCGTAGATCTGAAGGGAAATTAGGGTAAATGGTTAAACGGGTTGCGTTGATTTTAGACCCTATGTTTCATGGGCTGATGCGGGTTGGGTTTGAAAATGGGAAAAATTAATTGGGTCAAACCCAATCCTTTTAATATTATGGTAAATGGGCTGGGTAAAAGGGTTAGGGTCAGATTTGACAGGTCTGTCTATTCCTGTGTCTTGCCAACAAACTTTTGGAAAATTTTCAGAACAGTATGGGCCATTTACGCAGCTGCTTAGACCTATTACAAATAATGAGTATAACATGCAATCTGGACAATATCAAGCGATAATACAGAATCCAAATGTTAAAAAAGAGCCGTTATTTATTAATTGCTGCTTAAGTGTTGATATTATTCCAGATTGATTATAGCACGCTTTAACTGTAGACTTTTTGATATGTCATATGCTCGAACTTCTGTGATTCTTCTTTCTGAATTCATATCTACGTATGTGACTTTGTTTATTGAAATTTAGTCCTGCCGTGTATTTAACTCTAAGGATTCATTCTTTTACGTTTATTTAATTATGGAAAGCTCCTTCACAAAATAAACAAAGTACACTTCTAGTAAAGCAATTTCAGTGGAGCTGTCTTTCTTCATGGATCGAACTTCCGTTCGGTGCAGGTAAACATAAGTGGAGGAAGATTCAACGTGTTGAATGTGCAAATTAAGGGAATGCAAAACTAGTCCAGTACTGTGAGATCATTTGTAGACTAATCAGTCAAAATTGGTCCGTAAGAAGAATAATGCATGTTTGTAAATTAAAAGAGAGTCAAATGAACATATTTTTCCAGTAGATTGCTCATAAAATTTGGGATGTTCTTCAGTCCATTGATTTAATGAAAAGGAAATTTGCAGCTTGTTCGAGTTGATCATTTGTAAAAATTATTGCTTTTTTGTTTTAGTCAATACTGTAAGTGAGAACACATGAACAAAAAGATAACCAAAAAAAAATGACTATATAATTTCGAGAGTACCTTTGGATTGATCCTTTGCCTCGATTTACTAGATGTGTTTCATACTTAATGATGTCCTTTTGACAGCTTATTGTATAAGCTATATATTTCAGAATCTAGGTCCTCATAAATTAATTAAGTATTGTTAGGTATTACATAACTAACTAACTTTATGCTTATGGCTGATGAAGTTATCGAAAAGCTAGCTAGCTCATTTTACTCTCTATTAGTAGTATATCTTATGTTTAATATGAGCACAATAAATTATATATGTATAATGCTCTTTTTGGAATCTATCTATATTTTATTTTAACGGCCAGTAAGTTACCGGTAATGAAATGAGTCGGCTACTAACTTCAACAGAGCAATACAACATGTATATCATCTCTTCAATAATGGGCTGGTTGATAATGGGCTGGGCCTCCAAAAGCTTTTTACATTTTTTTTTCTTATTTGCCGAAAGCCTGTATGTACAAGGCTATAACGCCTATATATATACAATACATTGTATCCATTTGTATCTTATCTTTCAATCAATACAATAACAAAAGAATCCTCATCTCCTTTCTTAGAAAAACAATTTTATCAAAACTTTTCTTGGTATCAGAGCATTCAGAAAACAGCCTCACGGCTTATCAAGATCCTGGAACTGAGTTTGTTGATCTTCATATCCATCAGAGTTTATTATCATCATATGGATATGACTCATCAGAGGAGATTCCTCATCATTTGAGAGAAGATACACCATATTTGTGCAGTACCTCGCCTGAAACTAAAAGTTTTCAAGGCTGCATCTGACCAAATACAATATATCTTCTATGTTCAGTAACAAATATCGCCAGGGAATAACCAAGAATCAAGAAAATCATCAAAACAAATAAGAGCCTCGCCTAGAGAAACCTTCAAAATAAGGTACTTTCTGATCTAACTAACATTCATCACTAGATCTCTCTGGCTGCTACTTACCTGTTAGAGAATTCCTCAGTTCTTGATTTGTAACGGCATTCTTTGTACTGATTTCTTGATAATACTGTCATCATCCGTCTATTATAATGGTTGAGACAACACCATCTTCGACATCTGACAATAGCCATAATGTTTCTACTGGAACTGGGCCTGTAGATCCAACAACAAAAACTGTGATTAGTCTTAAAAGTCAACTAATCACTATACATCTCGAAGAGGATAATTACCTTCTCTGGAAATTGCAAGTCGAGACAGCCATTCAAGGATATGGCCTTGAAGGATATATACTTGGCACTGTTGATATACCAGCCAAGTACATTACAGATGCAAGCAACAGAACAATTGCTAATGAAAAGTATGTTCAGTACCACAGGCAAGACAGACTTATCAGTTCTTGGTTGCTGTCATCTATAAGTGCAAGTTTGTTACCACAAGTCATAGGATGTACTTCTGCCTTTGACATTTGGACTACAGTTGAGAAAGAATTTAATAATCAATGTTCAGCCAAAGTTATTCATTACAAGAATCAACTGCAAAGTGTTAAAATGGAGAATTTATCTATGAGGGAGTATATTGCTAAAGTTAAAAGGCTATGTGATCTATTAAATGCCACTGGAAACAGAGTGCCTGACAGTGATCATGTATTATACCTGGTTAATGGACTTAACAGTGATTATGAAGCTGTAATCGCAGTCATAACATCTCAAAAGATAGTGCCATCCATAGATGAGGTTCATTCTATTTTACTTTCTCATGAGGCAAGAATAAACGCCAAGAAACCTCAAGAACCAGAGTATAGCGTGAACTTGACTACTGGTTTTAAAGGCAAGAATCAAAACTTTAATAATAACAGAAATGATCAGGGTTACCAAAGAGGTGGTGGTGCTAGAAGAGGTCGTGGCAGAGGTAGATGGACTAATACCAACAGACCAAAGTGTCAAATTTGTGAAAGAGTGGGACACACAGCCCTGAACTGCTACTTTAGATTTAATACTAGTTACACGTCTAATCAAAATCAGAGAAATACTGGTAAACCTAGTGTGAATATGGTATTATCTCAGTCTGAAAATAGCAGTCAAGATAATTCAAGTAAAGGAGGAAATCAAAATGACATAGCAAAGCTGGAAACTGTGCAAGATGATGGTTGGTACCCAGATTCAGGAGCTACACATCACATTACCAACAATCTTGACAATTTGAATCTTGGAAATAGAGACTACAGAGGTAATCATTCTATTTTATTAGGCCATGGCAAAAGTATTACTATTACTCACATTGGTAATGCTAGTTTAAGTGGTAAGAGGCAGTTATACTTACATAACCTTTTAAGAGTGCCAAAGATCAAGAAAAATTTAATAAGTGTTTCTCAATTTGCTCATGACAACAATGTCTACTTTGAATTTTACCCTACATACTGCTTAGTTAGGGACATTCTAACTAGAGAACCCATTTTATAGGGTAACATGACAGGAGGTCTATACAAGTTTGACACTATCAAGCATAACAGTGAGACAAAAAGAGAAAAACACTGTAATCTGAATATTCTTGACAATGCTAATAGCAGCAAAAAAGTTTTTGATCTCTGGCACTACAAACTTGGACATCCAAGTGCTAAGATTGTAATGAAAATTTTAGATAAGAATCATATTCAATATAATAATGTCTCATTACCATACATCTGTGAATATTGTCAAGTTGGTAAAAGTCATAAATTACCCTTCATTGACTCTGAAACTGTCTATACTGAACCATTGGAGTTAATAGCAACTGACTTATGGGGTCCTTCTCCTATAAGCTCAGACTTTGGTTTCAAGTACTATATTGCCTTTGTAGATGCTTATTCAAGACACACATGGATTTATTTTTTAAAAGCCAAGTCTGAAACTAGTAATGCTGTGATGAATTTTATCTCTATGGTTGAAAGACAACTTAATGCTCAAGTTAAAACTATCCAATCTGATAGTGGAAGTGAATTCAAAAGCTTAAACCAATACTTTGCTAAGAAAGTAATTGTTCATAGAATCACTTGCCCATATAAATCTGAGCAAAATGGATTAGTTGAACGAAAACACAGACATATTGTTGAATCAGGTTTGACATTATTAGCACAAGCAAAATTACCCTTAAAATTTTGGCCAGAGGCCTTCAGTACCTCTGTGTATCTTATTAATAGACAACCAACAAAGGTACTGAAAGGCATAGCTCCACTAGAAAAATTATATAATGTCAAACCAGATTACAACAGTCTAAAACCTTTTGGATGTTTGTGTTTTCCCTATTTGAGACCATATAATTCAAACAAATTAGATTTTAGATCAAAACCCTGTACTTTTCTGGGGTATACTACCAGACAAAAGGGATACAAATGTCTGGATGAAACAGGTAAAATCTACATAAGCAGACATGTTGTATTTGATGAGATGGTGTTTCCTTTTAATAGCAGAAATATTACAACTACTAGTAAAGTAAGAAATCCAAATACATCTATACCTGAGATCCCAGTTTATTCTGAAAAATGGGACAATAATGATGAAAGTGAGGCTGCTGAATCAAGTCAAGCATCACAATCTTACTCTGAAGAGCATGATGATTCACAGCAACTCAGCCTTGCCATGCACAATCCTGAAAATTCAGATAATCAAGAATTAGAAAGAGATGCAGGTTCACAAAGTACAAGATCAGAATACTCATCAAGTTCAGATAATGATAGCAGCTCACCATCATCAGAATCACCAATCCAGATAGGCCACCCTATGATTACTAGGGCAAAAAGTGGTATTTTAAAACCAAAAGCATATATAACTTTATCCAGTAACTGTGAACCTAATTCCTTTGAACAGGCTATCAAAGACAAGAATTGGAAGAAAGCTATGGATGAGGAATATGATGCACTCATCAAAAATAAAACCTGGAAACTTGTATGTCAACCTGCCAATAAAAATATTGTGGGGTGCAGATGGACATACAAGCTCAAGAGAAATCCAGATGGATCAATAAATAAGTACAAGGCCAGGCTGGTTGCAAAGGGTTTTACTCAGGAATACAGGTTTAATTTTAATCAAACCTTCTCACCTGTAGTAAAACCCACAACAATCAGACTTATACTTACTATTGCCCTATGTAAGAAGTGGCATATCAGACATTTAGATGTTAATAATGCTTTTCTGAATGGTGTTCTTGAGGAAGAAATATATATGAGACAGCCTCAAGGTTACAATCTCAATCAAAATTTAGTTTGTAAATTGAATAAAGCTATTTATGGGCTAAAACAGGCCCCTAGAGTTTGGTTTAACAGATTGAAAAATACACTAACCAAGTTAGGATGTCAATCTACCAAATCAGATAGTTCATTATTCATCAAAATAAATAGCTTTTCAACAATCTACATACTAATATATGTAGATGACCTCATTATAACTGGCAGTAATATTGATGACATTGACAAGTTAACTCGGTTTTTGAATGAACAGTTTTCTATCAAAAATTTGGGAGAATTAAATTACTTTCTTGGCATAGAAGTATCTAGAACAGAATCTGAAATAATCCTATGTCAAATAAAGTATATAACTAAGCTACTTGTCAAGACAAAAATGTTGAATGTCAATCCCCAGCCTACTCCAATGGTAAGCAGTCAGAATTATTCAAAATATAGAGGTGAAGCAATTGCAAATATAACAGAATACAGGAGTATTATTGGTGCACTTCAGTATGCAACAATAACACGTCCTGATATTTCATACAGTGTAAATAAACTATCTCAATTTATGCAGAAACCCATGGACTTACACTGGAAGGCAATTAAAAGAATTTTGCGCTACTTAAAAGGGACAATCAATTTTGGCTTAAAATTGAAAGCCAGCCAACATTTGCATATAACAGGATATGCAGATGCTGACTGGGCTTCAGATCCAGATGATCGAAGATCAACCAGTGGTTATTGCATCTACTTTGGTCAAAGTCTAATATCTTGGTGCTCAAAGAAACAACCTACAATATCTAGATCTAGCACTGAAGCTGAGTACAGGAGTATAGCCAATGCGACAGCTGAAATTAAATGGCTACAATCTCTACTGTTTGAACTCAAGCTACAGCCCACAATTAAGCCAATTTTATGGTGTGACAATAGGAGTGCTGTGTACATGTCTGAAAATCCAATACAACATGCAAGAACAAAGCATATCGAAATAGATATTCATTTTGTTCGAGAAGCAGTTCAAAAGGGAGAAATACAAGTCAATCATATACCAGGTTTTTACCAGAGAGCAGATATATTGACTAAAGCTATATCATTGAAGAATTTTACCAGATTTAGAGAAGAACTCAATGTCATGAAGCAAACAAGTTATCCAGAAGACATCAGTGGAAATAAAATCAAACACAGTACCTCAACAGTCAAGGAAAAGTCTCACAAAGCTCAGATTATCGAAGCCGAAGCTGACGCCTTAGAAACATCGCTGACAAGAGCAAGAAAAGCATCAGGAAACAGCAAAGAGAAGAGAGCTGATAAAAAGGAAGCATAAATTAGCAAGGAGAGTGGTGGCGCGGTTCAGATCGGTGTATTTTTCGCCTCAATTCTGCTAATCGTCAGCCAAACATGGCAAAATTAGGGTTTCAGAAACTCTAAGTTTTGAGGGGGAGTAATGAAATGAGTCGGCTACTAACTTCAACAGAGCAATACAACGTGTATATCATCTCTTCAATAATGGGCTGGTTGATAATGGGCTGGGCCTCCAAAAGCTTTTTACATTTTTTTTTCTTATTTGCCGAAAGCCTGTATGTACAAGGCTATAACGCCTATATATATACAATACATTGTATCCATTTATCTTATCTTTCAATCAGTACAATAACAAAAGAATCCTCATCTCCTTTCTTAGAAAAACAAATTTATCAAAACTTTTCTACCGGCACCATAACAATTGGTAAGTATTGACCCATTATTGAAAATTGTATATAAATGTTATATTATTTGATTATGAAAATACCATGCTGTATAAACTAAAGGGGTTATTTTTCAGTTGAATTTTCTTACCTCTTTGCAGTTTTGTTTTTCCCTCATGCTATCCATTTGGTTTGACCAGGCGTATATGATTTTGCAATTTTCAATCTAAACTCAAATTTCAACTCAAACTTCCTAGAATTCAAATGAAAAGGTTAGTATTTCAGGTAATGTCGATGAAATAGCATTCTAGGTTCATTCTTAAGCATAACCAACAATTCATTCTGTTCACTTTTTCTCTTTCATCCTAATAAACACCAAGCACGTACCCAGCAATACAAAACTAAGCATAACCAGTCACAAACCACTTAAAAAATAATATTATATAATACAAACAGTATAAAACAGCAAACAACCCTTTCATCCAATATTACCTCTGTTCACAACAGCAAACAACATTTGCATGTTTGTTTATTATTAAAAATTTATAACAGCAAAGTCTTTACCGTTATAAATTTATAAATGCAAAGACTTTGCCGTTATAAGCTTATAATGGCAAAGACTTCGCCGTTATAACCACTAGCCTCAGTTCACTCAATTAGGCATGAAACCATTCCAAACTAACCACGGGTGACTGATCAAGCCACACCTGGTTGCTCAGTGACTTGTTTAGCCATTGAACAAGGCATTGTTGGTTGTGCTCTTAGATGATAAGATTACTGCCAATAAACATTCAGAATCGAAACGTGGCTCTTTAAATTGAAATTTTCAGTTAGGCGCGTAGCTTCTTCATAAAAGTTGACGAAGTATATATCAATGTCCACTCCACTGAAACATATTTAAAAGATGTATCCGTCCACAAAGTAAACCACTTTAGTCCAAATGTTATGTATAAAACATATAAATGTAGATATTCCTTGCGTTTTCATACATCACACCACCAAATTATAGAATATGTGAAGCCCACTCTATAAGTAAAGAGCATTCATTGCGCATTATCCATTGCTTCAAGCTTATATCATCTTATAACAAACATACATAGCACCAGTAATGAGTAGCAGCACAGCTGGAAGACTTTCAAGCTTGGCTTCTTCTTCCATTGCATGGCACAGTCCACTGCCCTACGTCTTCATATCTCTTGGCGTGGTAATGAGCCTTATTGCAATTGCAATGATCATGCTTATTTACTCGGAAATCAAAGCTTGCAATAGATCTGAAGTTGATGATGATGATGATGAGTCGGGAAGTAGAAAAATGGTAAACAAAGAGGAAGGGTTAGCAACGTTAGGAATGGAGGGTAGATCAGTTGTGGTGGTGGTCATGGCCGGAGATGACATGCCTACTTTTTTGGCTAAGCCTTCCCGTCCAATATAGTTGTAATTGCATTCCACTGTATTTTCAATTTTGTTCTCCAAATTTTGTTTCCATCGGAGAAATGCTTTCAACTCAATTTGATTGCTTCCAGTGTGGTACTTGTACACTGTTTTAGAGTGACTTCTAATTACTCCATTTCTTCATGTGTCCTCGCGTGGGACAAAGAATCACTGCTGATGGGTTAACGAGGTTCATCATTTTATATGGATAATTGATGATAAAAATTAAAGAATTAAGATTTATGTGACACTCGAAGCACGGAAGAAAATATATATAATTGGAATGCTTCTTCACAAAAGTTGACAAAGTATCGATGTCCATTCCACTAAAACATATTTAAAAAGATATATCCACCCACAAAGTAAACCACTTTAGTACAAATGTAATATATAAAACATATAAATGTAGATATTCCTTGCGTTTTCATACATCACACCACCAAAATATGGAGTAAGTGAAGCCCACTCTATAAGAGCGTTATATTGCGCATTACCCATTGCTTCAAGCTTATATCATCTTACAACAAACATACATAGCACCAGTAATGAGCAGCAGCACAGCTGAAAAGCTTTCAAGCTCGGCTTCTTCTTCTTGTGCATGGCACACTCCACTGCACTACGTCTTCGTTTCTCTTGGCGTCGTAATGAGCCTTAATGCAACTGCAATGATCATGCTTATTTACTTGAAAATCAAAGGTTGCAATCGATCTGAAGTTGACGTTGATGAGTCAGGGAGTAGAAAAGCGTTCAACGAAGAGAAAGGGTTAGCAACGTTAGGAATGGAGGGTAGATCAGTTGTGGTGGTGGTCATGGCCGGAGATGAGATGCCTACTTTTTTGGCTAAGCCTTCTCGTCCACTGTTGTTGTAATTGCGCTCCACTGTATCTTGAATTTTCTTCTCCAGATTTTGTTTCCATCCGAGAAAAGCTTTCAACTCAATTTAATGATATATGTACAGGACCGGTCCGAAGGATTGGTTGTCCAAGCCCGATCAAATTTGTGCTGCCCAGTACACCATATGTTACAATTTCAAATTTTTCTTTAAATTCATAACTAAATGAGGCAAATAAAAATGTGCCAAGAAATCAATAGCATAGCGGTTATGAAATGTCATATGTATTGTTGAGATTTTATCAAACACTTTTTAGAAAAAATAAGGCAAATATAGTGTATTTTGCAGCCTTGATTTTATGTATAGGTTCCATGAATTCGGTCTAATCCTATATATGCTTTCTATCTAAACTGATTGTCTCCTTGATACCCATCAACATTAGGCCAAGCACAATGATAAACAAAGTTAGCATATAAACATTTGAAGATGAACCAAAAAATTAACTAGGTGTTTACATATGTTAAGCAAAAAGATCTATTTTTCAAAGTGAACACTAATAAATACTGGTTTTTCCAATTGTAAACCTTCTTCTTTCTATTGAACAACTAGTAAACATTTGTCATTCTAGTGGTCTGCGTATGTTTTGCAAAAAGATCAATCCTTCCAAAAATATAAACATTTTTCTTGAGTAAGTAATTATTTTTTAAATTTATCGAGTTGCAAAGTTAAAAAAATTATCAGATTTCAAAGCCAAAAAGCAATGCAGTCTCCTTTGAAATCAAAGAAAACATAATAAAAGCAAAAGCACGTGCCTTCTTGGGTACATATATAGAGGAACCCATGATAGGTGACCTTGTCCTAATATCTTTATGATGGAGAGAATTGATCCTCTTCAAAGGCTTAAGGGTTATGGAAAATGGTTTTTTACTAGAGCGGAGGCAAGCAGAGGCAGAAAACCCTAATTGCACCAGTGAGAGAGAGAGGATAATTTCTACATTGTTTTATTCTTCACTTCTTCTTGGTTGCCCCGCCGAGTGGGTTGCCTCATCTCAAGGGTTTAGTGGGCTTGCCACCGGGCCAGCTCTGTTTATGTACACTGTTTTAGAGTGACTTTAGTTGCTCCATTCCTTCATCATCTGTCCTCGCGTGGGACAAAGAATCACTGCTGGTGGGTTAATGAGGTCACTCGTTTTATATGGATAACTGATGATATATAAAATATAAAGAATTAAGATTTATGTGACACACGAAGCATGGAAGAAAATATAATTCGAATGCTTTTGTATCATCTTAATTTTGATTTCTGTATTATCTTCCTACTATCTTCTTTACATATTATATTACTCCACTAATGCATTTTGGCTAATTCTATTTGGACCCAGTAATTTGCTAAGTTCGCCCAAAATCTGAAAAAACAGGATGAATCCAACGTTTTACCGAGTTCACCCATGTATTATTTAAAAAAAAGGCATTCTGCCCTCTCTCATAGAAGCTCTACGAGATTCTTCAGCTTACCCCGTAAAGCCTTTACGAGGTGCCTTTTAAGTCAACTCGTATGACTCATATGAGGTGGACTAAAAAATCGCGTGGACCCCTACGAGGTGTCATAAATACACCTCCTAAGGACTCTACGAGGTAAGCACGAAAAAAATAAAAATTGTAAAGCAAGAGCAGTTTAGTCATGCAATTTTCTGGGTAAACTCAGCAAATTGCTGGATCCAAATAGAATTAGCCATATATTTTTTATAACTCAAATGAACGATTAACTTTCAATTTCAATGTGGTATTGCCGTGTTTATTATATTTTCAGAAACATATAGACTTTATGTGTGTATATATATATGTATATTTATATATATATATATATATATATGTATATATGTATATATATATGTGTGTGTGTGTCTATATATATGAAAATTGGTTCTCTTTATTACGTAAACCAATTAAAACCTATTTTATATGTCTCGTCAAAACCCCGTAATCCCCTAACTTAGATGGGTGCCTTACAGAGAAAAAGAATACATATAAATTTTGTATACATCAAGTAAAACTCCAAAAACAACATATAAATAAAAAAACTAACAATGATGAAAACGTACTTCCAAATCACCCGCCCAGCCCGAAGGGGCCCAAACTATTCAAAGAACGAACTGTCGAATAAAAACTTCTCTTCTCCATAGCTAGCCAGTATCAATTAATTCAATTCCCCAATAGTCAGGAATCCGAGCATTTCTCCAGTTTCGAGATGTCTTACTTCCATTATTGCGAACTAAAAACGAGATTTGTCTTTCAATCTTCATTAAATTCATTGTTGAATGGATACTTCGATTTTGAAACACTTTTAAATTTCTTAGTTTTCATTTGAAATATATAGCAGTAGTAAAAGCACCACATGCTAAATCATACACTTGGTCATTTGAATTGAAATTGGATTGTAGAAACCTCACCTCATCTTTCAAGTCAGATTGAAGAGTAAGAGAAAGAAGCAATTTCTGCTTTAACGACAGCCAGAAGAAAGCAGCAGTTACATTGAAAAAAAAAGACGTTGAATAGATTATGGATGATTATGACACAGTGGACACATGATATTTGCTGCATTACCAAAATGAAGAATTATATCCTTAGTATTTAGTCTTCCCAGTACTACTATGTACATGATAAAGGCCATTCTCTTACTATTTTTCTTACGCAATATAATAGAAAAAACGTGTCAATAGCTTCATGAGACCTCACAAACTCCCAAGCTTTATGAAAAGAAAATAGACCACCTTCACAGCATTCATATGATTCATGATTTCTATTGGGATAAATAGGAATAGAGCTGATTTCATTTATTAATTCTCTGGTTGCAGGATGAATATCAGGTTCAAGTACTTCATTTTTAAAGATAGAGTTCACTTTCTGTTCAGCATCAGCAATCAAATACAACATGTCATATCCCAGTAAATCTACCATGCATTGACAATTGATCCAAGGCTCGAACCACAGATAAGTTTCCTCTCCTTTAGAAATAATTTTATTCAACAACTGCTATGAATTGGTGCGTAGTCTAAGTAATTAACGGTTTCCAAGTTGATGAAGTATTATTATCAATTGCCATTGACCAAAAATGTTTTTCTTTTGCAATATCTGTTATGTACCCATTTGCACTATAAAGAAGAATTTGATAAGAAATTCCAGAAGTTTGATACAATCCACTTTTTTCATATCATTTTTTTTAAAGTCCAATTCCCCTTTCTACCTTTGGTTTACATAAAGTACTCCACGCCACTTTGTATGATGATCCTCCCTAGAAAAAATCTGCACAAAGTGATTGTATTTTATCCAAAATGTACTCTTAGATTTGGTATACGAAGAGCCAGTATAATATGATAAGTATTAGAACTGTGTTTATCAATTCAGCTCTGCCTGCAAAACTAAATAGCATAGTCTCCTAACCTTGAATTTTTCTTTATACTCGCTGAATCAAAGAATTACACTCTGAATAATGAAGATAGAGGCACTTGAAGATACTTAATAGGCTATACAACCTGATGAAAGCCTAAAATATTCAGAATATCTCGAGAAAAAGTTACTGAAGCACTAAGCATTTACACTCAGGCAGCATGTGCACTTAACTTCTGAAATATCAACCTTAATGTATTAGCATTTTGAGCCGATGATTTTCCAAATACCATCAAGTCATATGAATATAATAGATGTGATATATGATAGAATTCAGATCCATAGAGAAGAGAGAGATGCAATGATAAACAATTAAAAGACTACATTTTATTGAGATGCTTGATTGCTATTACAAAAGAATATAATTGCTTAATTACAATGCTAAACATTGGCTCTACTTATAGATGAGAGAGAGCATTCTAGAATAGAACATTATAGAGCATATTTGAATCTATACCAAATGTAGACCAAATTAATACAATCCTAATATAACTCATAATTAATGCAATCCAAATGAAAGGAAACATATTTTATTATTATCTCTAACATCCCCCCTCAAACTCACGATGCGGAGAATCGTGAGTTTGCCAAATAGAAGTTTACCAAATAGAAGCTGCGAAGAACAAACCAAAAAGAACCACCAAATACCAAATACTCAACAAAAATCTTCAATCCGAAACAATCTTCAATCTATTCGGTAAGCAAAAGATCTGAGCGGCCAAATGACAAAACTGGTCCCTGGATGAGTTTATATGTTTGCATCCCCCAAACATATCAAACGAAAACAAAACTAAACCAAAATGGGATGATTTTGTAAGTTTGCATCCCCCAAACATACAAATAAAAACAAAATCAAATCAATAGGGATGATCGACATATGTTTGCATCCTCCAAACATACCTTACAATACCACCTGCCACCTTCAATCAACGTCAATTGCCCTCCTAATAAACAGGGTTACCGATACAGATATCAACCGAATAATAAACAAACACTAACACCTAACAAACCGCTGCGAACATCCAACCAAACCCATTGCTGCAACATCAAGTTCCACAAACACCAAACTCTCCACCAACTGCTTTCACATAAACAAACAACTCCATACCCGGACACCATCAACAATCTTTAAACCTCTTTTTTTTTTACTCAACAATCACAAATAACACTTCCTTCAACCAAAACTGCCACCAGCTTACCACAATACAACTACAATTCCCAAACACCAAACTCCACTCTGCAAACACAATCTGATTCTGCATCACCATACTGCTTTCTCAACAGCAACCCAAGCTCACCAAAATATCCTACATTAACTACACACTTCACTCCAACACAATACCTGTTCACCTGAACAAACTTCATCACCTTTTCCCCTCTACACTTGCAACTGCTTTAGGCTCCAGAAACTCATACTCTCAGCAACAACCCTGACTATCCCCTCTGCCACACAAGTCCAAAGACAAAAGAAAACACCAAATAAACAACAAAACTGCACCTTACAACCAATACATCAAACTAAAACCTCAAAACATATCACCAGTCAACCAATACCAAATATCACCACCTAAACAACTCACAAACAACCACGCACAACTCCAATACCAACTCCAAGAGTTCATCACCACAACTGATCATACCCAACCCGTCAACACACTTCCTCTTCCATACAACAATAACCGACTTTCACCCATTTATCTACAATAAACTCCCTCCTTTGTTTACTTTCAGACACCACCACAAAATTCAAACTCAACATCGCTCGCCCATCTGCCACCTTCCCCATCAAAACTGCATCATCATCAAACTCAACACCCATTAGCTTTCATCAACTAGCAACATCATTTACAATACACAAACCATTCAACAACAACTTTAACTTGAACCAACAACCCATATACCAAACTGCTTCCATCTTCTCCTTGCTAACCTCCTCTCCTACACCAGTCACAACCCTAAACCGACTTCACTTCAGTCCCCCCTGGAAACCACTTCGGCCGCATAACAATACCCCACCACCGAAAATCTCCACAAAGCTACCCACTTCGCAAATCGAACAGCCGGGAACCACCCAAATCTGTGAGCACTACAGCCAAATCGAACCATTGCAATTCACGTACTCCAACCCTCAAGCTTTTATCACCACCTGATTCCTCGTCATAATCAGCTGCTACACTAGGTAACGAAATCTACCTCCCCGCCTATAAAGCAGTCGCATGCACTCTAATCGAATCAGGTTTCAACACATCCAATGATTTATTTTCCTTTTCTTGTGATTTTCCCTTGATGTATGATTTAGGGTTAAACGAAGAAAGGGGTTTCGACACTTGTTGAATTTCGGGTTTTGACAGTTCATGGAAGACAATTTTTTTTTTTTAGAAAACAAATCGGAGTTCGATTTTGCTGAAAACCGTGATGCAATGTTGAGAAAACAATTGGAAACCCCCCTAATATGAACTCTCACTATTTTGACTTGGTGAAAAGAAATAGATCTGAAAACAAGATGTATTCGTGGGACAAATAAAACAAAATTAAAAAACTCAACTCTTTTCTCCCTCTCCTCTCTGACCTAGCTCTGATACCAGATAGAATTCAGATCCAGAGAGAAGAGAGAGATGCAACGATAAACAATTAAAAGACTACATTTTATTGAGATGCTTGATTGCTATTACAAAATAAGATAATTGCTTAATTACAATGCTAAACATTGGCTCTACTTATAGTTGAGAGAGAGCATTCTAGAATAGAACATTCTAGAGCATATTTGTATCTATACCAAATATAGACCAAATTAATACAATCCTAATATAACTCATAACTAATGCAATCCAAATAAAAAAGAAACATATTTTATTATTATCTCTAACAATATAGTAGGCTGGAAAAAAAACATTTGGATGAAATACTTTAATCTAAGTAGCTTCATCCATTAAGTAAGAGAAATATTGCATTGCAATTGCAAATATGTTAGGAGACAATGGATCTCCCTGTCGAATCCCTCTACAAGATGTTATAAACCCTTTTGTTTTGAATAATGATTGGAAAAGTTCCAATTGACATACATTCATAGATTAGATTTAAAAAATGAGTAGGGAATTTTATTTGAGTCATGATAAAGCAAATAAATTCCCTATTAATTCTATCATAAGTTTTTTGTAATTCCATCTTAACACATAGCTTAGGCATTCCTTTCTTCTTGAAGTCATGTAATAGTTCATGAGCCAATAGAATATTATCACCTATATATCTATCCTTTATAAACGCACTTTGATTTTCTGATATGAGAAAAGGAAGAAAAGGCTTTAATCTATTGCATAACACTTTAGAGAATATTTTGTAATAGACAATACAACATGATATTGGTCTATTGTGTGTAATTCTTGTTGGTCTCTCATTTTTTTGAATCAAGGTAATAAATGTATGATTTATGGATTTAGGCACTTTACCAGATTTAAAAGTATCTAAAATGGCAGCCATTAAATCATTTTTTAGCTCTTCCCAATGAACTTTCATAAATTTTGCATTTATTTCATCTGGACCTGGGCTAGAATCATCATGAATAGAAAATAAAGCCTCTTTGATTTCATTTAGAACCACTTCCTTCATTAAAAACTGCTGCCCTTGTACAGTACAGATAGGTTGAAAGTTAGGAAAACAAACTGAATTTGAACCATTAAACATAGCAGTGAAATAATTTATGGCCGCAACCTCTATTTCATATGATTTGAATAGTAGATTACCATTTTTATCAATCAAAGCTCTGATATGAATAAAGTATCTACGGTTAGTCATGCGAGAATAAAAAAAATTAGAATTTGTATCACTTTGTTGTAATCAAGATACATTTGCTTGCTGTCTAAAATCACTGAAATAATCTTTTATGTAAATTCTGAAATTCCTTCTTGGCTTGTAGATAATCTTCATAAAGGAGAATATCTTTTGGATTTTGATTTGCAGCTTGTTCCAAATGTAAGACAAGTTATTCAACATCTTTAAGGCTTGCAGTATTCTTATCTCTCAATTTATTCCAATTCGTCTATTCCTTTTTACAATTTTGGAATTTTTGTAATAGTTGATAGATATGAAAACCCCATGCAAAAGAATTTAAAGCTTTTGAACTGCTTCACCATATCCAGGAAGACTAAGCCAATCATTTCTATAATGAAATGGAAAACCCTTTACTGGTTGTGTAGGAATAAGGTCTAACATGATTGGATTGTGATAACTGGAACATTGAGAAAAGAAAGAGCTTTCATATTTAAAAATTGATTCAAATAACTATTATTTACCAAAACTTTATCAATATGAGTAGCTATCCCCTTTCTGCGCCATGTAAAATGAAATCCAAGGGGTTTGATTTCAATTAATGTTTTTTGGATGATGAATTTCTGAAATTCTTGCAATTGTTGATAAGGAATAGGTAATCCACCTTTTTTATCATTTGGGTAGAAAATATTATTAAAGCCCCCATTAGTATCCAAGAATTATCAACCAGACTTAATTCATTCACTAAAATCTACCATATATCAAAGAAAGAGTCATACTAAAACCACCTTTATTAGTAGCATTCACTATCATATTTTGAAAGAAGAAGCCACAACAACCAAATCCCATACATTAGAATCTCAAATCAGCAAGATACGACCACTAGTGTAACACCCCACCTCCGTTAAGGTCACTCACAAAGGGAATGCCTTAACTTTGATGGAGCGTTTTAGTAGACAGAACAGAATATTACAAGAAATAAGTAGTACTTGAAAAATTATAACTTTATTACAGCAGAAGCAGAAATAAGTTTGGTTACATCTTTCTAAATCACAATACCAAAACTCAAGTACACAATTATCAGTCTTATACAAAATCCTTTAGAATGTAAAGTTTCAAAGCCATAATCCGCAACATAAACTGCCATGAAAAGAAAGAGTCAAAGCCAAGCAATACTCCAAACACTTTAAGCAGAGAGAATCAGAATCAAGCTCCTATGTTTCCACCCTGAGCACCTGGGGGGGGGGGATGAAAAGAAAAGGGGTGAAAACAAACGAGGTCAGACATAAAGTCTGGCTAGTCCAGTGACTTCCAACATATAAACAGATAATATTATCATGATATGTAAATAAAGCTGGATGAGAGATTACATCAACAGGAATAGCAGATATACTTTAAGTTAACAGAAGAATCAGAATGATGTAAACCAAGTTATGTTCCTTACTTACATCTTACTTCTCTGCACTAATACTAGTATAACAGGATTAAGTGTTACCCTAATGTCTAAACTGAAACAGAATCGAAACAGAATAATCTATACAGAAACAGAATGTTAGTAATGGGCCTTCACCACCCCAACGGACAGAAAGTACAGAAGCAGAATACTAATAATGGGCCGTTACCACCCCAATAGACAGAAGGTACGGAAACAGAATACTAATAATGGGCCTTTACCACCCAACTAATGGGCCTTTACCACCCCAACAGATAGAAGGTACGGAAACAGAATCAGAAACGAAATTAGAGACGGAAATAGAATGTTAGAATTAGGTGTACACTAGTAATGGGCCTTTACCACCCCAACAGACGGTACCACGCAGAAACAGATAGGTGTTACCACCCAACAGAAACAGACGGTACCAACAGAAACAGACAAAACTAAGTGTACCCTAAGTCCTACCCCAAGCGATCAGCTCCCTAATACATAAATACCCTGTGTCGGCCCCACAGTAGGGTGTATCACTCCCTAAAGTGGAAACCTATTGGCACAGACCTATTTATAGATGTCACGGTGTCTTACATCCTCAGAGCAGACCGGATCCATGCACGCACATGACCCAATTGGAATGCACCATCAACACCCCTCGCCATTATCAGAATGAACCGCTCGTAATTAGTTCAGTAAGCATGCCCGGACCCCTACATAGCGTAGGGTCAAAGTTTTTCATACCAGAAAGGGTTACTGACTAATATGGGTCCCAAACAACAGATGACACAAGTATTTCCCCCTAACCTTGTGTCCCCAGACTAATAGATTTCAGATTAACTTGTTTACAAGTTTCAGATATACAGAGTTCAGATTTACTAGTTCACAATTCAGACAATCAGGTTAACAAGTTTTCAGACTAATAGATCAGATGTACAATTTTAACAGACTTACAAATTGTCTAACTTTGTATTGGGCCTACAGATTCACAAAACGGGTTTGTTAAATTCATCAGTCCAGTTGGTTTAACCCTATCCACCCAACACGTTTTAGACGTCATATTTATCTCAGATTTGCATTAATTAAATATTAATGCACAGACCTCTCACATTAGGTTGTAGCTTGTGGCCGTTGGATATGCCGGGCGGTTCCGGGCAGACTTCTGCCACAAGCCTGACCTAACCTCGTGTCTAAGCATATTTTAATTATGCCTACGACCTCTCACATTAGACTGACAGTTTGCGGTCGCTGGTTAAGCCGGTTGGTTCCGGGTAGGCTTCTGCCGCAAACAGAGTCTAACCTCGTGTCATAGCCACTTTATTCCATTACAGAAAATATCAGACTAATTATGTCTATTTAGCAGATTTAACTTCTTTACAAGTTACGGCAGATTATCCAAAGTTCTATTAACAAGTTTTGCTCAATTTTAGACCGAGCCTCCAAATTACAATTATTCAGCTTTCAACAGATTAAGCAATTCAACAGATTTAGCAGATAACTGATCTAGCAGATTAGGCAATTTAGCAGATTAGCAGAACAGGCAATTCAACAGATTTAGCCGATTAAGCAATTCAGCAGATTTAACATTTCTTAAAAATTCTATTTACATATCTTGCCTAATCATAAATTAAGCCTAAACTTACATGCTCAAATCATGGTCATAATTCATAATACAATATATGCCCCCAAATTTTCGTTAAACTTTGCACATTACAGAACACTCTATAAAAGCCCCAAATCATGATATGAATTATGCCAAATTATAGCCTTTAATGCCAATATCTAAAAATCCATATTTAGGCGCATTTACATTAATAGTTATCCTATTTTAATATAGGTCTTTACGCCTAAGTTTCATATTCCTTTTTCAAGTCATGAATCGTTATATAAAATATACCCAAAAATCTAGATCTTTAAATTATATCCTCTCAAAATCAGATCTTAATTTTTATATGCATTATGTCCCCAAGTTTCAAGTCATATGTTATCATTCAATGATTCATCTTCTTCCAAATCACAGAGTATGCACAGATCTAGATCTAATTTACAACATATGTCCTTTTCTCAAATCAGTCATGTCCAATTATGCATTATTCATTATTTACCCCAAAATTTAGCGTTCATGCGTTAATCTCTTATGATATTTGACACAGGCTCGTAGTAGCCTGGCTATAGAACAGAAAAAAAGAGAATAGTCACAGAAAAACAGATCTGACAGATAAGAATATGCATAACCTCATATTCAGATTTATAACCATGTTAAGATCATAACTAAAGTTCATATCTGAAAATAACTATACTAACAAAATGGGAACGATTCTTGTATTCTGGAATATGTATTCTGACATTGATTAGCTCTCCTTTGGCGTAGACTATCGATTAGATTAGAAAATAGTTGTTCTATTTTAATTCTATTCAGATTGGAAGAAGATGCACTAGTTCTAGCTTAGATTTCTGCAGAGTAGCGACGCCATTATTTTATTTTAATTGGAATAGAGGCAGAGTATAGGCAGAATGAAATTGTGTGGAGAGAAAGTGAGGGTTGGGGGTGTTTTTATAGGAGAATATGGTGATTTAGAGCCTTCAGATCAGTCCAGAAGTTATCAGAACCACCCAACTCGAAGACAGGTCATCCATCCACTCAGAAGAAGACAAGTCATCACAGAACACTCCAGAATTTTGTGCTGGATCGGTATGGTGATTTATACTTTGAGAACAACACACAAAAGGACGCAGACGGAAGAACATTTCATTGTTATTACAACAATTCCATCAGATACAAGAATATACAGAGTATAAATGAATAAATTACATTCGATAAATATCAGAGATTACAATAAATTACATAGCAGCGGAAAAATATACAAAACACAACTAGAAGTGATACACGGATACAGAGCTTTCCGAGCATCGTTCCAGCTGTTAATCAGGACCCTGTGAATATAAATCTGCAAAACCAAAACTACTAGCTGCCCGTGCGGAAAATAGGGGCACCCAGAGTTTAGGTTAAAACAATAAACTCCAGGTCAGTCATGTGACTGGTGTGAGAACTAAAACAGTTATTAATATTGGTTTTAAAGTTAGGTAAATCAAGGGACCACGCCATATAACACGGAACGAGTTTCCTCCCAAGAATACCAGTGCATAAAACAAACAGCGCAATGCTAAATAAAGAAAAATGAAGCTGTTATAAGACCCAGGTCCCATCACACAATGCAATGCAAGCCGGAGGATAGGGTTTTTACCTTATAACAGCCAAAGCATGCTTGATACGTTTAAAACACATTATTTGATACTATTATAGGTGTATAGTGTCAAAACAATTTCAATCATAAATATCAATCATAGGCGGCATGAATGACCCATACCACTATGTCGCCATACTAGGTTCTACAAATAAAACCGCACCATCACGTATTGGAAATTGGATTTCCGTCATGAGCCGAGGCAAGGGGCAAGCTCCTCTCCGCGTTCGAGACACTCTAGCCAATGCCTCAGGACCCCACTATGATCCTTTGGAACCTCCAAGGCCGGTCCTCTCTTACTTTTGAGGATTAGTTATTCCTGAACACACGTTTCCCGGTCCTTACAGACCTATATCCGAGGCGCCTCGTATCCAACAACCACACAGGTGAAAAGTATATAAATGTCAGGGCTGGTAGGTCACTGACACCACCATAGCTAGAAAGAAACGTCGTGCACTCCTTGGGTCCGTATCCCGTTTTTGACTCATACCGAGGTGTGAGGCTCGCGAATTCACGTTACACACAAAGCTACGCCACACAGGCCGTGCTTTGATCATCAACCACAAGACTTTGCTTTTCAACAGAAGCCTTGATCAATTGTCACTTACGCATGCCACATTGGCAATTCACTCCATGCGACTGATGTCCATCGATATACAACCTCTGAGCTCGTACGTCTCAGAGAAGGGCGTTAAGCAAGAGAATAAATTCTCCGCCGCCAAACAGATGTATATTTAATAGAGATCAATCAACACAGAATAAAATCCAATGTCAGACACACAATCCATTTACAAGTTCGTTCTGGGTCTGAACGAAACCGGAGGCACTTTCCTCGCATATCCGTCCATCTCCAAGTACGTCTGGACGATCACCAACTGATTCCCTCATCCTGGGTGTACAGCCCAATCAAGATCATCAGTAATCACCCAAACGATGTGAAGACTTCCGGTCTTCAACCACCGTCTTCATCTTCGACATCTCGTCGAATCGGTTATTCAGAATGGGTATAAACCCGGCCTTTCTGAATAACCCACGTATATGATAAACGAATGTTACACAAACACAACAAACGCCTCATTCCAATTCAGAATATTCTTTTATTCACAAAATCACATTCTTAGGGAAAGGTTCCCATTAATTTTATCAAAGATAAATTCTTCTAAATTTATTCTTTAATCTTCCTTTGGATATCATCTCAAACTAGTCGGGATTAACGAACCACACCGAAGTAATTATTTATTTTATTTCCCAATCCCAACCTATATATCCCATGGAGCAAAACTGGTGATACTCCATATCTAACACCACGGTGTTATCGGTAAAATTAATTACCATTTCACGTTCAAATCTAATTAAAGATTTAACTATCGCTTTGGAGAAAAACTGGTGATACTCCACTCTCGATCACTTTTCAGATTTGATAATTTAAATTATCAGTTCACAATTTTAATCTAATTAAAGGTTCATTAAAATTCCACTTAGTTTTAATCTTTTCAAAAATCAACATCCTGCAATTAACTGGGTTAAAGAACCAATGTCTTCTAAAACACGGTTCACGATAAACCCAAATAACATTTGATATTAAATTCAAGGCTTTGAATAGAAAATATACCGGCTTATATTCAATATCAAATTCTGAAACCAACAAATATCGTATTGGAAATAACGATATAAAATATATCTTTCAAATTCCCATAACAATATCTATATAGTCACGAAATCCAAAGTCGAAATATTCCGAAGATAATTTCGATTCAACTCCAGTCCAATTCACGTATTGGGAATATTGATCATTTTTAAAATCACTTTCAAATTCAATTTATTTATTTCAAAAATAAATTGATTTTAATTCTAGTTCAAAACTAGTTCATTTCGATAAAAAACTATTTTTATCATTTCAAATGTGGAATTCTTCATCCCAGTTCTTTCCGATTCACATATTATGGTTTTACACAAATTATTGATATTTTAATAATTTTATCAAGGCCCGTACAGTCGATTTCCATCAACGGCCATCGAACTGCACTTACAACGACCTTTTTCAAATTTGATTTGGACATAATTCCAAATCCAACCGTTAGACTTCAAATTTCTAATATTCATTGGAAAGCTCTGTTCGATACGAACCCAACGGTTCTGGTTTTAGGAGAATCCGACGGTCGGATCTCCCGCAACGTCAATTCGAAGTCAATGGTCAAAATTCACGAACTGCCGCGGAGCGCGCGTTCTATTCAGGCCATTTTATATATAATATATATATATATTATATATATTTCGTCAATTTCCTTTTAAAACGTATTTTATAAATCGTTTTAAATTCGTTTCAAAACCATTTCAACTCTATATTCAATTTCTAATCAAAATTGAATATTTCATATCATTACTATATAAATGATAATATTTCTAAATGTTATATTTTGTAATCACTTCTTTTCTATATTCATTATAAAAACGAATATAATCGATATAAATATCGTTCACGTCAAAATAGCGCAACTCTAATCAACACGGCTTTATATATTTCAATAAATCCGTTATTCTATTCAACAAATGAATATTTATTCCATTCAACACATGAATCTATATTTCTTCCAACACCTGACTAATCTCAACACATGAGTACTGTCAACACATCACTATTTTTGTTATGTAAAATATTTTATAAAACTATGGTATCTATCGTTTGATTTTTAATTAGACTTCAACCGTAAAGTAGTTCTAATTTTAAATATGATAAAGATGTAAATTTCATTGTATAAAATATTTCACTCAACACATGAACATCGTCAACACATGACTATTTTTATATTCAACACATGAATTTTCTTTTATAATATTCATTATTTTCCCGATTGGAATGAGGCCCAATCAATCACCATATAACGTTAATTATATGGATTCCATACAACACATGTATATAATAGCAATGATAAACAATCAACCATCATCCAAAGTGCACCACACAACTGCATAAACATCAAATATAAATATCTAGCGCTTATAACAGTCTGTCAATCGACCGATCGACATATTTAATCAATCAGGATGAGTGAACTTCAAATTTCATCCTAACGCCCGTGTGGGGTTTCAAACAATCAAACACCAATTTTATTTGTGCAGTTGGGCGATGTGTAAAATTTATCGACCCAATCGATATCAGTCAAATCAGTGTATATAAACAAATCGACCGATTTGTTTATAAATATTCATTTATTCACTTTCACGTTAAAAATTATATTTTTAACGATAAAACATTTTATTTCAACACATGAATTTCTATTCATTTCATTTACACAATAAAAATGATATTTTTATTTTTCTAACATATTTTAGAAAATTTCGGCGGCATAACGGCACGATACTAGAAACGGGACGAGGCCTAGCCTTATCCCCGGTCTAGTGAAGGCCCACGCCATTCACACATCAATCAAATCACCAAACAACCAAATTCAAATCAAATCATAGAACTAATCTATGCAACCAAACAAACAAGTCCATGGTCTGTGGACGATTGTGTCGGGTGCTACTAAGCACCGTCTGCATCCTAGTATATATATAACTAGAAAAAGAAATTGAAAGGTGAGATTCTCACCGAAAGCTATCCACTCATCTTGATTCTTCTTTTATAGAAATCTTCTTCATTCTCGCCTTTTTATCACCTTCGCTGCCCGTAGTCACTACATATATAAAAATCACACATTTTTATATTTTGATGTCTTTAAAATAAAAATCACATTTTTATTTATTCACTTTCAATTTAGAAATCATATTTCTATAATCACCACTTATATATAAAAATCGAATTTTCACTTCGCTATTCAATATATAAAAATAAGCATATTTTCACAACGCTACTATATAGATAAAGATTATATTTTTATCACCTTATTCTTCATATAAAGATTTCGCCCTTTCAAAAATAAAGTTTTCGCCTGTATAAAAATAAAGTTTTCGCCTTTATAAAAATAAAGTTTTCGCCTTTATAAAAATAAAGTTTTCTAAAAATCATATTTTCTATTTTCCTACACATATAAAGATGATATTTTTAATATTTTACCTATATAAAAATTATATTTTTAATTCTCCTATATAGTAAAGATTATATTTTTAATACTTTAAAAATATAAAAATCATATTTTTAATGCTCTACTAAAATAAAAACCATATTTTTATTAACTTCATATGTCAAAACTGTAGAAGCTTTAAAACGGAGAAAACTCACTTTTTTTCTAACGCCCGGATTCACTGTTCGGGTTCCAGAATTTGCAAACGAGCTTCAATATTCACACCGTCTTTTTTTCTAGCACAAGCACGCCATTCTGAACAACTTTTTCCTAGTGGTCTTCTTGCCGAAAATGTGTCATGTCGCCGGAAATCGCGAAAAGACAGCATTTTGACAGTGTTTGACCAGCAGACTTCGGACGCGTTTTCCTGACAACTCCGCAATGCAAAATAGGACTTATCATATACCAAATCGAAGAGAATTTCGTGCTCTATAACTTTGGTTTTGAGGAACTTTGGCTAGAAACGCACGGTTTGGGAGTTATTCGTAAATACGGTCAGGGACTTATTTGCAAAACGGGCGATTTTGATGAAAATGAGTTTTTGGGTGTAGCGGGGCCCACGGCTGGAATTGAGGGGGCTGGAGGGGGGGCGCGGGCCTGATGGACGTGGGGGAGGGTGTGGGTGGCGGTGGTGGGGCCCGTGGTGGCCGCGGTGGTGGTGGTTGGTGATTTGGGGCTTAGGGTTTGCAAATGGAGAGAGGAGGAGGAAGAGGAGGAGGAGGAGGTGGCCGGAGGGGGGTGGAGGAGGCCGACGGCGGTCGGTGGAGGTGGTGGAGGGGCGGTGGCAGCGGCAAGGAGGAAGGGTGGTCTCCATTTTTGATTTTCTTGGAGGAAGAAGGAGGAAGAAAATAATGAAGAGAAAAGGAACTAAAGTGGCTTATATGCCTGTTTCTCGCGTATCGCCTGAACGCTAGCGATCTCCGATGGCCGCGGATTTCGGACATGAGATAGTAGACGTGAAGACGAGTCCAACGAAACAAGTTTCGTCGAATTCCGAGTTCGTTTGACCATTCAACAAAAATCACAAAAATACTCAGACAAGCTCTAAAAATGCGATTTTGGCGCACCTTTTCTTCTCGCACGCTCACATGCTAACTCAAAAAATCAAGCCCTCTTGGATTTAACCATTATTAGATGATACGAACCTAGAAAAAAAAAGTAGAATTGAATTCCGAGGTCGTATCAATAATGTTCCTTTGTAAAATGACTGCTCGTTTTACCCTGAACTGTTTCAGCTCGCACGACCACATACTGACTCCGTTCGACGCGCCATTTGGAACTCAACAATGATTTATCATTGTGAATCCATAAAAATTTATCTCGTCGAATTCTGAGCTCGTATGCAAAATTTCACTTTTTAAGGGCTATGTATTGTTAACCGAAAAGCTCCTGCCCATAGCCACTATTCCGGATATCGGAATATATCGAAGCTTATACTTTTCGGAGTTCTAAATGGCATTTTGAACTCAATGGAAGTGGTTTCGAGTCCAAATTCATCCGTATGCAAAATTTGACTTTTTGGGCCATGTATAAATTTACATAGCGACTATTCTGAATTTTCAACTGGGCATAACTTTTGATTCCCGCTATGAAATTTCGATTTTTCGGATTCGTTGGAAAGATATTCTCAACTAGATTATAATATTTTCAGTTTCGCTAAAATCCGGATTGTTTTGCACCCGGTACATTCAATTGAAGTTTGAAATCGAATTATCGAACTACCGCGCCATTTTCAATTCCTTTTATAATTATATATAATTATTTATATTCTAACGACGACGCGTATAATATATACGTTGAATTATATTCAAAATAAATTTCACGTCGATTTTATTTAAAATAATTCATTTTAAATATTCAAAATTCGCTAAAATTGCCAAAACAAAAATTTTAAACTGGCCCAGATTTTCGGGTTATTACAGCACGCCAGTGTACTTTTGTACTGGCGCACTTCACAAGTGCGCCAGTGTATTCTGGCCTATTTCTGGTTTTTCTGCCTAACTTCGTTCGTCCATAGCTTCTTCATACAATATCGTTTTACGCAAACTCGGACTCTATCTCAAGAAGAATTTCAAGACGAACACAATGGCGCAACCCATTTCCCTTAATTCTTCTCCTAAAAATTAAGTATACTTTAATTTGTTACTTATACATTCATAGAAAATACGGGGTATTACAATTAGAAACTGAAGAATTGTTAGTTAGAAATTTCTATGAAGTAGGAAGTAAAGAGACAAACAATACTAAATTTGAGTTAGATAACTTTGTTTCAACTGAACCAACAATAGTTGGTTTAGCATGAGTCAGGAGTGTGAGTACATCCTTCATACGAGAAGTTGTGTTCATACCCTTGACATTCCACGATATTATTGTCATTTAATAGTTGTAAAGCTCCTCAGAGTTATTTTAGCAGGGGCATAGGAAGACACATTGGCAGCCGAAGTTTTGCTATTTTGCATATAATTTGTATTTTTATCATAAAATTAGATGCAACAACCTATTTTCGCTTTGCAGGATCTTTCAGATTATCACCTTCTTCAATAGAATCAGCTATATGATTTAAATCATCTGGCATCAAATCTTCTAAAAGTTTGGAGTTTAAAAATCAAGGCCATCCACTGTTTCTGAAGATGATTGAACTAGTTCCTTTGGTGATAAAGTTTCAGATGCTTACAAATCAGGATTAAGTTCGTTTGACACATTTTGATTTTCTATATGAATCCAACGAGGATCAATTGTGACTTCATGTGCATTATCATCATGTCCAAACAGTCTGCACTTAATACATTTTAAAGGCATAAACTCATATTCCATTGAAATTTCAATTTTCTGACCGTTATGTAATAAAATAGGAATTTCAGTTTTAAGTTCAGTTTGAGTATCAATAGATATTTTCACTCTCGCATATTTTGTAAAAAAAAAAATCAACTGTATATTCATCAATCAATAGAGGTTTTGATATAAAACTAGCTACCACATGAATAGCTTCTTTTGTCCAAAGTTCCATGGGTAGATCATGAAGTCTCACCCAGATATGAACTACATCACTATATTTATTTTTAAAATCATACCCTAGAAACCATGCTTCGACCAAAAAAAGCCGACCTAAATAGGAATAAATCGAACTAGGATATGAGAGTAATCAACCAAGTTTTCAAACTGGACTACAAAATTATAGTTAGGAGGAATATGGACGTTAATGTTCCCAGATAGCTTCCACATTCTCTTGATATTTCCTTCAACTTAACAATAGAGAGTCTAAAATGAATCAGATTAAGTGTTATAGTATTCACTCAAGCATTTTCTGATTGATGATTAAAAACTTTTTCTGGAATGTAACATATTCCGAAGAAGGTTTAACAAAATTTGAACTCCGATTATTCAATTCATATAACACCTATTTTCGATTATTAATAAGGTTAGATGATGTATTTGGAGGAGGATTAGCGGATGTTGACGACGATGAAGGTTTATCAGTTAAAGAATAAATATTAGCAAGTGGGTGAGAGAAACGAGAATTAGTTACTGGGGCATATTCCTCCATTAAAGAGGAAAACCGTTATCAAGTTATATAAATATAAGGAGCATTCAATAGCACCCCAAACAATGCATCATCTCATTTGCCCTCTGATTTCCACTATTATAATATAAATGGTGGTGGATATCAGGGGCAAATGGGGTGCTCACTATTTGGGGGTGCAATTGAACGCTCCTATACATACATACATACATACATATATATATATATATATATATATATGTGTGTGTGTGTGTGTGTGTGTGTGTGTGTGTGTGTGTGCGTAATACATCAATTGTATAGTCTAACTATTAGTATACTACAGATCAAATGAGCAAAAAGAAGCAAAATACCACTTTGGTTTATTTCCCTTTTATTTGTTCTTTACTTAATGATATCTAAAATTAGACACTTTAGTCTAAAATATTAGAAAAACATCACATCAATTAGACATTTTAATTAGTACAAAATATTTAGTTGAACTTTTAATTAAGGTGGAATAACCGGAAGTAATTAGTTACTTCTTTGTAACAATCACTTGAACATTTTTGAAAAATAATTGACCTTTGGTTTCAATAATTCATGTTAAGTCAATGAGAGATTTAAGCCCAATCCATGATATAAGTCCAAAATACATCGGTCCACAATATGTTACCCAGAAACTCCAAATAAATATTATTAGTAATTCAATAAGGACTTTGGAGACTTTATTTAGCCTGAAATTCGAAAAGCCTTGGTCTTAAATTACAAATATAAGCCCGTATTAATTACCTTATCACGAACACAAAATAGGTTCTTCCTTTCTTGCACTTTCTTAATGAGCAAATCCAAATCAAAGTAACCATATACACTATTATTTCAATTGCTTATGTATGTATTGATCTTAAAATTTTGAAATATTAAATTGGGACCTTTTCCTTACTAACCAGACAACGAACATACAGTATACAAATAACAATCATCAAATATTTTGGACAAACACAATATCATGCATTTTTTCTTATTTTATTTTGTAGCATAACTGATAATTAGAAGAACAAGATGCACAAGTTCTAACCTATAACTCAAGTTGAACATCTCATAAGACATTTTCTATTTTACTTTTTTTTTTGCTTTCGATAGTATCAAAATTCTTACGTGTGCCATAAGTTGATATCATTCATAAGGCATAGTTCTTACGTGTGCCATAAGTTGATATCATTCATAAGACATAGTTCATAGTATCATAATTCGAGGGATAAAACTATGATATGGAAAAACTTATGTCCGAACTTTTGAAACCCTCATGGTTGTATCAAAGGTGAGCTCTAATATGTGATACGATGAAAAAATGTGTCTGTGCTAAAGATTAATGAATATATATATATATATATATATTTATAGTAAATGATTTCCCATAAGTGAAGGTGGCAAGTGAAGGGGATTCTATTTGAAGTAATATTAATGCATCATCTTTAAAACTTCCTGTAACAACCCGGAAAATCAGAACCAATTTAAAATTTTTATTTTGGCAATTTTAATGAATTTTGAATATTTAAAATGAATTATTTTAAATAATAACGACTAGAAATTTATTTTGAATAGACTTGGAACATATATATTTATTTAAATCGAAGTTAGAATATAAATATTTATTTTAATTATAAAAGGAATTGGAAATGGCGCGCTAGTTTGAAAATTCGATTTCAAACTTCAAGTGAATGTACAGGATTCAAAATAAACTAGAGTGAAACCAGAAATATTTGAATCTGTTTGAAAATATCTTTCCAACAAATCTGAAAAATCCAAATTTCATAGCAAGAATAAAAAGTTATGCCCAGTTGAAAATTCAGAATAGTCGCTATGGAAATATAGCCCTTAAAAATAATCATTTTGCAAACGACCTCCATTTTTGACAAAACCACTTTTTTTGGATCCAGAATGTCAAATTATTGCTAGATTCCAATTTTCATAATTTTTGGAATCAATATGTGAGCATGGAAAAAGAAAATGTGTTTTGACAGTTTCAGTCAATTTGGATCGACCGGGGAATGGTCATTTTTCAAACGCTCTTCAAATTTGACGAAATTAGTTTTGTTAGAACCATATCGTCAATACGAAGCTAAAAATATTTTTTCTAGAATTTTTAGAATTAGTATATGGCCCTGGTAATTTAAAATGTACGTTCAAACTGAAGATATACTGATTTATATTTTAATTTTAGCAGAAACTGAGCAAAACAAGCGAATTGAGTTACGAAACATATCCCATTGTGTTTGGAATAGGGGTATTTAGCTAGGGACGACAGTCGGTGGGTTCGGTTTAGACTTAGAATGAAAAAGTAACTTTTTAGAGAGAAAAAAGAAAAAATATATAATATATATAGGGGGCTCAAAGGGGTCAAACCCCTAATTTTCTTCCTCCGCAGTCAACGGAGAAACCCCCCCTCAAATTAAAATCCCATAACCCACTTGCGCCCCCTTTTTCAGCGCGCCACCAATGCCGGACGTTGGCCAACCTCACCACCGCACCCCCTCCCCTCTGACGCCAGCCCGAAGACCCCTCAATCGCTCCGCTACAGACCCCCTTCCCTCCTAGTCGCGAATCGAAGCCCACGAGACCCCCTCATTCCGGTGCCACGTCTTCAACCCACCACCTCCTTGATCCTTGAACCCGCTCCCTCATTCATCCTCCCCCGCCACGTCATCCCTCTGTGGGACCCCTTTGAGCAGAAAACCCGAAAGAAATGTGAGTACTTACCTTATTTTTTATTTTATTTAAGGTGATTAGTTTTAAAATTATAAAAATCAATTTTTATATAGCATAGCCTTAAATGAAATCAATTTTATATATGGTAGCATTGAAAGAAAAAGGAGCAAATTTTCATTTAGAAAAGATTTGATTTTTAAACTAAAAGTTTATATTTTTTAATATAGGAAAGTTTATATTTTTAAAAGAGGAGAGCTTATATTTTTATAAAGAGGAAAGTTTACATTTTTAAAATAGAATAGTTAAGATTTTTAGAATAGACAAGGGTGAGATTTTTAAAAAAGTAGAAAGATTCGATTTTTACATTTGGAAAGATAAGATTTTTATAGATGTAGTAGCAATATAAAAATTCGATTTTTATTTATATAATAGCGATATAAAAATATGGTTTTTAACGATGTTAAAACATGACCTTTATATATAATAACGAGGTAAAAATATGATTTATATATATGTAATGTTGAAAGAAAAATGTGATTTTTTTAAATATAAATATCGTTGATTAAAAGTATGATTTTTAATGTATAAACATCATATTAATAATTGATTTTTACTATGAACAATGTAGAAAAGGCTGCGTTGGAGTGTCAGGCAAATCCCGACTGTTCTGAAACACATAAATAAAACAGGCGGAGTGGATCCCAAAGGTGAGAACTCCTCACTGTAATTTTCTTTATACAGTTATTTATTATGTAACTGCATATATGAACTGTTTCCCCGTCGTCCACAGACCATGGACGACTTGTTTGATTGTTTGTGTTGATTGATGTATTAGTTTGAATATTGGTTTGGGGTGTGAAACGAATTGATATAATTTGGTTTGTGTATGACGTGCACCATTATTAGGTGAGGAATAAGGCTAGACCTTATCCCATTTCTAGTATCGCGCCGTTGTGCCGCCAAAATTTTCTAAGATATATTAGAACAATAAAAATATCATTTTTATTAGGTAAATGAACTGAATAGAATATTCATATGTTGAATAAAATATTTTATCGTTAAAAATATAATTTTTAATGTGTATATGAATAAAATAAATATTCATTTACAAATCAGACGATTTGTTTATGTACACTGATTTGACTGATATAGATTGGGATGATAAATTTTACACATCGCCCAACTGCACAAATAAAATATGTGTTTGTGGATTGAAACCCCTCACGGGTGTTGGGATGATATTTGACGTACACTAATCCCAACTGCTTAGTTGTATGTCAATCGATTGGTTGTCAGACTGTTGCAAGCGTTAAATATTTATATTTAATGCTTATACAGTGTAGAATGCACTTTAGATGACGGATGATTGTTGATTATGGTCGTTATATAAATGTGTTGTATGAAATCCATATAAATCACATTATATGGTAATTGACTATGTCTGATTCCAGTTTAGAAAGAAAGAACATTTTAAAATAAGGAATATTTTAAAATAATATTCAGTAAAAGATAAAAATATGATTTTTGATGTCTGATTTTGGGATGGACACGAAAATATTTAAATATATAAAGCCGTGTTGATTAGATTTGCGCCATTTTGGACGGGAACGATACTTATATCGATTTTATTCATTTTTAAAATGAATATCGAAAAGGAATTGATTTCAAAATCAAATATTTTGAAAATATCATCAATTATATTATAATGATATAGAATATTCAATTTTGATTTAGAATTGAAAATGAAGTTGGAATCGTTTTTAAAACGAAGTTAAAACAATTTATAAAATACGTTTTAAATGGAAATTGATGAAATATATATAATACATACATACATACATACATATATATATTATATTTAATGGCCTAAATAGAATGCGTCGCACCGCGGCAGTTCGTAAATTTTGACTGTTGACTTCGAATTGACGTTACGGGGGATCCGACCGTCGGATTATCCTAAAACCGGAACCATTGGGTTCATATCGAAAGGAGCTTTATAACGAATATAATAAATTAGAAATCTAACAGTTGGATTTTGAATTATGTCCAAATCAAATTTGGAAATGCTCGCTGTAAGTGCAGTTCGATGGCTGTTTATAGAAATCGACTGTACGGGCCTTGATAAAATTATCAAAAATATTAATAATTTGTGTAAAATCATAATAAATGATTTGGAAAGAATTGGGATGAAAAATTCCATATTTGAAAAGATAAAAATATATTTTTATCGAAATGAACTAATTATGAACTAGAATTATAATCTAATATTTTTAAATAAATAAATTGGATTTGAAATGGTTTTTAAAATAACCGGAATTTCCAATATATGAATTGGAATGGATTTCAGTCGAAATTATCTTTGGAATATTTCGATATTGAATTCCGTGATTATACGGACATTGTGGAGGAATTTGGAAGATATATATATCGTTATTCCAATACAATATTTGTTGATTTCAGAATTTGATATTGAATATAAGCCGATATACTTTCTATTCAGAGCCTTGTATTTAATATCAAATGGGAATTTTGGGTTTGTCGTGAACGATGTCTTTACTAACACTCGTCTCAAACCCCATGTGAAAGGAATAAATCTTTTAATTAAGATTTAAAGAAGAATTACCAATTAATTGACATTTAATTGAAATGGGATGTGATTTTGGGTTTATCGTGAACTATGTTTTTAACGACATTCGTTCTTTAACCAAATTTACAGTGTAATGTGATTTGGAATATATAAATCTTTATTTAAGATTTAATGGGAATTTTACAAAGTAAAGTTTTCCAATTAATTAATATTTAATTGGAATTGAATTGAATTTTGGGTTTGTCGTGAATGGTACCTTTAAAAAATGTTGTTCTTAAACCCAATGGAGTTAAGAAAATTAGAAACTAACCGAAGATTAGCTAAGTTGAATGGTTTCCTGGGTATTGATCTGATGTTGGTTTCGGCCTTCGGGGTTAATACTTAGGGAATTGTTCTCTTACTAATTTACGGTTAGAGACTGATGAATGGAATGTGATTTTGGGTTTATCGTAAACCGTGTTTTAAACGACATTGGTTCTTTAACCCAGTTAAAGAAAGGATATGATTTCCCAAGTTAAATAATCATTTATATTGATTTTTGGGAAGATTAAAACCAAGCGAAGTTTGAATGAATCTATAATTAGATTGAAATGATCGAAAATGGAGTATCACCAGTTTTGCTCTAAAGCGATAGTTAAATCTTTAATTAGATTTGAACGTGAAATGTTAATTAATTTTACCGATAACACCGTGGTGTTAGATATGGAGTATTACCAGTTTTGCTCCATGGGATGAATAGGTTGGGATTGGGAAATTAAACAAATGATTACTTCGATGTGGTTCGCTAATCCCGACTAGTTTGGGTAAACTTTAATTTGGTTTGAATTGATATCCAAAGGAAGATTGAAGGGTAAATTTAAAGAATTTATCTTTGATAAAATTAACGGGAACTTTTCCCAATGTATAAGAATATTTGAATAAAAGAATATTCTGAATTGGAATGAGGCGTATGTTGTGTTTGTGTAGCACTTGTTTATTATATACGCGAGTTATTCAGAAAGACCGGGTTTATCCCATTCTGAATAACTGAATCGGTGATGAGTCGACGATGTAGACGGTGGTTGAAGACCGGAGGTCTTCACATCGTTTGGATAATTATTGATGTCATGATTGAGTGGTACACCCAAGACAAGGTAATAAGTGGTGATCGTCCAGACGTACTTGGTGATCCACCGGATATGCGAGGACCTCTCTCCGATATTGGACGTATGGGACGAGTAATAAGGTGCCTCCGGTTTCGTTCAGACCCAGAACGAACTTGTAAATGGACTGTGTGCCTGACATTGGATTTCATTCTGTGTGATTGATAGACATCAGTTGCATAGCGTGAATTTCCTGTGTGGCATGCTGAGATGCAAATGATCAAGGCTTCTGTTGAAAAGCAAAGTCTTGTGGTTGATGATCAAAGCACGGCTTTAATATAGCATAGCTTTGTGTAGCGTTAATTCGCGAGCCTCGCACCCCGGTGTGAAAAAGAAACGGGAGAGGACCTCACAGAGGGCATGCGTTTCCTTCTAGCTAGTAGTGGTGTTTGGGTTTTGCACGCCCATATGTTTTACTTATGTGGATGATGGATAGTGAGGCGCCTGTGATATATCGGCATTGCGGGGCCGATGGATGATATGGTCTTTATACAGACCTGATTTACGCCCCATAGGGCGAGGAAACGTAGTGTTCAGGCATTTTAATCCACATTGAGTGGACCGGCCCTGACAATCCAAGGGTTGATGCGTTCTAACCCTGAAGCACGGGCTAGAGAGTGTCGAAGCGGTAAGGACGATCCCTTGCCTTGGTTCACAGACGGAAATCCAACTTCCAATACATGATTTTGCGGTTTTGATTGTAGAGCCTAGTATTGGCGACATGATATATGTTACCCATGCTATCTAGGATTGATACATTTATATTTGAAGTTGTTTTATACACTATGCACTTATAATAGTATCAAATGATTTGTTTTAAGTGTACCAAGCATGTTTGGCTATTATAAGGGAAAATCCTATCCTCCTGCTTGCGTTGCATTGTGTGATGGGACCTGGGTCTTATAATAGCTTCATTTTTCCAAAAAGCATTGTGCTGTTTATTCTATGCTCTACTATTCTTGGGAGGATACCCGTTCCGTGTTATACAACGTAGTCCCTTGATTTACTTTATTCTAAAGTAAAGTTTTAAATAACCGTTTTAGTTCTCACACCAGTAACATGACTGACCTGGAGTTTATTGTTTTAACCTAAACTCTGGGTGCCCCTATTTTCCACACAGGCAGCTAGTAGTTTTGGTTTTGCAGATTTATATTCATAGAATCTTGGTTTACAACTAGAGTGATATTCGGAAAGCTCTGTATCCGTGTATTTCTTTCAGTTGTGTTTTTGTATTATTTTCCGCTGCATTGTAATTTGTAAATCTCTGATATTTATCAAATGTATATTATTTGTTCATACTCTATATATTCTTGTACTATGATATAAATTGTTGTAATAAGCAATGAAATGTTCCTCTGTTTTTGTTCTGATTTGTCGTGGTCTCAAAGAAATCCGGGCTTTCCTTCATGGGGAAGTTCGGGTCATCTCACTTCCTGATGTTCTGAGTTTCTCAAGAAAATTTGTTGTTAACAGAGGTATTAAGCAAAATTCAATTTGAAGTATAAGATTAATATGAAGACAAATAACTTAATAGTGTACAGTTACCACCAAAAGGACAAGAGAAAGATACTCAAGGAAATACATCACTTTTAGAGCTGACTAAACCACACAGACCAAAAGATTTATTCTTCCCCTTTGTGCACTACAATTCCTACACACTTCATTTACTATTCCATGCAATCTTCGTTGAATTCTTTTCACATAGTAGTCAAGTAGTTTTCAAGATTGATGAGAAAAAACAAAAATACAAGATGGTTCAAGTGCTACCGAAGAATTATCAGGAATAACCCAAGGTCTACGGAAAATTTATTTGAAAATATAGAATCAAAGATGGAAGATCTGAGCAGGAAAAATTAGAGAATTTGCACCAAGTAGACCTCTCAGTACATAGATTTTCCTCTCGGTACTTTGATGTCTTCATAGCTAATTAGGCATACTTATTCTCTTATGCGATAGAGAGCTAGTTCTTGGACTTCGTTGCAAGCGAGCTTTTGATTCCATGCCACTTATTTTCTAAAAATACCAACCACACTACAATTAAATAGAGAGGAAGGAGGATCTTCTTAATTTGGTCTATGCTAGGCTCTCTTCATATTTTGTCTCCCTTACGATAGTCACTAGAAACTTATCAAACCTGTGTGTTAGTGATTCTAAACCACGGTTACAATATCAAATCTCTAATGAATAAAGATATTAAGTAGACATTGGCTTGAAACTATAGAACCATTATAAAAATCCTGTGTTCTACTGCATTTACTATTTTATTTTCTATAATCCACTATATCTAGGTTTCATAGGTTGCCTACAACTAATCTTTGGCGCTGATCTATTCTTGAAGATTATTTTCTCATTGAAAAACTAAAAAAGGTTTGGATCTAACCCTCAAATTTGGATTGGATTGATCCATATTTTTTAGAGAACTTAGAAGTTACTTTTACATAAACTATGACTCGAAGTAGATCTAAAAGGTCATCCATGGTAATTACTAGAGCTGACAATGGTGTATCACATCAGCAAGAAGTTAAGAACCACCAAATAGATCCAAGATCATCTAGTCCACCAGATTTTGTTACTAAAGCAGAACATGATAAGAGGTCGATGTGTTAGACCTGAAGTTAGCGGACCATAAGAAAATAAACTTATATGGATTTTTGAATTTGGCTATGGATGTTTTACAATTGACTCCGTGGCCATTTTTTGATTAATTTTTATATATAAGTTGTTTTAATTCTCTAACACGGAAAAATTATGAGAGAATTCAACCGTTATAACTTATTTAACATATAAGTCCACAAATTCAAGTTTAGAACTAAAAAAAATATAAAACACGGTTTGACCGCCTCCCTAGCCCATTGATTGTGGCGGTTGACCACCCATGCTAATGGGGTCGCCCGTGCCTAGTGCCTGTCCTGGAAAATGGCCAGGTATGAACATTGTAAGTAGATCTAATAATTTGAGCCTGAACCATTAGATTTTGAGATAGATGGTCATATTTAGGCCTAAGACATGGTAGACCCAGATTTAATCAGGTTGATCCTATGGTCCAAGACCCCCTAATACACCTGTAAAAAGAATCCAGTCTATCCATTTCATTCCACATTCTTCTTCTTCTACCTCTGGGTTTCTTCTTGTTGAGGTTGAACCTAAATTTAAATATTTTCTTTGAGGAAAGAGAACATAAATAAAATATTATGAGGCCTAGAGAATAGGATCAAAGAAGATCATAGGTCATTAGCATACGACCATAGATGAGTGAAAAGTTACTATTTAGGATCAAGAAATTTAGAAATTTGGGCTTAAAAATAGTTTTATTGTACATTTTTTGTTTCCTTTTTATTTCAGTTTAGAAGTTTATTTCTAGTTTATTTTTACAGTTTAATACAATTTGTTTCAAATTAAAAATTATTTACATCATTTTTACGCATGTTAAAAATAGCTTGTAATTCTACATATATTAGTTTTAAGAGAAATTTTAAATCCCTTAATATAAGTGAATGTAATAGAAAAGAGAGAAGTTTTCACGTAATACAGATTTAATAAAAAAACATAGAATTACATAAAAGACCAAAATCACATGTAATATATATAAATTTGAAATAAATGAAAATGCATTGTTCTAAAAATAATTGAAGAAATAAACTTTCAAACTTGTAGATGACATTTGTTGTAATTAAAGAAAGAAAAAGAAAAAAAAAGTAAATAATATGATGTTAGTTCATCATTAGTAAAGACAACGTTTTTTTACTAGAAAACAGTTTAAGACCCAGCCGTAAAGGATTGGGGTGGGAGTTAAACTCGATTATTGTTTGAGGGCTCGTATGAATGTTGAGCAAAAAAAGCACGCCAGGGGAGGTAAATAAATAGACCAATGGAAATGACCAGAGGATGTGCATACTAATGTTAACCGAGCGTGCGTTGTTAGAGCGGTAAATAAGATAGTGTAGGTTCTTGCGTTAGATAGATGTCCATCTGAGTCGATATGCGGACGGTTTCGTAGTGAGTAAATAAGTGGCCACACAATTTTCTGGTGGCCTGTACAATGATTCACATTTGGGTAGGATTTTGATTTGGTGCAAGAGGTATCGACTACCATGCTAGCTTCATGGTAGATAGTAGGAGGCCAATCCTAGTATAATTAGGACCATTCCTAATAGTATTTTACTTTTATAGTGGGAATTATTGTGCTAAAAATCAACCAAAGAAATCACCTTAAGAATGAGCATGAAATGTTTGTAACACTTAGAACTATTCTTAACTCTATTATTTCTTGATTGTTCTCTTTCTAGTAATCACTTTCTATTTACCAAACTTGATATATGATCCATTCCCCATTATTTTCCCCTATTAGGCTCACAAAGAAGCACGAGACTCGAGGCAGTTGGGAGGGTGTCATCTGGAGTTTTGTATTCTCTTTCATTGACGTATTCACTTTATCGTTATCATCTTGTTTAGTCTTATTGTATCAGATTTGATTAGGGATATTATGATTGTACTCTGATATGATTTGATAGATTGGGATTATAAGATATTCTGAATTATTATGATTTTTAAATAAACTTATCCTGAAGAATAAAAAATGTTTTGTGCTGAAATATTTCTGCTGTAATTTATTTTATGTTATGTGAATCTTAATCTTTGTGAAGTTTTTAGTTATACTCAAACGTCCCACATTCCTTTGAATGACTCGTTAGGGGTATGCTAAGGGAGAGTGTCACATCGATAGCTAAATCATTTTTCTAGATATATTTTACATGCCAATGGTCCTGAAAATAAATGATTTTTGTGTTGCTTCAAGCAATGGATCAGTTATCAGTCGATAACAGGTAAGTTCTAAAGTCGAAAAGGAAAAGATATAGATAGTTTTTCTAGGTACGTAAGCTATCAACATGGGATGGCCCACATGTAGAGTTCGAGATTGATTAGATTCCATTTACATAGATAACACAATGCACTTGCCTCGGCTATTGCTTGGAATTAAATTGGCCAACACACGTCGGTTTCCTTTGAATTTTAAACTTTTATCGTTCGCGTAATTATTTACGGATAAAACGTATTTGACAATTATGAATGAAAGTATTATTCATTCTTGATGCTCGCAGCGATTATGACCTGGTGGGAAGAGTTCTTCTCGTTCTAAAGAAAAATGTTCTATGGTTACGAATACGACCTCTGTTCCAAGTGGACCTCGAACTAACACTTTGATGTTGTGCAGTTAAAGCACATAGCGGTTCTATGGCCATGAAAGTGCAAAAAGATGTAGCAGGGATAAAGTGGAGAAATAAAGGGAATGTAGTAGAGGCGCATAAAGATTCTTAGACGTAAAACCAAATATTTGAAAATTAATTCATCGTTTTTATCATAATATACGTATACAAGAAATTAATATTAATAAATCTTATACAACAAAATCAAGGAATATCGTTGTTGATACGCTTTTTGGTCAAAGCTATTACACATCAAGTTTCTGGTTAGCAACGCGATCAAGCGTCAAGAACGTCGTCAGAAAACACAAAGCAGATTGGTCGAAGTCACATCGCAAACTTAAAAAGCCCCGAAACTCCTGTTAGATGACCTCTTTTGGGCCCGAGAATATATGTTACGATGCTTTTCACTGTAACTCCTGTAGAAGACGAACCGTCAGCGGGTCCAGGTGCAGCGCCGATGGGGTTACGAGGCCCCACAATCCCGGTGGCGATCGACCTAGCCAGTTAGGTCAAACAAGTGGGCACCACTCGATTTATTCGATTTCCTCTGAGCCGGAAACCCAAATTCCCTCACCTCGCATTGCATCATCCTTCACATCATACCACGTCCTCACCATTTTTGCATCGCTACTCCCGTCGCATTGCAAGCGACTTCGCCTTCCACCCAGCAGCCTCCATCACACCGCATCACTCCGTCCCATGCCTCAACATTGCATCCCTCAACCTCCATAACTCGCATCCCCCAATGCATCCCCTAGATGTGAGATCTCACATCCTTTTTGTTGCGATCTCGCGTCTCTGCTGGATGCGATTTCGCATCCCCTTGATGCGACATTTCGCATCTCTGCTGGATGTTATCTCCCATCAAGTTGGGACTGCATCCCTTTGGGATGCGAATTCTGCATCCCTCTAGATGCGAAATTCGCATCCCCTAGGGGGGATGCGAGATTTTCTACAACATAAAAGCGAGATGCGATTTTCTAGGTTCCGCTCTCCTAGGATGTGATTTTTCTGCTGGTGGTCCCAAAAACTCACCAACTCCACTACTAACCCTCAACTATAAATACTAAAGCCTTAGCCTTCATTTGGATCCTTTTTCCTGGTAAATTTGGCCTTCTAGAGCTCCAAAACACTCATTAATGGCTGCCAACTCTTTCTCCATGGCCATTGGACATGGCATAGATAATTAAAACAAGGCATACACATTTTCCATCAACATTTGGACATTCACAAGGATTATTACACTACTTTTGGACTCCGTGGACATTAGGGAAAAAGTTGCACATACTTGACTAAGTCAACTCATCTAAAGGAGGAAGAAGAAGGACATTTCAATCAAAGTTTAGAATTAACATGGACATTGTTATTATATTGTAATATTTTGTACTCAAACATCATCTAAACTTGTACAACATTGTAATCGGATATCATATGATGAATGATCATTATAAAGTGGATGTAATAAAAAGTTGTGTCTCCCCGCATTTTCTTCATTATATCTTTGGATTATTGTTTTCATTCTACAAGCACATTGAGTGTTGGCGTATGACAATTTTCCATGTCAACAATCATAATTATGCATTCTAACTTTGATGAGTGTAACAGATTATTACCAGATATTAGGCACTTATGTCTTAAAATAGCCACTCACGCAAAATTTACTGAATTATTTAAAAAGAGAACTAGTTAAATCAAGCTCTTTATATTAGTACCGCTAAATGCCTTGGTTTAGTGGATGTAGAGGAAAATAGCGAGGATAATTACGGATCTACTGCTCATCAATGCTAAACTAAAACAATGTGGCGGTTGAAGAGAACTATAGGCTATAGTGGGGATATGGCGGTGTTGTAGTGAGGCTTTAACTGCATAACTTTGATGCAGTATCAAGTCATCATTCTTACTAGTCCAATTGTCGATTTGATCACCTCCTTTATTGAGAAACATAGCTTGTGCACCAAAGAGGTTTTCTATTATAGTATCTACAAAAATGCTAAATATCATCAGCCTACACTTTGGTATTTTATAGGATGGTGTACAATTTCCATTAAAAAGTGACTTTTCCTATATGCCTTTACCTGATTTCATAGCTTGTAATCGTTCCATGTGTTCTAATAGTGTGTTGTCTTCATTCATTCCGCTTTTATGGATGTTTCTCCAATAGATGGGTGTTGCCCCTGTCAGGTTCACCAAATGGTTATACCATATTGACATGTCTATACATCCTTTTTATGTGGAGCTATAGACGTCCACCAAGATTTGATGAATTATGATTTCTTCAGCTATTTAAGAGGTTTCAAGAACGACTACTAATGGGTGACAGATTATCCTTAACAACTGTTTCTTGTCATCTGAGCCTTATAGAATCCTAGCTTTCAGAATACGTCTAGGAATGTATTTCGTTCCATCATATTCCATGAGTTATATCCTTTATAATTTATCTTGGTAGGAATCCTTATCCTTTCAAATCTTACCGATGTTTGAATCTTGGATTTAAAATCTTTGAGAAAATTTAAACCTCATCCTTTTTGTCTAGTTGACAGTTGAAGTAAATAAAATAAACTATGATGGGTAATAAATTAAATCAAATATAATATAAGTAAATTCATATTAGACTAAAAGGGGTGCAAATTGTTATAAATTAGAGTTTCGTAGCGAAAACAAGGGAATTATCTAGACTATGCTAGATATAAAGAATTATAGGTGGAATGGTAAATTTTGATAATTAAGTGGATGTTAAGAGTTATTTGACTTGTGTGTATAAGTAAAAAGAATTACTAGTGGAACTTGGTGTTGGGTTATTTTTATTTGAAATAAAACAAGAATATTTGTGTTAGTGCAATAATAAAGACGTCCATATTTGAACTAAAATCTATGGTTATCTATTGTGTTAAACTGTCCATTTAGTATTTCAAGAGTTCTGGTTTGTACGTTTGATCAAGAATATCAATAAGAATTTCTGAAATACTTAAACAAGATAATCGAGCACATTATATTGTATAATAAATTAAATTTTAGGAAAGAATATTAGAAAATGTTCTTGTGAGGATAGTGTTAAACTAGTAGATGAGATGAGGATTGTAGTAGAGTTGGCTACTGATAGCTATATTATATTGACTTTGCCGCCAAATAATAGAGAAAACCATTATAAATTTGGTGGTTTAATATTATTAGAAACGAGTTAATAAGTTGTTAAGTGAGAATTTTTTTTGAGTAAAGTAAGAGAATAAATATAAAGTTCTTGAGAATTAAATGTTGCTTCAATGAGTAACTGTCTCGAACATGAGTAATATTTTCGAAGTATATTCTCATGCTTTGGTTTAAAAGGCAATTGCAGCCATTAAGTTAGTGATAATAAACGACAAATGGAGTGGCATTTTGATATTATAATCAAAGCAACATCATTGTTAGGGAAACTAGAACAACTTTGATGGCAAGACAACGTCAAATTATTAGTTGGAAATTAGATAAAAGTGACTATTTATTTTAAAGATATGCCTTGTGAAAGATAAGTCATAATAATTTAAATAGTGTGTGTATATGATTTGAGATGAAATCAAAATCTTGGTAAAATAAGTATTTTTCTATTTTTGTTGTTCCTTGTATGATAAGCCGATAGAAGAAATTGAAGTCTGGAGCGTTGTGTGTTGAACAACATAAATCTCATATGAATAAATTTTGGGATAACTTACTAGAAATGATATATATATATATATATATATATATATATATATATATATATATATATATATATATATACACATGTGTGTGTGTGTGTGCATGTGTGTTATCTTAAGTAAATTGGAAGACTGAAATTTATTTAGGGGGGAGTCTGTGACAACCAAGGTTTATGGGTACCTAAGGTAAACATATTATAACGCGTTTTGTGATTTCAAAACCCATGAAGAAAGAATACAACTAGATGAGCACAACTCATACAATGAAGTAAGGAATCTTGTGTATTGGAATAAATAAAATTCATTTAGAATTATAAGAAAATTTATTCCAATCTGTGTTTGTAAATTAAATTTTGATGGTTTATATGAACATTAAAAATATTAAATATTTATTATTAATCAATATTTAAGTATTACATATTTTCAATATGAAATGTTAAGTTATTTTAACAAGAAACCTAATAATTTGTGATTCTATTTTTGGAAAATTTAAGTTGTTAAAATTTATAAAATAAAAGAGTGTTTTATACTGTGTTTGGATGGATAAATAGATTTGTAGACTGATAAATAATGTTAAATTATGGTAGGATAAAATTAATCGTAAGTTGCTGTTAAAATCATTATTTCGATAATAGTAACAATGTCTAGGGAATTTTGTGTTGTGTTAAAATAAGAATTCAAGAGTTTGATTTGAAATAAACATTTTTGAGCTAAAATAATTTTATTATGGTTGAATAAATCATTTTTGTTAGACTAATAAGGGTGGTGAAATGCTAGAATTTGAGAATGTTGGGTTTAAGTGATTAAAATGTAAAATATGTGTTATGTACGAAAAGTAGTGTAAAAAATGTATATTTGTTAGAAATGAATTTTAGATGAAAACTTATAAAATTAAAGCTTAAAGTGTTTCAAATGTGATGTATAAAACCTTTTTAAAGTTAGACTTTGTGTTATGTTGATAAGAGCGATGGAAATTGAAATCTTAAGTGGTATCATATTTAAACTGGTTAAAAAGATTAAATTAAGGCCTAAACTTTTTGCTCATAACCAAGTTCGTTCACTAATGATCCCATTCCTCAATTAAGTTAGTGAAGAGGCTTCTCGAAAGTAAATTATCCTGTATATACTTGAGTTGTCTGAGAGAAAACATCTTCTTCCCTCGTTTTAAAATTTACAGTAAAAGGAATCCCAATTTCCTCTTAGTTCCTCAACTTGGAAATTCCAAATTCCATCTTAATTAGAGAGGAATTGCTAATCCTTATTGTTATAGGTAAAAAAACTGTAAACTATAAATCTATCTCACAATTTCCCTATGTTGAAAGAGGAAATTTACTGTAAATGCTTTTTAGGCTTTACATGTTAATGTAAAGGATTGTACAGGTATTAGAAGCTTCATTGAAGCAAATCCAACCCTAGATCTCCAACAGTCCTTCTCAACATTGTTGTAAATCGCGTAAGAGGTGAGTTGTTACAACCACTCCTTCTAGATTAAATATTTCCCCATGTTTGTTTGTTGAATCTACTTGGGTTTGCATTTGATGGTAATTTATTGTAACTTAATTTGGTTTCAGTAACATCACAGTCTCCAATCATTATCTGCTTCGACCTTCGATCCTTTATAGATCTCTCGTTTCATATTGGTTTTGCGTGATTATTGTTTTAGTGTGCTACTTGTGTGTTGATATTTAATTCTGCAAATTTTAATTGTGAAATTCCAAGCCTAGCATAACCAAAGCTTGGCCTAAAAATGAGTTTGTCATAAGCAAGGTTGCCTATAGCATCGTGTTGCCCTGTGTCGGCATAGGGAAGACCTATCGACATAGGTAGTCTCTATGTCGATACAGACATTTATTTGTCGTACCTTCTTCTCCCTATTGTTGTGTTTATTCTTGAATGATTTTCTAATTTCTAAAGAACTTGCCTTGCCAAATTTTCCACCTGGTTTTAACTAGTGCTTGTGACGTCCTGAGATTGATTAAAATTCGGCTATCTAAACTTCGAGATTTTTTTTGTATCCGTAATTTAAATTGACCAAATTTCGTGTGCATTTTGTTGGGTTTTGTTAGCTCTTTCCATGTCAATTTCGAGTATTATTCTATGTAGAGTTTCTATGCTTTTTGTGACACCGTGAGTGTCTTACGAAATGTTTTCATAGAAGATTTCTCCCTATAAAAAAATATCTAGCTTAGAGGCAATAGTTTTCTATGTTGTGATTTTGTAAATAATATCTTCTCGAAGCAATAATATAACAATATTTTTTGTAGTATATACAGTTTTAAAAGAAATAATCCAAATGTTTTCTAAATCGTTTTCTAAACTTGTTTTTGCAAAATCAACTAATTTCCATATATAAAATCACATGTTTTTGTACCCTTCAAAAAAGCATGATTGTGAATAAATGATACTATAAACCTTGTGGTATGAGACACGAAGGTATATGATATCGGTTAATTCTAGACTTGTCGATCAAAGATATTGTTGTTTTCTGGTGCGAAGTAGGCTATCTTACAGTAAATCGAGTAGTGAAAATGTACGACATGAGACACATTGTTTTCATTATTGTTTGGGAGTCTTGACATATTTTGTTGTTTGTGTGTGCCAATACTCACTTCTGAGGAGATCTAGACTCAGGAGGAGTCTTATATGTGTATTCTCTTGAGCGTGGGATCAAGATACACTTAGACGGGGGATCGTAGTGATCGGCATCTGACTACGTGTATAGTACTTGGCATAAGCTCCAAAGGGAGCTCATTTATGATGCGTGTGCAATAATTTCTGATGTTTTGGATCCATTTTATGATTTTGGATATTTTCATGTTTTTGGTGTTTTAGATCCATCTTTGATGTTATATTATGGTTTGTTCCCATTAGTATTACGATTAATATGAGAATTCAAGATTCAAGATTACTTTTTTGGGATTAAACTCTTATGTTCTTATTTTGCAGTATTTGGAGCATTTTGATGATATTTTTGGTGTACGTATTTGATGACTTTGGGGTTTAAAAGATGATGTACGTTTTTAGCACAAAGTTAACACTTGTTGATTGTAGTAAAAAGAAAATGTAGATCTTGTGTCTTATGGCTCTAAATTTTAATTACCCCAATTTGGGCATTTAGGTAATTTATATCGGTGGAAATACCCAAACTTATGTTTATGGTATTCACGAGTAATTTAAATATAAACTCGTGAATTTATCTTTTGTGAAATATGTTGCTTTAGGTTATTCTATTCCTTTCTAATAAAAAGAAATCTTATTTTCTTTGGTTTTGAGTTTATTTGGGATTATGAGATTCCTTTTATTACGAAAACGAATTATTCCTTAACGATATTATTTTTCACTTATCTTATTATACTGGTATTTTTAAACTAGACTGAACTATGTATTTATACTCATATCAGACTGAGTTGTTTCATTTAAATCTGTAGATCAACACTTACTCTGCTATCACTCTGGATTGCTTATTTTGGAGCTAATATCTTGGTTGGTTCTTTGAATTTTTGAGTTATATGATGTATATATATTTGAGACTCGTTGTAATCGTATATGGTCATTTCTAGCATTTGAGTATGTACACATGTATTGTTATAATTCCACTATATGTAATCATATGCGATCTATTATGTGATCTATTGTGTGTATTGTTTGACACTTTTCTATGAATTAAAAAAAGCACAAATTTTGTAATAAACTGCAAGCGCATAGATTGTGTAGTATGCAGGTCGAACACACGGAGGAATTTTAAATTTTTTTATTGTTATATTTCTTGGCAAGTTTGACAATATTTGGAGATTTGAATTGATTCTATTGAATTTATTATGGATTCAAATCTAACCGGATCTATACTAAATTCAATAATTAAGACAAAAGAATAAATTACTAGAAAAGAAACAACAAACAAAAACAACAACAAAAAATTAAAGTTAGAATTGTTGTTGAATCTAATCGAACGATTAATCACTAATATGCAGTACAGAATTAACTATAACAATTCGTGTTCTACCAAAACTAATTGAGTAGAAAACACGTATTGTTACGAAAGAAAAGATAATGAACAGGAATGAAGAAAAACTTTTTTAAGGATAAGAAGAGAATACACAAAAAATGGAATAGCAGTTTAGAATGAATACAATAGGTATTTATATGAGATGTAGTCTCCTATCAATGTGAATATAAGGCCTACAAAAAATATGAATTTTTTCCAAAGATAAAGGAATATTCCTTTCATGGTGCTTGATTTGAAAATTTGTAATCAATGCATTCCTTTTGATGTATGGTACTATCAGTGGGAAGACGAGCAATGTGCTTAATTGGTGATTTGTAATCAAAGCCTTCCCTTTTCTTTTGCATGGAAACTAAACATAATTAATTTTGTTTGAATTCTTTGAGAGGAATATGAAAAATTCCTAATATCTTTATTAAGTGTATAATATATATATAATGTCTATATATATATATATATATATATATATTGTAATAACCCGCAAATTCTGAGCCAGTTTAAAATTCTTATTTTGGCTATTTTAGCGAATTTTGAACATTTAAAATAGATTATTTCAAATAATATCGACGAGAAATTTATTTTGAATTGAAATTCGACGTATATATTATATACGTCGTCGTTAGAATATAAATAATTATATATAATTATAAATAGAATTGAAAATGGCGCGGTAGTTCGATAATTCGATTTCAAACTTCAATTGAACGTACCGGGTGCAAAACAATCCGGATTTTAGCGAAACCAAAAACATTAGGATCTAATTGATAATATCTTTCCAACGAATCTGAAAAATCAAAATATCATAGCGGGAATCAAAAGATATGTCCAGTTGAAAATTCTGAATAGTCGCTATGGAATTCAGGCCCTTAAAAATGGGAATTTTGCAAACGACCTCGGATTTCGACGAAAATAGTTTTGTTGGGTCCGTGATGTTAAATTATTGCTAGATTCCAAATTTCATAATTTTTCGAATTCATATGTGAGCGTGGCAAAGGAAAACGCGTTTGACCAGTTTCAGTTGATTTTAATCGACTGGAAATTGGCCATTTTTCAAACGGTCTCGGAATTCGGCAAAACTAGTTTTGTTAGGACCGTATCGTCAATACGAAGCTAGAAAATATTTTTCGAGAATTTTTAGAGTTCGTATGTGACCCCGGTAAATTGAAATGCGCGTTCAAATTCAATATATAGAGTTATATGTTGATTTTGATAGAAACTGATCGAAATGAGGGAATTGGCTTACGAAACATATCCCATTGTGTTCGGAATGGGGGTAATACGCAAGGGACGACAGTCGGTGGGTTCGATTCTGAGTTCGAAAGAAAAAGTTACCTTTTAGGGAATTGAATTAAATAAATAATTATATATATATATATCTATATAATATCTCTGGGGGCCCCCTCCTTAAAACCTAAATCAAATCGATTCAGTAAAAAAAAAAAAACCCTGAGACTATCGTCGCCCCCGTTCTGACCTCGCCGCCACCGCATCGCAGCCCTCCCCTCCTCTGGCGCTGCCGCATCTCCTTCCTCCACCTCCAATTCCCATCCTCCCTCCGCTCTCCTTTAAAGCCCCCCCAAACGACGTGAAGACCCCAATCGCACGAGCCCCGAAGGCACCACTCGTCGCACCCCCTCTGCGAGCCTCACCCCCCTCGACTTCCTCTCTCTCCTTCCTCCTCCATCTTCCTCTCCATCCCTGTTCAACGCCCAACCCCCCCCCCCCCCTGGACCACTGCAGCGATGCCCCCTGACCATCCAACTCCGGCAACGACCACTTTTCCCCTTCTAAAACAATGTGAGTTTTCGGATCTTGCTTTTATTTTATTTTATTGTATAAAAATCTGGTTTTTACTTTAAGAAATCTAGGATTTTTAATTTGTTTAAAGTTTACATTTTATTTAGGAAAAGACGAGATATTTAGCAATGAAAAGGTTGAATTTTTAATCGAATAAAGAAGTGATTTTTATACATATAGTGAAGATTAAAATACGATTTTTATATAATATAGATAATAAAAATTCGATCTTTATTATGTAGGAGTAATAAAAATATAATTTTTATAAGGTAGAAGTGTTAAAAATTTGATCTTTAAATGTGTAGTGAATCAAAAATATGATTTTTACTTGTGTAGAGTATCAAAAATATGACCTTTACCTAGTAGAAGATATAAAAATACTATTTTTATATAAGTAGTGTATTGAAAATAAAAATTCTATATAATATAGAATATGAAAATATAATCTTTATTATATGAGTACCATTATAAAAATAGAATTTTTATCTATATAGTAGTGATGTAAAAATATGATTTTTGTTTATGTAGAGGATTAAAAATATAATTTTTACATGATAGGAATATTAAAAATATCATCTTTATATAGGTAGCAAAATAAAAATGTGATTTTTATAGTGATGAAAATGAAAAGGTAATATTTTTAAAATTGAAAAGGTAATATTTTTAAAAGTGAAAAGATGATATTTTTAAAATAGAATAGATTAGATTTTAAAAATAGAAAAGGCGAGATTTTTATATATTGAATAACATAGTAAAAATTCGATTTTTATATATTGAATAACATAGTAAAAATTCGATTTTTATATATTGAATAATGAAGTAAAAATTCGATTTTTTTTACATATGCAGAGAATACGGGCAACGAAGATGACAAAAATGCGATAATGATGAAGATTTCTATCAAAGAAGAGTCAAGATGATTGGATAGCTATCTGTGAGAATTTCTCACCTTTCAATTTCTTTTTCTAGTTATATATATATACACACTAGGATGCAGATGGTGCTTAGTAGCACCCGACACAATCGTCCACAGACCATGGACTTGTTTGTTTGGTTGCATAAATTAGGTAGATGATCTGATTTGAATTTGATTGTTTGGTGAATTTGATTGATGTGTGAATGGCGTGGGCCTTTACTGGACCGGGGATAAGGCTTGGCCTCGTCCCGTTTCTAGTATCGTGCCGTTATGCCGCCGAAATTTTCTAAAATAAGTTAGAAAATAAAAATATCATTTTATTTAAAGAATGAACTGAATAGAAATTCATATGTTGAAATAAAATGTTTTATCGTTAAAAATGAAATTTTTAACGTGAATGAATAAATATTCATTTACAAACCAGACGGTTTGTTTATGTACACCTATTTGAAGGACATTGATTGGGTCGATAAATTTTACACGTCGCCCAACTACACAAATAAAATCTGTGTTTGATTGCTTGAAACCCCACACGGGTGTCGGGATGAAATTTGAGATTCACTCATCCTGATAGATTGAATATGTCGATCGATTGATTGACAGGCTGTTATAAGCGTTAGATATCTATATTTGATGCTTATACAGTGTAGTGCACTTTGGTTGATGGTTGATTATTTTTCAATGCTATTATATACGTGTGATGTATGAAAATCCATATAATTAATATTATATGGTGATTGATTGGGCCTCATTCCAATCGGAAAAATAAAGAATATTATAAAATAAAGGTTCATGTGTTGACTGTACTCATTCGTTGAGATTATTCATGTGTTGAACGAAATGTTTTAATAATAAAATTTACATCTTTATCAATATAAAATAAAGGTTCATGTGTTGACTGTACTCATCCGTTGAGATTAGTCATGTGTTGAACGAAATAATTTAACAAAAATAGTCACACGTGGACAGTACTCATTCGTTGAGATTAGTCGTGTGTTGACAAAAATAAATATTCATTTGTTGAATAGAATAAAGGAATATATAAAGTCGTGTTGATTAGAGATGCGCCATTTTGACGTGAATGATATTTATATCGATTTTATTCATTTTAAAATGAATATTAAAAAGTAATTTTGAAATCGAATATTTCGAAATGAATTGAATAGAAAACGATTTCGAAATGAATTGAATAGAAAACGATTTCGAAATGAATTGAATAGAAAAAGATTTTTAAATGAATTGAATAGAAAACGATTTCAAAATGAATTGAATAGAAAACGATTTCGAAATGAACTGAATAGAAAATGATTTCGAAATGAATTGAATATATAACGATTTCGAAATGAATTGAATATATAACGATTTCGAAATGAATTGAATATATAACGATTTCGAAATGAATTGAATATATAACGATTTCGAAATGAATTGAATATATAACGATTTCGAAATGAATTGAATATATAACGATTTCGAAATGAATTGAATATATAACGATTTCGAAATGAATTGAATTGAAAACGATTTCGAAATGAATTGAATATAAAATGATTTCGAAATGAATTGAATATATAATATAATTTGATTTGAATTGATTAGAAAACGAATTTGATTTGAATCGAATAGAAAACCAATTTGAATTGAATCGAATAGAAAACCAATTTGAATTGAATCGAATAGAAAACCAATTTGAATTGAATCGAATAGAAAACCAATTTGAATTGAATCGAATAGAAAACGACTTCGAATTTGATTTGAATTGATTAGAAAACGAATTTGATTTGAATCGAATAGAAAACCAATTTGAATTGAATCGAATAGAAAACCAATTTGAATTGAATCGAATAGAAAACGACTTCGAATTTGATTTGAATTGATTAGAAAACGAATTTGAATTGAATCGAATAGGAAACCAATTTGAATTGAATCGAATAGAAAACCAATTTGAATTGAATCGAATAGAAAACCAATTTGAATTGAATCGAATAGAAAACGACTTTGAAATTAAATTGAATTTAAAACGAATTAAAATTGCATAGAAAGTGAATTGAAATGAATTCAAATTGAATTGAAATTTGAATAGAAATGAATTTTAAAACGAACTTATAAAGAAGAATTTAATTTTGCTTTGAATTGAAATGGAGGTTGAAATTGTTTTTGAAACGAATTCAAAACTATTTATAAAATTCGTTTTTAATTAGAAATCGACGAAATATATATTATATATATTATATATATAATATAATGGCCTGAATAGAACGCGTCGCGCCGCGGCAGTTCGTAAATTTCGACCATTTATTTCAAACGGACATTACGGGAGATCCGACCGTCGGATTCTCCTAAAACCGGAACCGTTTGGTTCGTATCGAAAAGAACTTTCTAACGAATATTAGAAATTTGAAATCTAACGGTTGGATTTGGAGTTACGTCCAAATCAAATTTGAAAAAGGTCGCTGTAAGTGCAGTTCGATGGCCGTTGATGGAAATCTACTGTACGGGCCTTGATAAAATTATTAAAAATATCAATATTTTGTGTAAAATCGTAAGAAATGATTTGGGAAAATTTGGGATGAAAAACTCCATATTTGAAAAGATAAAAATAGATTTTTATCAAAATGAACTAGTTTGAACTAAATTTAAAACCCGATTTGTTTTTAAATAAATAAATTAGATTTAAAAAGGGGTTTTAAATAATCGGAATTCCTAATATATTTGAATTAAATTAAACTAGAATTGATTTGTGGGTTTATCGTGAACTGTGTTTTAAATAACACTAGTTCTTTAACCCGATAATAAATCGAATGTGATTTGGGTTTGTCGTGAACTGTGTTTTAAATAACACCTAGTTCTTTAACCCAGTAAAAGGAGTTTTAACGAATCTGCAATTAGATTGAAATGTAAATCTATAATCTAAATTATCAAATTTAGAAATGAGCGAGAATGGAGTATCGCCAGTTTTGCTCCAAAGCAATAGTTAAATCTTTAATTAGATTTGAACGTGAAATGGTAATTAATCTTACCGATAACACCATAGTATTAAATATGGAGTATTACCAGTTTTGATTCATGGGATGAATATGTTGGGATTGGGAAATAAAATAAATAATTACTTCGTTGTGGTTCGCTAATCTCGACTAGTTTAGAAAACCATAATTTGGTTTGAAAGGACATCCAAAGGAAGATTAAAGAATAAATTTAAAGAATTTATCTTTGATAAAATTAATGGGAACCTTTCCCTGAGAATATACATTGGAATGAGGCGTATGTTGTGTTTGTGTAACATTTGTTTTTAATATACGCGGGTTGTTCGGAAAGGCCGGGTTTATACCCATTCTGAATAACCGATTCGACGATATGTCGAAGATGAAGACGGTGGTCGAAGACCGGAAGTCTTCACATCGTTTGGATAATTACTGACGATCCTGATTGGGCGTCCAGACGTACTTGGAGATGGATGGATATGCGAGGAAAGTGCCTCCGGTTTCGTTCAGACCCAGAACGGACTTGTAAATGGATTGTGTGTCTGACATTGGATTTTATTCTGTGTTGATTGATTTCTGTTAAATATATATCTGTTTGGCGGTGGAGAATTTATTCTCTTGCTTAACGCCCTTCTCTGAGACGTACGAGCTTAGAGGTTATATATCGATAGATATCAATCGCATGGCATGAATTGCCTGTGTGGCACGCTGAGATGCAATGATCTAGGCTCCTGTTGAAAAGCAAAGTCTTGTGGTTGATGATCAAAGCACGACCTCTGTGGCGTAGCTTTGTGTATAACGTGAATTCGCGAGCCTCACACCTCGGTTTGAGTTAAAAACGGGATACGGACCGCTGGGAGAGCACGACGTTTCTTTCTAGCTTTGGTGGTGTCAGTGACTTACCAGCCCTGACATTTATATACTTTTCACCTTTGTGGTTGTTGGAATGAGGTGCCTCGATTATAGGTCTGTAAGGACCGGGAAACGTGTGTTCAGGCATAATTAATCCTCTAACGTAAGTGAGGACCGGCCCAGCCGCATCCAGGGTTGCCCAGAGTGCGTAGCCCTGAGGCATTTGCTAGAGTGTCTCGAGCGCGGAGAGGATCTTGCCCCTTGCCTCGACTCATGACGGAAATCCAATTTCCAATACGAGTATTGCGGTTTTAATTGTAGAACTAGTATGGCGACATGATATATGGTACCCATGCCGTCTATGATTTATATTTATGATTGAAAATGTTTTGACACCATACACTTATTATAGTATCAAATGATTTGTTTTAAAATGTACCAAGCATGTTTGGCTATTATAAGGGAAAACCCTATCCTCCGGCTTGCGTTGCATTGTGTGATGGGACCTGGGTCTTATAATAGCTTCATTTTTCGAAAAAGCATTGCGTTGTCTTTTCTATGCACTGGTATTCTTCGGAGGAAACCCGTTCCGTGTTATACGGCGTGGTCCCTTGAATCACTCTCTTTTAATGTAAAGTTTTAATAACTGTTTTAGTTCTCACACCAGTCACATGACTGACCTGGAGTTTATTGTTTTAACCTAAACTCTGGGTGCCCCTATTTTCCGCACGGGCAGCTTGTAGTTTTGGTTTTGCAGATTTATATTCACAGGATCCTGGTTTACAGCTGGAATGATATCCGGAAAGCTCTGTATCCGTATATCACCTTCAGTTGTGCTTTGTATTATTTTCCGCTGCTATGTAATTTATTGTAATCTCTGATATTTATCGAATGTAATTTATTCATTTATACTCTGTATATTCTTATATCTGATGGAATTGTTGTAATAGCAATGAAATGTTCTTCCGTCTGCGTTCATTTGTGTGTTGTTCTCAAAGTATCCACTCTTTACTTCACGGGGAAGTTACGGGTTCTTACATATATGCACATGCATATATATATAACACTAGTCCATATATTCTTGAGAGCAAAGAAGGCAGTGTGAATGTTCCTTTCTTCAACAAAAAGAGGGCTTGACAGGGATTAAACGCAGGTCACTCTATCCAAATTTCTAGGCCTTTACTAGTAAGCTTGTAATAACCCGAATTCCGACAAACTGAATGTTTTTCAAAGTTCTAATCCATCGAAACTCGTGTTGGTTTGCTCTGGTGTCCTGCAGAAAAGACAGAGACATAAAATAGGCTAGAGCTTAGAAAATATCTCACAGCGGATTGGATAAAATATAATATACTCAAAGTATAGCCTTACCGTATTAATAATACTACATAACTAGTATCCAAAGCTATCGTGTCTCTGCCACAAATTTAACCTGCGAGTATGTTATGAGGAGGGGGTCAGAACACAAGTTCTGGTGACTGGATTTAAATCATAAACTATGGATAATCCTACATATACCGTTCAATCACATTTTCTTATTTATTAGGTTACTTGGGTTAACATTACTCAAGGCTTTAACACACGTCGTACCCGCTTACTTCCAAGTGCATTGACCTAATACAGTATATATGTAGCTACCCCTCAATATTGAGGTACACCCCATGGTACCCCACTCGTACGGTCTCCATCGTAATGCCATGGAAATGAACATAGTCCCTCATCCTACGCCGGAGTGACGTACAGATATCTACATAACAATGTTACATTCCGCATATATCTATCATTACAAGCTATGTAAGCATACAGACTGCCACCGTCGATCGAATCAGATGTCATACCAGAGTAATGCCCTCAAGTCTACGATACACCACCCAGAGCCGACATGCATATATCTAGACTTTCCCATGTACATATCGTCAATCGTATTCGATGCCTTAACGGCACACACCGAATTCTGTGGCTGGGCTATACAAGAAACACAGAACTCGATCGTCAGCTTTTCCATATCTGTACAGGCCCGCCTTTAAGAGCCTCAAAATACAGATATTCCCGGGGTCTGTTTTCATGGTGGCTATGGCCCCACCTCGTCCTCTCCCTCAACTAATAAAGACTACAAGAGCTAAGCGACTTGCCCCTAACAAACAATCTAAAGATCCAGTTGGCGTATTCCCTCAACCACCGTACCTCGATAGCGAAAGGTGAATGGTCTATTGGGTTTAGCTCTAGTCTTTTCGCATCCCACTGGCTGTCGATGACCGGTACCTTACAATCTACTATCCTTATTGGTCCTGACCTCTGCCTCCCCGTTGAGGCGATCACCGAATAATCCTAGTGTCACCTCGTCATAGCTTTCTGATTGCAAATCTACTTTTGCAGTCAAGGCCCACCCACCTATTAGTTACGCGCAGACCCAACCTCTGCGAGCACAGCCTAACATCTGCCACCGCACAGAGGGCTACCAGGAGCACCTTTCGTATCTCAGGAAGCCGCGTGCATCCCCTTCTAGTCCTTCGGAGCCGACGAAATAATTAGATGAACATGCGCTCCCCTCGTGCCTCGTGACACCACGATGATCTACCCCGTCGGGTTATTCACCCTCAAACGTACGGACTGGTCCAAGTGCCTCATTTTAATTTGTCATTAGACCCTATGTCTAAACATTCTTTTATGCGCTTGCTTTACCTCACAAGTTTTCCGTTTAACTTGGTTATCCCCATTCACATTGACTTCTTATTCAAGTTACCAAGTTTCTCTTGCTTATTAGTTTCAGTCATATAAATTAACCCTTTTAAGTTTATTATTAAGCCCATAACATGTTATTCTTTAGATTGTGATCCAAGGTCTATAATCCACAATCCCTTTATATTCTTGTTTGATTTCATCGTTACAATAACATGTTCTTCTTAATATGTAATTAAGTATATATCAATTCCCATGTTTTCTTTTTAACATATCAGTCATTATTTATGATTAAATATAACTTATTTCATTTCATAAGTTTTCCTTATTCTTTCTCATTTAATTATAATTTCATTTTATACCCTCACTACAACTTATCGTTGTTTACTTATTGACTTAGTTCTCTTAGCTAAGGTCCACTAATAAGTTTCTCTTCCCATAAATATAACTTATGTTGTCCTCATCTGTAGATTTTAGATTCTTGTTCTTGTAAATAACTTAATTTACAATTAAGTACAACTTACCCCTTTACATAAGTTATTCTATTCCCTTTATCGTTTATTATAACCTAAGTTATAATTTCCACTTGTCCCTAGGACAAGCCTAAACATGTTATTCTTATCAGCAGATTTCATACTTCCAAGTTTACAGATTACTTAATTTATAATTAAGTACAATTTCTTATATTTCATAAACTTTCCCCCTTTTCTCTACTTATTGCAAACAACTGGTTTCGGTTTTCCCCATTTACTGATTACTTAATTTATAATTAAGTGCCAGTTGTATCATTTCACCAATTATCTCATGTCCTTACTAGTTTATTATAACCTAAGTTATAATCTTCACTTGTTCCTAGGACAAGTCTACATATTATCCTATTATACAACATTCGTATTAATGTAATTTATTTATAATAGGTTATAATCATTCCCTGTTCATTCCATTCATTTTTACTGTTGTAACTTTCTTACAATTCCATTTATTTCCACTAATTACAATTAATGATGTATATCGGTCCTGCTATTTACATATATTTATATATATGTATATATTCATATACTAGACCTCTCACATTAAGCCTACACTTGTGGATGCTGGATTTGCGGGGCGGTTCCGAGCAGACTTCTTCCACAAGTTGACTTAACCTCATGTCTTAGCACCATTACATGTTTTATTTATGCACTTAGACCCCTCACATTAGATTTGCCACTTGTGGATGTTGGATGTGCCGGGCAGTTCAGGGCAAACTTCTACCACAAGTGTAATCTAACCTCGTGTCTAAGTGCGGTCACAGTTTCCTATTTTCTGTAAATTTTAGGCATACTATCCTTTTCACATGTTACTGTAATCTAATTTACATGTCATCAAATTATGCATATATTATGTCGCATGTCCTTTTTAACAGGTATTTAATTCTATTCCGACATGTAATCATTTAATCGGGTAATTGTTCAAATCTAACAAGTTAACACGTCATTTTCTCAATTCTACATCTAATAATTCAAATACATAATACGCCACAAGTGAATCATGTAATTATAACAACAGTAGTCGCTACTCATATTCTAACAAGTTTGTTTTTCAACATGTAAACATTCAACACTTTAACCTATTCAACATATGAATTTTACAACATATTCATATTAATATCTCAACTTGTTATAACAACATCTTAACACTTTTAATTATTCTGGAAAATTCACATTTCATGATAAAGAGGACTGCTAAATAATAATATATCATTATCTAAAATTATATAACTTAAATCCACTTACCTCATATGCTTTCCAAATCCCGGATCTGGTCCAGATCTAGCATTCCATGGTTTTTCTCTTAATTGGATTCAGAACCTAACAACCATGAATCTACAATTTTTACTAAAAGAAAAAGGAAAGAAAGAAAAGAGAATTGAAATAGACCAGACCTAGAAAATTAGCTCACTTCGATAAGAGATCTGAACACCTTCTATTTGATTTTCATCCTTTTCCTCCAGATCTGGATTCAGAATTTTCCTAAACTAATAATCTAAATTTTCTGAAGAGAATTGAGGAGGAAGAGGAATGGCAGAGCTTCTGCGTTGTCTCAGAAATATGAGACTTAGGATAGGCTCTACAGGCTTATTTATAGGTGTTCAACAACATATTTGGTCAAGAAACGAGTCCACATTAACAAAAATTAATTCTGCCAAGATATGAATAGGGGTCGACCCCCAAACACCTTGGGTCGACCCAACGGGTCTCGGGTCGACCCCCAGAATGGGGCGATTTGGCTCCGGGGTCTTCCGATCGCTATTTTGAAAAGAAAAATATATTTTTATTTGTTTGTATGCATATATATATATAATTATCTTACGCGTATACAAACTTCTAGGCTTAATAACTTCTTCATACGATGTCTGTTTTACGCAAATCAGGAGTTTATCTTGACTAGAATTCCGAGAAAGACGCAATGGCGCAGTCCATTTTACTTAATTCTTATTATTTAATTAAGTTACTTATATTTTATTATCTTAAAAATGCGGGTGTTACAGAGCTACAACATCATTTGGAATTAAGATAGTGTTGACATATGGAAGTAGCTTTTTCTTTGCAGTTGGCCTTTAATTGAAATGAAGGAGACATTTATTGACAATCTGTAAAAACACACAAAAATACCGAAAGTATCATTTATTTATATATAATAAAGTTAACGTACGAATATAAAAATAAATACATTTCTATGCTAATCATGTACTGTAATTATACTCTGTTTTGGATACAATTCTTAGCCATCGTATTTTCATATTAGGCGAATTGAGTACGTCGATCCATTTAGGGTATGAAAAAAATATTATACACCCAATTGACATATACTCGCCTACTATGAGATTACGGATGGTCGCTCCTAACCACCCCTATTCTCTACTCTAATGGATAGTATTACTCAATAATGCTCTTTATTATGGTGGAACTTGGCATGGAGCAACACAATCCGACTTATCTCTATGAATCGTACCCAAATCACAAATACGACTTAGGTCTGAGTCATAGAGTTAGACTACTTTTGAGCTTTCTTTCTTGAATCATATTTCTATCTTCTAGTTGAGTTCTTTGGTCTAATATTACGTCATTCCCATTTTTTTGATTATTCATTTTCACAAGTCATCAAATCCATCTAAGTCCAACGTATGACTCATCCTTTTCTCATTCAATACTTATCCAAACCACTTGAAATTTCATGAGTTTAAAGTAAAGGAGTAGGGAAGTCCAGTAATTTAGTCGATAATGCCACAAGAGCCACATTATGACCTGGACCGAAGTCATTATGGTGACTTAGGGCTAAATTATATATTTAGCCCTTATTTCCTTTAAAATTCTTTAAGTCCGGTTAATGCTGCTTTGACTCAAAAGTGGATAAACACGTTATAAGAGACATACATATTACATGCATGCATTTATAGGGATAAGATCGATAGTCTCTTTTATTTTGCACCATTCATTGCCTCCAATACCAATCACAGGTTTTGAAACGACCCAAACTTGCCTTTTTGGGAAAGCCCGGATTGAGTTGAGAACATGACAAATCAGAACACAAAGAACATTTCATTGCTATTACAACAATTTACATCAGAGTATAAGAATATACAAAGTATGAAAAAATAATACACATTTGATAAACATCAGAGATTTACAAATTACAATGCAGTGGAAAATAATACAAAGCACAACTGAAAGAAATACACGGATACAGAGCGTTCCAAATATAGCTCCAGCTGTAAACCAGGATCATGTGAATATAATATCTATAAAACCAAGACTACTAGCTATTCATGTGGAAAATAGGGGCACCCAGAGTTTAGGTTAAAACAATAAACTCCAAGTCAGTCATGTGACTTGTGTGAGAACCAAAACAGTTATTAAATCTTTACTTTTAAAGAGAGTAAATCAAGGGACCACGCCGTATAACACGGAATGGGTTTCCTCCCAAGAATACCAGTGCATAAAATAAATAGCGCAATGCTTTTTGGAAAATGAAGCTATTATAAGACTCAGGTCCCATCACACAATGCAACGCAAGCCGAAGGATAGATTTTTCCCTTATAATAGCCAAACATGCTTGGTACGTTTAAAACAAATCATTTTATACTATTATAAGTGCATAGTGTATAAAACAATTTTAAATATAAATGTATCAATCATAGGCGTCATGGGTACCATCTATCATGTCGCCATACTAGGCTCTACAATCAAAACTGAAATGTCAAGTATTGGAAGTTGGATTTCCATCATGAACCAAGGCAAGGAATCGTCCGTACCGAATTCGAGACAATCTAGCCTACCATGTCTCATGCTACAGCCGCAACTTCACCTTGGATCTTCAGGGCCGGTCCTCTCTTACGTTTGAGGATTGGTAATTCCTGAACAATGCATTTCCCCACCCTATGGGGCGTAATGGTCAGTATGTCGACCATATCATCCATCGACCCCATAGTGACCGATATATCTGAGGCGCCTCGCTTTCCATAATCCACATAACTAAAAATGTCTAGGCTCCATACTATGACATCACTCCTAGCTAGAAAGAAACGCACGTCCTCCCTGCAGTACTCTCCCGTTTCTGGTTCACACCGGGGTGTGAGGCTCGCAGATTAACGCTATACACAAAGCTATGCCCTTAAAGGCCATTCTTTGATCATCAACCACAAGTCTCTACTTTTCAACAGAAGCCTTGATAATTTGCATCTCAGCATGTCACACTGAAAATTCATGCCATGCAACTGATGTTTATCAATATATAACCTCTGAGCTCGTACGTCTCATAGAAGGGTGTTAAGCAAGAGAATAAATTATCTGCCACCAAATAGATATATATTTAATAGAGATCAATCAACACAAAATAAAATCCAATGTCAGACACACATCCATTTAATAGTTCGTTTTGGGTATGAACGAAACACGAGGCACCTTATTCCTCGTCCCATATGTCTAATACAGGAGAGAGCCCCTCGGATATCCGGTCGATCTCCAAGTACGTCTGGACGATCACTGCTTATTACCTTGCCTTGGTTGTACAACCCAATCAAGACATCAGTAATCATCCAAACGATGTGAAGACCTCTGGTCTTCAACCACCGTCTTCATCGTCAACTTATCGTCGAATCAATTATTCAGAGTGGGTATAAACCCGGCCTTTCCGAATAATTCACGTATTTTATAATCAAGTGCTATAAAACACAACATACGCCTCATTCCAATTCTGAATATTCTTTTATTTAAATATTCATATCCTTTGGGAAAGGCTCCCATTAATTTTATCAAAGATAAATTTTTTAAATTTAATCTTTAATCTTCATTTGTATATCAATTCAAACCAAATTAAGGTTTATCCAAACTAGTCGGGATTAGCGCACCTTACCGAAGTAATTATTTGTTTAATTTCCCAATCCCAACCTAATCACATTGAGCAAACTGGTAATACTGCATATATAACACCACGGTGTTATCGGTAAATTTAATTACCATTTCACGTTCAAATTTAATTAAAGATTTAACTATCGCTTGGAGTAAAACTAGTGCTACTCCATTCTCGATCATTTCTCGAATATGATAATTTAAATTATCACATTCTGTTTTCAATCTAATTAAAGATTCATTAAAACTCCACTTAGTTTTAATCTTCCCAAAAATCAATATTAATGATTATTTAACTTTGGAAACACAAATATGTCGCATCGATAATCTACACCGTACTATTTATTTCTACCGATATATAACCTCTAAGCTCGTACGTCTTAGAGAAGGGTGTTAAGCAATATAATAAATTCTCCGCCCCCAAACAGATATATATTTAGCAGAGATCAACCATACATTTCGAAATACAATGTTAGACATGTAATCCTGTCTTTAACTGGGTTAAAGAACTAACGTCATTTAAAACACAGTTCACGATAAACCCAAAATCTCATTCCATTAATTATGGAATCTTCACGGAAAACAGATCAATATATATAATCGATATCAATTTCCGTATCCGACTAATAATAAAAATGGAATAACGGTAAGGCCTTATAAATTCCATATATAGTAACAGTCTTCCTCCATAGAAGCTCACTTTGATTATTACCGAATCGAATTCCATTCAATTCCAATTTAATATATTAAATTGGGAAACTTTACTTTGTAAAATTTCCATTAAATGTTAACAAAAAGATTTATAAATTCCAAATCGCATTTCACTGCAAATCGGGTAAAAGAGCGAATGTCGTTAAAACACAGTTCACAAGAAACCCAATTCATATTCCATTTTATTCCAATTAAATGTTAATTAACTGGAAAATCTAATAATCTTAATTAAAAGATTTATTCTTTTCACATGTGGTTCAAGAACAGTGTTCCTGAAAACACTGTTAGATCCAAAAATGGTTCTAACACCCAAAGTAAGGATAATTCTAAATGAAATACAAAAGAAAATGAAGAAAACACATGATTTATAGTGGTTCGGCGTTAAAGAGCCTACATCCACTTTGAATTTCTCTAATTGATGATAAGAATACAAGTACAATGATTATTTTCACTCAATTTCACTCATACAATGAATAAATTCACTCAATCTTCTTCAAAATGTGCTTTAAAAGGTGATTATGATCTGGATAAAGTAATGAAATTCTGGTGTTGAGGGAGTTATATTTGATGATTTTCCAAAAGATCCCTTCTAATGAACCTTGGTGGTGTATTTATAGGTGGAAAATCTCTCTAGGAGGCCTCTGGTTTGGGTACACATGGCGGCCATCCCGCTCGGTTCGGTAATGGGGGCTTGTAGATGTTGCCAGCACACAACAATCGTGGGTTCATGGGGAGAAACTGCTCTGCATACTCAGGAGATCGTGCATTATTGAAGTGGTGTTGTGGTTTGGAATGGATCACCGATGTGGGTTCAGATCGGAAGGGCCGATCCGATCCGGTGCGCTCTTCGTTCACCATTTCCTGAGTGCCTACTTTGACGTGAAGGGGATAGGTTCGGGGATCTTTGAACCAAACTGGCTTCCTGGAGATCATCCTCCCTTTCACACATACTTGTAAAATGATTTTTCAACTTTGTGTAGCCTAGTTCACAAAGTAGGCTAACATTTTACCCCTTGAAGTGCACTATTATCGAAGATGAAGCGTGCTTTGAAATAATCTGTTCACTGCCTTCTGGATTAGCATCATTGAATAGTTGTTTCCATTCATGCATAAAGTTGTGACATTTCATCGAGTCGTGTCTCTTGATGTTTATATGATGCCGCATGTTCAAATCATCCCTGTTGCTTTCGACGACATCGAGAATCTCCTTAGTGCTCAAGTAATTTCTCCAGGTACACTCCTGCATCGCCAGTTCATGAGTTTTTTTTGTTTATTCCACTCTAAGCTTATTTCATGTTTTGTAATGAGATAAATGATCAAGCTTTGGTTCGGTTCAAACCTATCCGATCAAGTCCATATTCCAAACATTGTTGTACTGATGGGCTGATAGGCCTGGGGCTGGTTTTCCGTTCGGATCGGATTAAATGGTCACATCGGTCAGAACATGAAAAGCCCTTTTACACTTACATAAATCCGTCTACTTCCCATTTTTCACTTGTCCTTTTCATTTTGTTTTTTCCTGAAATCACAATTGAAAACCAAAATTCCAAAATCTCTAGAAATCCCTCTAGCCTTCAAATCGAATTCATAGGTGGGTTTCGATCCTTGATTTTTCCAATTAATATTGATTTACTTCCGAGCTTAGAAGTAGTTTAAGTAATTTTACTCACTTTCATGTCAATTTTGTTACCACGCCTTCTACTCCTTCGCCGTCATCGTTGGTGGGTTCGTCGCCACCTCGAGATGGCGGATGAGGAGGTCAAGTCTAACGCTGGTTATGTGATTTTTGGGTGTTCGAATACCAGCAGATTTTTTGGAAGTAAAGAGGGGTTAGATGATGTTGAAGGAATGTAGAGGAAGAAGAGGAGTAGAGCAGTGGAGTCGGCTCGAGTTGGATGATTCAGAGGGATAAGGAGGAACAACTAATGATGGAGTAATAGAAATGGATCCGGTCGGTTATGGGTGGAAGAAGCTGGAGTTTGTCTAAGGGTCCGGGAAGAAAGGAGAATTGGTGGTGTTAGGTTGGATTGGATCGGGGGGAACCCTTGAAGGAGGACTAAAACACCCCACCTCCGTTAAGGTCAATCATAAAGGGAATGCCTTAATTTCGGTGTAGCATTATAGGTAAAAGATGCAGATAAATTACAAGACAGACAATTAAAGCAGCGACAAACAAATAAAACTTTATTTCATTGATAAACAACTTGTACAAAGATTGTTTTACAGTACCAAAGTATCCTGTCTTGCTTATAAAAATAAAGAAGCACAAAATGATTTCCCCAAATAAAGCATGAGCCAGCCATAGTAGTAGAAGAGAGAGTCCAAGGCAACACGTCAAAGAGTCTTCAAGCTTGGAAAGAGTAACGGTCCAAACAAACCTGAGCTATTCCCTCCCTGACTACCTGGGGGAAACGGAAGAAAAGAATACGAGAGAAAACGGGTCAGACAATAAGTCTGGTAAGTTCGGCGATTACTAGCATTTAAACAAGTAAAAGGGATCATGACAGGAGTAACATAACATAGAACATACCCTAATATAAGACAACATAGGTTGAACATGTGATCACATCTATTACTATAATCTCTGTACCACCTAGCTAGTGTCTCAACTAATAATTTGTATAATACGATAATTGTGATCCCAACCCCCGTAATTGTGGTAGCCTTCCGGTGTACATCTATAGTGAGGATTCCGTTTATTACCTAGATCTAATCTAGGGTTTACTATCGAGTGATTACTAGATTCAACCAGGGTTTACGCTACCCAGGGCCGCTGAGGTTTATGCTACCTATTGAACGCTTCTCGGATTCAGGGTTTACGCGACCTAGGTCCAACTAGGGATTATGCTACCTTCTTGCATTAAGTTTCCATGTGTCTGTGTCAGTCGGCCCTCTCTTGCGTGTAGATACTCTGTGCTGGCCCCACCATAAGGTGTATCAAGCCTTATGATAGCCACCCGACACGATTCGGGATGCACAGTTTATAACTACTGGTACCCAGTGCCTGCTTTTTCTCACTCCGGAGTACGTGCACACCCGTAAACCGTCGGAACCTACACTGAGGTACCCCCTGCCGTTATCTTTGACCACTTATAATCAGCCCAGTAATCGTTCCCCAGCCTGCCTAGTTTCAGGGCACCATGATACATCTAATTGGTTTACTGTTGAAATAGGTCCCCGTTACTAGGGTTTCCTGCTGGCTAAGTTTGTGGGCCTATATATACAAATATTACCCACCTATATGAGATGTACTTAACCCTTCCACCGATTCTGGCAAGTTTTTAATGGTTAAGTTTTGTGGGCCTATATTTAGTAATATTACCTACCAACCCGACGTGCACTTAACCTTCCCATGGATTCAAGCATGTTTATTTAATGGTTAAGTTTTGTGGGCCTATATTTACTAATATTACCCACCTACCCAACGTGTACTTAACCTCCTACTCGTCAAGTCGTGTTGGTTAAGTGGTTTTTGTTAACTTAACCTTTCTTGCTTATCATGTTAGATTGATTACGTGTGATTTATTAACTTAACCCTGTTCATTCATCAGGTTACATTAGTTAAGTATTTCCCATTTAACTTAACCCCATTCGTTCATCAAGTTATATTGGTCAAGTGTCATTAATCAATTCAAGTTGACTTAACCCATCCACCCGTTACGTCATGTTGGTTAAGTGTTTCATTCTGGTGTTGACATGACCCTACCTCAAATCATGTTATATTGGTTAAGTGTTGTTCTCGTGTTAACTTAACCCTTCCCATACATCATGTTATATAATTGGTTAAGTGTTTTCCTCTTGTATTACTTAACCCCACCACATGTCATTATATGTTTTGGTTAAGTGTTACCTTAGTTAACTTAATCCTGTCATCTGCTTAATTAACATGTTACAATGGTTAAGTGTTCTCCCTAATTACATAACCTCACCATTTCTAGCTTGATTTATTCATGAGCCTTAATTAAATAAATTAATTAAAGCACCAACCACTCACATTAGACAGATATTGTTGTGGTTACTGGATGTGCCAGTCGTTTCCGGGTAGGTTTACACCACAACTCAGTCTAACCTCGGGTCTTTCTGGGCTTGATGCGCTAACCACCCACATTAGACAGGTATTGTTGTGGTCATTGGATGTGCCGGTCTGTTCCGGGCAGTTTTACACCACAACTCAGTCTAACCTCGGGTTAGGCATATTTCTCTTTTACAAAATTCACATATTTTCTATATATGTCTAATTCTTTATATACGTTAATCTTAATTTAATCATGCCATAATTATCCTTTGATTATGCTCACAATAAATGGTATATCAAATATACCAAATCTATGCCATGTAATTTTCATGTTTATCCTTTATACTTCTAAGTAAATTATAAATCAATTATTGTCGTGGCCCACTTCTCCCCTAAATCATATTCATAATCTTTGGTATATAAAAATTATACCATTTAAATGCCACTAATCATTGGCATGTGCCAAATATACCAATTACATATAATTTCATATTTTCCCATCGCTACCCCCGTGGAACGTACGCATGAATCACATAAAATGTTGGGCTAGTAAATTAGCCCAAACCCATAAACCAAAAAGGGTAATAAACAAGGAACATGAAATAAACATAAAATAGCATACATTTAACTTATCACATGTAACTTGGCATAGATGTATCATTATCTTAATTAAACGGGTAAAGTTGAACTTGTGACTAAGTTGGATCTAATTTTCAAGTAAACTTAATATGGGTCTAACATGGAGGTTTAACATATAAACAAAATTTTAAACCACAATTTAGCATACTAACTTATGTATGTCAAAACATAAGAAAGCCACTATGAACATATTTAAATCACAACTTGGCATGATAACTTATGTGTCTTACAACATAAGAGAACTACTACCAACATATTTAAATCACAACTTAGCATGATAACTCATGTGTTAAAACATAAGAGGATTAACATAAACATGTTTAAATCACACTTAGCATGATAACTTGTGTTAAAACATAAGAGGATCACAAATCCAATCTTGCAACATAAATAGATTCAACTTGACATAGTTCTAAATGTTAATCTAAAATGTAAGCATGTGATTTAGATCATAAACTTGCAAATAACCACCAATTTATAACATGAATTTTTTTACCATTTAATTGACAAAATAAATCCATTACCCAATTATAATAGATTCCAATAACATAAAATGTCGTTCATCACCACAAACATATAGACATGATTAATTACAACAATATTTTAAGATAAACGAGAATCAAATCTTACAAATAAGCATCATTCCATATCCAAATTACAACATGTCATGATTCAATTGAAAGAATGTTTAAATCTGCATAATAACCAACTTACAAACTAAAAATGAATTCTTGCGTTCTGAAATCTGAATTCTGAAATTGGAGATGCGGGCCTTTGATGAAGATCGTTGAATTAGACTAGTTTTAATTTGATTTTGATGTAAGTTTTTTAACTCGTCTTTGAATTGAAAACGGTGACAGCTACTCCAAGTTCTCTACTGACGTCATTTCAGTTATAGGATTATTTTTCTGTGCGTTTTTAGGTTAAGCATTGAGTTGTTTATATAGAATTTCAATTTGATTATAGCCGTCGGATGAACCTAGGGTTAATCACAGCCACTCAGACCAGATCAGGACCATCCAGAAACCCTAGTTACTCAGCAGCAAGTCATCAGTCGTTCAAAATTCAGATCTGGCCGGGGGCCAGGTCGACCCCCAGTTCGACCTCTAGGGGGGAGGTCGACGCTAGGGTCGATCCCCTGGTCGACCTTCCTGGGCGGGAGTTTTCCCACCCAACCCTCTTCTTCTGTTTGAATTTTGAAATCTGGCTTGAGCTGTTTGAATTTATTTTAATTTCTGAAACTTCTGGAGGCCATAACTTCTTCATACGAAGTCCAATTCACGCAAACTCGGACTCTATCTCAACCAGAATTCCGAGACGAACACAATGGCGTAACCCATTTCCCTTAATTCTCACATTTTAATTTAAGTATTGTTGGATTCGTTACTATAATGTTAACAGAAAATACGGGGTGTTACATTCTCCCCTCCTTTTAGGATTTCGTCCCCGAAATCTTCAAGTCGAGAAGAACTTATATCCTACCATCCAATCACCCATCTACTCAACCATCAAACACAGGCGTCCATTGTCCTTAAAAGATTTCTAATGCTTCATGATTATATGCATAGTGTGTGTACATGTCCTTATCTAATGCAAAATCAAGCGGTCTACTGATTCAGTTGACCTCCTTAATGCAAATTATGTCAGTGCCATGAGTCCATTATGAATGCAATTATTCCTAATCGTACTTTATAACTTCTACATGAGTTCACAATCATTCATATAAATGCAACATCCATATGATAACACATTAAGTTTCAATTCATATGTATAAATATTCACTCATGCATACGCAATATGAAAGTATCTGAGTCGATCTAGTGCCTAATGTGTATATATGCATCCACGAGCAACCACTAGCAAACACTCGCGACTACTTGCATCCACCAAACATAACATGTCTCAAAAACATGTTTACATCCATTGCCTTCTACCTAAGGATCGAGGATAGGACTGAGAGGATATACTTAATAAGATGGAAACAAGAATGCCTAAATTTCCTAGAAAAAGAGATCAGGGATATACCCTCAAGAAAGAGGGTATGATGCGCGTATCTAGTCTTCCGTCTTCGAAGTCGCATTTTCTTGAGCTTCACTCCACCGTACCTTAACTAATTTAACTCCACGATTGCGAAGCTTCTTAACCTCCATTTCCAAAACCCACTAGTAAAGATATGACCTCGCTCACTTACTATGCTAGAGGGTATCCAAAGTAGTCGAACTATCCTCCCGAGAAAAACATATGTTAATCATGATACCAAGTGTATATACCTAAGATGATTAGAGGTCTCTCCTCTACTTAGCTTATCCATCATGCTGCAAGTCTGAGGGTCTAAACCTAATGGTTACTAGGTGCTTATCACCTCCCTTAAGGCCAGTCTTTTTTTCTACTTAGGGAATCTGCCACAACCATTTATTTCTCACGCAAACCATCCTAGTCGAACTTGACATCCCTCTAGTACAAGCCCAAAAGGCCTAAACCAATATCAGACAAGCACCCAAGGAATACCTTCTTCGAATTTGGACGATCTATATGAGATGATACTAACAAAACAACCAAACAATTGAGCATTTTACTGAGCCTGGCTATCCTCGCCAATCTTGCTCTAGAATTATCATTGATCGCATAACTGGCTTTGCAGTGTCATCTAGATACATGCGGAAGTCTATCTCGAATTTTAGGGGAAAATCCCTACCCTAATCAAAACATCTTGCGTACTCATGGACTGCTCCAACGGATCGAAAATCGTCGATAGATAAGTAAAGTGATTCTATGTAGATAAGACAAACTGATCCCTTAGGATCGTACGAAATCTCAAGGGTATTCTCGAGGCAAGTCGAAAGTCTAACTACCATTGTTTCATAATTACTAGCTAACCAATCAATGCCTAGAATCAACCAATAGCCCGAAAAAAACATAAGCATAAATATAGCTATTCTCAAATCCTCACAAGTCAAAGATAAATGGGCCGAACCAGTAATTGGATTGGAGACTATAATGGGATCCTCTACTACACAATATCTAGGGTGCAGAGACTCAACTATGAAAGCAGATATATACGGATGTGAAGCGCTAAAATCGGAAGGAGTACTAACAGGATAATCAGAAAGGAAAAACTCTTTCAACCGAAATCTTACTGCCTCTCTCTCAGGTATGCTGGCGGTGAGAGCATGCACTCGCCTTCCGGAAAAATCTTGTCATTTGTTCTTGCCCTTGGCCTTAATTATATGACCTGTTATACCCTAGTAAAGATACTTCCTCTTGTCTTAGGTTTTACTATTTTTTTTCCTCCCCTCCTTTGTGAGACAAGTCCATATCCATGGGTTTTTCAACCTTGTGTTGTGCTCCTTAGCCAAACCCCCTCATTCTCAACTTTGCCACCCTTGTGTAACTTGTTGACATGTCTCTCGAAAGCTGCCTCCATCGCACGGAGAATCCTATAAAGCTAGAAAGAAAATTACGACCACAGATGGAAGTTAGGCACTTATTTGCCCTTTGACAAGTGTCGTAGTCTCATCAAGCCTACGGAACAATGTCGCGATGAGGTTACCTCCCAGAAATCCAGGAGCCCCGGAGACTCAGGAAAGAAGGGAACAAGGATTCAAACAGAGGATCAAAAGATAGTGCATATGGCTTTGGGGAATATGCCTTTAAAACAAAACTTTTCCTTTGAAAATGCTTCTTTTGAAACCGTTTTGAAAGTAATTTTTCAAATCTTTTATCTGATCCGGTAACCTTCAGCTCTGATACCAAGTGAAACACGCCACCTCCGTTAAGGTCACTCACAAAGGGAATCCTTTATTTCGGTGGAGCATTATAGGTAAAAGATGCAGATAAATTACAAGACAAACAATTAAAGCCGCGGAAAATAAATAAAAATTTATTTCATTGATAAACAGCTTGTACAAAGATTGTTTTACAATACCAAAGTATCCTATCTTGCTTACAAAAATAAAGAAGCACAAAATGATTTCCACAAATAAAGCATGAGCCAGCCATAGCAGTAGAAGAGAGAGTCCAAGGCAACACGTCAAAGAGTCTTCAAGCTTGGAAAGAGTAACGGTCCAAACAAACCTGAGCTATTCCCTCCCTGACTACCTTGGGGGGGAGCGGAAGAAAAGAAGACGAGAGAAAACGGGTCAGACAATAAGTTTGGTAAGTTCAGTGATTACTAGCATTTAAACAAGTAAAAGGGGTCATGACAGGAGTAACAGAACATAGGACAATACCCTAATATAAGACAAGATAGGTTGAACATGTGATCGCATCTATTACTATAATCTCTGTACCACCTAGCTAGTGTCTCAACTAATAATCTGTATAATACGATAATTGTGATCCCAACCCCCGTAATTGTGGTAGCCTTCAGGTGTACATCTATTGTGAGGATTCTGTTTATTACCTAGATCTAATCTAGGGTTTACTATCGAGTTCTTACTAGATTCAACCAGGGTTTACGCTACCCAGGGCTACTGGGGTTTATGCTACCTATTGAACGCTTCTCGGATTCAGGGTTTACGCGACCTAGGTCCAACTAGGGATTATGATACCTTCTTGTATTAAGTTTCTATGTGTCTGTGTTAGTCGGCTCTCTCTTGCATGTAGATACTCTGTGCTGGCCCCACCTTAAGGTGTATCAAGCCTTATGATAGCGACTCGACACGATTCAGGATGAACAGTGTATAACTATTGGTACCCAATGCCTGCTTTTTCCCACTCCGGCGTACGTCCACGCTCGTAAATCGCCGGAACCTACACTGACGTACCCTATACCGTTATCTTTGACCGCATATAATCAGCCCAGTAATCGTGCCCCACCCTGCCTAGTTTCAGGGTACCATGATACATCTATGTGGGTTGCTACTGAAATGGGTCCCCGTTACTAGGGTTTCCTGCTGGCTAAGTTTGTGGGCCTTATATACAAATATTACCCACCTATACGAGATGTACTTAACCCTCCCACTGATTCTAGCAAGTTTCTTAATGGTTAAGTTTTGTGGGCCAAAATTTACTAATATTACCCACCAACCCGACGTGCACTTAACCTTCCCACGGATTCAAGCATGTTTATTTAATGGTTAAGTTTTGTGGGCCTATATTTACTAGTATTACCCAACTACCCAATGTGTACTTAATCTCCTACTCGTCAAGTCGTGTTGGTTAAGTGGTTTTTATTAACTTAACCTTTCTTGCTTATCATGTTGGATTAGTTAAGTGTGATTTATTAACTTAACCCTATTCATTCATCAGGTTACATTGGTTAAGTATTTCCCATTTAACTTAACCCCATTCGTTCATCAATTTATATTGGTCAAGTGTCATTAATCAATTCAAGTTGACTTAACACATCCACCCGTCACGTCATGTTGGTTAAGTGTTTCCTTCTGGTGTTGACTTGACCCTACCTCAAATCATGTTATATTGGTTAAGTGTTGTTCTCGTGTTAGCTTAACCCTTCCCATACATCATGTTATATAATTGGTTAAGTGTTTTCCTCTAGTATTACTTAACCCCACCACATGTCATTATATGTTTTGGTTAAGTGTTACCTTAGTTAACTTAACCCTATCATCTGCTTAATTAACATGTTACAACGGTTAAGTATTCTCCCTAATTACTTAACCTCACCATTTCTAGCTTGATTTATTCAAGAGCCTTAATTAAATAAATTAATTAAAGCACCAACCACTCACATTAGACACATATTGTTGTGGTTACTGGATGTGTCGGTCGGTTCCGGGCAGGTTTACACCACGACTCAGTCTAACCTCGGGTCCTTCTGGGCTTGATGCGCTAACCACGCACATTAGACAGGCATTGTTTTGGTCACTGGATGTGCCAGTCGGTTCCAGGCAGTTTTACACCACAACTCAGTCTAACCTCGGGTTAGGCATATTCGCCTTTTACAAAATTCACATATTTTCTATATATGTCTAATTCTTTATATACGTTAATCTTAATTTAATCATGCCATAATTATCCTTTGATTATGCTCACAATAAATGGTATATCAAATATACCAAATCTATGCCATGTAATTTTCATGTTTATCCTTCATACTTATAAGTAAATTATAAACCAATTATTGTCATGGCCCACTTCTCCCCTAAATCATATTCATAATCTTTGGTATATAAAAATTATACCATTTAAATGCCACTAATCATTGGCATGTGCCAAATATGCCAATTACATATAATTTCATGTTTTCCCATCGCAACCCCCGTGGAACATACGCATGAATCACATAAAATGTTGGGCTAATAAATTAGCCCAAACCCATAAACAAAAAAGGGTAATAAACAAGGAACATGAAATAAACATAAAATATCATACATTTAACTTATCACATGTAACTTGGCATAGATGTATCATTATCTTAATTAAACGGGTAAAGTTGAACTTGTGACTAAGTTGGATCTAATTTTCAAGTAAACTTAATATGGGTCTAACATGGAGGTTTAACATATAAACAAAATTTTAAACCACAATTTAGCATACTAACTTATGTATGTCAAAACATAAGAAAGCCACTATGAACATATTTAAATCACAACTTGGCATGATAACTTATGTGTGTTACAACATAGTGTAACAGAACTACTACCAACATATTTAAATCACAACTTAGCATGATAACTTATGTGTTAAAACATAAGAGGATTACCATAAACAAGTTTAAATCACACTTAGCATGATAACTTATGTTAAAACATAAGAGGATTACAAATCCAATCTTGCAAGATAAATAGATTCAACTTGACATAGTTCTAAAAGTTAATCTAACATGTAAGCATGTGATTTAGATCATAAGCTTGCAAATAACCACCAATTTATAACATGACATGTTTTACCATTTAATTGGCAAAATAAATCCATTACCCATTTATAATATATTCCAATAACATAAAATGTCGTTCATCACCACAAGCATATAGACATGAATAATTACAACGATATTTTAAGATAAACGATAATTAAATCTTATACATAAGCATCATTCCATATCCAAATTACAACATGTCATGGTTCAACTGAAAGAATGTTTAAATCTGCGTAATAACCAACTTACAAACTAAAAAGGAATTCTTGCGTTCTGAATTCTGAAATTGAAGATGCGCGCCTTTGATAAAGATCGTTGAATTAGACTAGTTTTAATTTGATTTTGATGTAAGCTTTTTAACTCGTCTTTGAATTGAAAACGGTGACGGCTACTCCAAGTTCTCTACTGACGGCATTTCAGTTCTAGGATTTTTTTTTTTTTTTTAGGTTAAGCATTGAGTTGTTTACATAGAATTTCAATTTGATTATAGCCGTTGGATGAACCTAGGGTTAATCACAGCCACTCAGACCAGATCAGGACCATCCAGAAACCCTAGCGACTCAGCAGCAAGTCATCAGTTGTTCAAAATTCAGATCTGGCCGGGGGGAGGTCGACACTAGGGTCGAACCTCTGGTCGACCTGCCTGGGTGGGAATTTTCTCGCCTAGCCTGCTTCTTCTGTTTGAATTTTGAAATCTTGCTTCAGCTGTTTGAATTTATTTGAATTTCTGAAACTTCTGGAGGCCATAACTTCTTTATACGAAGTCAAATTCACGCAAACTCGGATTCTGTCTCAACCAGAATTACGAGACGAACACAATGGCGTAACCTATTTCCCTTAATTCTCACATTTTAATTTAAGTATTGTTGGATTCATTACTATAATGTTAACAGAAAATACGGGGTGTGACAAGGACATTGGTTTCTAAGGATATGCTTTGGTTCAGATGGGCGTTAGCCAACCCAAGCCAACTTGGGTTTATTAGTTGCGATCCAATCCGGGTCTGCCTAGCTTCCTTCACCGAACCAGTCCGAAAGGCTCATACAAAGATACTTATTCTGTTGCGATGCCTTTCATTATCAAGTTCTAAACTAATCCAAATGAATTTGTGAACGTCCGAACCGGTCCGAATATAAAGAGGAAATCCGAATCGATCCGAATTCATATATCATGCAATGTAACCATATTTTAAATAACTTGGCCAATGTTAAGTATGGCCCCTGACTTGGTGAACAGTTAGGATAGAGCCCTCTTGACTGAACTTTTTGGACTGCTCATAAATTCATAACCGCATTGCATATTTGCATCGCATTTCTTTAATTCTGTCATTGCACACATATTTGCGCACTTTAGCTCAAACACATGCACGAGGGGACACAGGCAATCTTAATCTAACTCCTGTTATTGCTTCTACAATAGTTTAGCAACTACGACTGAGAGGTGCTCGTCCAGGTCAGCAGAAAGGAGAGATACTGCCAAATCATCTGAAAATCCACATGTTGAAGATATATCTTCCACTTCAGATTCGGGTTGGAATAGTGAGGGTCCACATTATGAAATGGGAACTCATGAAAGTGATGTATCATCCGGAGGTAATGTCTCCCTAGGCGAGGAAGAAGAAGGAGGGATAGGAGATAATCGTGCCCTAGACGAGTTCTGGAATGTTACTATTTTGGAACTTCCAAAGGATTCAGTCGATTCAACGATCGACAAATGGACTCGCGCGGATATGTCTAAAACACGGGATTCTTCGAAAAGATACATAGTTGCCCTCGAAAATAGATCGTCCCCATAACCCGTTGGAAGAGTACATGGCTATCACTAGATTGATATGCCTAGTTGGGGCAATACCTCCCTTTCCTCCATTCGTCGTCGATTTTCTGAGACAACTGCGGATTGCCCCCATGCAATTTCATCCCAACTCCTATGCTTATTTGTATACTTTATACATAGAATACCAAGAAATTTAGGTGTAGAGCTTACTTTCGAGGATGTTCATTTCTTTTACAATTTCAAGCATCAAACCAACGACACCCCATCATTTGTATACTTTGAATCGATGCCAACAAAGAAAATTATCGTTGTTCCATTTAGCAGCAAAGCTGGGGACCCGAAACCTGAATGGTTTTATGTTAAGCAGCAGCCCGGGTGTGCTAGAAGATGGCTTAAATCAAGTAAGGACCTTGGTCCTTTGAGTTTTAGCCCCAGCCTTTATCATAAATTTATTAATCATTGCTTGTTTTCACTCGTAGTTCCTAATCCACCACAAGAGAAGCATCCGGCGCAATTTGATCGTTTAAATCGGTTACTTAATGGTGATAAAAAATTCTTTACCATTAAGGAATGTTTAGTGGATGAATATCTCCATTGGCAACGTCTAATTGCTATAACTCGTAGCATAGGCCATGGGGAAGGCCCTTACGTGTGTATACCTCCAATTGAAGGGCCAATCGACACTCGACTTGAGAGGGGAGAAAGTTCTAAAGATCCAATAGCACCCTTCAGGGATCCTCCTTCTCCCTCCACGACTCAAGATGATATTTTAGCAAATATCGCAAAAAAATATAGAGACAAGTATATTACTCCTGAGGATGCTGCTACTCCTGAAAAACTGATACCTCCAAAAGAGTTTTCGATAAATACTCCTCAAAGAGATGCTACTACTGCGGATGATTCTACATTTCAAGGTTTAGGAAATCTTCCCTTGCCCGAGACTCTTTACACCTCAGAAGATTTCTAAACGAATCCCTTGACCTTTACTTCCTCAGAAAAAACCACTCCTATGAAGGCTAAAGAGACCACACATACTAGCCTAACTTCAGGCTCTGGTTGGTTAGGGGGAATATCACTTACGATGCACACGACACATTAGCACTGCACGTCACAGCACTTATGCTTGGTGTAAACATTAGTTATAAACTCTACATACCTTGTTTTGCAGGAACCATGGTACGTCCCCACTACGATATTAGGAAGATCCGTTCCAGCGTGCCCAGACATGATTCCGACACTAAGCTTGACCGTCGCGAAAGCCGCGGCAGGGACGATAGGAGGCATTATGATTCCAACCGTCCTCATTCTTCACGCTCCCGTTCTCCTTGTCGGTCCGATCCAGACAAGTATAAGAGCCACCAAAGTGGTCATGAAGGGGACAAACAGTCTTCTAAAGATCAGACTCTTCCCAAAAAGAAACATCCTCAAGAGAAGCAATTATCTAAGCATGCTGACTCACAGGATCAATCTAAAGTTTCTGAGAAGAGGTCGAGAAAAGGTGATACGTCCATGGTACCTACCAAGCAGAGAAATATTGAATTATCCGTATCCAAGCCCGTATCGCTCGATGACGAGAACAAGGCAAGACTAGCAAATTTGAAAATTCAATTTCTGGATCATTATTTTGATTGTATGGTGTCTGTTCCCATGCTTGAACCTATTCCTACGAATTGGACTGATGATGCTGAAGCAAAAATTGGCTTAGTGGATAAGCAATATACAGAAATGTATAAATATTCGTGTAATCTTTCTAAGATTATCAAGGATCTCATCACTGATATTGTCCACATGAAGGAAAAGGCCGATTATGATGCAAGCATTTTGAAGAATTCGGAGAAAGATTTGGAAGACACACAAGCTCGGCTTGCTCTCTCCCAACGGGATGCCGATAACTACAAAAAGTAACATGAAGAACTACAAAAGCGTTATCACATGCTTTTGGATTCCCATAGTCAAGAGCGCTTGGATCTAAAGAAGCAAGTTGAGGATGCTAAGTCTGAGAGGGTTAGAGTACAGTTAGCTTGCATTGCCCTTGAACAAGAGAAGGCTGAGCTAGAGAAGAAAAACACTGATTTAGCAAAGCGAAATGCCGAACTAGAAGCCAAATTGCTGAAGGATGAATCTAGAGTAGTGTTGGTCGTAGGGAATACAAGCATCGCCTTAGTTCCGCCGAAGAGGTTCAAGAAAAACTTTCCGAGGCGCAGAAGAAGTTGGACGGCTATGGTGAGCTAATGATAGAATTCTTTGCTTAAGTGATCCATCATCGGGATATTTCTTGGATTAAAGATTACCCTACAACTCTGGTTTACTTATGGGACCAAATCATCGAATGGGAAAAGAAAGAGCTCAAGGCGGACTCCATCGATGAAAACAAACTCATGGAGAAATTCCTTAAGGGTGAAGAGCCGGCACGTCTAGCCGAAGGGCGTCGACTTAATGCTGCCGCTATGGAGGAAGAAAGATGTCAGGCCAAAGGAAAGGATATCATCGAAACCGGTTCTTCTTCTGTTGCCCCCGGGGCTAACAGAATAGAGGGATACGATCCCGAAAATCCGGGAATTCCTAAGGCGTCACTTTTGTCTCCTATACCAGAATCGACATCAAAGACTCTAGCCACCCCAATTGAGAAGTCATCTGAAGGTATCTCTACCTTTTCACCTCAATTTGTCAAGGACATTTCGACCTTTCTCCATATTATTGGGCAATCAATTGAAGATCCCTCGTTTTCCCCTGAGTTAATAACTGCCGCCTCTCATTCTATAGGTATTGAGCTGACTAAAAAGACTAACGGACAGCAGAAGACAGTTACCGCTGAGAAGTCTGTCAAAGAGACTCAGGATAAATGGGATGAGGTCTCTACTGTAAAATCTGGGGGAGGAACTGAAGGCGAGAAAGAGGAGATTGCCGATAAATCTCCCGTGCCACCTAATACCGAGGCTCCTCACACTAAGGAGTTGATAGATGCTCTAAAAGATGACATCGGCGATGATGGACATGAAGAAGATGTTGATGTTGTAATAACTAGGGACTCAGAGAATGTAGATGTTCTAACTTTGGCCGATATGAAGGCCAAACAGGATAAGCGTATGCAGCTGAAAACGGAGGAAATGGATTCCAAAAGTTTTAAACCTCTTGCGACAATACCTCCTAAGTCAAGGTTAGTTGGTAGACTTTCAACTAGATCAATTACTGAAGAACTTGCTAAGAAATCTTCTACTGATCCCAATGCTCCAGTTCTAAGTAAGAAGAAACCAAAGCGGATCCAGACCGATGCTGAAAAAGAGGAGAAAAAAAACTTAAAGCTGCCAAGAAAACAAAATCCACTCCAAAGTCCAAATGGGAGATGGTTCTATTTTCATTTTGCCTATTCCTTAGTCCGCGATTGTTGTAGCGAGTGCGGCCCCCGCCTTTGTTTATTAGTTCTTTTGTACAAACCTACACTTGTGTTAATAAAGTAGTTTGCTTCCCACTATAACAAAGGCCTCTAAGTTCGTTGTTCATTTCTATTCGTGTCGAGAAGTTAACAAACATAAGTAATGACTCAAGTTACCATTACGAGTTCCTGTAAATGACAAATAAAATTTCATTCATAGAAATTGTCGTTTAATTAAATCACATGAATGATCGTAAAATGAATAATTGGCGGCAGGGTGCAGTATATATACATGCCCCAATCAATCTTGAATCGCCCCCAGGTCTTTTAGCGGGGTTAAAATTTGTTTTCTTTGGCACACACTCTTTGACCTTTATACTTTCCTGTCGTCTGGTCAAGTTAGAGTAGATTCAAGGCGGTCTTTTGTCATGGTGCACCATTATGACTCGAGGACGTCATCTCCTCGTCCTTTATACTCTTTCTCGTCTCGTGAGAGTTAGAGTTTAGGATGTCGTCTTTCCGTCCTTTTTAGGTCGGTAGGCAAACAGTCATTTCATTTGCTTTTGTATCGATTCAAATGTCTGATACGTCGACTTACGTGATAACAAACATAGAAAAAATACAAAACAAGGGTCGAACAGGTAAAGTAAATCACACACGATATTTTATAGTGGTTCGGCCAAGTCGTGACCTACATGCACTTCATAATATATCTTTTGTTTATATTAACCAGATTTTTCTAGGCAAGTCGTGCCTTTTTACATGGCCTATGAAACAAAAGAAAATAATACAATTTCAAGTCAAATATCTCCACAAATGCTGGGCGTTCCAAGATCTTGGAATTTCTTCACCATCCACGGTCGTTAACTTGAAAGCTCCCATTTCAAGTTTCTGTTGGAAGACCCGCTTCAGTACCAAGTCTCCAGGCTTGAAGCTCCTAAGGAGAACATTCTTGTCATAATAGCGTGCTACTTGGCGTCGATGCCTTGAAGCGCGCAAGTCTGCTTCATCTCTTTTTTCTTCGACCATGTCCCAAGACTCGAGAAGGAGCACTTTGTTTGCCATTGGGTCAAAGTATGTCACCTATGAGAGGGGACTTTAAGTTCCACTGGAATCACCGCTTCTGATCCGAAGGAGAGTGAAAAAGGAGTATGACCAATAGCCGTCTTAAAGGTTGTTCGATAGGCCTACAAAGTTAGCAGTAACTCATCCACCCACAGGGCTTTGGCTCGCTCCAACCGCTTCTTAAGAATAGACTTATTTACTTTGTTTATTGCTTCAACCTGTCCATTTGACTACGAGTGAGCTACGACGGTATACCTCTTATCAATTTTATACTTCTGACAGAAGTTTCTAAATTCCACGCTGTCGAATTGGGTTCCATTAACAGTTATAATGGTTTTCGATATCCCGAATCGACAGATGAGATTCTTGACCACAAAGCTTATCACCTTTCTTGCCGTGATCGTGGTTAAGGGTTCGACCTCCACCCACATTGTGAAATAATCCACGGCCACAATCGCGTATTTAGCTCCTCACTTGGCGATTGGAAGGGTTCCGATGATCTCTAATCCCCACATGGCGAATGGCCATGAGCTGACCATTAATTTGTGTTGTTTTGGAGGTGCTCTTGGGACTTTGGCGAATCTGTGACACTTGTCGCAACGTCGTGAATGATCAGCTGCATCTTTGTCTAAGGTAGGCCAAAAATAGCCATATCGTAGTACTTTCTTTGCCAAGGTTTGGCCTCCGGTGTGATCTCCACACTCACCTTCGTGTACTTCTCTTAGTACACGTTTGATGTTGTCGAGTGCTATACACCGTAACAGAGGCATAGAAATTCCTTGACGATAAAGGACATCGTCCTGTAAAACGTATCTTGTGGCTTTACATGTTACAACTCGTCTCTCGTTCTTCTTCGATGGGAGAATTCTTCTCTTAAGGAAGTTCTTAATCTTTGTCATCCATGATTCCCTTTTTGGCTCAGCTTCCAGGGCTAATTCGATTTCCATTAGGTCGAAGCTTGGTGATTCCAATATCTCTATTGGAACAGTTTGGTTTCCTCGGGGTTGTCAGAACTTGCTAGCTTAGCCAGTCGATCTACCTTCTAATTTTCCGCTCTCGGAATGTGTGTTATACTGTAATGTTCCAAGTTCCCTAGTAACTCCTCTACTTTTTCAAGATAAGTAACAAGTCGAGGTCCCTTGGTCAAAAATTCCTTTCGAACTTGGCAGACAACTATTTTTGGGTCACAAAATATGTCCAATGTTTTTACACCTAATTCCTTAGCGAGTTTCAGCCCGACAATTAGGGCCTCGTACTTGGAATCGTTATTGGTGGCGGAAAATTCCAATCGCAGGGCGTAGTAAATGGATCGTCCTTCAGGAGTGGTTAAAACAACTCCGGCGCCGGACCTTCGATCGTTCTTGACCCCGTCCGTATATAATTTCCACAGACTGAGCTTTAACTTATGCTCTGAAGTAACAACTTTGTCATCCACTGTTTCTTCTTTGGGAATCGTGAACTCTTCTATGAAGTCGGCTAAGGCCTGCCCCCTTATTGACCTGCTTGGTTGAAAATTCAGATCAAATTGTCACAACTCAATATTCTACTTAAGTAATTGCCTTGATGCTTCGAGTCTAGTAAGACATGTCTTAGAGGTTGATCAGTGTATATAACCATCAGATGAGCTTGGAAATAATGACGAAGCTTTCGGGAGGCAATAAGCAAGCTTTTCTATTCTCGAATAATTTCGTTCCGCAGCTGCTAACTTCTTACTTACGTAATATACTGGCCTCTGGACATCGTCTGCTTCACGCACCAAGGCTGTGCTGACAGCATGAGATGACACCGCCAGATAGACGAACAGATCCTCATTATCCACCGGCTTTGATAATATCAGGGGTTTATCTAATAAGTCCAATAAGATTTGGAAGGCCTCTACATAGTCTAGAGTCCATTCAAAATTACACTTCCCCCGTTTGATTAAATCAAAGAATGGGACACACTTGTCCGTGACTTTGGAAATGAATCTGCTTAATGCGGTGACCTTCCCTGCCAGGCTTTGAACGTCCCTAATCTTTTGTGGCTCTTCTATGTTTCTTATTGCCACTATCTAGCCAGGACCAATTTCAATCCCTCGAGAACTCACGATGAAACCGAGAAACTTTCCAGATGCTACCCCAAATGAGCACTTTAAGGGGTTCAACTTCATCACGTACCTCTGTAAGATATCAAACATCTCCGCTAGATCTTGTGTATGACTAGAGGATTGCTTGGATTTCACGAGCATGTCATCTATATAAACTTCCATAGTATTTCCAATCTGGTTATAGAACATTCGATTTACCGGGCGCTGATACGTGGCTCCGGCATTCTTTAGGCCGAATGGCATCACTTACATAGCAGTACAATCCCAAGTTTGTTATAAAACATGTGTGTTCTTGATATGACACATGCATAGGGATATGGTTATATCCAGAGTATGCGTCCATGAAGGAAAGAAGTTCATGTTCGGTCGTTGAGTCCACCCGCTGGTCAATCCTAGGAAGTGGGAAACTATCTTTTGGACAAGCCTTGTTTAAGTATGAAAAATCAATGCATGTTCGCCATTTTCCATTTGATTTCTTGACCAAAACAGGATTCGATATCCAGTCGAGATACGTCGAATCTCTAATGAACCCATTATCTTTCAACTTCTCCACTTCCTCCTTTAGGGCTGCCAACCTCTCCGTGCCTAACATACGTCTCTTCTATTTAACGGGTGGATGTTTTGGATTAATGCTCAATGAGTGACTCATAACGGAGGGAGATATCTCGCACATGTCAACATGGGTCCAAGCAAACACATCCAAATTTTCTTTTAGAAAGTCAGTCAATTCCTTTGCTCGAAACGGATCCAGTTGGGATCCAATCTTAAAAACCTCTGTGGGTTCAACGTCGTCAATGGGAATATCCATAGTTGTTTCATTGGGGGTCTCCTTTCTGTCCCCAGGCTCTTCATCCTCTATGGGATCTATGTCCTCGGGCAGTCCTCTGGGAAACTCCTTCGGGGCCGGTCCTTTTAGTTGCTTTGTTGAACCCTCCTTCGCAGGGGAGGGGACGTCTTTAGCTTCGATGCTTAATCCTTTCATCAACGTCTTTAGTTCGGCCATGTAACAAGCTCGTCTGGTGGTTTGATCACCCCTCATCACTCCCACTCCTGACTCGGTTGGGAATTTCAGCAATAAGCACCAGGGCGCAATGTAAGCCCTGAATTCCACGAGGGTTGGTCGACCCAAAAAGGCGTTATAGGGTGATTCAATGTCCAAAACTACAAATGGGAGAATTCTCACTCTCCTGCGATCTCCTTGTCCTAATGTCACTGATAATTCTACATACCCCATTGGAGAAGTTGATGCTCCATTGAAGCCACGTATCCATCCCTCGCAAGGTTTCAAGTCTTTTGCTTCAAGTTTCATTTGATCAAATGCTTTTTTAAAGAGAATATTAAACGAACTCCCATTATCTACCAATACTCTGTGAACCAGAGCTGGACCGATAGTAGTAGTGATCACCAATGGGTCCTTTGTCGGCGATTCAATTCCAGAATCATCTCTATTATGAAATATGACATCATCTGACATTGTTTTCTGTTGCTTCACCGGGGATATGTCTTCGAGGTTGCTGCATTCTCCCACTCCAAGGTGCTTAACCGTATTGACATATTGATCCATAGCCCTATAACAATGGGCAGCGGGGTGAAGTCCTCCCACTATAGTGTTGATAATGATTCCTTTGCCTTTTTGTTGAGAGGTGGACTTAGGAGCAGGATGATTTTAATTCGAGGCTTGCCCTCCTTGCCCCCTCTCCTTTGGGGAAATCTTGTATTCGTCTAACTTTCTTTCCCGTAGCAGCTTTTTGACAACGTCTCTCAAATGCTGACATTCATTAGTAGAATGTCCGTGGGTTCCATGAAACAGACAGAATTTTCCGGTTGCCAACTCCTTCTCCGTAGAGTCTTGGGGCGGAGGCTTTTTATATTGTAGGACATAAGTATCCAAGTAGATGTTATCCAATGTGTCATTCAATGGTGTGTAGTTTTCAAAGGTTTGGAATCGAGGCCTTTGCCTGAGTTACTTTCTCGGTTTCTGTTCCTCCTATTGCCGTTTTCATTCCTTTTGTTGCTTCCTTCATTTTTGTTGCCAACATTTACCTTGACTTTCCCTGAACTTTCACCAAATTGCTTCACAGCAACATTACTTTGAATATCTTCTCTTGAAGCTCCATCAGATTTTCCCTTTCGATGGGCGTATATCTCTTCTCGCCGTAGAAAGTTATTTGCCTTTTCATAGAAAGCCTTCCAAGTTTGTGGTAGCTTCCCAGCTAAGTAACCTCTGAATTCAGTATCTGGTTCAACTCCTTCAATCAAAGCCATCAAAATAGTTGGTTCGTGGGATCGCTTATCTCAGTAACTGCTAAGTTGAAGCGATCCAAGTATGATTTCAGAGATTCTCCAGGGGCTTGTTTAATTCTAGATAGTTCGTTAACACTTTTTGCTCTACAGGCATGGAATCAGAACTGTTTCATAAAAAGCTCGCTTAGTTCTTGAAAACTCGATACCGATCGCGGGGGAAGTCGAGTAAACCACATTAATGCCACATCCTCTAGATATATTGGGAAGGATTTACATTTTACAGCATCAAGTGCAGCTGCAGCGTTCATATACCACGCATATCTCATCAGATGTTGTTTCAGGTCTGCTCTTCCAGTATATCGATCCATCTGTGGCAAATTGAATCGTCGAGGGAATTTGAAGTTTAGGATGTCATCAGTAAACGGAGTATAACTGCACTCAGTACCCTAATCTTCATTGGTATATCCGTGGCTATCGGCCATGATTTGACGTATCATCGCTTCTACTTCCACGTTAGTTAGAGCCGGTTCAGGTTCCCTGCTCCTTTCTCTTCTCATGCGTTTTTCACCTACTTCAGGTGATTACCTTGGGTTTCGACTGGTAACCGAACCTCCTCGCCTCCTGCGGTCCTGGTCATTTATAGGACGAACAGGTTGAAGGAGTTTCCCCTGAGTGGGATTGGTAATATTTGGGTCCCTCGGGAAAACATGTGATCCTTGCATTGGTAACAGCATTGGTTCCCTCAAACTTGGAACGTCGGGCCCCAGCACACGGGCTACATCCTCACGGGACCCCAAAGATCCGAATGTCAGCTGGTTAAGATTTTCGGGCCTTTTGTATGGCCTCCTTTCACATGGGCGCTCTTTATCAGAAGATGATGAATGGTCCATAATAGGATGACGAACCGAAGTGGACACCCTTTGTCTACGAAGTTCGCTTATCTCCTTGCTCATATCCTTCATGTTTTCATGCATAAGAACGCTATCCTTTTTATGAGCTTCAAGAGCGTCCCTGGTACTCTCCAACATATTAAGCAAACGTGAGAAATCTCGAGGAGGGACAAATGCATTAGGAGTGGGCCGATCCTCAGCTGGTACGGGCGATAACGGAGCATTTGTAGGAGCTCGAGTAGAGTCTCCAGCCTCAATTGCATTCGGTTCGGATCGGCCTGAAGTTGTTCCAGTGGTTCAGATCGGAGGAGGGGCTCCAGCAGCGTTCTGGGAACTGGACCAGATAGGTTTTTCGTCGTTGGGTCGGCTCAGAGCGTATTGGTCGGATCGGATCTGTTAGCTCCAGAACTCTGTCCTCTTGATCTAGTGACCACCATAGCTTGCTAATCATCGCCCATCTCACTTTCCCGCGCATTCTGCACTTCTTTTCCTTTTCGCTTAGTCATAATGTTCAGTTTGTCAAGATCTTTTTTGAGGAGAATTTCAGAAATATTGACTGCATGGACTATCTTCTTCGGATATACAAACCCAAATAGTAGAATGGTAGCCCAAAATGTAAAGAATTTCAGAATTTCTCAGTGAAAGCACCAAAATGTTAGATCCAAAAATGGTTCTAATACCCAAAGTAAGGATAATTCTAAATGAAATAAAAAAGAAAATGAAGAAAACACACGAGTTATAGTGGTTCAGCGTTAAAGAGCCTACGTCCACTTTGAATTTCTCTAATTGATGATAAGAATACAAGTACAATGATTATTTTCACTCAATTTCACTCATACAATGATTAATTTCACTCAATCTTCTTCTAAATGTGCTTTAAAAGGTGATTATGATCTGGACAAAGTAATGATATTCGGGTGTTAAGGGAGTTATAGTTGATGATTTTCCAAAAGGACCCTTCTAACGAACCTTAGTGGTGTATTTATTGGTGGAAAATCTCTCTAGAAGGCCTTCGGTTCGGGTACACGTGGCACCCATCCCGCTCGGCTCGGTAGTGGGGGCTTGGATATGTTGCCAACACACAACAGTCGTGGGTTCATGGGGAGAAACCGCTCTGCATACTCAGGGGATCGTGCATTGTTGAAGTGGTGTTGTGGTTTGGATCGGATCACCGATGTGGGTTCGGATCGAAAGGGGCCGGTCCGATCCGGGTGTGCTCTCTGTTCACCATTTCATGAGCCGCCTGCTTTGACATGAAGGGGAAAGGTTCAGGGATCTCCGAACCGAACCGTCTTCCTGGAGTTCATCCTCCCTATCACACTTACTTGTAAAGTGATCTTTCAACTTTGTGTAGCCTAGTTCACAAAGTAGGCTAACAAACACCATTCACGACAAACCCAAAATTCAATTCTTTCGTTCAATTCCAATTAAATATTAATTAATCGGAAACTTCTCTAAATCTTAATTAAAAGATTTATTCTTTTCTCAACTAGGTTTAAGAACAGTGTTAATAAAGACACCATTCACGACAAACCCAAAATCCAATTTGATATTAAATACAAGGCTCTGAATAGAAAATATATCGGCTTATATTCAATATCAAATTGTGAAACCAACAAATATCGTATTGGAAATAACAATGTAAAATATATCTTTCAAATTCCCATAACAATACCTGTATAATAACGAAATCCAATATCGAAATATTTCGAAGATTATTTCCATTCCAATTTGTTCATTAGAAATTTATGGTTATATTAAAACCATTCACAAATCCAGTTTATTTTATTTTAAAAATTTTTGGATTTCAAATCTAGTTGATAACAAGTTCAATTTGATACAAAAATATATTTTTATCTTTTCAAATTTGGAATTTTTCATCCCAATTCTTTCCAAATTATTTATTATGATTTTACACCAATTATCGATATTTTTAACAATTTTATTAAGGCCCTTTCAGTCGATTTCCATAAACAGTCATCGAACTGCACTTACAACGACCTTTTCCAAATTTGATTTGGACATAATTCCAAATCCAACCGTTAGATATCAAATCTCTTATATTCATTGGAAATCTCTTTTCGATACAAACCCAACGTTTCCGGTTTTAGGAGAATCCGATAGTCGGATCTCCCATAATGTCCATTCGAAGTCAATGGTCGAAATTCGCAAACGGCCGCGACGCGTTGCGTTCTATTCAGTCCATTTAATATATATATATATATATATAATATTATATATATTTCATCGATTTCCATTTAAGACGTATTTTATAAATCGTTTTAAATTTGTTTCAAAAACGGTTTCTTCATATTCAATTTTCAAATCAAAATTGATTATTCCATATCATTATAATATATAAATGATAATATTTTTCAAAACATTAGATTTTGAAATCACTTCCTTTTCGATATTCATTATAAAAATGAATAAAATTGATATAAATATTGTTCGCGTCAAAATGACGTATATCTAATCAACACGGCTTCATATATTTCAATATTTTCGTGTCCACCCCAAATCAGACATCAAAATCATATTTTGATCCATTACTGAATATTATTTTGAAATATTAGTTATTTTCTGAATTGGAATCAAACACAGTCAATGACCATATAATGTTATTTGTATGGATTTCATACAACACATGTACTTAACAATAATGATACACAATCAACCATCATCCAAAGTGCAATTTACAACTGTATAAGCGTTAAAAATAAATAATTAATGCTCATCACAGCCTATCAACCCATCGATTGATATACAACTAAATATTGGAATTAGTGTATGTCCAATATCATCCCAATACCCGTGTGGGGTTTTCAAACAATAAATACTGATTATTATTTGTGCAGTTGGGCGATGTGTAAAATTTATCGTCCCAATCAATATCAGTCAAATGGGTGTACATAAACAAATCGTCCGATTTGTAAATGAATATTTATTTTCATTTCAGGAGAATTTTATGCCATTCATATATACGTTAAAAAATATATTTTTAACGATAAAATATTTCATTCAACTCATGAATATTTTCTACAGCTCATTCCATCAATTAAAATGATATTTTTATTGCATAAATATTTTATTCAACACATGTATATTTTCTACAGCTCATTCCATCAATAAAAAAGATATTTTTAGTGTTCAAATATTTTATTCCATACAATACAATCAACAACCACAATACAGTCCATTCAATTCAAACAAACAATCATGGTTTGTACAATATATGGTGTCGGGTGCTGCTAAGCACCATCTGCATTCTAGTATATTTTTAACTAAAAAATAATGAGAGTGAGAAGGAGTTCTCAAAGTCGGTTTCCACTCCATCAGTTTTATTTCTGAATTTCGGTATCGTTAGTATTCGAATTTTCCTAAATTTCTAATGTGCTCCGTTTCTGTTTTATTCAATTGCATGTTGTAGCGTTTGTCATCACGATCGCAACGGATCTGAAATCATTAAATTTGGATATCGTATGAATAAGTTACGGATTTTAATACATTTCATTAAAAAAATTAAAATAATTAATTTACATCTCCTTTTCACAACTCTTCCCTTGTCTTTTTCGTTGCCACCTTGTAACTAAGAAAACCCATTTCCATCGATTTGGACTTTCCAAATCGCACCACCCCCTGGCCAACCGGAGGCCGATCGGCCTGCGCCACCATGAATCCAACGTCACGAGCCGCCACCGCCTGGAATCGGACCCCACTCGCATGCCCCACCTGATCGGAAACATGAACAGCGGCACATCCTGCTGCGATTTTGAGCCCAATATCGAACGAATAACGATCATGCCCATATCAAATTAAAGCTCTCTCTTTTCTGTACAAATATTGTTTTTATTTCAAGTTCAAAATCGAATCGGACTGGAAATTATTTCGGTTTCATTTTGGGAGCATGGGAGCCTTTGATTTTGGAAGAGGGTGGCGGCTGTTAACAGATGGCCTAGGGTTTAGATTTTTTAGGGTTATATATATTATAATAATATTATTTAATTCCAGTTTTATTTTATTTTAAGTGAATTTCGCACCTGAACTCCAAATTAAACTCAACGACTGTCGTTCCTAACTAAATACCCCATTCCGGACACAATGGGATATGTTTCATAAGCCAATTCGACTGCTACGATCAGTTTTCATTAAAATTAAAATATAAATCAATATATATTGAATTTGAACGCACATTTAATTTACTAGGGCCACACTGACTCCAAAAATTCCAGAAAAATAAATCTAGTTATGATTTGACGATACAGTCCTAACAAAACTAATTTCATTGAATTTGGAGACCGTTTGAAAACCGGTCATTTTTCAGTTGATTAAATTCAAACTGAAATTGATAAAACACGTTTTCTTTTGCCACGCTCACATATTGATTCCAAAAATTATGAAAATTGGAATCTAGCAATATTTTAACATTTTGGATCCAACAAAAGCGGTCTCATCGAAAATGGAGGTTATTTGCAAAATGGCTATTTCTGAGGGCTATATATATATAGAGAGGTAGGTTCTTTGGCACCCCAAATTTATAGCACCCCAAATGCCCCTCATCGTAGACCACCCATTTATATTTAAATAAGTTAGTGGAGGGAGAGAGAGTTAGTGGGTAGAGAGAGAAACAGAAATATGTGGTGGAAATCAGGGGGTTAAAGAGGTGCTGCACTATTTGGGGTGCTCCTGATCTTATCACACACACACACACACACACACACACACATATATATATATATATATATATATATATATATATATATATATATTCCATAGCGACTATTCTGAATTTTCAGTTGGACATAACTTTTTATTCCCGCTATGAAATCTGGATTTTTCACATTCGTTGGAAAGATATTTTCAAATAGATTCGAATATTTCTTGTTTCATTGAAATCCGATTTATTTTGAATTTGTACATTCATTTGAAATTTGAAATCGAATTTTCAAACTACCATGCCATTTCAGGCTCGTTATATATTTAAAATAAATTCTATACGTTCTAACTTCGATTTAAATAAATTTTAAATCGTTATTATTTAAAATAAATCATTTTGAATATTCTAAATCCATTAACATAGCTAAAATTAAATTTTAAATTGGTTCTGATTTTCCGGGTTGTTACAAGTTTATACTCAAATATTTGGTTCATGTTATATGAGAGAAAAACAAATATTTAAGTAGAAACTTGTATTTGATATAAAGAGGCTACAAAATGATGCCAAATAGAAATTTCATCCAAGTTTTCCTCCACCTTTGTCTATAGAGTCCGTCGCACAATTCAAGCTATCCACTTATGATTGCATTTGTCCTTCTTAGTTATCTTTAATCAAGTCACCGAATATGTCATATATATGATTCATTCATAGACTGGTTGTCTTCAACATAAACATTCATGCTATCAACCAAATGTCAATTTATAGATTGTTGAATTATAGGATCACAAGCACTAACTATCATAGTTGACATAATACTACTTCACCGACATTAAGTTGAAATGCATGTGCTGATCTTCCAAAACTCTTAACTAAAGCTAAACACACTTTTTGATTGCCATTTATATAGTTTCGTACTTAAAACAAATTCATTTTTACTTTATAAAAGTTAATTTATGGATGTGGCTATGCAATTTTTTCTTATCTACGAATAACCATGGTTAAAGATCTATGATGCATAAGGTCGGCACTAATATCTAATTTAAATGTATAGTTATCCAAACATAAAATACAAAAAATAATCAAACTAACGTGTAAATATAAGAGCTTCGATCTTCTGTCCAATTTCACCTATCTTCATGTGCCCACACATCTCTACCATTGATTTTTATCATCAGTAGTTAGTATAATTTTATGGGTCCAACCAATTCATTGTTTTACCATGATGAATATATAACTGTGATTTTTTTGGCATACACGGATATGTAATAAAGGAATAGAGAAATTGAAATCAAAATATGCTTACGCTATTTACAAAATTTTTGTTTGGAATACACATTTCACGTGAAAGTAAGTTGACTATTGATGCCATTTGACCATTGCATTCAAACTGAGTTGAGTATGTGAGTCTAGGTTAGCACATTGTTATTTTTTAACACAATTTTGTTAGCTTGTTATGGAAAATTTGTTATCGCCCTTTTTGGTTAGGTATTTGATAAAAGCGCCATTGATAGGGGAAGTATAGGTGGCTATTTCTCTCTCATGTCACTTAGACCAAATGTTAAAATTTAAACTTGTGGGCGATACCAAAGGCCTAAAAATGATGCTAAATAAAGTATGCTATTTCATTTGGATATACATATGTCGGATTTTCCATCATACAAAGGAAATATATAATCAGTTTATAGAAAATCTATTTTGTGGCCTATTTGTATTGGCAGTAAACCAATTATTTGGTAACACCCCATCTTCCTTTTCCTACGTTTTGTAACCACCCACTAAATTTTTGATTCACGTTGTAACTTCTCCGTGATGTCTAGAGAAGTATAAATAAAAAACATGATTCATTTTATGATTTATGGGTTCACTAAACCTACTCTCAAAAATTAAAAACACCATCTAAATTGAGAAGAATGGTTTGAAAACAAGAATCAGAGCATAAAGAATTAAACTGGAAGAAGAGCATACAGACTTATCTGATTTCTCTTAGCAATGCTAGAGGTACTCATATTGATTCCATTATTTCTTCAGCTTATGATTTATATTCATGCTTTAATTAATACGATCAAGGTTTCTGCAATAATTCACTAATATTTGGTATGTGATCCTGTTAATCGCCTCTGCCCTGCTATAAGAATTAGGTTGCCATCTATTTGTTGAAAGTCTTATGACCCTTTTTGCATTTCATTTAAATTTCAATTGAAGTAATGAATCTTCTATCTTCATGAGTGAATATGTCTTCATCTGGAGCATTAATTGATTTCTGGTGTGTCAGATTTGACATTTATTAAATCATGTCTGAGTTTTACATTATGCCACGAATGAATTTGCTAGTCCAATGTATTATTATAATTTTTTTTGATAATAATATAATATAGAATCACTGGCTTATTTTGTTTTTTTTTGGACTGGAGCACTCAACATATTTATTTATTAAAGCATATCTACTTATATGTGTATTGTTTTATGTGCAGCCTATATATATATATAGGTTTACATATAATAACTCGTAGCTTGCTCTTCTATTATAGTGTAACTATGGCTATGTTTGCATTGATGATGATAATAATAATAAAGGATGTGTCCTTTATATACTAAAAGCTAGATATATATAAAATAATGTGAAATGTCAAGTGTTTATGAAGATTTTATTAGCTAGGGAGTAGCCACAACATATCTAATTATTAAAAATTTGATATACTGAAATCACATATGGATACTAGACATTGAGTGTAGCTAATCATTTGTAACATAATAAGATTTTCGCATAGAAAATTTTATTGATTTTGCATGATTAATTTGGGTGATGTATCAGATTGTGTTTTTTAATCTACCACAAGAGTTAGGAAATAATGATTTGATAGTTTCACTATAGGACTAAATATTATGAATCCGATTTGAGTAAATTTTGGCCCACCAGCAAGTTTTAGGTCAGTATATATGTGCATAGTTTACATTGGTAAATTGTGATAAAATTAAATTCTCGGTTTATTTTGTTAATAAGCATATATTTTATATTTCAGTAATTTTACTTGGAAATATTTCCGATGCTAAATGTGACATTCCTGAATTATGAGGTGGTAAGTACAAGGTGTGGAAGGAGAGAGTGTTACTACATTTAGGATGGATGGATATTGACTATGCTATTCGAAAAGACGAACCGCTAGCATAATGAAGGCTAGTACTGCTGATGTCGTTGAACTTTACGAAAAGTGGAAGCGGTCTAATCGTCTCTTAGTTATGTTCATGAAGACCAACATTTATGCTAGTATTAGCGGTTCAGTCGACCAGCATATTAAAGTCAAGGATCTTCTTGGAGCCATCAAAGAGCAATTTTCATCCTCTGATAAGGCTCTCACCAGCACCTTGATTATGAAGTTCTCATCCTTAAGGCACATTAAGGTTAAAGGAGTGCATGATTATATCATGCATATGAGGGGTATAGCGGCTAAACTAAAGGCTTTAGAAGTTACCATGTCTGAATCATTCTTGGTCCATTACATTTTGTGCACTCTACCTCAACAAGATGCCACATTTAAGATCTTTTACAATACAGATAAGGACAAACGATCAATTAATGAGCTTATGACCATGTGTGCTTAAAAGGAAGATAGATTGTTGATGGAAGAGGGTGAAAAGGTGAATCTTGCTACAACTTCTATTTCAAGGAAGAAAAAGGATCACAATAAGGAAAAGGAAAAAGGAAAGATTCATGTGAATCAAGTCATGAAGAAGGAGTCAAAGTGTAACTCTATAAAAAGAAGGGACACATGAAGAAGGACTGTATTAAGTTTAAATCTTGGCTTGAAAAGAAAGGTAATTTTCCAGCATTTGTTTGTTATGAATCTAATATGATTAATGTTAATCATGATACATGGTGGACTGATACTAGAACTACAATCCATGTTTTGAATACCTTGTAATGTATGAAAAACCGAAGGAAACCAGTGGACAGTGAAAGACTCATCTATTCAGGCAATAAGATTGCTTCACATGTGGAAACTGTTGGGACATGCAGTTTGGTTTTAAGTAGTGGTTTTACTTTATGCTTATAAAAAAAAATTATGTTCCTAATTTTGCAAGGAATTTGATTTCTGTATATAGACTTTTACCATTCGGATTTTCCTTTAATTTTTTGGTCTTTGGTTTTAGTATTATCATAATTTTTTAAGTTATTAGCTACGGTACATTTTTTAATATATTTTTTCATCTTGACCTACAAAATGATACCACTCATAAATCTATTCATGTTAATGTTGTTTTAAAAATATGTATTATGAATGATGATTCTTCTATGTTGTGGCATTGGAGATTAGGACATATCTCCATTGAAAGAATTAAGAGGTTAGTAAAGGAAGGGGTACTTGGTACTCTAGACTTTACTGACTTCAATCCTTGTACTAGTTGCACTAAAGGAAAGCAAACTAATAAACAAGAAATTGGTGCCAAGAAGAGTTCTGACTTATTAGAAATCATACATACGGACATTTGTTGCCGGACATGAATGCCGATGATCCAAAATACTTTATCGCCTTCATAGATGATAATTCGCGATATATGTATCTCTACATACTTCGTTCCAAAGAAGAAGCTTTTAATGCTTTTGAATTGTTTAAGGATGAAGTAGAGAATCAATGTAGTAAGCACATTAAGATCGTGAGATCAGATCGAGGTGGAGAGTATTATGGTAAATACATTAAGAATGGACAAGCACCCGGTCCATCTACTAAATTTCTTTAAGAGCATGAGAGTGTTCCCCAATACACCATACCTGGTTCTCCAGACCAAAATGGTGTAGCTGAAAGAAGAAATTGGACATTAATTGACAAGTGTGTAGCATAAGAAGTAATGTTAAACTTTCATCATTTTTGTGGACTGATTCTCTTAAGACGACAGCATATATAACAAACCTGTTCCTTCCAAAGCCATCTCTAAGATGCCCTTTGAGCTACTCAAAGGTTGGAAACCTAGTTTGCAACATATACGCATTTGGGGATGTACGTTTGAGGTGAGAATTTACAACCCACAAGAGAAGAAGCTTGACCCCAGGACTATTAGTACGTATTTCATATGATATGTCGAGAAGTCAAAGGGTTATATATTCTATTATCCGTCCTATTATACCAGAATTGTAGAATCAAGAAATGCTAAATTTCTTGAGAATGATTTTATCAGGGGATTGATCAATTTCAAAATATTATTCATATAAAAGACCACTATGAGGTTCCACCCTCTGATTGAAATGAGAGCTTGATTGTCATTCACGCTTCTCAAGTTAAGCCGAGTGTTAGACAATCATATATAGAGATTACACAAATTATTGATCAATATCTGATAGATCATTTTGTAAACGAGGAATCAGTCCATTATGAGAATGAACAAGCCCATTAAGGAGGCTGATAGGTCATTTTGTAAACGACCCGCTACTCCTGATGATTATGAAGTGTACCTACAAGAATCAAATTATAATATTGGAGTCAATAATGATCCTTTGTTGTTTTCACAAGCCATAAGTTATTCATATTCAAACTTATGGATGAATTCTATGAAAGAAGAGATGAATTCAATGGCGTCTAATCGAGTTTGGAATCTTTTCGAGTTGCTTGATGGTGTAAAAATCATTAAATGCAAGTGGGTTTTTAAGACAAAAAGAGTCTCACTAGGTAACATCGAAAGATATAAAGAAAGACTCATTGCTAAAGGGTTCACTAAGAGAGAAAGAATCGACTACATGGAGACCTTTTCTCCTGTATCAAAGAAATATTCCCTTCGTGTGATTATGGCATTAGTAGCTCATTTTGATTTCGAGCTACATCAAATGGATGTGAAAATAGCATTCCATAATGGTGATTTAGAGGAAGAGGTTTATATGAAACAACCAGAGGGATTCTCCTTTATCGATAGTGAGCATTTGGTTTGTAAGCTAAATAAATCCATATATGGATTAAAACAAGCCTCCTCCCAGTGGTATAATAAATTCCACGAAATAATTACTTCATTTGGTTTCAAAGAAAATATCATGGATCAATGAATATATCTTAAGGTCAATGGTAGTAAAATTTGTTTTCTTGTATTATATGTGGATGATATTTTGCTTGCAATCAATGATGAATGCTTGCTACGTGTGGTAAAACACTTCCTTTCAAGAAACTTTAATATGAAAGATATGGGGGATTGATGTTATGTCATTAGCATTAAAATCCATAGGGATAGATCTCAATGCATTTTGAGATTGTCTCAAGAGGCCTATATCAACAAAGTGCTTGAAAATTTTAGAATGAAAGTATGTGCACCAAGTGCAACATCCATTGTGAAGAGAAACCGGTTCAGTTTGGACTAGTGCCCTAGGAATGACTTTGAAAGGGAACTGATGAAAAATATTCCATATGCTTCATCTGTTGGTAGCATAATGTATTCCCAGGTCTATATTAGATCCGATATTACATATGCGGTTGGGGTATTAGGAATATATCAGTGTAATCCAGGGGTCGATCATTGGAAGGCTACAAAGAAAGTGATGAAGTATCTTAAAGGTACTAAGGATTACATCTTATATATAGAAGAACTGATAATTTGGAAGTAGTAAGCTATTTGGACTCTGACTACGGTGGCTATAGTGATTCACATAAATCCACATCAGGATATGTGTTCATCCTAGCTGATGGTGCCATATCAGGGAGAAGTGCAAAGCAAACTTTGACGGCTAGTTCCACAATGGTCGCAGAGCTCATTTCTTGCTTTGAGGCTACCTCACATGGTGTTTGGTTGAAAAGTTTCATATCTGGATTTAGAGTTGTTAACTCTATTAATTGGCAAATAAGAATGTATTATGACAATCCAGTTGTTGTCTTCATGACTAAGAATAATAGGAGTGGAAGTCAAAATAAACACATTGACATAAAGTATCTCGTCGTGAAGGAATGTGTTCAAGAAAGAAAAGTGATCATCGACCACATTAGCACTGGTTTGATGATTGTTGATCCTATGACTAAAGGCATGCCAATTAAGACTTTTAGGGATCATGTAGTGAAAATGGGACTTGCACCCATTATGTAGTACATTTATTATGTTATTTTATTGAACTTTTATTATGTCGGATATTTTCTCTTTGGATTTATATGCATATTTATGTTATTATGTTGAAAAATATAACTTGTTTGAACCTATAGTTAACAAAAGTTTGCTCATTAAGTTAAGTGTGGGAGGTTATTGATAATTTGATATATTGCGATACACGGAATATTGATTCTCGTTCTAAGAGATCCCATCACTATGATTTGTATATCATATCTCATCGCAAATGGGCCAAGTGGGAGAATGTCATATTTTCCATCATGTAAAGAAAATATATAATTAGTTTATGGTAAATCTAATTTTTGGCCCATTTGTTTTGGAAGTAAACCTATTGTTTGGTAACAACCCATATTCCTTTTCCCACGTTTTGTAACTATCCACTAAATTTTTTGCTTCACATTGTAACTTCTCCATGATGGCCAGAGCAATATAAATAAAAAACATTATTCATTTTTCTATTTTACAGGTTCACAAAACCTACTCTCTAAAACTAAAAAAGCCATCTAAATTGAGAAGAGGGGTTTGGAAACAAGAATTAGAGCATAAAGAATCGAATTGGAAGAAGTGCATACAAACTTACCTGATTTAGCATAGCAATGGGTGGAGGTACTCATATTCATTCCATTATTGCTTCCGATTATGATTTATGTTCATGCAGTAGTTAATACGATCAAGATTCTGCAATAATACACTAATACACATATACATACTTATTTTTGAAAATTGATGCGCTTTTATTAACTTCCAGAAAAGTACATACAAACTAACCCGATCAACACACATGCATGACATAAATAACACAAGGAAAAATAAAAATAAAACTATTACATGAACTAAAAATAGACCATGATTAGGGTGTGTGTGTGTGTGTGTGTGTTTGTATATACAAGAACTAACAATCAAATTTATCACTTGCCTGTCTAGATAGGATAAATGTGAACGCAACAAAGATCAAGATTTTCAAAAGTTAACATACGTTAGCAGGAAGTTTTAAGCAGATATGGAGCCTAAAGAGGAAATATTCATATATTGGAAGAAATTGAAGCTCCCATGAATGAGGAAATGAGAACCAAAGAAGAGAATTTAGAGATTGATATTAAATCGACAAGAATTAGGCAACCCTAATTTTGTGAACAAGAATGAAGTGTAATGGCCGACATTTAATTTTGTGAATTATGTAATATCTTCTATTGTGTACTTAATAAGGTCATGTCCTCTTTTATGACACTTGGGCTAATGTACTATTTTTAAACACACACACACACACACACGCACGCATACATCATTTGACACTTCAAATAGTACGACACTCTAAATGCATCACAATTTCCACTGCAACACTAATTTAAATATTTGCAATTTTCTCTTTCCACTACCATTACTATCTAAACTAGAACTTGAAATGTTTTGAGTGTCACTGAAAAATCGTTATTATATGTATCGTAACATCACGAGATTTTGCAACAATCTGAAATATTAAATTTAATGTGATTTTGAATAATTTTGGTTTAAATATTAAAATTAATGGTTTATGTCGTATATTGATAAGTTATGAACTAAAACAGACTTGTTAAACAATGAATTGCAATAACTGTGTATGATAATGACAATGTTTGATAATCTATTTATAATGGAATTTGAAATTTATATTGATTAACTAATTTTGAAATTTATGTTATATTGATAACTCTAATTTAGGGATATGAATGATATAAATCGTTTGATTATGTAATAAATTTCTACTAGTTATAAAATGTAATAATTTGCATTAATTGTAAATATAACTGCGATTTGGTATATACGATTAAATTTGAAGATTTGGGATTTAATATTAAATTTTATGAATAAAACTGAGTAAATAAATTTATAATTTAACTTTAAAGTTTCAGATATGAATTTTTTTGTGGTGGGAACTTAAATAAATTATTTAAGAAATCATGTTCAGCTTAGCTCGACAATAGTGACATATATTAATTGCTCATAAAATTGTTAATTTGTTTATATTGATAAACAACTATATTTGAAACTTAATATTGAAATATTTTGATTTGTGTAATTTATAATTAAAATACAAAAATTTAAAGTAGTAAATGATCAATATTGGAATTCAAATAAAAATATTTTTTTATGAAATTAATTTCTATTCTATTTTGACTTAAATAAAGATTACAAACTATTAAATTTAATTGTAAGGTAAATAAATGAAAACTAAATATTTTATTATATTAATAAATATGTGAAATTTGTCATTTTGCATATGATCTCGGAATTCGATAAATTAGATCCGGAATTGTAAATTATTGTATGATCTAAAACTTCATAGCCATCGGAATTATCATTTGATTGTAAGAATTTAAAACGTGTAGAAATTTATGTGTACAATATAATTAAATAATCGGGTTTTAGAAGAAACTGCTAGAAATTTTGGAATTGGACATTGAAACCAATTCCAATGCATTCATAAGGCATCAAAACCTATTGTTACGCTGTAAGCAGGCCTGATTTGGACATAAGTCCGTTTTTGGCTTTATAACACGCAAAATGATAAATATATTATTAAAATAATTTCAAAACCCTAATTTCCTTCTCAACCGCCGCTTATTTTTCAATGGCCATGAGTTTTCAATTCTTTGATCCTTAATTTCTCCTAATCTTTTCAATGAAATTGAAAAATTCCAAAATGAAAATTGAAGATCTTCGTGAGACCTTTCCATCCATATAGTTAATCATGGGTTTTTGTTTCTCAAATCGCAAGAATTGTGATGGCAAGCCGCACGGGTTTCGAGGCATTTGTAGGCGCTGTAGATCGTCACGAATGGGCGGATTTGGGGTGTTAGTAGTGCTCGGGGCGACGGACCATATGGTGTGGTCTGATCGATGAATGGTGGCCTTGGGGGCGTGCGTGATTTTGGATTTGGAATGGCCCTGGTGTGAGAGAGATGATGCTGATGTGGCAAGTTTTGTTTAGGTGAGGATTTTTATTTTATATTATTTTATTTTAAAATTCGAATGATAAAACTGGCATAACTTTTCCAAACAATTTCAGTTTTATGTGCAGTTGGATCTGTTGGGATCGTATCGAAATTTCGGACAACATGAAGCTGTCGTGGACTGATTCTAAAACTTTGAATTTAATTTTGGATTTCAATCTCATTTGAAATCAAAGGTGAGTGATTAATCTCACTCATACCTAACTGAAATATTTGATTGTTAGTTAAATTACATTCAAGTTATGATATGATTGTATTGTTTGTTGTTTGACTGTTTAAATTGATTATTTATGTTAATCTGCATAGACGATATAATTTAATTTAACTTTTGTTATAAATTATGCATTTAGAATTTAATTACTCGTTTAAAAACCTCATACCTGATGAAAAGTAAACTCATACTACATTGAACTGTTTGGATGTACTGATTTTGACGGATGCCTTGGATTTATATATTTAATGTATTGATGTGTAATTCATCTTGTTATTGACATTTTTTATATATGCTCATTGATTATGTTGATTAGTCCCAAACATTACCCTAGATGTTACGGGCATCAAATAAACCCGGGATTAATCATTAAAATGAATTAAGAACGTAGGTTGAAATGATAACACCTATGACCCTGATTTGGATTGAAATTATATATATCCTCTCCCAAAATACTAAAATTAAATTTTAAGTATTATTTGGCCATAAGATATAAAATTATATATGGTTACCGATTGATTAAATAAATTTTGTTTAAACTTTTAATTTTGAAATATAATTTTAAAAGTAGTATAAATGAGACTTTATGAATTGATTTCCTTCAAATTTGAATTTTGAAATTTTGGAATTTTAAGTTAGATGATTATTATTTTGTTGTAAATCGAAACTAAATATTTGTAATTTAGCATGAATTGAACCTATTGAATTGAATTTTTGAAAAATATAAACAATTATCCATCTTTAAAATGTACTTTAAATTAACCTTATTTAAAGTAATATTTGATTTGTGAACTCTAGGTTTGCCACAAACTAAAATGATTCTAAATGAGAATTCTATGTTAAAATTTAAAATTTTGAATCAGATTGTCTGAATTAAATTAGTTTGAAAAAGGAAGAGAAAATGAAAGGTTGAATCGAACCGAAATACTAAAATTGAGCTGCATTGATTTGAAATTGAAACTTGACTTCAAGTTATTTAGAAGGAACAATACCAATTGCAATTACAATATTTCAAAAAATTTTATAAGCTATTTTACTAAATATTTATTTTATTTTACAAATTATACTATTTAACATATATTTATGTTGTACTATCTGTATATACTATGTTCCCTTATGTATATTTACTATTTAAATAAACTATTTTAATAACTAATTATTTATTTTACAACTATTTTGTATTTAGAACATATTTATGTATTTCGCAAAATTTGGATAAATACTATTTTTTTAACTTTTATTTAACTATTTATTTCCTAACTATTATATATATATAAGTTATTTTAACATATTTTTTTACTATTTTACATAGTCAAATTATTCGGAATTAGAATTGTTTCAAGATTCTAAGTTTGGTTTTTAAGTGCAGATTTTATTACGAATAATATTTTAGCTTGAATAATGAAATGATTTTTAAGAAAATATGATATTTTTGTATGAAGTATGAACCTCTCTGAAATGAAAAGAACTGATCGGTGTGAAAGACATAAACATTTGGGTATTAAAGAGACTGGGATCGGATATTGTCATACTCTTTGCCAATATCCAAAACCACTTTAACAACTATGTACGTGGTGGAGAATCCAAAATGAAGTAGGTTGGTTTGGCGAACGCTACTGGAATGAAATAAGAGAGCGATGATGGATGTCTTTGATCTTCGAGTCATAATTAAAACGACTAAAATAGGGCTATACCGGACCAAGTGGGGTTAGCTACCTCCATCGGTAACACTTCTTCCTTTATTACTATAGTCCCTCTGTTTAATTGATTTGGTTTGATGCATATCCTCGATTTGGGATTATTGTTCGAGTTAGGCGGTAGTCGCGGTTATGCGTTACCACCAGTCCAGGCATGTAACTAGTATATTCCTACTCCGGGCTTTCCTCGTATGCCTTGTCATATTATCCTGATCGAGCCCCCTACGACTTTGATTTGTACCGTACCTATGGAGTGCCCTCTGATAGCCACTAGTTTATAGTGGACTTTATGGTATTTGTATAGACCACGGTATTATAAACGGTGTAAGGGTAAAAATGTAATCCCGCTTACGCTATTTTAATATCTTATTTTTGACCATAGACGCTATTATAATAGCATATTGTATTATATAGTATCTAGTTTAACGGATCCTTAGGAGATGGAAATTCCCGCAACATCTCTTAAGTTATTGTACTCATATTATCACATGAATCTGATTTAATTGATATAAGAATATTTTAGTTCTGATTCGAATGTTTTGTCTTTTCATTTTTTGTTCGGGTCAGTCTGAGTTTTTCAGTTATTAAAGCTACCATTATGAAGATAAAGATGGAGCTCAACATACATATTTATTATTATTTATTCCACTGCAAATTTTGGTATGTTTATGATAGTAAACTCTAATACTTGTTGTAAAATATAATCAAACGTATGATTTAACAGCATCATGAACTGTTAATTTTTATTATATTTTGTCCTTCCGCTGTGAGATTCTATGATTGTTTTTCTTCTTTCTTGTTTTTCTTATTAATCCCAATAAATCTCTGTATTTTAGATTTGTTTAAGTCGACATGCAAGGATCATTGTTGATTTGAACAGTCAAAAATTCGGGTCATTACATTTGGTATCAGAGCTTTGGTTCAGCGAAAACCGCGGCTCTATTTCGGATTTAACTCATTAGAGACAAGGTGGTAACTCTACAATGAGTTTGAGTATATATGAGAGAGCATACTTGTAATTTTGATATAAAAATGATTTTGTATTGTGCTGGTTTGTTCCGTTGAGTATTTATGAATTCTGGTTGGTACTTGGGACGCCAAGACATCAATAAGGATTTCTAAACACTCGAATAGGACTGATCGACATGATATTATTTTTGATTATATTTTATATATAAGAAACTATCTTGAAATTCTATAAATTTTGGTTTTGTTGGTTGATTAAAGGTTGATAATATTATATTACCATCATTTATTATTGACTAGCCAATATCTCTAAAGTATTGACTATTGAATAATATTAAGAAAAATGAAGTTGTGACGACCCCAAAACCCCATACGACGGTGGCAAGGGTAATCTTTGGAATATAACGCATAAACAGATAACAGCAGAACATAAATAAATAAATACACCAGAAAATGTACGAATAATACACTGGATAAACATAATCATCAGAGTTACACAGCATACAGGATCATACTTAGTACAAAATATAGTTCAGCTATACATAAACGTCTACATATATGATAAAAATGTTATTTTTATTTTTCAAAGAATTTATTCAATACATAAACTTAATTCAACACATGAATTTTATCTCAACACATGAATTTTATATCAACACATGAATTTAATTTCAACACATGAATTTTATTTCAACACATGAATTTTATTTCAACACATAAATTTTATTTCAACACAGGAATATAAATCAAACACATGAATATTTCAGAAAATTTCGACAGCATAATGGTAGGGTAGTTAAAACCGGCACCGTCCCTAGTACGACTCCTCGCTCTACCTTAAAGCCCTACAGCTTTTGACAATGGGGATTTTCAATATCTAGTTCGTACGCAGACGAATTTTCCCATATACTAATCCTATTTGGAATTTCAACCACAATCAATCATTTCAAATCAACCATTCATGATATTCACCAAATTTTCACATCAACCAATAATCCAAACAATATCACAACCAATATATATCGTCCATGGTCTGTGGACAAGGGGAGTGTATATATATATATATACATACGTATATAACTATATTTTGATTTCATTTCAATTTATTTCAACGCATATATCATTTTTACAACGCATATATAACTTATACATCGAACATACAACTTATACAACGCTTATACATGAGGTGTACAACGCTTATATAACTCATACTTCGGCTATATAATTTATACGACGTTGTTTCCATATTGTTTATAATTCAAAAATATCACATTGGGTTCCACTCCACCAAAAATTGTAGAAGGCTCAGAAAAATATGCGGTCTCTTCTAGAATGTAGAAGACGTCCACACGAGTCCACTGTCTCTTGTTTCATTGGATTTTGTCAACATACGAAAAAAATATCATTTTTAAACGAAAATCAACTTTAGCAACACATAAAAGTGTTATTTTCAGTTCAAAGAAAACAAAGGCTGCACCTTTCAACCAAGGTTCGTAACTAGGTTTTGGGTTTTCGCCAAATCCGTGAAGCTTGAGGCCGAACCACCTACACCACGCTGAAGTGCTTGGAGTGGCGTGTCTGGGCCTGGGAGGAGGTCCAACTCGGCGGTCGGAGCTGCTCACGGCGGCGGGTTGAAGGCCACGACTTCCAGGGCATGATTTTCCTCCGATTCGAAACAATAAATCCCAATCCTTATATGGATTTGTAGATCTGAAGATCCTTACAAAATCTTCCACAGCACCCTTGAATTTTATTGAATGAATCGGAAGGATTTGAGGGAGGAAGGATTGAAGGTGTTTCCGCCTGCTATCGGGTGTCGGGGGAGAGAGAGGATCCATTATTATTATTATTATTATTATTATTATTAATTTTCTAATTGGCCCGTGGTTTTATAATTTCAAAACTATCCCTTTATCCATACGAACACCAATCCAAACCCAACGAATGTCATCCCTAGCTAAATACCCCCATTCTGAACACAATGGGATATCTTTCGTTAGCTCATTCAACTGTTTCAGTCAGTTTTTCTTCAAATTAAAATATAAAACATTCAATATTTGATTTGAACGTACATTTCAATTTGCCGGGGCCACATACTGATCCAAAAATTCCAGAAAAATAAATACAGCTATGTTTTGACGATACAGTCCCAACAAAACTAGTTTCGTCGAATTCTGAGACCGTTTGAAAAATGGCCCTTTTCTGGTCGATCCAATTTAACATAAATCGACCAAACACATTTTTCTTTGCCACACTCACATACTAACTTCAAAAATTATGAAATTTGAAACGTAGCAATAATTTGACATCCCGGATCCAACAAAAGTGGTTTCGTCGAATTCTGAGGTCGTTTGCAAAATGTCTATTTTCAAGGGCTATATAAACTCTATAGCGACTGTAACACCCCGAATTTTCTATTAACACTAAAGTTGCTAAAATATTAATAAGTGTGTAAGAGAGGGGATGTATCTAATATGAATATAAAAATATTAATAAGTGTGTAAGAGAGGGGATGTATCTAATATGAATATAAAAATATTAATAAGTGTGTAAGAGAGGGGATGTATCTAATATGAATATAAAAATATTAATAAGTGTGTAAGAGAGGGGATGTATCTAATATGAATATAAAAATATTAATAAGTGTGTAAGAGAGGGGATGTATCTAATATGAATATAAAAATATTAATAAGTGTGTGAGAGAGGGGATGTATCTAATATGTATATAAAAACAATAATAAGTAAAGGGGGATGTATCTAATATGTACATTGTAGAAAATATATATATATTTATGACATGAATAGAAGTTTATTAATATGCTGAGTGTTTGCTGAGTCACTTCTGACTCATTGCTGAGTCAACAAGATAAACCCCATCTTGTCTCAACGGCTGCGGTTATTTCTAGGTTAAATCTAATGGCCTAAATGAATTCTAAAATCTATAAATAAGTGGGTAGACCCTAGACCTAAATCACTTGTAAAATTAGAGAAGCTACCGTCATGCTGCTGCCATGGAGTTCAGCATAGCCGTCACAAACTAAGAAGAGGAAGCCTAATCATCTACAACTAAATTCTTCTCAACAAAACAAATCAAAAGATTCTCTCTCTAATTCTCTTCTTTTGTTGGTGAGTATGATGATTCTCACAAGACTATTACAAACTAATTTGACTCAGTTATGAATGGATCACAAGAAAGTGATGTGATTTGTAATTGTAAATTCTATATATTGTGGATCTCTTATTATGTTATTATGTTGTCGTATGATGTAAATTATAGATGCTATGTCATGCTATGTTGTAAATTCTCTTATGCTATGTCGTGCTATGTTGAGAATCATGTCATGCTATGTTATACTATCATACTATGCCATGTTATAAATCATGTATATTATGTTGTAAAATCATGATGTTGTTGGAACATGCTTAAAGTTATGTTTTTTTAATTTAAATGGATCTTGTTTATGGGAATTTGCCTATTAGGTTAGGTGTACCCATAAACTTGAAACTATAATTAAATAAAACTTGATTATGGGAATTTGCCTATTGAGTTAGGTGTACCCATATAAAACCATGTTGTTAAAAAATTAGATGATGTTGATTCACACATTTTCATATGTAAGTTTATGAAAATTGATTGAGATCATATTAGGTGAATTTTGAACAAGTTGACACCTTTAGATCCATGACATGTATAATCTATGCAAGTTGGACATATGCAAGTTTCACCCCTTATTATGATTCATTTGGTCACATATACATGTTGTTATTATGATAATCTCTTTTATGCTATGAGTTAGGCTATTCGAGTCTAACATATATTTTGCGAATAAACGTTCAAACGTGGGGTAGGGTTATTATTAGGAATTAATAAATTGGGTGCAATTTTGTAAGATGTTGCATACCATGAATGAATGTCCATAATTGAGTCAATTATGGACATTGTTAAAAATTGGAAGTAATTAATAATTCAAGTAGGGAATTATTAAAATTGGGGGAAAGTGGATTATTATTAATAATCAATGCTTAGGACACGAGGTTGGACCCGTTTGTGATGTAAACCTGCCCGGACCCGCCCGACAAATCCAGTAGTCACAAATGTCGGCCCAATGTGAGAGGTCCTAGGCCCAAACTAAAGCATAACAGTTGTAAAGACACGAGGTTAGACTCTTTTATGGTGTAAGACTGCCCGGACCCGCCCGGCAAATCCAGCTGCCATAAATGCCAGTCTAATGTGAGAGGTCTTTATGAGGTTATGGCCTTAATGAACTAAGAAATACTTAACCAGATAATCATGTAAGGTGGGACATGGGGGTTAAGTAGGTGCCTTGGGTGGCATGAGGAATCTGGTGGTTGCCTTTAGAGGCATTTGAAATACGATTAGACTTAACCAAATACACATGTAAATGAACATGACTAAGTGGGTTAAGTGGGATGGACTAATGGGGACAAGCTTAGGTGGAATGCTTGTGGTAAATAGTGGGGGCCCATTTCAACCAGTATCCCAAAACGTATCTTTGTGGGCTCGACCCAAGTCGAGGACGGGACACGCATACTGGGTTTGACTATAAGAGGCCAAAACATGGAGCGGTGGCAACGCAAGTCCAACGGGTTTCATATGCGTGTGTGGACCCGGGCTGGTAGGTAAGACGTTGTTGCATCGTGTAGGTATAAGCCGTGCATGTCCGTTGTATCAGGTTGCCACTTTAGGGGAGTGATACACCCCTCTGTGGGGCCAGCACGGGTATCTACGAGTTAGGGAGCCGATCGAATAATGGGAAGTAGGGTACACCTAGTGGAGATAGGGGCAGGCGGCACCTATGTAGTCAGCTAGGGGTACGTAAAGCCATTGGGAAAGTTTCTAAGTGAAGCTAAGTGGGATGAATCTTTAGGGTGACTGGTGTGGTGCAGTATAGTGTTTATCCTTTAGTATTTAGGAGCGCCTATAACGTTGCCTTTAGCGATTGTCTATGTCCTTAATCTGCTCTTCATAGACATTTTCTTGTTTTCCAGCTTATGCCTTAGTCCAGTTATTTTGGTAATAGTATTGTAGAATTATCATATTCACCAGACTTTATGTCTGACCCCCTCTTTTCCATCCTTTTTCTCCCTTCAGGTCCGCAGGTTGGGCCAAGTTCTAGTGGAGTCTAGTTGGATCGCTTATCTTCTGGAAAGCTTGGACTGCTGAAGTAAAGTCCAGCGTGTTATCTTTCTTTTTAATGGCTATTCATGTAATGGGATTATGTACTTGTTTTATCAAGATAGATATTGTACTTGACATTGAATATGGTGTTATGATGTAATCAAACATGTTTTGACTTCTGCTACAATGAAATAAAGTTTTTGAATTTCCAAGTACTATTTTATATCTGTCTTGTTGTAATTTTACTGTTCTATATTCACTTAAAACCTCCATGGAAGTTAATGCATTCCCTTTGTGAGTGACATTAATGGACGTGGGGTGTTACACGTGGTATCAGAGCATAAGGTTACCAGAACAGATAAAAAATTTTTTTTAGAAATATTTTTTTTTTCTAAAGTATTTTCGGAAGAAGTGCTTTCAAAAAAAAAAAAACATGTTATTTAAAGAGAGTTTTCATGAAAAACATAATCCCAAATAGCCACATCCTTATCTTTATCTTTCGAATTCTCCATTTTGAATCTTTCCTTTTTCGTTTCAGCATGGCTGAAGATCTTAATCTCACAGAAGGTGTGACGATTCCAGGGTGGTTTAGGAGATACTTGGAGGCTAGGGCCACCACTACAGGCCCAGCGGATACTCCTCCACCCCTAGTTGCACCCATTCCTCCCCCTCCTCCTCCTCCTCCTCGTGTTGACACTTTTGCAAAGACGTGCAAGGAATTCAAGGCTATGGGAGGAAAAACTTTTCAAGGGACTGAGACGTTTGTGGAGGCCAGAGATTGGCTTAAGGAGACTGAGGAATTGTTGGATATCTTTGAAGTGGAAGATGGGAGGAAAGTCCGTTTAGCTGCTTGGTTAATGAAGGGAGAGGCCTCGTTTTGGTGGGAGGTCACTAACGGGGAACGTCCAGTTGATTTATGGGCGGATTTCAGACGAAGGTTTGAGGCAAAGTTTCTTTCAAGGGCAGAGGAGAACTTAAATATGGAAAAATTCTTGGCACTAAAGCAAGGGAGCTCATCAGTAAAGGAATATGTCAATAAATTTAATCAGTTAGCAAGGTTTGGCTTGGAGTTGGTGAACACGCCAGAGAAGAAAGCTTTGAGGTTCGTTAGAGGCTTGAATGAACCGTTGCAAGGGTTGGCTATGACCCACATCCCTATGGGAGCCACCTTTGAAAAGCTAGTAGAAATGGCACTTATGCATGAGGATAAGGCAGTTGAAAAGAAAGGGGATCAGAAGAAACCCCAACAGCAAAATAAGAAGGGTGGTAAAAACAATAATGGCAAAGGGAAGAAGAAATGCTTCAATTGTGGGATGCCTGGCCATCTCAGCAAAGATTGTAGAAAGAAAAGGAAGACTGGTTGTTTTCATTGTGGAGATGCGGGACATTTAGTGAAGGACTGTCCAAAGAAGGGGCAGAGGGCAGGGTCTACCTCGGGAGGACAGGTGCAGGCTCTTATGGCACCAGGGCAGGCAAGGGGGCAAGTTCAGGCTATTGCGGCCCCACCGCTGCAAGAAAGAGGTAGAACAATTTCTGTTGAAAGCTTAGTTTTTCTGTTTGATCATCCTGTCCGTACCTTATTCGATTCTGGCGCATCTCATTCGTTTATCTCTGCATCATTAGTTGAATCACTGCACTTGAACACCAGTTTAGTAGAGGATCCCTTGGTCGTTTCAAATCCAATTGGGGGTTCGGCTCATTTGACCATGATATGTTTGGATTTGAAAATCTCTATACTTAGCGTTGAATTTAGATGTGATGCTTATGTATTGGGCTTCACGGGCTATGGGCTAATTTTAGGAATGGATTGGTTGTCTAGAAATAGGGCCATTCTTGATTGTGAAAGGAGAGTAGTTAGGCTTGTGACTCGCCTTGGTAATGCTCTCGACATCTTTTGTAATCCCATAAATTCCGTTATGCTAAGTTATCTTGAATCGCTTGACGCGTCTGTAAAGAACCTGCGATCGGTAGAAGTGGTCCGGGAATATCCGGATGTGTTTGAGGAGGTGAAGGGCTTACCTCCAAAGCGGGAGATAGACTTTCGAATTTATCTTGTGGATAATGCTAAACCCGTATCTTTGCCAGTGCGCCACATGGCTCCTCGTGAAAGGAGGGAACTTAATAAGCAAGTAAAGGAGTTGCTTGAGAAGGGGTTCATAAGACGTAGTATATCGGAGTGGGGTGCTCCAGTAGTTTTTGCCACAAAGGCGGATGGGTCTCTTAGACTTTGTATGGACTATAGAGAACTAAACAAGCTTACTAAAAAGAACCGACACCCACTGCCGAGGATTGACGATCTCTTTGATCAGTTAGTTGGCGCCTCAGTGTTTTCGCAGTTGGACTTAGCCACTGGCTTTCATCAACTGAGAGTGGCTGAGTATAGTATAGATAAGACTGCTTTTAGGACTCCTGACGGATTCTATGAATGGCTAGTGATGCCCTTTGGTTTGACAAACGCCCTGCATATTTTGTTGATTTGATGAGTAGGGTGTTTAGGGAATACCTTAACAAATTCGTGGTAGTCTTTGTGGATGACATCTTAGTCTTTTCTAAGAATAAAGAAGAGCACTCCCTACATCTTAGGGAAGTGTTGGAAACCCTTCGAGTGCATAACCTTAAGGCAAAATTTTCTAAGTGTCACTTCTGGAGGAAGGAAGTACGGTTCTTAGGGCACGTGGTTTCCAAAGAAGGGATAGCAGTGGATCCCGCAAAGGTGGTGGCCATCCAAGATTGGAAGGTCCCTAAAAATGCAACCGAAGTAAGAAGTTTCTTGGGGTTGGCTGGCTATTATAGGAAGTTTATCAAAGACTTCGCAAAAATATCAGCTCCATTAACACGGTTAACGAAGAAGAACCTGGTTTTTACGTGGGACAAAGATTGCGATGATGCGTTCCAACGTTTAAAGAGAGCCTTAACTTCAGCCCCAGTCTTAGTGCTGCCAGACGGGAATAAACCGTTTACCATCTATACTGATGCTTGTGGGACGGGACTTGGCGCGGTCCTCATGCAAGAGGGAAGAGTAATAGCCTATGGTGGAAGGCAGTTGAGGGTTCATGAAAAGAATTACCCCACGCATGACTTAGAGCTAGCCGCAATTGTTTTCGCGCTTAAGTCTTGGCGTCACTATCTTCTTGGTAAGAAATTCGAACTGTTCACTGACCACAAATCATTAAAATACTTATTCTCTCAGAAGGATTTGAATTTAAGGCAGCAACGGTGGATGGAATTCTTAGCCTCCTACGATTTTGAAATAGCATATACCCCGGGCAAGGGTAACGTGGTGGCAGACGCCTTAAGTAGGAAAAGGTTGTCCTTGAGTCCGTTGTTTGTTGAACGACAAAGCTTAGAATTCATCTCTATGTTTGACTTTAGACCCTCCGTTGACTTAGTACCCGGTCTGTTAGCATCCTTGGAGGTTAGACCTACACTTCTAGGACGGGTTGGTGAGGCACAGCGAGACGACCCACAGTTGGTTGAGATAGTAGAAAAGCTCAAAGGGGGGGGGGAGTCGTCAAGCCATCTTCGTAGGTATACCCTAGACGATAAGGGTTGGTTACGAAGGGATAATGGACTTTGTGTACCACAAGACGAAGACTTAAGGAAGGCCATTCTTGATGATGCTCATCGCTCAAAAATGACCATTCATCCCGGCGGGGATAAGATGTACAAAGATATGAAGCGGGTTTTCTTTTGGGCCGGTATGAAAAAGGATGTGGCCGAGTACGTCGCTAGATGCTTGGTGTGCCAACGAGTTAAAGCAGAACAAAAGAAACCCGGTGGGTTGCTTCACCCATTAGAAGTTCCACTACGGAAATGGGAAAGCATCTCAATGGATTTTGTGGATGGATTACCAAGATCAAGGAAGGGTAACACGGGGATTTGGGTTATAGTAGATAGACTTACTAAAAGCGCCCATTTTATTCCCGTGAAAAGTAAGAGGACTGCTCCGTGGTTGGCTTCTGTATACATTAAGGAGATAGTTCGTTTGCACGGTATTCCTTCTAGTATAGTAAGCGACCGTGACCCCATCTTTACTAGCGAATTTTGGAAGAGTTTACACGAGGCGGTAGGGACTCAGCTATGTTTGAGCACCGCATATCATCCTCAGACAGACGGCCAGACCGAGAGGGTGAATCGCATTCTAGAGGATCTTTTAAGGCTTTGTATCCTAGACTTTGGGGGTACATGGGAAGAGCACCTTCCGTTAGTAGAATTCGCATATAACAATAGCTTTCAGTCTAGTATTGGCATGGCACCTTTCGAAGCTCTTTATGGAAGGCCTTGCCGTTCGCCTACATGTTGGTGGGAATCTACCGATAAAATCCTACTTGGGCCCGATATGGTTAGGGAAACCTCGGAGAAGATTGAGTTGATTCGAAGGAGGATGAAAGCAGCACAAGATAGGCAGAAATCGTATGCTGATAAGAGGAGGACAGATCTTGAGTTTGACATTGGGGACATGGTTTTTATCAAAGTATCTCCGTTACAGAATGTTGTTCGCTTTGGGTCCGTGGGGAAATTAGCACCAAGGTTTGTAGGGTCGTTTCCTGTAAAAGACAGGATTGGGAAGATGGCATATAGGGTGGAGTTGCCTGAGAAACTTAGTGGAGTACACGACGTATTCCATGTATCACATTTGAGGAAGTGTTTGCACAAGACCGCGGAGGTGGTAGAGCCGAGCTTGCTTAAAGAGGTGGAAATAGAGCGTGATGCAACAATTAGACGAGCTCCTACATGCATTCTTGGGTCGGAGATCAAAAAGTTGAGGAATCGAGAGGTCAGACTGGTTAAAGTGCAATGGGGAGATGATGAGAGCAACGCAACTTAGGAGACAGAAGAGAAGATGCGTTCGTTGTACCCTTTTCTTTTTGAGAGTATGTCTTTTAATTTCTCCTTTATCGCTTAGCTTATCTTATCTTATCTTTAGTATGTCCTCTCATTAGTATCTTTGACCTTTAGTTAGGATAATCCTATGGTTGAAACATGTGTTTGAGACATGTTATGTATGATGGATGCAAAATGGATGCAAGTGTTTGCTAGTGGTTGCTCGTGGATGCATATATACACACACTTTAGGCACTAGATCGGCTCAGTCACTTCATATTGCATATTGCATATATATGGATGTATTTAGTATAATGGATGTATAATGGTTGTACCATCATATGGATGCTGCATTCGGTTGAATGGGTGTGCACGCATATAGAAGTAGTATGTAAGCAATTAGGATCTTTTGCATACATAATGGATTCATGACACTTACATAATTTGCATTAAGGAGGTCAACTGAATCAGTAGACCGCCTGATTTCGCATTAGGTAAGGACATGTACACACACTTTTCATATGATCATAAAGCATTAGAAGTCTTTTAAGGACAATGGATGCCTGTGTATGATGGATGAGTAGATGGACGTTTGGATGGTAGGATATACATTCTTCCAGACTTGAAGATTTCGGGGACGAAATCCTAAAAGGAGGGGAGAATGTAACACCCCGAATTTTCTATTAACACTAAAGTTGCTAAAATATTAATAAGTGTGTAAGAGAGGGGATGTATCTAATATGAATATAAAAATATTAATAAGTGTGTAAGAGAGGGGATGTATCTAATATGAATATAAAAATATTAATAAGTGTGTAAGAGAGGGGATGTATCTAATATGAATATAAAAATATTAATAAGTGTGTAAGAGAGGGGATGTATCTAATATGAATATAAAAATATTAATAAGTGTGTGAGAGAGGGGATGTATCTAATATGTATATAAAAACAATAATAAGTAAAGGGGGATGTATCTAATATGTACATTGTAGAAAATATATATATTTATGACATGAATAGAAGTTTATTAATATGCTGAGTGTTTGCTGAGTCACTTCTGACTCATTGCTGAGTCAACAAGATAAACCCCATCTTGTCTCAACGGCTGCGGTTATTTCTAGGTTAAATCTAATGGCCTAAATGAAATCTAAAATCTATAAATAAGTGGGTAGACCCTAGACCTAAATCACTTGTAAAATTAGAGAAGCTACCGTCATGCTGCTGCCATGGAGTTCAGCATAGCCGTCACAAACTAAGAAGAGGAAGCCTAATCATCTACAACTAAATTCTTCTCAACAAAACAAATCAAAAGATTCTCTCTCTAATTCTCTTCTTTTGTTGGTGAGTATGATGATTCTCACAAGACTATTACAAACTAATTTGACTCAGTTATGAATGGATCACAAGAAAGTGATGTGATTTGTAATTGTAAATTCTATATATTGTGGATCTCTTATTATGTTATTATGTTGTCGTATGATGTAAATTATAGATGCTATGTCATGCTATGTTGTAAATTCTCTTATGCTATGTCGTGCTATGTTGAGAATCATGTCATGCTATGTTATACTATCATACTATGCCATGTTATAAATCATGCTATATTATGTTGTAAAATCATGATGTTGTTGGAACATGCTTAAAGTTATGTTTTTTTAATTTAAATGGATCTTGTTTATGGGAATTTGCCTATTAGGTTAGGTGTACCCATAAACTTGAAACTATAATTAAATAAAACTTGATTATGGGAATTTGCCTATTGAGTTAGGTGTACCCATATAAAACCATGTTGTTAAAAAATTAGATGATGTTGATTCACACATGTTCATATGTAAGTTTATGAAAATTGATTGAGATCATATTAGGTGAATTTTGAACAAGTTGACACCTTTAGATCCATGACATGTATAATCTATGCAAGTTGGACATATGCAAGTTTCACCCCTTATTATGATTCATTTGGTCACATATACATGTTGTTATTATGATAATCTCTTTTATGCTATGAGTTAGGCTATTCGAGTCTAACATATATTTTGCGAATAAACGTTCAAACGTGGGGTAGGGTTATTATTAGGAATTAATAAATTGGGTGCAATTTTGTAAGATGTTGCATACCACGAATGAATGTCCATAATTGAGTCAATTATGGACATTGTTAAAAATTGGAAGTAATTAATAATTCAAGTAGGGAATTATTAAAATTGGGGGAAAGTGGATTATTATTAATAATCAATGCTTAGGACACGAGGTTGGACCCGTTTGTGATGTAAACCTGCCCGGACCCGCACGGCAAATCCAGTAGTCACAAATGTCGGCCCAATGTGAGAGGTCCTAGGCCCAAACTAAAGCATAACAGTTGTAAAGACACGAGGTTAGACTCTTTTATGGTGTAAGACTGCCCGGACACGCCCGGCAAATCCAGCTGCCATAAATGCCAGTCTAATGTGAGAGGTCTTTATGAGGTTATGGCCTTAATGAACTAAGAAATACTTAACCAGATAATCATGTAAGGTGGGACATGGGGGTTAAGTAGGTGCCTTGGGTGGCATGAGGAATCTGGTGGTTGCCTTTAGAGGCATTTGAAATACGATTAGACTTAACCAAACACACATGTAAATGAACATGACTAAGTGGGTTAAGTGGGATGGACTAATGGGGACAAGCTTAGGTGGAATGCTTGTGGTAAATAGTGGGGGCCCATTTCAACCAGTATCCCAAAACGTATCTTTGTGGGCTCGACCCAAGTCGAGGACGGGACACGCATACTGGGTTTGACTATAAGAGGCCAAAACAGGGAGCGGTGGCAACGCAAGTCCAACGGGTTTCATATGCGTGTGTGGACCCGGGTTGGTAGGTAAGACGTTGTTGCATCGTGTAGGTATAAGCCGTGCATGTCCGTTGTATCAGGTTGCCACTTTAGGGGAGTGATACACCCCACTGTGGGGCCAGCACGGGTATCTACGAGTTAGGGAGCCGATCGAATAATGGGAAGTAGGGTACACCTAGTGGAGATAGGGGCAGGCGGCACCTATGTAGTCAGTTAGGGGTACGTAAAGCCATTGGGAAAGTTTCTAAGTGAAGCTAAGTGGGATGAATCTTTAGGGTGACTGGTGTGGTGCAGTATAGTGTTTATCCTTTAGTATTTAGGAGCGCCTATAACGTTGCCTTTAGCGATTGTCTATGTCCTTAATCTGCTCTTCAAAGACATTTTCTTGTTTTCCAGCTTATGCCTTAGTCCAGTTATTTTGGTAATAGTATTGTAGAATTATCATATTCACCAGACTTTATGTCTGACCCCCTCTTTTCCATCCTTTTTCTCCCTTCAGGTCCGCAGGTTGGGCCAAGTTCTAGTGGAGTCTAGTTGGATCGCTTATCTTCTGGAAAGCTTGGACTGCTGAAGTAAAGTCCAGCTTGTTATCTTTCTTTTTAATGGCTATTTATGTAATGGGATTATGTACTTGTTTTATCAAGATAGATATTGTACTTGACATTGAATATGGTGTTATGATGTAATCAAACATGTTTTGACTTCTGCTACAATGAAATAAAGTTTTTGAATTTCCAAGTACTATTTTATATCTGTCTTGTTGTAATTTTACTGTTCTATATTCACTTAAAACCTCCATGGAAGTTAATGCATTCCCTTTGTGAGTGACATTAATGGACGTGGGGTGTTACAGCGACCATTCTGAAAATTCATTTGGCCATAACTTTTGATTCCCGCTATGAAACTTCGATTTCTCAGATTTATTAGAAAGATATTCACTAACAGATTTAAATATTTTTGGTTCCACTAAAATCCATTTTATTTTGCACCCGGTTCAGTCAGTCAAAGTTTGAATTCAAATTTTGAAACTGCCGCGCCATTTTAAGCCTTGTTTATAATTAAAAATAATTATATTTATTTTCAAACATCGATTCAAACATACTTTTCGTCGTTATTATTTAAAATAATTTATTTCAAATATCTAAAATCCACTAAAATAGCCAAATTAAAATTTTTAAATTGGCTCAGATTTTCCGGGCTGTTACAGAAATATTGAAAATTAATTGATAATGAAATGAATTTAAATATGAAATTAAGGACTTAAATTCGGGTGCTTTTGAAGTGTTTACTTATAAATGATTTTGAAATAATATAATTATATTTTAAAAAAATCAATAGAATTTGTTTACTAATGAAATTTTCAGTAAGTGTATACTCCCCTCTTAGTTCTGGAAATGATTTCGGTGATAAGTGCACGCATCATCGACGTTTATTTCGAGAATCTGAGTAGGGAGACCACTTAGAACTTTTATACTTTATTCGGAGAAACTAAATTGTTTTAAAATCTTTTATAGCACATTTTGATATAAAAGATACAATATATATAATATTTTAAAATTTATTTTGAAAATGAACCCGAAATTGAATTCTTAAATTTTCGAATAATTACTGATTTTCAAATTGTCGAAATAACTAAAACTTGAAATTTTAGAAACTTCTAAATTTTATATTAAGAAAAATGAATAATCAATTCTTTCCTATAGAATATATAACTTACCAAAATGTATAAGAAGTTGAAATGTTGAGATAATTAGAGATAACCTAAATAGGGGAAAATAAAATGTACATTATTATTGTATAGGTGAAATATGATTTTAAGCTATATAATTTTTATAGATGATAAGCAATACATAAATAATGGAAATATTTAATTTATATAACTTATTGTGCTTTGGTTGAATTAAATGAATGAATAACTTGTGTAATGTTAAGTTCTATTCAAACACTAATATAACTTTCCTAATTATTAAAAGTTAAAGTGTTATAAGAATGAGAGACAAGATATTGCATATGTTAATAAATTTAAAAATAATAATTAATAATGCTCATTTGGTTGTGAAAAAAAGTAGGCAATTTAAATGAGTAGAATAATGAGAATATGTAATAATATAAATCTAATTACTATAGTGGTTATAATTAATAACCATAATTGTTGAAAATATGAATAAAGGACATAAAATGAATATGCAGAACTTAAAATTGCAAGTAAATAAAAAGGTTTAGGTGGTTGTTTAATTAAATAGAGAAATGTGTCTTATTAATATTTTGGAATTAAATTAGAATAAGTAGGGTCAACTAAAATATAGTATTTATTGAATCAATGAACTAATTTGGAATTGGAATGTATGAAACCAACGTTTGAATTGAAAAAAAAAAAGAAGGGAAAAAGAACAACAACAGAATCAAAGTCATTGAATGGTGAAAAGAAAGAAGAAAAAAAAGAACAAGAAAATGTTAATATAACGAACTAAAAATGAATATAAAGAATATGTGAATTATACATAAGTGGAACTAACAAATAAAATTTGGGTAAAGAATATACGGTTATTTGCAAAACTTGTAATTTATATTTTGTGATTGTTGGATGTTCTATTGTTTCTTACTGCTATTGTTATGTCTTGCTTTGCTGAAATTGATATGTCATGTGTAAACTAATTTATGTCTTGTATGTTTGTTGCTTATATATTGGATTATTCCCTATATATATTTGTGTGTTATTATTTGTTGTTGAGTTTCGTAGCAGGCACCGATGAAATCCACTCGCTTAAAGGATGGTTACGCTTCGTGCTTCGCTTTTGCTAGCTTAAAATAAAGGTAAGATGCTTAAAAAAACAATGAAACGCTAATGAAAGGTACGTATAATGGTTATATATATATATATATTATGTTTATATTATATATTGTTTCCCCATGTTTGGGATGCTCATCACCGAGATGGGATGTATATTTGTGATACTATATATATTGTTTTTCTGGGCCTAACCGTACAAAGGAGATTCTGCTCAATTTTTTCACGAATTTATGACTTAGAAATTTTTGTGAAAATTCGAGTTTTCATACCAAGATTAAACTTTTGTATAGATAAATGTTTTCTAAGTTGAAAAGAAATTATATAATTAAATATGTATATTGACAACTCCCTTAGTACGCCTTTTTGAAGACGAAAAGTTATAAGTAGGGGAGAGTGTAACATTCCGAGATTTTGCGATAATCTAAAGTATTAAATTTAATGTGATTTTGAACAATTTTGGTTTAAATAATAAAATTAATGATTCATGTCGTATATTGATAAGTTATGAACTAAATCTGACTTGTTAAATAACGAATTGCAATAGCTATGTAGGATAATGATAGGGTTTGATAATCTACTTATAATGGTACTGAAATTTATATTAAATTAACAATATAAAATGGATTAACTAATTTGAGATTTATTTTATATTGATAATTCTAATTTATTGATATAAATAAAATAATCATTTGATTATGTAATGAATTTCTATTAGTTATAAAATGTAATAATTTGCATTAATTGTAAATATAACTATGATTTGGTATATACGGTTAAATATGGAGATTTGGGGTTAATATTGAATTTCATGAATTAAATCGAGTCAATAAATTTATAATTTAACTTTAATGTTTAAAATTTGTGTGGTGGGAACTAAATTAAATTATTTAAGAAATCATGTTCAGCTTAGCTTGACAATAGTGACATATATTAATTGCTCATAAAATTGTTACTTTGTTTATTTTGATAAATAATGATATTTGAAACTTAATATTGAAATATTTTGATTTGTGTAATTTATAAATTAATTTGTATTCTATTTTGATTCAAATAAATATTACAAACTGTTGAATTTAATTGTAAGGTAAATAAGTGGAAACTGAATATTTTATTTTATTAATAAATATGTGAAATTTGTTGTAACGACCCGGAATTTTGGGCCGAATTTAAATTTTTTTTAAAATTATTTTAATGGGTTATTAATATTTAAAACAATTTATTTTATATAATAACGACTACAAATTTATTTTAATAGAAGTTAAAATGAATAAATTTTATTTAAATTATTAAAGGAGTTAGAAATAGCGCAGCAGTTTGAAAATTTGAATTTTAACTTTGACTGACTGTACAGGATGCGAAATGAATCACATTTTAGCGAAACCAAAAATATTAGAATTTATTTAAAAATATCTTTCCAACAAATCCGAAAAATTAAAATTTCATAGCGGGAATCAAAAGTTATGTCCAAATCAAGATATCAGAAAAATACGGGAAAGTTTATATATATAATATATATGGCCCAAACAGCTACTTTTTGCATATGAATGAATTTGGACTCGAAACCACTCCCATTAAGTTCAAAATGACATTTCTGAATTCGAAAAGTATAAACATCGATATATTCCGAGATTCGAAAATTATTCATTTAAATATGTATTTTTAATATTAAATATATACGCCTAAAAAATGGGAATTTTGCAAACGACCTCCGAATTCTACAAAACCACTTTCTATGGATCCGAAATATTAAATTATTGCTATATTCCAAAATTCGTAATTTTTGGAGCTAGTATGTGGTCGTTATTAATTTTTAAGTGAAAAACAGTCAATTTTCAATCGTTAAAATTTCACTATTTATTCATACGGACTCGGAATTCAATGAAACCAATTTCTTTGGATTCGTAATTTCAAATTATATTTGTGTTCCAATTTCCATCGAAATTGGAATTCGTATGTGTTCGTAAGAATTTTAAAACCGTTAAAAGGATTGAAAACTGAATAACTTTAATTGCAAAAGGGCCAAGGATTAAAACACAATTACCCAGCCCATATATAATATCTCCAGCAGCTCCTAAACCTAAGAGAAAATACTAGCCACCTTCTTCTTCACTTTCATGGCCTCAACTCTAAATTCTTCCTTGCAAATAAGACCCCGATTCTTCAAAAATTTATATCTCTCAAACGAAACAAAATCAGACCAAACCCTTTCTGGGTTTTGTGCATCTCTATCGTCTCTACCTCCCATAAAAAATCAATGGCCTAAAGTCGCACAGATTCGCCGGGATCTACGTTCAATGGCAGAAAACTGCTGTTGGAAATTTGGGTTTTCTGGCCAATCCGTGAAGAATTAGGCGATGGCCCAGTTGGGGAAGTTGTAGAGAGGAGATAGATGCACAACTTTGTTGAAGGAAGTTTGGTCTGAAAGTGTACGGTTTGGCGAGAAAATGACCAGAACAGCAATTTTGAAACTGAAAAAAAGAACGATTTTTTTCCCTTTGATCCGTGCATTTTCAGGCGAAGTGACCTGAACGAAAGTTGTTTGGGAGGTCGAGATCTAGCCACTGACAAAAATTGGTGGCATTTGGAGCGCCGAGGCGGCCGCAACACTAAGATGAACGGAAACTGCACTTTTCCGTTCATCTACAGATCGTGGGCCCCACGTGGCGAATTGGAGGGGGGACCACATGGCGTGGAAAGAGGGGGAGAAGCCGGAGAGAATGGCGCTGGTTTCGTGCAATTCCGGCTTACGGTTTGGCCGTGGCGAGCATTTTAAGTTGAGGGTGTCGTTTGGAGAAGAAGGCGAATAGCGATTTTATTATATAAACAATATTCCATGTTCGTATATTAATATCTTTCTGCCACAAGCTCAAAATCACGCAAAACTGGATTCGCAGCGATCGTGGCGACGAGACCTTCGAGTGGACACCAATTTCGTCCAATTTGGAGGAAGTTGAAATTTTGGGTAATTTTTACAAATTCAAATATTATTTAAATCGATTTGTTAACTTCGCAAGTGCATAACTCTTTGTCACGTTATCGAAATTACATGGAACTGAATCCGCTGAGTTCGTTATGTCGAGAGCTTCGAGCGAGCAGTAATTTTGTCCAATTCTGAGCAAGTTGAAAATTTCGGTAATTTCCATATTTTAAATTAATTATTAAATTGTTACAAACTTCGAAAATTCATATCTTTTTGATACGAACTCGAAATTGCACAAAACAAGGTTTTCCATGATAGTTGAGTCATAAGCTCTGCGTAGACACCAAATTTGTCAATTTTGGAGCATGTTGGATTTTGGGCCAAAATTGAGCCCGAACCGTCAATTAAATCCCGACAAATGTGAGACCTTTTATCTCACTCAAACTTTTGAACAGTTAATTATTTTTATTATTAAATATTAATTAATTATCTGTGTTGGAATTATTGTTTGTTGGATAAATGTTGATTTGGATTGCTGTTGTGAATTGTTTGAAATTTGAAATATGTAACATGTTGTTATGACATTTATGATATTTAAAACATGTTTACACTGCCATTTACAAGTTGCCTGACTTGTTTATGATGATTGTACAATAAGTTTTCACACATCATCCAAAGGCACAATTAATAATATATTATTTGAATTTGTGTTGGTTGAAACCCCACACGGGTCTTGGGTTGATATTCTGACTACGCATCGCCCTTGTGATTAGTTTAAAATGCACTTTGGCTATTATTGAATGTTTTATCGTTATTATAGAATTAATGCGATGTTTGAAATCCATATAATTAAAATTATATAGTAATGGATTGTGTCTCATTCCAGTTTTCAATTAAAGGAATATTTTAATTTAATACTCAGTTAATGGAATTAATTGACGTATGAATTAGAAAGATTATATCTTTATTGTCTAAAAGTTATAATAAAAAGGATTCAATTAAAAAGATTACATCTTTACGGTCAGTATGTTAAGATAAGAAGGTTTGATTTCAAAAATTTGAACATTTTGAAAAGATTATTATTATAATATAATAATAATATAGAAAGTTCAATTTTTCATTAAAAATTGAAATGTCGGTTAGGATATTCGGGAAAAAAGGGTTTTATAAAATTAGTAACAATTTAATGTAAAGATCATATTTTTATTTTAAAATAATATTTTCAGTGAATTAATTATAATTATTAATTATAATTGTATTTGGACACGAGGTTAGGTTACATTTGTGGTATAAGTCTGCCTGGACCCGCCTGGCATATCCAGCAGCCACAAATGTTGAACCTAATGTGAGAGGTCCAAGTGCGCAAATACGAATTGAGCCATGACATGATGTTAAGCCCAACTTGTGGGATAAGTCTGCCCGGAACCAACCGGCATATCCAGCATTCACAGGTTGTAGGCTTAATGTGAGAGGTCTGGCCCATAATAACATATAAATGGATAAGATAATGAATTGAGCTTTTAGTCCAGCAACGCCATTTTAACTCGAACATATTTATCGATTTACGTTATCCATTTAATTATGAATATTAAAAGAGAAATTTCAAAATTAATATTTTGGAAAATAATACTATTCAAAAAGGATAATATATAGAATATTCAACTCATTTTTTTTTTTAAATTTAAATATAAGTTGGAATCATTTTCAAAACGAATTTATAAATGTTTTAAAATACGTTTAGAAAGGAAATCGACAATAATATATATTAATATATATAATGGTTTGAATAGAACGTTTCGCGCAGCGACCGTTCGCGAATTTCAACACTTTGATTAGACATAGCGGAAGATCTGACCGTAGAATTCTTCTGGAACCAGAACCTACGGGTTTGTATCGAAAAGAGCTTTTAAATGAGTATTTAAGATTTGAAATCCAACGGTTAGATTTTCCGGAATGTTTAAATCAAATTGGAAAAAAAAGTAGCGGCCGTGTAGTTGAATGACCTCGAACGTCGTTTAAATTAAAATGGCCTGTTTTTAATTAAAAATAGGGATAAATTATGTAAAATCATAATAAATGTTTTAAAAGGGTTTTTGATGAAAATTCCAAGTTTATAAAGATAAAAGATATTTTTGTCAAATAAGTGATTTGTTTTTTTTTTAAATAATAAATAAAAGGATTTAAAATGGTTTTAATCGAACCAGAGATTTCCAATAAATATATTGGAATGAATATGAATGGAAATTATCTAAGGATTATTTCAATATTAAATTCCGTGATTATACAGATCTTATTTTGGGAATTTGGAAGATATTTAATATCGTTATTTCCGATTTGATATCCATTGGTTTTAGAATTTGATATTGAATATAAGTCGATATAATTCTATTCAAAGCCTTACATTAAATATCAAATTGGATTTTGGGTTTGTCGTGAATGGTGTCTTAAATAAAACTGTTCTTGAACCTAATTGAGAAAGAATAAATCTTTTAATTAAGATTTAAAGGATATTTTCCAATTAATAAACATTAAATGGAAATTGAATTTGGGTTGAATGTGAATAATGTTTTAAATGATGTTAGTTCTTAAAACCCAATTAACAGTGAAATTGTGATTTGTAATTCATTAATCCTTTAACTAGGGATTTAATGGAATTTTCTAAAAAAAAGTTTTTTTTTTCAATTTAATACATTAAATTGGAATTAAATAGCATATATTTTGGGTTTACCGTGAACTATGTTTTTAAGGAACATTTGTTCTTTAACCCAGTAAAGATAGGATTAATTTCTTAAAATTGAATAATCATTAAATAGTGATTTTTGGAAGATTAAAACCAAGTAGAGTTTTAATGAATCTTTAATTAAATTAAAGAAGGATTGAAGTAATTGAATTTACTAAATTCAATAAGTGACCGAAAATGGCGTGCCTCCAGTTTTTAACTCCATGCGATAGTTAAATCTTTGATTAGATTTAAACGATAAACGGTAATTAAATTTACCGGAAACACATTTGGGTTTCGATACGGAGTACCACCAGTTTTACTCCATGTGTTGAATAGGGTGGAACGGGATAATAATAAATGATTACTTCGGTAAGGCGTTATTCTCGACTAGTTGAATGAACCTTAATTTGGTTGAAGTTAAATCAAAAAATATTCTTGATTGGAATGAGGCGTAGGTTGTGTTTTTATAGCAAATGATTTTAAAATGTGCGATTTATTCGGAAAGACCGGGTTTAACCCATTCTGAATAATTCATACGACGATTAAAAGTCAAAGATGAAGATGGTGGCTAAAGACCGGGGGTTTTCACATCGTATGGATGATTTCTGATATCTTGATTGGACCGTACACCCAAGATGAGGGAATAATTGGTGATCATCCAGACGTATTTGGAGATCTACCGGATATGGTTTCGTTCAGACCCAGAACGGACTTGTAAATGGATTGTGTGTCTGACATTGTATTCTTTTATATTGTATTCGTTGATCTCTGTTTCATATATAGCTGTTTGGTGGCGGAGAATTTATTCTCTTGCTTAACACCCTGTTATATATTGGTAGATGATTAATGATATAGTATGGTCTAACGGTGAGGCATGCTAAGAAGCATATGATCAAGGCTTTTGTTGAAAGCAGAGCCTTGAGGATGAAGATCAAAGCATGGCGTCAATTAGCATAGCTTTGAGTATATCGTTACTTCGCGATCCTCACATCCCAGTATGATGGTGAACAGTTTTTTTGATTAGTAGGTTGACCAATATACTTTATATATACATGGATTGGGTCAACTGAGCATTGCCGGGTGTGGTCGCTCCACATCTGGAGATTGGGCAATTGTTTCAGCCGAAGCCCATGGGGATAGAACACTAGATTGTTCTTCCAAAGCGCGGTTAGAATGTATTACGGTGTTTTCTCTTGCCGAGACGTAAGGCGTGGAGATACATGACGCGATTTGTCTTTCGAATCAGGAGCCATCATGATGGAAACCCAACTTTCCAATACGAGCTTTACGGTTTCAGCTGTATACTTATATGGTGACATAATATATTATGCCGCTTACATAGTGTATTATGCCACCTAAGATTGATACATTTATTTTCAAAAAATGATTTCTATACTGTGCACTTATAGTATAAAAGATGAATTTCACGTATTAAGCATTTTTTTGACCATTATAAGGTAAACTCCATCCTTTGGCTTTCGTTGCAAGGGACTTGAGTCTCATAATGTTTTCATTTTCTAGAAGCATTGCGTTGTTTTTATGCACTGGTATTCTTGGGAGGAAACCCGTGCCGCGATAGCGGCGTGGTCCCTTGACTTACCCAACTTTAAAATAAAGTTAATAACTGTTTTAGTTCTCATACCAGTCCCATGACTGACCTGGAGTTTATTATTTTAACCTAAACTCTGGGTGCCTATATTTTCCACACGGGCAGCTAGTAGTTTTGGTTTTGCAGATATTATATTCACAGGATCCTGGTTTACAGCTGAAGCGATATTCAGAAAGCTCTGTATCCGTGTATTCCTTTTGGTTGTATTTTGTATTATTTTTCCACTGCTATTTAAATGTAATTTAAACTCTGATATTGTATTTCCAACGTATATTATTCATTCATACTCTGGAATATCCTTGTACTCTGATGTAATTGTTGTAATAGCAATAAAATATTCTTCTGTTTGTGTCCTGATGTGTGTTGTTCTCAAAGCAATCCAGGCTTTCCTTTACTGGGAAGTTTGGGTCGTTTCATTTGTCATTTTGCATATTATCTCGGAATTCGATGAAATTAAATTTATTAGATCCGGAATTGTAAATTATTATATGATCTAAAATTTCGCAGCCGTCGGAGTTATCATTTGATCGTAAGAATTTAAAACATGTAGAAATTTGTGTGTATAGTTTAATAAATAATCATGTTTTAGAAGAAACTGGTAGAAACTTTGGAACTGGGCTTTGAAACCTATTTTTAGGCTGTAAGCAGGCCTGATTTGGACTTAGGTACGTTTTTGGCTTTGTAACACGCAAAACGATAAATATATTATTAAGATAATTTCGAAACTCTGATTTCTTTCTCAGCCGCCACTTATTTTTCAATGGCCACGAGTTTTCAATTCTTTGATCCTTAATTTCTCCTAATCCATTCAATGAAATTGAAAAATTCCAAAACGAAAATTGAAGATCTTCGTGAGACCTTTCCATCCATATGGTTAATCATGGGTTTTCATTTCTCAAATCGCCAGAATTGTGATGGCAAGCCGCGTAGGTTTAGAGACCTTTGGGGGCGCTGGAGATCACCGTAAGTGGCGGATTTTGAGGCATTGGTAGGGCTTGGGGCGGCGAACCTTGTGGCGTGGTCTGATCGATGAATGGTGGCCTTGGGTGGATGCCTAATTTTGGATTTTGAATGGCCGATGGGTTCTTGCGAGCGCAGGTTACGTATTGGTGTAAGAAAGATGATGCTGATGTGGCAAGTTTTGTTTAGGTGGAGATTTTTAATTTATACTATATTATTTTAAAATTGGACGATCAAACTTGCATAACTTTTCCATATGGTTTCAGTTTTACGTGCAGTTGGATCCGTTGGGACTATATCGAAACTCCGGACAACATGAAGCTGTCGTGGACTAATTCTGAGATGGTTGATTTTTGGGCTAAATTTTGGATGTCAATCTCGTTTGAAAGCAAAGGTGAGTGATTAATCTCACTCACACCTAACTGAAATATTTGATTGTTGGTTAAATTAAATTCATGTTATGATATGATTGTATTGTTTTCTGTTTGACTGTTTAAATTGATTATTTATGTTAATCTGAATAGACAATATAATATAACTTAATTGTTAACATAAAATATATAGTTAGAATTTAATTACTAGTTTAAAAACTTCATACCTAATGACTAGTAAACTGATATTACATTGAACTGCTTACATGTATTGATTTTGATGGATGCCTTGGATTTATATATTTAATGTATTAATGTGTAATTCATCTTGTTATTTACATCTTTATCGCCATAGTATAGAAAATTATATGTGAACACCGATTGTTTAAATAAATTTTGTTTAAACTTTGAATTTTGTAATATAAATTTACAAGCCGTATAAATGAGATTTTATGAATTGATTTCCTTTATATTTGAACTTTGAAATTTTGGAATTTAAAGTTAAATGAATATTATTATTATTATTTTGTTGTAAACTGAAGCTAATTATTTGTAATTTAGCATGAATTGAACCTATTGAATTGAATTTTTTAAAAATATAAACAATTATCTATCTTTAAAATTTACTTTAAATTAACCTTATTTAGAGTAATATATGATTTGTGAAATCTTGATTTGCTACAAACTGAAATGATTCTAAATGAGAATTCTATGTTGAACTTTAAAATTTTAAATCGGATTGTCTGAATTGAGTTGGTTTGAAAAAAAAATGGTTGAATCGAATTGAAATATTGAAATTATGCTGCATTAATTTGAAATTGAAACTTGACTTCAAGTTATTCAGAAGGAACAATACCAATTCCAATTATAATATTTTAAACCGTTTTATAAGCTATTTTACTAAATATTTATTTTATTTTACAAACTATACTATTTAACATATATTTATGTTGTGCTCTCTTTATAAATTTTATTCCCTTATATATATATTTACTATTTAAATAAACTATTTTAATAACCAATTATCTATTTTACAACTACTTTATATTTTACAACAATAATATGTATTTTACAAAATTTTGATAAACACTATTTTATTTTATTTTTAACTTTTATTTAACTATTTATTTCTTAACTATTTTATATATATATCTAAATTATTTGAACATGCTTTTCTACTATTTTAAATAGTCAAATTATTTGGAATTGGAATTGTTTCAAGATTCTAGCTTTGGTTTTTAAGTGCAGATTTTAATATGAATAATATTCTAGCTTTAATACTGAAATGATTTTTAAGAAAATATGATATTTTGATATGAAGTATGAACCTCTTTGAAATGAAAAGAATTGATCGGTGCGAAAAATGTAAACGTTTGGTTGTTACAGAGACTGGGATCGGATGTTGCCATACTCTCGGCCAATACCGAAAACCACTTTAACAACCGTGTAAGTGGTGGAGAACCCAGAATGAAGTAGGTTGGTTTGGCGAACGCCATGGAATGAAGTGAGAGAATGATGATAGATATCCTTGACCTTCGGGTCATAATTAAAATGACAAAAACAACGCTATACCAGACCAAGATGGGTTAGCTACCTCCATCGCCAATTACAATAGTCCCTTGGTTTGATTGATTTGATTTGAAGCACATCCTTGATTTGGGTGTGTTGTTGGAGGTGGGAGGTATCGCAGCTATGTGTTACCACCAGTCCGGGCATGCAACTAGTATATTCCTACTTTGGGCATTCCTCGTGTGCCTTGTCATGTTATCCTGATCGAGCCCTCTACGACTTTGATTTGTACCGTAACTATGGAGTGCCCACTGATAGCCACTAGTTTATAGTGGACTTTATGGTATTTGTATAGACTACGGTATTATAAACAGTGTAAGGGTAAAAATGTAATCCCGCTTACGCTATTTTAATATTTTATATTTGACCATAGACACTATTATAATAGCATATTGTATTATATGGTATCTAGTTTGACAGATCCTTAGGAGATGGAAATTCCCGCGACATCTCTTAAGTTATTGTACTCATATTATCACATGAATCTGATTTAACTAATATGAGAATATTTTAGTTCTGGTCCGAGTGTTTTGTCTTATCATTTGTGCTCGAGTCAGCCTGAGTTTTTCAGTTATTGAAGATACCATTATGAAGATGAAGATGAAGCTCAACAAACATATATATTATTATTTATTCCATTGCAAATATTGGTATGTTTATTATAGTTAACTCTGATATTGTTGTAAAATATAATCAAATGTATATTTTAATAGCTTCATGAACTATTATTTATTTATTATATTTTGTCCTTCTGCTGTGAGATTCTGTGATTGTTTTTCTTCTTTCTTCTTTTCCTTATTAATCCCAATAACTATCTGTATTTTAGATTTGTTTAAGTCGACATGTGAGGATCATTGGCGATTTGAACGGTCAAAAATTTAGGTCGTTACACGTGCGCGTGTGTGTATGTGTGTGTATATATAAAGAGAGAGGGAGAGGAGCATTCTGAGGTACCCTTATTTTGCAGCACCCCTTTAGCACCCCTACCTTACCGTGAGCTACACATATCCAAATCCAACAAAATTTTGTAGAAGTTCCACCCATGTATATTAGCATCTATCCAAAATTTGGGTTTTCGACGTTTGTAATATTTTCAAAATCTAAGCTCAATTATTCACCATTCAGATATTTACTCAAACCGATAAATTTAAACATCAAATATAATATTCTACGAATGTTGGAATGAACTCAAATTTTGGAAAATGATAATATATATGTAGATTGAACATCTACAAAACCTTATTGGGTTTGGATTAGTGTAGCTCATGGTATGGTAGGTGTGATGCAAGACAGGGTTGCCCTAGAACGCTTCTCTCTCTCTCTCACACACACACACATCCAATTTAACGGTTTTTCACTTTAATGGCAGATTCCGCTCCTAGAACGAATTCTCATTTCTCTCTCCCATGTTCTAATGTTTCTTCTTCATCAGCTAAACCATTTTCCTCCTCAATGACTGCTAATCATCCACCGAATACAGCCTTTTCAAATCCTAACAATAATCGAAACTGGTTCCTGCTGCATCTAATAATCGGAGCTCGAAATTTGTAAAACCTCCTTCGGAATATGTTTTCATTCTAGAGAAAATATATAATCAATCAGATAGTCAAATACTCTTATTCCGATCCATTTTAGAATGTTTATGGTTACGTTAAAAGAATATATCAAGAGTGTTTGGAAGCCTACTGGAAATTTTAATGTTCATATTTCACCTAACATAATTTTGCAGCTTAGTTTGAAAATCTTGTCGGTTATTTTCAGATCCTTGAATGCTCGACATATTTTTATTATGATCATGTTCTCATGGTTGAAGCACGGTTTCCAAGATATGACTTTAATAATAAGCACACTGGTGTTGTTCAGATTTGGGTGAGATTGCATAATCTTACCTATGGAAATATGGACAAAAGAAGCTATTTAGATGGTAGCTAGTTTTATATCTAAACCTCTTATAATAGATGAGAACACAACTGAAAAGAAGTTTACTAAGTATGGAAGAGTACAAATTTCTATTGATACTCAAACTGCAATTCCTATTTTATTACATAATGGCCAAAAGATTGACATAACAGTGGAAAAATGAATTTATACCTTTAAAATATGATAAATGCAGATTGTTTGGACATGATGATAATGCTCATGAAGTTACAAAAGAGCGTCGTTGGACTTCTACAGAAAATCCTATTCCTTCTAATCATCCAAACTCTGATCCGTAAGCTTCTGAATCCTATTCAACAAATGAACCAGTTCAGGCATCAATAGATAATGTGAATGATCTTTCTTTTTTGAATTCCAAACTCCCAAAAAATTTATTACCAGATGATCTGCAACATTTTACTGATGCAATCTCTGAAGGTGACTTTTAGGATGATCATGAAAAGGGTAAACAGGTTGAAACTTCTACTTTTACTAATAAAAATTCAAGCAACCTACAAAGTAATAACACATTAGTTGCTAATGTATCCTATGTTGCTTCTGCAAAAGGAATTTTGAGGAGCTCTTCTATGATTAAATGGCGATTATATCGTAGAATGTCAGGGGTATGACCACTCTTTCTCGTATGAAACGTATGTTCACACTTATGACTTAAGCTAAACCAACCATTGTTGGTTTAGTTGAAACCAAATTATCTAAATCTAATTTAGTTTTGTTTAATTATATGTTTCTAGCTCCTGGAAATACTTGACTAGTAATTCTGATGTTTCTAATGGGTGTATCCTACTGATTTGGGATTCAAATGTATGGGATTTGGTAATCTTGGATTCATCTTTTCAGCATATTACAATGACTGCATCTGATAAAGGTGGCTTTGATATGGTTCTATCTTTAATTTATGGCAGCGACTCGTTTGTGGATATACAAAATTTATGGCAACTTTAGTGAATGAATCTGTCTTAGTTGATAATACTTGGGTTCTTATTGGAGACTTCAATAATGCACTTTCGCCACATGACAAAAGAGGTGGTCTACCAGTTCCTTATAAACATGTGCATGAATTTCGGAAGTTTATAATTCAAACAACCTTAAAAGAAATTAAACCTCTTGGTTTTCAATTTACTTGGCGTAGAATAGGTATAACTTCTCATACAGATAAATTTTTAACCAATAATAGCTACTTACGATAGTTTTTGAATATGAAGGCACTATCTCGTTCTCAACATTCCACTGACCATAATCCAATTTTATTAGATCTTATTCCTATTTAACCATCGAAGGGATACCCTTTTCTCTATAAAAATGAATGGTCTAGCCTTCCTGGTTATTGGGAATATTTCAGAAGGGGTTTCAATCTTCTTCAAGGGGTTTTCAAAGTTATCAATTACTACAAAAACTTCAAAACTGCAAAAGGAATTGAAGAACTGGAACAAATTAAGAGATAAAAATAATTCAAACATGAAACAAGCTGAGCAACAACATTTAAATATGGAGCAAGCAGTAGATCAAAATCCAGAGGATGTGTTTGTGTATGATAATTACCTACAAGCCTAAAAGGAGTTTTTGAATTTACAAAATGTTTATTTTGATGGTTTTAGGCAGCAAGCAAAAGTATCTTGGTTAAAGCATGGAGATACTAATTCAATTTTTTTATTCCTGCATGTCTAATCGTAGATATTTTAATCATATCAGAGCTTTGATTGATCATGGTGGTAATCTTTTATTCAAGCCAGATGAAATAGAGGCAGAGGAAATTAATTACTTTCAGATATGTTCATTGGTTCCATTTCAGTTCCATTTCCCAATTTTCAACCTATTTCTACTATCAATGAACAAGGTCAGCAGTTTTTATTGAAAGAAGTGTCTTTATATGAAATATGAGATGCATTATTCTCTATTCACGATTACGCTAGTCCAGGTCCAGATGGACTGAATTCTAAATTCATGAAAGTTCATTGAGAAGAGCTAAAATATTATTTATTAGCATCCATTTAATACATTTTTAATTCATGTAAATTGCCAAAGTATATAAATCGCACTTTTATCACCTTAATCCCAAAAAATGATAGACCAATGAAATTTCTCATTATAGGACAATCTCATGTTGTAATATATTATTATTTTTTTGCTAAAGTGATTTGCAATAGGTTGAAGTTATTTATGTTTTGCCTTATATCCGAAAATCAAAGCGCATTCATAAACAGACAGGTATATAGGTGATAATATCATGTTGGCTCATGAATTATTACGAGATTTAAAGAAGAAAAGTATGCCTAAAATATGTATTAAAATTGATTTACAAAAAACATATGATCGGGTTAATAGGGATATTATTTTCCATATTATGTCTCAAACGAAATTCCCTGTTCATTTTGTAAATTTAATATATGAGTGCATGTCTACAGCAACATTTTCTATCTTAATTCAAGGTATTCCAAAGGGTGGCATCATATCTACAAGAGGTATTCGTCAGGGTGATCCACTGTCTCCCTACCGATTTGCAATTCCAATGCAATATTTTTCATTTTTAATGGGTGAAACCTCTCATGCTAAATCTTCTCTACCAAGTTGCTCAGTTCAACCTATCATTTCACACCTACTATATGTAGATGATTTGATGATATTTGGGAAATCAACAATACAAATGCATCTACTCTAAGGGTTATATTTCATAAACTTAGTTCTCATGTAGGTTTGCTTGTTAATACCTCAAAAACTATTTTTTTTACAGTGCATCAGTAAACAATGCACATGTGATTCCGAATATTTTAGGCTTTGATCAAGGATCTTTACCTATAAAATATTTAGTAGTGCCTCTCTCCTCTAATACCTACACTATTCAAAAATGTAATTCCTTGATACAATGAGTTCAAAGTAAAATTCAAGGTCGGGAGACTAAGTTGCTTAGTTTTGCTAATAGAGCTGAATTGATAAATAGTGTTATAATTCCTATAATTTTGTATTGGTTGTTTATATACCAAATTCCAAAGTTTACACAGGATAAATTACAATCTCTTTGTGTGAATTTTTTGGGGAGGTTCATTTCATAAAGATGCATTGAATATATTATGTAAACCAAAGGCAGAAGGGGAAATTGGGATTAAAAAAATTCTGAACTAAAAAAATAGCTTGTATCAAACTTCTTTGGAATTTTTTACCTAAATATGGAGTAAATGGATTCATAGTAGATATTGTAAAGACAGATATTTTTGGTCAATGGCTGTTGATAATAACACATCATCAACTTAGAAATCTTTGCTCGGATTACAAACAAATACAAAGCAGTTGTTTGATAAAAGTATTGCTAAAGTTGATGAAACCTATCTTTGGTTTGAACCATGGATTAATTGCCAATGCTTGATTGATTTACTAGGTTATGACAGGTTTTATATGGTTGGTAATGCAGAGTAGAAAGTGAATTCTATCTTTAGATATGAGGTACTTGAGCCATCTATTCATCGTGCAACCATAGAATTAATCAATGAAATTATTGTTATTACAGTTTATCCTAACAAATGTCATGAGACATATGAATTGGGTGAAGATGGACTATTAACCCATTACCAGCAATCCATTCAGAAATTTACTCGAGCGCCAACAGTGCCATGTTGAACACCTTCACCAGCTCGGGTGTGTCACCGTCAGCAGCTCCCCAGGTCAAGCATACCTGGTCGTTCACCTTAGCGTCATGTAAAGAGGTCGAGCAACACATCAGCTCGAGCACCTCTACTTGAGTACCCAGGTCGAACACTTCTTAGTTGAGCAGCTCATCCAAGTGTGGTCGACTCTTTCCGGTCGAGCGTTTTTCTAGTTGAAGGATTGACTACTGTCATCTGAGACGAGGTTGAGCAGTGTCCATCAAGATGCGAGGTCGAGCAGTGTGACCTGGGGGGATTAGACACACGTTATGACATAGTTGCATATTTAATTGGATGACAAAGTTGTAATAAGCATTCCCATATTTGCAAAAGACAATGGTGGCATAATATATGGAGTAGCTACATTGTTGAGATAAGGCCACGTACACATAGTAGCAAACATAAATATGAGAAAGAACACATGGTTCGTTCATCTTGGGTCTCTCGTTCAAGATAACAGGGGTCGTTCATTATTCCATGCAATAGTGGTCGGTCACCCAGCGTTATACAGCTCGCTCGCACATTTAGCACCGATCGCACATGCCTTTTTAAGGTCGAACGTGACAACTGTTACCAGCTGTGTACAGTTATCCAACGACAATTGTATAAATACACATACGAACGACCTTTACCCTGTACACCGTAATTACAGCATTGCCACTAGCTCCAAACTCCACCTATAAATACCCCCTTTCCCAACCATTCAATGGACCAGTCTAAGCCATCCCGAAGGGATGTCATTTTGGTTTTCCACCATTCTCAAGCCTCCCAAGCTCCATTAATGGCTTCCGAAGCTCACTCTATCTCCCTCCAACATCAAGTGGATCTCATCTTCTCCAAACACCATTAAATCTCAATCAAGTTCAATCCAAGTGATCTCCAACCGCCATTACTCCCCTTTAAAGCTCGAATCTAACACTAATTTCATGATGGAATCAAGGAAGATCATCTAAGTGCCTAAGTGATTGAAGATCTACAAGATAACTATCACAATTCACGATATCTAATCCATTCCTTCCCAAATTCAAGTGAGATCTAAAGCTAAAAGAGAGTAGAAAGTAGATGATCATTTTTAGAGGGAGAATGAATGATATAAATGAAATGTATGGAACAATGCACTTTGTAAATTTCTCTATGATAATGAAATCGCCTCCAAAGTGGACGTAGATCTATTTTAGATCAAAGCACTATAAAAAATTCTAGCGTTTTAGCTTAGTTTTTGCGATTGTGGTCTCATATTCTATTACTTACCATTTGGTGAAGTACGATTTACATACCTTTGGTGTTTGGACCATTTTCATTTTAAACATTTGGCCCCCACCATGGGGACATGTTCGCATTTCTTTCTCTCACACTTCTCTTAAACTTTAGAGCCTTGCATTGAAGTTCTAAGCCTTCTTCTACCATAGACTGTACAAGTCTTAGATCTAGCCCAATCGACGAGTTCTCTTCAAAATTCAAAGCCTTGTCCGAAATAATGGGTTAATCTAAGAAAATCTTAAGTAAAACCATCGGAGAAAATGACAATGTTGCTAACAATGAAGCTACTCTACTTACCAACCGCTTTGAAGTTGGAGAAAACTCAATAACCAGAGCCGGTGTGACTAGAGCCGAACTATATGATGTTGTCGCCAATTTAAATCAACGCATGGAAACTTCAAATAAAGCTTTGATGGATGCTAATGATGCTTTAACGGAGAAGATGAATGCGCTTCTAAATGCTCAAGAAAATCCCGCCCCTCTTCAAAAGGATCATGTCAACCTCGAAGAGAACAAAAATTCGGTAGCTTCTGATTACCATCGTAATAATAATATGGAAGGCCTCGATGGATGGGAAAGCGATAGGAACAAAGCTGAGATTCAAGATTCAAAGACGAAAGCTAATGCCCTTCTAACCGAAATACCCGGCGGGTTGCAAGTCTCACCAAGGGGGCACCTCCCCATAGTGGAGGTAAAAGGTCTAGATCCTCTAATCGCGATCGCCCGCCAAGACGAGCATCCGGAAAAGAGATCGAAGACCGCTCTCCGGAACGACACAACTCGAAGGAATATACCGCGGATATAGTAAAGCAAATCATAAAAGATAGCATGCCTCGCAACGACAGTGAAAGAGAATGGGACTTCTCCCCCAGCAAAAATCCATTTACAAAGAGGATCCGCAAAGCTGAGTTCCCTAAAAAGTTCATCCATCGTAATCTGCCTCCGTACAATGGGACTACTTATCCGAATAACCTCCTGCATAGATATGAATGGTACATGAATGCAGCCAAAGCAATGGACGAGATGAAATGTTTTGGCTTCCCTCTCTATATAGAATTTGTCGCATCGTTACGACAAGGCTGCCGCACAAATCCGTTGACTGATTCGATGATTTGATTCTGAAATTCAAGGAGCAATTCAGGCTGCAAGCTACGAAGGCTAAGGATGTTATTTCTCTAAATCAATGAAGCGGAATCTAGGAGAATCTATTAAAGCCTTCCTCGAGAGATTCTAGACTGCTTTTTCTGAAGTGGGAAATCCTGAGCTCCGTATGATCCAAATGTCTCTAATTGGCGCCATAGACGAGAAGAGCAACTTTGGTAGATGGATCAAAATCAAAAAGCCAAACACGCTTGAAAATTCTATAAAAAACAGAGGAGTGTATGAGAGTGGACAATAATCCTGTGCCTCTTCATATTATTGATGCTAACCCACTTCTTGAAGCTCCAAAAATGCTGCTACTCAATATAATCGGAAAAATCTAGGAGGTCAGAAAAGAGGAAACGACAGGAAAGATAATCGAGATGGCAAGTAAACATGCTTCTTTACACCCGCTGAATTCATCCCTCTAAATAATACTTTGGAAAACATCTACCTCGCTGCCAAAGATGCAAAACACTATCCAGAACCGCCATCGGTGAATATTTCTAAGAAAGTAGCGAATTCTGGAAAATTCTGTTGCTTTCATTATCAACTTGGGCATAACACTAATGAATGACGACACTTGAAGTACCTCATCGAGGAGCTAATCAGGAAAACCAGGCTACAGTAGTACGTAAAGGGTCCGCAAGCCTCAAATTATGCTCCAGCTCTTCAAGGGCAAAGTGTACCCACAAATCAAACCGGTCCAAGTAATGAAACTCTAGCACAAGTTAATACAAGGCCGATCATTAATTGACTACCATTGATTGGCACTTCAATCTAAACGGCCCAGAGTAAACGATCATCAGTGCCACCACTTTATTCCATGCTTTACTTCATGTTGTATTTGAATTTTATATAACAGTCAGTAATATTTTACAAATGCTGTACTAAACAATTAGCTATGTGATTAAGAGCATATCTACTTGAATAAATTTCTTGCTTGCAAAATTAGGTGTCAAATCAAAACTTTCTTAAAAGATGATTTCATATTGTAGGCCATTTGTCGAGCGCTTGTTCCTGTAAAATCTGACAAAACATAGCGACCCCAACAACAATAATTCAAGCGTCAAATTCTGTAAGTATCAACGCGCACAAATGCGGAAATATAAAAGCACCGCCTTGAAAAGTGAACGGGAATAGTCGCAAAGATTCAAATAGCAAGCAAGCACCATGACAAGCAAGTAAGAGGGTTGTAACTTTTGTAGAAAGGGCATTCTCCCGAATTAGAAACCCAAAGGCCTCCCTGAGCGGGGGCACTTAATCCAAAGATCTCTCTGAGCGAGGGCACTTAATCCAAAGACCTCCCCGAGCGGGGGCACTAAATCCGAAGATCTCCCCGAGCGGGGGCACCAAATCCATAGACCTCCCTGAGCAGGTGCACTGAACCCAAAATCCTCCCCTAGCAGGGGCATAATATATAAGTCCTCCCCTAGTGGTGGCACAAAGATATGAATACTTCTCCAAGTAGAAGTACCAAACTAGCCAGTAAGGTCAGAATTCTTATTGTATTGACAAAGTTTAGAAGCTCTACTCATGATTAGCAAGTTTAAATAACTTTAGCCAACAAAGGAAAAGCTTCAAATGCGTCAACCACAATCAAGGAAATTAGACAAGCTGATCACATTGAGTCCTTGCGACTCGTGGCGACCCATGGTACTGAGGCAACTCAATCACATAAGAGTTGAATAATGCCCATAAAATACAAATGGTCCATCATGACATTGCAACAAGCCTAAAAACCAATACACTCCCATCAAAAAAGCCAGTACACTTGGCTTGACCTTGCCTTCAAAATGGAGCATTTGAAAAGTTCGTCAAAGTTTACATGCTTGATATGTCAATAAAACTCTCTCCACCGATAAGGATCAACTTGGGAAACCCAATTAGAATCTCTTAACACAAAGGCTTCCTCGTCTACAAATCTCCAACCATAAATATCTCACAAAAAAATCCACTAGTATCTTTCTTCAAATCTAAAGATAAGCGATGCTTAAGAAGGCAACTGTGAGAATATTGCATAGTCTGAATCTAGTAGAGCGGTAATGCTTTTCAGGAAGTTAAAGCTAATATCCATCAATAATTTTAATGTGAGATATAAAAAGGAGATTGAGAGATATTCACGCACTGGGGCAAGCCGTCGTGAAACAGAGATTCAAGATCTTATACATCCTAGGATGATCCATGTTATTAAAATGAATCCAAATTCAAATTTCTAGATCTAACTAAACTACTGTAGATGACCTGAAAATAAGACAGTTAGCGAACTCTCCCTTCCTTGGCAATTTTGCAACAAATTCGGGAATGCCGAAACAAGTGCATGCTTGATTAAAAATATATCAAGTTAGCACAGAATGGCACCTTTTCTGGCAAGTTGTCAAGAGGATAAGAAATAATCGAAGACGGATCCTCTTACAATCCAAAATCTGCAGTCACTCTAGCCTCAGGAACTTAAATCAGAGCTCCAATCTGAATAAGTACACGTTTCGTATAACGTAAACCATCATACGATGATCATATAAGTCTTTAGAAGAGTGAGGCTTGGAATCTTTATTCAATATATATATATATATATATCAATTAGCCGAACTCAAGTGTCATCATGAATTCGGATTAAAGTATTGTATTTATGTGGACAATGTTAAACGAATTATAAACAGTTAAACAAAACAACTCTGCACAAGTATGTTATGCAATCCCAGTCAAAAAACTCACTATAATTCATTTTTAAATGATTAACTAATCTGTTATTAATGTGGATGATTAATAACAAAGTATAAGTCCAAAATCGTGCAAGTGCTTGTTTTAATCACAGAACAGGTGGCATGCAGCATATAAATTCAACCAATAAATTCCATGCTTGGATCATTTGGAATCAACAAGTCAAAGGGTCAAAGCATGATTTGCCATAGCGAACAAAAAGCTACGATTGAATGTTAATGCGTAATAAATTTAAAATTCGAAGCATTCAAATATCTGGCTACATTATGACATGAAAAGTCCAAACTTGAGCCATTGCCAATGCTAATGAAAGGGTATAAGTCAACTCAGGGACCCATTAAATTTCGAAGCCTGTATTTTATATTAAAATACAAACTCCGAGGGGTAAATGTTAACCCATTACCAGTAATCCATTCAGACATTGACTCGAGCATCAACAGTGCCATGTTGAACACCTTCACCAGCTCGGGTCGATCACTATCAGCAGCTCTCTAGGTCGAGCAGACCTGGTCGTTCACCTCAGCGTTATGTAAAGAGGTCAAGAAACACATCAGCTCGAGCACCTCTGCTCGAGCACCCAGGTCGAACAATTCTTAGTTGAGCAGCTCATCCAAGCGTGGTCGACTCTGTCTGGTCGAGCTTTTTTATAGCTGAAGGATCGAGCGCAATCATCTGAGAAGGGGTCGAGCAATGTCTATCCAGATGCGAGGTCGAGCAGAGAGAGCTGTAGGGATCAGACACACGTTATGACATAGTTGCATATTTAATTGGATGGAAAAGTTGTAATAATAGTTCCCATATTTGCAAAAGACAATGGTGGCATAATATATGGAGCAACTACATTGTTGAGATAAGGCCACATACACGTAGCAACAAACATAATCTCATACGTGGCTCGTTCATCTTGGAACACTCGTTCAAGATAACAAGGGTCGTTCATTTTTCGATGCAATAGTGGTTGGTCACTCAACGATATACATCTTGCTCGCTCATTTAGTACCAGTCGCACATGCCTTTTTGAGGTCGAACGTGACAGCTTTTACCAGTTGTGTACAGCTGACCAATGGCAGTTTCGTAAATATGCATACAAACGACCCCAACCCTGTACATGATAATTACAACATTACCACTAGCTCCAAACTCCACCTATAAATACCCCCTTTCTCAACCATTCAATGGACCAGTCTAAGCCACCCCAAAGGGGTGTCATTTCGGTTTTCCACCATTCTCAAGCCTCCCAAGCTCCATTAATGGCTTCCTAAGCTCACTCCATCTCCCTCCAACATCAAGTGGATCTCATCTTCTCCAAATACCATTAACTCTCACTCAAGTTCAATCCAAGTGATCTCCAACCGCCATTACTCCTCTTTAAAGCTCGGATCTAACACTAATTTCATGATGAATCAAGGAAGATCATCTAAGTGCCTAAGTGATTGAAGATCTACAAGATAACTATCACAATTCACGAGATCTAATCCATTCCTTCCCAAGTTGAAGTGAGATCTAAAGCTAAAAGAGAGTAGAAAGTAGAAGATCATTTTTAGAGAAAGAATGAGTGGTATAAAAGAAATGTATGGAACAATGCATTTTATAAATGTCTCCATGATAATGAAATTGCCTCCAAAATGGACGTAGATCTATTTTAGATCGAACCACTATAAAAAAATTATTGTATTTTAACTTAGTTTTTGCGATTGTGGTCTCATTTTCTATTACTTACCATTTGGTGAAGTATGGTTTACGTACCTTCGGTGTTTGGACCACTTTCGATTTAAACATGGACTATTTTCTTTTCATGGCTTGGGACTATGTCAGGTTTCATGATGAAAACGACACTATTTTTTCAGTTATATAGCATAAGAATAATAGCTTTACCACTTACTTGGCAGTATTGGGAAGACTGAATGCTAAAGATAAAATTCTTCGTTTTGGTAATGTTGCAAATATTTTGTGCCCACTATGTGATAACCATCCTGAAACCATTCAACATTTGTTCTTTCAATGTGATTGTGCTGCTTTTATTTGGCTTTCATTGAGGTAGAAATTATTTCTTCCTCTTACCATTCAATCCAATTTGAAAGATGAGTCAAGTTTAATGCATTCCACATTCAAACCAAATGATCATGTTCGTGATTTAGCTTATGGTGCTTTTACTACTGCAATATATTTCATCTGGAAAGAAAGAAATTTGAGATTTTTCCGAAATTGAAGAACCCACTCTAGAACGAAATTTGCTCAGATAGGGAGAGAAAACACCATTTTAGCGCACAATAATAGAAGTAAATCAACTCGCAGCTTGAGAATGCTCAAATTCTTGACTGTTGAGGGCTATTGAGTTAGTTGATATTGGCTAGACAGTGGATGAAGATAAGATTTATTTAGCAGTTTAGTTTAAATTGTATGGATCTTATTGGGTTGGGTCGGCGTGAGTTTGGACTTTATGTCATTTATTCATTTTATTGTTGTTTTTTGCTATTGTCTTTGGAGGTGTAATAGTTGTATACCAAATTTATATGTACTCTTTTTCCCTATAAGGTACCCATCTAGGTTAGGGGGATTATAGGATTTTATAGAGGCATATAAAGGAGCTTTTTATATTGGTCTTCATAATAAATAGTATCAATTTTCAAATATATATATATATATATATATATATATATATATATTGAAAATCGGTTCACTTTTATTATCTAAAAAAACAGTACAAAAGACATGTTAGCATCCTAACTGTTACAACGTAACAAAAAACAAGAAAAGGTAAATACAAGTAAATTTAAAACTAAGTAATATAAATCCGACCCATGATGAGGCCTCCATCCCACTTTGTGCAAACGCGCTAACCCGAGCCAAGTGCTCCACTCATGCGATCTAGAAAATCTCAAGATGCATGACCGAGTACATATATGACCAGAGTGTAGTAAGCCTTCATGTACATTCAGAAGCATGTTTCTTTCAAAATAATAGTAGTAACCCATCATAAAAATAACAGTAACAAATTTACATGGCAACCACCCTTGTCATTGACCGATAACAAAACTTAGCTTATGAAACATGACCAATATCCAGTAGCAATTGCAATGCACGTCGTTCATTTGTTGAAAATTAGAAACCCAGTTGACAAAAACCTAGGACCTTTTTAGCATAGATTCAGATTACTCCATCTCATAAATTGAATAAAGGTTTGTCTCACTTTAAAAAATCTAGCTTGTAAATACAATTGGCACCAGTGTACATTAATCACCCCTTTCATCCAAAACCAAAATTCCCATAAACCATATTTTACTTCAAATTGTTCATTAAACACATCCTCATAATTTACAGTAATGTATCTTCAGAACTGGTAATCTTAGAAAGAAGAAATCTCTAATCAACTTCAAGCTTTCTTGTGAAATCATAAATGGATGATTTCGCAGAAAAGCAACTAAAAATGATCATTGATTATAAACCCAATCTACCGATTCCAAACTTCTGAATGAACATGATTAGCATTACACATTAAAATAAAACCAGTTATGTATGTGTCAAGACTAGATATCCCCAAAACCGAATGAATCTATATGTACTGTATTGATTTTCCATCTAATCAAGCCCTTCAAGAAGAACAAAAACTGTGTATTAGGAAAAACTATACGTAAAGTTGCTGGAGGCTATGAAGGCCAACTACTTCACTAAATTTTCAGTTGCATATTAACCAATACATTAAAATATAAAATATTGAAATCATTAGGTATCAGATCTAAGTGAAAATGAAAACCACAGACAACTATCCATTAGCCATTGACAATCGAAACAAATTAGTCTTACCCAAAACCAACTGAAATCGATATAGTTTAACCAACTGGAAGATCGATTGGAGAAATTTGGAACTGAAGCTAGATCAGTTGCACCGGCCATGCCGAAACTCAAATCACATAGGCTTGATCATCCATAATCGAATGAATCAGATCTAATGAGTCAGGAAAGTCTGATTATTAAACTTACAAATCAAAGCTAATCTGCAAACGTAGATCGATCGCGGCTAATAGATCTAGCTTTTATTTATTGAAATAAGATTTGAATAGAAAAGGCTTATCAACGAATCGGAATTGGTTGAAGGTTAACACAGATCGCAAGTGATTTTTTTCCAGAAAGAAATAATTCTAAATGACCGATGAAATATAGTTAGGGAAGCTTACGCATGGCGAAAGCAGACAACGAATTGCCTGTCTCCATTAACAAGCTTTCCCATGAAATTTAACCTTTTACACAATTCAAAAATATACACACACACACATACATACATACATACATATATATATATATGTATGTAGCGAGCGTTCAATGACATTCCTAAATTCCAGCATTCCAAAAGCCCCCTGATATCCACCTTTCGTTTTTAGTGAAATAAGGCAGTGGAGGGGGAGAGAGTTAGTGGAAGGAGAGAAACTAAATGTGTGGTAGAGAAAGGGAGGTTAAAGAGGTGTTGGCATTATTTGAGTGCCATTGAACGTTGCTCACTCTCTATACACACACACACACACACACGTGCATGCGTATATATATAACACAAAAATTTGATGTAGTCGGTGACATTGTTCTTTGCATTATTGGATTGCTTTGTGAATACCTCCTTTTATATTAAGACAAAAAAATGTCCAATGGTTCAAAATATACATATATGTGTATACATATGTACAGTGACGTCCCATCATTTTGGATTGTCCTAAGTTGTCGACAAAAGCAAATTTACATGTAATCAACTAAATTACAGATTTTTTTAATAAAAGATTTACAGCTAAACATTTTTGAAGTACAATATTCTTTGCCATTATTTTGCTAATTCCAGAATTTTTGCTCCATCGAGGTGGGCTTCCCTAGGCGACCGCTTGCTGTTTCTAACCCTAGAGCTGGCCCCACGTATGTGTGTTGAATTTGTTAAAGAAAAGTGTTTTGTTGGGGTTGAAGAGGAAAGCTAATTAATGCACCCTTTTAGGTAGAACATATAGCAAATAATGAAACCTTTTTTTGAAAGAGGTAAAAAAATGTTCCATTATCCCACTATGTGGTACAAAATAGAAAAAACATACTGACATACTGAACAACACTCTCATAACCCTAGTCGACATCAAAAGCTAGGGTTACTCTCTCCTTCAACACTAATGGCGACTTCAATTCAGTTCTCAGATATTCAGAAATCCGAGAACAAACATGAGAGAAACTATTTACGCTAGTTTCCAACTGGTTAGCTTGTCCCTTTTGTCTTTGAAATTGCAATCGATTAGCTTGTTATCATTGGAATATTTCAGATCTACCTCGTTTTTTGTGACTTTTGATTCTCGACTCTAAGATGAACTACAATCTTCCTTGCTTCAGCAAGATAAGTGATAAACTTTGTTGTTAAGCTTACTGATGTAATGATTGTTTCCAATTTTTTGCTCTTCTATGTCTTTAATGCTTTAATTTTCATGCTTTTCTACGAATCTACCTTCAGGAATACTGTTGGAGATCCTATCTTCATAATTGTAAGTTTTGGTAAAGCTTGAATTAGCTAAAATGCTCTTCGAATTATTTTTATTTATAAATTTAGCATTTATCTTTCTTACCTTCACAGAATTAGCTTGTGTGTTTGTTCATAGATCTCCAAGTAGGGAGCCCATTGGTGAATTATTATCAGCAGTCATCCAGTTCCTTTTTGGGTATCTGTGATTGGTGTGCCTATTTCTCCCTTATATAGATATGGCATCGGGAACACTGTTGGAGATCCTATCTTTAAAGTTGTTCATATCAAGTAAATTTAAATTAGAAATACTGTTTTTATAATAATTATTATTAGTATTAAATTTGATATTTAGCTTTCTTCCCTTTTTAGATTTATCTCTTGTATGGCTGACTGCTTCAGGATCTCCAAGTAGGGATCCCGTTACTGAATTATTAACATCAGCCATCCAGTGCCTTTCAAGGTTGCTGATATTGGCATGGTTGCTTCTTCCCTTTGATATCTTGAGAGGGTATTTGTCCCCTTGTAAGTATGCTTCTGTTCTGTTTTCATAGTTGTCCATCTCACAAGTACTATAGTTATTGCTTTGATTGCTAGAGTTTTCAATTGCCTTTAGAAGAATTAGGTCGCAATCTACTTCAATTCGTCTCCACAATTGAAAATAGTGTGTCTTTTTGCAGTTGTGCAATTTTTTCTTTCTTTCCTTCCACAAAGAATATAGTACAATAGTTAAAACCAAACAAGCTTTATTAAAATCCACCTTTTGCCTTTGAGATGTTGCATTAAATACTCAGTGATATCATGCATTAAATACTCTGTGATATCTCTAATATTTTGCATAGGAACTTTTTGATCAAGCTTGGGCTTATTCTTAGCTATGTATCATATTTTCATAGAATATGAGCAATAAAAATATATATGGTTTATATTTTCATCCTCTTCCTTACTGTTACTACCAAAATGATCTTAGCATGAGACAATAGTGAAGGGATGTCAAATGAATGAGTAATGAAGAATTCGAAAGCAACTCAATCCGATATCCTCATTGGAGAAAAGGGACTCGAAACCAACCGAGCATCAGAAAAGATCCATCCGACAGGGTCTACACGTCAAGAGTCAACCAATGGACAACAACCTATTAAAAAAGAAAAAATATCAGATCATAGCATATTGGTGGACAGAAGCCAACCTTTAAAGAATAGTTCCACAAGTAACAAAAGGGGTTACCCATGTATCACCGAATGCTATCTTCCAAAAAGCCAAACTAGAAGGCTAAACCGAGACTCAAGCAAGGATACAAGCTACTCGTACTAATCCGCCTAGTATCTGAACCATCAATGGTTCTAAATTGGCAGATATACACGTACATCATAAGGGCAAGCTCCTCCAAGTACCCGTGATAAAGCCGAAAGCCTACGACCAAGGACCGACACTTGGAAGGATCCACTGAGAAACTTGAAGCGCCTCCGCAGTCCGTCTTGGCAACAAACTTCATTCCATCAAGGGGAGGCCCTAATTCACCTAGAACTCTCACTTCAAAGACTATAACCGACACCATAAGGAGGGTTGACAACAGAAGTCTGAGACCAAGAGAAATAGAGGCCTACAGGAATCGTTCTGGCCCAACACTGTACTGATAGGAAGACCCCGAATTCTCTATAAATAGGAACCCAGAAACTCCGTAAGAGGGACGATCATTTCATTTCTCAATTTAGTTCCTATCTTCTTAAGAGGAGAAAATCATCAATTCTTATAATATTTCTACAATCTATTAATGAAGAATTATGAGTCCCACACATCTTGCGATTTGATAATCTTATAGTATCATAATGATGAAACAGGGAGTTAACACTAACCTTTTTGATGAGGAGATTAATCAGGGTGCTCGGCAACGGAGGAAAAAGGCTTTGCGGAAATGCATAGTCCCCTCCTCTCCTTAAAGGGTCGCCATGATTGATCCTACGACGGCCCACCCCACACCAGCCGACATTTCCCTGAAATGCGCTGTACCGATGTCCAACCAGCACAGGATGGTCGCCAAAGAAAGGAATTTGAACTAACAAGGAACCTGTAGAATTTCTCACAGCGCATGGAATAAAATATAATAGTAACATAACTTGGAATAAAACAGGAAAGACAATGCATAAGCTGAAAACCAAACCATAATTATCATAGCAGCGGAAATCCAAAAATACAGCTTATTACAAATCCAAATATTGTCTCTAAAGAAAAAGAAAGAGAAGGTACACTATAATGCACAAGCAGTGACCAGCAACAACATAGGGAGTATATATGTATATCATATGTGGAAGCCTCTTGCTCATCTCCAGACAGCTACTCGCACATTACCACCTAACATGTCTCTAGTCTTCTCGTTTAGGAGTACCCAGAGTAATAAGAAGAGACATAAAGCTCTGGGTCAGACAAAAGTCTGGTATGAGCGATAAGCAATAAAATAGAACTATAACAGGTATAATCCAATCATACCTGAACCTAGACCTGCAACCAAAGAGTTATCACAACAAGATGTACAGTACTCTAAGGTAACACTAACATAAAGTGTAAAAGTAATGGGGGTGGGGGTAATGGTGATAGCAAACACCAAACATAGCAATTATCTTAACATCTCTCACTCAGGGCGTAAAGCAAACGATATCTACCACTTTGATCACCCAATTCTTTGCTACGATCACTCTGCCCCATGGAGTCATAACGGCTCCACTGCACTGATCCATAGCCACTAATCCGTCTCTCAGTGGTGAGTCAAAGCTATAGGCATTGATAACCCCTTCGCACACGTCCCGCAGCCAAGTCCAATCATGAAGTTAACTCGTCGTTTCCCAAATGGATCCTGAGTGCTAACTTCTCATTTGGACTACCTTTGCATCTCAGGTTTTGGTCTCTTCATCATCCTGGTTCGCTCTCCCTTTAGTACGTGATCATCATATAGGCTCCAGTCCTCCATCGGTTCGTGAATATCTCCTGGTTCGCAGCCATCAAGTGGTTCGGGTCGTGGTCACCGATCTGGTTCAGATCGGACTACTCCATACGGTCGGCTCGTGATGACTCCATCGGTTCAGGTCGTGATGACTCCATCGGTTCGGGTTGGCTTCTCCACTCAGGTTGGTCCGTATACTTCTTCTCCTGGCGGTTCAGTTCGTGAGCTTGTGGTATGTTCGGAGCTTCTGGTTCGTGGTTGGCACTTCGGTTCGGGTCATAGCATGTAGGCCACGAGTGGGTCGAGTCGGAGAACTTCAGATATGAGCGGATCGGATCGTGAGGGGGTGTCACGATCTGGTCGGGTGATCCGATCCGGTCCCTCTTCCTGCACTATTTCCTACAACTTTCCAGCAACTATTTCACACTATACGACGGCGTTTTCGACTATTCTAACTTTCCTATGCAATCACAAATCATTCCAAAAAGTAATAGCAATATGTATAATCATCCACAAGCAGATTGTCCAAATTTCTATCAGAGCCCTAAAATAATATTTTAGAATTTTACAAAGTTTTCCAGATTTTTCTGAGCCTTATTTTCGCTAATTATCACTAATCACCCCTAATTAGCCGTAATTAGTGAAAAACAATGCAAATCACTCACCTTGGCCACAAATTAATCTTAGATCTGAATTTTGCTACTTTTATAGGTCGAATTTCAATGCTTAGCAGCAGTCCCAACTCTGATTTGCCACTACTTTGATTTGGTGTAGATTAAGCTAATACACGATTAAACGGTGATTTGGGATGAATTTAGAAAGTGGAGGCCATTGTTAGGGTTAAAGAGAGGTAAGTGGCGACTGGAAAATGACAGAGAAAAGGTTTCTCTAACCCTAATCAGCCCTCATGTAGCTCTAATCCCGAAATCCCCCAATGGGCCTAGCTGCTAATCACCCGGTTAAGCCCAATTAAGCTATTTTTTCGCCTTCCAAACCTTGTTTTAGACATATCTCCCAAACCGTGAGTCATTTGGCTAATGTGACCACCCTACGGAATTGTAAACCATCATCCGAATCCAACGGAAGTGATTTGAGGTCAAAACTCCTTACCAATCAAAAGTTATGGCTGAACCAAGATCAGCTAGGGAGCAAAACGGTCATTTAAAAATCGGCAAAAATCATGAACATGGGAAATGACCCCAATAGTCGTCCCCCAAAGTTACACGACCATACGACTTCATAAGAAAAAGAAATAAATATTTTATGATCCTCCAATGCGTAGAATGCAGGTCGTTACATTCTCCCCCCTCCTTAGGAAATTTAGTCGTCCCCCAAAGTTACACGACCATACGACTTCATAAGAAAAAGAAATAAATATTTTATGATCCTCCAATGCGTAGAATGCAGGTCGTTACATTCTCCCCCCTCCTTAGGAAATTTCGTCCTCGAAATTCCTTAACCAAAACATAAAAAGAATCCCGAATGCCTACCAATCATTAGCAACAATCAAACATACATAATAACACAACAAGCCTATCCTAGCATGCGGTTTACTAATTAGGGAGTACTATATCGATACTAAAAACCTTACCAAGCAAAGAGTTCTGAATACGTCTTCCTTATGTTCTCCTCGGTTTCCCATGTACAGTCATTTTCTTCATCACCCACTGGACTTTGACTAGTTTCATCATCTTCCTTCGAAGTTGCTTCGTATCGTGTCCGACAATACGAATCGTCTTGTGGTTCCCAACCACCTCGGGATCTACCTCGATATTGTCCAACTGATTTGGTGAAATAGTCACATTAGGTTCGTGCACAAACTTCTTTGATTGGGAAACATGAAATATGTTGTGAACTCCTGCCACCTTGTCAGGTAACTGAACTTTATATGCTAAATTCCCCACTTGTTCGAGAACTGGAAATGGACCAACAAATCTTAGTGCCAACTTACCTTTTCTACCAAATCGAATCACACTCTTTAGCGGAGAGATCTTGACAAATACCAAGTCGTTAACGAAGAATTCCATATCTCTTCGTCTTTTATCGGCATAACTCATCTGTCTATCTTGAGCAGTCTTCATTCGTTGTTGAACAACCTTGTTCTTATCTGAAGTTTCTCTTATTACTACTAGTCCAAGCACAAACTCTCACCAGTTCCCAACCAACATGATGGTGAGTTGCACGGTCTTTCGTACAAAGCTTCAAATGGAGCCACTCCAATACCAGACGGATAACTATTATCATATGCGAATCCAACTAGATGCAAATGGTCATCCCATGATCCACCAAAATCCAATATATAAGCTCTCAAGAGAACTTCTAATACTCGATTCACCCTCTCTGTTTGACCATTGGTTCGAGGATGATACGTGGTACTGAGTGAAATTCTGATCCTAAAGCCTCTTATAAGCTCTTCCAAAACCCAATAGCAAATAATGGATCTCAGTCATTCACAATTCCTTTGGGTACTCCGTGAAATCTCACTACCCACTTCATATACAGTTTTACTAACTTAGCTGCTGTTCTATTCGACTTGACTGGTATAAACCTTATACTCTTGGTTAATCGATCCACAATCACCCAAATATTGTCATGGCCCGATCTAATCCTCGGTAAACCATCTATGAAATCCATCGAAACTTATTCCCAATTCCATTCGGGAATTTTCAACGGTTGTAACAAACCATTAGGCTTCCTTTGCTCAGTTTTAACTAACTAGCAATTTATACTCTTGGAGATAAACTTCCCAACGTCTCTCTTCATCCCTTCCCAGTAGTAGATCTGCTTTATGTCTCGATACATTTTGTTACCACTGGGATGTATAGTCAGTTTTGAGTGATGACATTCTCTAAGAACTTCATCTCTCCATCCATTAACATTGGGTACAACCAGTTTATCATCCTTTCGAAGCCATCCTTCTCATCTGTTCCATACTTGTTCATTTTCTTACCATCGGTACTCATCTCTTCCTTGGAGATGATTTCTATTAGGTTTTAGGATCGTCCCTCTAACTGGAACCAATCCGCTCAATCAAAGTCGGTCTAACCATCAAACTTGCCAATATTTCTAAATCCAATCCATATTTAGGTCTGAAATCATATCCCACGATATACTCCAATTACTTCCATTCAAGAAACATAACATCTAAACTGGCATGTTTCTTACTCAATGCATCAATACAACACCTAGTCTGGTACCACATGCATCTGTGTATACTGTCATCTCTATTACCATAATCCTACAGGTGATAGTCTACTCAAGGGAATAAAATAGGAACAAACATAGCAACCATAAAATCCATCAAACATGTCCTATCTATCACCTTCTAAAGCCATACACACGTTGATACCTACTTGACTGGTCCAACCAATCCCAAGGCTAATGGAAGTCCCACCTCCATACATACGTCGATACCTACTTGACTGGTCCAACCAATCCCAAGGCTAATGGAAGCACCGCCTCCATACAATCTACCGTACGTCCAACGTACGTTTATCCTCCAAGGATAACTAGATCACGTCTAACAGATCCAAGTTAACGGGCATCCCCAGATACCCCTGCTTCGAGTCCGCCTAGAACACTCTAAGTATCGACGATTTCTTGGTACTCTCATCAGAAGAGCTACCCACATACTCTGACCCAGTCTCGAGTATCCATTATCGACAAATATCAAGTCCAACATGAGTCGTCTCTCTATTCGTTGCTTCTCCAAGATAACCGAACAACCAATTTTTTCCTTTTATGAGTTCAAGTCCAACTTGAATCGTCCTAGCCCTCGTTGCATCTCCACGATCAACAAGCACATCTTATCCCTTCGAAGGTCTACCATTCTTGAACCAAAGAGAACATCAACATAGGGTCCTAAACAATCCATTACCTTGCAGCTTCCCCAAGTCCCACTCGAGTCATCTCCTAGCCTTATCGAATCCAACGCTGGGCAGTCCATACCATTGCACAGTCTTATCATGCCATGGCTGCACATCACTCCTCGAGTAAGCAAATATATCATTCAATGGAAATCAAAACAACTACTTATATCTCATGAAAACCAACATAGTCGAACTCGACATTCCCTAAGCACAAGCCGAAAAGACCTAAACCAATATCAGACAAGCACTCAAGGAACATCTCCTCCGAATTCAAACAATCTACGTGAGATGATACTAAAAAGCAACTAAGAAATCACAAGCAAACATACATCCATGACTCGATAAGACCACATTACAACAAATCATGCAAAGGCTAGTCGAACCACAGATCGGTTCGTCACAACTAAAGGTCTATCGACTATCTCAGGTTCCAATCTCAACTTGTCTACCAGGCCACTAGATATGAATGAATGGGATGCCTCGCTATCAAACAAAACTCGAACAGGAACATCATAAACAGAAAGCATACCTCGAATAATGATTCCCTTTCCCTTCTCCGCCGCAGTTGAGGCGTTCGATGAAGAAGAAATGACACTAAGAGCATACGCTTTCACAATCTGCTTTTCTTTAGGGGGTTGCGGACATTTATCGTTGTGATGTCCTACTTGGCCGCAGTTGAAGCACTTCCTGTCCGCTGGCTTTGCTCAACATTCTTTAGCATAATGGCCCTTCTTGCCACAGCTAAAGCACTCAACATCTTTCTTGTCCTTCTTTTTCTGACCACCCTTGGTCTGGTCCTGTTTTCTCTTATTCTGAGACTCCTTCTTACCTCCACCGCTTGCTTGCGGCTTTGGTTCCTCTACAGATGCAATAGCAACATCGGCCTTTGACTTAGGGTAAAGACTCTCCGATCTCAATGCTTTCCCCCCTATACACTCGAACGTCTCGTCGATGTGGTTTATCAGCCTTTCCTCTAAGTACTCATCTAAGCCGGTTATGAACTTCTCGTTCTTCTTCTCGACAGTGTCGATAAGAGATAATCCATACTTCGATAAAGTATCAAACTCAGCAATATATTCCGAGACTACCATACCATTCTGCTTAAGCTCCAAAAATTTCTTAAACAAATCAGATTTGTGAGCAGTTGGAATGAACTTTTCGCTGAAACGAGTCATAAACTGATTCCAAGTAACTTGATCTTAAGGAGTAGCTGCTTTAATAGCATTCCACCAATTCCTAGCTCGTCCTCGAAGTTGACGCGATGCTAGCTTCCTCTTCATTGCATCCTCGATCCCCAAATCTTCAAAGATGCGCTCACAACTATCAAGCCAATCTTGAACTTCCGTACCTGATTCTGTTCCGTGGAACGGCTTCCCACCAAGACTAGTATAATCCTTGTTAAGCTTGGCGAAATCGGCCATAGGCGCTTGCACTACTGCACCACCACCGTTAGCAACATTAGAAATTGCTCCCCGATCATCCATAAGCATCTCTCGCATGAAGGTAGTAAACATCACCCTCATATCAGGAACATTCCCATTATTAGTCCCTGAACCCGTACTCCTCATATATCGGCTCATCGTTCAATCTGCATAGAGAAAACGACCAACCATCTCCTTTGTGGTGTCAATGCAGTGCGACTTCATCCTTAGATATATTAATAGTATATATACATATATATAGCATTTGAAAACCAAAATATCAAAAATACGCATATACGTATACTATGTCTCCCTGGTGTCTTTCCCTAGGTTAACTACACAACCTAGAGCTTTGATACCAAGTGTGATGGACCGCCCCGCACCAGTCGACATTTCCCTAAAATGCGCTGTACCGATGTCCAACCAGCATAGGACGGTTGCCAAAGAAAGGAAATTAAATGAATTTGAACTAACAAGGAACCTCTAGAATGTCTCACAGCACAAGAAATAAAATATAATAGTAACATAACTTGACATAAAATAGGCGAGACAGTGCATAAGCTGAAAACTAAACCATAATCATCATAGCAGCGGAAATCCAAAAATACAGCTTAATACAAATCCAAATACTGTCTCTAAAGCAAAAGAAAGAGAAGGTACATGACTAATGCCCAAGCAGTGACCAGCAACAACACATGGAGTATATATGTATATCATACGTGGAAGCCTCTTGCTCGTCTCCAGACATCTACTCACGCTTTACCACCTAACCTGTCTCTAGTCTACTCGTTTAGGAGCACCCAGAGTAATAAGAAGAGACATAAAACTCTGGGTCAGACAAAAGTCCGGTATGAGCGATAAGCAACAAAACAGAATAATAACAGGTATAATCCAATCATACCTGAACCTAGACCTACAACCAAAGAGTTAGCACAACAAGATGTACAATACTCTAAGGTAACACTAACATAAAGTGTAAAAGTAATGGGGTTGGGGGTAATGGTGATAGAAAACACCAAACATAGCAATCATCCTCGCATCTCTCACTCAGTGCGTAAAGCAAACGATATCTGCCACTTTGATCACCCAATTCTTTGCTACGATCACTCTGCCCCATGGAGTCATAACGACTCCACTGCACTGAACCATAGCCACTAATCCATCTCTTAGTGGTGAGTCAAAGCTATAGGCATCGATAACCCCTTAGCACACGCCTCGTAGCCAAGTCCAATCAGGAAGTTAAATCGTCGGTTCCCAAATGGATCCTGAGTGCTAACTTCTCATTTGTACTACCTTTGCATCTCGGGTTTTGGTCTCTTCATCATCCTGGTTCGATCTCCCTTTAGTACGTGATCATCATATAGGCTCCAATCCTCCATCGGTTCGTGAATAGCTCCTGGTTCGCAGCCATCAAGTGGTTCGGGTCGTGGTCACCGATCCGGTTTAGATTGGACTACTCCATACGGTCGGCTCGTGATGACTCCATCGGTTCGGGTCATGATGACTCCATCGGTTCGGGTCGGCTTCTCCACTCAGGTTGGTCTGTATACTTCTTCTCCTGGCGGTTCGGTTCATGAGCTTCTGGTCTCTTCATCATCCTGAATCTAAGCCACTTCATTCCTCTACAGGATGTCAAAAGCGAATCTCTTCAGCACGACCTGTGGCGTAACTTAACATCGGAAAGAAATTGGCAAACAAATGTGAGAAATCCTAGAAAAAGAAGCTTGACTTGGAAAGTCAAAGACACCCCTTCGCTAAGGTTGGAGGGGCAAATGTTACTACCTAAATGATCTAAGCACGAGAAGACAGTGAAGGGATGCCAAATGAATGAGGAATGAAAAATTCGAGAGCAACTCAGGCCGATACCCCCTCTAGAGAAAAGAGACCCGAAACCTACCAGGCATCAGCAAAGGTCCATCCGACAGGGTCTACATGTCAAGAGTCAACCAATGGACACCAACACATTAAAAAAGAAAATGTATCAGATCAGAGCATTAAGGTGGTCTGAAGCCAACCTCTGAAGAATAGTTCCATAAGTGACAAAAGGGGTTACCTTTGTATCACAAAAAGATATCTTCCAAAAGGCCAAACCAAAAGGCTAAACTGAAACTCAAGCAACGATACAAGCTACCGGTACTAATCCGCCTAGTACCTGAACCATCAACGGTTCTAAATCGGCATATATACACGTACATCATAAGCGCAAGCCCCAAGTACCCATGATAAAGCCGAAAAACTACATCCGAAAGCCTACGACCAAAGACCGACACTTCGAAACATCCACTGAGAAAATCGAAGTGCCTCTGCAGTCCGTCTCGGCAAAAAACATTATTACATCAAGGGGAGGCCTCAATTCCCCTGGAACTCTCACTTCGAAGACTGTAACCGGCACCATAAGGAGGACCGACAGCAGATGCCTGAGACCAAGAGAAATAGCGGCCTACAAGAATCGTTCCGGCCCAACACCCTACTGATAGGAAGACTTCGAATTCTCTAAAAATATGACCCATACTCTCATGCTGAGCCTTACACTTTCCAAACATTAATGTGACGAAATCGCATACGAATTCATAACCTGATCCCTGTTGTAATCTAATTTCCTCTCTTGGGAGGATCTGACATGAGAGAATCATCGGAGTTAACGAATGTTGCGACACCCCCATCCATGAACTAAGGGAAACGTTAGCCTATTTTCTTCTTAATGGAATACACAGTGTCGATGTCATGACTTAGAGGCTTACCAATTCTAGATCTAGGGTTATATCCTAAGGACTCCGAGTCGTAACCACGTCAAAGTTTATGAACGCATACATTACATACCGTACTCTGGGTGTTGATGAAAAATATCTTTAACACTTACAAAGAAAGCATTTTGTTTTCTCCTTATAGCTCCATTTGGAACAACTGTCACCTATTGGCAGTTTGTTCAAAATTGCAAAATATGAGAAAAAGCCATTTTTGGACAGTTTGAATTATTCCATATCACTTGATGCCAACTGACTTCAGTATCATTCCCTTTGATATAATTCTATATATTTTTGAATGAAAAATTCTCTTTAGTGGAAATATTCCATGTCCAGCAATCTTCTTTGAGATTTTTGCCTATTTCCATTTTATTTATTGTTGACTTATATATATGAATTACTGGATGCATTTCAGTTTTCCAAGTATTGTTCTCTATAATAAGAGAAACATTATTTTTAGCTCCTCCAAAAATACGGAGATTACTCCAACCTGTTAAATCAATTAAGAATTGATTATTAATCCATGAGTCAAACCATAAGCTAGTATCCTTTCCATTTTTAAACTTTCTAGTAATCAAATTTTTCCCCATATTTTTGCTGTTTAAAATGCTTTTCCAAGCGTGTGAAAAATGATTTCCATTAGGCATTGTCCAAATTTTTTTTATTCTACACATATTTTGCTATCATCCATTTTTTCCAAAATGACTTTCCTTCTATGAATTTCTAGAATAATTTGAGATTGCAGGCTTCATTGATGTCTCTGAATTTTCTATGCCCCAAACCTCCATATTCCTTAGGCTTAGTGATAGTACTCCATGCTACCTTATGATATTTTCCATTCCATATGAAATTGGCATATATTCTTTCTATTTTCTCAATGGTTCTGAATGGATATTATGAGACTGCATTCAGTACATAATTATAGCTGTAACTACAGTATGAGTGAGCTCCATTCTTCATGCTTTAGATAAGAATTTGCTGGAACAATTATCAAATCTACTTTGATTAATCTCTTGCAATTTAAAACAACCCTTATCTTTTATCACTACAACAAAATGACCATATTACAATGGTGGAACACCGTTGTAATATACTTTTTACAATGGTGGTGCAACCGTCATGTATTAAGAAGTTGTAATAGATAAATATCTTTTACAACTTTTTTGCCCAGTTGCAACACCGTTGTAATATATATATTTTACAACTTTTTTCCACCGTTGTAATAAACTTTATTACAACAGTTATGCATCGTTGTTGTTGTAATTTTTACAACTATTTATAACCATTGTGATATATTTTATTACAACTTTTATTTTACTGTTGTAATATATCCACAAATTATATGTATAATAATCTACATATACTATATATGTACAACATAAATAGATAAATAACATAAGAAATAGATGCAAGTTTAAAGGCAACATGATCCATTCATTGATAAAAATCACAACTATATGTCCAGAATATGAATTAAAAATCATATACTATATAAAAATCATATACCATAACTCTGTTTTTCACAATACCACCAAAAATCAGATAAATGTGACTTCTAAAGAAATGTTTGACTACGAGATGCTCTTCCCAGTCATTTGTGAGACTTTTGTAGAAGGCAGCATACTCTTCTTTGGTGATTTCTTCAGGCTTCCTCATCCAGATTGGTTTTTGTTTGTTGACTAGATCCCATTCATGAGAAACCTCCTTGATCTTCTTCTTTTTCTTCTCCTTCTCTTCCTTCTCTTCGTCGACATCTTCAACTTTGCCTTCTTCGTCTTTCTTTTCTTCCTCTTCATCTTCATCACATGATATCTCCTTTACGATGGTCTTCTCAGTCCATAGTGAAATTGGGTAGCTAATGAACTCAGAATGTTTTTTGACCAAATCCATGAGGTGACATTCCTCAAGATACTCCAACTGTATATACATAAAGAAGCATATATAAATAACACTCATAAAGCAGAAAACATTCACGCCTTTTGATACTAGGATGGCCTAGAAAAAATGCGTTCCTTGACTAGAAGATGTTAAGACACATGAAATAAATTAAAGCAAAAGAGCATTAAGCCTCTAGTTGCCGCTACTAGAGGTTTACAAAATCCATACTGGCTGATACAGTAGGAACATGCAATTAGAATATTAACCATTCTTGTATGTAACCATATGGTAACAATAATGGTTTAGAAAGTTAAAATTACACAAATTGGGGAAATCATATCCAATTGTTGTCCCTCAAATAATCACAGGTTCACAATCACAAACAAGGTTGAAACCAAAGAACTACCTGACGACAAATAGGTTTAACTGGATAGGACAAATAACTTTATACATGCCAACAATGAATCAAATAACAAGGGTACTATTTGAAGGAAAATCTTGCAATTGAACTGAAAACATATCTGAATACCAGCAATGACAAAAAAAAGCACCATAAACTTAAGAATGGCTTACTAAGCACCACAAAAATAATTCATAAAATATGATTTTTTTAGCCAGACTATAAACTTTATAAACTAAGATGCATTTGAAAACACTGACAATTATTAGTCCGCAAAGGATGTTGCAAAGCAGCAGCTCGAAGTAAGCAGAATGCATTTAGTGATTACCAGTTATACACATAGCTTAGGCAACAATTACATACGTGGTCCTCCTTGAGGAAAAGCGTAATCTTGGTTCCACAAAATAGAGTAACTGATTACCAGAATGATGCCAAATGAATGGATCATACTAACTATATAGTCGTACACTTAGGTCACTTACACAGAAGAAATTAACAATAGAAATAAAAGCTGGTTGTTCGGGTAAATGATAGTTTGGCAATTCAACATTCTTCTAGTAGTGTCGTAGCTCTTGATGTACAAATCTGATAATATATAGCAGGTTGCCTATTACCAAATATTCCAGAATTTGTTTATAATCTTAGATAAACTAAGATAATTGTTACCAAATATTCCAGAATTCCATTTTGTTAAACTATAGTCTTACAGATATGCATTCCATCATACGTATTTATAAACTATATTTAACATTCAACTCCAAATTAGACAAGAACTTGCATGAACTGGGAGACGAACTGGTAGCCGTAATCAAATCGCCTAAAATAATGGTCAAAATTAAGTCGCCTGATTCAAATTACCTAAATTCAAGGCAGATTCCTCACTAGAAGGAGAGATTGATCGCTCGCATGAAGGTGGGAAGCCGAACTTGCATCAGATGGAGGCTGATATCAAATCGTCCGACAGGGAAAAAAATCGTAGTTGTGGCTGCAATCGAAGCTTCATCTCCAATCGAAGGCTACGGCGGCCTTAGTTTCACCATCGGAGCAGACGAAACTTGAGATACGGCGACGGCGGCCTTAGTTTCACCATCGACACTGTTTTTCACACTGTGAGGAATAATAGAAAGAGTCGAAGCTTCAGATCTCAGCTCCTACAGATAGACATTACGAGATTGATCTGCAAAATGAATAAAAAGAAAACGCAGAATAAGAAAGGAGGTGGCGAAATGAAGAGTGCGGAATCCTAGATGTAGAAGCGCGTAATTATTGGGTAGATTGATCTGCGAAGCGGGTGGGTATTCTTTGCGGACCGTATAGGCTTTGATGCTTGCATCCAAGGCCCAAGGAACCGTCCTATCTCTGATTATTATATTCGGACAAGGGGATGTTGCCAGCATACCATCGTAGCCACTATTAATTAATAACAATTAGAATTTAATTACTATGTATTACATCTTAATTGTTAAGTATTAGCTATTGATTATATATTTAAACTGAAACATTAATTGGTAAATATTTATTAATTATTCAACTTACAAATTGTAAATAAAATGTTGAACATTAATTATTGAATATTTATTTTTAATTAATTAACATTAGTTATTAAATTATTTATTACTTATTGAATAAATTATTAAATATTAATTATAATTTTCTAGTTCTCGGTTATTTATGAAAAAAAATTATATATTTATTTATTCTTCTTAATTGCTAAGTATTAATTATACGGATTGATTACTAATTTTTACTTCCTAATTAATTATTAATAGTAATTATTAGTTATCAATTATAAATAATCAATATAAATGTATTAAATATTAATTATTAGTTATTAATTATATTAAAATATAGTCATATATTACAACAGTCAAAAAATAAAAGTTGTGATAGGCTTTTATTACAGTTGTCAAAATAACACAGTTGTTAAAAATTAGTTTATTACAACTTTTCTAGAAAAAAGTTGTAAAAAACATTTATTACAACGGTGTTTTTACCACCGTTGTAAAATTAAAGTTGTAATATGGTGTTTTCGTTGTAGTGTATCTGATTAGCACTTAGAGGAAGTCCTAAATACTTAACTAGAAGGTTGCCCTCCTGAAAATTAAGAAATTTTGGAATATCCTTTTTATTACTACATTTGTTGCCGAAATATATTTTGCTCTTGCTTTCACTGATTTGTAAACCTGCATATATAGTTTTCCAAATTTCTGAAAATGTTTTTGATGGTTGAAGCATTCTTCATATCTACATTTAGAAATATCAATAAATCATCAGCATAAAGCAAATGTGAAATGCATGGATTAATTTTATTAATAGTTTTTGTATTCTTTGAGATAATTTCCATATTGATTTAATATGATTAGTATTCCATTGAAAGGGTGAATAGGTAAGGGGGATAAAGGATCCCCTTGCCTGATGCCCATATTACTTTTAATAAACCCACTTGGTGAGCCATTAATAAGAATAGAAAAGGAGACATTTGAAATACAATCTTCTACTAGTTCATAGAACTTTATATCAAAGCCAAACTATTTCATAACATGACTTATAAATTTTCTATTAATTTTACCAAAGGCTTTATGTAAATCTATTTTTACTTACATTTAATTTTTAGCCCCTTGATTAAAATTTCTAAGCAGGTCATGAGCTAAAAGAATATTTTCACTAATAAGTCTTCTTGAAATAAAAGAACTTTGATTTTTAGATATAATATATTTCAAAAAAACTTTATTCTATTACTTAAAATATTTGCTATTATTTTATATATGAAATTACAACAAGCTATAGTCCTATAGTCATTCGAAGAATTTGGAACTTTAATCTTTGGAATTAGTGTAAAAAAAGTATGGTTTAAATTCTTTAAAAAATTTCTTGAATTAAAGAATTCATTAACTGCATCAAAAATCTTGTTGTTTTATCTCATCCCAATGAATTTTATAAAATTTAGACCTAAATCCATCAGGGACAGGACTTTAATCATCATTTGCGCTAAATATAATATTTTTGATATCTTGTATAATAATAGAAGCTAGAAGAATTTCAGAACTTCTAGCATGCAAAAGGTATTTGGGGCAAATTCTAGGGAAAATTACAAGACTATCCTCAAGGTTGTATAAATCAGTAAAGTAAATTATGGCTTCCTTTTTGAGTTTAGCCACATCATTCAATATTTCACCTTTATTGCTTATATTTTTCCCAATGTCATTTCTATGTTTTCTACTGGGAATTTTTTCATAAAAAAATTTACTACATGTGTTCCTATTTGAAAGCCAATTAACCTTAGACTTTTGTCTAAGATTAACAATTTCTATGTGTAGCTCATCATTTTTTTCTGCATTTGAAAAAACTCTGTCAGAACTATCAAAGTCAATATTATTTTGTAATTTTTCACATTCCATTTTAATTGCAATTATACCATTCAACCTCTTATTATTGTTCCAAACTTTTAACTTATCTTTAGTATTAGAAAGTATATGCCTAAGCTTATATTGTGCAGTCCCAGAAATAGAGTTAGTATTAAAGTAGTTTTGAATTGTTTTATATTCATTATCATATGCCCAACAATTTTTATATCTGAATGGAAAATTGATTGTATTATGAATTTTTTGTTCAAAAATTAATTGAATGAGAGTATGATCACTAGTAGCTTGGGGTAGTGTGTGACAAGCAAAATTGGGGGAATGAATAATTCAATAGGACCCTATCAAGCTTACTGTGGATATTTCTAAATTCACCAAATTTCCATGTGAAGTTGTTACCCTTTAAAATAAGTTCAGCTGAACCTGTTTTAAGTAGAAAATTTGAAAAAACCTTCTAGTTTTTGAAGTGGAATATAATTTCCACCTTTTTTTCAGAAACTCTAATTACAAAATTGATATCTCCTAATAAAATCCAGGGAGTTTTAAATGTTTAATCAAAAAGTTCAAGATGTTCCCAAAGAATACACTTCTTTTTTTCATTATTATAAGCATAAATGAATGTTATATTAATTAGCAAACCCACATTGTTAATTAACGCACAATGTATATATTAGGGATCAATGAAATGTTTTGATAAATCTGATACTTTGTTATCCCAAATTACAATAATTTTGCCTTTATTAACAGTTATATTATTATCTATGATACCCTAATTTGGCACATATATATTATGAAACTCACAAGTATTAGAATCATTCATTTTATGTTCTAGTAAACCAACAAAACTAGGTATAAAGGATATTGCTTATGTGCTAGAGGATCAAACTGCCATCTTCATCCATTGACTCTGTTTCTTCTAAATCATCATAAACTTCTATATGATCAGTAATTTTAATCCCCTTCCTTTTGCATTCTTTCCTGTTACGAATTTTCAGATGGTCTTCCCAATCACGATTTTTGATAATAAACTTCTCTTTAAATGATTTTTTAGAACTGCTATTTTTTATATTGTCCCGCATTATTTCCTATGTACTCTTGTTTTTTGCTTTTTTTCTTTTTATTTCTTATAGGAGAAGAGGATAAAGAAAGAAGGCATGCGACATCTTCAATGATCTTATCATTATTGCAGTTCGTGGATTGATCGGTCCAATGCTTTCCAAACATGAAGTTTTCGGATTTAAAGCTTCATTTTGAATAGAAATATATGTAATTAACTTGAATCTTCCTTCGCAGGGGGTTGATTTGAGAATTGTACATTATAATCCTATGTTATTGACTGTTGTGCTGATATTTCAATGTTGGCTTCGTCAATTGACATAGATGGCACGGCAGATTTTGGTTTCTGTAGTGTTGAGTCGTTGGATAGATCAAATCGACTTTCTTTTGAAGTGTTTTGGTTTTGGGCATTCTTTATTTCTGCATCTTTAACGTTCTTGGAAATTTCTGCATTTTGCGTGATTTCAACGTTCTTGAACTTTAAAAAAAACAATTTTTTTCTGAAATGTTTCCACTTTCTTTTTGACTTGCTTCAGATGATACATTCACCTTATCCTACATTTGTGGTGCATCTTTAAGATTGATTTCCTTAAACTACGCAACATTTTCTTGAGGATTAGGATTTTCTATATGTTCAGAACTTTGATTATTTGGAACTGCATTTTCGGTCTGTTTTCCTTTCCAAACCTGTTTTGTTGGACACATTTCAGTGAGATCCCTAATGCATACACATGTCGAACATCTTGCCAGTATTCATTCATATGTAATTGGCTAAATGATTGATTCCCCATCATGAAGTGTTATGTGGGCTTCATTCGGCAGTATCAATTCTGCTTTGATTTCTACCAATATTCTTACATAACCGAGTCTTGTTTCTGTAACAGCAGGCTCATCTAACTTTGAAGGAATACACACCAAACTAGCTATAGCACTAAATATTCCTTTATCCTAGAGTTGAAGATTCAACTCTAGTAATTTTATCCAAATTGGAATGGTGGATATTACATCACGATAAAGAATCATTCTTTGTGACCATTTTTTTCAGGATGATTAGTTTTCCCCTAATAAAGTAAGGTCCACCCCTAATAATTTTTTCATAATCGAAGTGGTTTGCAAATCTGATTATGAAAAATCCATTATCCCTTGTAAAGATTTCCAAAGTACCTGTAGGGCTCCATGTTTTCTCCATGAAAATTTTGAAATATTGATAATATGGCCTAAGTCCAAACACATAAGGTACAATAGAATTGCTCCATTTTGCAATTACTACGCCATAGATGGCCTACAGCAACCCTAGAAAAGTGACGCAGTAGGTGCCAAAAAGTGTTGTTATAAGCAAAAAATGATCTGTGACAACACTTTTTTGGGGTTGCCTTTTGCCGTGTTGCCTTAGAGTCAAAGACAACGCCTTTGCAACTCTATGGCAATATCAGTACAGGTGTTGCCATAGGTACCAATACAACAAAAAAAATTCCCTTTCGCAACTGCCATAAACATTTGTAATATGTCTAGTACAACTGGCAATTGTAATAAAATCAACCTTTTTTACAACTGTTTCTAGCAGTTGTTAAAATTTGTTTTACAACTACTAAAATTAATTACACCTCAACTGTTATTAATCAAAGATTTCATAGTATAATAATAAATATTATTATAACGTAGTATTTTATTCGAATAAATATTTTATTTCAACATTTCAAATGGTACAAATATTTTGACTCCACTATTGTACATTCACTCGTATTTTACACAATCATTCATATTTACATACATTCCTCGCTACATTGTCACTCGATTCACTCATATGCAGAATCACACGTACAACCATATGAATCATTGATTTTCAAGGCAAAGTTAAATTCAGTTCAATAACAACTTTTCAGCAGCATTATTAGTGGAAATAATGTCACCTGGGTTCACTTACATTCTTCTGCTATACATTTCTACTCTCCCCAATCTTCAAGCTATTACAACCATTAGAAACTGAATCAAATAACGATTAAATGAGAAAAATTATACACAGAAATATTAGAACATGAAATCAAATAAGAAACTGAAAAAAAATTAAGAAATGCAGGGTGGGATACAAGTTCAAAAATGCTATACATCTAATTATATTTTCAGTATAATATTTCAGAAATGCAAAAACAACATGCAAGTACAATATAACCACAATAACATGCATAAAGTTCAGATTCAGGTAAACCAGTTAAAGCACAGCAACCACTAAGGCCATAATAAGTTCAAAAGAGAGAAAACTACAACCTGCCTCGGCCAATTCAAGTGCAGTTCACAGCACAATAATAAGAGTACGCCGAATCAACCAATCATGATTTGCTAATTTTGTGAAAGTAGATATACCATGGGATTGACTATCATATACGAACACATTTATCTATTATGGGATTGGCTATCATGAATATAAAATCAACAATTTAGTCTGGGTAGTCAAACTGTCTAGCTTTGATGCCATGAATGATGCAAAGATAAAAAGTGTGTAACATATAGGACTGTCCTTATGAGGTTTAATGGTGAATGGTATGATTCAGATGTCTAAACATATGAATTGTGAAAGTAGATATACCATTTTCACCAAGTAAACATATGCTACCTTATCTTCACTAATTTTGCCAGCCATACATATCGTTGTATATCCATGATTATAGCAGATGTGTTGATCCAACAAAACCTGAAACATATTGATATATTTAATAAACTCAGTGCACATGTTAATTTAATTTTCAAGTTTCATAGCATATAACATCAAAGAAAATGTTTCAAATGTAGCTAATATTTTCTTAATCAAGACTTAGCTTTCAATCTACATTGTAGAGGTGAAACTTTTGCATAATCAATTTAATTAATTAGTTGTGAGCCGATGAAGACAAATCTCCCCCTATTGTGAAACTTCATGACCGATGATATGCATAATAATGGTGTATTTGTGATGAAAGTGAGGGTGACCCAATGGCTGATCATGCATGTTGGGTAAGACCAGAGAACATGCCAACGCCGTAAATAGTGTACAAGATAGACAAGAATTAACCAGGAACTGAGATTGCAGCTGCGACTTTTGCTGCTTTAGCTACTTCTTCCATTGTATTTATACTTTCAATGAAGCTGATGTTGAAAATTTTAATAGGTTAGTCAATCAAGATGATATGAATAATTGATATATGAAAATTGGGCAACCAAAGAATAGGTTAGTAAATCAACCTAGAACATCATATAATCAACCACAACGACCACTTTATATATAAAGCAAAGTCAACTAATTTGTACCTCGTAACCTGAGCGAAGAACCAATCTTTTTTTGTAATCGCTTTCGCCCATAGTATAAACTAGATCTCCATCAGGATACAATTCTGCATACCTCTCCCATAAACCATACTGTTTGCATCAGTAATGAAACTAGGACAATTAGTTTTCCATTTTACATAATGCAGAACAGAAAAATGAAAATAAGAAACCATACGCGTCTATGTAGCTCCAACATTTCTTGATGATTTGGGTCTAAGGAGAGGGCTACCTGGAACAATTGTAAAATATAGAAGCTACACAAAATGTATCAACGACTAAATTTCATGCAAAGCCTGAGAAAGCATCATTTATGTATCATCATCTCTCAGACTTCAACGTAACCTGAAATCAAAATGAAACAAAATGTACATGTAACATAATTAGGACTGAAACAGATTAAGTATCAACTGCATATACCATGCCAACAAACTCATATATACCAAGGAGTTGTCTATCTATATACAAAGCATGCACTCACATATACAGCTATATAATTAGTATATTGTGTTGAAATGTATACATACAAAACTTACACCGATATATCATATGATTACGAAACCATTATCAGTCACTTACTTAGAGAAATTGGTCTGTATAACCCAGTTTCCATTTGTTCTGTTTGGGTCACAGTGGCCAATCTCCATTTTTTCTGTTTCTCTATTGTAAACCCAGTTTAGTACTTCTTTAAGCTAACAAAGCTTTAGACAAACCTTATAAAAATATCTTATCTAAGCATGCTTTATATAGATTAGAGTTAATGGTTGATATTTAATATTTGTTTCGACTACTGCTGCTATATCCAATTCAAATGAGAACTCTCCGACTTAGTACTATTGGGTTCTTTTGTGAAAACATTATACAATGTCACCTTGCAACGCTTTCTCTCAATTAAATGATTTAGACCATATACATGTTTTATTATTGCATGAAAGATTGGATTATGAACAAAGAATTTGAGCATAATTGAACATAGTCAACTGGTTGATAAAAAATTTCACGAATTGTCTCAATCTGCCAATCATAAACTAATCAAGCTTTTATACATGATTTGGACAAGAGACGGGAGCTCTCATACAATTGAGTTCTAGGAAGGTCAGATCTGATTTCAGAGATGAAACCTTACATTCAAATGAGAATATTAAAAGTTTTAACTCGAGATATCATAAAAGAGGGCTTGATAATAATTAATATATATAACTTATCTGGCTAGAATCAACGGCAAAGCAGCAAGTTTTCCACTCACTTCAAACTTCCTGAGGAGTTTAAGCGCAAATTGGATCTCTCCAGTCTAACTCCTGCTGATGCCAGTCAAATCTACCAAAAAGAGAAGCAGATCGAATAGTTTGCTACAACAATATTCAAATTTGCATGACTCAAAATGATAAAAACTATCACTCGTCCATATCAATCAACAGAGATAAAGGAAAGGCTTATGAAGATGACATCATGCGCGAGTTGAGACAACGATGTTTAGGAAGAAGAAGATATCGCCAGATCTAGTTCTATGGAAGAGGACATTGGCGATGCTATTAGGAGCAGAATCGACCGATGAGGGTTTGGGGTAGGATTGAAATCAATTTGATTTGGGGTAGGGCCGATGGGGGTTTGGGGTAGGATTGAAATCAATTTGATTTAGGAAATTGGCTCGGAAGATGACATGAATTACATTTCAGCGGGAAAATGAAAATTTGGAGCAAAGAGGGTGGGGTGGTAAAGGAAAATCACGCTGACATGGATTGATAACATAGGCTGTTAGATTAGAGTCATGCAGATTACTAACTTTATTAATTCTTTAATTTGAATATATCTATGGTTACTGCAACACATGTTGACATCTATGCTAACACATTGAAGCGTGCGTTGCAATAGACAAAAAACAACATGGCAATAACAAAATTATAGCTAGCAACACAACATGGATTTTTGTTGGGGTAGGCCATTTATGGCGTAGTGAAAAGTTCAACTATTAGCCTCTTCTTTCACAACAACAAACTTCTTATCTCCTATAGTCAGAGGAGAAATATACTCAAGATCAAATTTAGATGATATGTCATCGTTCTTTACCAGATTTGCCCATGTCGATGATGCTCTATTGACCCTTTGATTCGAAAAAATGCTAGATCTAGAATTGTTAAATGGTTTATTCCATAGAGGATCTCTGATTTGGCTCCGAGAATTCTATTCTTTCTAATTTGGGGTTGAGTATTCTGATTTTGGCCAGAATTCATGAAAGATCTGGTAGGGAAATTGGTCTATCTATTAATTTTGGCAAAATGTGTTTTTTTTTCTTTTAGATTTGACAGTTTGAAACCCCTCTGAGTTAATATCAGGAGGTTTATCCAGGTGTATCGTTGAAATTTTGAGAAGAGAGGAGAGGATTAGGGTTTAAATCAGAGGGCTGAGAAGAAGAAGCCCTGAGAATCTGATCAGAAATGTAGGAAGTGAATAAAAAGTTTTCTTGGAGCTCTCAAGATATGTTTTTAGAACCTTTTCATTTGCAAATATTGAAACTTATGAGATGCTTATATTTCTTTATTTATCACATTATTCATTGGTGTAGTAATAACAATCTTGTATTTCGAAGATAGCTATAGCATACTTGTATTGATCAAAATCATAAAAGCACAAATCTTTCAAATAACAACTACAACTCGTGTCCAGAATTCCAAACCAGGAATCTCAAGTGATTCCCAATGCGGCTATCACATGCAGTATGAAATTCTTAAAAAACCGCTCAGTACCACATGGCACAAACCTCAACATATGAAGTGCCGACTTGTAGACTCAACTCTCAAGGGATGCCCTTCGGCAATTGGGTAATCTTGTGTTTTGAATTTTTACCTTTCCATCATTATCTTTGTTGATCATGCCTGCTCGATCATTGATTCATTTATTGTCAAATATTATTGGCCATGTTCTTACAACTCTTGATTTCACACTGTTGCCCGTCATTGGTAGCTGCAATCTATTGATTGTGTGTTATATGCTTACTGATCTGGGTTTTGAGTCTTTTGAGTCACTCGCATAGGTACGTCAGTAATATAGTAAACTGGAAGGTGATTGTGTGGTATTCGGTAATTGGCTGAAACTTGTTTAATCTATGAAACATAATTATGTGAAACGAGATATCATGAACTGATTATTGATATTTACTTGGCAACTAGGCAGTAATTGTTAACCCAAGTAATAAAACAACTATATATAACCATGTGAGTTCAGTAAAGAAATGTGCCCAACTGCAATTAGTCTCTTTTGCACTCACCTCATGACAATTTGCATCAGCTGTAAAAAACAGACTAATATTAGGCAGATATGCATGGAAAAATGTGCTGAAAATAAGTTGTCGAAGACGTAGGTTAGCCGGAAATATTTCTACCCACATAATCTCCTCTTCCCTGCAGTATGCATGAGGCAGACATACACGAAACACGCGTATCATCCATTCCATGCATCACATATCACTTTTCTTTTTTGCACTATTTTAAACGACAGACAAGCTTTTAGTTCTTCCAAGCTCAGAATTGGAACCAATGCACATAATATATATTAAAGGACAAGTAAAGCATTATTATATTTCTTCAAGGAGATTTTGGAAACCTAGCTTTGACCTATAAATCTTTTGCTAGACTGCTATGACATAAAAATTTAACCCCAGTCTCAAGTCTATCTTTCTTCTCCCTCTTTCAGTAACTGTTTTATGAGTTTAAAAAAAAGGAAACTAAAGTAAATTTTTTAAAGAATAGGAAAGTAATTACAATGGTGCACTTAAGGTTTACCATACTTAGTTTAGCGCTTCTGCTATCCTTGTTTGTTGTTGTTGTTGCAGAGGTTAGGGACAGCAACAATGACCATGCCCTTGAGGACATGAAGGTATGAATCATCGCTTACTTCATTTTCTATTATTTTAGTATATCAACATTGAAAATTAAAATGCTTATGTCTAGCAGGAACTTGGTGATGGTGACAAGATGTTCGGTACTTCGAGACAACCGAAAATGATAAGAGGAAGGAAGATCGATGCAACGAATAGAAAGGAATCTGAGAATGAAGCTACGGTAACAGGTGCAAAAAAATATCATGTTGAAAATACTAGCCAAAATGAGAAGACTAGAATAAAAAGGTCATCCGAGATTCCATCGGTTCGTGACATACCCTTCAGTTCTGACTATCATGCACCAAAACGCCATGCGCCAAAGAATAATTAGGGAGAGACGCCATATACACAGCCTGTCTATTAACTACTAGACTTCTACATTTTTTCTGATTTATATAAATATGACTGTGTAACAGAAGAGTGATTTTTTAGATGTGTTTCAATAGTAGAATGTTACAAATTTTGGGTGAAGATGTTTATAGTTGTTCTCCATGTTCAGTATTTGAATATGTATATATTCTATAAAAATTTTTGTTGAATCTTATTTATTTCATGAACGTTATATGAGTTTTACAAATACTGTTGTCAACCAACTTCAGCAAATGTTTGTTTTCTTCTACCTTAGCTTAACTGATATTGTTAATAGTTAGTACTTGACTGTAAATGCAATATTTCATTTCCTGGCAGTCATTTGACAGGGTAACTGCAGATTATCTTATCCTAGCTATTATAGTGAATGTACTGCCTTAATTGATGGAATTTATTCATATATTAACAGGGGAGGACATAAAATCTTCCAGCGAAGTGCTGATTGACTCCCAGAAAATAAAGGTACTCACCAACATCTCTTAGCATTCATTAATATTTGTTAGCACATAAACTATTTAAGGAGGCTGAAAAAAACTATGCTGGCGTTTTAGCTAGTTTCCTATACTCTTTTGTGAGAAGCCTGATGCACACCTAATAAAGTTACAGTTTACTACCGATCAACTGGTTTTCAATAATTGTTAAATTTATACATGTTTGGAGGTTAGCATGAATCTTCTACATGACCATCTTAAAAGTTACACACAAATATAAGTTTAACTGAAATCTGAATATATATATATATATATATATATATATATATATATATATATATATATATATACACACACACACACACACACACACACACACACACACACACACACACACACACACACACACACACACACACACACACACACACACACAAAATCCAACTATTGATATCATTTCTTAGAACATTATAGCTAACCAGTAGCATAACTAAATATCAAGCATTTTCGTATTGCAGGATTCCACAAGCAATAGTAATTATCAAACTATGGAAACAAATAGGCTTTCAAAAGCTACGGATGAACTGTACAACCTGATGAACAAAGACTACCACCAGAAAGCTCACCGAAGGCCACCTATCAATAATAATGAGCCATTAAAGGGTCAAAAGAAGTATAAAGCACCGTAATTAAGTTTACACAAAAATCCAAATGCGCAAGACAACATAATCGTACTAGGGTTGTGCGTTGGATATATATACTAGGTGTTTTTGTTAGGTTTAATTTTTGGTATGAAATGATTTTGAAGTATTACGTTGACTAAGGTATGTAATTATTAAAATTTTGTTGTATCCCATATAGTCTTGCGCGTTTTTGGCTGAGTAAGATGTATTACAATCCAAATGTAATGCATGTAACCTTGTAGCTTCAGCATAATTCAACATTTTAGTAGCACAAACTTGCTTCATATTTATTAGGTAGTCCGAATTCTGAGAAAAACTGCAGATCGGTGCTATGCACGCAGAATTGGCATACCTTTGTACAAAATATTATCAATAATCTACTAGATTAGTCATAGAGAGTAAAAAAAAAGCAGCATTATTTTCGGGAACTAGACCACAGATGCAAGTGTTTCACCATTTCGCATTCAAACATGATAGGCTAGTACATTATTTAAATTCACATACCATGTGTAAATTATATGTATTGATAGTGGCGCTCTTTTTGTTCTTATTAATATCATTTACTTTTCTTCTACAAACCTACGTATAAACTGTCAAGCGCGAAACTCGTACCCTTCGGGGGTGCGAATTTCGTACCTCCTGGGGTGTACGGATTTCGCATCCTTAATGGGTGCGAATTTCGCACCGTGCTAGGTGCGAATTTCGCACCGCTTAAGGGTGTGAAATTCGCACCCTGAGGGGTACGAAGGTCACATTACAAGAAGCGCGAAGGCCATGGTCATGGGCGCTCTGGGCCTCGATGTTCGGGCTCGCGACTCCTAGGGATTCAGAGCCTTGGTTCGGAAATGTGTTTGGGGTGCTGTGAGGTCTCTGTTGGCACGATCACTCTTCAACCTATTTCCTTCGCTCCTAGGTGTCCCTCTCGGCTTTAGTTCCATGCGACGCATTGAGTCGAGCATGACTCATGTACTTTTGGGAATCGGACCAAAAAGCCGGTTAATGTTTGCCCTCCAAAATACGTCTTATCTTGACATGATGTGCTTTGCGTTGGATAAGGTAGTAGTCGAGTTGTCGATTAGTCCTGTAAGTTAAAGAAAAACATATGTTAGTTATCGGGCACGTTCGCTGTGAAATTGCGAGCGAGCCGTTGCTTGTGTGGCGTCGTGCTCACATTACTAAGTATTCATAGTGCATCGCCTTCGTGTGTTTGCGGTGATGGATATGCACACGTAGAGAGCACGTGTACAGGCGTATGGCGTGATGCTTCGAACCCGGGGGTACGAATATATATATATATATATTATTATTATATTTTGAGGGTACAAACCTTTGCATCCAGGTACGAAATTTCGAACTAGGGCGGGGTTCGAAATTTCGAACCATTGAGGTTCGAAATTTCGAGACCTTGAGGTTCGAAATTCCTGATAACGGAGGTTCGAAATTTCAAACCCTGGAAGTTTGGCATTTCAAAGCCCACGGGTTCGAGATTTTCGGGAATACCAAGAGACTTCTTCTTTTTATTATAAATAGCCTCCCCTCCCCCCTCATTTTTCCTCTTCCATATTTTTTCTACCTTGACCGCCATTGATTCAGAACTCCGAAGTCCAGTTCCTTTATTTCGAATCAGACTTAGGCAATGTTTGGGGTCGACAAACGAGGAGGAAGGAGGTCGAAGCGCCGTGGTTCGACGCGAGGGAGAGTGGCGGCGACCTGAACTGGGTCGGAAAGCTCGAACCCTGGGGGAGCTTCAAAAGTTCAAATCTTTGTGGGTTTGAATTTTCGAACCCCGAAGTGGTTCGAAATTTCGACCCTCCACGGGTTAGGTTTTTCAAACTTCAAGAGGGTTCGAGTTTTCGAGTCTTGAAAGGGTTCGAATTTTCGAACCTGGGGGGTTCGAGTCCTCGTCCTTTCGTGGGTTCGAATTTTCGAAGCCCGAGAGTGGATTGAAATTTCGACCCTCTGCAGGTTCGATTTTTCTAACCTCGAAAGGGTTCGATTTTTCTAACCTCGAGAGGGTTCGATTTTTTGACCCTCGAGAGGGTTCGAATTTTCGATCCTTGCTGGGCTCGAATTTTCGAATCTATGGGGTTCGAGTCCTCGGCCCTTGGTAGGTTCGAATTTTCGATCCCCTAATGAGGTTCGAATTTCGAACTTTGAAGCGGGCTGGAGCTTTTTTAGCTTATTGCAGGGTTCGTCGTTAGCCTAACTGTCTTGCGCCACGCCTTGGCGGGGCGCTGTTTCTTTTGTCCAGGACTTTGATCTCCCGACTGCCCACCTTAGCGATTGTATGACCGCATATATTCTGAATTTCTACATGGTATAGAGCATATATCTATACTGTTGGACTGTTTAGATTTCCTCTGTACATCTTAATTATGCATGACACCGCACGCACGTGTTAGCTCTCACCAACACGAGGGGTACGGGTTATTTCAATGTGATGTCTAATACTGGTGTGTTAAATTATAACTAGCGATGCAAACAAAATCAAAGACTGGAAAAAGCCTAGAAGCCGAGGCTTCCCGGCCATCGTCACATACATATGATTCTACCGATAGTGGTAGCTCGGTTGGCATGGAGCTTGAGACTACTGAAGGATCCGTTCCTTCTCAAACAGCCATTTCACCAAAGTGTCTGAGCACGGGGAACAAATTGACAGATTACATTCTCCGGTCATATATGAAGAGGTCGAGAACGTGGATATTATTAGTGGAGATGCACCTGTGGCTCCGGTAGGCCCGGATATGTTGCCCAATGCAGTTATCTTGGAAAATACGACGGATTCAGTACCATTGCGCATGGATGTCACAACAATTAGAAAGATGGCGTTGCGGTTCAATATACAGGTGGGCGATGTCAATGCACCGGGAGAGGGGGGCAGGGCTCATGCACCGCCCGAGGGTTTGACTGCCTGGAACATGCAAGCTTGTTTTGCGGGATGCGTGCCCCCATCCAATGACTCTATTCAGGACATGCTATCTTATTTCCGCCCTACGCCTTCGTAACTACATCTGAATGCTTAGTCTTCACTCTTAGGCACTTACGTTCTCTGTCGTGAATATTTACACTTGGGACCTACTAAAGATGAAATTCTGTATTTCTTCCATTTCAGGAGAACGACTAGCGGATCGCCCTCCCAATGGGTCCTAGAAACGTCTCTTGCCACCAAATTTTTCGTCGGGAAGTGGCCAGGCCGTTCATGTTCAAACATGACTAGTTCTTTGTGCGCTTCCCTCCTGGATTTGCAAGGTGGTGGATAGAAGGGAGTAAGTATTTTCGAACTTCGTTTCCTACTATAAGGTTCTTGGATCGCGTGTCTCATTATTTTTCGATCACAACAGGAAATCCATAGGCACCCACCGGTGAGGAGTACCAGCAACGCCTTAATGCTTTGCGAGCGATTCCCGAAGAGTCACGCAAAACTGATACCGTGACAAGTCAAGAGCGCCTTCGCCTTGCTGGGTTTCTTCCAGGTGATTGGGCTATAATCAGGCTTGCCGTTACGAGCAGTGTGCCAAAAGGGAAGGTGATGGAAGGTCCTGCGGCTCCTAGTTTGAAAAGAAAGCCACCTTCTGCTGGGCCCAAACCCAAAAGGCTGTCAAGTTCCAAGGAGATGCGCGTGGAGACAGGGTTGGTGGCGTGGAGATAGTCACCCGGTATGAGGTTTTGTTGGATGCTTCCGTCCCGCCTCCGATGGGAGGGGTGGGGGAGAAACGTCGGTCGGTCCACAGTCCCTTGTGACTTCTCGGGAGGCCGTCGCCCCGCTCGAGGCAGTGGACCTGTTTGTTGGTCGGAATGAAGTTGCTATAGAATTGTCTTCATGGCCAGATACGACAAGCATGGAAGAACTAGCTCTTGCTACCAAGGAGTTAGTTCCTTCGAGCAGATCACAATTTGATTTGTTGAGAGAACACTTAGGGCATACACCCATACACACTGCATAGCCTTTAGGCTACCCTGAGTGTTTGACTCGTCTAACTTTTATTCATTCCTCTGACAGGTGATATGGCCAGAGGGCGCGGATGACGTGGTTACAAACATGGAGGCTGCCAACGCCATAGATGAGGGCTCTAGAGGAGGAACCAGCTTGTACGACACTCCACCTCCGTCGGATCGCGGCACTGAGCACCAAGGTGGGGATCTCCACGACTCCGACTCCTCCTCCCTCTCCCATTCGGGTGTCCGAGGGAGACTCTCGACTTAACATAGGGATTCCCGGCGTCCGCCTTTACTAGCTCCTTTACCTACAACACCCTCAGCTCCCGCTCCAGTTACCACGGGGAGGGAGTCGTCATTTGGTCAACCAAGACCGGAGAGGACGACTGTAACTGGGACGCGAGAGGTGGCGGAATCTGAGAAACAAGGGCTTTCTATGGACGAACGGAGGGCATGGTTGAAAAAGACTTTCCCTCGACACTACTTTGATGAGTTGACGGTCCTTCCTGATCTCCATGCACCTCCCTCCATGGACATCGGAGCTGATCAAGAGGAATAACATGAAGCTCAGCAATGAGAGGCTGACCATTGACGCTGAGCATACCACCGTCCGCAATTTGAACATAGAAATAGGTGATCTTGCCTTTTTTGTATTGAGAAATTTCCATTAATTTCCCCTGTATCTTCGAATACTAACTCGTATATCTCATTGTTTTTAGCTGAGATGAGGAAAGGGTATGAGACACTCAAGAGTGAGGCCGATCAATCTCACTCTATTTTCACGGAAACAGTAGCTAATCTAACCACCGGGAAGACAGCCCTAAAGAAGGAAAAGGTTAAGGCGGATATGGTTTGTGCCAATCTGGAAAGGGAAAATGCAAGAATCCCTCAGTCCAGGATGACAATAATGTTTTAAGAGCGGGAGATGACAGCCTAAAGATGCAGCTCGAAGAAATGAGGAAGGCGAAGGAAGATGCAGAGGCCAGTAATCGGATGTGCTAAGAGCGATTGATGAATTGAAAGCGGAGCACCTGAGGGAGGCAGAAAAACTGAGGGAGCAGCTGGAGGACACGGGGTTCCGGGTAGAATCGTCCATGGTGGAAGATATCAAAAATATGTATGTCAAGGTTCTGAGATTTCGAGGGCTCTCATGGGTTGACGATTATTCCTGTGAACTAGGCCAAACCTGGGAGAGGTTGGTTCCATATGAAGCCTGTTTCCGCCAACTAGATGTGAGCACTTTAGATGAGTGCCAACTCACGATTAATGTCCTGACTGACGAGGAGCGTGAAAAGTTGGAGGAAGGAAGGGGGCTGATACTAGAGGATGCCGAAAGGGAGAGGTTGGTGAAGCTCTCTGCTGAAAAGGGAAAGGCTACCGTGACTGAAAGTGTGGTGGTAGCAGAGACCTTCGTAGAGGGAAGCTCTTATCGGCCAATGGCTCTGGATCTGTTATGGTAATTGATCTCGCAGCCTTGGATCGGGTTTCGACTGAGTATGACACCGAGCGTCTGGAACTAGGAGAGACCGGATTCACCTTACCTACTATGGCAAGCACCCTTACCATTCTGTCTACACCATCTTTGACCGGAGGTAAATTCCCTTTATCGTGTATCCCTGAGGATGACATGGTTACCAAATTTGCAGAGTAAAAGGTTGTGTTTTAACTTTGCATCCATTCCTAAACTGACCATGACATCGGGCCCTGCCCTCGTGATCTCACAAATGACTGAATCTGGCCAACACCTGCGAGAATGCAATTTGAGAAGGTGGCGATCAATTGGACACCTATTCGAATATAAGGATAACTCCCAGCCTTTATGAAAGGCTTATCGAGGAAGGAGTGGTAGTAGATGGACAAAGTGCGACTGCCCAAGGCCCAGTGGAGGCGAATGTTCCTATGATGCATGAGTTGGTAAACGGTTTAAAGGGCCGAATTGCGGCCAAGTGTGAAGAGGTGGAGGAGAAGCAGAAGAATAATGAGGCTGCCAGGCAGGTGGTCCTAATGAAGACTAAACGAGATGTAGTGGTGAGAGCCGCCGAGACATTTGCGCGGAGGAAGGCTAATGAGGAGGTAGAGAAGAAGAGGGCTGCTGATGATGCCCAGAAGAAAATGGAGGATGATGAAACCCAGCGGAGGGCCGCCGAGACCCTTGAGAAAACCAAGGCTGGCTAACTACACCACATAGGTCCCAGAAGCTGGCCGAGCGACGGGCTGTCAGAGAGGCCAAGGAAAAGGTTGAGCGGGAAGGCAGGGAGGTACCGGAGAAGAGCGATGCTATAGTATGCCTTGCTGCCGGGAATGCCTCCAGGCCCTTGCCGCATGTCGCCCCTACTGACATCACGGAGATCTTTAGTGGCGGTAGTGTGGACGAGAAGCATCTCTCGGCTTCTCACGAATCGACTACTTCCCAGAAGGGCCGAGGAGGCAGGAGCGGGTCCGAAAAGAAGAGGCTCGGCACGAAGGATGAACCATCAAGTGCTGAATCTGCAAAAAAGAAGCACAAGTACAAAAGTAAAAGATACGATTAGTGCTAGCAACTTAAGTAGAAGTTACCATTATTTTGGTAGTGTAGGCAAATAGTTTATGTGAGTACGGCCCTCGCTTTTGGTTTTTCAAGACATGGTGTGGTTTTCATGTACACCCTGTCATTAAAAAAGAAAGATGTTAGATATGTAGTTTGTTAAATGTGTGTATGTGAAAATTCAATATGAATTAGTAAAGATCACAGTTTATGTCAAGTGTTCAGATGTTCTTTTTATATTTTCCAATGTCCTGTACTTGCATAAGCATACTTATCGTTGCACGTAACACAAAAGCGACAGGGGGCCGCTCTCTGGGTAAATTATTCCAGAAGGGCGAGATAGAGCGCTGTTTTAGTAAGTCTCCCTCAGCTCAGGAAACCTGTAATTTGCGAAACCAGGCTGGGCGTCTGCTGTTTTTGGTTGCCCGGGGTTGATCCCAAGTATAGTGAAGGCGTAGGGCATCGCGATTTGTGGTCCGCTCGGTGGGTGACTCTCCCGTCGTTCATCGAGTTGTGGCGAGCCACAAACATCGTTTATTCGCCTGATAAGAGAAGCCCGGATCGTCAGCCCATACGGTCCGATCGTGGCCATGGGCTACCCCTTAGCCTTGAGAGTTTTGGGGAAGAAACGATTTTAGGGCCTGCTCGGTGCTACGCTAAGATTCGACCGACACCCATCTCCAAGGGAGAAATTTACATCACTCCTGGATGGCTGTTGGGTGTCCCCAAGTCGCTTGGGACTTGGGCGTGGAACGATTTATCCTCGGTCACGGCATGGGGCCGAGGTTCGAGTTCATGATTATTTATACTTTGTCTTGCCACGGGCCAATGACTCGAGTAGCGTGGCCGGCTCTCGTGCTCAGGGTGCCGATCGTAGCCAGTGCCTTTGGCCTCGATGTTGGCTCGAGGTTCGAATGGCGGCACCGGCTCCCATGCTCGGGAGCCGATACGGCGATCGACTGATTACATGCTAGCTGGTTGGCGGGACTTAATCAAACGTGTCATACGCAGGATAAACATAAAGAAGCGACGGGAAGTTGAACATTATCTCTACTAATAACTTTGGCGGTAATAGCCTTTACAATGCCTTGAATTGGTAGAAAAAAAAACATTGTTGGAAAGCATAAACAACTGTGTTCTAAGTTATGTAAAGTTGCGGCGGAGATGTCCACTATTCCATTCCCTTGGGAGTTCAAATCCTTCCATGGTTGTGGGTTTGAAAACCCATTGTTGAGCTTCCGTTGTATGGAGTACGGGCCTTCCCTACGAGGGGAGAGGATAGTTGGTGGAGGAAAGACCTGTTCTAAGATGAGGTCTTCGACGTTGAGGTCCTTATGACGAACCCTAGAATTGAAGTATCGGGCAAATCGTTGTCGTTGGGTGGCGGCTCTGAGATTAGCTTCATTCCTTATTTCTTCTAGCAAGTCGAGTGACCCCAAAAGTAAATCTTGGTTTGTCTTTGGACCGAAATAAGTAACTCGATGAGATTGAAGCTCCAGCTCAATGGGGATAACAACTTCAGATCCGTAGGCGAGGGCGAAAGGAGTGTGTCCGGTTGTCGTCTTATGGGTGGTTCGGTAGGCCTATAGGGCTAGAGGAAGTTCGTCTGCCCACATTCCCCCAGCATTTTCCAGATGTTTCTTGATAATGGATCTGATGACCTTATTAACCACCTCGACTTGCCCGTTGGCTTAGGGATGAACCACTACTGAGAATCTTTTTTCGATGTTGTGGCGCTGACATAAGGCTTTGAATTCGACGCTCTCGAACTGAGTGTCGTTATCGGAAATGATAGCTTGAGGGACCCCATATCGAGTAATGATGTTGCGCACAATGAAGTTGATCATCTTCTTGGTGGTGATTGTGGCAAGAGCTTTGGCCTCTGCCCATTTGGTAAAATAATCAACTGTGATGACAGCGTACTGTGCCCCACCTTTGGCCATTGGAACAATTCCAATGATGCTGATTCCCCACATGGAGTATGGCCATGAGCTGATCATTTTTGTCAACTCTGTAGGCGGAGTCCTTGGGATCTTTGAGAAGCGCTGGCACTTGTCACACTTGTGAGCATAGTCTACGACGTCTTAGTCGAGCGTAGGCCGATAATAGCCACGTCTAATTATTTTTCTTGCCAGAGTTTGTCCTCCAGTATGGTCGCCGCACTCACCCTTATGTACATTTGTGAGCACTCGGATGGCATCGTCACGGGCAACGCATCTGAGCAATGGGATAGAGAAGCCTCTGCGGTAGAGCACCCCATCCATAAGAAGGTAGCGAGCTGATTTATGGGTGAGCACTCGTCTTTCCTTATAGCATTCTAGGAGGGTCCCGTGTTGCGGGTAATTCTTGATCGGCGTCATCCAGGATTCAGGCTCGGGTTCAGCGTTCATGGCCGCCTTAGTTTGTATTTGCTTGAAACTTAAGGAGTTGAGCACTTCAATAGGGGAGAATCTCAAGAGTTGCGGATCCTCGGAGCTTGCTAGTTTGGCTAGTGAATCTGCTTTTTCATTTTGCTCTCGAGGAATGTGCATGATGACAAAGTGGTTGAGGTAGTGAGCAATTCCTAAAACTGGGTTAAATATACGGCGTCGTCCCTCCTTCAGTTGATATTCTCCTTGCACTTGACAAACGATGAGTTGTGAATCAGAGAAGATTTGGATAGTCTTTAGTTTGAGCTCGATCGCGATTCTGAGTCTGGTTATCAAGGCCTCATGCTCTGCGTCGTTGTTGGTAGCAGGGAAATTTGGCCTCAACGTGTAATATATCGAGTGTTCTTCGGGGGTGATTAGCACGACTCCGGCGGTGTTGGTGGACCGTCCACTAACAATTCCCATTGAGCATTTGGAGCTTCAGTGTTCTCTGTAGGAGTCTCCTCAGGTGCAGTGAATTCCACTATGAAATCAACGAGAGCTTGGCCGAGGATGGCTCGGCGGGGGATGAATGTTATCTCAAATTGGCTTAGCTCCATACTCTACTTTAATAGTCGCCCAGATGCCTCGGGTCACTATAGGACCTGTCGTAAATGCTGGTCGATGAAAACCTTTATGGGATGAGACTGGTAGTATGGTCGAAGCTTCCGAGGGGAAATCAATAAGCAGAACACCAGCTTTTCCAGCTTCGGGTTGTTCTTTTCTACCCCCGTCAATCATTTGCATATGTAGTAGATAGGCCGTTGGACGAGATTCCCGATGCGTACAAGTGCCAAGCCGATTGCGTGCACAGAAATAGCCAAATAGACATATAAGTCCTCATGGTCCACAGGCTTAGATAAGATAGGTGGTTGCTCTAAGTGATTCAAAAGGTCCTCGAACACGAAAATGCATTCTTGGGTCCATTCTATGTTGAATTTTCCCTTTCGAAGTAAATCGAAGAAAGGAATGCACTTGCCAGTGGCTTTAGAGATGAACCGACTTAAAGCGCCGACATTTTCGTTTAAACTTTGGACATCCTTGATGTTCTTGGGGATTTGTATTTCTCGAATAGCTTGCATTTTTTTTGGATTGGCTTCGATTCCTAGGGAATTGACGATGAAACCCAAGAATTTTCCTGAAGCGACTCCGAAGGAGCACTTCAGAGGATCGAGTTTAATGTCGCATCGGCGAAGGATATCGTAAATTTTAGAGAGGTCATGGACGTGTTCATTGGACACTTTTATTTGACTAACATGTCGTCCACGTACACCTCCATGGATTTCCTAATTTGGTTTTTAAAGAGTCGATTAACCATTTGCTGATAAGTGGCACCAGCATTCTTGAGGCCGAAGGGCATGATGCGATAGCAGTAAAGAAAAAGGTCTATTATGAAAGAGATATGATCCTGGTCGTGAAGATTCATCGGGATTTGATTGTAGCCTGAGTAGGCGTCCATGAAAGATAGTAGCTGGTATCCGGCAGTTGAGTCAATAAGTTAGTCTATCCTCGGGAGCGGGAAGATGTCCTTGGGACATGCCTTGTTCAAATAGGAGAAGTCGACGCATGTTTGCCATTTACCGTTGCCTTTTTTGTCCAGGAACGGATTGAAGACCCATTTGGGGTAGTTAGTTTCGCGAATAAAGTTGTTATTGAGTAGACGGTCTACTTCTTCCTCGAGTGCTTTGGACCTTTCGGGTCCCAAGAAGCGGCATTTCTGCTTGATTAGAGGCATTGTGGGATCGATACTTAGAAATTGGCAAGAGACCGCGGGATTTATGACTTTCATATCGGAGTGAGTCCATGCGAAGACATCCAAATTTTCCTTTAAGAAATCTACAAGATCCTTGTGAGATGGAGTTGCGATCCTATCTTCAGCACCCTTGATGGATCATCGGGATTAACTGGAATATCCACTGTAGGTTCAACTGGAGTAGCGCTCTCATATTCGGGCTCTTCACCCTTCCGTGGGTCGAGATCATCGGAAAGACGTCATTGGCGCCTGAACCAAGGCCAAGACGCCGTTGATTGCTATGCTGAGATAGTCTTGGCGCAAGAAGGTGTGGACACGGCTTTTGCCTTGTCCTTATTATGTTCATTCTTCCATTCTATTGCATAACATTCTCTGGCGTTTTCTTTGTCTCCTCTAACTGTTCCAGTCCAGTTTTCTATTGGGAATTTCATTAGGACAGACCATGGTGGCATGCAGACCCGAAAATCTGTGAGGAAAGGGCGTCCAAGGAAAGCGTTGTAAGGGGAATTGATGTTTATAACCACGAAGATGAGGACTCGCACCCGGATCTGATCCCCCTCTCTTAGCTCCACAGGTAAATCGATCATTCCCACTGGGGAACTAGAAGCCCTATTGAAGATGTGGATCTTAGCACGACATGACTTTAAATCCTTTGCTTCCAACTTCGTCTAGTAGTAAGCAGCTTTGAAAATGATGTTGACCGAGCTTCCCTAGTCAATTAGTACCTTTCATACAGAAGTTGCACCTATCTGAGCTGTGATAACTAGTGGATCAGTGGTCGAGATTTCGATTCCTGTAGAATCTCTTTCGTGGAAAACAATGTCATCCTGCATGGTTTTTTGGAGCTTGGCTGGGACAGATTTGTTGGGAGCAGAGCAAGCTTGATAAGTAGCATGCTTTATGGAACTCACATACTCTTCCATTTTCCAAACACTGTCGTGTGTGGGGTAAGGCCTGCCACATATCGTGTTGATCACGATCCCTCGCCTTACGTTAGATGGACCCAGAGCCATCTTGGCGGGCGCCTGAGGTGCTGGTGCTAGAGGCTTTGAATTTTTCAGGAGAAAAGGGTTATTGGACATATTGCTCGAGTCGTTTCTCACGGATAAGCTTCTCGATTACGTCCCTAAGCCGGCGGAACTCATTGGTACCGTGCCCGTACAGTCGTGGTGTCGACAGAACCTCCCAGTATTTTTCTCGCGGTTTGTTGATTCTTTGGTGCGCGGCTTCTTGTGTGGCAACGTGTTGCATGTCTCCAAGTGAATTGTTTCTAAGTCCTCATTTAATAGAGTGTAGATCTCGAAAGCGCAGTGAGGGCCGAGTTTCCTTGCCTCCGTCGGGGCCTGACCGTTGTTTCAACCACCCAATCTACCATTATTTGGTCTTTCCTCTAGGGGCCTACCCCTTGTTCTGATCGAAGGGCTCTACGACTTATTTTCCTCTAAGGTTATTATTTGAGGTGTCCGCTTGGAAGTCGTTGGGGCGGCTTGTTTTGGAGAGCTGGTTCCACCTTACCTCCTCTTGACATAAGTACTACCCTGCCTTCTCGTAGAAGGCATCGAGGTTTTTTGGCTACTTCCAATCGATCCATGCCTTGAATTCGGAAGTAGGAAGGACGCCTTTTGCTAACTAAAAGAGTATGGTGCGAGGGTCCGGGTACTCGACCTCGGCAAGGGAAATGTTGAACCGGGAGAGGTAGCTTTCGAATCACTCGGCGGGTCCTTGTAAAGGTTTGACAAACTAAGGGAATTTTTTGGAGTCGGGATATGCACTCTGAATTGCTTGACTAGTTCTGTAGCTAGTTGGCCGAAGTTGTTGATGTAATCAAGGGGGAGGCGAGAGAACTAAAGTAAAGCGTTCCCAGATAGGAAGACTCGGAAGCACTTGCATTTGACTAGATCATTGCACCGGCTTGAATCCATTTACCATTCATACTGGTTCAGGAAAGCACAAGGATTAATGGAGCCATCATAGAGTGGCATCTGTGGCATGCTGAAGCATCGCGACCACTCGACCTCGTTTACTCTTCTTGTGAAAGGATTACGCCTAATGTGGGCCTCCCATGAGTCATGTACATTCCCTCACATTTCCCTTATGATCCTTTGGACCATGTTGGGAAGGTAAGTTAGATGGGGATCCACCATTGGGACCCATGGATTTTGGCGAGGTTCGGGAGTTTTGTTGCAAGGACGTCTTCAATGATGGATGTCCGGGTCATCTTCTTCCATGTCCTCGACATCTATAATCAGATCCTGGTGTAGAGCCGGTTGATGCAGATCCTGTTCTGGAAAAGAGAGGGCCACTGGAATAGTAGGTCCATCGTCTAGATGGGCGACCGTTGGCCCGCCGTTGATGATCAAGCGAGAGCGATCTCGGTATTGCGCTCCGTCGCTATATGTGACTGTAGTTTGGTCATCGTTGTCGTTGCCGTTGGCGTGCCAATTGTCGTAACCATTGTCAAGGGCGTTGGCGTGGACGACAACGTTGTTGATGAGACTAAACCTCCTTCTTTGATGCGGGCCCCTCGACTCGGAAGAGGAGGTTTCCGAGATAGTCGGTCAAGGTCGAGCGTTGTTCCAAGCTCGTTGAATTTAAGCGACGATACGCTGACTATCTTGAAGTTGTTGCATAAGGTTGATGTTATTCCTTAATGCTTGATTGAGCTCGACAGCTGTGTTCTCATATTTTCATTAAGCGCGTGGATCTAATGTAATAGCCCGCACCACCGTTAGCGCAAGATATTGTCCCCAACTTAGCCATCGTATAGATGTGGGGTTTTGTTCCTCAAAAGGCCTCCGCATTAGTAAGAGACGGGCTCTACTAAATAAGTACCCACTTCACACAGGCTTCCACGATGTGGGACTTAGGGATGTTACATTCTCCCCTCCTACAATGCTTAACGTCCCCGTTGGCTCATGAACACCTCACCCAGGCGCTGTGGTCCATACAGGAGCCACAATTCTGGCTGGGTATTGGCTCTGATACCACTGTAACAGCCTGCACCTCCGTTCGCGCAAGATATTGTCCCCAACTTAGTCACCGTATAGGTATGGGGTTTTGTTCCTCAAAAGGCCTCGGCGTTAGTAAGAGACGGGCTCTACTATATAAGTACCCACTTCACATAGGCTTCCACGATGTGGGACTTAGGGGTGTTACATCTAAGCTTATGTTGCTAGCGCTTCGGGGTGCACAATAGGAAGGACGTTTTCATTAGTGGCCAGGATATCCGACGGTTGGGGTTGTTGGGATGTCCCGGCCTCGACTGTGGCAGAAGAGACGAACATTGCATTTTTTGGTTCCTTTACCATCGTAAGCGGACTCAGCGGCAGGTTTAGCAAAGAAACCTCAAGCTTGTTGAAGTTGAGACGATAACGTGCGAAAAAGACGCAATTCCGAGTTTTTTCAGTGAAAGCACCAAATGTTGACGGCAAAAAATTGTCGTAAACACCAAATATTCCAATTACTATGAATTATTAATTTGGTCGTCTAGACAAGAAAGGAAAGCAGTAAATAACACAAAAGATTTATAGTAGTTCGGCCTCGAGAGGGGTCTACGTTCACTTTGAAGAGTTGTTGGAATATTATTGATAACACAAAGTTACTAGGTCAAGACCATCTCATGACTTCTCATTACATTCATCTATAAGCTATATGATGTCATAATTATCATATATTTAATATATTGGGAAAAAGACACCTTTGCCCTTCTTCTTCCTCAAAGTGGAGATGCCATTAAAGGAGCTCTCAAGAGGTCTCAAGTTCACCAATTCCAACCCTTCTGAAGTGTGAGGCCAAGGGGAATTTATAGGAGAGTGGTTAGGTAGGAGTAGATATGAGTAGGTAAAAATGGGGGACTACACCCGACCCCTGCGCATGCTAGAATTTCGTACCCAGCCTTGGAGTGCAAAATTCACACCTCGCGGGGCTCAAAATTCGTACCACATTGGGGGCTCGAAATTCGTAACCCGTAGGATACGAATTTCGCACCCTATCGGGCACGAAACTCATACCCTTCGGGGGCACAAATTTCATACATCTTGGGGTGCGAAATTTGCACCCCAAGTACGGATTTCGCACCCTGCTGGGTGCAAATCTCGCACTCCTGATGGGTGCGAATTTCGCACCCTACTGGGTTCGAATTTCGAACTGCATAAGGGTGCGAAATTCGCACCTTGAGGGGCACGAAGGTCACATTACGAGAGGCCCGAAGGCCGTAGGTCATGGGCGCTCGAAGCCTCGATGTTCGAGCTCGCGACTCCTAGGGATTCAGAGCCTTGATTCGGAAACGTGTTTGGGGTGTTGTGAGGTCTCTATTGGCACGATCACTTTTCAACCTGTTTCCTTCGCTTTTAGGTGTCCCTCTCGGCTTTAGTTCCGTGCGACACGTTGAGTCGTGCGTGGCTCCTATACTTTTGGGAATCGGACCAAAAAGCTGGTTAACATTTTCCCTCCAAAGTACGTCTTTTTTTGACATGATGTGCTTTGCGTTGGATAAGGTAGTAGTCGAGTTGTCGACTGGTCCTGTAAGTTAAAGGAAAACATATGTTAGTTATCGGGTTCATTCACCGTGGAATTGCGAGCAAGCCGTTGCTGGTGTGGCTTCGTGCTCGTTGCTAAGTATTCGTAGTGCATCGCCTCTGTGTGTTTGCGGTAATGGATATGCATACGTAGGGAGCACGTATACAGGAGCGTATGGCATGGTGCTTCGAACCCGGGGGTACGAATATTATATATATATATATATATATATGTATATAATTTTTTTACTTTTTTTTGAGGGTACAAACCTTTGCATCTGGGGTGATAAATTTCAAACTATGGTGGTTTGAAATTTCGAACTGTTGAGATTCGAAATTTCGAGACCTTGAGGTTCGAAATTTCGAGACCTTTAGGTTCGAAATTTTGACACCTCTAGATTCGAAATTTCGAGACCCCGAGATTCGAAATTCCTAATAACAGAGGTTCCGAATTTCAAACCCTGGAGATTTGGCATTTCGAAGCCCACAGGTTCGAGATTTTCGGGAATACCAAGAGACTTCTTCTTTTTATTATAAATAGCCTCCCCTCCCCCCTCATTTTTCCTCTTCCTTATTTTTTCTACCTTGACCGCCATTGATTCAGAGCCTTGAAGTCCAGTGCCTTTATTTTGAACAAGACTTAGGTAATGTTTGGTGTCGAGACACGAGGAGGAAGGAGGTCGAAGCGCCGTGGTTCGACGCGAGGGAGAGTGGCGGCGACTTAAACTTGGTCGGAAAGCTCGAACCCTGGGGGAGCTTCGAAAGTTCGAATCTTTGTGGGTTTGAATTTTCGAACCCCGAGAGTGGTTCAAAATTTCAAGCCTCCGCGGGTTCGATTTTTGAACCTCGAGAGGGTTCGAGTTTTCGAATCTCAAAAGGGTTCGAATTTTCGAACCTGGGGGGTTCGAGTCCACGGCCCTTCGTGGGTTCGAATTTTCAAAGCCCGAGAGTGGTTCGAAATTTCGACCATCCTCGGGTTCAATTTTTCTAACCTATAGAGGGTTCAAGTTTTCAACCCTCGAAATGGTTCAAGTTTTTGACCCTTGCCAGGCTCGAATTTTCTAACCTAGGGGGTTCAAGTCCTCGGCCCTTGGTGGGTTCGAATTTTCGAGCCTCTAATGAGGTTCGAATTTTCAAACTTTGAAGCGGGCTGGAGCTTTTTTAGCATACTACAGGGTTCACCGTTAGCCAAGCTGGCTCGTGCCACGCCTGGCGGGGTGCTGTTTCTTTTGTCCAGGACTTTGATCTCCCGACTGCCCGCATTAGCAATTGTATGACCGCATATATTTTGACTTTCCACATAGGATAGAACATATATCTGAACTGTGACTGAACTGTGGTACTATTTAGATTTCCTCTGTACATCTTAATTTTGCATGACATAGCACGCGCATCTTAGCTCTCACCAACACGAGGGGTATAGGTTATTTCAATGCAATGTCTAATACTATTGTCTTAAAGTATATCTAGCAATGCAAAAAAGATCAAAGACAGGAAAAAGCCTGGAAGCCGAGGCTTCCCCCGATCGTCACATACGTAGGATTCTACCAACAGTGTAGCTCAGCTGGCAGCGAGCTTGAGACTACTGAAGGATCCGTTCCTTCTCAAACGGCCAGTTCGCTAGAAGTGTCTAAGAGCGGGGAACAAATTGAGAGATTACATTCACCGGTCATACATGAAGAGGTCGATAATGTGGATATTATTAGTGGAGATGCACCGGCGGCTCCGGTAGCCCAAGATATGTTGCTCGACGAAGTTGTCTTGGAAAATCTGACGATTCGGTACCGTCGTGCATGGATGCCACAACAGTTAGGATGATGGCACTACGGTTCAATATACAAATGGGCGATGTCCATGCATTGGGAGAGGGTGGTAGGGATCATGCACCGCCCGAGGGTTTGACTGTCTGGAACATGCAAGCTTGTTTTGCGGGATGCATGCCCTTAGCCAATGACTTTATTCAGGACATGCTATCATATTTATGCCTTGCGCCTTCACAACTATATCCGAATGCTTATTCTTCACTCTTAGGCAGATATATTCTCTATCGTGAATATTTACACTTGGAACCTACTAGAGAGGACATTCGGTATTTCTTCCATTTCAGGAGAACAACTAGCGGATCGCCCTCCCAATGGGTCCTTGAAACGTCTCTTACCACCAAATTTTTCGTCGGGAAGTGGCCTAGGTCGTCAGTGTTCAAACACGATTGGTTCTTTATGCACTGCCATCCTGGATTTGCAAGAAGGTAGATAAAAGGGAGTAAGTATTTTCAAATTTCGTTTCGTACCATAAGGTTCTTAGATCCCATGTCTCAATATTTTTCGATCAAGGTAGCAAATCTAAAGGCACCCATCGGTGAGGAGTACCAGCAACGCCTTAATGCTTTGCAAGCAATCCCCGAAGAGTCACGCAAAACTGATACCATGACAAGTCAAGAGCGCCTTCGCCGTGCTGTATTGCTTTTGGATGATCAAGCTATAATCAGGCCTGCCGTTGCGAGTAGTGTGCCAAAAGGGAAGGTGACCGAATGTCCTACGGTTCCTGGTTTGAAAAGAAAGCTACCTTCTGCTGGGCCCAAACCCAAAAAGGCTGTCAAGTTACAAGGAAATACACGTGGAGATGGAGCTGGTGGCATGGAGATAGTCACCCGAGATGAGGGTTTGTTGGATGCTTCCGTCCTGCCTCCGATGGGAGAGGCGGGGGGAGAAGCGTCGGTCGGTCCGTAGTCCCTTGTGACTTCTCGGGAGACCACCGCCCCGCCCGAGGCAATGGACCAGTTTTCTGTTTTGAATCAAGTTGCTATAGACTTGTCTTCGTGGCCGGATACGACAAGTATGGAAGGACTAGCTCTTGCTGTGAAGGATTTAGTACCTTCGAGCAGATCACAATTTGGTTTGTTGAGAGAACACTTAAGGCATACACCCATACACACTGCATAATTTTTAGGCTCCCCTGAGTGTATGACTCGTCTGACTTTTATTCATTCCTTTGACAGTGATATGGCCAGAGGGCGCGAAGGACGTGGTTATGGACATGGAGACCGCCAACGCCCTAGGAATCCTTTCTTTGAGGGCTTTAGAAAAGGAACCAGCTTGTACAACACTCCATCCCCACCGAATCGCGGTAGTGAACACCGAGGTGGGGATCGATCTCGACGTTCTCCTCCTCCTCCCCCTCCCATTCAGGTGTCCAAGGGAGACTCTCGACTTAACTTAGGGGGTTCCTGGTGTCCACCTTTGATAGCTCCTTTACCTATAACACCCTCGGCTCCCGCTCCAGTTACCACAGGGAGAGAGTTGCCATTCGGTCAACCAAGACCGGAGAGGACGACCGTATCTAGGACGCGAGAGTTGGCAAAGTCTGAGCAACAAGGGCATTCTGTGGTGGAACGGAGGACATAGTTGAAAAAGGCTTTCCCTCGACACTACTTTAATGAGCTGACGGTCCTTCCTGATCTTCGTCCACCTCCCGTCAAGGACTCGGGGGAGATCTGGATGCATGTGAGCGAAGCATACCACAAAGTCGACGAGCTTACCGCCTATTCTTTTCACTTTTCAAAGCTGATCAAGAGAAAGAACATGGAGCTCACCAACGAGAGGCTTATTATTGAAGCTGAGCATACTACCGCCCGCAATTTGAACATAGAAATAGGTGAGCCTGCCTTTTTTGTATTGAGAAACTTCCATTGCTTGCCCCTGTATCTTCGAGTACTAACATGTGGATCTCACTGTTTTTATCTGAGATGAGGCAAGGGTATGAGACAATCAAGAGGGAAGCCGATCACTCCCGCTCTATTTTCACGGAAACAGTAGCTGATCTAACCACCTAGAACACAACCCTAAAGAAGGAAAAGGCTGAGGTGGATAAGGTTTGTGCCGATTTGGAAGGGGATAATGCAAGAGTCTCTCATCTCCAGGATTACAATAATGTTTTAAGAGTGGAAAATGACAGCCTGAAGAGGCATCACGAGGAAATGAGGAAGGCAAAGGAAGATGCGGAGGCCAGTAATCGAGATGTGCTAAGCATGGTGAATGGATTGAAAGTGGAGCACCTGGGAGAGGTGGAACAACAGAGGAATCAGCTGGAGGACACAGAGTTCTAGGTAGAATCATCTGTGGTAGAAGATATCAAAAATATGTATGTCATGGTTATGAGATTTTGAGGGCTCTCATCGGTTGACGAATATTCCCATGAACTAGCCCAAACCTGTGAGAGGTTGGTTCCATATGAAGCCTGTTTGTGCCAACTGGATGTAAGCACTTTGGATGAGCACCAACTTACGACTGATCTCCTGACTGATGAGGAGCGTGAAAAGTTGGAGGAAGGAAGGAGGCTGCTACTAGAGGATGCCGAAAGGGAGAGGCTGGCAAAGCTCACCACGGAAAAGGGGAAGGCTGCCATTACTGAAAGTGCGGTGGCAGCAGAGACCTTCGCAGAGGGAAGCTCTTACTGGCCATTGGCCCCTGGATCTATTATGTCAATTGATCCCGCAGCCTCGGCTCGGGTTTCTACTGAGTATGACCCCGAGCATTCAAAGCTAGGAGAGACCGGATTCACCTTACCTGCTATGATGAATACCCTTCCCATTCTGTCTACACCATCTTCGACCATAGGTAAATTCCCTTTATCGTGTATCCCTAAGGATGACGTGGATAACGAATTTGCATACTAAAAGGTTGTGTTTTTACTGTGCAGCCATTCCTGGACTGACCATGACATCTGGCCCTGCTCCCGTTATCCCATAAACGACTGAATCTGGGCCAGGACCTGCGGGAATGCAATTTGGAGAAGGCGTAGATTAGTTGGACACCTATTCGGATATAAGATAACTCCCAGCCTTATTGACGAAGGAGTGGTGGTAGATGGAAAAAGTGCGGCTACCCGAGGCCCGGTGGAGGCCAATGTGCCTTCGATGCATGACTTGGTAGATGGTTTAAAGGGTCGAATTGCGGCCAAGTGTGAAGAGGTGGAGGAGAAGAAGAATCAAGATGAGGCTGTCAGGCAAGAGGTCCTAATGAAGACCAAACAGGATGTAGAGGCGAGAGCCACTGAGACATCTGCGCGGAGGAAGGCTGATGAGGAGGCGGTGAAGAAGAGGGCTGCTGATGATGGCCAGAAGAAAAGGGAGGATGATGAAACCCAGTGGAGGGCCATTGAGACCCTCGAGAAAACCAGGGATGGCAGTACTACACCGCATAGGTCCCAGAAGCTGGCTGAGCGACGGGCTGTCAGAGAGGCCAAGGAAAAAGCTGAGCGGGAAGGCAGGGAGATACCGGAGAAGAACGATGTTGTAGTTGGCCTTGCTGTCGGGAATACCCCAAGGCCCATGCCACATGTCGTCGCTACTAACATCACGGAAATCTGTAGTGGCTATGGTGCGGATGAGAAGCGTATCTTGGCTTCTCATGAATCGACTACTTCCCAGAAGGGCCGAAGAGGCCGGAGCGGGTCCGAAAAGAAGAGGCCCGACGCGAAGGATGAACCATCAAGCCCTGAATCCGCAAAAAAGAAGCACAAGTACAAAAAGAAAAGATATGATTAGTGTTAGCAACTTAAGTAGAAGTTACCGTTATTTTGGTAGTGTAGGCTGATAATTTATGCGAGTACGGCCCTCGCTTTTGGTTTTTCAAGACATGGTGTGGTTTTCATGTACACCCTATCATTAAAAAGAAAGATGTTAGACATGTCGTTTGTTAAATGTGTGTATGTGAAAATTCAATATGAATTAGTAAAGATCGCAGTTTATGTCAAGTGTTCAGATGTTCTTTTTATGTTTTCCAGCGTCCTGTACTTGCATAAACATACTTATCATTACACATAACACAAAAGCGATTGAGGGCCGCTCTTTGGGTAAATTATTCCAGAAGGGCGAGATAGAGTACTAGTTTTAGTAAGTCTCCCTCAGCTCAGGAAACCCATAGTTTGCAAAACCAGGTGGGCGCCTGCTGTTTTGGGTTGCCCGTGGTTGATCCCAATTATAGCGAAGGCGTAGGGCATTGAGACTTGCAGTCCACCCGGTGGGTGGCTCTTCCGTCGTTCTTCGGGTTGTGGCGAGCCACAAACATCATTTATTCGCTTGAGAAGAGAATCCTGGATCATTAGCCCGTAGGGTCCGACCGTGGCCATGGGCTACCCTTTAGCCTTGAGAGCTTCGAGGAAGAAACGATTTTAAGGTCGGTCTCAGTGCTATGCCAAGATTCGACCGACACTCGTAGCCAAGGGAGAAATTTACATCACTCCTAGCTAGCTGTTGGGTGGCCCCAAGTCGCTTAGGACTTAGGCGCGGAACGATTTATCCTCGGTCTCGGCACGGGGCTGAGGTCGAGTTTGTGGTTATTTATACTTGGTCTTGCCACGGGCCGGCGACTCGAGTAGCGTGGTCGGCTCTGTGCTCGGGGTGCTGTTCGTAGCTAGTGCATTTTGGCCTCGATGTTTTCTTGAGGTTCGAGTGGCGGCACCGACTCCCGTGCTCGAGGGCCGATACGGCGATCGACTGAATACATGTCAGCTGGTTGGTGGGACTTAATCAAACTTGTCATACATGGGATAAACATAAAGAAGAGACAGGAAGTTGAACACCATTTCTACTAATAACTTTGGCAGTAATAGCATTTACAATGCCTTGAATTGCTAGAAAACAAAACATCGTTGGAAAGCATGAATAACTATGTACTAAATTATGTAAAGTAGCAGCGGAGATGTTCACTGTTCCATGCCCTTGGGAGTTCAACTCCGTCCATGGTTGCAAGTTTGAAAATTCCATTGATGAGCTTCCATCGTATGGAGTATGGTCCTTCCCAATGAGGGTACAAGCCGGTTGGCGGAGGAAAGACCTATTTTAAGACGAGGTCGCTGACGTTTAGGTCCTTATGCCGAACCCGGGAATTGAAGTATCGAGCTACTCGTTGCCGTTGGGCGGCGGCTCTAAGGTAAGCTTCGTTCCTCTTTTCTTCTAGTAAGTCGAGTGACCGCAAAAGTAAATCTTCGTTTGTCTTTGGATCAAAATAAGTAACTCGATGAGATTGAAGCTCGAGCTCAATAGGGATAACAACTTCGGATCCATAGGCGAGGGTAAAAGGAGTGTGACCAGTTGCCATCTTGTGGGTGGTTCGGTAGGCCCAAAGGGCCAGAGGAAGTTCGTCCACCCACATTCCCCCAGCCTTTTCTAGACGTTTCTTGATAATGGAGTTGATGAACTTATTAACCGCCTCGACTTGCCCGTTGGCTTGGGGATAAGCCACTAACGAGAATCTTTTTTTGATGCGGTGGAGCTGACAGAAAGCTTTGAATTCGACGCTCTCGAACTGAGTGCCGTTATCAGAAATGATAGCTTGAGGGACCCCATATCGAGTAATGATGTTGTGCATAACGAAGTTGATCATCTTCTCGGTGGTGATTGTGGCAAGAGCTTTGGCCTCTGCCCATTTGGTAAAATAATCAACTGCAAAGACAGCGTACCGTGCCCCTCCTCTGGCCATTGGAACAGTTCCAATGATGTTGATTCCCCACATGGCGAATGACCATGGGCTGATCATTTGCTTCAACTCTGTAGGTGGGGCCCTTGGTACCTTTGAGAAGCGCTGGCACTTGTCACACTTGTGAGCATAGTCTGCGGCGTCTTGGTCAAGCGTAGGCCAATAATAGCCATGTCCAAGTATTTTTCTTGCTAGGGTTTGTCCTCCAGTATGGTCGTCGCACTTACCCTCATGTACATTAGTGAGCACTCGGATGGCATCGTCACAGGCTATGCATCTGTGCAATGGGACAGAGAAGCCTCGGCGGTAGAGCACCCCATCCATAAGAATGTAGCGGGTTGATTTTACGGGTGAATGCTCGTCTTTCCTTGTAGCATCCTGGGAGGGTCCCGTGTTGCTGGTAATTCTTGATCGGACTCATCCAGTATTCTGGCTTGGATTCAGCGATCATGGCCTCCTCAGTCTGTATTTGCTTGATACTTGAGGAGTTGAGCACTTCAATGGAGGAGAACCCCCATGAGTTACGGATCCACGGAGCTTGCCAGTTTGGCTAGTGAATCTGCTTTTTCATTTTGCTCTCGAGGAATGTGCGTGATGACAAAGTGGTTGAGGCAGGTGAGCAATTCCTAAAAGTGGGTTAATATATGGCAAGTCATCCCTCCTTCGCTTGATATTCTCCTTGCACTTGACGAACGACGAGTTGTGAATTGGAGAAGATTTGAATAGTCTTTAGTTTGAGCACGATTGCGATGCTGAGTCCGGCTATCAAGGCCTCATACTCCGTATCGTTGTTGGTAGCAGGGAAATTTAGCCTGAACACGTAATATTTCGGGCATTTTTCGGAGGTGATTAGCATGACTCCAGCCCCCGAAGCATTTGCTGTTGGAGGAGCCGTCCACGAACAATTCCCGTTGTAACACCCCTGATTTTAAATATTAAAATTTACAAATTTAAGAATACTTAATTGCAAATTTGAGAATTAAGGGAAACAGACGCCGTTGCGTTCGTCTCGAAATTCTGCTTGAAATAGAGTCCAAGTTTGCGTGAATTGGACTCCGTATGAAGAAGTTATGGCCTTCCGAAGTTTCAGAATTCAAATAAATTAAAAATAGTTCAAAATTCAAATTCAGACAGGGAAGCAGGCTGGCGGGAATTCTCTCGCCCAAGGTCCAGGTCGACCAGGGGATCGACCTACCCATATAGGTCGACCTACCCCTCCCCCCCCCTCCCGCGGGCAGATCTGAAAGATGACGCTGTTTCGACTCATTGCTGAGTCATTAGGTTTGAGGTGTTATTCTATCTTGACTGGATGGTCTTGATTGCTTCTAGGGTTAATCTGATGGCTCAAAATTAATTAAAATTCTATATAAGCAACCTAACTCTCAACCTAAAATTACACTAATTCATACCAAGAGCCGCCATGCCATCAATGGAGAACCTAGAGTAGCCGCCGTTCTCTTTCAACTCAAAAACAAGATAGAAGCAAAAAATCAAAATTTAATCTAAATTTGGATAAAATTAGTCAACATCAAAGGCGAGCAATTCAGTTTCAAAATACAGATCCCAGAAAAACAAGACTGTTCTTTTGTTGTGAGTATAATCTTTCACAAAATAATTAATTAATTTAATTGTGATAAGTTATAATTGGGATTATGAGAATATGACTTTGAATCATGTGATGTTATCATTGACAGTTTTGTTATTGTGGATCTATTTCATATGTTGAACTGTACCGTTTAACTTGATTCATATTATGCAAGTTTGGGTTGTTAAATCATATGTATATGAATCTTATGCAAGTCTGTAGGTGGATTATACACAAGTTTATATGTGAATCATGTAGATACATATGCTAGTTTATATGCAAACATGTGACATTGATTTACATATTTAGATCCATATACAAGTTCACATCTTTGTGTTTAGATCTATATTTAGATCCATGGCAGTGTATAGTTATGCAAATTTATGTTTTATATTCCCATTGCCTATGCTAGTTTTGTTTGTGAATCATATGCTAGTTTGAATGAAATTCATATGCAAGTTATAGGAAAACCATATCCATATATGCAAGTTCATGATTACATGTTTACATCTATATTTAGATCCATGATAGTTTATGAAAATTTATGTACATCCTTTGCCTATGCAAGTTATTGGCTATGCAAACTTATGTCATGATTCGTAGACCTATTTTATGTGATGCAAGATGTGATGTTGCTTTTCTTTTTATAAGTTAGACTATCTTTTTATAAGTTAGACTATTTGTGAATCTAACATATGTCATATTAAAATGTACGAATAGCGTCGGGGCGATGGGATAATATTAAATATACCTAATTGTAAATTGGCATAAAATGGCCTTAAAGGCATATAATTGATTTGAGACATTAATTGGTTTAAATTTATATACCTGAAATTATGGACATAATTTAGATGACAATTATGGACATAAATTAATTTGGAATTTATTGACAAATTTGAATAGGGATATTAATCCAATTTGGGGTTAAATAATTATGTGTAATAATTAACAGTCTAAGACACGAGGTTAGACTCGTTTGTGGTATAAGACTGCCTAGACCCGCCCGTCAAATCCAGCAACTACAAACGGTAGTCTAATGTGAGAGGTCAAAGGCACAAATTGAATACGTAACAATTGTAAAGACATGAGGTTAGGCTCGTTTGCGTTATAAGACTGCCCGGACCCGCCCAGCAAATCCAGCAACAACAAACGGTATTCTAATGTGGGAGGTCTTTACAAGGTTACGGTTCTAATGAATTTAGTAACATTTAACCAGATAAACATGTGGTGGGACATGGGGGTTAGGTGGGTAGCCTAGGTGGCATGTGAAATACGATTAGAAACACTTAACCAAGTTGAAAACATGTAAAAAGACATGAAGGGGTTAAGTGGGAAGTTCTAATGGGGAACAAGCATAGGTGGAAAGCTTGTGTCAAACATGGGGACCCTTTTCAATCCAGTGACCCATTAAGTATCTTTGGGAGATCGAGTTAGATCGAGGACGGGACACGCTTACTGGGTTTGATTGTAAGAGGTCAAAACGGGTTAGCGGTGGCAACGCAAGTCCAACGGGGTCATGTGCGTGCGTGGGCTCGGGCTGGTAGGGAAGACGTTGTTGCATCGTGTAGATATAAGTTGTGCATCTTTAGTGGTACCGGGTTGCCACTTTGGGGAGTGATACACTCCACTGTGATACCAACATAGGTATCTACGAGTTAGGGAGCCGATCACATGAGGGTTGTGGGTGCAACTAGTGGAGATAGGGGCAGGCAACACCTATGAAGGCAACTAGGTGTAAGAGAAACTACCATTATCGTTATTGAGTTCTGTAGGCGGGATCAACTTTTGGGGTGACTAGTAATGGTTCAGTATAGTAATTATCCTATAGTGATTACGAACGAGATTAACGCCAGAATATTCCTCTTATTTGCTTTGTCATTCCCACTTGTTTCACGATCATACCTTGTTTTACCAGTTTATGCCTTATCCTAATTACTTTAATAATTATATTGTTAAAGTTATTATACTCGCAGACTTTATATCTGACCCCCTATGTTTTCGCCTCTTTTCTCCCACCCCCTCCCCTAGGTTCTCAGGGTGGGACTAGTAATAGTGGAGCTTGATCTTGGATCTCTTTCTCTCTCTTTTGGAAGTGCTTGGATTGCTGAAAGTAAAGTTTAGCTCATCTCTTTTATGGCTACTTATGTTGGGGTTATGCCTTTTATTTTATGTACTTAGAAAACAATTTGTCAAGATGGTTACTAAGTGTACTTTGTTTTTGTGTTGGTTTATGATGTTGTTTTAATCAAACTATTTCTCCGCTGCAATAAATGTTGTTTTGGAAATTTTCAAGTACCAATATATGTATCTGACTTGTTATATTCTGTTCTATTCACCAATAATACTCCAGGAAAGTTGATGCATTCCCTTTGAGAGTGACATTAATGGACGTGGGGTGTTACACGTGGTATCAGAGCTGAAGGTTGACAGAACAGATCAGAGATTTTGAAAATTTGTTTTTCAAAAAGCGTTTTATAAAAAAATACTTTCAAAAGTATGTTTTAAGATTGTATTTTCAAGAGAAAAGTTTGTTTTAAGAACATTACCCCGAAGAGCCATATATCTTTCCTTCGATTCTCCGTTTTGAATCTCTTCCTTTTACTTTTTCAGCATGTCTAGGGAACCTGAGATACCCGAGGGCATACCGATACCAGGCTGGTTTAGAAGGTATCTGGAGGCTAGGGCCACTGCCGCAGGCCCAGCAAATGTTCCTCCTCCCCCAGCTGCAGTCGCTTCCCCTCCCCCGCCTCGCGTTGATACTTTTTCGAAGATATGCAAAGATTTTTCGGGCCATGGGCGGGAAACCTTTTCACGGATCAGAGACGTTTTTTGAAGCCCGAAATTGGCTTAAGGAGGTAGAAGATCTATTTGGTACTTTCGAGATAGAAGATGGAAGGAAGGTCCAGTTGGCCTGTTGGTTAATGAAGGACGAAGCCTCGTTTTGGTGGGAGGTCACGAATGGAGAGCGTCCAGAAGAGACGTGGATGGATTTCAGACATAGGTTTGAGATGAAATTTCTCTCACAAGCAAAAGAGAATTCATACATGGAAAGATTCTTTGCATTGAAGCAGGGGAGTTTATCAGTAAAGGAGTACGTCAACAAGTTCAATCAGTTGGCGAGGTTTGGCTTAGACTTGGTGAACACACCTGAAAAGAAGGCCCTGAGGTTCGTTAAAGGTCTGAATGAGCCGCTACATGGGTTAGCTATGACCCGCATTCCTACGGGGGCTACCTTTGAGAAACTAGTTGACATGGCGCTTATGCATGAAGAGGAGAAAGGTGTTAACACTAACAAGGCACCAAAAAAGAAAGGGGATCAAAAGAAGTCACAGTAGCAACCTAAGAAAGGTGGTAAGGACAACAATAGCAAAGGAAAGAAAAGGTGCTTTAATTATGGAACACCAGGCCATCTGAGCAAGGACTGTATGAAGAAGAAGAAGACTGGTTGTTTCCACTGTGGAGAGGCAGGACATCTAATTAAAGACTGCCCGAGGAAACAGGGGCAAGGGCAAAGAAAAGGGTCCAGTTCTGAAGGGCAGATTCAGGCTCTCATGGCGCCAGGGCGGGCAAGAGGGCAGATCCAGGCTCTCATGGCACTAGGACAGGAGAGAGGTAGAAACATTTCTATTAAAAGTTTGATTTTTCTGTTTGATCATCATGTTCGTACTTTATTTGATTCTGGTGCTTCACAATCGTTTGTATTATCTTCGTTAGTTGGAACACTGCACCTAAAAACTAGTCTATTTATTGATCTCATAGTAGTCTCAAATCCAATTGGTGGTTCGGCTCATCTTTCAATGATTTGTCGGGATTTGAGAGTGTATTTTGAGCATTGAGTTTGAATGCAACGCCTTCGTTCTTGGCTTCACGGGCTATGGATTGATTCTAGGCATGGATTGGTTATCCAGTGATGGTGTCGTCCTCGATTGTGAAAAGAGTGTGGTTAAGCTTATGACTCGCCTTGTCAACACTCTCGAAATATCTTGTAACCCCATACATTCTGTTATGCTTAGTTACCTAGAATCTCTTGATGCGTTTGTTGAAAACTTGCAGTCTATTAGAGTAGTCCGTGAATAGTTAGATGTATTTGAAGAGGTGAAGGGCTTACCTCCAAAGCGGGAGATAGACTTCTGCATATACCTTGTTGATAATGCAAAACCCGTAGCTCTACCCATTAGACACATGGCTCCTAGGGAGAGAAAAGAGATTAGTAAGCAAGTCAAAAAGCTGCTCGAAAAGGGGTTTATAAGGCGGAGTATTTCTGAATGGGGTGCTCCAGTTGTATTCGCAACCAAAGCAGATAGTTCACTTCGCCTATGCGTTGACTATAGGGAGCTAAACAAGCTGACCAAGAAGAATAGGCACCCACTTCCTAGAATAGATGACTTGTTTGATCATCTTGTAGGTGCATCAGTTTTCTCCCAACTAGATTTGGCTACCGGGTTCCATCAGCTGAGAGTGGCTGAAGACAGCATTAATAAGACCATGTTCAGAACCCCGGATGGTTTCTTCGAATGGCTTGTCATGCCTTTCGGCTTGACAAACGCACCCGCTTACTTTGTTGACTTGATGAGTAGGGTGTTTAGAGAATTCCTTAATAACTTTGTGGTGATCTTCGTAGACGACATTTTGATCTTCTCGAAGAATGAAGAAGAGCATGCTTTGCATTTAAGGGAAGTCATGAATACTCTTCGTAAACGTTAGTTGAAGGACAAATTCTCCAAATGCCATTTCTGGAGAGAAGAATTGAGGTTTCTTGGACATGTGGTGTCCAAAGAGGGGTTAGCCGTAGACACCGCAAAAGTTGTTGCGGTACAAGATTGGAAGGTTCCACGGAATGCAGCCGAAGTCCGAAGCTTTCTCGGGCAAGTGGGCTTTTACCGAAAATTCATTAAAGATTTTGCTAAAATCTCAGCCCTACTCACAAGATTAACGAAGGTGAACCTAACTTTCGCTTGGGATTTGGATTGCGATATTGCTTTCCAACGTTTGAAAAGGGCTCTAACAGCAGCCCTAGTTCTGACATTGCCAGATGGGAGCAATAAGTTTACCGTATACACGGATGCATGTGGTACGGGACTAGGTGCTATCTTGATGCAAGAAGGTATGGTAGTAGCTTATGGAGGCAGACAATTGAAAGTACATGAGAAAAACTACCCAACCCACGATCTAGAGTTGGCTGCCATCATCTTTGAGCTTAAGTCTTGGCACCATTATCTCCTAGGTGAGAAGTTTGAATTGTATACTGACCATAAATCGTTGAAGTACCTTTTCTCACAGAAAGATCTTAACTTAAGACAGCAAAGGTGGATGGAATTTCTGGCCTCTTATGATTTTGAGAATTCCTATACACCAGGCAAGGGCAATGTGGTAGCGGATGCCTTAAGTAGAAAGAAGATGACCTTGAGTCCTCTCTTTGTAGAAAGGCAAAGCTTGGAGTATATAGCAAACTTTAGTTTTAGACCCTCCTCTGAAATTGTGCCTGGTCCGTTGGCATCACTAAAGGTGTGATCTGCTCTTTTAGACTCAATAGGAACCGCGCAATGAGAAGACCCTCAGCTAGTTGATATGATGTAAAAGCTAGTTGGGGGTGAGACTTCTAGCCACCTCAATAAATACTCCATCGATGATATGGGTTGGTTAAGACGGGATGGAAGGTTGTGCGTCCCACAAGTAAGGGAGTTAGTGAAGACGGTTCTCGAAGAGGCGCACCATTCTAAACTGACCATACACCCAGGCGGAGACAAGATGTATAAAGATATAAAAAGGGTTTTCTTTTGGAATGACATGAAGAGTGATGTAGCTGAGTTCGTCGCTAAGTGTTTGATATGCCAATAAGTCAAAGCGAAGCAGAAGAAGCCCGGTGGTCTGCTTCATCCTCTCAAGGTCCCACAGTGGAAGTGGGATAGTATTTCGATGGACTTTGTTGATGGGTTGCCTAGGTCAAGAAGGGGCAATACCAGTATTTAGGTAATAGTGGGCAGGCTCACTAAAAGCGCTCACTTTATACCTGTTAAAAGTAGAAGGACTACCTCGTCCCTAGCATTCATTTATCTCAAAGAAATAGTTCGACTCCATGGGATACCCTCCACCATAGTGAGCGATCGAGATCCTATCTTTACGAGCGAGTTTTGGAAGAGTTTACAAGATGCAGTAGGCACCCAATTATGCTTAAGCACGGCTTATCACCACCAAACCAATGGTCAGAAGGAAAGGGTGAACAAGGTATTAGAAGACCTCTTGAGATTGTGCATTCTTGACTTTGGAGGGACATGGGAGGATCATCTTCCTTTGGTGGAATTCACAAACAACAATAGCTACCAAGCCACTATAGGAATGGCGTCCTTCGAAGCTTTATATGGAAGACCATGTCGATCGCCAACATGTTGGTGGGAGTCTACAGACAAGCTCACACTTGGGCCAGACATGATTAGAGAGACCTCAGAAAAGGTAGACTTAATAAGAATACGGATGAAGGCTGCACAAGATAGACAGAAGTCCTACGCAGACAAAAGAAGGACCGACCTTGAGTTTAAGGTTGGAGATAAGGTGTTCCTTAAAGTATCTCCTTTGAGGAATGTCATTCGCTTTTGGTCCATAGGAAAGCTAGCACCAAGATTTGTAGGTCCATTTCCTATCATTGAAAGGATTGGGAAGATGGCTTACAGAGTAGAGCTACCCGAGAGACTAGCTGGAGTTCATAATGTTTCTCATGTTTCTCAGCTACGAAAGTGCTTACATGAATCTGCGGAAGTGATGGAGCCGAATATACTAGAGGAAGTAGAAGTGGAACGAGAAGCAACTGTAAGAATTGTTCCAACTCGTATCTTGGGTACGAAAGTAAAAATGCTACGCAACCGTGAAGTCAAGCTTGTTAAAGTTCAATGGAGTGATGCTGAGGAAGACGCGACTTTGGAAACTAAGAGGAAAATACGGGCAGCCTACCCTTTTCTCTTTGATGGTACCTCCTTGGTCTCTTTTTCGATAAGTTCATTCATGCTTATATCTACCTTTCTAAGTATATCTCCACAGTCCTATTCTTTGTCCTTAGGTGGAAACCGATGGATGTAAACATGTGTTTGAAACATGCTATGATTGATGGTTGCGAGTGGTTGCAAGTGGTTGCTAGTGGCTGCTCGTGGATGCATGTACACACACATTAGGTACTAGATCGGCTTAATCACTTTAATATTGCATATAAATGAATGTGCATATTCAAATTAGTGGATGTATAATGGTTGTGTTATCATATGGATGCTGCGTTTAGATGAATGGTTGTGCACACATGTAGAAATAATATGTATTGTTAGGATTCGTTCGCATACATAATGGATGCATGGCACTATCATGATTTTCATTAAGGAGGTCAACTGAATCAGTAGACCGCCTGATTTTGCATTAGATAAGGAACATATACACACACTTTTTGCATATGTTCATACGACATTAGAAATCTTGTAAGGACAATGGATGTCTGTGTTTGATGGTTGAGTAGATGGATGATTGGATGATAGGATATACATTCTCCTTAACTTGGATATTTCGGGGGCGAAATCCTCTAAGGAGAGGAGAATGTAACACCCCGTGATTTAAATATTAAAATTTACAAATTTACGAATACTTAATTTCAAATGTGAGAATTAAGGGAAACGGGTTACGCCTTTGCGTTCTTCTCGAAATTTTGCTTGAGATAGAGTCCGAGTTTGCGTGAATTGGACTCCGTATGAAGTTATGGCCTTTCGAAGTTTCAGAATTCAAATAAATTAAAAACAATTCGAAATTCAAATTCAGACAGGGGAGCAGGCTGGGCGGGAATTCTCCCGCCCAAGTGCCAGGTCGACCGGGGGTTGACCTATGGGTCTACCTACCCATATAGGTCGACCAGGGGTCGACCTACCCCCCCCCCCAGGCAGATCTGAAAGATGACACTGTTTCAACTCATTGCTGAGTCATTGGGGCTTAGGTGTTATTCTATCTTGAATGGATGGTCTTGACTGCTTCTAGGGTTAATTTGACGACTCTAAATTAAATAAAATTCTATATAAGCAAACTAACACTCAACCTAAAATAACACAAATTCATACCAAGAGCCGCAATGCCGTCAATGGAGAACCTAGAGTAGCTACCATTCTCATTCAACTCAAAAATAAGACAGAAGCAAAAATAAAAATCTAATCTAAATTAGGATAATAATTAGTCTACATCAAAGGCGAGCAATTCAATTTCAGAATACAGATCCCAGAAAAACAAGACTGATCTTTTATTGTGAGTATAATTTCTTTCACAAAATAATTAATTTAATTGTGATAAGTTATAACTGGGATTATGAGAATATGACTTCGAATCATGTGATGTTATCGTTGTTCGAAGTCATATTACAAAAAATATACGTAGTAAAGAACTTTCTTAGGTCTACCTCAACTCAATACACATATATATTCTTCCTTGCTTCGGTTCAGGTATCGAATATACTCTTATATAAGATAAGATAGAAGGTTCTGGTAGATCATACCCATAAGTGCTTATGGGCCTAGCTTCCCCAGGAGTTGCACTCGCATTAACTTAACAATACTGGTTTCTCTTTGCCTACACTTCCTAAGTTACCTAATGCCAGAAAGACAGAATGAGCACCTTCTCCTGGAGCGAATATTTTCACTATTGGTCAAGTAAGTTCGCTTCGCACCTCTTGGATCTATTTCATATGTTGAATTGTACATGTTTAACTTGATTCATCTTATGCAAGTTTGGGATGTTAAATCATATGTATATGAATCTTATGCAAGTCTGTAGGTGAATTATACACAAGTTCATATGTGAATCATGTAGATACATATGCTAGTTTATATGCAAACATGTGACATTGATTTACATGTTTAGATCCATATGCAAGTTCACATCTTTGTGTTTAGACCTATATTTAGATCCATAGCAGTACATAGTTATGCAAATTTATGTTCTATATGCCCATTGCCTATGCTAGTTTTGTATGTGAATCATATGCTAGTTTGAATCAAATTCATATGCAAGTTATAGGAAAACCATACCCATATATGCAAGTTCACGATTACATGTTTAGATCTATATTTAGATCCATGATAGTTTATGCATATTTATGTATATCCATTGCCTATGCAAGTTATAGGCTATGCAAACTTATGTCATGATTCTTAGACCTATTTTATGTGTTTTGCAAGATCTGATGTTGCTTTTCTTTTTATAAGTTAGACTATTTGCGAGTCTAACATATGTCATATTGAAACGTACGAATAGCGTAGGGACGATGGGATAATATTAAATATAAATAATTGTGAATTGGCACAAAATGTCCTTAAAGGCATATAATTGATCTGAGACAATATACTTGAAATTATGGACATAATTTAGGTGACAATTATGGACATAAATTAATTTGGAATTTATTGATAAATTTGAATAGGGATATTAATCCAATTTAGGGTTAAATAATTGTGTGTAATAATTAATCGCCTAAGACATGAGGTTAGACTCGTTTGTGTTATAAGACTGCCCGGACCCGCCCGACAAATCCAGCAACCACAAACGGTAGTCTAATGTGAGAGGTCGAAGGCACAAATTAAATGCAAAACAATTGTAAAGATACGAGGTTAGGCTCGTTTGCGGTATAAGACTGCCCGGACCCGCCCAGCAACCACAAATGGTAGTCTAATGTAGGAGGTCATTACAAGGTTGCAGTTCTAATGAATTAAGTAACACTTAACCAGATAAACATGTGGTGGGACATGGAGGTTAAGTTGGTGGCCTGGGTGGCATGTGAAATACGATTAGAAACACTTAACCAAGTTGAAAACATGTAAGAAGACATGAAGGGGTTAAGTGGGAAGTTCTAATGGGGACCAAGCATAGGTGGAAAGCTTGTGTCAAACATGGGGACCCTTTTCAAACCAGTAACCCATTAAGTATCTTTGTGAGCTCGAGTTAGATCGAGGACGGGACACGCTTACTGGGTTTGATTGTAAGAGAAACGGGTAAGCGGTGGCAGCGCAAGTCCAACGGGGTCATGTGCGTGTGTGGGCCCGGGCTGGTAGGTAAGACGTTGTTGCATCGTGTAGATATAAGCCATGCATCTTTAGTGGTATCAGGTTGCCACTTTGGGGAGTGATACACCCTCTGTGGGACCAGCATGGGTATCTACGAGTTAGGGAGCCGATCACATGGGGGTAGTGGGTACAACTAGTGGAGATAGGGGCAGGCGGCACCTATGAAGGCAACTGGGGGTACACGAAACTACCATTATCATTATTGAGTTCTGCAGGCGGGATCAACTTTTGGGGTGACTAGTAATGGTGCAGTATAGTAATTATCTTATAGTGATTAGGAACGAGATTAACGCCAGAATCTTCCTCTTGTTTGCTTTGCCATGTCCACTTGTTTCATGGAGATACCTTTTACCAGTTTATGCCTTATCCTAATTACTTTAATAATTATATTGTTAAAGCTATTATACTCGCCAGACTTTATGTTTGACCCCCTTTGTTTTCGCCTCTTTTCTTCCTCCCCCCAGGTTCTCAGAGTGGGACTATTACTAGTGGAGCTTGATCTTGGATCTCTTTCTCTCTCTTTTGGAAGTGCTTAGATTGCTGAAAGTAAAGTTCAGCTCATCTCTTTTATGGCTACTTGTGTTGGGGTTATGCCTTTTATTTTATGTACTTAGAAAACAATTTGTCAAGATGGTTACTAAGTGTACTTGGTTTTTCTGTTGGTTTATGATGTTGTTGTAATCAAACTATTTCTCCGCTGTAATAAATGTTGTTTTGAAAATTTTCAAGTACCAATATATGTATCTGTCTTGTCATATTCTGTTCTATTCACCAATAATACTACATGAAAGTTAATGCATTCCCTTTGAGAGTGACATTAATGGACGTGGGGTGTTACACCCCATTGAGAGTTTGGAGCTTCAGTGTTCTCTGCAGGAGTCTCCTCGGGGGGCAATGGATTCTACTGTGAAATCAACGAGAGCTTGGCCGAGGATGGCTCGGCGGCGGATGAACGTTATCTCAAATTGGCTTAGCTCCATACTCCACTTTAATAGCCACCCAGACACCTCGGGCCGCTGTAGGACCTGTTGTAATGGCTGGTCGGTGAAAACCTTTATGGGATGAGACTGGAAGTATGGTCGAAGCTTCCGAGAAGAAATCAATAAGAAGAACACCAGCTTTTCCAGCATCAGGTAGTTCTTTTTTACCCTTGTCAATCGTTTGCTTATGTAGTAGACAGGTCTTAGGATGCAATTCCCAATGCATACCAGTGCCGAGCTAGTTGCCTGCACAGTAATAGCCAAATAGACACATAAGTCCTCGTGGTTCATGGGCTTAGATAAGATAGGTGGTCTCTCTAAGTGATTCAGAAGGTCCTCGAATGCAAAACGCATTCTTGGATCCATTCGAAATTGCGTTTTCCTTTTCGAAGAAAGGAATTCACTTGTCGATGGCTTTAGAGATGAACCGACTTAAAGCGACAACTTTTCCGTTTAAACTTTGGACATCCTTGATGTTCTTGGGGATTTGTGTGTCCCGAATAGCTTGAATTTTCTGGATTGGCTTCGATTCCCCAGGAATTGATGATGAAACCCAAGAATTTTTCTGAAGCAACTCCGAAGGAGCACTTAAGAGGATTGAGTTTCATGTCGTACCAGTGAAGGATATCGTACATTTCAGAGAGGTCATGCACGTGGTCACTGGACTCTTTTGGCTTGACCAACATGTCGTCCATGTACACCTCCATGGATATCCCAATTTGGTTTTTAAAGAGTCGATTAACCATTTGTTGATAAGTGGCACCGGCATTCTTGAGCCCGAAGGGCATGACGCGATAGCAGTAAAGTCCAAGGTCTGTTATGAAAGAGGTATGATCCTGGTCGTGATGATTCATCGGGATTTGATTATAGCCTGAGTAAGTGTCTATGAAAGATAGTAGCTGGTATCCGGCGGTTGAGTCAACAAGTCGGTCAATCTACGGGAGCAGGAAGCTGTCCTTGGGACATGCTTTGTTCAAATCGGAGAAGTCGATGCACGTTTTCCATTTACCATTGGATTTTTTGACCGGGACTGGATTAGAGACCCATTTGGGGTAGTCGGCTTCATGGATAAAGTTGTTGTTGAGTAGACGGTCTACCTCTTCCTCGAGTCTTTGGACCTTTCAGGTCCCAAGAAGCGGCGTTTTTGCTTGATTGAAGGCATTGTGGGATCGATACTTAGACAATGGTAAGCGACCGCGGGATTTATGCCTTTCATATCGATGTGATTCCATGCGAAGACATCCAAATTTGCCTTCAAGAAATCTACAAGATCCTCTTTGAATGCGGGATGGGGTTGCAGTCCTATCTTCAGCACCCTTGATGGATCGTCGGCATTAACTGGAATGTTCACTGTAGGTTCGATTGGAGTAGCCCTCTCGTATTCAGGTTCTTCATCCTTCCGTGGGTCGAGATCATCGGAAAGATGTCAGTGGCGCCTGAGCCAAGGCCAAGACGCCGCTGATTGCTACGCTGAGATAGTATTGGCGTAAGAAGGTGTGGACACGGCTTTTCCCTTGTCCTAATTGAGCGCATTCTTCCATTATATTGCATAACATTCTCTGACGTTTGCTTGGTCGCCTCTAACTGTTCCAATCCCATTTCTGTCAAGAATTTCATTAGGAGAGACCACAGCACCATGTAGATCCGAAACTCAGTGAGGAAAGGGTGTCCAAGTAAAGCGCTGTAAGGGGAATCGATGTTTATAACCACGAAGGTGAGGATTCGCACCCGGTTCTGATCCCCTCGCCTAGCTCCGCAGGCAAATCAATCATTCCTTCTGTGGAACAAGAAGCCCCATTGAAGCCGTGGATCATGGTGCTACATGGCTTTAAATCCTTTGTTTCCAACTTCATCTGGTCATAAGCAGCTTTGAACATGATGCTGAACGAGCTTCCCGAGTCAATTAATACCTTTCTACAGAAGCGGCATCTATCTGAGCCGTGATAACTAGTGGATCAGTGGTCAGGATTTCGATTCCTGTATAATCTCTTTCGCAGAAAACAATGTCGTCCCGCATGGTTTTTTGGAGCTTGGCTGGGATGGATTCGTTGGGAGGCGGAGCACGCTTCATAAGCAGCATGTTTATGGAACTCACATACTCTTCCATTTTCCAAACGCTGTCGTGTATGGGATAAGGTCTGCCACATATACTGTTGATCACAATCCCTCGCTTTTGGGTAGATGGACCCGAAGCCGTCTTGGCGGGTGCCTGAGGTGCTAGCGCCAGAGGCTTTGAGTTTGTTTCAAGAGGAAAGAGTTCTTGGACATGTTGTTCGAGTCGTTTCCCACGGATAAGCTTCTCAATTGAGTCCCTAAGCTGGCGGAACTCATTTGTATCATGCCCGTACACATCATGGTATCAACAGTACCTCCCAGTATTTTTCTCGTAGTCAGTTGATTCTCTGGTGCGCGGCTTCTTGTATGTCAACGTGTTGCATGTCTCCAAGTAAATTGTTTCTAAGTCTACATTTAATAGGGCGTAGGTCTTGAAAGCACGGTGAGGGTCGGGTTTCCTTGCCTTTGCTTGCGCCTGACCGTTGTTTTAGCCACCCAACCTACCATTATTTAGTCTTTGCCTGTAGGGGCCTGCCCCCTTGTTCTGATCGAAGGGCTCTCGTACTTATTTTCTTCTAAGGTTGTTATTTGAGGTTTCCTCTTAGAGGTCATTGAGGCGGCTTGTTTCGAAAAGTCAGTCCCGCCTTGCCTCCTCTTGGCATAAGTACTGCCCTGCCTTCTCGTAGAAGGCATCGAGGCTTTCTGGCTGCTTCTGATCGATCCATGCCTTGAATTCAGAAGTAGGAAGGACACCTTTTGCTAACTGAAAGAGTATGGGGCAAGGGTCCGGATCCTCGACCTCGGCAAGGACCATGTTGAACCAGGAGAGGTAGCTTTCGAGAGACTTGGCAGGTCCTTGGTATAGGTTGGTCAAAGTAAGGGCATTTTCTGGAGTTGGGATATGCACCCTGAATTGCTTGACTAGTTCTATTACTAGCTGGTCGAAGTTGTTGATAGAATCAAGGAGGAAGTGAGAGAACCAAAGTAAAGCGGTCCCGGATAGGAAGACTCGAAAGCACTTGAATTTGACCGGATTATTTCCCCGGGTTGAATCCATTAGCCGTTCTTACCGACTCAGGAAAACACAAGGATCGGTGGAGCCATCATAGAGCCGCATTTGCGGCATGCTGAAGCGTCGCAGCCACTTGGCCTCGTTTACATTTCTTGTGAAAGGATTACGCCTAATGTGGGCCTTCCATGAGTCGTGTACATTCCCTCGCATTTCCCTTATGGTCCTTCGGACCATGTCGGAAAGGTAAGTAGAATAGGGATCCGCCGTTGGGATCCATGGATTTTGGCGAGGTTCTGGAGTTCTGCTGCGAGGACGTCTTCTATAATGGATGTCCAGGTCATCTTCTTCCATGTCCTCGACATCTATAATCGGATCTTGGTGCGGAGCGGGTTGATGAAGATCCTGAGCTGGAAAAGAGCGGGCCGCTGAAATAGTAGGTCCATCGTCTCGATGGGCGACCATTGGGATTTGTCAATGAAGGGGTTGGTTGGTCGGGCCCGGCCCGCTATTGGTGATCAAGCGAGAGAGATCTTAGTATTGTGCTCCCTCGCTATATGTGACTGTAGTTCGGTCATCGTTGCTGTTCCCATTGCCGTTGGTGTGCCAATTGTCGTTGTCGTTACCATTCTCAAGGGCGTTGGCGTGGACAACGACATTGTTGATGAGACAAAACCTCCTTCTTTGATGTGGGCCCCTCGACTTGGAAGAAGAGGTTTTGAGGACTATTGGTCGAGGTCGAGCATTGTTCCGAGCTAGCTGAAGAGAGCGACGATACGCTAACTTCTTGAAGTTGTTGCATAAGGTCGATGTTATTCCTTAATGCTTAATTGAGCTCAATAGCTTCTCATATTTTTCATTAAGCGCGCATATGTGTTGCGGGTGCTTCGGGGTCCACAATAGGATGGACGTTTTCATTAGTGGCTGGTACATCCGCTAGTTGGGGTTATTGGGATGTCCCAGTCTCGGCTGCGGCTGAAGAGCCGACCATTGCATTCTTTGGTTGCTTTACCATTATAAGCAGACTCGGCGGCAGGTTTAGCAAAGGAACCTCAAGCTCGTCGAAGTCGAGATGATAACGTGCGACAAAGACGCGAATCAGAGTTTTCTAAGTGAAAGAAACAAATGCTGACAGCAAAAATATCGTAAACACCAAAGATTCCGATTACTACGAAATATTAATATGGTCGTGCAGACAAGAGCAGAAAGCGAAAATAACATGAGAGATTTATAGTGGTTTGGCCTTGAGAGGGGCCTACGTCCACTTTGAAGAGTTGTTGGAATATTATTGATAACACAAAGTTACAAGGTCAAGACCATCTCATGACATCTCACTACATTCATCTCTAAGCTATATGGCGTCATAATTATCATATATTTAATATATTGGGGAAAAAACACTTTTTCCCTTCTTCTTCCTCAAAGTGGAAATGCCATTAAAGGAGCTCTCATGAGGTCTCAAGTTCACCAATTCCAACCCTTTTGAAGTGTGAGGCCAAGGGGTATTTATAGGAGAGTGGTTAGGTAGGAGTAGGTAAAAATGGGGGACCACACCTAGAAAATCGCACCCGACCCCTGCGCATGCTAGAATTTCTCACCCAGCCTTGGAGTGCAAAATTTGCACCTCGCGAGGTGCAAAATTCATACCCCATGGGGGGCGTGAAATTCATAACCCGTAGGACATGAATTTCGCGCCCTATCGGGCGTGAAACTCGTATCCTTTGGGGGCGTGAATTTTGTACCTCCTGGGGTGCGAAATTCGCACCCTGCTGGTGCGAATCTTGCACTACTGGGTGCGATTCTTGCACCTGCTGGGTGCAAATTTCGCACCGCTTAAGGGTGCGAAATTCACACCATGAGGGGTACGAAGGTCACATTACAAGAGGCGTGAAGGTCATGGTCATGGGCGCTGAGGATCTCGATGTTCGGGCTCGCGACTCGTAGGGATCGGAGCCTTGGTTCAGAAATGTGTATGCGAGGTCTCAGTTGGTGTGATCCTCTTCAACCTCCTTCCTTCGCTCCTAGGCATCCCTCTTGGTTTTAGTTCCATGTGACGCGTTGAGTCGAGCGTGGCTCCTGTACTTATGGGAACCGGACCAAAAAGCCGATTGATATAAATGCTGACTGCGAGAACAACTTAAAGACATAAATGGGGCCTGCTCTTTAAACTTCCTAGATCTATGGTTTTATAATCTAGGTTTTAGACTTCAATGGCTACCTTTAAAACTTCAGTTTCTCATCTTTTCAGTCCCCGCATTTCATTCCACTAACTCCTTCTGATCTACTTTGCCAAAAACCATCCTTTCTTTAGATAGTGATGGATTTACAACAATTATTTCTAGGCAGAATTTGAAGAATTCACATGAACAACTTCAGGAAAAAGCAACCACACTTCCTCTAGCCATGACAGCTGAGTCTACCTCAGGTCATCTCTCATCCCCATGCCCTGATCTGCAACCTCCGGACTTGACAAAAGCAAGCTATGGCCCTGCTTCTCTCTAGCCTCCAACCTCGATGTCCTTCTGTTGTTCCTCTCTCCTCATTTTGATCTCAGTTTTTTAATCCACCATCTATTACATCTCCTTTTATTTTTCACAATTATACAGATGTTCTTTAAGGTAATCAGATCCATGCTAATGTTCCCTGGAAAAAATCTCCTAGAGAATTCAGTTTCATTAATTGTGCTAAAATGACCACATAAATTGTTAATGAAGCGAGAAATCAATAGAACAATATTATTGTCATTTATGTTGTTGGTACAAAACTGCATTTTTCATTTTTCAAAGCTAATATTTATAGAATGTGGAAACGGATAGAGAACTTCATCGTTTATTTCAAAGAAAATTGATTTTATGTTATAAACACTATAAGGAATGCTTCATTTTGCGACGACCCAGGGCGACGGCTAAAAAAGTGGTCGTCGCTAGCCGTTGCATGGTCTGGAGATAATAATTGTCGAGACCTTTCTCCCCCAAATCATTTCAGCTTCTAAAAAAACCTTACTCGTCACCCCCCGTTGCGATTTCGAATTCACCCACCCAAACTCCATTCCAATCATCTCAATTTGTTCCGGTATATCTTCTAATCCCTATTCTATGTTTAGTTAGGGTTAATTAGGGTTAATTTGCATGTTAATATGGGTTTGTTAATTGAATGTTTATGGAAATGAAATTGGTTGTCTTGTGAGATGCATATGATGTTGATTTTATTATACATTGATTTGGGAATATGTGTAATTGATTAGGAGGTTGAAATCATTGATTATCACATATGTAGTTGATTTAGGAGCATGAAAACGATGATTAACATATATGTAATTGGGCTTAACTTGATTGTTGTAGGATTATTTGAGAAAAAATGAAGTAAACGCGATTGTTTACTGGTAGTACATTGATTATAATTATTGAAACGGTGTAATGATGTCCCTCTTTGCATGCACTGTTAATTGTGTCACCATCGGATGTAAGAATAGTCGTTCCAAATAAATTTAAATAATGCATTTGCGATATACAAAAAAAATTTGTTACTATAACATTTAATAAAAAATGTTATTTTACTAATTTGTTGCTATAATATTTAATAAAAAATTTGTTGCAATATACTAAAATTAACTTCATAATTTATACTTTAAACTAAAATTAACTAAAAGTAACTAAAACTAATTTATATGTCATAATTTTCATTGTCGTGTTATTTTACAAATTGAAAGTACTGAAGAATATTATGTAGATGCTATGTACTTAATGCGCCCGCGTAGGCGGAAAAATGCACAATTAAGGGGCTTTTTTGAAGTTTAAGGCGCACCGCACCTATTAGCGAAGCACAAAAAAAGGCAAAAAAAAGCGCAAAAAAGCCTAAAGCACAAACAGTGTGCTTTTTTCATTTGAATTGTTTTTTGGTTTAAACTTAGGTTGAATGTTTTTTTGACTACTTATGTGAACCCCTTAGATAAACTTGGCCCTATCCGACAAGTGTTGTATATGATCGTTATATGGGTATTTGTTTTTACATAAAAAGAAAATCTATATTCATCTGATACAATATTCATTGGATTTGTCCTAGTATTGGACAAGTTACAAATATAATAACGTAAGCATATTTTATAAATCATTTCAGTTTAAACGGTTAACAAAGTTTCGATGGCACTTCCTTTTTGTTCCCTGTGTACACGCATTTGTGTACGACATAGGGACCAAAGGGAAGTTCTACCAAAATTTTGTTGAACCTTTTAACCTGAAATGATTTATAAAATATGCTTACGTTATTATATTTGTAATGGGAAGTAGGTAGACCCGTCAAAGTAAAAAAGAAATAAACAAAAAAAACCGAAAACATTAAGTAGTTATAAATGAAATTTTACAAGATTTCAATTAGTATAAAGTGTTTGATCGAATTTTATAACATATTAGTTGCAAATCAGGAAAATGTTCTATTATTTTCGTGATCGCAGTTGGTTATATCAACTCCGAACCGTTAAGAAAGGGTAGATAAAGAAACATTTTTATAATGGAGTCCAATAATTTATTAGATTCACTAAATCTAATAATCGAAGTAATGTAGACATTCGTTGTCCATGTAGTAAGTGCAAACATCTGAAGCATTGAAAGCCAAATGTTGTATAAGTACATTTGTATAAATTTGATTTTGTGTCGAATTATTACTTATGGGATCGTCATGGATAACTTGTTCAACATACGTCTAACCCTGTAGTAGTAGTGGTCGATATTACAATAATAAATGATAATACACTGACGAATCCGATAGAAAATATGGTGCAAGATGCAGCAGGATCAGTGTTTCCTAACATTGAGCAAGGCGACGATGAGACTGGAGATGTTGAAGAACCAACAGCGGAAGCGGTTTTTTTTTATGATTCATTGAATTCTGCTAAAAGGCCATTGTGGGAAAGGTGTACAAGCGGAATCGAATTGTCTGTAACCGCTGAATTCATCACTATGAAATCAAAATTCAATCTTACAGAAGCTGCATTTACAACAGTTATACAAACTGCAAAACGAAATATGTCGCCCAATAATTTGATATGTGATAGTCATTATAAAGTAAAAAAACTTATGTCTGCTTTTGGGCTACCATATCATAATATAGATACATGTGTTAAAGGTTGCATGTTGTATTGGAAAGAAGACGCTTATCGTAGAAATTGCAAATTTTGCGATGAATATAGATATAAATCAAGGAAAAATAAGGAAAAGAAGTTCCATATAAAAGAATGCATTATCTACCCATAACTCCCAGACTTCAACGGCTATATGCATCTTCTACTACATCGTGTTATATGTGATGGCATAGTGTGAGAACATCAGAAGAAGGAACTATGATACATTCATCTGATGGTGAAGCATGAAAATACTTTGATAGGACTTATCCTGAATTTGCTGCAGAGATCCGTAATGTTAGGCTCAGTTTATGCATGGATGGATTTTCGCCATTTTCTCAGTTTATCATGGCTTATCATTGTTACTCCTTTTAACTTACCTCCATGGATGTGTACGAAAAATCCATATATGTTTCTAATGGTTGTCGTCCCCCGTCCCGATTATCCGACATAAGGAATTGATGTTTATCTACAACCGTTGATTGAAGAGTTGAAAACACTATGGCACGAAGGAGTCGAAACATACGACATTTCGAGAAAAAGAATTTTTCATATGTTTGCTTCTATATTATTGACTATTAGTGATTTTCCCGCGTATGGCATGCTTTTAGATTGGAGCATAGCTGGGCTGTCCTCATTGTATAGAGGAGACACAAGCATTTTCATTAAAGTATGGGAATTTTTTTTCTTGATTTGACTGTCATTGGTGCTTTCTCTGTACTAATCATAAATTTAGAACGAATAAAAAAAACTTTAAAGCTAACAGAGTAGAGACAATGCTACCGCCTAAAGTTTGGACAAGTGAAGAGATATATGAAGTTGTATGTGACTACCCAAAGATACATGAAACTGGAGAGCAGGTTGAAATTCCAGGTAAATCGGATATTCATAATTGGTGCAAACAAAGTATATTTGGGAGTAGCCTTACTGGAAAAATCTAAAACTTCGGCATAATAGTGACGTGATGCATAATGAAACAAAAAAACGTTTTTGATAACGTTTTTTTAATACCCTTTTGAATGTAAAGGGTAAAACCAAGGACGATGCGAATTCGAGACATGATATATTACACTTTTGTAAACGACCGGAACTACACTTGTATGACGAGAATAAAGAACCTAAAGCATGCTATGAGCTAGACAACAGGCAAGTAAAACTCGTTCTAAAGTGGGTGGAAGGATTACGATGTCCTGATGGGATTTATTCAAACCTCTGTAGGTGTATGGACTTTAAAACAATAAATTCAGTGGAATGAAAAGCCATGGTTGCCATATCATGATGGAATACTTTTTACCTGTGATTTTCAAGGAAATGTTGCTTACAAAAATATGGAGTGTTGTAACTGAATTAAGTTTGTTATATAAACAACTTTGTTCAATGACATTAAAGGTAGATCGTCTACATAAGCTTGAATTAGAAATCCCTACACTATTGGACCACTGAAGGTATTAGTTATATTGGCTCAGTGTTGGAAACCCAATAAAATTAGAAAGGATGAACGTAAAAATCATTAAAAAAATTACTCACCAGTTTTAGTGCAAGTTTCAAACTTTTTTTATATCCTAAACAAATCTCAATTCTTGATGAAAATGACAAACTTTCCATGAAAGACGTCGAATACGAATGGAAAACAGTCAAGTGCCAAAGTTGCCATAGTCTTGGACACTCAGAAAATAGTTTTCAATTTAGTAAAGCATGGGTTCATGTTAATGACAACAGCACATCATCAAATAATGTGAATACGAAGACAGATATTTCTCAAAATATAAATGATCTAAATGTTGAAGACTCCCCCATATTGGAAAACTTTGGTCAACATAATTTTAACAAGCAACTACCTCAAGATAATCAAATTAACAAACATTGTAACAAAACAAAAACTTATATAGCACAAGCATAAGTTTCAAAACAAACTGAAAAGTCTAACAGTTTGTAATAACCCGGAAATCCGAGCCAATTTAAAATTTTTATTTTGGAAATTTTAGTGAATTTTGAATATTTAAAATGAATTATTTTAAATAATGACGATGGGAAATTTATTTTGAATAGAATTCGAACGTATATATTTATATAGATCGTCATTAGAATATAAATATTTATTTTAAATTATAAAAGTAATTGAAAATGGCACGGTATTTTGAAAATTCGATTTCAAAGTTCAAATGAATGTACCGGGTGCAAAATAAACCGGATTTTGGTGAAACCAAAAATATTACAATCTATTTGAGAATATTTTTCCAACGAATCCGGAAAATCAAAATTTCATAGCGGGGATAAAAAGTTTTTCCCATTTGAAAATTTAGAATAGTCACTATGGAATTCTGGCCCTTAAAAATAGAAATTTTGCAAATGACCTCGGTTTTCGACGAAACAACTTTTGTTGGATCCGTGACGTCAAATTATTTCTAGATTCCAAAATTCGTAATTTTTTGAATCAATATGTGAGTGTGGCAAAGGAAAACGCGTTTGACCAGTTTTAGTTGATTTTAATCGACTGGAAAATGGCAATTTTTCAAACGGTCTTCAAATTCGACGAAATTAGTTTTGTTAGGACCGTATCGTCAATACGAAGCTAGAAATAATTTTTCTGGAATTTTTAGAGTTCATATGTGATCCCGGTAAATCGAAATGTACGTTCGAATTGAATATATATAGATTTATATTTTAATTTAAACAAAAACTAATCGTAACAGCCGAACAGGGTTACGAAACATATTCCATTGTGTTCGGAATTGGGGGTAATTAGCTAGATGCGACAGTCGTTGGGTATCGTTTGGGGTTCGAATGAAAATCAACATTTAGGAGGATAAATAAATAAATAAATAATATATAAATATAAGTATATACACGTCAGCCCCCCCCCCCCCCCCGTTATCTCCATTTCCCCCTTTTCCTTCTTCAATCGGGAAAACCCGATTTCTTCCTCCCCACCACCGAATCGTCGACCGCGCCACCGCCTCCACATCTCCCCTCACTCCGACGCCTCCCTTCCTCTCTCCCAAAAAAATCCGACAGCAAGGCCCCAATCCCGATCTGAAACCCCCCCCCCCCCATTCGCCGCTGAAGCTCCTCCAGCTCCAGTCTCCGGCCACGAACGCCGCCATCAGACCACCTCCCACCAACACTGCACCGCTGCTCCACCCGACTTCGACGTCCGCGATTAAAGGTATTAAAAATATAATCTTATATATATATAATCATAGAATAAAGGCGTGATTTTTATTTAGAAAACTAATTTTTAAATCTTTGATTAAAAATCTGATGTTAGGTTATATAAAGATCTGATCTTTAGTTATAGGAAAATATTTGATTTTGTTTATATACAAAGATTTGATTTTGATTCGGTTAAAGATGAGATTTTTAACATCACAAAGATTAGATTTTTATAACTTTAAAGATCCGGTTTTTATATATGATCCAGCATGATAAATAAGCGATTTTTATATGTATCGTGTCAAGACAAAAATACGATTTTTATTCGTATGAAAGACAAGATGTTTATTAGTGAAAGGGCGGGGTGTTTAGTATGAAGTAGCGAATAAAAACGTGATTTTTATCATATGTGTAGCAAAGTAAAAATACGATTTTTATCGTTTGAATGGTTAAGGAATAATATGATGTTAAAATTATAAAAGGTCGGGTTTCTAAGGTGTAAAATGTCGGATTTTTATAATATGAAAGAAGTTGAAAGATCATATTTTTATATGTTGAAAGATTATATTTTTATATAAGAAAGGATATGATTTTTATAATCGTATTAGCGATTTAAAAATTAGATTTTTTATATATGGAACAGTGGCATAAAAATATGATTTTTCATGTATAGACATCATATTCAAAATATGATTTTTACTATGAACAGCGGGGAAAAGATCGCGTTGGAATTTCTAGAAAATCCAAACCGTTCAGAAATAAAGAATGGAGGAGTGGAACCCAAAGGTGAGAACTCCTCACTTTTATTATGGTTTCTAGTTGAAATATGTACTAGGATGCAGTCGGTGCTTAGTAGCACCCGACACCCGTCGTCCACAGACCATGGATGACTTGTCTGTTTGATTGTCGCGTAGTGAAATGTGATTGTGTGATAGTGAATGAAATAAAATATTTTATTATGGAAAATATTTTATAGTTAAAAATATGATTTTTAACGTATATATAAAATAAGTATTTATAAACAAATCAGACGATTCGTTTATATACACTAATTTGACTGATATTGATTGGGACGATAAATTTTACACATCGCCCAACCGCACAAATAAAATATGTGTTTGTTGATTTGAAACCCGACACAGGTATTGGGATGATATTTGATGTACATTAATCCCGATTGTTTAGTTTTATGTCAATCGATAGGTTGACAGACTGTGTAAGCGTTAATTATTTATATTTAATGCTTATGCAGTTGTGTGGTGTACTCTGGATGATGGTTGATTATTTATCGTTGCTGCTGTTTATATACAAGTTTTGTAGAAAATCCATATAATTAACATTATATGGTAATTGATTGGGCCTCATTCCAATATAGAAAATGAATTCATGTGTTGAATTGAAAATAAATTCATGTGTTGAATTGGAAAATATTCGTGTGTTGAATAGAATATACATTCATGTGTTGAATAAAAGCCGTGTTGATTATATTGACGCCATTTTGACGTGAACGATATTTATATCGATTTTATTCATTTTTCAATGAATATTGAAGTGATTTTGGAATTCAAATTAAATTAAATAGATTTGAAATTCGAATTAAATTGAATAGATTTGAAATTCGAATTAAATTGAAGTGATTTTGAAATTCGAATTAAATTGAATAGATTTGAAATTCGAATTAAATTGAAAATATTTGAAATTTGAATTAAATTGAATAGATTTGAAATTCGAATTAAATTGAATAGATTTGAAATTCGAATTAAATTGAATAGATTTGAAATTCGAATTAAATTGAAGTGATTTTGAAATTCGAATTAAATTGAATAGATTTGAAATTCAAATTAAATTGAATAGATTTGAAATTAAAATTAAATTGAAATGAATTGAAATTCGAGTTAACTTGAAATGAACTGAAATTCGAATTAAATTGAAATGAATCGAAATTCGAATTAAATTGAAATTGAATTGAAATGAAATTAAAACGAATTTATATTGGAAAATTCAATCTTGGTTTGAATTTGAAAAGGAAGTTGAAATCGTTTTGAAAACGAATTTAAAACGATTTATAAAATACGTTTTAAAAGGAAATCGACGAAGTATATATTATATATATAATATAATGGCCTGAATAGAACGCGCAGCGCCGCGGCAGTTCGTGAATTTCGACCATTGACTTCGAACGGATATAACGGGAGATCCGACCGCCGGATTCTCCTAAAACCGGAAGCGTTAGGTTCGTATCGAAAAGTGCTTTCTAACGGATATTAGAAATTAGTAATCTAATGGTTGGATTTGGAATTATGTCCAAATCAAATTTGGAAAAGGTCGTTGTAAGTGCAGTTCGATGGCCGTTGATGGAAATCGACTGTACGGGCATTGTTAAAATTATTAAAAATAGTAATAATTTGTGAAAAATCATAAGAAATGATTTTTGAAGATTTGGGATGAAAATTTCCATATTTGAAAAGATAAAATAGATTTTTATCGAAATGAACTAGTTTTGAACTAGAATTATAATTCTATTTATTTTTAAATAAATATATTGGATTTGAAATAGTTTTAAACGTAACCAGAATTCCCAATAAGTGAATTGGAATGGATTTGAATTGAAATTGTCTTTGGAATATTTCGATGTTGGATTTCGTGATGAAACAGATATTGTTATGGGAATTTGAAAGATATATTTATATCGTTATTTCTAATACGATATTTGTTGGTCGTAGAATTTGATATTGAATATAAGCCGATATATTTTCTATTCAGAGCCTTGTATTTAATATCAAATGTGATTTGGGTTTGTCGTGAATGGTGTCTTCATTAATACCGTTCTTAAACCCAGTTGAGAAAAAGATTAAATCTTTTTATTTGGATTTAATGAAGTGTACCAATTAAATGGCATTTAACTGGAATTGAATTGGAATTGATTTTTGGGTTTATCGTGAACGGTGTTTTAAATAACACTTGTTCTTTAACCCGATAATTAATGGAATGTGATTTTGGGTTTATAGTGAACCATGTTTTAAATGATATTGGTTCTTTAACCCCGTTAAAGATAGGATATTGATTTCTGTGAAGATTAAAACTAAATGGGGTTTTAATGAATCTTTAATTAGATTGAAATGGTAGAGAATGGAGTATCATCAGTTTTGCTCCAGGCGATAGTTAAATCTTTAATTAGATTTGAACGTGAAATGGTAATGGAATTTATCGATAACACCGTGGTGTTAGATATAAAGTATGACCAGTTTTACTTCATGGGATGAATAGGTTGGGATTGGGAAATAAAATAAATGATTACTTCAGTGTGGTTCGCTAATCCCGACTAGTTTGAATTGATATTCAAAAGAAGATTAAAGAATAAATTTAAAGAATTTATCTTTGATACAGTTAATGGGAACCTTTCCCAAAGTATAAGAATATTAGAATAAAAGAATATTTTGAATCGGAATGAGGCGTATGTTGTGTTTGTGTAACACTTGTTTATTATATACACGAGGTATTCAGAAAGACAGGGTTTATCCCATTATAACTGATTCGACGTGGTGTCGAGGATGAAGACGGTGGTCGAAGACCGGAGGTCTTCACGTCGTTTGGGTGATTACTGATGATCTTGATTGGGCCGTATACCCAAGAGGAGGGAATCAGTTGGTGATCGTCCAGACATACTTGGAGATCGATGGATAAGCGAGGTACAAGGTGCCTCCGGTTTCGTTCAGACCCAGAACGAACTTGTAAATGGACTGTGTGTCTGACATTGGATTTTTTCTGTGTGATTGATTTCTATTAAATATATATCTGTTTGGCGGCGGAGAATTTATTCTCTTGCTGAACGCCATTCTCTGAGACGTACGAGCTCAAGGGTTATATATTGATGGATATCAATCGCATGGAGTGAATTGCCTGTGTGGCATGCCTAAGTGGCAAATGATCAAGGCTTCTGTTGAAAAGCAAAGTCTTGTGGTTGATGATCAAAGCACGACCTGTGTGGCATAGCTTTGTGTAGTGTTGATTCACGAGCCTCACACCCCGGTTTTGAACCAGAAATAGGAGAGGACATCAGGGAGGACATGCGTTTCTTTCTAGTTAGGAGTGGCGTCAGTGGTTTTACACGCCCTGACGAGTTTGACTTATGTGATTGTTGCTGTTGCGAGGCGCCTCGGATATATCGGTGACTATGTGAACCCGATGGAGTCATTCATTGGCTCATTTACGCCCCAAAGGGAAGGGAAACGCAGTGTTCAGGCATTTTAATCCACATCGGTGGACCGGCCCAGACGATCCAAGGGCTTGACTGAGTATTTGTCCTGAGGGGCGGGCTTGAGCGTCTCGAATCGGTGAGGACTATCTTTTGCCTTGGTTCACAGATGGAAATCCAACTTCCAATACGTGACGTTTCGGTTTTAGTTGTAATCCTATATATGGCGACATAGTGGGATGAGGCGCTCATGTCGTTTATGATTGATACTTATGATTGAAATTGTTTTGACACTATACACTTATAGTACTATCAAAATAATCTATTTTAAACGTATCAAGCATTCTTTGGCTATTATAAGGTAAAAACCCTATCCTCCGGCTTGCGTTGCATTGTGTGATGGGACCTGGGTCTTATAATAGATTCATTGTTCTTTATTTAGCATTGCGCTGTTGTTTTATGCACTTGTATTCTTGGGAGGAAACCCGTTCCGTGTTATACGGCGTGATCCCATGATTTACCTAACTTTAAAATAAATATTAATAACTGTTTTAGTTGTCACACTAGTCCCATGATTGACCTGAAGTTTATTGTTTTAAGCTAAACTTTGGGTGCCCTTATTTTGACACGGGCAGCTAGTAGTTTTGGTTTTGCAGATTTATATTCACAAGAACCTGGTTTGCAGCTGGAATGATATCCGGAAAGCTTTGTATCCGTATATCTCTTCCAGTTGTGTATTGTATTGTTTTCCGCTGCTACGTAATTCATTGTAATCTCTGATATTTATCGGATGTATTTTATTCATTCATACTCTTGATATTCTTGTAATCTGATGAAATTGTTGTAATTAACAATGAAATGTTCTTCTATCTGCGTTCTTTTGTATGTTGTTCTTGAAGTATCCGGGCTTTCCTCACCGGGGAAGTTACGGGTCGCTTCACAGTTCTAGTTCTAATATCTAATCTACTATTTTATAGAATGAATAACTCCAAGTTTTTTCATATAATACATTGCATATTAATGAAAAAAACCGAAACATAACTGATGAGCCGACGACCACAAGGCGACTTGATCAAAATTGCGAAAATGCGATGGATGAAAAATGATCACTACCAAATTTGATTCTATTAGGAGCACTATAGAAAGGGCAGAAAAAAACGCCATCGCTATTAAAATCCAATTAAAGTCTAAATAACTTAATGCCCATAATTGCACAATTAAGGGCCAATTTAATTGCCTTCAATACCACGTCCACCTTAGACGCAAATACTTCTGCCTAAGAAACTCATGAAATCAAGCGAGAGAAAAAATACTCGCTAGAATTAGAAAAACGTGCCTCCAAAATTGTAGTGGAGGGAAAGGAAAATTTGTGCATGGTAGTATTATTTCATCCCCAGCATACTTCCAATCATCTTCAATCTACAAATTTACATTTCCCAAACCCTTCTCAAAACCCTAGGTAGCGCATATATAGGTAACTTATGTTGTTTTTGTACTTTACTTTGAATTCGAGAATAGTTCAATTCTCCTGAATTGATTTTTTATATATTGAGTTTAATTTTTTTTCATTATTTGGATGCGGCTCATTTATTTACTGTTTTGAGTTCCGCTGCTTTATTTATTTTATCATAGGTTTATATAGTCCGCTTTATCATTGTTAATCTGGCATTTAATTTTGTAATGTTTGGATAATTTTAATTATTTTATTTTTTGTAGGTGAAAGTGAATTATAAGGTTATGTTGTATGTTGTCTATAGCAGTATTTTCAAACATAATAATTTTTTGAATTTTGCAAATCTGTGTTAACTTTAATATCTTCTGTATTACTTTCATCCTAAATGATTTGTATTTACAAAACATATGTACCTCAACTGATTGGACATGTGTCATGGACTAGTTAAGAGCCTCACCTTTGTTGTTTGAATTAGGTCATAAGTTGATAAAGATAATGTTCACCATAATAGCAATTCATTAAATAAATACTGCCTATATAATGGAGCTTAGTAACTATGTTTTACTGAAATTCTAGCTCATTTGATACTGCTCTGTTATTTTACAGACTTCCCTGTTTTGTTTTGTGTGAATAAAACAATTCTCGGTGTATACATGTGAAATGAGACAGCTAATTCCCTCTAGAATGAAAGCATAAATAAAACTTAATGTTAGAAAATACAAGTATGAATAATGCACATAGACCAAAATGTTAACCCTTTTTTACTTTCAGTGTTCTGTTATTATACAAACATGTGTGATTTGATATGAATCAATAGAAACAATAATGCTCGAGCTTAGTAACAATCTAGAAAAATATTCTTATATTCCCTTCTCTTGTTTACATTCTTTTATCATGTGTTCAATCGCTTAGGCTGTAAACATATTTTATTTGACCCTTCATGTCGGTAAGCTAACCAGCAAAGATTTTCGATGATCCTTTTGTATATCGTTGAAAATGCTTTTACGCTCATGTTTTACTTGTGCAAACTATGTAATATATGACATCGATGAACAAATTTGAAATGATTTTCATGTTCTATGTTTTGTCATTTATTTTTTGAAACGTAATATTAAACATAAAAGGTTAAGATCTTATTTGAGAGGATCATGTACTTTGCGATTTATATGAATCTGATATATATATATATATATATATATATATATATATATTGAGCAGAATCGCATATATAAAGCCCTTAAAAATGGCGGCTGCAAGCACCCCCCGTGAAACCCTAACCCAACAAGAAGATGAAGGAGGAGGTGGATGGAAAGACGTTCGTCGGAATGGCAAACAGACCTTCGTTGACGTCATACACCAGAACCCAAGACCAACTGCAACGCACAAACCTCAAAACCCTAGCAAATGGGCAGATATGTTTGAATCGAAACTGAGAATCTCTGGGGAAATTCAATACTTCGAACCACAGTAGATGGGGAACATCAAATATCAACTGATAGATGACCTAGATTTCGCTGAATCAAATAAACTGTGGGAGAACTCTCTCTACGTTTACATGGCAGGTAAATGCCCATATTTTTTTACTTTAATGCCTACATTAAGCGAGTCTGGAGCCCCAAAGGGGCATGGGACGTGTATCCAAGAGAAAATGGCTTCTTTTTGATAAAGTTTCAACTTAAGGAAGATTTTGAGCGAATCTACAAAGGAGGACCATGGTTTATGGACAGTAAACTCATCTTTATGCGTAAATGGGTTGCAGATTTCAATTTTGAAAAGGCAATGTTATCTACTTATCCAATATGGGCAAAGCTTCCCAACCTTAATCTGGCCCTATGGAACACACGGTGCAATAGTAAACTTGCAAGTATTATTGGAAAACCATTGGACATTGATGAAAACACAAAAAATGTTAAAAAGATCAGCTATCCAAGAGTGCTAATAGAAATCACAGCTGATGCAGATTTGCCAAACAACATCAAAGCAGTAGACAAGAAAGGCAATACATATGAACTAGCAGTAGAATACGAGTCTATTCCACTTAAGTGCACTAACTATTTGTCTTTGGCCACATAGATACATACTGCAACACAACCTGACCAGACAAAACATGGGTTAGAAAAAAAAAGAGTGATGAAGGCAGCACTTCCAAAAATCCAGCAACTTCATCTGTACAATCAAGTGCTGGTAACGCTGCAGCTAACACTATTGAACTAGAGATCAATGCGGTGGACTCTGTAGCAACTGAAGCATCTCATACAAATCCAGATCAAACCCACTCTGATCAGGCAAAGGAGGATGGCCAATGTCCAGGTGATCAACGTGTGGATCCCAATCCAGAGGTGGAGGAGGAGCCGACAACTCTTGAGGAAATTCAGAAGCAGGGTATCCAAATTGATGAGTCTGAGGAAGAAGGTCCAGAAGAAGAAGTTGGCAATGAAAATTTGACAGCAGAGAATACCAAATATAATGAACAGTTCAAAGAAAAAGGTGGTATTTCAGGTGCGTTAAACACATTGGTCAGCACTGCTCCAGTTACATGGAGCAAAAGGACCAATAAATAATGTTTATACTATGCTGGAATGTTAGAGGTCTAAATAATGACACTCGTCAATTAGGTCTCTACAATTTTAGGGACAAGTATAAGCCCTCTATCTTAGCTGTGTTAGAAAACAAGTTTACTAATGAAAATTTAGAATACTTCAAGTTTTGTATGGGAGAGCAATGGGGCCATAGTGATAACCTTCATACCACAAAAAGAGGTTGTATTGTTGTCTTTTAGGAAGTTACTTACTGGAAATGTTATATGATCAAAGTGATGAACAACAAGTAACATTACGTGTAGTTAACAATGGAGGATTAGACCTAGTTATTTCATTTGTATATGCAAGTAATCTAGCTACTGAAAGAATAAAATTATGGAAAACTATATCTAATAATGCTCGCACTATTCAATCGCCATGGTTGGTTCTTGGGGATTTCAATGATGTGCTGAGCACCAGAGAGAATAAAGGTGGACTTACGCTCAAGCTTTCCCAAGTTGTTGAATTCAATAATTGCGTGTTATCCAGTGGATAGTCTGAAATTCCCCATTCTGGGCTGCAGTATACATGGAGAAGTGGTGAGGCTAAGAAGATCTTATCAAGACTTGAATGTGCACTAGCTAATGCAAATTTGCTAAACAAGATCAGCGGTCTTAATGCAACAGTCTTAGCCTCATCAACAAGCAACCACTCCTTTTTGCTTATACGATTCAGCGATACTGTTTATAACCCCAAAGGGAAACCTTTCAAATAGGCAAACCATTGGCATCTCATACATGGGTACCATGACAACCTCAATCTCAATTCCATGCCCATTCCAGAAGGCAATTGCATGTTTAAATTAGTCATGATTCTCAAAACATGCAACTCTAGATTCAAACACTGGAACAAAGTTAGGAAAAAAGAGGGAGACAACATTCAAAGCTTACAAGACCAGCTCGACTCCACCCAAAAGTTGTCGGATGCAGACCCACTAAATGAAGCATTAAACAGTGATTTTTATGCGATGCAAAGACAACTTAAGAATGCATTGGCTTTAAAAGCTTTTGAAATTAAACAAAATGCAAAAGAAAAATGGCATACAAAGGGGGATGAATGCAACAATTTTTTCTATACTAAAATGTCTCAAAGTAAACATTTCAATAACTTGTTTAATTGTTTGAATGAATAGGGAGACTCGAGAAAAGCAATTAAACAACTTGAAGATTCAGCCATCGCGTATTATTCTGAGCTGTTCAACGGCGTATACAATGAAGAATTACTTGGTATCATATGCCGAAGACAAGTTACTGTTGAAGGGAGGCTGATCTTGGGAGCTGACATCAGCAAAAGGGAACTGAAGATAGCCCTCTTCTCCATACATGACGACTCTAAACCCGGCCCTGACGACATGGGGGCAGCCTTCTTCAAATTGCATTGGATAAACCTGAAAACCCATCTATTAGAAGCATATAAAGAAGCGTTGGACACTGGTGAATTTATTCATGAAATAAATCATACATTCCTAACCTTATCCCAAAAGTGACAAACCCCACAAGAATCGAAGACTATCGACCAATTGCATGTTGTAATGTAATTTACAAAATTATCAGCAAAATTATATGTAACAGGCTAAACAAGGTTCTACCTTTCCTCATATCACAATATCAGAATGCTTTCCTTAAAGGAAGATTCATTTTAGAGAATTCATTAATGGCGCATGAACTAGTTCGAGAGTTCAATAAAAAAGGTGTTGATAAAATATGCATGAAAATTGACCTCCACAAGGCTTATGATAGAGTAAATCATAAGTTCATCACACACGTACTCAGAGCCATGGGCCTACCAGCTAAACTAATTAACCTCATTGGGTTCTGTATAGACACTCCTACTTTTTCTATTTTGATTAATGGTATTCCTAAAGGGTGTATTAACAGCTCGAGAGGCATCAGGCAAGGGGACCCTCTCTCCCCATACCTGTTTGCAGTGGCGATGGAGTGGTTTACTTTGCAAATGGAATTAGCCATAGAACATAAGCTAATTAAGCCTGTTTACAGGCATCAGCTCAAAGTCACACATCTAATTATGCAGATGATCTGCTAGTGGTATTCAAAGCGTCTATGACTGCAATTGAATAGCTTAAAGAAATTTTTGGGAATTTGGAGAATTGGGTGGGCCTTAAAGTCAATGAACTCAAAACGAAATGTTACTTTAATAAATTTTGCAGAGGAAAACAACAATATTTGGAGCAAATAGGGATGCAAGAAGGTACACTTCCAGTCAAATATTTAGGAGTGTCGTTGTCTAATAACACAATTACTGATGTGGAATGCGGGAAACTGGTCGATGACATCAGAAACAAATTACAAGGGTGGAGGTCGAAGCTGCTTTCATTTGCAGGAAGAGTGGAACTAGTACACACGGTTATCACATCCAAAGTTAGATTTTGGTTACAAACTTTTCAAATAGCGGACTGTTCAATAGCAAAAATCAACACGGTATGTGCCAATTTTATTTGGAGAGGGGGGATGCATAAAATCAGTTATAAACTACTCTGCATGCCCAAAAGAGAAGGGGGAGTGGGCCGTAAGAACTTGTTTGAACTCAAGAAAGTATATGGGTTGAAGCAGGCCTGGAATTTAATCTCTTCGAACAATCTATGAGCCTAATGGATGCGGGCCAGATACATTAAAGGCAATTTTTGGACCATAAAAGCAGACAATAATGCTTCAACAATTTGGAAAAACTGCCTTAAGCAAAGAGATGAACTTAAGAAGAAAATCCAAAGAGAAATTGCAAATGGAAAAAACACGGATTTATGCTAGATCCGTGGCTAAATGGAAAAAGCTTGGTGGACAGATATGGTTGGGACTGCTACTTGGCGTATGGTGCACCCAAAACCCAGGTTGACTTAGTTATATCCAATAATCGGTGGGCAGAAGAAAGACATGCAATTTGTAGAAATTTACAGGAAGAACTGAGGGAAAAGCAAATTTATCATGACCAAAACTCAGACAAATGGGTATGGGCAGAGGAAGGAGGCTTTCAACTCAAAAATGTTCTAGAAGAAATTAGGGTTAAACACCCTACAGTAGATTGGCACACAGTGGTCTAGGAAAGGGTTTGTCCCCCAAAAATGGCATATGTACTGCACAAAGCACTATTGGGGCGTCTCCCAACTAAGGATAGATTGCAAAATTGGGGAATAGTCAGTGAAGACAGGTGTCTTTTATGTAATGAGGAGGGTGAATCAAACACACACCTGTTCTTTGAATACACTAAAAGACTATGGGCTATTCAGAAAATCAAGTGTTTCAACACAGATGAAGTAGGAAGCTTGGAAGAAGAGATTCAATACCTGAACAATCGGAGAAACGTGTCTAAGCTAGTGATAGAGGTGGACAAGATTTGCCTCGCAGCCACAGTGTGGCAAGCTTTGAGAGAACGCAACGCCAGAGCTTTCAAAAAGAAGAAGACAGTATTATTAGTCAACGCACGTATTATAAACCGAGAGATTGAGATGATGTTCAACAGAAATAAGAAGAAGTCAATTACCACTGCAGGGAAACAAGGACGATCATTGATGGCGAAGTAGAACTGGAAGGAACGGATCTCAGAAACTCGAGCAGAGAATCAACGGCCGCCATGAAAAGTGCCCTAATTTTACTTTTACTTTTTATTTCGACGGAGAATGTTGAAACGAAAAGTGGATTTTGGATGTATTGTATGTATTATATCAGACTGTATATGGGCTGTAATGATTTGGGCCGAGAAGGCTTTGGGCTTTAGCAATAAAAATTTACCAAGTTTCAATATATATATATATATATATATATAGAGAGAGAGAGAGAGAGAGAGAGAGAAAGAGAGAGAGAGAGAGATTTGTGTACTCACATCGGAAGCTTTTACAATTGCTATAGCAGCGACAGTTGAAGGTATGAAAAGATATACTTTTATTATGTTTCATTTAAGCTTCTTCATTAGTCAGGTAAATAGATATGTTATTTTTAAACATTAGCCAACATGCAGTCAACACGATGTCGCCGTCTATGTTTGATCGAATTGATACCATAAAATATGCAAACATACACTTTTGCATGTATAAAGTTATATGTTGCATTTTATATTTTATGTATTGCTACTTACTCACTTATCTAAATAATAATCAATCTTTTGTTAAGTATATCATTGCATCTTTATCGACTATATGAAAACACATCTTATTTTATGGCTATATCAATGCGAGTGAAACATACTTTCACATGCACATGCTTTTATGTTTTTTGTTATAACCATGGATGAAAGTATTAAAAAAATTAGGGAGTAAAGCTTATGATGTGGTTTAGGCAATAACTCAATAATTATTATCTTTCCACTTTGATATTTTTGTAGTTGATACCATTTATCCTACTTTGCTACGTCACCTTAAATGTTATGCTGCTCATAAAATATGATATGAATTAGATTCTATTTTTAAACAATTGTTTTAGATAAGTATATCATGACAAGGGTTTCAATAATGGTTTGGCATTATGATCAAACCAACATGATTCCAACCATAGTGTTTTAGTTTCGGCATAAATTACCACTCACTAATATGGTTACATGCATTTCATTCATTAAACAAATATGCTAGATCCTTTTGTAATAATTAAACATGTATTTGATACAATATTAGATAAGAACCTTTTTTCATGTGTTTGATATGTCTTTTGTTTGTTGACAGTAATTAAATTATGGACAAAAGCTAGGTAAATTTGGAACGTAATTCAAAGAATATAGATATGGAATGGAATTATTTTTGAAGGAAGCTTTTTCCAAATCCATTTGAAAAGATAAGATTATATGTCCTTGTAGAAAGTGCTGCAACTGTTATTTCAATAATAGAATTCATGTTGTTGGCCATCTTCTTTCATATGGTATGGACCCACTTTATATGGCAGCCCGTTGGACACATCATGGTGAATCATATAATGAGGAGTCTGAGACTTCCAACAACTTGGAAAGTGATGTGCCAGTAGACAATGACCAAAGGGAGAGAGGTGAAATGCATGATTTTCTTAATGAGACATTTATGCCCTTTATTGGAAAAATGCAAGTCCATCATATCATTATCTCACTTTTGAAGGTTAAACTCCCGAGGCAAAACATTTTTTTAGGTTGGTAGATAAAGCTAATAAGGAATTACATGTTGGCAGTAAGTATAAAAAAATTGATGCAGTTGTAAAACTGTACCAGATCAAGTGTTTGGGAAATGTGAGCAATTCAGCTTTCTCTATGTTCCTGGAAGCGTTTAAAGATATGTTGCTTGATCGAAATTGTATGCCAAAATCAAATGCACATGCCAAAAAAAATATTGATGATTTAGGTCTCGCATACGAGAAGATCGATGCATGTCCGAGTGACTGCATGTTGTTTTGGAAGCAAACGTCACACTTGCAAACTTGCTCTCATTGTGGTTTTTCCGGATATAAAGCAAACAAAGAAGATGAAAATGTTAATAAGAAAGTACCTGTTAAAGTGCTTCATTATTTTCTTTTAATTCCTAGTCTAAAGAGGTTGTATATGCCAGATTATACAGCAGAACATATGAGATGACATTCGGTTGGTGGTTGAAATGACGGTTTTATGAAACAACTAAAAGACTCTTCAGCTTGGAAACACATTGATTCTCTATACCCTGATTTTGCATCAGAAATTCGTAATGTTTGTTTGGGACTTTCAAGTGATGGTTTCAACCCATTTACGCACTTGAATAGTAAACATAGCACTTCGCCCGTGATTATTTCTATTTATAACTTACCTCCATGGCTGTGTATGAAGCAACCTTATCTATATATGGATTTATTAATTCCGAGACCTCATGAACCAGGACAAGACATTGATATTTATTTACAACCACTAGTAGATGAGTAAAAATAGTTATGGGAGATTGGCACGAATACATATGATATTTTTTTCAAAGCAAACATTCAATATGAGAGCGACTATTTTATGGACTATAAATGATTTACCTGCATCCGCTAATTTATGAGGATGAAGTACGTCAGGAAAACTTGCATGTCCGCACTGTAACCACCGAACATGCTTAGTGCGCTTTCCAAATAGTAAAAAACATGGTTACTTGGAAAGTCATAGATTCTTTCCTACTACACACAGGTTTCGACTTGATGAATGTTCGTTTAATGGTAAGTCTTGCCCCTATACCACTAACAAGGATCGAATGTTTAAAGCAACTATCAAAATTAAAAATTACATTTGGTAAATCATCAGCGCTTGAATCCGTTAATGGTCAAAAATGACGGAGGGTCATGAATGCTAATAGGAAGACTCGAGTTGTTGGACCTTGGGAGAAAAAAAAAGCATACTTTTTTCTTTACCTTATTGGCGACATCTGTTGATAATACATAACATAGATTTGATGCATCTTGAGAAAAATGTAAGTGAAAACATTTTAGGAACTTTACTTTGTAACTCAAAAAAGGAAAAGATGGAATTATAATGCTCGGGCTGATTTGTAAATTTTGCAAATAAGAAAATCACTTCATCCTATTCGTGAAGGCAACAGGACGTATATACCTCCAGCGATATTTTTCATGACCAATGAGGAGAAAACATTATTTTGTAAAGCATTCTCAAATGTTTGTGTTCTGGATGGATATTCAACCAATATTTCTCGATGTGTAGATGTTATGGAAAAATGTTACATGGACTAAAAAGTCATGATCATCACGTGATTATGCAACATTTGCTGCCACTTGAAATTTGACGAGTTTTTTCTAGACCTCTCATCCTTGTTTTGCTTGAATTATGTGCTATTTTTAGGAAACTTTGTAGTAAAAAGCAACATGTTGCACTTATGAATCAACTAAATATAGGGTAGCATTAGCCTTATGTATGATGGAAAAATGTTCCCTCCTTCTTTTTTCAATATATTTGTTCACTTGATAACTCATTTAGTCGATGAAGCAACAATTGCCAGACCGATTCAATATCGTTCGTTGTATCCTATTGAAAGGTAATCAATTTTTCTTCATTTCATTAGATATTGTGTTTTATCAACTTCTTGTAACATCCTAGTTTGTGAACCACATTCAAAATTTAAACATGAGCCAATAATATTGAACGCTGAAGCTATAATATGATAAGGTGTTGTGACTTGTGACATAAAATCACATATGTTAATGATGGTTGATTTGATTAATTGATTGATCGATTTGGTTGGTTGACTAATTAATTGACTAATTGATTTGATTGATTGGTTGATTGATTGATTGATTAATTGATTGATTCGTAGAAGGAAAGAAATGAATAATTTTATTCTAGATATATTTATGAGGGGCAAACTGGATATTTTCCTAGGCCTTCCATTCTCCTATATTAACAGCATCTAGAATTGGATTAAGAGCATGGTATTGAGACCAAAATAGTTAACCCAATGGTTGCCGCTGTTCTTCGTTGTTCTCCTTCCCCAGCAAAAGTTGTAGTCATCTAGAATTCTTTCCCTGTCTCAATAAGGTTATTGATTCTTGTACTTTTGTTTATTTTTGGTTGTCGATCCATTGTATGTAAACAATATTTGTATTGTTGAATCAATAAATATGGTGATTGGGTGGAATATCTTGTTTGTGCATGTGATTTCATATCTATGTTGTTTTTCATAGAAATCATCTTTAAGTATTTGTGTGAACAAGATCCTGGTCGCTTCCGTAAAGACGCAATTTTCCTAACAATTGGTATAAGAGCTAGATCATCGCAAAGCTTAGAGTGATTTCGGATTAAAAAAAAATCATTTTTTTATGTTGGATATGATGGCATTTCCGAAGATGACTATTTTTGATGGAAGAAATCGGGGGACCTGGAAGCCTAAGTTGGAGGATGTGCTTTACCTCAATGATCTTCATGATCCGATTGATAGAGACGCAGAGAAGCCCTCGGGTGTGGATAAGGGAATGTGGAAGAGGATGGATAAGAAGGCGATTGCCTTGATTCGGCAATACCTTGATGATTTGGTATTCCATCATGTGGCTAGTTGTGAATCCGAGAAGTATTTGTGGGACAAGTTGGTATCTTTGTATGAGTCAAGGAATGCTACAAGTAATGCTTTTTTGGTTCGAAAGCTTGTTCAGTTGAGATTGGATGAGGAGAAGTCTATTATAGGGCACCTGAATGAATTTCAAGATGTGATAAATCAATTGGCAAATTTGAAGATCAATTTTGATGATGAGTTGCAGGCTCTTTTGTTGATGAGTTCGCTTTAAGAAAGTTGGGAAACTTGTTATTTCATTGAGTAACTCCAATGCTAATGGAGCTATCTCTTTGGAAATGGTACGAAGCAACCTTTTGAATGAAGAACTAAGGAGAAAAGGGTCGAATTTGAAATCAGTTCGAGATGAGGCTATAGCAGCGAAGGACTCAGGGAAAGATATAAGGAGGGAGAAGAAAGGGGATAATGGTAAAGGTGCCATCACTTGTTACTATTGTAATAAGCAAGGTCACATACGCAATAGTTTCCATGCTTATCAGAGGGATAAGAACAAGGTTGCAGATGGTGATAGTAGTAGTGATGAGGCATAGGCAGGTCTTGCTGCAGGTTCCTTCAGTGTTGTTTCTTGTGATGTCCTGTTTAGCGAAGTTAATACTTGGAAGATGGAATCGGGAGCCAGTTTTCACATTTTAAAGGATGCGAATTATTTTTCTTCTTATGAGAAGAATGTTGACGTGATTAGAACAACCAATGGAGTAGAGCTACCAGTTTGTGGTATTGGATCTATCCAGTTTCGTATGCATGATGTTGTGGTGAGAGAAGAATCTGGAGTTAGACATGTGCCCTCGAGTTCGTATAACCTCATTTATTTTAGTCAGTCGGATCGTCATGGTTGCACTTATGATACTCAAGGTGGTGTCTTGAGAGTGAAGAAGAGTGGTCGTGTTGTATTGAGAGGTGTGGTCTGCTTCTGCTAATTGGTGTTTGACATCAGAGACTCATTGAGTGCCTGCAAAGAGGTCATTTGTAAATCAGCATTGGTCTGCTTCCGTCGACAGAATCTAGCATAAGAGACTCTGATGGGGCGACCTTCACGGGCAACATGATGAATTTTGGCAACAATCAACGTCGGTTTGCTTACGTTGGTTGGTGTTTGACATCAGAGACTCATTGAGTGCTACAAAGAGGTCGTTTATAATTTAACATTAGTCTTCTTCTATTGACCGAATCGAGCATCAGAGACTAGATTGAGGTGACCTTCACATGTGACGTGAAGGATTTTAGTAGCTCAACATTGGTCTGCTCCCACCAATTGGTGTTTGACATTGGAGACTCATTAAGTTCCTGCAAAGAGGTCGTTTATAACTCAACCATTCTACTACCTACACCGAATCGAGTTTGGAGACTCCATTGAGCGCACCTCTACTGTGGAGAGGCGACCTCTACGATTTACGCAAAGGTCAATGCGAAGGATTTTAGTTGTTACGCTGTTTCACAGGGCGAATCATCAGTCTCCGTGTCAGATGTGTTTAACTATAGTCGGCGATCGCAGCAGACCGGGAGGTTCTTTTGAACATCAGCTATCGTGTTGGATGCGCCTGACCATGGTAAGCGATCGCAGCCATACCGAGTGATTCCTTTACCTCAACTATGGTGAGGTACCCCCTTGGCAGAACTTTGCAGGGTTTGCATCATTCTGTTGGGCGAACATCAGTCCCCCTGTCGGATGCGCTTAACTATGGTAAGCGATTGCAGCTGGACTGAGAGGTTGTGGCCCCTTGTGCGGACTTCCAATTTCTGGTTTTGACTCCGTATCTGATTGCTGAACTTTTCACCGTTTGACTTTTGGCAACTCCTTTCGTTCACCCTTCAAGCTAGTGCTCTTCATCGTTGCATTTATGCGTATTGACGTTTATAGCACTCGACGCTTGAGTTGGTGTTATTGGAGTCGTCACGTTGTATCGGACTTTAATGAAGCATGCATTCATTGGATAACTTGTAATAAAGAACTGCCTGTTAGTAAATTTTGAATTAACAAAAATTTTGCAAACAAGAGATTTACTCAGACAGGCATTCTTTTAGTCATGCAACTACTGTTCAGTATGCTTGTAAAAATATTTACAGTCTTTTTATAAGAAATTTGAACATAGTATCAAGTAAAATATCGGTGAAGATGAATGCTATACCAAGAACTTGGAATCGGAATTCCATCAACAGTTGTTAGTTTGAAAGTGCCATCGAGCAGCTTTTGATTGATGATATATGGACCTTCTTAATTTGGCCCGAAGACTCCAGTTCCTGTCATAACTCTTTTAAGCATAAGATCCCCGACTTCAAAGGTTCTTTATTTGACTTTAGAGTAAAAGTGTATGGCAATTCTTCACTGACGGGCCGCAACTCTGAGTTTTGCCTTATCTCACCCTTCTTCAAGTTGATCAAGAGTTTCAAGTAGTAGCTTTTCATTCTCAGCTTGGTTGAAATGGATTCTGCAGTGTTTAGGGTCTTTTAGCTCCACTGGAATCATTGCCTGAAGAAAGGAGTGTACCCAGTAGCATATTTATGAGTCATCGTGTACGCCCATAGTGCAAGTGTTAATTTGTCGACCCAACCACCTTAATCTTTCTCGAGTCGCTTCTTGATGGTTGATTTGATGATTTTGTTTACAGCTTCCACTTGCCTGTTTTCCTGCGGATGGGCCATTGCACCAAAGATTTTATTGATCTAGTATTTGGCACAAAAGTCTTTAAACTCTTCGCTCTCAAATTGTGTCCCATTGTCTGTTATTATCTTCTATGGCACATCAAACCTAGAAATGATGTTCTTCAGCACGAAGTTGATTGCTTTCTTTAAGGTGATAATGGCCAGCTGCTCTGCTTTGGCCCATTTGGTAAAGTAGATGGTGCTCTTAGGGTTTTCACGAATCGTTGGCATCTGTTACACTTCTTGGTATAAGTTGCATAGTCTTGGTTCACATCAAGCCAGAAGTAACTGTATCGTACTATTTTCTTGGCTAGTGTTTGACCACCAGTATGACCTCCACACTTTTCGTCATGCAGCTCTGCCAAGATTGCTTTCGATTTCTCTTTGGTGACACAACAGAGCAAAGGCATAGGGAAGCCTAGCCTATATAACCGACCATCCTGAATGAGATACATGAGAGCCTTTCGGCGTATCTTTCATCGCTTCTTCTGATCATATGGGAGCACACCTTTGAGGAGATAGTCCTAGATTGGAGTCATCCATGAATCTGGCTCTGCTGCAGTTTCCATGATCCAGTCTACATCGTTGTCAGCCGTGCTAGGATCTGAAAGAACTTCAGCTAGCACTAATCCCAACAGTTGTGCATCTCCTGTACTGGTGAGCTTTGCGAGTGAGTCAGCCTTCAAGTTTTCTTCTCGCGGAATGAGCGAGATGGTGTAATAGTCGAAGTAATCGAGTAGTTCCCAAGTTTTAATGGGTAAGCTGGCAAGTTTCCTCCTTTAGCTTGGAACTCTCTTTTAACATGACATACTACGAACTGTGAATCATTGAAAATGTATAAGGCTTTATACTATAACTCTCTTGTAATCCTCAATCCAGTAATCAGAGCTTCATATTCTGCTTCATTATTCATTGACGGGAATTCTAGTCTCAAAGCATAGCATAGCGAACATCCTTCAGGAGTCTCTAGAACTACTCCTTCCCCTGAGCAATACTCATTCATTGTACCATCAATAAATAACTTCCATCGAGTGATCATTTTGATGGCTTCTTCCTTGTCGTCACCCCTATCCATAAATTCACCGATGAAGTTTGATAGTCCCTATCCGTTGATTGCCCTCTGTGGATGGTAAGTGATATCGTATTGGCTAAGCTCGATGTTCCATTTCAATAACCTTTCGGAAGTCTTTGGATGAAGCAGGACTTGCTTTAGGGGATGATATGTGAGAATGTTAATACAGTGAGCCTGGAAGTATGGCCTTAGCTTTTTTAAGGCGATGAGAAGGAAGTATGAAAGCTTCTCCAACTTGGGATAGTTTAGCTAGGCCCCAATAAGCCTCTGACTGATGTAATACACTGGCCTTTGAACCTTCGAATCCTCTCTGACCAATGCAGCGCTTAATGCATGGGATGAAACTGCCAGATATAAAAATAGATATTCTCTATCTCTAGGATTTGACAACATCGGTAGCAATTCCATATTCTTGGTTAACTCTTTAAAAGCAATGTGACATTCCGGAGTCCACTGGAAGTCTTTCCTTCATTTTCTCAGATCATCGAAAAGAGGAATGCACCGATCTGTTGCCTTAGAAATGAAGCAACTCAAGGCAGCAACTTTCCCATTCATACTTAGTAGCTCTTTCTTCATTCTGGGATCACGCATCTCTCTCAAAGCAGAAATCTATGTTGGGTTGGCTTCAATGCCCCCAGCATTAACCATAAACCTAAGTAATTTCCTGGATGCAACTTCAAACGAACATTTGAGATGATTGAGTTTCATGTCGTACTTTCTCAAAATATTGAACATCTTGTCCAAATTCTCTAAGTGATCAGACTTCACCAACATGTCATCTACATAAACCTCCATAGTCTTGCCTATCTGAGATTTGAACATTGAGTTGACAAGTCATTGGTAAGTCGCTCTGGCATTCTTCAACCCAAACGACATTACTTTGTAACAGTATAAGCCAATATCTGTAATAAAGCTCGTTTTTTCTTGATCGGGCTCATGCATCATGATTTGATTATAGCCCGAGTATCCATCCATGAAAGATAGAAGTTTATGCCCCATTGTAGCATCAACAAGCTGGTCAATTCTAGGCAGCGGAAAACTTTCTTTGGGACACACTTTATTAAGATCAGAATAATCGATGCATACTCGCCACTTGCCGTTGGGCTTTTTCACAGGCACATGATTTGACACTCGGTCAGTATATGCGGACTCTTTGATAAAGCGATTCTCCGTAAGTCCATCCACTTCTTCTTTGAGAGCCGTTAACCTTTCAAGGCCATGAGTCCTTCTTTTTTCTTTACGGGTGTGATGCTTCGGTCAATGTTTAGTGCATGAACTGCCACTTCATTGGATATGTCGTACATGTCAAAGTAACTCTAAGAAAACATATCAAGATCAGCTTTAAGCAACATAATCAACTCTTTCTGTAATCTCTAGCACAATTGAGACCCTATCTTCAGCACTTTATCAGGATTTTTAGGATAAACAGATATGGAATGGTGATCTCAGCTGGTGCCGCTCGTTCATCCCTTGCACCGGTCTTATGAGGATCTATTTCTTTACAAGCTCCGCTACGTTTTCCAGTGCAAGGGCCATGCTCTAATTTCTATAAGGAGGGCTCTCGAATGCACAGGAGGAGCCTCCATACTCTTTCCTGTGTCTTTCTTTTTAGCCTCATGCAGTTCTGTAAGGTAGCATTCTCTTGTGGTCTCTTGATCTCCTCTGACCACTCCGACAACATTTTCAGTTGGGAACTTCATAGTTAAGTACCACGACGCCAAGGCAACCCGGAACTCTGCAAGAGCGGGTCTACCTAAGAATGTGTTGTAGGCAACTCAGTGGTTTGCTTTGAGATGGCCACTCTATCTCCCTCTCCTAGGTCGACCAACAAATCAATGGTTCCAATAGGTTGCTTGGATTCCCCTATTAACCCTTGGATTTTTGATTGGCACGCTTGTACGTCTATCATCAAGAGTTTCATTTGTTGAATGTGTTGCAGAATAGAACATTGCAAGAGGCGCCGATGTCCATAAGCACCCTCTTGACCGTTTCCGAGCCTATTCCAACAGTTATGACCATGGGATCGAGAGTGGGCGTTATCACATTGTCAGCATCCTTTTCCTTGGATATAATATCTTCATAAGAAATCCTTTGCTTTTTGTAAGGAACTGTATTGCATAAAATCAAGCATCTTTCCTCCTTTGGAACGTACTTTAGTGCACCTGCATATCGCTCGATGTCTCCCTAACTACTTTCGGCTGGGTGAGGACCTCCTGATATTGTGTTGATTACAGGTCATGGATGGCTATGCACTGGAGCTTTATTTCTTCGACTTGACTTACTAGTTGGTATACTTTGTCTTGAGGGTTTGCAAAAGGAATTACAGACTGAGGGGTTTTCACATACTGCCGAAGTCTGTTCTTCCTGATCAGCTCCTCGATTAATGTCATCAAGTGCTTACACTCATTGGTATTATGACCAGGCTGATTATAAACTTACAGAACATTACCGACTTAGCCGCTTTATCGCCTATTCTCATCTTCTTTGGCTCTGCATACTCTTCAGAATACTTGGTTGCAAAGTTGATGTTTTCAGGGGTGTTATACAAAGGTGTCAGCTCTGATGCATTGAAAAGGCGAATTTTCTTATTATCCTTGTTGCCCTTTCCATCGTTGCCACGCTTATGCCCCTGATTATTTTCCTAATTAAATTGAGTATCGGCATTCTTTGGAGCTTCAACAATGCTGCTCATGCTAACATTCTGACAGGGAGAAGGATCATCATCCACCCTCATTGTAACGACCCAGATTTTTGGACGATTAATTTTAAATATTTAATATGGTTTTAAGTATTGAGTTGATAATATAAATGAATTTTTATATTATCTTATTGATTTAATACTCGATATACGATTTATTTTGAATATTTAATATTTTCGAAATACGAGAATCTGGAATAATTCAATTTGAATTTAAAACAGATTTATAATGATTCAAATGGTTAATATGAATTTTACTTGAATTAAAATAATATTAATAATAATAATTTATTATCAAGGAATTTATTCATTTTAAATTTAAATTATATTATATCAATTTAATACGCTTATTTTAAATATACGTTCAAATTAAATTATATAGTCTATTTTGTTGAGTTCAGAATAGTGTAATTATGTTGAAACATCGGTCGGTTGGTTAAAATTGGGGTTCATCGTACCGAGTTATGAACCTCGATATATTTTTAGTGGATAGGATCGATATCAAATCGATATCTATTTAAAAAGGGTAAAAATATCTTTATTTCAAATCGATTAAAATTCGAAATCAAATCACATTAAAAACGATACTTAAGCTACCCTACCATATGTACTTGCGTAGAACAATTCCTTAATGCTTAAGGTTCATCATCTATAAATCGTGCACATTCCTCTCCACTCTATTTCTTTCTCCAAACGAAAACGATATGGAAGCCTCCTAAATTAAAAATGTCCACTGCTCTTTACTTTAAATTCATTCCTCCTCTTTAGAAGTATCAAAGCCATTTGTTTCCATTCAAAAACAATTAACTCGAAATAGGTCGCAACCTTCTTCTTTATACCAAATCCACCGACTAGAGATTAAAATCAGGGAATCGAAATTCAATATTGCAGTAATTCCTTGAAGCTCGACATCAATTCTGAAGCTCGTGACAGCAGCAGAGAGCTAAAGTTTATCGCGAGGTCGAGTTGAATGGTTGGGTGAGAGAAAGTGAAGACTAGGTGCTAGGAGAGGCTTGCGTTACCACTATGGAATTACGATGATGCAAAAAGAGGCGAGCGATTCCAGTTTGAAGCCCGGTTATTCAACATTGCAAATTAGGGGTCAACTAGCATCATGAATTAGGGTAGATGGAGAGTGCGATGTTGGCAGTCTGGTAGGGTTTCATTGGAAAGTACGGATGCGAGGGTGGAGTTTGAATGTAGGAATGGTGGTCGACGAGTAAAGGAGGAGAAGAGGAACTCAACCAAGCTGTCATTGTTTCATTTCCTGGATTATCGGAGGAGTGTATGAGGATGGTTCATCGACGAAATTAACTTTCGGTTTGGATGTATGTCGAAGAAAGGAAGGGTGAGTTAGATCTCAACAGTTTGGGTTACTTCCTGAAATAGACTATGTTTCTTTCAAATTCTAGGAAGAAGGAAAAGGATTAAGGTATTTTCATTTTTTTTAAGTTTAAATTTTATACGGATATTGGTTTATATCATTAATAGCTAATCAAATTAATTTGTGTAAACTATATATTTAGACAATAAAGTAAATTAATGGTAAACTAACCATTAAGTACGAGATTAGGGAAAGCTAGATTTTTATTTTATTTTTCATTTAAAATCATTAATTTGAACAATGTGTATTTAATTTATAAAAGGTTCAAAAATCTTGAAACAAGACGGATTTGTCCATGGCTATGAGCAATGCAAGCTAGAAGTGGTTTGGAATTTATTGGAGTTAGTGAGGATTTAAATTTACTCGAACAAGTTCGATTTAATTTAAAAGCAAATTGGGATGGATTGCAATTAAAAATCACGGTGAGTAAATCTCACTTAATTTATTATTTAGAATTTATTTTTAGTCGTTAAAAATAATTGATGGTTGTTTGGTTGCACTAAAATATTATTGTGGATATTATTAAATATACATTAGTTATTTAGGATTGGCGTTTGTGGTAATTATATATATATATATATTGGTGATTGGATAGTTCCCGCGGTACCATTAGCAGATGCCCATAGTATCATTAGAGGATGACCCTATACTGTAACAACCCGAAAATCTGGGCCAGTTTAAAATTTTTATTTTGGCAATTTTGGCGAATTTTGATTATTTAAAATGAATTATTTTAAATAATATCGACGAGAAAATTTATTTGAATAGAATTCGAACGTATATATTATATACGTCGTCGATAGAATATAAATATTTATTTATATTTATAAAAGGAATTGAAAATGGCGCGGTAGTTCGATAATTCGATTTCAAACTTCAATTGAATGTACCGGGTGCAAAACAATCCGGATTTTAGTGAAACCAAAAATAATGGGATCTAATTGATAATATCTTTCCAACGAATCCGAATAATCAAATTTTCATAGCGGGAATCAAAAGATATGTCCGGCTGAAAATTCTGAATAGTCACTATAGAATTCAGGCCCTTAAAAATGGACATTTTGCAAATGACCTCGGATCTCGACGAAACCAGTTTTGTTGGGACCGTGATGTCGAATTATTGCTAGATTCCAATTTTCATAATTTTCTGAATCAATATGTGAGCATGGCAAAGGAAAACGCGTTTGACCAGTTTCAGTTGATTTTAATCAACTGGAAAATGGCCATTTTTCAAACGGTCTCGGAATTTGACGAAACTAGTTTTGTTAGGACCGTATCGTCAATACGAAGCTAGAAAATAATTTTATGGAATTTATAGAGTTGTTATGTGACCTCGGTAATTTGAAATATACGTTTAAAATTCAATATAGTGATTTAAATGTAAATTCAACGGAAACTGATCAAAACGATCGAATCATCTTGCGATACATATCCCATTGTGTTCCGAATGGGGGTAAAACGCTAGGGACGACAGTCGTTGGGCCTCGTTTCGAGTTGGAATTTAAAAGCTACTTTTTGAAATGGAATTAAATAAAATATATAATTAATTTAAAAGTCAACGCCCCTTTTTCATATACCCCCCTCCTCCACTTAAATTCTTCAGCCGACACCCTTCCTTCCCAAACCTCCCGATCGAAATAGGAAATGGGGGCATCGGAGGACGCCGCCACCCGTTGCTCCTCCCTCCCCATCGACGCACCACCGTCAAGCGCCCTCCCTCCTCCCCGACGCCTCCTCTTCCCCCCCTTCGCTCCTCTTTCCCCCTCTTCTAACAAAACCCGTACCCCCCTCAGCCGCCATCGACCGCTCCTCCCTCCCCCTTTCCGTCGCAACGCCGCCAATGGGCCCTCCAAGCTCCGACGCTCCTCCTGTCCCCTTCTCTCTCCCTTCTTCCGTTCAACGTTCAAGCACCTCAAGCCCTCCACAGTCGGAAAAAGGACCGCCGCCGCCCTCATCAGCCTGCCCGCCCGCTGGAGCACACACACAAACCCCCCTCCCCTTCTTCTTCGCTCGACGGTGAGTTTTTACTTTATTTTCTTTTGTTTAGGTGATTTAAAAATCTGATTTTGCGTAGTGAAACTGAGATTTTTAACATAGCGTGAAGGTTCGATTTTTATTATGAAGTATTGAATATAAAGGTTCGATTTTTATCATGAAGTATTGAATATAAAGGTTCGATTTTTATTATGAAGTATTGAATATAAAGGTTCGATTTTTATTTTGAAGTATAAGATATAAAGTTTTGGTTTTTATTAATAAAAAGATTTGACTTTTTCGATTAAGGAGAAGTAATTTTTTTTTATCTTATAAAGGAAGTGATAATTTTATAATAGAAGAAGATGTTTTTAAACTAGGAAAGATCGATATTTTTATAATATGAAAGAGTTAAAAATATAATTTTTATGATGATATATTAGAAAAGGCGAGATTTTTATACATGGAGAAAAATGTGATTTTTATATATTGAACATCAAAGTAAAAATATGAATTTTATATATTGAATAGCGAAGTAAAAATTCGATTTTTATATATGTAGTGGCTACGGGCGAAGAAAGTGATAAGAGACGAGAGCAGTGAAGATTTCCTGCATTAGAAGTGCCGTGGAGTTAGGATAGCTATCGGTGAGAATTTCTCACCTTTCAATTTCATTTTCTAAGTTATATATATATATATACTAGGATGCAGACGGTGTTTAGTAGCACCCGACACAGTCGTCCACAGACCATGGACTTGTTTGTTTCATTGCATAGATTAGTTGGATTATTTGATTGATGTGTGAATGGCGTGGGCCTTCACTAGACCGGGGATAAGGCTAGGCCTCGTCCCGTTTCTAGTATCGTGCCGTTATGCCGCCGAAATTTTCTAAAATATGTTAGAAAGATAAAAATAACATTTATTGTATTAATGTACTGAATAGAAATTCATGTGTTAAAATAAAATGTTTTATCGTTAAAATATATAATTTTTAACGTGAAAGTGAATAAACAAATATTTATAAACAAATCGGCTGATTTGTTTATATACACTGATTTGACTGATATTGATTGGGTCGATAAATTTTACACATCGCCCAACTGCACAAATAAATTTGTGTTTGATTGTTTGAAACCCCACACGGGTGTTGGGATGAAATTTGAAGTTCACTCATCCTGATTGATTAAATGTGTCGATCGATTGATTGACAGGCTGTTATAAGCGTTAGATATCTATATTTGATGCTTATACAGTGTAGTGCACTTTGGTTGATGGTTGATTATTTTTCAATGCTATTATATACGTGTGATGTATGAAAATCCATATAATTAACATTATATGGTAATTGATTGGGCCTCATTCCAATTTAGAAAATAAAGGATATTATAATATAAATGTTCATGTGTTGACTGTACTCATCCGTTGAGATTGGTCATGTGTTAAACGAAATATTTTAAAAATGAAATTTACTTCTTTATCAATACAAAATAAAGGTTCATGTGTTGACTGTACTCATCCGTTGAGATTAGTCATGTGTTGAACGAAATATTTTGATATTAACGAATATTTTGGTAATAGGAATATTTGAAAACGAAATATTTGAAAATAGAAATATATGAAGTCGTGTTGATTAGATTGACGCCATTTTGACGTGAACGATATTTATATCGATTTTATTCATTTTAAAACGAATATTGAAAAGTGATTTCGAAATCGAATATTTTAAAATGAAATTTGAATTTGAATCAAATAGAAAACAAAACGAATTTGATTTCAATTGAATAGCAAACGAAACGAATTCGAATTGAATTGAATAGATAACGAATTCGAATTGAATCGAATAGAAAACCAATTTGAATTGAATCGAATAGAAAACCAATTTGAATTGAATCGAATAGAAAACGACTTTGGAATTGAAATGAATTGAAAACGAATTCAAATTGAATTGAAAGCGAATTGAAATGAATTCAAATTGAATTGAAGTTTCAATTGAATAGAAATGAATTTTAAAACGAATTTATAAAGAAGAATTCAATTTTGATTTGAATTGAAATGGAAGTTGAAATTGCTTTTGAAACGAATTTAAAACTATTTATATAATTCGTTTTAAATAGAAATCGACGAAATATATATTATATATATTATATATATAATATAATGGCCTGAATAGAACGCGCCGCGCCGCGGCAGTTCGTAAATTTCGACCATTTATTTCAAACGGACATTACGGGAGATCCGACCGTCGGATTCTCCTGAAACCGGAACCGTTGGGTTCGTATCGAAAAGAGCTTTCTACCGAATATTAGAAATTTGAAATCTAACGGTTGGATTTGGAATTATGTCCAAATCAAATTTGAAAAAGGTCGCTGTAAGTGCAGTTCGATGGCCGTTGATGGAAATCGACTATACATGCCTTGATAAAATTATTAAAAATAGTAATAATTTGTGTAATATCATAAGAAATGATTTAGAAAGAATTGGGATGAAAAAACTCCATATTTGAAAAGATAAAAATAGATTTTTATCGAAGTAAACTAGTTTTGAACTAGAATTATAATTCTATTTATTTTTAAATAAATAAATTGAATTTGAAAAGGGTTTTAAAAATAACCAGAATTTCCAATGATTGCATTAGAGTGGATTTGAATCGAAATTGTCTTCGGAATATTTCGATGTTGGAATTGGTGATTATACAGATGTTGTTATGGAAATTTGAAAGATATATATTTATATCGTTATTTCCAATACGACATTTGTTAGTCGTAGAATTTGATATTGAATATAAGCCGATATATTTTCTATTCAGAGCCTTGTATTAAATATCAAATGTGATTTGGGTTTGTCGTGAATGGTGTCTTCACTAACACTGTTCTTGAACCCAGTTGAGAAAAGATTAAATCTTTTTATTTAGATTTAATGAAGTGTACCAATTAAATAATATTTAATTGGAATTGAATTGATATTGATTTTTGGGTTTATCGTGGATAGTGTTTTAAATAACACTCGTTCTTTAACCCGATAATTAATGAATGTGATTTTGGGTTTATCGTGAACTGTGTTTTAAATGACACTGATTCTTTAACCCAGTTAAAGATTAAAACTAAGTGGAGTTTTAATGAATCTTTAATTAGATTGAAAAGATCGAAAATGGAGTACCACCAGTTTTGCTCCAAATGATAGTAAAATCTTTAATTATATTTGAACGTGAAATGGTAATTGAATTTACCGATAATACCGTGGTGGTAGATATGAAGTATAACCAGTTTTACTTCATGGGATGAATAGGTTGGGATTGGGAAATTAAAAAAAATGATTACTTCGGTAAGGTCCGCTAATCCCGACTAGTTTGAATTGATATTCAAAAATAGATTAAAGAATAAATTCAAGAAATTTATCTTGGATAAAATTAATGGGAACCTTTCCCTATGAATGTGAAATTTAGAAACTAACTGTCGGTTAGCCAAGCAGAATGGTTTTCTGGATATTGATCTGATGTTGGTTTCGGCCTTCGGGGTTAATATTTGGGGAATTATTCTCTTGATTAATTTACAGTTAGTGACTGATGAATTGGAATGAGGCGTATGTTGTGCTTGTGTAACACTTATTTAAAATATACGCGAGTTATTCGGAAAGACCGGGTTTATCCCATTCTGAATAACTGATACGACGATAGGTCGAAGATGAAGACGATGGTCGAAGACCGGAAGTCTTCACGTCGTTTGGGTGATTACTGATGATCTTGATTGGGCTGTACACCCAAAAAGATGGAAACAGTTGGTGATCTTCCAGACGTACTTGGAGATCGATGGATATGCGGGGTACTAGGTGCCTCCGGTTTCGTTCAGGCCCAGAACGGACTTGTAAATGGACTGTGTGTCTGACATTGGATTTTAGTCCGTGTGATTGATCTCTATTAAATATATATCTGTTTGGCGGCAGAGAATTTATTCTCTTGCTTAACGCCCTTCTCTGAGACGTATGAGCTCAGGGGTTATATACTGATGGATATCAAACGCATGGAGTAAATTGCCTGTGTGGCATGCCTAAGTGGCAATTGATCGAGGCTTCTGTTGAAAAGCAAACCCTTGTGGCGATGATCAAAGCACAGCCTGTGTGGCACAGCTTTGTGTAACGTTGATTCGCGAGTATCACACCCGGTATGAACCAAAAACGGGAGACGGACATCAGGGTGGACATGCATTTCTTTCTAGTTAGGAGTGGTGTCAGTGCTTGAACTGGCTGACGAGTTTGACTCATGTGGATGTTGCTTATTATTACTTGCTGAAAAGCGAGGCGCCTCGTGATATCGGTTTCGGCCAATGCTTCTAGTCGGTTGACGGGCCAGGCTTACGCCCCAAAGGGCGGGGAAACGCATGTTCAGGCATTTTAATCCACATCGGTGGACCGGCCCTGACGATCCAAAGGTTTGACTGAGTACTTGCCTGAGGGGCGGACTAGAGCGTCTCGAATCGGTGAGGATCTTGCCCCTAGCCTCTGTTCATACCATAAATGATAACCCAACTTCCAATACGTGACATTTGCGGTTTTAATTGTAGAACTAGTATGGCGACATGATATATGGTACCCATGCCGCCTATGATTGATACTTATGATTTGAAGTTGTTTTATACACTATGCACTTATAATAGTATCAAATGATTTGTTTTAAACGTATCAAGCATTCTTTGGCTGTTATAAGGGAAAACCCTATCCCCCAGCTTGCGTTGCATTGTTTGATAGGACCTGGGTCTTATAACAGCTTCATTTTTCTTTATTTAGCATTGCGTTCTTTGTTTTATGCACTGGTATTCTTGGGAGGAAACCCGTTCCGTGTTATACGGTGTGGTCCCTCGATTTACCTAACTTTTAAAATAAAGAATAATAACTGTTTTAGTTCTCACACCAGTCACATGACATGACCTGGAGTTTATTGTTTTAACCTAAACTCTGGGTGCCCCTATTTTGACACGGGAAGCTAGTAGTTTTGGTTTTCCAGACTTATATTCACAGGTTCCTGGTTTACAGCTGGAACGGTATCCGGAAAGCTTTGTATCCGTATATCTCTTCTAGTTGTGTATTGTATTATTTTCCGCTGCTATGTATTTAAATGTAATTTAAATCACTGATATTTCTGTGTAATATTTATTTGTTTATACTCTGTATATTCTTGTAATCAGATGTATTGTTGTAATATACAATGAAATGTTCTTTTATATGCGTTCTGATTTGTCGTGTTCTCAAAACAATCCGCGCTTTCCTCTTCTCTTCGAAGACCGGGGGAGTTCGGGTCGTTTCAGGTGGTATCAGAGCTTTGGTTTACAGAGCTCGAGAACAAGACACATTAGAACCATACGAAAGAATTCACCAGATATCGGATTAGTAATATCCAACTAGAATAACTCGTTAGAGATAGGATCAGTAGTATCCTAGAACGAGTGTGAAGGGTATATTTTTCAATTGGAAACAATTTTGTTTTGAAAATTTAAAATCAATTATTCGTATTTGATTATTTAGTTTATATTGATTTGGACAGTCCACTATATAAAGATTTTGCATATACGCCTTGCAAACGTGTATTTGAAATTTTAATATACTGGATAGATATAGAATCACATTCTAGACACCCGGAGATGGTTCTGATGATTGATCGATCATCATCAGAATTTATGTTTGTGTTTTGAGGATGTGATATTTATATATCTCCATTAGACTGGTGTGAGAACCAAAACTAGATAGGGCTTATTGTTGTGATTTGGCATCAAAAACATGATTTTTGTATATGTATCAAAATTATGAATTTGAAACTCTAATTCACTAATTGATTGATGTTTGTGTTGTTTGTTTAATGGTTTGATAATTTTGAACCATTATGCCTAATTGAATCAAATATTGAATTATATTGAAAATTGGTCACATTTGCTTGCATATACTTGTACTTACATTGAACAGGTCATAGCAAGGAGGCTAGAGCAGAGAATAAAATTTGTTTGCCCGACAAATAGGCACATGTTTACTACATAATTTACTGTTTTGTTTGGGTGATGATGATTTTATGAGCCGCTTGGCTTTTTCTTTTTCTTTTTGAGATCTGAAGGACCGGGGAAGCTATTTGAGATTTCCCAATGCTCCCATTGCAGGGGAGGTTATGGCGAAATTTTTCGAAAATTTAGGGTGTTAGCCAAATTTTTGAAATTTTGAAAATTCTCAGAAACTGAAAAGTTGGAGAATGGAAGCCTGATCGAACGTAGAGTTGATTAATCAAACCACTTTCGACTTTGTTCCTTTTTGGGGACGAAAAGTTTTAAGTGGGGGAGATTGTAACAACCCGAAAATCAGGGCCAGTTTAAAATTTTTATTTTGGCAATTTTGGCGAATTTTGATTATTTAAAATGAATTATTTTTAATAATATCGACGAGAAAATTTATTTGAATAGAATTCGAACGTATATATTATATACGTCGTCGACAGAATATAAATATTTATTTATATTTATAAAAGGAATTGAAAATGGCGCGGTAGTTCGATAATTCGATTTCAAACTTCAATTGAATGTACCGGGTGCAAAACAATCCGGATTTTAGTGAAACCAAAAATAATGGGATCTAATTGATAATATCTTTCCAACGAATCCGAATAATCAAATTTTCATAGCGGGAATCAAAAGATATGTCCGGTTGAAAATTCTGAATAGTCGCTATAGAATTCAGGCCCTTAAAAATGGATATTTTGCAAATGACCTCGGATCTCGACGAAACCAGTTTTGTTGGGTCCGTGATGTCGAATTATTGCTAGATTCCAATTTTCATAATTTTCTGAATCAATATGTGAGCATGGCAAAGGAAAACGCGTTTGACCAGTTTCAGTTGATTTTAATCAACTGGAAAATGGCCATTTTTCAAACGGTCTCGGAATTTGACGAAACTAGTTTTGTTAGGACCGTATCGTCAATATGAAGCTAGAAAATAATTTTATGGAATTTATAGAGTTGTTATGTGACCCCGGTAATTTGAAATGTACGTTTAAAATTCAATATAGTGATTTAAATGTAAATTCAACCGGAAACTGGTCAAAACGATCGAATCAGCTTGCGATACATATCCCATTGTGTTCGGAATGGGGGTAAAACGCTAGGGACGACAGTCGTTGGGCCTCGTTTCGAGTTGGAATTTAAAAGCTACTTTTTGAAATGGAATTAAATTAAATATATAATTAATTTAAAAGTCAACGCCCCTTTTTCATATACCCCCCTCCTCCACTTAAATTCTTCAGCCGACACCCTTCCTTCCCAAACCTCCCGATCGAAATAGGAAATGGGGGCATCGGAGGATGCCGCCACCCGTTGCTCCTCCCTCCCCATCGACGCCCCACCGTCAAGCGCCCTCCCTCCTCCCCGACGCCTCCTCTTCCCCCCCCCCTTCGCTCCTCTTTCCCCCTCTTCTAACAAAACCCGTACCCCCCTCAGCCGCCATCGACCGCTCCTCCCTCCCCCTTTCCGTCGCAACGCCACCAATGGGCCCTCCAAGCTCCGACGCTCCTCCTGTGCCCTGTCCCCTTCTCTCTCCCTTCTTCCGTTCAACGTTCAAGCACCTCAAGCCCTCCACAGTCGGAAAAAGGACCGCCGCCGCCCTCATCAGCCTGCCCGCCGGCTGGAGCACACACACAAACCCCCTCCCCTTCTTCTTCGCTCGACGGTGAGTTTTTACTTTATTTTCTTTTGTTTAGGTGATTTAAAATCTGATTTTGCGTAGTGAAACTGAGATTTTTAACATAGCGTGAAGGTTCGATTTTTATTATGAAGTATTGAATATAAAGGTTCGATTTTTATTATGAAGTATTGAATATAAAGGTTCGATTTTTATTTTGAAGTATAAGATATAAAGTTTTGATTTTTATTAATAAAAAGATTTTACTTTTTCGATTAAGGAGAAGTAATTTTTTTTTTATCTTATAAAGGAAGTGATATTTTTATACTAGAAGAAGATATTTTTAAACTAGGAAAGATCGATATTTTTATAATATGAAAGAGTTAAAAATATAATTTTTATGATGATATATTAGAAAAGGCGAGATTTTTATACATGGAGAAAAATGTGATTTTTATATATTGAACATCAAAGTAAAAATGTGATTTTTATATATTGAACATCAAAGTAAAAATATGATTTTTATATATTGAATAGCGAAGTAAAAATTCGATTTTTATATATGTAGTGGCTACGGGCGAAGAAAGTGATAAGAGACGAGAACAGTGAAGATTTCCTGCATTAGAAGTGCCGTGGAGTTAGGATAGCTATCGATGAGAATTTCTCACCTTTCAATTTCATTTTCAAAGTTATATATATATATATATACTAGGATGCAGACGGTGTTTAGTAGCACCCGACACAGTCGTCCACAGACCATGGACTTGTTTGTTTGGTTGCATAGATTAGTTGGATTATTTGATTGATGTGTGAATGGCGTGGGCCTTCACTAGACCGGGGATAAGGCTAGGCCTCGTCCCGTTTCTAGTATCGTGCCGTTATGCCGCCGAAATTTTCTAAAATATGTTAGAAAGATAAAAATAACATTTATTGTATTAATGAACTGAATAGAAATTCATGTGTTAAAATAAAATGTTTTATCGTTAAAATATATAATTTTTAACGTGAAAGTGAATAAACAAATATTTATAAACAAATCGGCCGATTTGTTTATATACACTGATTTGACTGATATTGATTGGGTCGATAAATTTTACACATCGCCCAACTGCACAACTAAATTTGTGTTTGATTGTTTGAAACCCCACACGGGTGTTGGGATGAAATTTGAAGTTCACTCATCCTGATTGATTAAATGTGTCGATCGATTGATTGACAGGCTGTTATAAGCGTTAGATATCTATATTTGATGCTTATACTGTGTAGTGCACTTTGGTTGATGGTTGATTATTTTTCAATGCTATTATATACGTGTGATGTATGAAAATCAATATAATTAACATTATATGGTAATTGATTGGGCCTCATTCCAATTTAGAAAATAAAGGATATTATAATATAAATGTTCATGTGTTGACTGTACTCCTCAGTTGAGATTGGTCATGTGTTGAACGAAATATTTTAAAAATGAAATTTACTTCTTTATCAATATAAAATAAAGGTTCATGTGTTGACTGTACTCATCCGTTGAGATTAGTCATGTGTTGAACGAAATATTTAGATATTAACGAATATTTTGGTAATAGGAATATTTGAAAACGAAATATTTGAAAACAGAAATATACGAAGCCGTGTTGATTAGATTGACGCCATTTTGACGTGAACGATATTTATATCGATTTTATTCATTTTAAAACGAATATTGAAAAGTGATTTCAAAATCGAATATTTTAAAATGAAATTTGAATTTGAATCAGATAGAAAACAAAACGAATTTGATTTCAATTGAATAGCAAACGAAACGAATTCGAATTGAATTGAATAGATAACGAATTCGAATTGAATCGAATAGAAAACCAATTTGAATTGAATCGAATAGAAAACCAATTTGAATTGAATCGAATAGAAAACGACTTTGGAATTGAAATGAATTGAAAACGAATTCAAATTGAATTGAAAGCGAATTGAAATGAATTCAAATTGAATTGAAATTTGAATTGAATAGAAATGAATTTTAAAACGAATTTATAAAGACGAATTCAATTTTGATTTGAATTGAAATGGAAGTTGAAATTGCTTTTGAAACGAATTTAAAACTATTTATATAATTCATTTTAAATAGAAATCGACGAAATATATATTGTATATATTATATATATAATATAATGGCCTAAATAGAACGCGCCGCGCCGCGGCAGTTTGTAAATTTCGACCATTTATTTCAAACGGACATTACGGGAGATCTGACCGTCGGATTCTCCTGAAACCAGAACCGTTGGGTTCGTATCGAAAAGAGCTTTCTAACGAATATTAGAAATTTGACATCTAACGGTTGGATTTGGAATTATGTCCAAATCAAATTTGAAAAAGGTCGCTGTAAGTGCAGTTCGATGGCCGTTGATGGAAATCGGCTGTACAGGCCTTGATAAAATTATTAAAAATAGTAATAATTTGTGTAAAATCATAAGAAATGATTTAGAAATAATTGGGATGAAAAAACTCCATATTTGAAAAGATAAAAATAGATTTTTATCGAAGTAAACTAGTTTTGAACTAGAATTATAATTCTATTTATTTTTAAATAAATAAATTGAATTTGAAAAGGATTTTAAAAATAACCAGAATTTCCAATGATTGCATTAGAGTGGATTTGAATCGAAATTGTCTTCGGAATATTTCGATGTTGGAATTCGTGATTATTCAGAGCCTTGTATTAAATATCAAATGTGATTTGGGTTTGTCGTGAATGGTGTCTTCACTAACACTGTTCTCGAACCCAGTTGAGAAAAGATTAAATCTTTTTATTTAGATTTAATGAAGTGTACCAATTAAATAATATTTAATTGGAATTGAATTGATATTGATTTTTGGGTTTATCGTGGACAGTGTTTTAAATAACACTCGTTCTTTAACCCGATAATTAATGAATGTGATTTTGGGTTTATCGTGAACTGTGTTTTAAATGACACTGATTCTTTAACCCAGTTAAAGATTAAAACTAAGTGGAGTTTTAATGAATCTTTAATTAGATTGAAAAGATCGAAAATGGAGTACCACCAGTTTTGCTCCAAACGATAGTTAAATCTTTAATTAGATTTGAACGTGAAATGGTAATTGAATTTACCGATAACACCGTGGTGGTAGATATGAAGTATAACCAGTTTTACTTCATGGGATGAATAGGTTGGGATTGGGAAATTAAAACAAATGATTACTTCGGTAAGGTCCGCTAATCCCGACTAGTTTGAATTGATATTCAAAAATAGATTAAAGAATAAATTCAAGAAATTTATCTTGGATAAAATTAATGGGAACCTTTCCCTATGAATGTGAAATTTAGAAACTAACAGTCGGTTAGCCAAGCAGAATGGTTTTCTGGATATTGATCTGATGTTGGTTTCGGCCTTCAGGGTTAATATTTGGGGAATTATTCTCTTGATTAATTTACGGTTAGTGACTGATGAATTGGAATGAGACGTATGTTGTGCTTGTGTAATACTTATTTAAAATATACGCAAGTTATTTGGAAAGACCGGGTTTATCCCATTCTGAATAACTGATACGACGATAGGTCGAAGATGAAGACGATGGTCGAAGACCGGAAGTCTTCACGTCGTTTGGGTGATTACTGATGATCTTGATTGGGCTGTACACCCAAAAAGATGGAAACAGTTGGTGATCGTCCAGACGTACTTGGAGATCGATGGATATGCGGGGTACTAGGTGCTTCCGGTTTCGTTCAGACCCAGAACGGACTTGTAAATGGACTGTGTGTCTAACATTGGATTTTAGTCCGTGTGATTGATCTCTATTAAATATATATCTGTTTGGCGGCGGAGAATTTATTCTCTTGCTTAACGCCCTTTTCTGAGACGTATGAGCTCAGGGGTTATATACTGATGGATATCAAACACATGGAGTAAATTGCCTGTGTGGCATGCCTAAGTGGCAATTGATCGAGGCTTCTGTTGAAAAGCAAAGCCTTGTGGCGATGATCAAAGCACAGCCTGTGTGGCATAGCTTTGTGTAACGTTGATTCGCGAGTATCACACCCGGTATGAACCAAAAACGGGAGACGGACATCAGGGAGGACATGCGTTTCTTTCTAGTTAGGAGTGGCGTCAGTGCTTGAACTGGCTGACGAGTTTGACTCATGTGGATGTTGCTTATTATTACTTGCTGAAAAGCGAGGCGCCTCGTGATATCGGTTTCGGCCGATGCTTCTGGTCGGCTGACGGGCCAGGCTTACGCCCCAAAGGGCGGGGAAACGCATGTTCAGGCATTTTAATCCACATCGGTGGACCGGCCCTGACGATCCAAAGGCTTGACTGAGTACTTGCCTGAGGGGCGGACTAGAGCGTCTCGAATCGGTGAGGATCTTGCCCTAAGCCTCGGTTCATACCATAAATCAGAACTCAACTTCCAATACGTGACATTTGCGGTTTTAATTGTAGAACTAGTATGGCGACATGATATATGGTACCCTTGCAGCCTATGATTGATACTTATGATTTGAAGTTGTTTTATACACTATGCACTTATAATAGTATCAAATGATTTGTTTTAAACGTATCAAGCATTCTTTGGCTGTTATAAGGGAAAACCCTATCCCCCGGCTTGCGTTGCATTGTGTGATAGGACCTGGGTCTTATAACAGCTTCATTTTTCTTTATTTAGCATTGCGTTGTTTGTTTTATGCACTGGTATTCTTGGGAGCAAACCCGTTCCGTGTTATACGGCGTGATCCCTCGAATTACCTAACTTTAAAAATAAAGAATAATAACTGTTTTAGTTCTCACACCAGTCACATGACTGACCTGGAGTTTATTGTTTTAACCTGAACTCTGGGTGCCCCTATTTTGACACGGGCAGCTAGTAGTTTTGGTTTTGCAGATTTATATTCACAGGTTCCTGGTTTACAGCTGGAACGGTATCCGGAAAGCTTTGTATCCGTATATCTCTTCTAGTTGTGTATTGTATTATTTTCCGCTGCTATGTATTTAAATGTAATTTAAATCTCTGATATTTCTGTGTAATATTTATTTGTTTATACTCTGTATATTCTTGTAATCTGATGTATTGTTGTAATATACAATGAAATGTTCTTTTATATGCGTTCTGATTTGTCGTGTTCTCAAAACAATCTGCGCTTTCCTCTTCTCTTCGGAGACCGGGGGAGTTCGGGTCGTTTCATATACGCCCCACGCTATGATAGTGGATGACCTTCTATACTGCGATATCCTCTTAGGAACCAAGATGGGTATTATTTATGTTGGCTAACGTCTGTGGATGTAGGAAAACAGGTTGGAGGGATCCAACTGGATTCCTCAAAAATATTATTAATTGTTTGTTTTCATATATATTATCATATATGATGTGTTAGAAAATCTATGGTTGATAATTAGGGGTTTTTGATTAATTGAATATCACTAGGCCTAAATGTTGATATATAAAAATATCATAAAAATGAAATTTTGTGATTTAAAAGGGGAAATCTATTTTTAAAAACAGAATTTGAATTTTTAATGAGCTATAGAATATTAACTTGTTTTGAATATATAAAACAAGTAATGAGATTATAAACGATGTTTATAAATTAAATAATACAGGAAATTGAAGTATATTTATAAATGGTGTTTATACATAAAATGGAATGATTTTCAATGGATAATCAAGGAATTGAAATGAATTTATAAACAGTGTCTATAAATAAAGAGGAAAAATTATCGTTTGATAATTTGAATATTTAAATTCGAATATGAATTTAAAAATAGAAATAGGGAATCATTTTAAAGAAGTAAACGATGAAATTTATTCTGATGTCTAGAATGTAAATTAAACTAAAAATAAATCCGTATGGATTTATGATTTGAATTCGATTAGATCAAATTTATTTAAATAAAATATTTTTTAGAAAAGATATTGGAATCGTAATAGATAGAACTAAAATTTAATATGAAAATAAATTATGCATTATATATATAAGTTATAATAAATAGAATATTTCAAAATAAGATTTTGGTTTTCAAACAGATTTTGAATTGAAACCTTTTCAAAATTATAAAACAAGGAAGTAGGATTTATAAACAATATTTATAAATCTAGTGAAATAAATTATCATTAGATAATTTAAAGGTTTAAATTCAAGTATGAATTTGAAAATAGAATTTGAAATGGAATCCAAATGGAAACTTGTTTTAAATTATAAAACAAGGAAGTAAATTTATAAACAACGTTTATAAATTAAGGAAAATAAGTTATCATTTGATAATGTAGAAATTTAAATTCGAATATGAATTTAACCGTGAAATTCGAAATCGTTTCAGAAAGGGAACGATAGGTTTTATTTTGATATTCAGAATATAAAAAGGAATTGAGATAAGTCTAAAAAATTATATTAGGTATTTGATTTCATCAAATTTTATAAAGCAATTTATTCCTTACAGAATTGGAAACTAATATTAAAAATGGAGTTGTGACTGAATTTATAATTAAGTGCTAAAATAATCGACGACTAGGGATAATCGGAGTATTTAAGTTAGATTGGGAAATTTGGATTAATATATACATTAAAATTTATTAGAATAGAGTTGAAATTTATTTATTAACGAAGTTTAATGTTTATATTTAAATATAATTAAAATGAGCTCGCCGTGGCGCGATAATTCGTAAATTGGCATTTCGAACTTCAATTGAGTATATAGAACTAAATTTAAGTCCGAATTCTTTGAAACAAGAGTTGTCAAAACCGATTTGATAATAGTTTTCTAATGGAAGAGGAAAACTCGGATTTCGTTGTATAGATTTTGAGTTAGGTCAAAATCAAATTTTTAGAAAAACAACGCCATAACCATTATAAAACTATAACGGTTTATTTAAATAAATAAAATGATTTTAGGTATATAAAATCCGAAATTCCATTAGAAAAATCTAGATTTGAGTTGCAAAATAAATACGAACTCAAGTTGTGTAAATGAAAAGATTTTTGAAACAAAAATCAGATTTTGAATTGTTGAATATAATTAACTAATTTGAAGAAAATTAGTTAATGGAATTTTAAATCGAAATTGGACTTTGGATCAAAAAAGGGGTTTGTACATTCATATTCGAAATCGAATATGAAACTTGAGTTAGAAATGGCATTCGATTGTTTTATAAACAAATATATATATATATATATATATATATATATATATATATATGTATGTATATATTTGAACGTGACATGTTCAAATAAAAAGTGAAATAGGCAAAAAAGCTAATTAAAGAATAAAGTAACGAATTGAGTTAAAATGGCCAGATTGAGTTGGAATAAATTAGGAATAGATGTATATGAGTTAGACAGGCATGTGATGTAGTGTATGAAGATTTTTGCGCTGAATTGGCAAGCCGCTTGGCTTTTTGATTTTCTTTTTGAATGGAAAGGGCCCAGAGAGGCGTTTTGTAGTTGCACCGAGTGACCCGCACAAAGGAGGTTATGGCGAAATTTTCCGGAAATTTTAGGAGTTACAATATTTTTAAGAAAATTTCATAGTTAGAAATCAATGTACCAATATATATAGAATTCGATAAGGAAACGAACATAAAATAGAATATTATAAACAAAAAGGAAATCTATAACTAAATCTGGTAAAATTAGAAAGAGAAACGTAAACGGGTTTAAAAATGAATAATTGATTTGTATGGTGTTGATTATTCAAGGCAAATGGTCTTGTCTGCTTTTAAATTAATGACGATTTCAGTCAAGGTCTGAAAGATAATTATACCTTAACTTGATTGATTTAATTATTAACCGATAAATAGGAGGATTCAGTCTCAGAGATAAATGCTAGATGAAATTTATTTGAGTGAAATATTTTAGGTTGTTGTAACGATATTTTACACAACATTCGTTTTAACCCATGTAGGTGGAATTTTGGAAATATATCATAAATATTTCCTAGGTATAAAAATAACCGAGTTCGAGAAAGAGATAGGTAATTGGAATATTTTCCAATTATAAACAGAAGGTATTTTCTAAGTATAGAAAATAAAAAAAGGTGATATATGGAAATTTTTTCCAAATAGTGTCAGAGGCCAAGATGATTATTGAAAATATTTGGTTAACAATTATTGATAAAGAAATGGAGAAGTGGTTTAATTAATGAAATATTAGTTAAGGGGTTCGGTGATTGTTTGATGCTTTGAATGAGTGTTTGTTTTTCTTCGATAGTTAAATAACCGACTATTAAAGTATTTGCCAATATCGTTGTCAATATGGAGAGACCGGTTGGATTATTATCCGTGAACCACTCCGTATTGGAAGCAACGTTGCGAATCAGATCATATGAAGATAATCGAAGATGGATTAAAGTGCAAGGACTTTTTCTATTAATGGAAATTGTGCCTTCGGTTTCGTTCAGTCCCAGAACGAAGTTATATGGAAGAATGTTTGATAGAGTATTTCTAATGATCGCATATGTTGCTTTATACAAATATATATGGTGGCAGAGAATTATTCTCTTAGCATAATATCCATAATATATTTGTGCAATCAATTAGTGGTTAACGGATCTGACAATGTGGCATTCAAAGTGATTGTGCTATCAATGAAATGTAAGTAATCATAGCCTCAGGCATAAACAACTGGGAAATGACAAAATCGGGCAGACAACATGGCTAAGTGGGTAACTCCCAATTAGGGTGTATTATCACCTATCTAGATAAATTCATTTCATTCCTTATTCTATTCAATGTTGTCTCATTCGGGAAAACGGTTGCTGATCCCAACCGTTAGTGATATACATTCGATACACTCAAGCGAAATGAGTGGTCGGTCATGTGTGGCCAGGTTACAAGATGTTCTTGTTGAACCCAATGTATTCTCCTCTAGAGATACACTATTGGAAGGTGGTTCCATACCTTGTCATAGTTGGAAATTCATTACCCAATAAGTGCTCATGGTTTTGATTCTATATTATATATATGTGGAACGTGAGATGCAAACGTTCCACTAAATTTCTATTTATTTGATTTAGACACTATTATAATATTAAGAGTTTTGATATAAAGATTATTGTTTCTTTCACAAGGATTTTGAAAGTAAAATCAAATATTTTGGATTCTCATAAGGGAAAAACCTGTTCTGTGTTATACAGCGTGGTCTTATGAGATATCGTTTATTTTCTCAAACTGTTTTAAATTGTTTACTCATACCAGTCCCATGACTAACCTAGACATTATTTTGTTTTGTTTTACCTAAACTCTTGGGTGCCTAGATTTGTATGGGCAGTCAAGTAGTTCAGGATTTTATAGATCTATCTAAAGGAGCTTGGAGCAGGAGGCTTCAGTGTTAGACATATAGTATTTTTATTTCCGCTGTGGTATAAGTGTTGTACTCTGATAATTGTATGTTATACAGAAAAAAATGTACTTCAAAAGTTATGATATATTATATTTTGTTCCGTTGCGATGTGAGATTCTTTGTTATTATTTCCGTTCTTTTTCTTCTAAAAAAATGATTCATATTTTTGTGATATTTGGGTTAGACATGTGATGTATGTAGACAATTCAGATAGTACGGATTTACGGGCCATTACACTCATATACTCCTATGCTTTTTTATATAACTTCTCGAGCATGTTTGGTTCTTTCATTTTTATCCATACCAAATTCGCTCTTCTTGTTTATAGCGCCTATTAGAGATATTAAGATCATGTTGGGGTCGGGATTCCCCACCTAAGATAAAGCAACAATGAATCTACTGACATCCTTAGCATATGTAGCTTGTAGCCTGAACTGCTCTTTGAAATTACTGGTTAAGTCAGCAAACTGATCCATGGACTTAGGTGGCAGCTTCGTAAACCACAACGATGCCACCCCTTCTAGATAAAGAGGGAAATATAAGCACTTGATCTCGTCTGTCGCCTTAGCCACATTCATATGCCATTCATATTTGTATAAGAAGAAGTTTAGATCAGTAGTTCCATTGTATGGAGGAAAAGTAGGATGAGTGAACTTTTTCGGGAACTCTGCCTTGCGGATCCTGTTGGTGAATGGATATTTCTTGGGAGAAAAATCCCATTCCCACTCACTGTTATTGCGAGCTATGCTGTCTTTCATTATTTTCTTAATCATGTCCGCGATATACTCCTCTGAGTTGTATTGTTCCGCTGGGCGGACTTCAATCCCTTTGTCGGATGCTCGTCTTAGTGAGCGATCGCGGCTAGAGGATCGAGATCTTTTTCCTCCACTATGGGGTGGTGCCCCCTTGGCGGGACTAGCAACTCTTTAGGTATTTTAGTTGGAATGACTTTTTGCATTTGGCTTTAAATCTTGAATTTCAGCTTCGATTTTATCGCTTTCCCAACGATCGAGACCTTCCATATTGCCATTACGATTATGGTCAGAGGCCGATGAATTCGCATTCTCCTCAAGGTTAACGTGACCTCTTTGAGGAGGTGCGGGGTTGGCTTGAGCAGTGATAAGCACATTTATCTTGTCCATCAAGGCCTGATTAGAATCAATCAAAGCTTTATTAGAAGTTTCCATTTATTGATTCAAATTGGCGGCAATGATGTCCATTCATCTCAAGTTACACCGACTCCACCTACTAAGCTTTAGCCAACTTCAAAGCGGTTGATATGCAACATAGCTTCATTGACAACATTGTCAGATCCTCCTCTAATAGATTTACTTCCCGTTTTCTTCGGCGGCATTATGCCAGACAAGTTTCTAAACTTCGAAGAGAATCTTTCAACCGACCTGGAGCTTAGACTTTGAGAATCTATCGTAGAAACATGCTTTGAACTTCAACGCCCCATAAAGCACTTAATCTTGGGATGTGGATGTGGCCCCAACGTGGGTTCCAAAAATGTTAATGTCTAAAATTGACCACTAACACCACGTGAGATGTGTAAACACCTCAAAACTATTTAGATCTATAATGCAGGAAGCCACAAACACAAAAGCAGTAAAAAGACATGAATATATAGTTGTTCGACCTAGATTTGGCCTAATTCCACTTTGAAGAGAGTTTTCATTATCATGTTCAACGTTTCAAGGTATATAATCTCTGTAACTTTGTTCATTTTCTCTCTTTACAATTAATTCTCTCGAATTTCTTCTCTTGAATGTCTTTATTTTCTCGATTTTGCTATGGAAATTACTAGATCTATATGATTGCGATGATTGTTGGAGTAGATCTTTAACAATTGACCAATTAGACGATCTTTGACAATTCCATGGTGATTGAGATGTTGAATCTAGGCTTTAAAGAGGTTTAATGGAGGTTTGAATGATTCGGAGTTGTTGAGGAATGAGTTTGGCAATACTTCATGGAAAGAAAATTCGGTCCCTTTTATGGTTGAAATGTGGGGGTATTTATAGGAGTCGAAGTGAGGTGGTGAGGTTCAAAAATGGATAGGTCACCTGGCCATCCTGAGATGTTAGGTCGTAACTGATCTTGCGACTTGGTCTATTTCTTGAGCACAAAGAACCAATCTGCACTTCTAACTCATACAAAGACCTTGCGTGCGATGACCTAGAGCAACATGGAGCTCTTTTGACTTGAATGTTGCACGGTCTAACTGATAAACGACCTAACTCTGAGAAAATGGCCTAAATAGGTCATTGAGCTTCATGAGTTAAAGACGCACGTGTGATCGATCCAAGGGACTTCCTTTGTATGGTCTAGTAAGCCACGATCTAGTGAATCTTCAACCTATACAGGCTTTTGTTGAATGACCTAGAGAAAAATGATCTACGAAGCTTCTGATGAGCGGTCTAGGATTTGGACGATCTAGATCTTAGCCTTGCAACGACCTAGTGCCAATTATATCTTACTCACATATGAATGGCTTATTATTTTGTCATAACAAAGCTTTATTTTTGAACCAAATTCTTATGGATTAACACCTTGGAAAGGTCTTAGGTGGTTGACTTTCTTCTTATCTAGTTTATGTCTTAAGTGTTTAGGACTAGGACCATTCTGAAGGTTTATTCCTTGGATGTGGATCAAAGTCATGGGACCCTCCCTTATTAGATTCGAAGTAGGTCTATGGGTCCTCCTTCTCTAAAAGTGGTTTAGTTATGGCGTTAACGGAGTAGGGTAGTTTACAGGAATGTCCACTTCCTCTAAGCTTTGTGAGGGCCAACCTAGAGACAAGTATGGTAAATGTGGGACATAGCATGCTAGTTGATTCACCAACTGTTTAAGGGAAGTCTTTAGCATCATAGGTGTTCTACCATATTATCAATTAGTTAGTAACATGAGGCGTACACCAGAGGGGTCTTAAATGGCTATATGTGGGCCTATCCTAAATCCATACTAAACGGCAAGATACTACTTCTCATATTGCTTGTGAGAATATATACTTGAGAACGTTGGCGTAATAGGACGGGGTCTTAAGTGGCTAGGGTCCTCCTTAGGGTCATAAGAGATCATAAGAATTCACCCTTAATAAACATGTTATAATGGCCCTTTAATGACCGAGAATGACCACCTCGCTGGGTCTTCACCCTAAATGCATCAATAGAGATCCTAAGTGATTGATTCAGATATCCACCTCATTGATGAATATTTTTTGTATATGTGTTCTTATGTGTTTCGTAGACATACCTTGACATATGTATGTATGTATGTATGTGTATATATATATATATATATATATATATATATATATATATATATATAACCTACCAAATCTTGGGTATGGTCCATAAGAAAATTTTATTTTCAGTCACATAAGACTTTAAATTCTAACCCATCTCCTTAACGTATCTAACAGGTCAGTAGGTGGGGTAGCGACTCAATAGACGAAACAATGATAGAGCCTGAAGGAGCCGAGGAGATTGTTATGATATATTATTGTTTTTTTTCTTATGGAAATATCTAGATTAATAACAATGATGATATATTATTTTGAATAATTGTATTTGACAATTTGTATCTGAATCGGTGGCTTTTAATAATATGGTGCATCTTATTTTGGTATTATACTTTTTCGTTCTGCTGTGTGGGATTCCATAATGTTATATTATATGTTATTCTGTACAAATGTAGTTCCTTATAGGAACCAATGATTCGCATAGAGCGGCTCAAAGTTTTGATGGGCCTTTTCTAGGTCAAAATTTAGGCCCACTTTGGGCAAATTGTTACAACAACCCTTATTCTAACCCAATAGCCTTCAACAAACAACAAACACAGAATAACTTTATATGTATGTTTATATACGTATGAGACTAGACAACCCATGGTACTGGCATTAGCAACTAGATGTGTCACATACTTATGGACAGTAACCTAAGAAGTGGAAACTGTGTGTCCTATACCACATGTTCTCACTACTGGTTTACTATACACTCATCAATTTCACACAGGGAAACATCGATCACTAGAATTAACAATCAGTGGAAAACATCACTTATCAACTTCAATTGAGCGAGTCAGGGATTAACCAAATTCGTATACCATTGTGTCTCATACCCCAGAGTTTACGAGATTGTTTAATCTTTATTACGCTCTCTTAAAGAGTGCAGAAATGTGTTGTTTTATCCAAGAAAATAATTGGTTTAAAAAAGCAGGTTTATAAAATGATTTTTCGTAAACCAATTGATTTCTTTCTTAAAATCTTATAAACTTTATAATAAATTTAGACTATTGCTTTAAGGCCATTTTAATACTAAACTAAAATCATAAAAATTATTTTAACCTCAAAACTGTAGAAAATATGATATTTATTTATATTGAAAAACCAATTCGAAATCATGCACAAATGTGTGAAATTCCATCAAAAAGCATCACGAAAACCAACCAATAAGCATCAAAATCTCAGCAAATCCAGGATTCATATTAGCAATATATGAACTAGGTTGGTCAAGTTCTAGTGGTCGCGACGTGGTTTATTAGCTTCAGTAAATACACTGGAAACAACATACTAAGGTGAAAAAAATCACATGCATCACACTCAGGAAGCAGGAGAGAACTCTTATGCAAAATCAAAAGAGTGGGACGAATCACTTATCAATGCGTGTCAACCTAAGGGTCGACATACAAGGGGGTGAGTCAACACATTTCACGCGAATTCCAATAGGTTTGTATCATGCGATGACCAAAACTTTGAAGCCTCGTTAGCTTGACCAAACTTAGTCTGATTGACATGAAATTTTGAAGATTTTCAAATCAAAAACTTAACATCGAGTTGAAAAAAGAATTACTAAAGAAATTAAATTGAAGGAGATATATTAGCTCAAAGTGCAGCTCTCGCGGTGATTGCACAACAGAAAGGTTTTTAGCAAATAAGTTTCGTGAATTGAACATATTTGCACAGATCAATCTTAAAACATAAAACTCAGCTATTAACTAGAAGATGTGAGTAAAAACTCACTTTATATTTGATTTTAAGCGAATTAAGAACCGAATTTGAGCTACAAGATGTGCTAATGTTGAGAAGGTACACACTTTTTTCCTCTAAAAACTATTACAATAACATGCAAAGAAAAAAAAATCAATTACGTACACGACCCATTACTGACTAATTAAACCCAAGGTAATTAATTATAACTAATTAACACATGTTTTGGCTACAAAGAACCTATTTAGGTTATGTTTAACCATGTTTTCCCCATTCTAAACCCAAAATTTACAAGTTTTAACACAATTGTATGCATTAAAAATTATAACATTATTAAACAAACACTTTAGAAGCTTTTAATAATAATATCTTCAAATTTTACAGAAATACAAACATTTTGATTTAATTTACACAACTATTAAAATAATCAAAATTAGTTAAATATTTACACAAAAAATCACCAAATCTTGGAAAATACATATTTTTTCCAATTTACAAATATTCACAACCAATTTCTCATATTATATTTTATTCTTATTTTAATTTTTAAAAGATTCACATAATACTTAAACTTGTTATTAAATTCATAAAGCCATAACTGCTATGAACCTAAATTTACAAAACACATATTTTAGTAAGATTTATTTTTCCATATTTTATCCATTGTTAATACCTATTAATATTTCCATGTAATAAAATATATATTCCATTTGGTTATCAAAAATTTCAGTTTAACTTCACCCTTCCTCCATTTAACCATTTTAAAGTGATTGAATTCCACAATTAAGCCACTAAAACCAATTCTTAAATATTAAAGTGATTAATTAAGTCAAATAATCAAATTAATGCATAACAAACTTACTTATTACCTAGATATTTATATTTTAAATAGTTATTTACTAGAGCGTGTAAGCAGCGAAAACTCGGGTTATTACACCTAGCCTCTCAAACCTTAATCTCTTTCTTCATCTATTCATTCTACAATTCATCTAAAGGATTGATCTACATCAAAGTGGATTAGAATAATCATTTAGCATCATAATTGTGTGTTTTCTTTTTTGTCCAGATTTGTTCATCGTCAAATTGTGTTAAATTCCAGGTTTTGGTGAGCGCTTAAAGATCTCCCACATGGCTATTATCGATTATGTGTGTAACTATTTAATTAAACACTTTATATGATAATTCTACCATAAAATGGGATTGTATACATTCATTTTAGATCGAGACATCCTAGGATAACCTAAATCAAGTAATTTTTAGACTCAACATGACTAATATGTGATTAGTCTCAAGTTGTTATAAACCTATGATTGTTATTGTATAATTCATGATTGTATGTGTCCATATGTTTGTGTATACATGAAATTGTATCAATTGCTATTTTGATGGTTGGAATTATACGTTATGCTTGATTTGATCATTTAGAATTGCTTGAATAGGGCATAGGATTTAAGATCAGAGCATCCAGTTAGTTTAGATGATTGGAATCAAATGAATCTTGGTGGAGAAGCTTTGGAGGATGCTGAAAGAAAACACAAAAATTTTGGACCAAAAGTAATCTAAGTGCAGGACCAAAACTGGTCCATGGCCTACGGATTGACAACAATCGATCAAATCATCGTGGATGGCATCAAAATTATGGGAGTGCATTATAGTACCTCGGGGAGGCTTTGATGCAAGTTTGCTTGGAATTACATAAGTTGCAATAAAAAAATTGTGTACAAATTGATGGGCCGACATGTTTAGCTTTAGGTAGGAATTTTAGCATGCGAGCGGATAGGGTGCAAATGCTTGAGGCTTGGAGGGAAGTGGTGACACACCTGGGAAAATTTTGGCTAAGTATTTGGATCGGCACCGGTCCACAAGGGATGAACCGACACCGGTCCATCATGTTTGATACTGGGATCCAGTGGTCTATGGTGGGTTATCATTGGGTTTTCAGGAGTTGCTAGAGGTCTATAATTGTTGATCGCTTCTTCGAAATGAGAATTATGAATTTTAGAATTATGTAGTCCTCGATTATGGACCCGAATTGGAGCAGTTGAAGGGGAATGTGATTAGAGCTCATGATGGAATGAGGCTGCCAGATAATGGACTAATTCAAAGGGGACTCATCACAAAAATGAAGTCAAGGATAGATCATATGATTGGAACTTCCAAGGAATAATTAATAGTTTGTAGGATTCTAGCAGACCCAAAGTAGTGGTATCCGGGGACACCAACTAGAATAGGTAGCGATGGTTGAGTACCCTAGGTAGCTCCGTAGTAGTACCAAGTTGTTGGACACTTGGTTCCTGAATGCAAACGTGATGAACTTTAGGTTCTCTAAACATGGAAGTCTATCTAGATCAAGGGTTTTCATTATCTCTTGGTCGATGGCAATGTCTAGTCATTTGGATATCAACGTATTTAAGGCTTTAGACGTTGATAGCTTGGATATTATTTTATGGATGTTATGTGTGCTTTGAATGTTCTCTTCTTTCTCTGGGTAAGTTATCAATATAGAATACTGAAGAGAAGAAAGGATTGGGAATCTTGTTCCGACTATTATTTATGTCTACTTTTGTTGTTTTTGTTTGAACAACATATTTTATTAGGTTATTATTTGTTTACTCTTTGGTCGTAGGGATAGGTCATGTAAGACTTGAACTGTCTAGTATCATATTTTCTTGTATTGCTTTTGATAGTTATTTATCGCTTACTGGAGATAGTTATCTGACTCAAGGTTTTATATCTTCTATTATTACCTTAGGATGCTCATCACCAATGTTTTTGAGTAGACCGAGTAGTAGGTTCAGTGATGAGAATGTTGATCGATGACGAGCTAGAGGTTATCATTGCTACACTCGATTACCTAGCTATGTTCGAGGCCATGACGACATCGATCTTGAGGAAAGTCGCTACTTCGAAGGTGGCTATAGATGGTGGTGCTCTTGTGCGCTCTATTATATAGCTATTTGATTATTTCCACTATTTTCTTGATATACTATGAAAGGGATGTAGTGAGGCTTGATGTATTCTGATATTTGAAATGTATTTTACATAATTTCTAAGATTTTATGGAGATGAAATTTTCTACTTTATGCTATACAAATATCTCATGTTGTATATTTTATTATAATATATTATTCGTGTTCCGTGAGATATACATAGTTTTTTTTTTGGTTTATCTTCCTTGGTAACATCCCATATCAGTCTAGCATGGAAATAAGTGCATCTTTCCTATAGTTTAGTGCAGAAGGTATGGTGAAGTTGTCACTTTTTGTCTTAGAGATTTTTTAATCTATTTTACCCAAAGTTCAAGAGTGTATAAGCGTATAAGAGACCTACATGTAATTTATTTGGATGGTAACTTTATATTATATATAATATTGTATATTAGTATGCGCTTGAGTACAATTATAGCTTTTCGTTCCTATGGATCAATCATTTTTTTTCTAGATTAAGAATGAATCATCGAACCAGAAACACAGCTAGAAATGAGCCTGCTTCTGGAAGGGTGGGTGAGAAAGTCGATTGGGTGTTGCTACACCTGATTACATATCTATATTCAGGCCATGATGGCATCGATCATAACTAGAGGTGGTTATATACGGAGGTGCTCCTAAGCAGTCATCTAAGCTTGTTGACTTTGCTAAGCTGCATAAAGACCATGCTTCTTTAGTTGGCAAGTCGTTTATTGGAACATAGTCATTGATCAAAGTTTAGAATTGATCAGATATTGTGCTTACATTTTTAAGGATTTCGGGATCAAAGATGAGATAAAGAGGAAGCTTACATCAGGGAAACTTCAAGGTTGAGCTATGGATTGGTGGGATTCATCACTCTTAAGAATGCAGAAGATTGGATTAAATAGTAGCAGATTCGGGTTAGTTTGAGGATAAGTTCTTTTCTACGATCCAGAAGATAATTCTTTATTAAGAAATTTGTTGAGTCGAAGTAAGGTGAGAGGCCTGTAGCTGAGTATGTGGTAGTATTTCAAGCTATGTCTAGGTATGGACCCTCGTTTTTCGATATTCCTTATTGGAAGAATGAGAAGTTTATCAAGGTATTAATGATTGCCATGAATAAAGCTTTCGAACCATGTTGAGGTTCCATTTTATATGTTTATCGAGAAAGCCTTAAGGCACGAAAGCCAATTTTTAAAGAAGAGTGAAGTTGTGGTTGAGAATACTAAAAAGGGGGAGTTGAAGTCGCAGCAAAGAAGTAGAAATAATAAGAAGTGGAATGGAAAGAAAATGTAGAAGCAAGGGAAAAATGTTAGAAGAAACCCAAATGTAAGGTTACTTGTAACAATCCAAATTTTCATGAGTAATTATTTATTAACAATTTAATTAATTAATTAATTAATTAAAGAATAAGTTGGAAAATAATGAGAACTGGGCAATGGAGTTCGCTGCATTAGGTCTATTACGATTTTCTAGTACGGATAGACTTATGGTATGTAAAATGGACTTAAAATGAATAACTTATGGATAATTGAAGTTTGAATTAAAATCAGAATTTTAAATAAAACATAATGAATATAAATAATCAATTATGCATAATCAGCGTAATTACTGGGACGAACCAGTCCCAACTGGGTTGATCACCAGGTCGACCCAGACCCCAAGTGGGTCGACCCCTGTGTCAAACCACCTAAGAGGTGGGTCGACCCAGGTAATTCAGCCAGGCAGAATTTCGTGCTTGGCACAAGCTGTAAGCTTTGGGATTTTGTTAAACCTGGCGTTGGTGGTAGAAAACCTATTTATCCTTAGGCCTAGAGTTCCCTACAACATTTAGAAACAAATTGTACTCCCCCCTCATTCCCCAAAATTATCATTCTTCACTTCTTAGCCTCCACCATACCTATCCTCTCCAAAATTAAAATAAAATTGTTCGCGCACAAATTGGAGTAGTGTTTATCCATAGATTTTGAGGATTTTTTTCTACCAAGTCCTTTGGATTTGTATTTCTTACGTGAGATTTATGTGATTTCTAGATTTCTTTTAAGCTAAAGATGAATATATAAATAGCACTTGTAATTGTATCAGATCAGAGTTATTCACAATTCTTATGTTCAGATTCAGTTGTCTACATTCTTCTTTCTAAATTTCTTTTGTTTATTTCTTTGATTTTATTCAGATTTTTGTGAACTGTTGTATACGATCTAATCTGCACTTTTTCTATTTTTTAGATTTTGTAGTTACATTAAAATATGCCTAAAAGGCTATGAAAACAGGCCTGAACATGTATGTCTATATTTGCATAAGATTATTTCATTTTTTCATTTTTTCAACAGTGGATTGGGGAACAAAAATTAATTGAAAGCAAATAACCGAATTTGATGCTTAATTCGAATACGAATTGCAATTATAAAGGGAATAACTAAATTAAGTCAAATTGAACTGCATAAAAGCATATTCAATAGATTTTGATAGAAATGGACTATAATTAGAAAACTGCAAAATTATGATAATTGGAAATCGTAATAAAATATGAATAGTTTATTTAGAATAAGACATGGAATATTTGAGAGGGACAATTAGGCCTTATATATATACCTATTAATTTATAGCGTGTGGGTAAATTACGAGCCTAATACTCCTTATTGTCAGGCTTTAATCTGAACATTTTAATTTACATTGTGTAGATAAATTTGGAACCTAATATATTAAATTTATTTTTTGGGGGTCAAATCACGGGTTGGGGATGTGGCTATGTTATTTTGTTGCGATCCGCTCCATGTATCATACCCTTTTATCATTGTCGGTCTTAGTATGAGGCAAGGGCATGCCCCATGTTACATAATGGATGTAAGTCGATCAAATTGGAGGGTGTGAGGGTGTCTCAGCTGGTTAGTGTGCATCCTCTAGTATGATTTGGAAACATAAGCCACTTTGACACCTATGGATAACGTTATGTCTTGTGAAATATTAGTCTCTGTAATGTTATTTGTCTTTATATCTACAATGCTCCATATTTTTTAATGAGATTGTATATTAGGATAATGTTAAGGAGTGCAGAGTGTTACATTTGGTATCATAGCCTAAGGTTATTGTTTAACCAAAAAATGGCACAAACACCCATATATTAGAATTTGTAGAGAAAAATGAAGAAATATAAAATGAAAACAAGATAAAAGCAACAAACTCACATGATTTATAGTGGCTCGTCATTAACGGGCCTACGTCAACTTTATAATTCTTCAATTCAACAAGTAATTACAAGAACAATGATTACAATCTCCAAATATTTTTAACACAACATGGGTATTCTCGAAAGTCTATATTTTGAATTCGATATGTAACTTGGATTAATAGGATTGTTTGTTGCCTCGTGCGCGTGTAGTGAATGAATGCCCAAAAGTCCTCCTAAAGGCCTCAAAATGGTGTATTTATAGGTATTGTAGCAAATCAGTTCGAATTTAGGGCGGGAAAGGTTACAGGCACTTGGCATTTGAACCGCAAATGTAGGATGTGAGTAACAATAGTTACGTGCAGAAGGCAGGATTAGATCTTGGGGTATGTGGCAGCATCTTCTAATTTTAGGAGATCGTGGAGTACATGTTGGTAATGGAGCAAAAGTTCTGGGCGGATCGAATATTTGAACTGGCTCCGTTCCAACCAAAGATGTTCGATGTGATACCTCTTTTCTCCATTCGATATAATGAGTAGAAAGCTATTAGAAACACCTAGTCTTCGATTCGATCCAAAGCTTAGATATTGGGTTAGCATGATTCTTGATGTCTAAGGCTTATAACCGTGATCACTCAAACTTTAATGGCCTTACTACTAGGCAGACTAACATTTCCCCTCCAAAGTACATATTATCATAGATGAGATGTGCTTTGAACTCGTTAAGCAGTCCGTTCTTGAAAAAGCAATAGTTAACAGTCGTGTCACTTTGTAAAGTCGGGACTCTTGATTCCTTGTGCTAGGTATAAATAGAAGATCATATCCATATTTATCTTTATTGTAATCAACAAATCCAATTTTTTGTCTAGATTGTAGATAGATACACAGGTAAATCCTTTAAACCCTTGTCGAATCAAAAGGTTAGGTTTTCCTATTTTAAATCGCAGTAATTTTGTTTCGTCTCGTATATGGTTGTACACATATGAGTCGTTCCAAAGAATATTCTTCAACGTATGTCGAGATTAGGTCGAATAATATTTGTCTTATAAATTGGCAAAATCTAAGAACAGTTGATAGGAATATTCTTCGTATTACTCCTATTTCTTTCTGGACATGAGCTTTCAAATCAAAAAAATTCTTCAGTTCGGATCAAATTCGATCCGTTGCCATTTTGATCTGAAGCTGTCCACGTGTTTCGACTCCATAGTGGGAGATGGCTTAACTATAACTTCAGGACGGAGCCAAATAGTCGCTTCCCATAGTACATAAATTGGGCCATACCTTCACTTTTTCTTTTCATACCATTCACTTTTTATCGTTTATAACAGTAAGTCTGAATTCAGCCAAACCCTAACCCCGGTTCAACTGTATCTTCCTCAATCTTAAATCGCAGGTGGTCTTTTAATCATGTTCCACATGTTTTAATTTGGATTCTCACACGAATTAATCCACCAAAGTCGTGTTAGTCATCTCCGATTCATTATGGCTTCGATGCCTTAAGCTCTGGGGATGGATGCCACCATCGACGGTGCCTGCGGTGTCTCTAGTTCGTAAATGGCATCCACGGCGTTTGCTTTCGGTGATTTGACACTCAAACTCAAGCACTGGAGATGAATGGAAGAGAGATGAGGAAGAAGAAGTGTGGAAGGAGAATTAGGATGATTTATAACCTCTTGGATCGAATAGGCTATTTGATCTGATGAAGGCCTTTGGTCGACGAAGATTTGAAGGTGATGGAAGAAGGATCTCGAAGGAATCAGACGGGCTCAGACTGAAAATTCTCAACTCAGAACGGTTCGATCCAGGGCTATTCGATCTGAAGCCTTCCAACTGGATCACCATTTGATCTAACCTGGGATAGTTGAGACAATTTTTCCATTACTTCTATATATGCAAATGCATGTCCTATGGGCGCATGAACAAGCCACATCTAACTGGACAAATGCATATATATAGACATATAGGATAGAGCCTTCTGGGATGTGAAACAAAGCGGCATATCATATATTTTAGGCAATTTGAACATAATGACATAATTCTTTGCGACATTGCAACATATATCAAACAACTACACGCATTCGATACTTCTTTCCTTTATGCAATTCATCACACCTGCACTACATATACTAGCACACACATAAGGGGGCACAAGTTACTTTACTCTAACCACAAATGTTTCTTGGGTGGTACATCAGGCATGTCTAGGAGATATCCTACAAGATATTCTGAATCTAAGAATGGAAAAGCTTCAAAGATAGAAACCAATCCACATATTCCTCCATCAGATTCTAACTCCAATGGTGATCATCCAAAATTTGAAGTCGACATCCAGAGGAAGCAGAATCCTCTGAGGAAGGAATTTCTATTGATGAAGAGGTCGGGGAAGTAGGAGATAATAAAGCTCCCAATGTATTTTAGGATGCGATTTTTCTAGAAGAGCCTAAAGATTCTTGGGTATCTACCATTGATAAATCAAGGCTACAATGACTATGCTTATAACATAGGATGTCTTAGGATGTTGTTCAAGTTGCTGCTATCATAATTAGACCTCACAACCCAACGGAAGGTTACATGGCAATAATTCGATAGATGTCCTATGTTGGGAGCATTCCTCTGTTTCACCCTTTCGTCAATGATTTTCTTAGACAAGTGAAAATAGCACCCATGCAGCTTCATCCGATAGCGTAATCATACTTCTACACTTTGCTTATAACATATATGGAGGTCTTGGGGGTGGAGCCCACCTACGAAGATATAATCTTTTTCTATAACTTCAAACATCACCAACAAGTGACTCCTTCCTTCCTCTCTTTCGAATCCATGCCCAAAAGAAACAATATAACTGAGGGATTCAGTAATATAAACAATATAAAGCTCAATTGGTTTTACATTCAACATCAAGCCAGGTGTGCTAGGAGGTGGCTTCAATCTAGTAAGCTCCGAGTCCCAGTTTCTTCTATTTAACTTAATGCAAAGGATTTCTAACCTATCTTTTCATTGTCAGTTCCGAATCAGAAGAATCCGCAAGGCCAAGTGTACCAGAGGCATCTAACTATTTTATGGAATGCACCACTGGCCTTGCTAAGTGTTAGGACTTGCCTCGTGGATGAGTTTCTTCATCGATATCACATGCTTAGTTCACAGCCGAGTATGGGAGTTGGTAGAGGTCGTACTCCTATATACGTTCTCCCATCTCAAATTCCTCCAGCATCAGCGGGATAAAAGGCATGCCCCTTGTCGGGGAACAGGTGAAAACATCATTTGAGGTTAGGGAGGCCCCAGAAGGCAAAGACCCTGCAAGTTCCAGTTTGGAGCTTCAACCGGAAGAGAAGGAGAAGTCCCCCGAGAAAGTGATTAGTGAAACATTTAAGAGTCCCTCTCCCATAAATGTATTCACAGAGGAGCTCACAGAAAATACTACTAAGGGAGAGCCTGGGACATTTCTCTAAAATATATGTCCACTATAGAAAAGCAATCCTCTCCTAAGATTCTACCTCCAGCTAAACCTCCAATCCGCGACTCCCTCCAAGAGAAGCCAGTGTCTCTGTTTTGGGTTTAGGCAATCTTCCATTGCCAGATACTTTATGCTCTTCTCAAGACCTTGGCCCGGGTTCCTTCTTTCCAGGTTCCGAAGAAGGAATTACACTTATCAGGGCAGGGAAGATGACACCAACTAGCCAATCTCTAGGCTCCGGTCCATCAGGGGAACCACTTAGGGCAAACACAAATAGACACTATCACAACACCTTTGCATTATATTATTTCCTAATTCTAATACTGGTTTATTTTGATTTGCAGGAATTATGTCTCATTGGGGTTATGATCCTAGAAAGCTCCGCAGCAGTCTCTCCAAGACTTATTCTGATCCCGAGCATGAACATAGAGATGACCGTAGTCGAGAGGAGAGAAGTCACTACCAAAAAAATATTATCCCTCCTCATGCTCTCATTCTCCATTCCACTCTGATGTTGACAAGCATAAAAGCTATCAAGGGCCTTGCAAAGCGGAAAAACAAATTGCCAAGGCCCTGCTTCCCCCAAAAGGATCACAACCTCAAGAAAATATTCTAGGAAGCATTCTGACCCCAAAAACAAGGTCAAGGATAAGTATGGCGCAACAATCATTCCATCCAAACATAAATCAATTGATATCTCTGTGTTAAAGTCTATTGTTCTTGACTGCTCTACTACCGAGAGAATAAAAGTCTTAAAAGAGAAAATCCCTTGATATCACTTCAGGAACATGCACTTTGTGTCTAATCTCCAGCCAATCCCCGAGAATTGGTCCGATAACATCAAGGAAAGGGTATATTTCGTTGACTAACAATACAAGCAAATATGCTTGGAAGTTTTCCGAGATTTTACAAAATCTCCAACTGGACTTGGATAGTCAAAGGCATCCATGGTCATGCGACACGTCACGCGTCAAGGCTATCAAGAAAGAATTCAACGAAGTCTAGGCTAAAGTGGCACTTGCAGAACAAGAAGCCGAATAAATACAAGAAATTGCACGATAAGTTGCAACAGCGTTTCCACAACGAGCTCAATGTCAGTAGCAAAAAATGTACAACCCTTAAGGAATAGTTCCAGAGTGTTACGGCTGATAATACTGATTTGAAGTTATCATGCACTTGCCTTATGCACGAGAAGATTGAACTTGAGAAGGAGAATGTCGATCTAAGAGCTAAATTGGCTGAAGCTGAGAAGAGGGAAAGAGGGGTTAAGGAAAATGCTAACACTACTCTGAATCTACCTCTAATTCTAAGGCACAGTTTACGATTGACATGGCTGAGCTGGAGAGTTAACTTGTTGATGCTAAAGAAGATTTTCTTAGTATGGACCTCTCATTCTTCCTTTCTTCACACAAGTCATACGATATCGTGATATATCATGGGTGCAAGACTATCCCACTACTTTAGTCGATGCTTGCAGTGAACTCGTTGAGAATGAGAAGCGCAAGCTGAAGGTAGAAACCGTGGATGAGGAAGAATTGATGAGGACATACTTGAGAGGTTATTAGCTTGAACGCCTGACACAGGGAAGGAGATGGCTAAAAGAGGCCAAGGATGCCACGAAGCGTCAGGCTAAGGGAAAAGATGATATCAGGGGTAGTTCTGTCTCTTCCTCTGCAACATTTAAGGCTGGGAATATATAAGAGTATGACCTCGAGAATCTTGGGCTTTTCACACGCATGCATCTCTCCTGAATCATTGAGATTAAAACTCCTACGACACCTCAAGATCATTCTGCTGAAGGCATTTCCACATTCTCTCTTCAATTTGCCAAAGCTATTATAGTGTGTCATCATGCTATAGGGATTCCAACTGAAAGGCCCATTATTTCTTTAGAGCTAATAACTGTTGCTCTCCCTATTTTAGGTACAAAACCTGTTGATATTGCTGAAGAGCAGGAAACAAAGCCAACTGACGAGTCTGTAGTGGCTCATGGTGATGGTGCCTGGAAGGAAGGAGAAATGATAGTTGCGCCGAAAGATTACGATGGCAAGGATGACGACGATGTTGTCATCTATGATGGGGAGTCTGGTAAGACCAAGGAGCTGACTTTGCTGAAATAAATGCAGGAAATGAGGGTACACTAATGCAAATCAAGATTGAAACCTTGCCCATGCCTTTTCCTGCTGATCCCATTAGTATGGTCCTCTCTTTCAGCATAGAGATCTCTGATCTTCCCTCATTATCTCTAAACGAAACGAGCTCCAAGCCTACTACTGGACCCGACGACTCTTCAACTGGGAAGATTGAAAAGAAAAATCGTCTACCTATTGAGACTAAGAAGGAAGAGAAGAAGTTAAGAGATCTTAAGAAGACCAAAACATCCAAGTCATAGACGTTTTAAAATTTGTTTCTTTAGTTTTCCACTGGCCTATTGTGGTTGTTACGATTGCAACCCTCGCCTTTTGCTTTATCACTTTGTATAAAACAAGTAATTGGTAAAGTAGTTATCATTCTGTACAAATATGTTAATAAAGTAGTTTATGTCTATTATTCGCTTTCCATTCAATGTATTTGCGATTTAATTTTTAGACCCATATCTAACTCATGGGAAAAATAATTCGGAGGTGTTGTGTATATACCCCCATATTAACCTCGAATTATAGGCCAAGTCCACGGCATATTCGAGGTTAATTTATAAGTTCATGTCGGTTCCCCCTGTATTAGTGGGGATCTTAAGTTAAGTCTATGAACATGCCCCTAAGCCTTCCATGGGGTAGGAGCCAAGTATTCTGGATACTTGATCCAAATGCTTTTCTACTCTTCTGCCATGAATTTAGGTTAGAGTCGGGGGTTATAGCGGTCTAAAATCATGGTGCACCATTTCATGCCTACCCTAATTTTATACTCACTCTCGAGTGATGAGAGTTGGAGTTGATCGTGCGAATGGTCATGTCATTAGCTTTGGCATCAAATCAACACTTTAAGCTTTAAAGTGCGATTTTGCCGATTCGAGTACCAATATCGGACTCGAATTTAGTCAATATTCCATTCCAAGCTCTGAGGAATGGAGTTTGTAGGATAAGTGGCCGGGTCACACTTGTCCGGGCATCACCCTTTTTCCCCGAGTCAGGGAAAAGTTGCCGTCTGGGACGGTCGAGTTCCACCCCTGTTGTTTATACTTGTCCTATCGAAATAGGGAAAAGTCTTGTATGTTTTCTAAGCGTCATTTATTCACTTTGCTTTATAGAGCAAGGATCTCTATGTAAAGCGTCGATGTCAAGCTCAATTTTGGCTAACCCAAGTTCAATTAGTCATGGAATTGGGTTAGCTCGTCGAAGCGCGAGCAAGTGAACGACGTTTTGGAGATAACCACTCCCTTCGTTTATATTTGGCACAAGTCGATCGAATTACAAAACTTAATCGAACCAACACAAACAATCACAATGCATCGAAAGAGCTTTTATTTATATAAAATAACTTTTGACAAGTCACGCCTCATTACATAATTCAGGAACGAACGAAATAAAAGCTTAAGTCAAATAGCGTTGCAGACATTCCATGCTCTCAAAAGATGATCATTATCAACAGTCGTTATCCTGAAAGCTCCCTTATCAAGCTTCTGATGAATGACATATGGTCCTTCCCACTCCGGTCCCATGTAGACATGGGGCCGAGAAGACACGCTTTAGAACGAGGTCGCTGGTCTCGAAAGTCCTAGGTCGTACTTTCTGATTATTGTATCGGGCAGCCTGATGTCTATGCTCTAAAGAATGCAAATCTGCCTCCTCTCTTTTTTCATCGATCATATCTAGTGACTCGAGGAGAAGAGCCTTATTATTCAAATGATCATAATACATCATTCTATGAGCGGTAACTTCAATCTCTATTGGGATGACTACCTCAGAACCATATGAGAGTGCAAAAGGAGTATGGATAGTTGTTGACATATGGGTAGTTCGATATGCCCAAAGAGCTAATGTTAATTCGTTGACCCACTTGGCCTTTGCCTGCTCAGTCATTTCATCAGAATGGTTTTGATGATCTTGTACACGCCCTCTACCTGTCCATTTGATTGTGGGTGTGCAGCTGCTGTGTATCACTTCTCCATATGATGATATCGACAGAAATCATTAAACTCCGTGCTATCAATTTATGCTCCATTATCATTAATGATAGTGCGTAGTAGCCCAAATCGACATATGATGTTTCCAACGATAAAGTTGATAACCCAGTTGGTCGTGATGGTGGTTAATGGTTCTGTTTCAGCCCACTTCATAAAGTAATATATGGCTATGATTGCATACTTTACTTTGCCCTTGGATATCAGAAGACTTCCAATGATGTCCACTCCCCATATTGCAAATGGTATTTAGGTGAGTTAGTTTGGTGGAGCCATGGGGATCTTAGCAAACCTCTAGCGTTTGTCGCAGCGTCATGAATAATCAAATGCATCTCAGTTTATGGTAAACAAAAAATAGTCGTACCGTAGTATCTTCATTGCTAAGGTTTGCCCTCCGGTGTGGTCGCCACAATCGCCTTCGTATACTTCTCGTAATATGCGCTTGGTGTCGTCATTAGTGATGCAACGGAGTAAAGGAATAGAAAACCCTCTTCTGTAAAGCATACCATGCTGCTAATATATCTTTAAGCTTTGCGGAAAATGGCGCACTTTTCTCTCTTCCTCTACTGAAGTGTTCCACGCTGCAAAAAATTCTTTATAGAGTCATCCACGACTCACTTTCGACTTCCAATATATGGTCAACTTCCATCTGATCAAGACTTGGTGCATTCAAAACTTCAATGGGAACCATCTCTGCTTCTTCTGGGATATCAGAGCTGGCCATCTTGGCCAATAAGTCCGCTTTCTGATTCTCCACCCGTAGGATGTGGGAAATGTTATGATACTCAATTCCATCCAATAGTTCTTCCACCGTTCGTGGTAAGCGGCAAACCATGTTCCATTCGTTTTATAATCCTTGCGAAGATGAAATAGAACAATTTGAGAGTCATAGAAAATATCCAATACAAATACTACCAATTCCTTTACGAGTTTCAGCCTAACAATCTAGGCTTCATACTCGGAATCATTGTTAGTAGCAGGAAAATTTAGCCTCATGGCATAATAGATCGATCGTCCATCAACATTTACCAAGACAACCCTAGTGCCGGAATGTCGATCATTACAAGCACCGACCGTATATATTTTCAAAATTATCGATTCCAGTTTAGTCTCTGGAAGGTCGGTATCATCATCCAATGCATCTTACTGAGGATTTTTAATTTCGGCTATGAATTCGTTCAATGCCCGCCTTCATATCGACTTTCTTGGAAGGAAGGTGAGGTTAATCTGACTCAATTCAATATTCCACTTAAGTGACCTACCAAATGCCTCAGGTCGTTGAAGGACTTGTCATAGCGATTGGTCGGTGTACATCATGATCGAGTGAGCCTAAAAATAATGATGGAGTTTCCATGAAGCAATCACCAAGATATAAGTGATCTTTACAATCTTCGGATAGTTTCTTTCCATCCCCTTCAACATCTTTCTCACATAGTACGTTGGCCTCTGGAGCCTATAATCCTCGCGGACGAGTGCTAAGTTGAAGGCATGCAATGATATCGCTAAGTTTACAAACAATTCCTCATGATCTACATGCTAGGATAATATGGAGCATCTCTCTAAGCGACTTAATAGATTCTGGAAAGCTTCGGCACAATCTAGGGTCCACTCAAAGTTGTGCTTTCCTCGCTTTACCAATTCAAAGAAGGGAATGCACTTGTTGGTAGCTCTGGAGATGAATCTTCTCAAAGCAGTAACCTTTCCTACCAAGCTCTGTACATCTTTGATCTTTCGAGGTTCTTGGATGTTCCTGATTTCCTCAGTCTAATCAGAGTTGAATTTAATCCCATGCGAACTGATGAATGAAACCCAAAAACTTCCCTCATGCAACGCCGAAAGAGCATTTCAACGGGTTGAGATTCATCATATAATGTTGGAGGATATTAAACATTTCTGCTAAGTCTATAACATGATTGGCTGACTACTTCGACTTTACAAGCATGTCATCTACATACACCTCCATCGATTTCCCTATATGGTTATGGAACATACGGTTAACCAACCACTGGTACGTTGCCCCAACATTCTTTAAAACGAAAGGCATCACTAAGAAGTAATACACCCTGAGGTCCGTATAAAGCTAGTATGCTCCTTGCCTGGAACATTCATCAGAATTTGGTTATATCCATAGTATGCATCCATAAATGAGAGGAGTTCTTGTCCAGCTGTAGAATCTACCAGTTGATCAAGTCGCGGAAGTGGAAAGCTATCCTTCAGGCATACCTTGTTCAAATCTGATGAATTAATGCATGTATGCTACTTCCCATTAGCTTTCTTCACAAGGACCGGATTTGATATCCACTTCGGATATGTCACATCACGAATGAATCCATTACCCTTCATCTTTTCAGCCTCCTCCTTCAAAGCCGCTGACCTCTTTGGGCCAAGCATGCGCCATTACTGCTTAATTGGAACATACTTTGGATCAATACTCAACGAATGACTCATAATCGGTGGGAATATCTCACGCATATCTGCACAGGGACAATCAAATTACCTTAAGAAAATTAATCAATTCCCTCATCCGGAGGGATTCCAAATGGGATATGATCCTGAAGACCCGAGTTGGTTCATCGTTATCGATCAGAACTTCTATCATATCTTCATTAAGTGCTTCCCTTCTACATCACAACTCTTCATCTTCTCTATGATCAATATCCTCAAACCGATGATTGGGCGATCCTTGTTGGGACGTGTCCATTACTTGTTATGTCGCTGCCTCCTTAGAAGGAGGGGAGGTTTATTGTAGATCTTTGCTTTTTCCATTTCAAGCTTCCTTTCATTCCACCAAATTGCATGCCCTTCCTATCACCTGATCACCCCTAACCATTCCCACTCCTAGTTCAATTGGGAATTTCAGGAACAAACACCAAGGAGCCATAAATGCCTTGAATTCTACTAGGGTCGACTGACTTAGGAACAAATTGTAAGGAGAATTAATATCCATCACAAGCAATGGGAGAAATCACACTCTCCGACGATCTCCGTCGCCTAACTCAACTGCGAATTCAATTAAACTGATTGGCTCGATGGTTGAACCATCGAAACCACGTATCCATCCCGTACATGGCTTAAAATCTCTCGACTCCAACTTCATTTGATAAAAAAATTTAAAAAATATATATTAATGGAACTCCCACAATCAACCAGAACCTTCCGCATGGTCGTAGGGCCAGTAACGACCGATATTACCAATGGGTCTATACTTGGGGTCTCAACCCCCGAATTCTCTTTGTCACGAAAAATGATATTGTCCTTCATCGTTTTCTATCGTTTAATTAAAACATTATCTTAGGCGGTGCTGCATTCTCTAATTTCCATACTTTGCAGCATCTGCACATCGCTCCGTTGTTTTAACACTAAATCCCGCCGGATGTGATCCTCCGACGACGGTGTTGATAACAATGTTAGAGTTTCCACCCTAGAGGCAATACATTTGATGTGATTAAAAACATTGTTAATGTTATTTTATTTGGAATAAAATATTCTGTTATGATATATTTACTGCGTAATATTAATATTAACATAATAGAATTCCTTAGAATAATAATACGGATTTATATAGTTCAAGTAAGTGACTGGAACTTGAGATTATATAATATATTAAGTATTATAATTCTTAAATGTCCCTAGTCAAGTTTTATTATTTGTATATGGGACAACAATAAAACATTGAGATTAGTATGCTGATTAAATGATGATCACGTCTCATTGATCATTAATATACATTGGAGAATAGCGTATTGGGCTGACCCATCGTGAGAAAACAACATGGAATATAATTAACAGTATCATAAGTTATTCTCATCGTGACAGTGGTGTAATGGTCCTCAGACCTGAAGTCATTATAATTTTATTCGTGGATATTTGTGTTTTGATATCATCTAAAGTTACTTGTAACAGATTATACGATAACGGTGATTATTGGATACGTCTTGAATCGAATGAAAATTATGAATGATCTAGATAGAATTTAACCCTATAGTATATTTTTGGTGATATCCATGGGCCTCTTGATTGGGTGAGACTGTGAAATACATGGCCGTGCTCAAATATTGATTTGTTTTAAATAGTCTACTCATCGATCAAGATAAATGGATTATATTATAAAGAGGATGATACGATCCATGCCTTGAGTTTAATCCTAGATACATTGGTTAAAGGGATTATATTACATTGATACACTGGTCACGGAAAGGTTGTATCGAATCATTGGTCTTATTATAACTTGGGTAGCAGCGACGTTTGCTAGATGTCAGTCACTGTTTATGATTTCAAATACAATTTAAAATCATTGCCAATGTATTGCTAGATGCCAATCACTGGTCACACATTAGAACGTAATAAAGGAGAAATTATTTTGGACAAATAAAATATCAATATGTTGATGTTTTATTAGGGGTTGGAATGAGTATTCAGTTTGGTTCCTATTTTATTGTTGACATTTGTTTTAAAACGAACATATGTTTCTTTTAAAAGACACGGCAATATCGTACAAATTAGAGTCGATCAGGAAACTAAAAAAAACCTAACTGAATACTCCTTTTCCCATAAAACCAAAAATAATGGCGGCTAGTACCAACACTTTTTTTCTCTTCTCTGATTCGATAAGAAGGGATACATCTAGTGGATACTTGTAGAGACTCGGCAATTACGGGTTTTTGGTTCGGTGCTTCAGTAGTTCGTTTTGATTTCAAAGATGATCTGGATTTATGGATTCAACGAAGATCTAGTATGATTTTAATTTCGATTTACTATTTTATTGTATAGATCTTGTTTTAAATTGCTTACATTTAAAAAATAGGGTTACGATTAGATTGATTATACCCAAGAGTGTTATCAGAGCGAGGGTTTTGCAATAATTAGTATTTTGATCTCTGTTTTAGGGTTCTGTGTGGTTGATTTCTTGAATTGTCGATAACTTTGATATCATGGATTCGAGATCGATCTTAACATATAATCGTTTCAAATGTGAAAATATTTCACTTTTATTAAGAAAACTGTATTTGACACACAATTTAAAATTGTTCTATTATAAGTAAATTTTATATCAGTACAAGAAAAATGATTTTTTTGTAGCGCTAAAAAACAGCTACCAATCATTTTTGGTGGCGTTTCGATAATCGTTATGAGAAAACATGCCATAAAATCATTCCAAATTAGTTGCACTATTCTTAATGCCACTGTAATTTCTTTTTTGTAACCTTTATTAAACGCTACCCAAAAAAATTTCATAGCATTTTATAAACACCATAAAAAAGCTTATAATGTTAGATAACAAATTTCCAATTTTACCCCTGGTTTATGGTTGTGTTTATTCAACGCCACTAAATATAAAGCAACTAAGAATTACTAATTAATTTTCTCTTTTTTCCCTGCAATTATTTCCTGCTAGTAGTCTATTTTGTTTCTATAATATTAATTGATAATCATTCACATACTCACGACATTCAAACAATCAGAAAAACAATTAACCATATAACCAAGTAAAATATGCATAACCAATTCAATATAATAGTTTTCTGTATAACTGACCAAAAACTCACATACAATAACCACTCTGATATACAAGTTCACACAATTTATGTGAAAAATGTTATACCCATAATGTACACATCTAGTACAATAACCACTGTGCTCTTTGAAGTGATGCAACATATAGTCAGACAGCTCCTGCTTGATTTCACAACAAGATACACAAATGTTAATAAGCTATGTTTAACTAAATTATCTCAGACAAGAGATTGAACTTATTACAAGGCCAGCAGATTATGAGCCAATGCAAAACATAACAGGACATAACAGGCAATGGAAGTTCATATGTTTGTTACCTTCAGATTCGATGTTGTGATTCATACATCTATCTTCGAACCAATGTGTAGCTTTTTCAGCAGCTGAACACAAGTGACAATACAAAATACTAATCTCAGCTAAAGCCGACTTTTTTGTGTTCCATTCTTGTAAAGTAAAGTAGAATAAATTGACCTAGATCGATAATGCTAAGGCAACAGACCCGAAGTACTTCCACTGGCAGCTCCTAGATAAACATTATCTAACACAAAGACATATCATATGACCTATTACTCAAACTGTATACAACAAAATGAGGCTACAAATGTTTATGTGATAACTTACTTCCGTTAAATTGGTGAACTCGGCCATGTTTCCTGGTATCCACAAATTGATAAAGTACAACATCACTCAACCATGTTTCTTGATCAATTTCAGCATGTCATCTCTACACAAAAATAGCCATGTTATTTCTCTTCGTGATCTACGATCCTAGCTGAAACGTATGCATACATACACACATACATACACACACATGCATGTATGTATACGTATATGGGATTTGAATTGCCTATATGTACCTAAGGTTTACCTGTTTTCCTACCTCCTATTATTTACGTTGATGTCCTAACATGCAGATGTAATCATGCTCTCTCATATATTCTTGGCTTTGCTAATCTACATAATATAACAGAACACAAACCAGTTTATATAGCAGTAACTTGGGACTAGTTTTAGGATAAAATGAGCTAACATGCAGCAATAAGAAATCATACCGTATCAGTTTGTCTCGAAAAAAAATCCAAGACGCCTATAGAGTTCGGGGGTAATAGGTGCTATAAGTAATAGGTATTATACGCAATCAAATTTTTTTAAGACATATAACAATGGTAAATTAACAAAATAGACGAAGTTTTCATATGTAATAGGCATGCACGTAGAATTCCGAGCAATGCGATAAAGTTGAAGAGCCCTTTGAACTGCAGGCATATTCAGATAAGAAGAAACATAATTGTCCGAACAAATGTAAGATCGGATCTCAAACTCTCTTTGTACGGTATAATCATTTGTTTTATAACACCAATTCAAGTTGACTGGATCACTGTTTAGTTTCCCACATCAACTCAAGTTCCTATATTACATAATGCTTCTCCAGAGCATACATGGAAATTTTGTATGAAATATATCA